>OZ018330.1:126283229-127635729 GCA_963969495.1 Ceratothoa steindachneri | reverse complement strand
TATTGAGACACATTATATTATATACACTAATTTCTATATTTTCTATTTAGGCACGAGATATAGCATTTATCAACTGTTGGGGTGACGTTTAGAAAATGGCAGAGCTGTTTAACAATTTTGGATGGCCATTACCTGAACCAAGTTTGATTGGAGCGACTTGGAAGGTTACTGTATACTTCTTTATTTTCTTAAAAAGTGTATAGAAACGATGAAAATCTACTTAAAAAAGAATGTCAAAAATGTATTACGAGTATGTATTATGTATTACTAAATGAATGATTTATTAATGCAAATGTTACTGATTCATTATTTATATATTACAATGGAATTTTTGCGAGCCCTTTAACGCCCTCAGCAGCAATAATATTTACCCAAGAAATCAGAGTAATTTTAAAGTAGGAATTCTAATTGGGGTCTATTGATATTCAAGCTGTTTATAACATCCTAAAAACATTTGGAGTAAATACTACTAAAGTGGGAACTGTTCAGCGATGGTTCAATAAGTTTAGGTCTTGAAACATGGATACCAAATTGAGTCTCAATGGAGGAATAAACCGGTTCCTAATGATGAAGATGTATCGACTGTAGGGTGCAATAACCTACGAAAAATAGTTCAAACCACTGTTTAAAACTTTAGGACTTCAGCAACATTCACTATATCACATTATTGCCTGGCAATAGGGAAGTTTAAAGAAATTGGAAAACAGGAATTGAATAAAACACACAAATGGCAACATCTCGAATTCCGTTCATCGCAAGTTTTGAGAAAATAAGGATTAATTTTTAAGAGAATTGTGACCTGTGATAGAAAATGGATCTTATATGATAAAAGAAAGTGGTGTGGTTAGAAAAAAAAGAAAAGTCAAGTCATAGGTCAAAGTTCTTATTACACCCCCCAAAAATATACTTACAGTTTAGTGGAATAGTGCAAGAATCATCCATTTATTTTTCTTAGTACCAGAGGAAACAATAACAGCCCAATCGTAATGTCGACAGATTTTGCCGCAATGTATCCAAGACAGTGATAGAAAACTACCGAGGAATTGTTTGTGTCTGAACTTAGAGAATTGAGATTTGATTTTCCCTATTATTTTTCTTACTAATTAACATTTTTTTTCCAGCAATTTAAACTCTAGTAATCTTTTAGTATAAAATATTAACTTTATTTTAAATCTCATTTACACATTCACCCTCCCTCTATAAGCGAATATATAATACATAATATCCTGTCTGGAATAATGAAATTTGTTTCAAATTGTGTTAAAAAATAGCCTATTTTTTCTCTTTGGTAAATTTAATCAATAAATCTAGAAATACGTCTATTAACAACAAAAAAATCTCCACCTCTTTTTACTGAATTCACGATCGATTGACCTAAACAATTTTATAGAAATGGGATATTACCATTAGGGGATCGTTGCCAAAAAGTTATTGATGCAAATGGATCACATTTTGATTAAATATTATTTTTTTACTTTCTTTGTCCCATCCCTATTAACTCTATTAATAAGTGGCATTTGATATGAAACAATCTGAAAGCTCTACATAATCCAACTTGGAGCCAGATACAGCCGTGGCCAAATTTATGGGGCTGGTATGAAAAAGTGAAGAATAGGATTGAAATTCAGAGATTTCATACTTGACATAATACAAATAAACATTTTTGCCTAAATTCTATCAATAATAAATATTTGATGTGTCTTACTTTTGTAACCGATTTTTATGTACTTTTTGCATACTTGGGACTAAATTGGTACGGTGGTTAGCTCAATTTTTTGCCACTATTCATGAATTTTGTCTTTGAGGAACATTTGTGCACCATCACTCTTTTGCCCAAGTGTTACCACAAATGTTCATTGAGGTTGAGGTTTGGAGATTGAGGGGGACATTCCATCAACATCACCACTTTCTTTTCAAACCAAACCTTTGAGGCTCTTAGATATGTGGCATGGATCATTCATTGTATTTTTGGAAGATTACACCATCTGGTACGTCATCATTAAAAATTTTACCTAAAGAAGGTTGATAAACCTGTTCTAACATGCTGGTATATATGTTGGAATTAATTCTGCCCTCCCAAGTGAACAACATTACTTGACCTGAAGACGACATGCAGCCCAAAACCATTACACTGCCACATCCAAATTTAACTGTTGGGACAAAACATCTCGGACCATAAGCTTCCCCAACTCTTCGACGAACATAAACAGCTTCAGCGGTTCCAAAGATCTGAGGAGAAATACACAAATTTTACTGAATATTTTTAGTATCCAATAAAATTTTGTTATCCAATAAAAATGTGTATAAGCGTAATAAATTGGCGGAAACTAATGTGGAGAACCTACCTCAAAGTTGCTTTTATCAGATCAAACAACTTTAGCCCGATCACTACCAGTCCAATCTTCATGCTCTTTTTCCCAAAACAATCGCTTCTTATTGTTCACCTTACATCCTTTGAGCCTAGCTTCTAATCACCTTCTTCTCACTGTGCTCATGATATCTCTTTGTTTGTTGCTGCCCGAAACTCAGC
Source organism: Ceratothoa steindachneri (assembly GCA_963969495.1). Taxonomy (NCBI): domain Eukaryota; kingdom Metazoa; phylum Arthropoda; class Malacostraca; order Isopoda; family Cymothoidae; genus Ceratothoa; species Ceratothoa steindachneri. Next base: position 127,633,199 of record OZ018330.1, on the reverse strand, counting down.
AGCTACATCAAAAGAGGTTTTTTTTTCCATCGGCCAGAGATGTCTTTTTCACCATCCTCTCCTCCCTCGGAGTTGTACAGCTTTTGCGACCTTGACCATCACGTTTTTGACAGAATTAGTCTCATTGTGCCTTTTAATGGTTGTTTGGACACCGTTTCTCGAGCATTTCAATTTTCTTGCAATTTTGACTTGGGATAATCCCTCTCTGGACAATGCGAGGATTTGAGCTCTTTGAACTTCATGAATTGTTTCTTCGGAGTCATTTTCAACAAAAAGAAAAATACCGCTTGTAAGTTAACAATTAGATAATCACATAAAAATAGGAATAAACGTTAGTATCTCACATTGAATGGCAGAAGGTTGCCCCAACAACTTATTCACAATATGGAAAAACGCATTAAAGAGGTTATAGAAGCGAAATAAAAACATATAAAATATTAATTATATATAGGATACTCGACTGTTTATTATATTGTTTTCAATTATTATGTGAATGAGTTTCATTCGTATTTTCTATCTTTTCATTCCTGCCCCATAATTTTGGTCAAGGCTGTATTCTTTTTACTAGTAAATAAGTTAGGTAAATTTAAAGCTAATTTCCCTGCTAGTGATTGCGATATTATAACCCCAATTGAAACTTGGATAGATTTTCCACTTTGAAATAAAGACAAGAATTGCCGAAGCGATGGCGCAGTGATGATCAATGTTACTTGAGATCTTAAGAAGGAGGGAATTGGATTTTCAAACATTAATAATCGTCAGAGAATTCTTAACGATTATCACGTAAAGCCCAATTGTTTAAAGTAAACTCATTATTATAGCAAGAAACAACAGTGTTATAGTAGGTGATTCTAACTTGTGATGTCGGTCACGTGACTCTTCCGTAAACTCGAGGATCACGACTTATTTAAAGCAGTAAACGAGACTTCTACCCATTCTCGCCGGCAGGAAACACTAAAGATTATTACAAAACAAAAGGGGAGAAACTACTGCAGATTATGAATGGAATTCCAAAGGAATTTTACCTCGTGTGTTGATGGAATTAAAAGCAATGTTAGACAACTTAAAATTATTTTTTAAAATTGAGTAATGCTGTTAGTCATCGCAATTTTATAATAGCGAATTTTACTCATATTTTAAAAAAGTGAGATAAAACAAGCATTAAGTTAGAGGTATAAGCTTAACGCTAGTAATTGTTAAAGTATTGGAAACACTAATTACTGAAAAGCTCGTGGGACATCTGAAAAATATCACTCAATTATAGGTAGCATAGTTTTTAAAAACCATGCACATGCTTACGGCACTTTAAATTTAATAGCAACCCTAGAAAGTTGATGAAAGTAGAGGATCATCCTTGGATTTACAGGAGGCATTTGGCATTATGTATGTCCTTTTGCAAACCTAGAGAAGATATGTATTACATATAAAAGAGGTAGTACTCACCTAACTATAAATTTCTTCAAAAATGTTTTGAGACCCTTGCTTTTTCGCTTGTACGTGGATATAGGATCCTCCCGTTGTAGCATAAAGCAGTAGTCACCCATCATGTTTTCGTTGAAGTGGCCTTGATACCTGCTTTCCATAATTGCGATATATCGGTGGAATCTTTCTCCATGTTCGTCATTAATATCACCCATATTAGATGGAAAGAAATCTAGAGGCGAATGCAAGAAATGTATCTTAAGAGACATCCGACACCCTATTTGTTGATAGGCCTTTAGCATGTTGTCCACTAGTTCTTCATAGTTTTCAACCCTATGATTACCAAGGAAGTTCTGCATTACATGGACAAATGAATTCCATGCTGCAAACTCAAGTGGAGTTAGTTTATTTCTGAACTCCCTGTCACGTATCAATTCTCTGATCTCCGGCCCTACAAAAATGCCAGCTTTAAGTTTAGCATCGGTTTTCTTTGCACCAAATTTCTCTTTGAGATACTGGAATCCATCAGAATCATGGGCCATTGCTTTAACAAGATTCGTGATAAGGCCAAGTTTGATATGAAGTGGTGGAAGGTAGATCTTCTGTGGATGTACCAAAGTAATGTACTTCACATTGTATCGGCCAACTGTGTGTTCTTCTCTTTCGGGCCACATTTTGACAATATAATGATTTCTCTTGTCACGGCTGTTCCATAGGCATAAGAAGTACATATTCTTTGTATATCCTAGCTGCAGTCCAAGAAGTAAAGAAATTACCTTTAGATCACCAAAGATATTACACTTATGATGCGAGTAATGAACACCTTCCAAAATAAATTTCATTGAGTCATGTGTCTCTATCATCCCAACAATAAGTGCGACAAGAATTGAAGGTTTTTTGTTAGCATTGTTTAGAAACACAGCTTTAAGGCTAGAGGTGGTTATATCGATGAATAGTCCCCATTCGTGAAGCCATTAACATCAGTACAGAAACAAGTACCATCTTCTTTATAGAAGGCAACTAAGGCCTCATGGCGTTTACGGAAAGTAGATATTTTTTCACCGCCCTCTAGAAGATTCCATTGCTGTAGTTTGGAACCCAACAGTTCTGCGTTCTCCTTTGGCAATGACAAATCCCTCACCAAATCATTCAATCTTTCTTGATTTATCAAATGGATCTTCTTTTCCTTAGAATCATCCTCATACATTTCATCGTCGTTCTTATCCTCCTCTTCAGACGATAATCATCTTCTTTAACTGCACTAGCTGATGGAGGAACTGAGATTCGCATCACCATAGTATGAGGTACTGGTTTTATAGCTGACTTACAATCTGGATATACAATTTTTGACTTGTTCTTATTTGAGAATCCCGCAATATTTGTCACACATAAGTAGCAATAAAAAACCTGATTTGTTAGCTCACGCTACACAATTGGTACAACAAAAGGCATAACCTTCCGTTTGCCATTTAACCAGTGTGTGAGCCCCATATAACACACAGTACAAAATTTGTGAGGTGCTTAGGGTTTGTCTTATCACCAACTGTACAACCAAAATAATAATTGTATGCAGTTTTCACTCTTCTAGCTAAATTTTTCCTCTGGTTGCTTGGAGTATATCTTCCACAGATATAACAAAAGTTGTCTGGGCTATTTATAGATCCTCGCCGATTCATGTTTTCAACTTAGTTTGTATATATCCTGTTATATACTTTTGTACAATCTTATTTCATTTACAAATTAATTGAGAGATAAATCTGAAAGAAAAAATGTAATTAATCATTGTATGTAAATATCGTTTCAACACCACTAATATAATGGCTAAAATGACAACGTGATAAAGCAGGAGTGTAATGCAGGAACCAAACACACAACACATCCTCTCACTACGGTATCCGAAGCAATACTGCCCATATGTGTAACTAAAGAGTATTTGTGTAACTCAGTAACCTTACGTGCTAGAACAATTCTGATTGCAGATTCAGAATCAGCATACTCGATTTAATATAAATCCAAACCAATACCCAAGTAGCAAAATCATTGTTGACTAGTGTACTGAATAAAGTGTAATATTAAGTTTATGCATGATATAAAGTTGCCTAAATAACTAAACGGTTCAGCTATGCAAAATGAATTGATAAGGAATGGCCAAATAGGCAGGAAATAAGGGTTAACAGGAATGCAAGAGCCTCCATTTGGGACAAAATTACGCTAATAATTTATTCACAATTATGACCACACCTGAAATGCTAAATATCATGGGAGAGGTACCTAGTACCATGCATAGCCCAGTTTAGTCCGGTGTGGTCTAACAACTCGAGGTGGTATCGATCCCACGAGTGGAAGAAAACCTCTGGAATGATGTTGACCAGTGAGGTTACGATAGCTGACCACATTTCCCTAATATATATAGGTGCCGTATCTTGAATGTGCGCAGACCTAACCATCTCATACCATAAATGCTCGATTTGGTTCATATCGAGTGAATGTGGTGGTTTCACTATTCGTCAAAACTCTCTAGAATAGTCCCCGAACCAATTCTAGGCACTTTACTGTAACAACCCTTCGTCGTTAGGGTACACAAAGTCCATGCCCTGATGCCGATGGTAACCGAGCAGTGCAACGTCGTAGTCACCAGCTAATTACGTGTTTTGGCGAACTATCGGACCCAACCACGTGAAAACACCTCACACACCAATGTGAAACCACCACCAGCCTGCATGGTGTCTTGTTGAGAAATGGGGCACATAGATTTATGAGGTTTGTGTCACACCTCAATCTTACCATTATCCAGAAATAAATGGAACCGTGACTCATCGGACAATACTTCATGTTACCAGTCCCCCAGGGTCAAATTAGGGACACATCACGAGCCCAGGTGCGGCGCTTTGTCTGGTGTTTTGGTGTTAATACGCGTACTCTAGTGTGTCTTCTGCTCCCATATCCCATCGAAGGTAAAGAACGCTGCACTGACCTGATGATGAATATGCGTCTGATACCTCTTCCATTGAATGTGGATGCGGTTTGAGATGCCTGTTTGGTATCATGGGCAAGTCTAGCCATCTGCCGCTGCCACGACCATTTAAGAACCCGTGGTTGGCTGCTGCGCTGTCCACAGTTGGCGCTAATGATTTCCATGGGGCATTCTAGATACACACGTGATAGGATCAAAAGATGTTGAATGTCCACAAAGTTATAGAAATGGAATGTTCCATCCGACTGACATCCACTATTATACCCCGTTCGAAATCGGGTAATTTAGGTCGCCTTGCCGTGAGTAGCCCAGCCCTTGTTCCCACTGACCACCGAGATGTGAGATTACAAATTATACCTGTCTGGGAATTACCATGGCGATGCGGAACGGTAGCGCTGCCAACCATTACCTTTACATGTTACTATCCCATGACTTTTAGCAGTTCAGTGCATACAGAAACATAAAACCAAATGATGTACAAGTATTTATGACATCTATTGTGAAGAGCAACCAGCAATGGGAGGAGCAATTCAATAAGAGAAACCACATTTTGGATTTTCTTTGTAAGGGCTTTGAATAAACAAATAAAAAAGAAAGTCATCTTGGGACTAAGTTTCCAATGTGATTTTTATTTGAATACAAAGTTAGCTCTGCGGAAAGGCTCGAGATGCTGCGACGCGAAGACAACCGAGGCGATTTGTAGTCTTGGAGACTTGGATTATGCAGATCGACTGAATGACCTGAAATTACCAGTATTTTAGAATACATAATGGCGTGGTGAACTAAGAGATACATAATTTTAATGGGGTTAGATACTATGAATTTAAAATTGTATTTTATATCCCCGAATAACCAGGGCCAATGATTTAAAATTTAATCTTTACCTTAAAATAATGAGGAATGACGAAAGGCAAAATGTTCAGATTAAAATGTAAGTATTGCATTTGATGTCAGGTGTTCTTCTGGTCCTAACTTACGACTCCCTCAGCTAAGTGTCCGGGTCTTCGTCTCACCTGATGCCTACCATCAACCCAACGGGATCTCCTCTCCCTTCCTCGCTCAAGGATGAATGAGAGCTATTCGGCGACTAGACTGCAAAAATAAGCCTCCGGTCAAGAAAAGAGACGAGAAGAAAATTGTTATGAAAGTAGTAAAAAAATAAATAAAGTGGAAATCTAGAAGGAATGAAGCCTAGGTAGACTCATACTTCCTAGTTTGAGACTGTTGATGACACTAGGGCCGCAAGGGCACGCCGCTCCTTCAGGTACCAGTCTACGGGGGGCACACTCCTGCGGGAGGGGGGGAGGTGAAGTCGCATGCCCTGAGCTTTATGCTCATGAATCGACAAGATGCTACAGTCCAGAGCGCCCCATCGCTATCAAGGGGTTGATGGGTATAATGGCGTGGACTAAGGGGGAGGGGGGACGAGTGGATTTGGTCTCCCCCGACCCCAACCTTGGGCAAAATGGCTAACGTTGAAATTATAAATTTCCCTTTTTTGATGAGTTTGAAATTCTTCTTCTCTAACGCGATTTATTTTTGCAGTACTCGGGGATAGAACCTGCAACCATTAAGTTCATTCAGTAACACTTACCACTACCACACCGATTACTATTACCAGAGTTTTTGGTTTATGTAGTTATAATGCAAATTAGTGTAAACTTAAAAATCCCCGCTTCATTTTGTACTTTAAAAACATTCAGGTTTGACGCATGCATGATATTTATTTATCCCTTCCCTACATTCTCCTTTACGCATTTGCCTTGAGATTCCCACTTTCATTCGTATTTCAGCTAAAGTACAAACAAAATTACGTCCTAAATACGTGGACTTAAGCGAATTGAGCGAAAACCCCGATATAACACCCTCAGAAGATGGAAGTTGCCTGCTTCAATATCTGAACACAACCCCGCTAAAAAGAATTCCATATGCGTACCCACACAAGCGCACATAAACACCCACAGCGAAAAAGAGGAGAGAGAGTTTTGAGAATCTGAGAGATTGGTATTTTTTTTGGTATGGAATTAGTTTAAAAATATGGCCCGCGCCTTTCCTCCTACTTCATTTTCCTCTCTCTCTCTTTTTTTTGTACAACTTCGGTTTCATACAGGGGAGACAAAGAGGGAAAGAGGAGCGAATCAATAAATAAAACAAGACTGGGAGAAGGGACTCACCTGTGACGTCACGGGTTAGTCGACATTCAATGAGCGGAGGCGGCTTGTATGGCGAGGCAAGTGTCATGATGGCATGATTGAACCATCAAAATGGGGGGGTGGGGTGTGTTTGTATGAAGGGGTGGGTGGATGGAGAGTCAGGACAGTAAATTAGAGTTGAATTGAAAGAGAGAAAGATTTAACCGGAGTTAGCGGATCAAAAGCAGATATTAAGTTGTCCGAATTCTTTGGGAAATGTGGGTGTTTATAGGTTCCTAATATTTGGGGGGTGAGTTCGGAAATGTGGGCAGTATAGCTTCGTAAATGCTGGTGTTAATAGGCTCATAAATTTAGGTGATTAGAGGGTCATAAATCTAGGTGTTTATAGGTTCATAAATGTGGGGCTTAGAGGGCCATATAGGTGTTTATATTTTCATAAATGTGGGGTTTAGAGGTTCATATTGGGGGTTTATAGGTTAAATAAATATGGGTATTTATAGGTTAATACATGTGGATGTTTATAAATGTGGGTGTTTATTGGTTCAGAAGGCGGTGTTAATAGGTTGATAAAAACGAGGGTTCATCGGCTAATAAATATGGGTTCATAAATGTGGGTGATTATAGATTCGTAATTTTACGTCTTTATAGATACATAAATGAGGCTGTTTTTTATTCATAAAGTGGGTGTTTATAGGTTCATAATTGTGAGCTTTATGAGTACATAAATATTTTTTTTAGGTTCATAAAATTAGTATTTTATAAAATGATAAATGCGATGGTTTATATGTTCATAACTGTGGGTGTTTATAACTTTATAAGTGTGGGCGTGCATACGTACATGCATATGGATTTTAATAGGTTCATAAATGTAGATGTATATAGGTTCATAAATGGGGTGGGTTTATGGGTTCATAAATGTTGATTTATAAGTTCATCAATGTGTGTGATATAGAATTATTGTTTCATAAATGTGGGTGTTTATGATTTCTAAAAATATGTTTATAGGTTCATATGTTTTCGTTCAAAGGTTCATAAATGTAGGTGCTTATGATTTCCAAAAATATGTTTATAGGTTGATATGTTTTCGTTCAAAGGTTCATAAATGTAGGTGTTTATGATTTCAAAAAATATGTTTATAGGTTCATATGTTTTCGTTCAAAGGTTCATAAATGTAGGTGTTTATAGGCTTAGAACGGTGAGAGATTATACTTTCATAAATGTGGGGGATTATAGGTCGATAAATGTGTATGTTTATAAGTTCATAAATTAAAGGGGACGTTCATAAATCTGGGGTGTTTATACTATAACAAATCTGAGGATTTGTAGGCTCCTTAATGTGTGTGCTTATAAGTACATAAACTAGGTTAATTTGGGGTATTTTTAGTCCATGAAGGTGGTTGTGTGAAGGGTCATAAATATGGGTGTTTATGAGTTGAAAATGTAGATATTTATTGGTTTTAAATATTGGTGCTTATAGTTTATTAAAAGTGGATGTTTATACGTTAATTATTGATGGGTTTATTGAATCATAAATCTTTTGCTTATTGGTTCATAAATGTGGGTGTTTATTGGTTTAATAGTAAGGGTACTTATAGTTTCATAAGTGAGTGAGTTAATAGTTTTTTCATTGTGGGGGTTTATGGGTACATGAATATTATTGTCTATAGGTTCTTTAATGTGTGTTTTATGGGTAAAAGAATGTGGGAGTTTATAGTGCCACTAAATGTAGGTGTTTATAGTTTCATAAAGGTGGGTGCGTATACGTTCATAAATGTGTTTATAGGTTCATAAATTCGGGTGTTTATATGTTCATAAAAGTGGGGGTTTATAGACTTATATATTTGGATGTTTATAGGTTTATAAATTTGTGTTTTAATGGGTTCATAACTGTGAGCCTTTCTTTATTGGTTCACACGCGATGGCTTCGCCACTCTTCCCCCTACGTAGGCAGCTTGCGCTTCGATGCGCTCGCTACCAGCCCTTCGGGCTGTTGCCTCCGGCCTCTTTGGCCTTTCAAACCGTTTTTTTTCAACCTCCTTTCATAACGGTTCTAATTATTTGTTTAGACACCCTCTTGATCTCTCTAAAAAGAAAGAAAATACATAAATACACTAAAATTAAAAATAACTTTAACGGGATTTAATTTTATTTTCATTTGGTTTGGATGTCCATTATATATTTTAATATATATATATATATATATATATATATATATATATATATATATATATATATATATATATATATATTCTGTATACCACGTAAGGAAAAGGAAAGACTGATTGGAGTTAGTACTTTCGTTATCTTAACATTTTCAAACTCACAATGGCTTACAAAATAGAGAGACCACCTTATTTATAGAAAGCAATGTTTTCCTTATAAGGTCAGATTTTTTATGACCTCAGATATATAAGTATGATTTTAGCAAGAAAGATAAAACTTTGTGCTGGAGATTAGGAACGATTCAAAGATATTTCTGCTAATAAAATCATTTATATGCATTATGGATTCTGCTTTTGACCAGTTAATCTGGTGACCCATCTTAAGCCTGTGGATGGCCAAAACACTATTGGGATATCCCTAGATACTGCATTTTGATGATGCAACATCAAAATGCAGTATCATTCTGGTATAAATCCCGCATACCCCTACCTGGCCCCCATCCCGTGGTGGTGGGGCCGCAAAACAAATACTCCAGGGGCAAAGGGGTATGCACTCAATATGGTTTCCTGCAAAAAAAACTAACAGGAAACGGGAGAAGACGGGCCTCCGTAGCTACTTCCAGTTAGCCCGGAGTCCTCCGCAATTCAAGTGAAGAAATATGCCCTCAAAACCTAGCTGGGAGTAAATGCAGGGGTCTTAATCGAAGAAGAAAACATCAAGGGAATGGCCTACGCTTTCCTGAGGCAGAAATCCAAGCGCTGTTGGCCGAACAATGAGCTGAGTGTTTTGCCGCCCTTGAATACATATCAGAAGAGCTTGGGCTCGCTATGAAAAAACCCTTCCTCCGTCCACCTCGAAACTTTTGGTGGGCAGGGTAGATTCGAAGGCGGGTTCCCTCTTTTGAAGGATCCCCTGTCCCCGATTCGTCCTTGTCTGGTGGCGTATGAGTAGAAACTCCTTTTGTTCTATCCTCATTTCTATGGTCAGGTTTAGGAGCCCCCAAAGACGGTTAGACGACCACCTTTAGTAGGTTTGACTCTTTTGAGTCTAACGACTCTGTCGAGGCGCGTTGCTATTTTGCCTTGCGGTAAACGGTCACTCTTGGGAAGAGTGTTGGCAGCCCTGGTTTTAAGCCGAGGCTGGATGTGAACCTTTTATGCTGCCAGTTCTTCCAAGGGAGCGGAATGAGAGATTATCCGCAGCCTGAATCATCCGGATTTCCTTCTCCAGAGGATACGCGCCACATCGCTTCGAGAAAGTAGGGTGCGGCTCACCGCAATTGACACACTTGCCATATTGGAAACAGACTCGTGCGTTGCTTTGAAGGAAATTACACAAACTTTGGGTAAACCCGACTTTGCACGTCTGCAGGAGCGATTCGTATAGTCGTAGTGGAGACAGTAGTAAAACTTCCGCGGCTGTCTTCACGCGGTAGCGATACCAACCGGCACGTATAGTGTAGAGTCAGTTATCGAGGCCCCTTCCCGTTTTCTCATCACAAGTTCGAATTCGACCCCTCCCTTGTTGGCCAGCTCTTCGGTTATGTCTTCAAGGAGTATTCCACGAATTCCCTCTCATAAACCAATCCTTTCACTAACTTCATGTTAGATTGCGGCGTCACACTCACTGGTGAGCCATTAAGTTTCAGAATGGTAGTAATCATGGGCGCTACCAATGAATCCAACGCATTCGCCTTAAGGCTCCTATCTGAGAAACGGGTCATCTTTGGGTCTATATCATCCAAACTAGCTAATGGTCTCCTCTTATAGGGCATTTGGCCTTTGGCCAACATGCTGCTATCTGTGAGCCAAATACCTAAAAAGCGTCTGAAGCCAGCGGGATAAAAAACGCCAGATAGTCTCTGAATAAGGGGCCGCGACGTAATTGATCCTAGTTCAGCGTACTTGCGAATTTGTCTTTGTCTGGGTATCCCCCACTCGAGTTCTCATCGAATCCGGACGTGTCAATCTTGGCCTGGTTACTTGCCGAAGCAGGCGGCAGCAGACCCTTCCGTCACCGGAGCCGCATCGGAGGAAAAGGAATCCATTGTCCTCTTTTATTTTCTCTTGTTTTCCTTCCTTTTTCTTTAGAGAGGAGGGAGGGAAATGAACCCGTTTCTCACCACGCCTGGAAGGCACCCAAAGGTCTGACAGACGTCTCTCAGCAAGATACTTCTCCGAAATGTATTTGCTATTGCTATCAAAGGAGGTCCTCTCCTATCATTGCGACTCCTCCCATACACCTAGGGAGGGCAAGGCCTAACTTGGAGGTGGATTTCCATGCACCTGCGGTCGCCAGCTATTTCACACTATTTTAGCCATAGCTAGATAAAAAAAAAACCAAGAGCTTCATGAAAAGTAGATACTATGACTTCGCAATTCCTTTGGGGGTTAAGAGAAAAGTCTCCATAGAATCAAAAAATTCCAGAATGTGATCATTTGCAGATATTCTAATTATAGGTTTGAGTTAAGGAAGTTGTCACCAACCCGGCCTGCCATTCACGCGAATCTGTCCTTGTGCTTAGGCCATAAAGATGGGGGTCAAAGTAGTGTTAACTTTTATGTTTACTGAAAGGCGGTGATCAGAGTCAACGGCCCAGCATACCCCGTGCCTAATAGCCACCTCGGGTTTCTGGCTTTGGGCCCCCACCCCAGGTAGGGCCCTCACAGTACACACCGCTATTTGGCTAAGTTCTGGTAGGATAATGAAGGCACGCTGGGGAACCAGAACCTTTGTGAATAGGAGAGCAAGTGTGAAACGGGATAGGAGGGTATGTAATATAGAGAAGTAGAGATAGGCGAGACAACTAATGAATAGGGTGGCTGATCACCTACTATTATCATACCCTGGTGTTAGCTGATCTCAGGATGGAGTGCGATCAGCCCAGGCACCAGGATTAGCGAACCAAACACGGTACCCCATCAGACTGCAACCCCTCTTGGGTTGAGGGAATATTCAGACAAAAAGGAATCCTGAGAGGGAGCGAGGAGGAAGCACATCAACAACTTACCCCAGCCTCGTCACAAAGTTCAAGTCAACCCTGTGCCAGAGAGGCTGGGATGATGTGCACCTCCTCCAGGTACCAAGTGTAATAGGCTAAACAGAGTAGGTACACCCCCCCCCCCCCCCGATTTGTTTAATTGTAAGTGCTATGGATTAATCCAGGTTGGTGTTTAGAAGTCATAAATATGGGGTCATTGATTCATAAATGTGGAGGTATATACTTTGATAAAAGTGGGAGTTTATAGGTTCATAAATGTGGGTGTTTATAGGTTCATAAATGTGAGTGTTTATAGGTTTATAAAGCAGGTGTTATAGATTCATAAATGTGGGTGTTTATAGGTTCATAAATGTTGTTGTTTATAGGTCCATAAATGTATGTTTATAGGTTCATAAATGAGTGTATACAGGTTCATAAATGTGGGTGTATATATGTTTATAAAGCAGGTATTATAGATTCATAAATGTGTGTGTTTATAGGTTCATAAATGTGGGTGTTTATAGGTCCATAAATGTATGTTTATAGGTTCATAAATTAGTGTATACAGGTTCATAAATGTGGGTGTTTATAGGTTTATAAAGCAGGTGTTATAGATTCATAAATGTGGGTTTTTATAGGTCCATAAATGTATGTTTATAGGTTCATAAATGAGTGTATACAGGTTCATAAATGTGTGTTTATAGGTTTATATATGTGGGTGTTTATAGGTTTATAAAGCAGGGGTTATAGATTCATAAATGTCGGTGTTTATAGGTTCATAAATGTGGGTGTTTATAGGTCCCTAAATGTATGTTTATAGGTTCATAAATGAGTGTATACAGGTTCATAAATATGGGTATTTATAGGTTTATAAAGCAGGTGTTATAGATTCATAAATGTGTGTGTTTATAGGTTCATAAATGTGGGTGTTTATAGGTTCATAAATGTGGGTGTTTATAGGTCCATAAATGTATGTTTATAGGTTCATAAATGTGTGTTTATAGGTTTATATTTGTGGGTGTTTATGGGTTTATAAAGCAGGGGTTATAGATTCATAAATGTCGGTGTTTATAGGTTCATAAATGTGGGTGTTTATAGGTCCCTAAATGTATGTTTATAGGTTCATAAATGAGTGTATACAGGTTCATAAATGTGGGTATTTCTAGGTTTATAAAGCAGGTGTTATAGATTCATAAATGTGTGTGTTTATAGGTTCATAAATGTGGGTGTTTATAGGTCCATAAATGTATGTTTATAGGTTTATAAATGAGTGTATACAGGTTCAAAAATGTGTGTGTTTATAGGTTTATATATGTAAGTGTTTATAGGTTTATAAAGCAGGGGTTATAGATTCATAAATGTCGGTGTTTATAGGTTCATAAATGTGTGTTTATAGGTTCATAAATGTGTGTGTGTTTATAGGTACATAAATGCGTGTTTATAGGTTCATAAATGTGTGTGTATATAGGTTTATGAATATGGGTGTATACAGGTTCATAAATGTGTGTGTTTATAGATTAATAAATGTGTGTGTTTAATGGTTCATAAATATGTGTGTATACAGGTTCATAAATGTAGGTGTATATAGGTTCATAAATATGGGTGCATACAGGTTGATAAATGTGCGTGTTTATAGGTTCGTAAATGTGTGTTTATAGGTTTATAAATGTAGGTGTATATTAGTTCATAAATGTGGGTGTATAGGTTCATAAATGTGGGTCTCCTCATTCAGAGGCTACCTGGCGTTTACGAGCCCGCTGGCTTCAAACGCCTCCTTGTGATTCGCTCCACTGATGGCAGCATGTTGGCTAAGGGCAACATGATGCATCAGAGGAGAGATTCACGAGGGGTGGTCAATAAGTTTTGCGAATTGGTAGGGCAAAACAGACGAAGGGGGATGGCTGTTTGTGGGGGTGTTAGGACAAGTTACGACAAATCAGGGCCTGCAGCCGCACGCTCCTGCCTCGTCAATGTAAGAAGCAGTAGCTGATCGCAGATCGTCAGTCACGAAATTTTCAATAATGCAGAAGGTTGAGCACCGCGCAGTGATCAAATTTTTGACCAAGGAAGGCAAGAATGCAAAAGAGATCCATGAAGGCATGATGCAGTGTACACCGACATCGCCCCTTCCTATGCAACCATTGCTCGCTGGAATAGGGAGTTCCGCCATGGTGGTGAGTCCCTTGAAGATGACCGCCTTCCAGGACGCCCGTCAGATGTGACCAACGAGGACGATGTGCCCCGTTATCAACATCATCCACGACAATTTGGAAATGACCAAGGTCTCTGCCCGTTGGGTCCCGAGAAACCTCACGCCCCATGATCGACTTCAACATCGTCAAAGTCCACAAGGGTAGAGTTGTACAAGCTGCCCTGCGCGAGTGTGGATTCGAGGAGCTCAACTATCTCCCCTACAGTCCAGATCTGGCCCCTAGTGACTACTTTTTATTCCGCTAGCTCAAGGCTGCACTGCGTGGACGCCGGTTTGTGGACGATGAAGATGTCCAGCTCCTTGTTCAGGAGTGGATTGTACAGCAGTCGGGAGATCTTTGGTTGTCGGGAATTCGAAGCCTCAGGGACAAGTGGCGCAAGTGTATTGAAGTCGAGGGTAGTTATATTGAAAAATACTAAAACACTTTTCCTCATATCCCGTTTCCTTATATCCGAATTGCAAAACTTATTGACCGCCCCTCGTAGCTCGTGTGATTGGAAGAGAGCCGAAGGTGTCGAGGCCGTCCGAGGCGCCCATGATTAGTGCCCTCCGGACACTTGATGGCACACCTGTGAGTGTGACGCCGCACTTTACCATGAACTTCGTGAAAGGAGTAGTTTATGCGAGGGAACTCATGTGCTACTCTATAGATCACATCATCTTAGAGCTGGCTGACCATGGGGCTGTCTAGGTCAAGTGTGTAATGAGAAAACAATGAAGAGCCTCGATACCCACCCCTACACTCTTCGTCAGGTTCGACTGTGACAAGCTCCTGAGTCGGAGCGTGCGGATTGGTATCGCTACCACGTGAAGGGATTCGTGCCACTGTCGCCGAGATGCTACTACTGTCACTGCTTTGGCCATGCTAGTCGCTCGTGTAGACGTGCAAAGTTGGGGTTACTCTAAGTCTGTGTAAGTTGCTCCAAGGCCGCACATAATAAGTCCAAATCATGTGTAGCCAAGTGTGTCAATTGCGGAGAGTCGCACCCTGCTTCTTCGAAGCAATCTGGTGCGTATCTCTTTGGGAAGGAAATCCTGGCCGTTCAGACCCAGGATCGTCTCTTATTTCGTAAGGCTAAGGAATTGGTCTTGGCGCGCCGGGCGCTGCCTAATACATCCGATGCCTCAATATTAAGAAAGACACCTTCTGCTCCTGGCCCCTCCAGGCCTACCAGAACGGTCGTTTCCGCGCTCATTTGGAACACTTTGCGGGTTCTACTCGATCCCGGGCGCTCCCCTGGTAAAGCTTGCGGCACAAAGGGTTTACACCAAGCCCCGCCTAAAACTAGGGCTCCCCTCACTTTTCCCAGCGTGACCATTTCCAGTAAGGAGAAACGGCCGCGCGCCATCACCGATTCGCTAGACTCACAGGAGGAAACACTCCTGAAGATGGTGATGAGGCCATCTTCCAGGGTTCCTAAACCTACCCCTAGAAAGGAGGACATCAGTAAAGGAGCTTCGGCTCCTTCGCCCACACCGAGTAGTGGGCTGGGTAGCTCGGAGACGGTGGTACCTCCAAAAGAAGGAACCCCGCCTCCGAAGCCGTACCGCTCACCTAAAGTTTTGAGGCGGAGGAAGGAAAAAAGACTCGCATGGTAAGCCAAAACCTCCCCTAATAAGTCCTCGAAGGCGACAGTGCCTTCAACGCTTTGTCTGGCCAACAGTGCCCGGGATTCTGCCTCCGGGAAGCGTACGACCATTCCTGTGACGGTCTTCTGTTCGAAGAGGGCCCCCGCGTCTCCTCCGAGCTAGGCCTAGAGGGCATATTCCTTCAATGGGACTGCTGCGGACTCCGAGCCAGCTCAGAGGAGTTGTGGAGGATCGTCTGGTCCCGTTCCCCGTTAGCAATCTTTTTGTAGGAGACCATGCTGGGTGCCTACCCCCCGCCCACTCTCCACCACGGAATGGGAGCCGGGCAGGAGAATGCAAGATTTACACCCGGCCTGATGCCTCCATTGTTTTCTTTGATTTAGATATCTCCTTTCAGGCAGTGGCTGTGCAGCTGCACCTGGATATGAGGTATACTGTTATTTCCACGTAGATATCAACGTTAGCCATCTTCGACGCGGGGGATTTCCGCTGGGGTCTTGCTCGGAGATTTGAACGGTAGAGACCCCCTCTGGGGAGACCCCATAATTAATCTCCGGGGTCAAGTCCTTACCGACCTGATTAACGAGCTGGGGATGGGTGTCCTAATTGTGAATGAGTTTACGCATCACTGCTCGAGCACAAGTTCATTTTCCTGCCTCAAACTATCTTTGTGCTCTCCGGATGCACAGCCTGATTTTGAGTAGGGGGTGGTCGATGGCATCCATGGTAGTGACCACTTTTCCATTCAAATATCATTTTCTGGGCCGTTGCCACCCGAGAGCCCACCCCGATGGTGCTTGGCGCGGGCGCAGTGGTCCGCATTTCAGGAAATGACTGAATTCTCTATCTCAGTCGAGGAGTTTAGGTCGGTTGTTGAATCAGTTGAGTTCTTCTCCGGCAAAGTCATCGCCGTTGGCCTAAATACTATTCCTAGAACGTATTTCCGTTTTGCACGCTAACCACTCCCGTGGTCGTCAGCGGAGTGTGGGTCAGCCCTTAAACAGAAGCGTTAGGCCTACATGCGCTATAAGCGCCGCCCGCACGATTTCACTGTCGGTGAATTTCGTCGGCTAGGTCTAGATTCCAGTATACTTGAAAGCACGCCCGCCGCTCTTCCTGGCGGGCATACGTGTCTTCACTTAACGGGAAGACCCCTTTAGCATAAGTGTTGCAACGAGTCTAAAGAATTCGGGGAAAGTTCTCGCAGGACCCCCCTCCTGTTCTTCAGGAGAATGAGACCGAAATCTCGGACCCCGCGTCCGTGGCGGAATGGCATCCTTCTCGACCGGTTTCCCGCATTATCTAGCCGGGAGGCTGCTCCGCTAGCATTGAATCTGCGGCGTGATGTCGCGCGAGGGCCGCAGCCTGGAATTGGCCTCCAGAGGCGTAGAATCCTTCAACGACAGGTTTACTCTGAGTGAGTTGCGTTCCGCTCTCGATTCGTGCGCCGACACTGCCCATGGACGGACCATGTTTCGTATGCTAGGATTCGGCACATGTGTGAGTGAGGCATGGCTTTTCTGTTATATTTGTTCAACAGGATCTGGATAGAGGGGATCCTCCCAGATTCCTAGCGAATCGATACTGTGCTCGCTTTTCGCAAACCGAAGGACATCACTCTACCCTAACCAGTTTCTGTTCAATATCTCTAACTTCCTGCATGTGCAAGTTGATGGAGAAATTGGTAAATGTTAGACTAGCCTTCTTTCTGGAGAAGACAGCCGCACTGTCTTCTGCACAGTGCGGGCGCAAGTTCCACTCCACGTCAGGTGCTTTGCCCCGACTAGAAAATACTGTTTGCGAAGCCTTCCTTCGTAGACAGCACTACGCCACGGTGTTTTTAGATCAGGAGAAGGCATATGATACCACGTGTCGATACGGTATCATGAAGACTCTCAACATGATAGGGGCGAGGGGACGCCTCCCAATCTTTATATCCGAATTTTTGCGAGATCGTCAATTCCATGTACAGGTGAGAGGGAAAGCCCTCTTCGGACCAATAGAGCAGGAAGAGGATGTCTATCCAGCAGAGAAGTATCTCTAGTGTCACACCCTTTGCTCTGAGCATCAACGGCATCACCTCTGTGCTGCCAGAAGATTTTCTCGCTACGCTCTGCGTGGACGACCTTTATATCTATTATGGCGCCGCCCAGATGCCAACTCTGGAGCGTCGACTCCAACAGGCATTGAACCGCGTCTCGCTATGCCAAAGCGCACAGGTTTTGGCTTTCCTTGTCCAGGACTAATGTGCCCCACTTCTGCCGCCATCTGCGGCTCCCCTTGACCCACAGCTATTTATAAATGGGGTGCACCTGGAAGTGCTGGACTAGCACCATCTCCTTGGTCTTGTATTTGGCCAACGCCTCACCTGTGAAGGTTATATTAGCAGCCTTAGTGTCTCTTGTGCCTGCGCCATGGATATTCTTTGTTCCCTGACGTTCCCTGACGTTTAGCGCCTTGGGCGCAGATCATTTGTTCTTTCAAAGCTCGACTACTGATGCGAGTTTTATGCATCCGCTGCTGAGCGTTTATTACGGAAGGTGGACTTGATCCACCACACTGGCCTTCGCTTGGTGACCGGTGCCTTTCACACTTCCTCCATTGTGAGCCTACTTGTCGATGCTACGGACATGCCACTCGCTTTGCGCCGTGCACAGTGTATAACTCGCCTGTATTCGCGAACTCGGCGCCTCCCTCATTCGCCAACAGCTCTCACTGCATTCGCAGCTGATCTCGATGGTGCCTATGCCGCCAGGAAACGCCAGTCATACCCTAAGCCCTTCGGGTTTAAGGACAGGAAACTTTTTTCAGTGCTAGACTTAGCTCTTGGGCCGGTGGCGCTCCTGGTTCTGCCAACCCTTGACCATTTTCCACCACGCTTCTGCTGCCAAAGTTTATACAGTGCCGGTATTATTGCGTTCGGCCTTTTTGTAGCACACTTCTTGGACATCTAGGAGTTGCTGGGGATGAGCGCGCCGACGAGAATGCCAAAGAGTCCGCGAGGACTCGACGACCGGACCAGGGTTTTGCTCTTCCTCACACCGATTTCATGTCAGGAATACGGGCAGCTTTACGGGTTGCTTGGCCAAAAAGATGGGAGACGGTCTAGGGGAACCTAAAGTTGCGTGCCTCTATGGATTCAGGTTGCTTTTTGTCGTCTCCAAATTGGACACACTCGCAGGACGCACCGCCATTTGATGGAGCGCTCGCCTGCGCCCTATTGTGAAAACTGCGTTGTCCCACAGACTGTTCGGTACATTCTTGTTGAATGTCCCAGTCCGGGCAATCTTAGCGCACGCTACTTGTCCCGGTACCCGGTTAAGTGCGGTCACTACCGCTTGTCCCTTGTACTCGGGACGGATCCGTGCACACTGACTTGTATACTTTATGACTTTTTAGGGGAGGCTGGCCTCCTTCACTTTATTTAACTGAGAGGGGGGTGTCGGTTGCTTGTTCCAGTGCGGGGGGAGGCGGGCCTTCCCTCGACGTCAGAGCGTGCTTGTTGCCGTTTTCTTTTTTTATTGTTATTGTTTTTTATTTTGTTATGCATATTTTTATTTGGTAATGTTGAAGATTAGCTGCTCGGGTATTTGTTCCTGAGGACGGGCCGAGCGAGTGGGAGGATAGGGGCTACGCTCCCCCATATAGTAACTCATAGCCCCGCTCGAAACCGGCTTCCAGTAACCAAGCACATACGAATAACAAAATGCATATACGCGTAATCTATAAGTATAGATTAGCGGCCGAGCAGCTTATCTTCAACTTTACCTTTTATTTTAATGTATCCTCGCAGTACTAGTCTCTCGTGAGTACGGCGACTTATGCCCAAGTAGGCAGTCGCTAGATGGGGGCCTAAAAAAAAATAAATTATTCAATAATCATATTTGTTTTTTTCGAACTCAAAAGAACGCTTGGTCTATGTAAAAAGTGGAGAAGCCGCTCCTCGTTATCATCATCATTATCATCACTTCACTAACTCTATAATTTATGAAGGGGATTTTTTTGAATATTTGAATAATAATTTCATCTTAGTTTGGTTATGACTTAGGTTTTTTTTATCAAAGTTATTTCTAATCATTCTTTTATAATATCAAAAAACAAAATGGTGAAGTTCAGAAATAAATATAAGCATCGAAATTTTGTGAATTTTTCAAAACCCAAAGAATTACAAATGGTGAAGTTCAGAAAATATATTTTTATATATCTTCTATAACTATATTTTAGCAACGTGATATTTTGAAAGGGGGGAAATTAAGCTTAGAGTTCCTTTTTAAAATTATTATAATTAGCGAAATTCAGAAAATTTATAAAAATTTAACCGTGGCTGTTTTTTTTGTTATATTTTAAATTTTAATTTTAGTAGTGAAGCCATTGCCTGGTGTTCTTAGGAAGGAAATATATGCTTCCTCTCCATTGGAAACTGAAACAGCCCCAAATCATCTCAAAACATCGGATAATAAATTATTCATATTAAATTTGAGTTCTTTCGCAGTTATTGTTGGATTATTCATTACTAAACATCTCTGTTCGCAAATTTGTTTTTCTCGGTCTTCCAGATCGTTTTTTAGGTACTGGCATAGATAGGTTAACATCGTTTCTAGCACTTAAAACCCATAAATTAACAGTACATTGGGCTATGTTTAATTCATTAGCTATCTGTCTCTGAGATTTCTCACATTTATAAAGAGCCAAAATGGCACCTCGACAATCTGGAGTTATTCTTTTCGCATATTAGAAAGTGGAATGTAAAAGAATGTACAAGTGAAAGAAAAATTTTACATTGGTGTTAATGAAGGCAGATATAAATGTAATCTCTAAATGGTGCTAAAAAGCTATGGCATTGCTGTACAGAGCTCAAGGCGATCTCACGTAGTGGTCTCTGTAATCAAGGGTAGCATCAAAGTACACAGCCAAAATTGATCTCATGTAGTAAACGATTGTATCGCTGTACAGTGATTAAGGTAAGCAGAGTGTGGGGGCAAACAACGAGAGAGTCGTTGGAAAAATAAATAAGATGCTCGATTACAAATATCAGGGGCTGCTTGCTGCCTACACAAGGTATCAAACCACAATCTGGTGCGCAGGAGCTATCCCACAGTACAGCTAGTTGAGGTACCTGAAGGAGTGCTATACGCAAAAGCTTTCACAAACTAGGACATTCAACAAAAACGTGGCGTACAGTCTAAGGGACCGATCATTCTTCGCACAAAGGCTTATGCGAGCGCCCCAACAGATGGCGCTCCATCATATGAGTGTGGCTGATTTGTCGGCGATAGTCAATGACTTGAAGCTGTCGTCACATTGGGAAATAGATCCGCGGGAAAAGTCGGGATGCAATAAATAGCACGCAAATTTAAATTCCCGATCGGCGGCTCCAAAGTTATTTGTCATGCGGTGCCGAAGCATTGATTTAATCACTGTCTTATAGTCAGTTGGAGAGATAGACACGCGGGGCTGATTGATCAGTAAGAGGTAGCGTCGGTAAACTAATTTCAGCAAATCAACATGCACATTGCAGGTTTTGTACACCTGAGTACACATATTTCAAAGGTGGAAAAAGCTTTTTTTGAGAAATAACTGGAACACCCTCTTCTTTGTTATAAGTACTTCTAAATACATAAAAGTTGAGTTAAAACTGAAGGAAAATGAAAAATAAGTGAGGAGTTCAACATTTATTATCAAACTGATAGACTACTTGTCAACTGATACATTAAAATCATGCTTTGTCTCAAACGATGGCATGAAGTCATGGGATTTTATTACCCCCCGAATGTAGTCATCTCTTGCTTCTTTTCGATAAACATCGCCAGAAGCTTCCGTCACCATTTGCACACACCGTTCCACACCTTGAGAATGGCATGGAATGTCAAGAGAGAGTGGCTCTTTGACAATATTTTGCAGGTCCGCATTAGATAGATGCATGTAAGTGGTGGCTCAAACCTGCACTCCTCTTCAGGGGGAAGTAGATCTGTTAGGTTCTGAGCAATGTTATCTATTTTTGTTGGCCTGAAATCAAGTATTTCTTCCTCATACACAGTAAATTCTCCGATCTCCTTGATTCTGTCAATAGCTGATTTCCTGTTCTCCTGGTCATTGTCTGCCAGCATTGCCAAAAGGACGTTCTCAGGATGGGCCCAGTAGGAATTCCTTTGGATTGTTTACTATGCTATGGCTTCACTGGCAGGTTGGAGTATTTGCAGAAGATTGATCTGTTCCAGGAGATGTTTAGAACCCTTTGTGCATTTCAGAGAGAATTTGATGTGAAACCAGATGGGCCCATAATGACACACGACAAACCCTGTGAGAACATACGAGTCATTATTAGGTTTTTCTGTTGCCACATAAAGTCGACATATTCTGCTGGCAGGGGTGAGCCATCTTGCATGAGATACTGGCCCTGGTTTCATATGTAGGAGATCATCGTCAATTACACCATTTCTAATAGCATTGATAAATAATTCTGTGCAGGTAACCTTGGTCCCGACTAAGCTCATTCACATCTACATCTGAAAGAGGAGCTCCTTTAGCAATACATTAAAAGCCATTTGGTGATACTGGTATAGTCCCACAGGTGGTTAAGACTTTACCAAATGGTCTTTTCCATTGAGTTCTACTTTCTGTTGGACCAATATATTTCCTGCACAGGTGCCTCAAAGGAAGCTCATTTAGATGCAATCTGCAGATGATCCACTGTAAAGGACGATGCAATTGAGATTCCAGCCCTTTTATGGCTCCATTCTTGTAGCCAGTATTAGTTACCGTGCTGTCAGCTCCCACTGCCTTTATCTCATCTTTAATATAATTTTCAACAGGCCATTTCATCAGTCCGTCTGTACTACCTACACTTGTTTCTCGTTCAATAGTTAGATGGTCTAAATAAACAGTACCAGATTCTCCTACAAGCACATAGTTCTCTGGAATTTCTTTTGCTCCATACCATTTGTTCCCTTTCTTCTTTTTAGTTAGCGTTGTGTCTCCTCCCATCAAAAAACAACGCAGTAATTTTCTTATCCCTCAATCATTCAGATTCGGTAAAATTCTTTATCTTCTTTTCTTTCCTGAATTCGATCTTCTCTGATTTTCTTTTTCTTAATCATTTGATTTATTTTTACATCCACTCCTCCAATTTTCATATGACGCCCAGTTCTTTGGTCAATAATAAATTCATCCTCTCGACGTGGCACTTTCATGTTCTTTCACACTTCAATCCAAGAGATCGGCACACTGGCAGCCTGCTATATCAAAGGGTTGACCCAATGATGAGATAAACCTTTTACTCTTGGTGGGATTCATTCCTTGTTTTAAAACCACAGACGCTTTTTCCACCAATCGGAGCAATTTGGTTTTAACATTCTTGATCGGCTGAACTAGAATACTGGCTTTTTTCCAATTCTCGAGAAGGGCCTCGGATACTTCAGGGATAACATCCTTGATCCTCCTGTATTTAGTATCCTTTACATACTAAATATATCTTCCAACCTGTTGTTTTGTTGGCCGCTCATAATGAGAAAGTTCTGAAAGTCGAGAGTCAAATACACTGTCACTTGTTGACGTTCTAGTTTTTTTACTCATCTTAGCCCTGAAAATGAATAATAAAACAAAAATAATACATGTGATGAGTAAATCTATGTATAACATACATTTAAAAAGGTTAAGCCATATCCCTCCATAGGAAATACTCTGTAAATATCTCGTAAATTCGTCATACATCGATTAATTTATAGTTCTCTCCGAGTAGTTTTCAAACAAGGAATTCCTTAGTCTAAAATTACCTAAACTTTAGATACATAAAGAGTTAAAGTGAAAATTTTCTTCCTGTACAAAAATTAGCCATTTTTATCTTCAGAGAGTAGAACTCTAATAACTGAATACAACCAGCCTCACCCTACCGGAAAGATCATTTTTAAGCAAATTTTGCCCCCCAAAAGAGGTGTTATGATTTTTTCAGATTATTTTCGTCTTCATTTCCAATTTTGGGATGGTCTTCTCTACAAAACCTCAAATGTGCCTTAAAATTGGTTGCGACACTACGCCTTATTGCTCAGTTCCTACAAACAGCCGGGCCCCAGCGACCACACATGTCCGGAAACCGGAGGAAAGATAATATCAACGCCCAACTCCTGACTCGCAGCAATTTGGGCGTCAAGGATACTGCGAACCATGGTGTATGAGACATTCAATGTCTCAAGAGCAGTTAGTGCGTCGTTATAGATAAAAATATTCATAGAACCGAGCACAATACTTAATTCCCCTATATTGTAACCAGCTCGGCCGTGCAGACTATTGGATAGCTCAGAAAATTCCCACTCTCTTTAAACTTGGGGAAGCAAGGAAGCGTTCAAACCAAGCATTCCTTGAAGGTTTTAACCACCCGTTTACACCTGCACAACAGAGAGATAAGATGATGCTTTCTCCAAGAATTGTGATAGGAATACTTCTAGAATTGCAGAATCTTATGAAAGAAAGACGTGGCGACGCACGTCTTTAAGGGGAAGTGACTTGGGCGAAATCCTCGCCGCCACCGGCAGACAACTCGGAAAGACTGAATACGACAGTACAAGTGTATTATGCATTGTGCACGACGTAAGTGAGTGACATCTACTCCATTCGACTAAACTCTTCTTTTTATGGGACAGGCAGAAACACCAATCACCAACTGGAAACCAGCGTGGTAGATTAAATAGACCATGGTGGAGAGTAAACGCTTTGATGCAGAGAAATAAAACTTTCATCAGTAATCAAGTTTTAAGAGAATTAAGAAACAGTAATGAAAATATAGGTAGGCTTATCAGTATTTAAAATGCTGAACGCCATAAAGCGTTGAATTTTCATCACTGCTATTAGATGCAGTAAAGTTCCATATATGGAACTCTTAGTAGAAGCTTGAGTTGAATACAATATCAAAGAGTTGGTGAGAGACTGCCACGTCCAGATAAGTACCATTTATAAACAATTTCCGGGTCGGGGTGATGTCCCTGACACAGAAAAAGTACATGAGATTGGTAAAGCTTTGCGATAACATCTTATAGCAGTATCCAGACGATGCCTGGATGCTCATGGCAAAAAAAGTAAGGCTGAGGAGCCTTACACAGGAGACATCTTACTTTTGCAGTACTGGTTCGGAGACGACATGCTCCACAGTACACAGAATAAACAATCTTGAATAAACTCAGAAAAATATGTAGGCAATACTTTGTTCCCATAGGATAGAGGGGCTCTCTGAAACAGTGTCCTAGCGGCTGCATATGTTGTTTTTATATCAAAAGACAACGTAACAAAATGCGGAGGAAAGCATTACAGATACTCTACTCCCAAAGCAAAAAGTCGAAGATCACAAGATCACCTGGACTGGGACATTCAACAAGAATGTGACGAACAGTCTGAAGGACAACGACGTCGTCAAAATAAGACGCAAGCGAGTGCTTCATCAAATGGCCGTGCGCCCCGCGAGTGTGTAAAATTTGGAGACGGAAGAAAGCAACCTGAAGCCTTTGCGGTATTGGGAGGCAGGTCCATGGGAACAGTTGCGGCGCACTGGCACGCAACTTTAAGTTCCCCTCGACCGACTCACATCTTCTTTGCCAAGCAACCCGAAGTGCTGCCAGTATTCATGCTATGTAATCGGTGTAAGGAAGAAGGATACATTGGCCTGGTCGCTTAGTTCACGCAGACACTTTGGCATCTTCATCGGCGCGCTCATTCCTTGCAATTCCTACATGTCCAGGAACCCAAAAGAAGATAATTGTGACATCCACCCGGCTGGCCAATACCGTGGTGTCACAGATTTCACGAACGAGGGGATGCGGAGATTGCATGCCCTGAGAACACTCAGGGTGCTTTGGGAGTCGTTATAAATAAAAGTCCAGTCTTCGAACCGGGAAAGTCGCATTAATTCCCGTACCGAGCGGTGTATTGTAACTAGCTCGACCGTGAGGACAGACGCAGCGCCTGGCAGAGCCCCATTACCTTAGAACAGAGGAGATACGGCATGAAAACCAAGCCCGAGCCCGTCTTGTGACCTGGATCCATCCGTATACACTGGCACTGTTCCAGCGTGGCACTAACTATGCTCCATAAAGGCAGAATGCAATACTCCTGACGCTGTACAAGCTTTGGGAGCAGAGGCGTGGAGACAAATAGTCAAAGATGGTATCCTCCAGGGTGGTGCTACCGGCCCAAGAGATATACTGAGTTCTCAAAAAAGTTTCCTACTCCTAAACCTAAAAGGCTTAAGGTATGACTAGCGTCTCTTGGTGGCATAGGCACCGTCAAGATAAGCTGCAGATGCAGTGAGAACTGTTGACGACTGACGGAGGCGCCGGGTTCGGGCGTACAAGCGAATAATGCACTGTGCAGGACGCACAGCGAGTGACATCGACAAGTAGGCTCTCATTGAGGGATCTGTGGAAGGGACCGATCGCCAGGCGAAAGCCAGTATGGTGGGTCGAGTACACCTTCCGCAATACACGCTTGGCTGCGGATGCATTAAATTCGCATCCCTAGTCGAGCTTTGAACGAACAAAGGATCGATTTAAAAGTAATGCAGTAGCCCTATCAGCACCCCATGCGCTGAACGTCACGTAACGAAGAATATCCATGATGTGGGTACAAGAGAGTCTAAGGCTGCGAATATAGGCCTCCCAGGTGGAGCGTCGGTCAAATATAAGCCCAAGTAATTGTGAGACTCAACCACTTCCATTCGAACCAATTTAGAAAAAAGTCTTTATCAGGAGGAAACGTAGATGGCGGCAGAAGTGAACCATCTTAGTCTTGACCAAGGAAAACCAAAGCCTGTGAGCTTCGGAATAGCGACAGACGCGGTTCAATGCCTGTTGCATTCGACGTTCCAGAGTTGGCATCTGGCTCGTGCCAAAAGAGATAGAAAGGTTGTCCACGTGGAGTGTAGCAAGAACATCTTTCGGCAGCACTAAGGTGTTACCGTTGATGCTCAGGTCAAAGGGTCTGATACTGAGGACACTTCCCTGCGGGACACCTTTCTTTTGCTCTATTAGGCCGGAGAAGGGTCCCACCCTCCGTAGGTGGAATTGACGATCTCACAATAATTCAGATATAAAGATTAGGATGCGACCTCTCACCCCCATCGTGCAGGGATTCTCCATGAACCCGTATCACCGTGCGGTATCATAGACCTTCTCCAGATTGTCAATCATCGTGTTGTAGTGCTGTGTAGGAAGTAAGCCTCGCAAACGGTATTTTTCAGTAAAAGCTTATCCTCTAACGTGGATGGATCTTACGGAAGGCGTACTGTCTAGAAAAAAAGCTAATCTAACATTTGAAAATTTCTCCATCAACTTACACACTTAAGAAGTTAGAGAGATTGAGCGAAAACCGTCCTGGGTAGAGAAATCTGTCCCCGGTTTCGAAAAGCAAGCACAATAGCGATTCGTCAGGGGTATGGGAGGATACACTCTTTCCAGTTACAGTTGAACAGATATAATATAAAATCCATGCCTCTTGCACCCAGGCGTCGAAGCATGGCTTATGGAACATCGTCCGGACGAGGGGCGGTGTCCACCAGTAGCGATGTAAACTCCAGTCGGAGGCCTTCTGCGACATCACGACGCGCTTTGAATGCTGGCAGAGCAGCATCCCGGCTTGGGAATGGGAATAAAGCAGTCGAAAATGAATCCGCCACGGACGCGGGTTCGGAGATTGTGGTCCCATTCTCCTAGAGAACGGGTGGGGGGGGGGGGTATTGCGAGAACTTGCCCGAAAATCTATTGAATCATTTCCACACCTCTGCTAAAAGGGTCTTCCTGTTAAGTGAAGACACGTATGCCGGCTAGGAAGAGCGGCGGGAGTACTTCGAAACATAGAAAAAACCACGACGAATTTTACAGACAGTGAACTCGTTCGGGCGGCGCTTATAGCGCATGGAGGCATAACGCTTCTGTTTGAAGGCCGCCTCACTCTCGGCTGACCACCATGAGAGCGTTTGCCGTGTCAAGCACCAAAGAGCAGGTTCTCAGGCAGCAACGGTCTCCAAATGATTTTTGAATTCGAAAATAATCACTACTCTGTAGGTCATCGACTACCTCAAACCCAATATCAAGCTGTGCATCCAAATAACACAAAGATAGATCGATAGAGAAAAATGAATCGGTTGTCGGGCAGAGATGCGTAAACTCATCTAGATTTAGGACACCTATCTCCAGCTCTTCGATCAGGTGGGCAAGGACCTGACTAATGGTATTGATCGAATAGGCTCTCCAGAAGGGGTGTCTACCGTTCATATACTTGAGCATAAGAATTGCCTCTACAACCGTGCCGGGACGCAGTGGAAGTCCCCCGCGTCGAAGTCGGCTGGCGGTGAAATGGACGGAGAAATAACAGTATACGCACAATCCAGGTGCAGCCTTACTGCTACTGCCTGACAGGAGGCATCAACAGGAAAGAGAAGAACGTAGACATCATTCCGGGTGTAAATGGCGCATCCTCCTGCCGGCCCCATCCCTTGGTGACGTCGCAAACCCTTTTACCACGGGAGGGTGGGCAGGGGGTACGCGCCCAGCATGAAGGAGTATGCCCTCCAGGCCAAGATGGGAGGGGATGCTGAGTCTTTCTTCGAAGATTAGGCCCTCACCGAAGAGGCCGTACGCTTCCCGGAGGCAGAACTCCGGGCACTGTTGCCCGGACAATGCGCTGAAGGCACTGTCGCCTTCGAGCACCTATCGGGGGAGGTTGTGCTCGCCATGCGAGTCTTTTTAACCCTCCGCCTGGAAAACCTAGGCAGGTGGTCAGCTTTGGTATCTGGGTTCTTTTTTTTGGAGAATCCACTCTTTTCGAGTCACCCATCTTAGCACTCGGTGTAGGCGTAGGAGCCATAGTTCCTTTAGTGCTGTCCTGTTTCCGAGGGCAGCTCTAGGAACCCCAGAAGATGGCTTTTCGACCAATTTCATGGGTGTTGTCTCCTGTGAGTCAAACTACTTGGTGGAGTCACGCTGAGAGAAGGAGGGAGAGGCCCTGGTTTTAGCCGTAGCTGGGTGTAAACCATTTATTCCTCCAGCTTTACCAGACGAATGCCAGAAGTGGGTAGATCTCGCAGCAGGGTTCCGAATGGGCGGGGAAACGACCAGAATCGTGGTCTGAAGGGGCCAGGGGCAGAGGGCGTCTTTTTTAATATTAAGGCATAGGAGCTATCAGGCAGCCGTCTAAGGAAGAGGAGCGTGCATAGGGCGGATTCGTGTTCTGCGCTTGGCACCGAGCCCGGGTTCGATACCATGGAAGATCCTACCGTCTCTGGCTGCGTCATCTTAGGGACTATGTCTATCTCGGGGGGGGGGCTCCATGTGCCCCCCCATGGCATCTGTCACTGAAGAGAGGAGGTAGGTATGCCGGCCCCCTGTATGATCATAATGCCCGAGTGCAGGACGGTAGGAGGGACGGGCCATGACATCCCTTGCCACCCTAAGAGGGTTGGCTCTATCAATCCTCTCCTACCAGGAGCGGTCACTTATGGGCCGCCTGCGTGCTTTCTTGGCAGTCACTTGTGAAAGAGAAGGAGGGACTGCCGCTGGAAAGAGGAAAGCGCTCCAAGGGCGCCTCCAGAAAAGGGGTCTGAGGAGGAGTCTCCTGCACCCATTGGCCTAGGAGAGGAGTAAGCCTCCTTTACGCTATAAGAAATTTGGAGGATCCCCTTGGAAAATACAGAAAGGGGGGACCTCAATTCTTTTCGTGGAGCTGCCCGAAGGCATAAGAAGACAGGGTGTTAGAAAGAAAGAAAAGAGGCTAAACTGGAACCAGAGGGGGTGCTGAGACCCATCAGCACGGCGACC
Source organism: Ceratothoa steindachneri (assembly GCA_963969495.1). NCBI lineage: Eukaryota > Metazoa > Arthropoda > Malacostraca > Isopoda > Cymothoidae > Ceratothoa > Ceratothoa steindachneri. The sequence goes on along the minus strand of OZ018330.1, from coordinate 127,603,909 downwards.
AGAAAGCAAATCGTCGTACCCATTCTGGGTCTGTCATGGACGGATAGAGGGCCAGAGATGGTGGTTCGTAAATCTTGAAACGGGAAAGTGGGTGTCCTAGGATAACATATTCAGAGTCCTTCTGACATGTTCTTAAGAAGATTTTCTTCGTTATCTGAATAAACGTATGTTTCTCATTGAAACAGAATATAGCGATCGAACAGGAAAATTCACATAGTGTGAAATCGCAAGGTATGTACTTACAGTGCTTACCGAAATCGCTCCTTTCTAATGGTACTCTCACGCTCGGTCGACTACCAAGAGAAAAAGGATATTTTGAAGCGATTAGTTAATTTACAAAAAGATCGCAGAATGTGCTCCAAACCTAAAAGATCTGAAATTAATTAAATGTTTTTTAAACAAGAAAATGCACTAGTCAATTTCAATAGTTTCCAACTTGATTCTTTATAAAGAGCTGATTAACTTAATTCCAGAGTTTTCCCACTAAAACACCACGGTCGGAGTTTTTCAACAATTAAAATTTCTCTAGATCGATATGGCCCGATGTTTAAGTTGCACACCACTACTCATACTTGTATCTCTCTCTAAACCTTAGCAAGGGTTAAATTTAAGACATTAACTAAGAATTTCACCAAATCGATGTATCACACACCCAGTAATTGTAGTGTATCTAAGCAAGCTACGTGAGCGCGGTTACACTTAGCACCATTTGTGGGTGATCAGTAAATTTGTGTGGCGAGCGCAAGAATTTCAAGTTCCCACTCATAATTTGGTAATATTCGTAGTTCGTTGGGATGTAGGCTATAATAAGGTATTTTAAATTTATCCATATTAATTACAGACTTGATTATTTTAATGTGATCTCGTATGGCAAGTGCTCTGATTTGTTTGGAATCAGCCCCGTGCGGGTCGACCTTCCCCGATGCTGGTCGAACCAATTTAAGATGAATCGCAAGATTCAAGACTATATTTATAACTTCGGTCCTCATAGATAAATTGGATCCAATATTGTGCCCATTTTTTAATATGAATTTGGGGTTGAGTTATGGATGGAATTTATTTAGTCTTCTTAAGTATGTGAGACTAAAGAAAATGGATAATTTCTCTACAGTATTTTTAATTTCAAGTCTGAAATTAATATGGATAACTTTAAAATACTTAGTTATAGCCCCCATCACAACGAACTACGACTATTAGAATTACTTTACATCTTAAAACTAAAACCTAATTTAAATATAAATCAAACTGCTTCCAATCTTTATGTTGTATCATGAATTATTGACATTTTTATTCTTGTGTTAAGCAGCTTATCCTAAATTGCACTATTCAATTTTAGTATTTTATGAAAACTAGAAATTTTAACCCTTTACTATCTTAGTTTCTTAGTGTCGATGATGAGGCAAGGACCTCGAAACGTTCAACTGCAGACAAATAAAGATGTTTTTATCAATAGCATGTGTTGGTTTTCACCTTCATATTGAAGCTCAAAAGTTCCGGATATATATATATATATATATATATATATATATATATATATATATATATATATATATATATATATATATATATATATATATATAAGAGAAAATAAGAATTGGACGCGAATGAGCAAATGAGACAAGAAACCGGAGTTTTTTTAAAGGCAAGAGAGAGGGACATTAGAAGAATCCAGAATCAAAGGGAGCAGAGGGCGGCACAGTGATGGCGATCCTTTACCAAGAAGACAGAAATAACGCCATATATATATATATATATATATATATATATATATATATATATATATATATATATATATATATATATATATATATATATATGAAAATTTCTCACAAAGTGCACGTGATTCAAAGTTATGCAGATACACCCACAAAGGAAAAGTGAAAAAGGATTCCAAACGCTTTCGTCTTTATTCTTAAAGACCTTTCCAAGGAATAAACAGGAGGCTGGACATACATTGCCTTAAATAGTGGAAGAGGGATTAGACTACCCACCTCTGAACCTTAATTAAGGTGTACAAGATCTTGAATCAACTTTATTTTCGATTTTATATATGTAGTGATAATGGGATCTAGCATGAACAAACTAGGGCTAAGGTTAAAATTTGGGAACGCGTTGATGGGGATATATTCTAATATATTTCTCGAAATATATTAGAATGTATCTCCATTAATATCTTGTAATTTATCTGAGCATGTCATTTGATTTTGAAGAGACGTTCGAATAAAATGCATTTCACAGTCAAAGCCTGGTGTTTATTTCTCCCAAAATTGATAATAACGAAACTAGCCTCAACCGGAAAAAATATCAAAAAATAGAATCGGAATGGAGGGTAACAATTATTATATTTAATAATAACTAAAAGGTGTAAAATAATGAAGGCCCCTATATGCGAACGTATTTAGACGAGTTTTGCAAAAGGTTGAGAAGTTAAAATAGATGGAAGTACACAGAACGAATAATTTAAATAGTTGATTATGAGGTAAGGGTCTAGAATGCTCTGACAATCTCTAAAAACAAGTCTCTTTACCTAAATCAGTTTTTTTGGTGTAAATGCAATGAAAATCTTAATGTTGCTTCGATTATTGTGCGAAGAAATATTTATAATAAATAGTGCGGATGGTATTCGTTCTTCCTAGTCGGTCTATATTGTCTTATAAACAATAAATATTTTTCCTTTTTTTTTAGAATAATTAACTGTTGAAAACTTTGACCTTTTCTCCACAATTTGTTTAAGAGGCATGAAGTCCTCCTTGGATTCCGCGTCGGAAGAGCAAACAAGGATTCAGACTGCCTCAAAGTTAGCAAAAGGAAGGTGGAAAGGTCAGAAAGAAGCTAAAAGATTTAGGATTCGATAATGAGGCAAAAGGAGAGAGTAAAACTCATGGTCGATGGTCTCATCCCCTCAAAACGCCCTAATTAGTCTCTGAAATCCAGATGATCATCAACAATCATTACAGAAATTCGATGGAAGCCATTGCAAGAGGGAAATATGTGGATGAAAAGTTCATCAGGCAGGTGGTGCATAAGTTATGCAGAAGTTCTAATACAAGATAAGTAAGGAACGATATTTGTCCAAAGTAATGCACGAAAAGCACTTTAGAACAACAAAAGGCTGATCAACAAGTTGAAACACACGTTGGAACTAGACATGCTTTGGTTCTTCTCCGACGAGAAGAATTTCTGGCAAGAACATAAAATAAACTTTCAAAGAGATAGGTGGCTCGTCGTCACAGATTAGGACATTCTTAGCGTCATGTAGATGAAATTTAGAGCGATAATCTTGTTCTCCCGTTTTATCAGCAGTAAAGACGACGTTAGCCACTCCATCTCTTCCTTGAGGCCGTCAGACTGAACACCGAGGGCTAAATCCATGTTTTGAGCGAAAGGGTAAAGACCTAGGATCGACTGGTTAGCGTCAGTGAGGCTTTACATTTGGCAGCGAGAATTTTCGACCTGGCACACCAGCCGGAAGACCCAGGTCTGGCTGTCTAAGAATTTAATCTATTACACAGTACCTGACATTTGTCCTTACAACTCTCATGACTGCAGCTCACTCGACTTCTTTTGTGGAGCAGCATCACGAACGACGAGCTAAGGGTTTGAATTTCCAAGGCCTTCGTGGGCCTCAAACGGGAGATATTGACGAAGTCCTGTGTCTGGTTCCGAGGTCGCCAAAAGGCTATCATCGAGGCCACACGCGGGTTCCTGGAGTGTGATCGCCAGAATATGCCATGTAGACAACATGACCCAAATAATAAAAAAAACTTTTGTTTTTCCAGATAAAGTCACCATGCGAATGAATACCTTTCTCACTCTATATAGGGTTATGAAGTAATATTTACTGATTTTTTTTCAATCCTGTAAATGACTTATATATTTGTTATGTGAAATAGCCCACGGGATTAGCAATCCATCTTTCATTACAATATGGTAAATCCATTAATAATATATTTTATTCAAACTTGAGAGGCAAAATTCATTTACACTGCCTTAAGCCCTTCAACTTACAATATTAATTAAAAGAGTAGGAAATGATATAGAAATGATATAGGAATGACTTACTGCAGCTGATACTTATGTAAATATAATTTAAGGTTTGAAACAAAGATATTAGATATAACAAATGAAGAAGCACAACAAGAATACAATTTTAAATATTTTCCTCTTGAACATACTCCTAGTTAAACGAAATCAGCGCGTATGAAAATCAATGGTGAATGTGTACATGAAAATTTAAGAAACTTGAAAAAAAAAGATGCTTTGAAAATTATGTAGGTGTGGCGAAAATTTCATATTACTATCTGTCGTTGATAACGAATTTGGCCTCTAAATGAACTTGGGAAGCCATCCTGACGTTAATGTGGCTCGCGTCTGCAAAATACTTCACTTGGATAATAAACACAAAAGAAAGATTCTTTCCTCACGAAAAGAAGGATTTGGTCGCTCCTTTATTCCCTTGGGCTCACAACTTTCATCTTTACCATATTAAAGCCTTCAGATGGGAAACAAGGTGGAAAACGTGGTTTCGTACAATCAACTTCAGATTCGTGTGAATAAGCCAGCTTACTCAAGGAGGACCAGGTATCCCATTAAGGAAAGATGCTCATAAAAGCCAGTACGCTACAAACCATTGGAGAGATGTAGGTTCTGTAAGGAAAATAGGGCTAGGAAGAAAGTGCATTATACATAATTTACCTATATTATTTATTTAAAACTAAGGACCAAAAAAATAACCTCTGCACCTCTGCCATACCGCAATGTAGCCACTCAGAAAAGAGTGAAGTTAGAGAGAGCGAAGATGTGTGCTCTCTACGGTATTCTGCATTTAGAGGCCACTCAATTATCGTGAGCTTCACTACATCGTATGTATGTGAGATGTAACATTACCAATTTTACTTCAGATAAAGGTAGATGATTATATGCCCTTCTGGCCTCAACGATCAAATTGATTTCTTTCTTAATTGCTAAAGTTGGCTAGAATCAGGAAAGTGCGAACACCTTCCCCCTGGGCCCTTAGCATTCTTAGGCTACAAGAGTTCTTTATTTTCTGCATTTTCTCTCACCCTCACTTCGACATTTCTTTCCCAAGCTTCCATAATAACTTTCTGCTGGAGACGCTCCTGTTGTTTCTAACTTTTTACATTCGTGCAGTACTATTACCATTTATGGTATCAAACCCGTCCGTCTCTCTCACACTTGTGAGGAAATAAATAAAAGTGTTAAATTTCCGGGATTTTTCCCCATATTCTTCCGTCCCACTTTTTTCAACACCATCATCATGAAGAGCTTTCCCACAACGTGTGGTCGCCCGCCAAAAACCGCTACATGTACTAGTCCCTCTCATCCCTTTTATGTTATTTTAGTTACAAAAACGCCCATCAGGTTGTCCACATTCAAGGCTCTTGATAGTGGTGGTGATTGTAGGGGGGCTAGATCAATCTTTCATTATTAATATCTCCAAATTATTTTTAAAAAGCAGCCAAGAGTTAATTTCTTTATGATATCCAATTTTTAAATTCCGTTCTTTATAGCTACAGTGTGCACCAAAATTATGAAGAGTTGTGAACGGTGTAATATATGAATGATTTCATTATAGTTTGTAAATATTATGTAGATTAAAATTAGAGACGATAGTTTATTGCCATTTTACTTACCTAGTTGTGTAGAAACTGAGAAACTTTAGTGAATTATTATTTTAATGGCTATTATAATAATAATATCGGAAGCCAAATACAAGGGTTTCATCTCTCTGCAATGAAGCTTTTCAAGGCTTTCGTTTTGTTCAAAATTATCTAAATATAAATGAAAATGGAATTATTATAGATTTAAAATGTCCTAAATTATTTACTTTCTCATTTAATAAACTCAGCAGAGATTATTCTGCTTCTGCCATACAGTTTAATCAAGAAATAGCAGGATAAAAGGAACAAAAAGCAGTGAAAGAACAAAATACGGTGCAAGATGTTAGCACCATTTTAGAACGCCTGCACATCCTCTATTGTTTTATCAATCTAGTGAGCCATTCTAAGGGCGCTCCGAAGATGATACAGCCTTCAAAATATAAACTAAAATAGAGTAATCTAAAATTAAATTCCTAAAATATTGACTATAAACTAAAAATAACTAAATAAACAACAAAAATTAAATATATACTAATGTTCCTCTGGATATTTTTTTTTAAATTTATATTCCATCTGTCAACTGCCTATCAGGGAAATATTCCTTGTGAAAGTACTGTCAATATATCGGGTCCCAAAGTTATACCACAGGCTGGCGGGCAAAATACAGTTACCAGCATCAGGAATATGTAACCAAAATATCTCAGTGGGTCTGAGAGATCAAACAGTAGTCGCTAAATTTTCAGTAGCTAGTTCTGCTAGTGTGTCCGATTCAGAAGCGACATAAAATGAAGTGATACCTTCCAGGCATTCTGGGTAGGTCCATGGGAAAGGTCGAGATGCAATGGCACGCAAATTTATATTTTGGAATGCAGTCTCTTATTTTCTTTGCTATGCAGCCCTAAGGTATACCTGCTCCTGCCATGTACAGTAGCGGTCATAATATATGTTTCAGTAAAAACAAGTGTATTTAAATATTTATTATAGAATTTAAATAAAACGTTTAGATTATGTATATATATATATATATATATATATATATATATATATATATATATATATATATATATATAATATCTACTCGTATGTTTCGTGAAAGTTTCAGGTGAATGGATTAAATATTTCGTAAGTTATGAGGAAATAAACAAACTATCTTCTAACTTGCAGCGGTCAAAGGTTAAAGGTCACTTAGTAAAGATGAACAACCGACCAAGGTATTTGTGTTTAGGAAACTTGCTGGGCTAACAGTTACCTATTATGATCATACATTATTGGAACATTCAACGGTCAACATGCTGGCTTGTGAGAGACGACTGGTGTCCTGTGATGAAAAACAAATGAATGCGTAACTTCACCACGACGGCGAGTCAAATTCTGTGATAGCAACTACTGTAGGAAGCTCTAGAAGTATTGTTCAAAGAATTCTAGCTCATTTTAAGTCATCAGGATCGACAGATGCTAAACACAAAAACCGGTAGCCGTCGTAAAACGTCACTAACACAGGATCTTATTATGGTTATAATATCACTGAAGGATAAGGTTTAAGAGTGCTGTTGAGATATCCCGCGAACTTAGTTCCACCTCCGATGTCAACCTATCGCACAAAACAGTTTCCCAGAGGTTATGAGGTTCTGAGTTGCTTGCTCGGGCAAAGAAACCTCATATCTCCAAGAAGAATCAAATAGCTCGTCTTCGTTACGCTTACAAAAATGTCTGGACAGAAGAACATTGGCCGCAGGTTCATTTTAGTGATGAATCGAAGCTTAAAATGATTGGTTCTGATCTCGAGATGTACGCCCGAAGAAGATGTGGCTAAAGGTTATCTCATGCATGTGTGAAGAAGGCAGTGATATATGGAGGAGACAGTGTAATGGAATGTGGAGTGATCTCTGTTGTTGGTCCTGGTCCATTTATTCGCCTACAAAGGAATGTCAATTCTGAATTCTACAAGAAGATTCTTAGACAGCAAACCCGTCCACATCTCCTATCATCATCAGTTCAACCTCCAGTCTTCGTGTATTTTTTTTTAATTTTAAGAGTTCATCTGGCGACTACCTACTTGGGCACAACTGCCTACTACTAGGCTACTTTAAAATAGTGACATGAAAAACTACAAAAAACAACAACAATTATTTAAAAAAGAAAGAAGACAAGAGGCAGCGTCTTGGGAAGGTCCGCCTACCCACATCGCAGGAACGTGCGACCTACAAAAAACAACAACAACAACAACTAGTTAAATAAAGGGGATAAGGCCGGCTTCCCTCCAAAAGTTGGTAAGTCCATCAGTCAATATGCACGAACCCGTCCCGAGTACAAGGAAAAGGCGGTAGCGACCCCGCCCATCCCGGTACCGGAACAGGTAAAGTGCGGGAAGATCACCAAAACTGTGACATTCAAAAAGAATGTGTAGAACAGGCTGGGAGACAACGTAGTCTTCACAGTAGGGCGCTGCCGAGCGCTCCATCAAATGGCGGTGCGCCCTGCCAGTGTGTCTAAATCGGAGACGACAGGCAGCAACCTGAAGCCGCCACAGCGTTTGGGGGTAGGTCCATAGGAACATTTGCGGCGCAATGGCATGCAACTTTCAGTTCCCTTCACCTTCTCCCATCTTCTTTGCTAATCATCCCGGAGAGCTGCCCATATTCCTGTCATGTAGTCGGTGTGACGAAGAGCGAAAGGTTGGTCCGGTTGCCCCAGCCTCACGGACTCTTGGGCGTCCTTATCAGCGCGCTCATTCCCCGCAATTCTTATATGTCCAGGAACCCAGCAGAAGATAATCTCAAAATCCACCTGGCTTACCAAAACCATGGCGTCACGGATATCACGAACCAGGGTATGCGGAGATTCCAATGATCCGAGAGCACTCAAGGCGCTTTGTAAGTCTCTATAAATCACAATTCGCTCTCCGAACCGGGCAGGTCACGTAATCTCCCGTACCGAGTGTATATAGCCACTAGCTCGGCCATGAAGACAGACGCAGCGCCTAGCAAAGCCCCGGTGACTTCAAACAGAGGGGATACGATGTGGAAGCCGACCCCATCTTGGGACGTGGATCCATCCTTATACACTGGCATGGTTCCAGCCTGATACGATGTGTGCTCAAAAAAGGTGAAACGCAATACTCCCGGCGCTGTACAAGCTTTGGGAGTAGAGGCGTGGCGACAAATGGCTAAAGGTGATAACCTCCAGGGTGGCATCCTGGGCAGAACCAGGAGCGCCACCGGCCCGAGAGTTATACCTAGCTCTCGAAGTAATTTCCTAGCCGTAAACACAAAGGCTTAGGGTATGACTGGCGTCTCTCGGCGGCATAGGCACCATTGAGATCAGCTGCGGATGCAGTGAGAGCTGTTGGCGACTGAGTAAGGCGCTGAGCTTGCGCATACAGGCGAATAATGCGCTGTTCACGGCGTAGAGCGAGTGGCATCTCCCCAGCATCGACAAGTAGGCTCCTAATGGGGGAAGTGCGGAAGTAAATTGTGGGTGTATTCGCGTTACGCTTTGCACAGTGCCTAACAAAGTACTCTCAATGTGTATGAGAAAGTTCCTTAAGACGGCTCTTCAATAAGAGCCATCATCTCTTTGAACATAGCAATGACATCATTTTTGAAACAAATGCAAATGAATGGTTTTGATTCTGCAAGCCGCATGCCGTCATCTTTTTCCAGACATTGTCAAAATTGACAAAGACTATTATAACGCGCTAACTTTAGTGATATTTCCCATAGATATTCAAATCAGGAAAATGCTTTTATGCTTTTTTACAATCGTGAGTGCAGTTGCTTTTCAAAATCAAGTTACTGAAATAGGTTTCAATTGATCCTTTTCTTTAAGATTGAAAAGTATTGTATAATTTGTCTCTTGATTTTTTAATTCTAAGATGCAAAGATGCATTACACTAGTCGAACAATGTGGTTTTCTCCAAGAAGAGTATGGATGGAATATAGTTGAGGGCGGGCTGGTGTACTATCGAATGTACCGTCACAAAACAATGTATAATTCTTGCCAGTAAATAAAGATTAACATAAGCTGTCATAAAAATAGGGTTCTCTTATAATATGATGAATCTGTCCTCCTTAAAGAAACATAAAGTTGGTTTGTAACTTTATTTTCAACGTAGAGTTTCTTCTAATCATTCTGCTAAGAGTTCTCTTTTGGGGGACGGAAACGGATGCTTCTAAGGGGAAATCAGATGTGAAGTTCTGAATTACAGTACGCGTTACTTCTTTCCTATTGGAGGCTTTTGCCTTTATCTTTTGTACTGTTATGAGTACAGCGGCTCTTCTGGCATCTGGTGGGTGAGAAAGTGGGAGGGGATCACCTTGCAGAACATCGTTTATTGTTTTAAGTAGGCCAATACATTTTCCTCTTTCTTTGAATTTACAATATTTAATATCATCCTTCATTTTAACAACAGTATAAGCATACCCATTGTGCAGCAGTTTCCTTTCGCCTGGTTTAGTAAGAGTGTATTCTTTGGCTGTAAAAGATATTATTTCCATTTTGTTTTATTAAAAGCTTGATGTCTCGTGATGCAACTTATTCACTGCAACCTAACTAGAGTACTCATCATTCAATACAAGAAGGCGTTTTTTGGCCGATTTCCCAAATATTTATAAACAGCTATTGACAACTTCTACTTCTAAGCTAAACGTACTCAATTTACTAAATTCATTGTTTAATAACTTACAAATAAACTAATTTTGGGACAGATTACTTAAAACCGTGACCTTACTTAAACCAACTAACAACGGTGGTTATTTAACTTTCAATTGCACCATTACATTTTCTGAGGTCGGGGAGGTAGAAATATGAAATACATGTAGCCCATCTTTTAAATAAATGCATTATATTCCAAACTAAAGTCCATACAAGAAAATCAAACGTTTGGTAACGTGAGGTTCGGTGACCTAACGGCCGACGATCAAACGATTGTGCGAGCGGAGAAACATCTGGCAGCGAAACGCCTGGCGACGAAACCTCCGGCGAGAAATTTTCCGAGCACCCAAATATCACGAGCCAGAAAAGCTTTTGAGGCATTTTAAATATATTTGAATTCTTTTTTTTCTTTCAGTTAAACTGGCTGAATTATCAGTTAAATTGTCACCTGATGAGATGTATAATAACAATGAGTGAACGCGAGATGGCTACGCAAAACTCGGTACTAATTCTGACTCTTTTGACGAGTTTAAACTAAGAACTAAAGGAGTAAATGCGGTTCAAAAGAGAAATGCGCCATCTGGTGGAGATAAAGCAAGAGACCACAATACAAAAAGTGATAGAAACTTGAAATATGCTTTTTTAAATTGTCATTGATGAATACAAATTAAAAAATATTTATTTCGTCAAATTCACTCTAAAAGGGAATCATGATTAGTGATTACTGCAATATAAAAACATATACATGTTCCTGGAATACATATTACAAAGTAGATTTAAAATATTTTCAGGTAGATCCACCAAAAGCACTTGAAACGTATTAGACACTTGATATATTTGTAGTAATGACCAAAGAATAACGAAACTATCTATATGAGCAGGAAAATATAGAAAGCGTAGAGACCGTAATCTGTTCGTATTTGGAAAAAAGAAAATACAAGTGCAAATAATGGGTTGAGGAATAACTTCTTGTGGTTTTATCAAATTTATTCATTACCATTAACAATTTTATAAAAACTTCATTTTTAATTGATAATAATATGAAATTTAATCAATAATGTATTATCCGTTGTTATTTACGACTCTTCCCAACGTTCAACTAGTTTTTCGATGCCTCTGCAATAAAAATCTCTGGAGTTTGACTCGAAGAATTCGTCTAACCAGGTTCTTAATTCCACATCAGTATTGAACGAAACGCCGCGCAAATTGTTGGAGACTGATCGGAACAGATGGAAATCCGATGGAACCAAGTCTGGCGCATATGGAGGATGCGGCAGGATTTCCAATTAAGCGTTTGGGTGGTGTCTTTTGTCATATTGACAATGTGATGACGAGCATTGTCGTGTTGCAGAAAGACTCCATAACGTCGATGAGGTCGCTTTTCATGAATAGCTTCGGCGAGTCGAAACATTTGTTCAACGTAGAGTTCTGCATTGACAATCTCGTTGTTCGCAAGAAGCTCATAAAGAATGATGCCTTCACAATGCTACCACACACACAACATCGTCTTTCGTGGATGAAGTCCTTGCTTTAATGGCGGAAGTGTTTTTTTTATTGGGGCTAGCCATTGTTTTCGATTATTCATATTGACATAAACACACCACTTTTCGCCGCCAGTGATGATGCGGTGAAGAAATCTTTCTTTATATCTACGAGTAGCCTTGTGACGAGCAAACAAACCTGGGGCAATTGCAGAGAGTTGAAGTGTGTTGCTTTCGCTCAAAGCGTGCGGCTCCCATGCACCGAGTTTTTGAACTTTCCTCATCGAATGAAGGCGATTCACTACAGTTTTCTGATCACACGCCAATTGTACAGCCGATTGACGAGGATTTTTATTAAGAAAGTCGTTCAATCGATCTTCATTCAACTTAATGGGGGCAACTAGAACGTTCTTCGTCATTAAGATTGAAATGACCGTTTTTGAAACGTGAAAAGCACCATTGAGCTGTCCTTTCTGATAAAGCATTTTCTCCGTACACAGCACAAATATCGGGACGAGCTTCGGATGCGTTTGCATTGTTCCTGTCTCGATTGAAAATGAATAACAACAAGTGTCGAAAATGTGCCTTTCTTTCAACTTGACATTCCATTTTGAGGGAACAGAACAAAAAATAAATGAACACAACTTTTAAATAAGCCGCAATGACTTATTACTCAACTTCAAGACGTAGCCTAAGCAAAAGCCTAATAGTCTACGCTGTTAATAGACGTAGCCTAACCTTTGCAAATTTTACTCTCATTATTTATTATTGTTTCTTAATATGTGCACAAATCACGTCAACAAAACTTAAATCAACACAACATTAAAAATAACGCAAGAACTTATTCCTCAACCTAATACAAGACTATACAATTTATTAAATGAGGAAATTAAATACGAGTACCATAAAAGAAAAGAGTGTTGAGTAATCTCGGGAAATGGCTTTAAATAGGACTTAAAAAATGTATATATTATATATAAAGAATAATATAGATACATACGAAGAGTCATTCAAATTTTGATCCAATTTACCAACGTCCGCCTGCTGGACTTCAAAAAATGTCCAGAAATATGCATATACATGAATCCACATATACATAAATACAAAGAATATGTCAGATGTTGATCGAATTTTAATACCATTTGTTGATTGGTAAATGTCCGGACTTTGTTCACTGTAACGACCTATTAGAACTCTTTCCGAATCAATATGCCCAAAACGTGGAATGTAAGAGGCCATCTTTACGGTCATCTGCGTTTATTAGGCTGTCAATAAATTAAAATAATTTTTAATATACAAAAATGCATTTATTCATGAACAACGTTTCCGTTCTTAGTGACAATGTCCTTCTATTATTTACCTACTCAACAGATTCCATTCTAGAAAAATTCATTCATTTTTGATCAAAAAATATGATTTGAGATCGTTTTAAAATCTCTTCATATCAAAGAAAATTCTTCAATTTAGATGTTGTCATAACTTAAATAAACGGTAATAACAGAGCAACGTACGATAAATTGAGGTATTGAGGAAGTACTTACTAAGCTAATGCAATTATTTGGGTAGAATTGGTGAAACGTGGCATGTATGGTTGAGCATTGTTACAGAGGAGGAAGGCACCATTGGGATTGATCAATATCGGACAAATTTGTTCAAGAGTCTCATATAAACATTTGTTCAATATAGGGTTTGTATTAACGGCTAGCTTATTACTGAAGATCTCATACTGAGTTATCCCAAGCGCATTCTATTGAATGAAAAGCTTTTGAACAAATAGTCGGATGTGGTTAGGTCATACGACTTTCTTTGTTTCCAAACCTTTAAAAAGCATGAAAAGCAATCGTTTTTCTTCAGTTGATGATTAGAAAGGAGCTTTATTAATTAGACAGAGTCCTCAGTTTTGTAGTAATGGTTTAAATTGATGTTATCATCGCTTGCAATTATGTTTTCACATCAATGGAGCTTATGTTGTAAAATAAAATTTCTACACCTTTTAAAAATTTTATTATTTTTTTTATAAGAATGTTTTGAAATCTTTCGTATATGAATAACTCTGTTTTATTCTATACCTACTAAACAGACGGTAATAAGATTTGTGAGAACTTATTCCATTGATTTCTTTAACCAAACAAGATTTTTATCATTACTTCAAAACAATGGAATTGACACATTTGAATCTCACGTAAATATCTGAGGAAATCTCTAAAAAAAGATCGTCTCTAACTGAAGGATTTTGGAAATATAATTTAAGATTTTTTTCTAATTCATTTAATCGTATGCTTATTTAAAATTTATAAGGATAGAAATGAAAAAAAATTCGACCCATAAAAGTACAAAGGAATTTATAATTTATTAAGAATCTTTATCAACTACAGCAATATAAAATTTAATACTAATAAAAAAGCTTAATGAGGGATTTGTTTGAGTATCAGAAAAAATTCATCAGAAAAATAGATTATTTGTATCCCATCCAACTCGTCTCTGGATGTTCCCCTAGAAAAAGGTAAGGTAGGACTTGAAACCATAGTTTAGCAACCAGAAATGTAACAGTAGAATTGTCTAGTGCTTTGTTCAAAATGCATTCAGATACAAGACGCGTTACATCAAAAGTACAAATAAATTTGACAGTATTCTAAATAAATCAAACGTGTAATTTAGAATTATGAAAACTGGTAGAATTTTCTTTGCCATACTACAAATCCTTAGATAGAGGAAAACAACTATGTACTTAATTATTAAGCATTTTTAAAGGTTCTTTTCGTTTTAATCTAATCTCAAAAATATCTTTCGTAAATTTTCGAAAATATTGGACTAATAATTTAGACATGAGCATAAAATAATATGATTCAAAGTGAATAAGAATCTTATTTTGGAGATGGTTAAAATTTTAATTAGGGCATCTTATTTAATACATAATATATTTTAAGAGATTCTGCATAAATAGGATATTTTTTAATTTTTAATTTTGGGGCCCTAAATAAATTAATGTCATGTATTTAAAAGGGAATTAAAATAATTTTAATGTGCCGAAAAAAAATATTCATCAAAGTATTTTCCAAATTTTAGGTGGGCTTGTAATGACAATAAACGATAGTCTGATTAGCGGAGTTTGCTGAAAATGGAAAAGAAGGAAGAATTTCCCAACCTAACGCAATATCTTTTGCAGTTATTAAACGTGCTACGTGTTGGGATGCATTATCTTAAAGGGGGAGGACCCCCTTTCGGTCACCCATGGCAAAATGTTTTTTTGAATTTAGCAAAATTTTGATTCGCAGTAATGGGTTGAGCCTCGGTTGCTAATTATTGAAGAGATCATAATGAATATCCCCCTTTGCATCCTTCCAAATTCAAAGTATAGACTTCTGCTATTCAGAGACCTCATATACGAGTAGGGATGTTTTTGGTTTGTGATCAATCATTGTTTTGGGGAATTAATATTGCAGTTATGAACACACTTTTCACCTCCTGTAACAATCTGGGCAGAAATGGCCCATGGACATTTTACGCCAAAAGAGATAAATCAATATTGACAGTACTTGCGCCAGCCAAACTTCATTTAGGTGGACGTTTTCTATGTTATAGGATGTTTTATAACAGACATTCAAAAGTCTTGCTATTTTCGAGCTGATCCTGAGGACGATTGGACTCCACAAATTCCTTAAGAGCATTAATATCCTTTCCACTACGACAACTTCTACCCTGGGATTTCTTTTTTGTATGAAATCCTCTAAATGGCGTTTTAACCAATTCTGACATTTACGAACATTCATCGCATTTTCATAAAGTTAAGTTTTTTTACTGTTACTGTGTTAGTATTCCATTTCTTGTATGCATAAAGCATGATATGCTTCGTGTATTATCCTTCGTAATATCACTAAAGAAGGGTTCTCAATAAATATAGCTTCCAATAAGCTTATTCAGTACTATAGTTACCTTTCCACAGCTTATGGCCATTTATAATTAGCTGAATATCCCCAAGAGGCCCCTTTTATAATACTTCTAAAAACGACATTGATTTTATGACAGCCAATGTATTTTGTTTCGTAAAACAAAAGTTCTCAACAAAATATTATCCTTATTTAGATTATTATTTTTATACTTGATATATTGGTGGTTTGAAAGGGCGAATGCACATATAAATTGTATCCATACAATTTATATCTTATTACACATTTTTAGAAAAGAAATTTGGGTGGAATGGTATGGAAATAAAATAAGATTAATTTTAAAGAAATAAAATGGCCCGTTTTTTAAACTCTTGAAGAAATTTTAATAAACAAAAGAAATGGTCAACAGCTTGTCCCCATATCAAAATGAATTTTCTATGGATAGATATTTTGCGGCAAAGAATTACTAAAGTATTACTATAATAATAAAAGTAATAATAATGAAATAATAAAAATAATAATAATAATAATAAAAATAATAATACTAATAAATAACAAATAACAAACAATAATAATGTATTGGCATTAGGTTGCAATGAAGGTTTGCTTAATTGTTGCCAGAAGTATGTTATGAAGACAATTGGAGATAGAACGCTGACATGGCAAGCAAGTGATCGCATAAAACGAACGCTGACATGTAAAGCAAGTGGTCACATAAAACGAACGCTGATATGTTAAAAAAAGCGATGCTATATAAAACGAAAGGTGACCTGTCAAGCAAGCGGGGACATATAAAACAAACATGGCATGTCAGGCAAATGGCGACAGATAAAACTAACATTGACATAACAAGCAAGTGGTAGAATAGAAATTGTTTCTTAACAGGGAATGTATGTAAAATTAGGTTCGTAATGACAGTGGTTAGGTAAGGTTCAGTGAAAATGCGTGGATGGAAGCTTCATAGGCAGACTAGAGTAAAGGAGGTGGTATGGGGTGGAATAAAGCTCCGTTCTTGTTGTTACTATAAGAGAGATAATCGGAGGGGATGAAGTTTTAGCAGGGAGGATTTGGGTGCGGAATGAGAAGGTAGAACAGTGGAAATTTCTGGTTCCCCTTCAGGGATTAAATCCATTTAGTCGAATTCGGTACTTTGTTTTTTTTTTCTATTTTGGGAGTAGCAACTTTTCAACCTAGCAAACGGGTTGCTCATACGTGATAGGTTACAATAAATCCTTTTCTCAAATAGTATAAAATCCAATGTGTGAAATTACATTAATTTAGAAGTATAATTCTACCATTAGCTATAAGGATTTCATTAATATCATCTAAATATTGTAAAACTTTTACAATATTGAACCTGTCACGAAAGAAAAGGTCTACGGAGTTTACTGCGAGTGTTTCAGTATTATAAGGAAAATGTATAGAAAGGGAAATGAAGGTCGATCTGAAAAGTAAATTTTATGTCTTCTTAATTACCAACAGACGAAGATGATAGAGATAAGATTATAGGATCAACAAAATTTTCCTAAAATCTTGATTTATGGTTGCTTTTACTATATACAGGGTTACCCAAAACAAACGGGCCTGCACAGACTTTTTGTGATATATCCTTCCCTTATTCATTCACTAATCACCCTTAGTTTGCAGGACATGACAGAAGCAACGCCTGTAAACACAACTAGATCTCAATGGGAAGACATCCGGAAGGAGATCAGAGCCATTGGTCGGTCGGTTTGTAAGGACGTCATGGACAACTTTGTGCTGCGCCTCAAGAAATGCGCAAAGCTAAATGGAGTTAATCTCGAACAGGTGCTCTAGAGTACACAAGAAAAGTCCAAAGACTCATATTTTGATATGATGTTTAAGAACACAATAAACTAGTGATCACCAAAGTTTCATTCAATCTTTGCAGAAAATTAAGAAATGAGGCCTATCGAAACTTGGGGTCCATTTTTGTGGGGTCACCCTGTATTACACAATCTGAAAGGGAAGATAGCATACATTGTAATCATACATTGGATATCGGTGTAAAATTGAACTAAAGTAATATATAATAAATATTTTAAGTAATATAAAAACTATTATATATAATATTGTTATTTGTATTATATTAGCAACGATTTTCTTGTCGCGGGGCATAAATCAAAAGATGGGCCTAAAATAGAAAACAAAATGAAACCCAATTAATTGGTCTCTAAATAATATAATAAAAATAATAGACAAAGGAAAAAATAAAGCAAAATATAGAGGATAAAATGAAAATGGAAGTGAGGAAATCGTAACGCGAAGAACTTAAAGTTGGGTTGGCCATTTGGGGCCATTTTCATAGTTGCCATTTCGCCGCTTACTTTACGCCCGCAAGCATACACTCACACACTCATACAGGCATACACGGGAGAGAGAGACAGAGGAAAGAGAGACAAAGACTGACAGAGGGTGTGGGATGAGAGGGAAATTGTGTGTGTGAGAGAGGGGAAGGAGATTGGGAGTGTGAAGTGAGCATTCTCAATCACGTCAACATATTCACATCCATATCGGTACAAAGAAGTTTCGTTACACACACCTGCTTTAGAATGAATGCACACGCGCATACACAAGAGAGTGCTTAGGGAGAAATTAGGGGCATTCTTGTTATATATATATATATATATATATATATATATATATATATATATATATATATATATATATATATATATATAGAAATGGCTAACTGAAGCTTGATCTTCCCTGGTCTGGTTGCAACTAAATACCCAAAGACATGTTTAATTCCCCGTTCTTTCGTCGAAAAAGCAAAAGATCTTAAGTTTAAGGTTCCTATTCCGAATGGTCTTTTTAGGGGTCACTAGAAATGAATAACTGAGGCTTGATCTTCCATGGTTGCAACTAGAGTGTTTCCCAGGTACCTATAAGAAGCGAGCGGTATCATTTTGTGCAATTTACCTACCGCACCATCTGTTGTAATTTTCCATATTTGTAGAAAAGTATTTAGCATAGATACATAAAGAAATTATGTTTAATCTCCCGTTATCTCGTCAAAAAAGGAAGAGATCTTAAAAAAAGATGCTATTTCAAATGACCTTTTTTGGGGGCGCTAGAAATGGCTAACTGAAACTTGATTTTACCTAGTTGCAACTAGGGCGTTGCCCAGGTAGCTATTTTAAGCGGGCGGTTACTTTTTGTGTTATATACTTACAGCACCATCTTTTGTAATTTTCCACATATATATATATATATATATATATATATATATATATATATATATATATATTATATATATATATATATATATATATATATATATATATATATATATATATATATATATATATATATATATATATATATATATATATATATATATATATATATATATATATGAGACAGAGAAAAGGGCAAGGCTAAAAGAGAAACAGAGACAGGGAGGAAAGGAGATTAAGAGAGGCAGAAAGGGTATTATTATTCAAGTTTACATATGAATGTTAATATTAGTACAAAGAGGTTTTAATATACATGTCTTTATTATAACAAGACATAGATAGAAGGAGGTGGTGATAAAAGGTAAAGGCAAAGATACTAGAGAAGGGTGGAATAATGTAATATATATACACTCTCATTTACTACGGTACGGTAGGAGTATACATAAGTGTTATAGAATATATATATATATATATATATATATATATATATATATATATATATATATAAATATAATCAAAAACTCACAAAGTGGCACGTGAGGAAAGCAATAATATAAAAATTAACCCACAAGAAAATGAAAAGATGACTCCAAGAACTTTCTAACTATATTTGAAAATGAACTTGCAAATATAGTTCGAAAATGTTTGGATTCATCTTTTTATTTTCCTGTGGGTTAATTTCGATATATATATATATATATATATATATATATATATATATATATATATATATATATATATAAAGAAAGTAAGGCATAGAAAGTGAAAGGGGAGGTATATGTCTATTAAGACATAAATTCTTAATCTTAATCATGAGCACTTTCATACATTGCCTAGAGTATGGCTATGTCTATACATGTTGCCTTTACAATATATATATATATATATATATATATATATTATAAATATCAGCATCATCATCATCATCATCACTAATTCTATAATTTAAGAAGTGGATTTTTTTGAGTATTTGAATAATTATTTCATCTTAGTTTGGTTATGAATTATGTTTTTTATCAAAGTTATTTCTAATAATTCTTTTATAATATCAAAAAACAAAATGGTCAAGTTCAGAAATAAATATAAGTATCGAAATTTTGTGAATTTTTCAAAATCCCCCTAAATTAAAAATTCAGAAAATTTATTTTTATATATCTTCTGTTTCTATAACTCTATATTTTAGCAGTGATATTTTGAAAGGGGGAAATTTAGCTTAGAGTTCCTTTTTATGATTTTTATAATTGGCTAAGTTCAGAAAATTTCTAAAAATTTAACCATGGCTGCTTTTTTTTAGATTTTAAATTTAATCTTAGTAGCGAAGCCATTGCCTGGTATATATATATATATATATATATATATATATATATATATATATATATTTATATATATATATATATATATATATATATGCATATATATATATATATATATATATATACATATATATATATATATATATATATATACATATATATATATATATATATATATATATATATATATATATATATATATATATATATATATATATTTATAGATATTCTATATCTCTCATGAAAGCGAGTAAATAATGGAAATAGATCAATCAACCCGCAAGGAAAAAGAACATAAACGGAATATTTTTTCTTCGCAAAAATGAATTTGTCCTAATTGCAAAAAGAAATCCGTACCGATGTAAAATCGAACCTATCACACTGCGACAGCGAGCAACCGCTTTGATCTCAAGTAAAGCCACTCTTTAGTCCACTCGGCTGCCCATGGTTTATATTTACTACACAGGATTGAGCCTAAATTTTATTTAATACGATTTTTAATGTTCTAGAAAAGTTAAAAATAATAAAAAAACCTTATAATATGAAATGTAAGATTTACTCACGAACAAATAAAGAAAGAAAATTAATCTAACTAAATGTAATGGTCGGAATCTCGACCGTTTGCCTCAGCGAACTACCACTTCGGCCTCTCATTTCACTGCTCACACACAGAACATTCCATTCTTCCCTTCTTAATCCCTACGATACCTTTAAATGTCTCTCGTTATCCATATTTGGAAACCAAAACTCGTATTTCTTTTTCCAAAATGTCTTTTATCCATATTTCACCAAGATGAAGTATTTAATCAATCCGTTTTCGATAAATAAATGTTGCACCTGCTTTCATTGATTCCCTATACTCATTTACTTCACATCCATCTAATACTCGTTGCTCTGCATTATTATCCACAAGAGTTGACATTTAAAAAAAATATTTACTAAACGTATATTTAATACTACTCTTAAGTTCCTAGTATACTGGTAGTAAAAGGCTATGCACAACCCTGTATACAAAAGGGATCTAGAGATTAAATGGAAGACAGCTAGGGCGAAGTTTCCCTTTTATTATTATTATTATAATTCACATGTACACATACACTATCACTACAAAGAGGTAAGGGTATTAATAACCACCTTCGAATGTATAAAAAAGGTGAGGGAGTGGCGATAGATGAGATAAAAGAGATCTAGATTATGCTAATTATCCTCTCCATACAAATACATTCACATCCCTTCAAAGAGCTTTGATTATACATATTTACGGACACTCTGTCTATGTATAAATCTGCCAAACAAGGGATAAGTGCGCTTGAATGCACTGTTTCCGAACCATCTGCGGTGGTGTGAACGAGGCTGATGCGTCTTCAGCCTGGAGGTCACGACGAAGCAAGAAAGATGGGAGGCCGCAAGAGCTTCTCCCCCCCCTTCCCCTTACCGAAAAATCCCTCAAATATTCCTCTCAAAATCAGCGCATCATTTATACTTTAGCACTGAGCTTCCACGCACACAACCTATTTGCACATTCACCCTCTCTTCGCTTGAGATACTCGAGCCGCAACGTCATATGTGGATATTGTGCATCTCTGTGTATATATTTCCTTCACCCGTGCGCATCCACAACTTTTGTCGTTCACATAGCCAGTTTATTTGAGAATAAAGACGTACAGGCTTTGCTTTAAACAAGTATACCATCTGCGCTTTCACACGTTTTTTGCCACAAATGCGAGTGGCGAGTAGGATAAAAGTACTGGTGGAGAAACATACACACTACAAGTGTACATGTCTGATACGATGCGCATATTATGGACACAAACGGATGGGAAATTGCCTCAGCATAGTTATACGCATACATATGTATATAGTGACCGAAAATTACACTTGACGCCTCCACTTATGTCGCACATAGAGGTCTTGGAAATTGCCTTTAAGACTCGCATTAACAAATTCGTTAATTGCATGATAAATGTACTCCGTTTTGCTCACCTGTAAAATAGTATGTTCTTTTTACCACAAAGTAGACCTATAATACAATAATTTTACCTTCAGGTCACATTGGTAATATGAGGGCTGTGTCATTAGGTATTTAATTACACTTAACCAGTACTAAATACCATAGAAAATACTCAACGAGCATTTACAATTGCGTTGTTTTAGTAGGTTTTTAGCCTCTAATTCTCAGGTTAAGGTTTATCTCGTTGATTACATTTGAATGCGGAGTCAGAACCTCGAACTATCACAAAATTTACTCCTGGGGAAGTAAAGTTATTTATTTGTTTTTTTAAGGGGGAAAACACGGCTTACATCCCTCTCTTCCTCTGTCTCCCACCTACGATCGAGGAAGGGCAGAAGAGAGGGGGAGGGGCGACTTGCTACAGGAGAAACTTCTGACCTTCAGCTTATGTGAGCCAATAGAGAAGTGCTTGGTGGGAAGACCGAAGGAAGGTTTAATAGAGGGTTTATAGTATGAGGTAGAAACAAATGTAAAAGAAAAAATAAAGTTAAGTTAGGAGGCAGAATAAGCAGCCTCGGTTGTTGTTGGTGAAAAAGTAATACCCAAGTCCAAAGGACAAAGGAGACCTGCTGATTAATGTAGACTCGGAACCACCATCTGCATTTACTTATCTTTCATTCTCCCTTCTCACTTTCAGAGTCCCTAATTTACTTTGTTATAAAGCTATTGGTAGATCCGCCTATTCTCTTGTACCTAGTGTTTATGTGTGTTTAAGAAGAACATAAGAACATAAGAAAAGAAGGAGACTGCAAAAGACCATTCATGGCCTGCACTTGGCAGCTCCTGTTCCAGTCAACACACAAAAGATTTCTTACCAGAGAAAAGTCATCAACATTGTCGCCCTTAACAGGAGTTCATCAGATCTAATCTACGATATACATAAAATGCATCCAGAGGATTATGTCCATTCATGCAACCGCAAAATATAATCTCCCCACTCCTTAGAAAAATATATACATATGTACATAAAAAAGTCAGTCCCATCTAGCAGCTCCATCCATATATTTATCTAATCTATTCTTAAAACTACCCAGAAAGGAGGCTTCTATCACATGTCTAGTGAGCCTATTCCATTCATCTACCACACGATTTGTAAACCAATTCCTCCCTATCTCCTTCCTAAACCTATACTTATCAAGCTTAAACCCATTGGGTAAGAACCTTACCCCGTCCCCTTTATTATACCCTTTTACCAATTTGAAGACTTCAATCAATTCCCCTCTGACTCTTCTCCTTTCCAATGTATGTAGATTTAGTTTTCTGAGCCTTTCACCATAAGGTAAGTTCCTTAGCCCACCAATCATCTTTGTCATCCTTCTCTGCATAGACTCAAGCAAATCAATATCCTTCCTATAATATGGTGACCAAAATTGTACTGCATAGTCTAGATGAGGCCTAACTAGCGCCAGATACAGTTTTAGAATGACTTCAGCACTCTTATTACTTACACTCCTCCAAATGAATCCCAATATCCTATTAGCTTTATTCTTAGCATTTAGGCATTGCTTTCTAGGACGAAGGTCTGAACTTACCAAAATACCCAGGTCCCTCTCACAATCGGTCCTTCATAAAATTCTCCCATTTAATTTATAACTATTCAATGGATTATTTCTACCTATACTAAGTACACTACATTTGTCTATGTTAAACTTCATTTGCCATTTCTCGGCCCAATTGGACAGAATGGTCAATTCCTCCTGCATTACAAAAGCATCAGAATCAGCCCTAATGGCCCTACCTAGCTTAGTATCATCAGCAAATTTACTCAGGTCACTACTTATACCTATGTCAAGATTATTAATATAAATTAAGAATAGCAAGGGACCCAAAGCAGATCCTTGCGGAACTCCACTGCTAACACACCCCCACTCAGATTTAACTCCATCTATAGTAACTCTTTGCTGTCTGTCACCAAGCCATGACTGAATCCACCTAAATATACTGCCATCGATCCTGTGTGCTTTAACTTTGCTCAGAAGCCGTAAGTGTGGCACTCGATCAAAAGCCTTACTAAAGTCCAGGTATAAAATATCATAGTTATCATCATTATCTGCTTCTTCATACACCTTACTATAAAAAGACAGCAAATTGGCATGTATTGGCATTCATGCCTTTAGATGCATTTTCCTATGCTTTGTATATCTTGTTTTTTTTTGTTTTATCATTTATTTGGTTCCTTCATCGGTTGTCTATTTGATTTGATTTTCCTTATTCGGTTGTCATGTTCATGTATATATCTTTATAAGTTCTCTTAATTGGCTTCTCATATATTGGTTGTCTTATTTCTGTTTTCGTTCTTTGGTTATTCCAGTAGGTGGTGTTGTTTTATTCGGTATTCTTATTTCTTTCTTTTCAGGGTATTTATATGTTCCATTTGTTTCTTTTCTTAATTCCTCATGCACATATTGGCTGTTCTTCTCTACTCCTCTTGAGCTTCGAAATTGAATTTGAGTGCGCTGATCTTCGAGGATATAGATATGATCTGCAAAACTTTGTGGGAGAGTGTTGGATTTTGCTCATATATCACTTCCCCTTTTTCTGATGACCTTATTAATTGTTGTTAAGTTGGCCTCCACTCGTAGGTCGCTCATTCTCCCCCTCCCACACTTTCTTCTTCATTGTGTTCAGTATTAATCTAAGGGCATTATTTTTTTACTCGCTGTATATCTTCTGTTCCTTGATTTAGATAAACACTCACCTTGCGGGAATCCGGTTTTAATTTAAAATTCTGGTGCCTGGTATTCATTTATCACGATTCTTGCCATTCTTTCCGTGATATGGTCGCAGAGAATTCTCACCAAATTGTTGTTAATTTGGAAATTTAGGATCTTATATTGTAAGCCTCTAATCCAGACTTTATCAAAGGCTTCCTCTACGTCTCTGAGCACTAAGTCAATATATTTTATGTTCGCTATGGATTGTGCTATTTCTTCAATTATTAGACCGAGGGGGATGGATGTAGCCCTGTTCTTTCTTAAACCAAACTGGAAATTATTATATAGATGATTTTCTATTATATATCATCATCATCATCATCACTTCATCACTAACTCTATAATTTAATAAGTGGAATTTATTTTTAGTATTTGAATAATAATTTCATCTTAGTTTGGTTATGACTTAGGTTTTGAATAATTCTTTTATAATATCAAAAACCAAAATGATGAAGTTCAGAAATAAATATAAGCATCGAAATTTTGTGAATTTTTTTAAACCCAAAGAACTACAAATGGTGAAGTTCAGAAAATTTATTTTTATATATCTTCTTCAATTTTGAGAATGTGCTGCGAGCCAGTTTTCTCAATTTCACCTAAATAAAAGGAAGACTTCTGTGCCAAAAGAGAGGAAAGGGTGCATTAGTACCTACGGAAAACATCAATAAGATTACTTCTGCACATACAATAGATCATAACAGAGGAGAACAAGTAGAGCTGGACGCTTTAACAACAGATGAAGAAATAATGAGAGTAATAAACTCATTTAAACACAAAGCGCCAAGACCATCAGGGTTTAAAAAGATAAGCTTTACCAATGCCTCGAATACAATCATTAGAGCCTAAAAAAAAATCTTTAATGCAAGCCTAAACACGGGCTACTTCCCTGACGCATTAAAAACAGCAAAAATATTGTTTTTTCTAAAACTAGGCAAACTTCTAAATCTCTTGAATAGTTACAGGCCTTTATCGCTAGTGTATTTTAACGGTAAAGTATTCGAAAAATTAATGACAAGAATATTAACAGAACCAGGCAATGGCTTCGCCACTCCGCCCTACGGGGGGAACTTGCGCTTCGCTACTAAGATTAAAATCTTAAAAAAACAGCCATGGTTAAATTTTTATAAATTTTATGAACTTCGCCAATTATAATAATTTTAAAAAGGAACTCTAAACTAAATGTCGCCCCTTTCAAAATATCACGTTGCTAAAATATAGTTATAGAAGAAGAGGAATAAGAAGAAGAAGAAAAGAAAAAGAAAAAAGAAGAAGATATATAAAAATAAATTTTCTGAACTAAACCCTTTGCAATTCTTTGGGTTCTAAAATATTCACAAAATTTCGATACTTATATATTTATTTCTGAACTTCCCCATTTTGTTTTTTGATATTATAAAAAAATTATAAGAAATAACTTTGATAAAAAATACATAAGTCATAACCAAACTAAGATGAAATTATTATTCAAATACTAAAAAATGTCCACTTATTAAATTATAGAGTTAGTGAAAAAGAGATGGTTTTTCGTATATTAAACGTTTTTATCCAATTCATTTCTAAGAGTTTATTTATTTATCGAGAAATTAGAGCGCTGGGCTTTTTTTTCTTAGGAATTCAAAGGTTTTATTACAGTTTTTGCTAATAGTAAATTTAGAGTTGTCAAAACCAGACATTAGGGCTGGTTTTTCCTATATTTTAAAGCTTTTAGCCAAGAAATTAGTAAGCGGTACCATTTTTTCTCACCTTATACTTTTTACTTACTGAATCTACAAATAAAAAAAAAATGAATCGTGTTCATAAAATTAGTTAAAAGGTAATCCATGGCGGGGTTTTTTTTTGGGGGGGGGCGAGAGGTATTTTTAGTATTTAAAAGAAAATTTCGATCTTTTCTCTTATTGTGGCTCAATTTCGTCGCCTCAGCCAGATGGCTGAATAGCTGGTTACTCGAGTGAGTAACCTGTACCATTTTTAAAGATCCAGAAACAAGTTCCCACACAAAGAAGAGTCGCTTTAGGCCGAGGGGAAAATAGGAAATAAAAAAGAAGATGGAACTGCTGCGTTCTCTGATCGACTCATATGTGCGAGTTTTTATGGAGTCAACGAATTAAAAGAAAATACTTAGTTGTTCAAATTTACAAAGACATAAAGTTTTATCCATTAAATAATACTTAGGTTTTTCTTTTTTTACCGTGCTTAACTTTTTTCCTAAATAATATTTATATTTTACTTTTTTTCACTTCCCTTAACTTTTTTTTATTTTCTTCATATTTGCCCCATCAAAATAACCAAATAAATATAACATAAAAATATTTCCATTCCTCAATTACCATGCATGAGTAAGGTAGCTCAGACATCTATCTTAGGAGCTACTCGACAAACCAAAGGAGATCGTAAAACTAAAAATGTCCCATGCTACCCACTCGAGTAACCCGCCGTTCAGCCATCTGGCCGAGGAGACCAAATTGCGCCATAATAAGAGAAAAGATCCGAAAATTTAGATGGAATAAAAAGAGGTGCAGATTGTTTTTACGGTATATAAAAAGAATTCAGCTAAAAACCACCACTAATTTTAGGCCTAGAAACTAAGTATGAATATGAAAAAAATAGATAAAGAGAAAATTAGTAGGGAATATGTAATGGAAATATTTTAATTTTTATTAGACCAAAACCCCGTTTCTAGAGCGAGGTGTGACGTAGGACACAAACCGAAAGTATGCGTGCGAAACGCAAGCTCCCCCTGTAAGGAGGATTAGCAAAGCCGCTTTTCTTGTCATCATCATCATCATCATCATCATCATCATCATCATCATCATCACTAACTATAATTTAGGTAGATTTTTTTGAGTATATGAATAATAATTTCATGTTTTTTGAATAATAATATTATTTGAATAATAATTTCATGTTTTTTCATCAAAGTTATTTCTGATAATTCTTTTATATCCCCCCAAAATGGTGAAGTTCACAAATAAATATAAGTATCGAAATTTTGTGAATTTTTTAAAACCTTCAAAATTGCAAATGGTGAAGTTCAGAAAATTTCTTTTTATATAGCTTTTCCTATAATTATATTTTGGCAACGTGATATTTTGAAAAGGTGGAAATTTAGTTTAGAGTTTCTTTTTAAAATTATTATAATTGGAAAACGTTTAGAAAATTTCTAAAAAATTAACCATGGCTACTTTTTTTTAGATTTTAAATTTTAATCTTAGTGGTGAAGCCATTGCCTGGTCGTATTATATTTTCAAATGAATCTCTCTTTCGAAAAATAATTTAGACGCACGAAGTGGAGAGAGCACAATTAGTGTAAATATGAAATGAGAGACCATCCGATGCCTTCGAGGGTGGGGTGCGGGGCACAACCTTTCTGATCAGGCAAAACTTTTCAAATGAAGGCAGATTCCTTGGCCTGAGGTTGCTTTTAACGAAGGCGCACTCACTGCCTCATTTCGAGGTTTAGATCTCGAGTTCTTGATCGCATTGGTGGTGGGCGAGGGAAGGGGGTCAACCGGCGTTTGACCCCCTTAACACAAACATTGGGACCGCTCATTCAACTGGGCATTGCGAGTAATCTGACCCCTCCGGATCCAAACCCAGAACCTCTGGGTAAGAATACCACGGAGGAACTCAACTTTAAACATTAAGTAATTGCAAAGGTGTGGATTTTGTTATCTCTTTATTTAGCAATTTTTACTGGAGGCACGCTATAACCCCCCCCCTCCCCCTCCGACTTTATTACTTTTTTTTGTGTAGGGGAGGGGGATTTCTCAAGCAGAATTATATCTGTCACTTTTATTTCATATAGTTTTTTTGTTTTCCTATTATTTACGAGCTCCTCCTCCGCACAAAGGGGCATAGAGGACCCTTGGCCACTTTGAGAAGAATCCAAAAAAAAAAAAAAAATTACAAAAATAAATAAATACACAAACTAAAATTTAGTAATCGATAAAAAATTTAAATTTTGAAATATAAATATTTTTATTTTAATTTCATATTTAATTAAAATAAAAAAAAGTAAAAAATGATAAATAATAAAAAATCATTAAAAAATAAAGTAAAGTGAGGGCGAAAAATATAAAAATAAATCGAAACGCAATTAATATATTCCATTCTTTGTCATTGGATGTAATTTATTTTGGTTTTGGCCGAATTTATCGTGAAGTAATATTCAATTAATTTATTCGCATTCAATATTCGGTTGGTGGTTTGGATTTCGCCGAAAACAGTCGTTTCCTCCGAAGCAAACAAGATCAACAGACTAAGTCGCGGGCTCTCAATTAGTCTGATTCGTGACCTTAAAAATCTTCAACAAGTGGGGGCAATCCGCCCCATAGCTTGTTTTCTTTTAATAATTCCAGACTAACCTTGGGAGGACCTTGGAAATTATATCATTTGAAAGAAAATGTAAAAAAACATTTGAGTTTCAAAATCGTTAAAATCAACCGAATAGTTACGATATTATTGCTACAAAACTCATTGAAAAGTAAAATAGTTACCATACGCCCGACCCACCTACAAACCGACATAGGAACTTATAGAATCAAGCACACGCGACTAAAAATAAGCTTCGAAAGGAGTGGAGAACGATGGCAAAATATTACCTTAGTATTTCACTTTCTGCAAACTCAATGAACTGAAAGCCAGTGGTGCACATTTCGTCACAGAGTTTGTGATGCCACGTTAGTAAAGAAGATAAAGAAGGAATATAAGGGGGAGGTTGAGAACCTGAATTGTCTAAAGAGTAGATTGTGACGTTTTGAGGCTGAATGGGCCCCACTACAAGAGCCGATATCCCTGTGTGGGATTAGTCCCATGAAACGAAACTCGATTCCTTCCTGATGTATCCATGAAAAGGGACTTGTCTTTATATTCTCGCGCGGACAGTCTAAAAGATAACAATATTAGCTATATTTAAAGATATTAAACACCTTAAAATTGGTGATAACTATAAGCGTACCACGGACCATTAAATCGTACTTCTTATTCAGTGAGAAAAGGACGATTGATACGAACCGAGATACAATGGCAAATTTATTCAACTCCTACGCTATTCAAGAAATTGGAAATGGTTGTGTTTCGGGCGAGAGAGAATTTACCTCACTGAAGAAAGGGGACAGTGGAAGCAATCTCAAGTGTTTGCGAAATATCATTCTTAAAATCTCAGACCAAAGAGGCGAAATTCCTTTGTATTCGTTAAATTCGAACCACAAAAAGAAGTCGGACCTTTACAAAAGCTCAGCAAACAGCTCAGTTCAGCTCAGCAAAATATAGACAAAATGCAAAGACTGTGAAAAAATGGTAGTATATCAGTTGGCATATGTACTAAAAGAGATATACAGTGTATAGTGATGTATTTTGGAAAGAATCTTGCTAATTCTTTCCATTGTCCAATGGAAAGAATTAGCAAGAGACAAAGAGTTTTTTTTCTAATATGAAAGGAGGTTGTATCGCCCATCCCCAAATGAGTGGGCAAAGTTGTACATTTGGGGCCATACAATTAGTCCACGTTTGCCATAACCTTCAAATATGCCCTTTTATAACAAGCATTTTTGTTTGACATTTGCTACAACAGTACTATTAACTAGTAATTGTTTTATTATTTTAGGGGAGTTCTTTTATTTTATCATATGTTCTCTCCTCGCCTCTTTTTACTCCACCACTGGGGAGATACACGCTAGAGGAAAAAGAGGATGTTTAGCAAAGTCTAAACAAATATCGTAAAACTTGAATGCCTTCCTCGCCCACGAGAGGAAGGAAAAACGTAAAGGTGAACCTAGCTGGAGCAAGAACAAGAAATGAAGCCTATACGATTTAAGAGCACGTTTCAATCTTCTCAGTCACAAGGGTTCAACCTTTTCATGTCTTTGGAGTCAGCCATCGTAGCTATTTTGTTCTGAATGGAGTTCCTGGTAGAAATTCTTGTCGTGTGAGAAGAACCAAAAGATACCATGCTTTTTTCACCCATGTGGCTGCTGCATTCAATAGCATAAGCGACGGTAGTTAAAATTATAGCTTTGTACGAGACTATTCTAAAATTTGTCAAGAAAACAACAAAAAAGAGACAAACAAACAAAAACAAGAAGGAAGCACTCTCCAGCGTTGGAGAGAGACCCGCCTCTACCCGGTGCAGGAAAATGTGATCTACAACAAACAGAGTGAAATAATATGGAGGAGGCCAACATCCTCCAAAAGGTCATATAGTCTACGAGTCTGTGTGCACGAATCAGTTCCAAGTACAAGGAACAAGCGGTAGCGGCCTGGGTCGTCCAGGTACCGGGAAGCTAACGTACGTGAAGAACATCTAGAGTAAGACATTCAACAAGTTCAGGCGCACTAGGGTGGAGGGGAGCCACCCCCTTAAATGACGGCGCGTCCCGCATTTGCGCCCAGCTCGAAGACGCCACAAAAGACGAAGTCGTCAGGTTTTTGTTTATTTAAGAGCCCATCTGGTGACTGCCTACTAGGGCAAAAGTCGCCGTACTCACACTACAACCTAATACAAGGCTAGATTTAAAAAAAAAACAAATACCAATAGGTAAATAACAAATGACAAAGATAAAAAAGGAACAAAGGCTAAGATACAGGCTAAAATAACAACAACAAATAAAAACAAAAAACACGATTAGCAAAAAAGGAACAAGAAGGAAGCGTGCTCCGGAAAGCGCGTTGGGGGTAGGCTCGCTTCCCCCAGGAGCAGGAATATGCGACCTAAAACATAGAGTCAAATACTGTGTAGGAGGCCACCCTCCTCCAAAAAGTCATATAGTCTGCAAGAAGGTGTACACGAACCAGTCCCGATTAAAAAGGAAAAGCGGAGGCAAGCCCGCTCATCCCGGTGCCGGGACAGGTAACGTTCGCGATAATCACCCAGACTGTGACATTCAACAAGAATGTGCCGAACTGTCTGGCAGTAAAGGCAGTTTTGTCATGTAAGATGCAGGGAAGCGCTATATCAAATAGTGGTGCTTCCTGGGAGTGTGTCAGTAAGAAGATGACAGAAAGCGATCTGAAGACGTCGTGGCATGGGGGGAGAGGGGGGTTGGTCCATTGGAATAGTAACGGTGCAATGACACTCAAATTTAAGTTCCCCTCGGCCGTCTTCCATTTTCTTTGCCAAGCATCCAGAGGGGGTGCTCGTATTCCTGTCATGAAATCGCTGTGTCTGGTCGCCTAGTCCTCGCAGACTCTTTGGCGCCCTCATCGGCGTGATATTTTTCGCAATACCCACATGTCCAGGACCTAGCAGAAGAAAATCTTGACATTCGCCCGGCTCGCCAAAACCGTGGCGTCACACATATTGCGAACCATAGAATGCGGAGCTTCCAATGCCCCTAAAGCTCTCGGGGCGCTTTGTGAGTTGTTATAAATCACAATCCGGTCTCCTTCGCGTTATCTTCCACCACCGAGCAGTGTATTGCAACCATCTTGGCCATGCAGATACACACAGCTCCCGGCAAAGCCACGCTGACTTTAAACAGATGGGATACGTCGTGGAAACCGATCTACTCTTGGAAGGGTGTGTCTCCAAAAATACAGAACACAATACTCCTGGTGCTGTAACGGCATTAGGATAAGAGGCTTGCGATAAATAGTCAAAGGTAGTAGCATCCAGAGTGGCGTTCTGGGCAGAAGCAGGGGGCTCATTGGCCCGAGAGCTACACCGATCTATGGAAGGGTTTGGGGTAGGACTGACGTCTGACGGCGGTATATGCACCGTCGAGACCAGTTTTGGATGCAGAGAGAGCTGTTGGTGACTGAGAGAAGGCACCGAGATTGCACGTGCAGACGAATAATATATTGTGCAATGGGTACAACGAGTGGCAACTCCCCAGCGCCGAAAAGTAGGCCTTATATGGGGGACGTGCGGAAGGCACAGGTCGCCAGGCGAAGCCCGGTGGGGTAAATCGAATCCACCTTCCGCAATATACGCTTGGGTACGAATGAATAAAAATCGCATCCGTACTCAGGCTACGAACGAACAAAGGCTCGATAAAAAAGTGAGGTAGTAGCGTTATCAAAATTCCGGCTGTTGTGCGTCACTGAACGAAGAATGTCCAAGACCAAAAAAACGGTCCAAGTTTACCACTTCTAGGCGAGCCCCCTTTAGAAACAACTCCGGATGAAGGTGGACCCGTGGATGCCATCAGAAGTGCGCCACCTTAGTCTTGGCAAATGAAAACCGAAGTCTGTGCACTTCGGCATAGATAGAGACGCGGGTCAATGTCTGTTGGAGTCGACGCTCCAGAGTTGGCATCTGTGCCCCGCATCAAAAGAGATCGAAAGGTCGTCTGCATAGAGTGTAGCGAGAACATCTTCTGCCAACACCGGAGGTGATTGCCGTGATGCTCAGGGCAAAAAGTGCGATACTGATAACACTTACATGCGGGACCCTCTCTTTCTTCTCTATTGGTCCGGAGAAAGCTTCTTCCACCCATACGCATAATCGCCGAACTTAGAAATATTCAGATATAAAGCTTGGTAGGCGTTCTATCGCCTCCATCGTGTGGAGAGTCTCCACGATACCGTATCACTATGCGGTATTATCGGCGTTCTCCAGATTAAGAAACAACGACGGATATCGCCGTCTACGAGGGAAGGCCTCCTAGATGGCATTTTCGAGGCGGAGCAGAGCATCTGACGTGGAGTGGAACTTGCGTAAGCCATACCATGCGGAAGATAGGTGGCTTCCACTGTCCAGAAAAAAAACAAAGTTAACAATTACCAAATTCTCCATTAGAGATTGGGCGGCAACCGGCCGGGGTAGAGTGATCTCTACCCGGCTTGCGAAAAGCGAGCACAGAAGCAATTATACATGAGCCCCTTGAGGATACCCTTTACACATATCCTGTTTAATAAATCTAACAGAAAGGCCATGCTTCGCTCACCCAAGTGTCGAAGCATGGCCTACAGAACATCGTCTGGATCAATTCACTCAATCTAATCCTGTCGTTAAAGGGTTCTCCGCCTGTGTAAGCAAATTCAAATCGGCGGCCTTCCGCAACATCACGACGCGCATTGAATGCTGGCAGAGCAGCATTTCGGCTAGAGAATGTGAAGAAAGCGGTCAGGAAGAATTATGCCACAGAGGAGGGGTCCGAGATTGCGATACCATTCTCGTGGAGAACGGGAGGGGGTTCCTGCGAGAACTTGCCCCGAATCCTTTTGACTTGCTTCCACACCTCTGCTAGAAGGGTCTTCCCGTTAAGTGAAATACGTAGGATCCAAATCAAGAAGAGGTGCGGACGAGCTTCGAAATATACCTTAACCTAGCTTTAGCTTGACGAAATTCACCGACAGTTAAGTCGGTCAAGCGGGGCCTATAGCGCATGTAGGCATGCTGCTTCTGTTTGAGGGTGGCCTCACACTCGGCTGATCACCATGTGAGCAGGGGCATGCAAAACAGCAAGACGTTCTAACAATAGTAGTTAGGCCCATGGTGATTAAGTTGCCGGCGAAGAACTCAAGTCCTCATCTACCGACCTAAACTCCTCCTCTGAGACAGAAAATCAGTCATTTCCTAAAATGCGGACAACCCCACCCGCGCCAAGCACCACCGGGGTGAACTCTCGGGCGCCAGTGTCCCAGATAATGATATTTGAATGGGGAAGTGATCACTTGCATGGAGTTAATCTACCACCACGCACCTCAAATCAGGCTGTGCATCCGAAGAGCACACAGATAGATTGAGGCAGGAAAATGAAGCGGTTCTCAGGGAGTGATATGTAACTCTTCCACACTTAGGACGCCAATCTCCAGCTCGTCAATCAGGTCCGCAAGGACTTGCCCTATGGATTAATCGAGTAGTCCCTCCAGAGGGGGCGTCTACCGTTCAGATCTACAAGCAAGAGAAATGGCCTCGGCAACCGTACTACGAAGAGGCGGAAGTCCCCCACGTCTAAGTCGGCTGACGATGGAATGTACCCAGAAATAACAGTATACCTTGTATCTAGGTGTAGCTGCACAGCTACTGCCTGAAAGGAGGTATCTAAAGCAAATAGAAGAAAGGAGACATCCTGCCGGGTGTAAAAGGTGCGATCTCCTGCCCGGCGCTCATCCCTTGGCGGTGGTGTCGCAAAACTCCTATACCCTGGGAGGGTGGGCAGGGGGCACGCGTCCAGCATGGTCTCCTGCAAAAAGATAGGTAAGGGAAAATGGGAACAGACGAGGCTCCGCAGCTCATCCCAGTTGGCTAGGAGTCCGTGGAAATTCCTTTGATGGATATGCGCTACAGGCATTGCTCGGAGGAGATGCAGGGGCCCTCTTCGAATACAAGACCCTCACGGGAATGGCCGTACGCTTCCTGGAGATAAATTTTTGGGAGTTGTTGGCCGGACATTGCGCTAAAGGCGCTCTTACCTGTAAGGACCCGTTTGGGGAGGCTTGGCTGCCTCGAAACCTTAAGTAGGAAACGACTGTGCTCGTAGCCCTGGATGGGCCAGGAGCAGAGAGTATCTTTCTTAACATTGAGGCATAGGGCGTCACAGGCAGCGAAGGACTAAGTCCTTAGCCTCGCGAAATGAGAGACGATCCTGGGCCTGAACGGCAAGGATTTCTTTCTCAAGGAGATACGTACCACATTGCTTCGAACAGGGTGGCACGCACCAACTGGAGATTGTCAGAGTCGAATGTGACGAAGAATGTAAGGGTGGATCTGGAGTCCCCTCCCTGTTTTCTCATCACACGCTCTACTTTGACGACTCCTTGGTCGGCCATCTATAGAGTAGTCCACGATTTCCCCCGCAAAACCTAATCATTTCAGAAAGTTCATGGTAATGTGCAGCGCACACTAACTAGGGTGCCTTCAAGTG
Source organism: Ceratothoa steindachneri (assembly GCA_963969495.1). NCBI lineage: Eukaryota > Metazoa > Arthropoda > Malacostraca > Isopoda > Cymothoidae > Ceratothoa > Ceratothoa steindachneri. Next base: position 127,568,221 of record OZ018330.1, on the reverse strand, counting down.
TCCGAAGAACACTAAACTTGGCCTCCTCGGAGGGATTCCTACCTTTGCCAGAAGTCTCTCTTCCGAGAAACGGGTCACCTTCTGCCCCTACCAATCAGGCTAGCTAGTGCTCTTCTCTGTTGTAACATTTTGCCACCATACTGACATCAGTAGAGCGAATAACTAGAAAGCGTTTGAAGCCAGCGGGCTCGAAAACGTCAGGTAACCTATGAATGAGGGGCTCCGACGTAATCGAGGGTTCGCTCTGCGTACTTGCACTTTTAGTCTTGGTCAGTGACTCCCCACCAGGGAGAGTACCGTGGCCAGATGTGTCGATCTTTGCTTAGTTGCTTGCCGAAGCGGCAGTTGATCCGTCCAACCCCGTGTCTCTCACGCAGAGAGAGGATCCCTTAGTCTTTCTAGTCCTGTTTCTCTGTCTTTTCTTTTTAAGAGAGGAAGGTGGGGAATGAACCCGATCCTCTCCTCTGACAGAAGGAGGCCATAGAGAGGATGCGCCGGCCTCATCAAGATCTATCTCCGAGATGGTGAAGGTCCTCGATGTCACAGGGGCACCAGCCGGGGTATGAGCTCCCTCCACTCCTTGTGACCCTTTGGGGACCCGAGCCGTCTGAAGAGGAACTTGCACAGGGGCGGACTCGGGTTTTGTGTTTGGCACCGAGCCCGGGTTCAACCCCATGGAAGATCCTACCTTTTGGGGCTGGGTCACTTCAAGTACCATGTCCATCTTAAGGGTGCCATCCATGTGGCTATCTCCCCTCCAAGACATCACGGATCCCATTCAAGGAGCCTTTTGTCTTAACTTCTTGGTCTGGCGAGCCGTCATCTGTCGGGAAGGAGTGGGGGATGCACGTACAGTCACCACCTTCAAACTTGCATTACATGCCAGCAGGACTTTAGAGGGAACGGGCCGACGGGCTCTGTCAACCTTCCCCCCATAAAGGGTTTGGTCCTAACGAGGAGCGGTCAATTATGGGCCACTGGTGTGCTTTCTTGGCAGTACCCTGTGAAAATAAAAGGGCGACTGCCGATACTAAGAGGGAGTCACTCAAGGGCGACTGCCGATACTAAGAGGGAGTCACTCAAGGGCCACTCCAAAGAAGTGGGTGAAAGGAGTGCTCTGCACAAGTAGGCATAGAAGAGGAGTATACCTTCTCTCCGGTCGAAGAGTTTTGGAGGGCATCCTGCGAAAGCACAGGGTGGGGGCAACCTCCATTTTTCCGCTCCGATGGTGGTAAAAGGGAAGGGGAGAGTTATTTGTTGAGTTCTCACCATTGGGCATAGAGACCTTATAGTTTACACAGACGCAAACGCTAATCACCCCGCGCAGTAGTCCGCTCTGAGAGGGTGAATACGGAGATGGCAAAGCCAGCTGACGCCATTACAGGCTACTCGTCCCGCCCCGGTGGCCGAGCAGCCCATCAGCATGGTGGCTCCACCTTTGGCTGGGTATAAAATTAATTGTCCATAAAAGAGAGATAAATGGTATATGAGGGATGTGAGGGTGGAGGTAAGGCATGTTGTTAAAAAACATACAACCACAAACCTCAGCCTAGGGTTGAGGGGGCATTGTCACACTCCCTAGGCCCGATCAAAGATGGTTGGGTGAGAGGAAGCTAATTGGTATCTACCCTGATAAATTAGAGGCCGACCGGAGAAAGTTGTGAAAGAGGTTGGAGGGGGAAGTGAGGTTGTGGAGTAATAAGACAGGTTGTCAGAAACAGGGAGAAAAGGCTAAGCTTGGGCCGGACGGGGTAGTGAGTTTCGTCAGAACGGTGGCCAGGAAAGCGAATTGCCGCGCCCCTTACGGGGGGAATCCGTCGTGGAATTAAGACTAGGTTCATATGAACAGTCGTGGTGAAATGGCATCCAAAATTAACTTCCCCTCTGCTGTCTCTCATTGATTTGCGAGGCACCCCAGATGGCTATCTTGATTCCAGCCATATATTCGGTGTGAGGAAGAGCGAAACGCTGATTACACCGCCTCGAACTCGCGGACTCTTTTGCGCCCTCATCAGGGCGCTTATTCCTCGCAAGTTCCACATGTCTATGGAACTAATCTACCCGGCATGTGGCAACCGTGGCATCACAAATGCCGCAAACCAAAGAGTGTGGAGATTCCAATACCCTGAGGGCAGTCAGGGTTATTTAGGTGGCTAAATATCACAAATCGGTATCCAAACCCGGCACGACGCAGTCTCGTACCGAATAGTGTGCTACAGCCACATCGGCCATGAAGACAGACCCAGTGCTTGGTAGAGATCCGCTGACTTCAAACAGAGGGGATTAAGGAGTGGAAACACAACTCCTCTTGGGATCGAGAGGCATCCCTGCACAGTGACACTTATCCAGCATGACACAACGCGTGCTCCAAAAAGGTCGAACGCAATATAGGTGGTGCTGTAGAAGCTTTGAGAGCAGAAGAGTGGCGACAAATAGCCAGAGGTGGCACTCTCCAGGGTAGCTTCCTGACCAAAATCACATTCACCATCAGCCCGGAGCTCCACTGAGCTCTCGACGGTATTTGCTAGCCCTAAACTCAAAGGGATGATGGTATGAATGACGTATCTCGGCGGGATAGGAACTGTTGAGATCGGTCGCGGATGCAGTGAGAGCCGTTGGCTAACATCTCCCCAGAGTTGACAAGTAGGCTCTCAATGTGGGACGTGCTGAAGGCAACAGTCACCAGGCGAAGACCGGCGTGCTGAAGCGAGTCTACCTTCCACAATACAGGTTAAATTGTATGCAATTGCCGAGAACACAGCAATTAATGAAGCCAATGGAGTCCTAGAGTATAACTGACAGTATAAAATCGTAGCGAAAAATCAAAAAGTTTCAGTTAAGAGATCGAAACAGGAAGGAACTGTGGTTAAGGCTTGGAGGTAAAGAGTGTAAGGGAAAGTAGTGTTTGCGGGGGAATAAGGAAGGAGGGAGGTCAGTTATGAAATTGACAGTGCAGCAAGAGAAATGAGATCGGTAGCAGAAAGGTTAGTAGGTTACACGCTGGCCATAGGCAGAGGGTAGAAGGAGAGGAAATGGCAGGGGTGATACACGAGATCACACGCCCTGCATATTCTCATATAAAAATAGCTAACGGCGAACGAGAGGATGCCACCCTTCGCAACTCCTCCCAGTTGTCCTGGAGTCGCGGGGGCCTTTTTAGAAGACAATACCCTCACGAGAATGGCTCTAGTCTTTCTAGAGGCAGAATTACGGGCGCTGGCAGCCGACTAAGGTGCTCAAGGTGTAAACAAAATTGCCTTAGAGTAATTAGACACCTTATTGTATCCTGTTCTTCAGCTATCAATAGCAGTGTTACGGGAAAGGAAATTAAAGATTCTAAACAGTACTATCCAATTAATATGTGTAAATTACTTACACCTGATGGTGGGTGGGGTGGCTTCGTAGGTGGAGTCCCTCCTTTGGAGGATCTACGGTCTCTAAGCCAGCCAGTACAGTCTTGGGTGGAAGCGTAGGAGCCAAAGCTATTTTGGTGTTGTTCTCTTTTCGAGGGCAGCTTTAAGAATCCAGAAGACTGCCTCATGACCTAGTACAAAGGTGCTGCCCCCTGTGAGTCTAACGACCCTATGGCGGCGCGTAAGGGACCCTAATGGAGGGTAAAAGTGGAGCCTTGGTTTCAGAGGGGGTTGGGTGAGGAGAACCAGCGGAAGACTTCCGAATGACCGTGTTCCTAGAACTGGAGGGGACAGGATCATAGTCTCCCTTTTTTAAAAATTAAGTCATAAGACGTTCTAGGTAGCGTTAAGCACGCCAGGACCGAGTCCTTAGCCTAGCGAAATGAGATGCTACCCGTGGAGCACAGCTCTCCGCAATTTCTACACTTGGCCATAAACGAGAGTGACTTATCCTTAACGGCCTTGGAACAAATTACACAGACTTGTGGTAAACTCGACTTTGCGCGTCTACACGAGAGATTCGGAGGGCCAAAGTGGTGTCATTAGTAGCATCTCAACGGAAGTGGCATAAAGGACTTCACGCTGTAGCGATACTCCTGGCACGCACCAACTCAGGGAGCCTGTCACGGTCGAACAAAGGGAGGAAGGCTGTAGCTTTTGTGTTTTTTTTTACTTTAAAGCCCATGTAGCGACTGTCTACTTGTGAATAAGTCGCCGTACTCACTACAGCCTACGACTAGGCTATATTAAAAAATAAATAACAAGTAAATAACAAATAACAAGGATAAAAAGATTATAGACTAAAAAAAAGCAAAAAGCTAACAAGAAGAAAGCGTGCTCCAGCGTTGAGGGTATGCCCACCTGCCCCTCGGCGCAGGAGCATGCGATTCACAATAAACGGTCAAATAAATTGGAGGAGGACAGCATAATCCAAAATAGCGTATAGTCCGCAAGTCTATGTGCACGAACCAGTCTCGATTACAAGGGACAAACGATGGCAACCCCGCTCGTCCAGGCACCTGAGCAGTTGAAATGCGTGAAGATTACCTAGACTGAGACATTCAACAAAATATACTAAACAGTCTGGGGGACAACGCAGTCGTGGCAGTAAAGCGTTGGCGAGCGCTACATCAAATGGCGGTGCGTTCCGCGAGTTTGTCCAATTTGGAGACGAGAGAAAGCAACCTGAAGCCGTTGCGGCATTAAGGGGTAGATCCATGGGAAGGAAACATTAAGTTCCCCTCGACAATCTTCCATCTTCTTTGCCAAACCCCAGGAGGGAAGCTTGCACTCCTGTCACATAGTTGGTATGAGGAAGAGCGAAACTCTTGTTTGGTCGCACAGTTCTCACGGACTCTATAGCGCCCTCATTAGTGAGCTCATTTCCCGCAATTCCTACATGTCCAGGAACCCAGCAGAAGATAATCTCTACATTCACTCGGCTAGCTAAAACCATGGAGTCACGGATATCGCGAACCAGAGGATGCGGAGATTTCAATGCCGCGAGAGCACTCAAGGCGTTTTCTGAGTCAATATAAATCACGATCAGGTCTCTGAACTGGACATGTCGCGTTATCCCCCATACTGAGCGGTCTATTGCATGCAGCTCGGCCGTGAAGACTGACGCAGTGCCTGGCAGAGCCCCGGTGACTTCAAACATAGGAGATACTTCATGGAAACCAATCCCTTCTTGAGACTTGGAGCCATCTATATACACTAGCACGGTTCTAACGTGACACCACATGTACTCCAAAAAGCCAAGCGCAATACTCCTGGCGCTGTAGAAGCTTTGGGAGCAGAGGCGTGGCGACAAATATTCAAAGGTTGTACCCTCCAGGGTGGCATTGTGGGCAGAACCAGTGGTGCCAACACCCGAGGAGCTATACCTAGCTCTTGAAGGAGTTTCTTAGCTTTAAACCCAAAGGACTTAGGTTATGACTGGCCTCTCTCGGGGGCATAGGCACCGTGGAGATCAGCTGTGGATGTAGTGAGAGCTGTTGGCGACTGAGGGAGACGTCGAGCTCGAGCATACAGGCGAAAAATGCAGTGTACACGGCGCAGAGCGAGTGACATCTCAACAGCATCGACAATCAGGCTCTCAATGAGGTAGGTGCGGTAGGCACCGGTGGCCAGGCGAAGGCCGGTATGGTGGATCGATTCCACCTTACGCAATACATGCTCAGATGCGGATGTATAAAACTCGCATCCGTAGTGGAGCTTCGAACGAACAAAGGATCTAGTTCTATCATCATTCCAGGTGCTGAACGTCACGGAACTAAGATTATCCTTGGCGCGGGTACAAGAGATCCTAAGGCTTCGAATATGAGCCTCCCAGGCGAGGCATCTGTCAAATACAAGATCTAGGAAACGGTGCGAGTCCACCAGTTCTAGGAGTATCCCGATGAAAAACAAGTCTGGGTCAGGGTGGAGCTGTAAACGGCGGCAGAAATGCACCATCTTAATCTTGGCCAAGGAAAACCAAAGCCTGTGCGCTTCGGTATAGCGAGGGACGAATTTCAATGACTGTTGGAGTCGACGCTCAAGGGTTGGCATCTAGGCTGCGCCAAAAGAGATCGAAAGTTCGTCCACGTAAAGCGTAGCGAGAACATCTTCCGGTAGCACTGAGGTGATGCCGTTGAGTGTGACAATGAGGACACTTCCCTGCGGGACACACTCTTTTTGCTCCATTGGACATTAAGAGCAAACAAAGGGAACAAATTCAATTATAAAGATTGGGAGGCGTCTTCTCGCCCCTATCGTGTGGAGAGTCTCTTTGATACCGTATCGCCATGCAGTATCATAGGCCTTCTCCAGATGAAAAAACACCGTGGCGTAGTTCTGTCTACGAAGGAAGGCCTTACAGACGGCATTTTCCAGTTGGAGCAGAGCATCCGACGTGAAGTGGAACTTGCCGAAACCGCACTATCCAGAATTTAGTTGGCCTCCACTTTCCAGAAAGAAGGCTAATATAACAGGTACCAATTTCTCTATAAACTTGCACACACAAGAGATTAGAGAGATTGGGCGGAAACCGGCGGGAATGAGTGATCTCTCCCCAGCTTGCGAAAACCGAGCACAGTTACGATTTGCTAGGAATCTGGGAGGATACCCTCTACCCAGATCGTTTTGAACAAATCTAACAGAAATGTCATGCCTCGTTCACCCAGGTGTCGAAGCATGGCGTACGCGACATTGCCTGGAACAAGGGCAGTGCCCACGCACGAAGCGAGAGTGAAATGCATTTCACTAAATGTAAACCTGTCGTTGAAGGGTTTTCCGCCTCTGGAAGCAAAGTCCAGTCGGTAGCCTTTCGCGATATCACGACGCGCATTGAATGCTAGCAGAACATCATCCCGTCTAGAGAATGCAGAGAAAGCGGTTATCAACGATTACGCCAAAAACGCGGGGTGCGAGATTGTGGTCCCATTTTCCTGTAGAACGGGAGGGGGTCCTGCAAGAACTTGTTCCAAATCTTTTTGACTCGCTTCCACACCTCTGCTAGAATGGTCTTTCTAGTTACGTGAAGACACGTATGCTCGCTAAGAAGAGCTGTGGGCGTGCTTCGAAAGATACTGTAACCTAGCCCCAGCTCGACGAAATTCACCGACAGTGAAATCGTTTGGGTGGCACTTATAGCGCATGTAGGCATACCTTTTCTGTTTGAGGGCCGCCTCACACTTGGTTGACCACCACGGGAGCGGGTGGCGTGTAAAATGACAGGAAATTCACGGAATGAGATTGCCGCAGAAGAATTCAACAACTTCCTCTACCGACCTAAACTCTTCGACTTGGAACGAGAAATCAGTCATTTCCTGCAAAGTGGACCACCGTGTGCACGCCAAGCACCACTGGGGCCGGCTCTCGGGCGGCAGCGGCCCAGAAAATTATAGTTGAATGGGAAGGTGATCACTACCATGTAGGTTTTGACCACTCCTCAACCAAAATCAGCCTGTGCATTCGAAGAGCACAGAGAAAGGTTTGAGACATTAAAATAAAGTGGTTCTTGGGCAGTGATGCGTAAATACATCCACATTTAGGACACTTATCTCCAGCTCGTCGATCAGGTTGGCAATGACTTGACCCCTGGCATTAATCGAGTAGTTTCCCCAGAAGTGGTGTCTACCGTTCAGATCTCCGAGCGAGAGTCGGCTGACGGTGTAATTTATGCGGAAATAAAAGTATACCACCTATCCAGGTGCAGCTGCACAGCTACTGCCTGAAAGGTGGTCTCTAAAACGAAGAAGAGAACGAAGACATCACGCTGGGTGTAGATTGCGCATCCTCCCGCCCAGCCTCCATCCCTTGGTGGTGGTGTAGCAAACCCTTTATACCCCGGTAGGGTGGGCAGGGATGAGACGAGCTTCCACAGCTCCTTCCAGTTGGTCCGGATTCTGTGGCAATCCCATCGAAGGAATATGCCTTTCAGCCCTATCTTGGAGGAGACGCGGGAGCCTTCTTCGAAGAGAAGACCCTTACAGGAAAGGTTTTGGCTGTCACAGGGGCACCAGCCAGGGGAATAGTTACATTTCCTCCTTGTGAGGCCTCGGGGACTTGAGCTGTCTCGGAAGGAGCCAGCATAAGGGCAGACACGGGTTATGTGCTTGGCACAAAACCCGCAGGACTTTGGAGGCCGCGGACCGATGGGCCCTGTCATCCATTGCCCCCTAAGCTGGTCGGCTCTATCGAGCCGGTCCCACCAGGAGCGGTAATTTATACACTAGTCAACAATGATTTTGCTACTTGGATATTAACTTGTGATTTATACTAAATCGAGTATGCTGATTCCGAATCTGTAATCAGGATTGTTCTAGCACGTAACGTTCTTGAGTTACACACATACTCTTTAGTTACTCATATGGGCAGAGTTACTTCGGCTACCGTAGTGAGAGGATGTGTTGTGTATGTTTGGTTCCTGCGTTACATTCCTGATTTATCCCGTTGTCAAATTTAGCCATTATAGTAGTGGTGTTGAAACGGTATTTACATACAGTGTTTCATTGCATTTTTCTTTCAGATTTATCTCTCAATTAATTTGTAAATGAAATACGATTGTACAAAAGTATATAACAGGATATATACAAACTAAGTTGAAAACATGAATCGGCTAGGATGTATAAATAGCCCAGACAACTTTTGTTATATCTGTGTAAGATATACTCCAAGCAACCAGCGGAAAAATTTAGTTAAAAGAGTGAAAAATGCATACAATTAGTATTTTAGGGGAGCAAAGTTGGTGACCAATTCAAGCCTTGGGCACCTCACAAATCTTGTATTGTGTGTTATACGGGGCTCACACAGTGGTTAAATGGCAAACGGAAGTGTATGCCTTTTGCTGTACCAATGGTGTGGCGTGAGCCAACAAATCATGTTTTTGATTGCTACTTGTGTGTGACAAATATTGGGGGATTCTCAAATAAAAACAAGTCAGAAATTGTATATCCAGATTGTAAGTCAGCTATAAAACCAGTACCCCATACTATGGTGATGCCAATCTCAGTTCCTCAGGCCATCAGCTAGTGCAGTTAAAGAAGATGATTATCGTCTGAAGAGGAGGATAAGAACGACGATGAAATGTATGAGGATGATTCTAAGGAAAAGAAGATCCAGTTGATAAATCAAGAAAGATTGAATGATTTGGTGAAGGATTTGTCATTGTCAAAGGAGAACGCAGAACTGTTGGGCTCCTACTACAGCAATGGAATATTCTAGAAGGCGGTGCAAAAATATCTACTTTCCGTAAACGCCATGAGGCCTTAGCTACCTTCTATAAATAAGAAGATGGTGCTTGTTTCTGTACTGATGTTAATGATATCATGAATCAGCTAGAACACGAGCATTTACCGGATGAATGGAGACTATTCAGCGATGCAAGCACTGCTAGCCTCAAAGCTGTGTTGATACACAATGCTAACAAAAAACCTTCAATTCTTGTCGCACTTATTGTTGGGATAATAGAGACACATGAATCAATGAAATTTATTTTGAAAGGTGTTCATTACTCGCATCATAAGTGGACTATCTTTGGTGATCTAAAGGTAATTTCTTTACTTCTTGGACTGCAGCTAGGATATACAAAGAATATGTACTTCTTATGACTATGGAACAGCCGTGACGAGAAATATCATTATATTGTCAAAATGTGGCCCGAAAGAGAAGAACACATAGTTGGCCGATACAATGTGAAGTACATGCCTTTGGTACATCCACAGAAGATCTACCTTCCACGATTTCATATCAAACTTGGCCTTACTACGAATTTTTTTTTAAGCAATGGCTCATGATTCTGATGGATTACAGTATCTCAAAGAGAAATTTGGTGCAAAGAAAACCGATGCTAAACTTAAAGCTGGCATTTTTGTAGGGCCGGAGATCGGAAAATTGATACGTGACAGGGAGTTCAGAAATAAACTAACTTCACTTGAATTGGCAGCATGGAATTCATTTGTCCATGTAGTGCAGAACTTCCTTGGTAATCATAGGGCTGAAAATTATGAAGAACTAGTGGACAACATTCTGAAGGCCTATCAATGATGGGACGTCGGATGTCTCTTAAGATGCATTTCTTGCATTCGCATCTAGATTCCTTTCCATCCAAGTGACAAACATGGGAAAGGTTCCACCGAGATATCGCAATAATGGAAAGCAGGTATCAAGGCCGCTTCAATGAAAACATGATGGGTGACCACTGCTGGTTCCTACAACGGTGATCCTATATCCACGTACATTCGGAAGAGCAAGAGTCTCAAACATTTTTGAAGAAATTTATAGTTAAGTGAGTACTACCTTTTTTATATGTAATACATATCTTATCTGGGTCTGCAAAAGGACGTACATAATGGCAAATAGCGTGCCCCGATTCCAAACCTTTGCCCAGAAATGTCTTATTCTTCTCGAACTCGTAATAATTATATCATAAATTGATCAAAGGTGCCTAAGTGAGCCATATAGCCTAGTTGCATAACTCAGGAACCTTAAGTGCTAAGACAAATCTAAGCACAGATTTGAAATCAGCGCACCGAAATTAGTTACAACAACATTTACTCAAGTAGCAGAGACAAAGTTAAAATTTGTTGGCTAGTGTTATGGGCCGCTGGCCTGCTTTCTTGGCAGTCCCCTTGGGAAGCAAAGAGGTAGTCACCCAAAGGCGACTCCAGAGCAGGGGGTCAGGGGAGTCCCTAGCACCCGTAGGCATATGAGAGGAATAAGCCTCCTCTCTGGTAAAAGTAGTTTGGAGGGTCCCCTGAGAAAGCACTGTGGAGGGCGCTCCATTTTTTTCGATGGAGCTACACGAGGGTAGCTCGTCGGTGGTGAAGGGGAAGTTGTGAGAGTTTTTTTTATATTTCAATCATCGGAAATGGTGAGCCTATATTTTACACGGGATGCAAACGTTAGTCATCCCACGCAGTAGCCCGCTCTGCGAGGGGTGAACACGGGGCCGGCAGAACTAGCTGCCACCATTTAGGACCACATCTTTCCTTCCAGTTACCAACAGCGGAGATCAGAAGTGAGGGGACGTTGTCCCCTCCCCCTCAGCACGATCCAGAATAGTTGGGTGAAAGGAAGCTGGTCGGCATCTACACTGTGAAATTAGAGGCCGACCAGAGAAAGTTGTGGGAGAGGTTGTAGGGAAAGTGAGGAAGTAGGGTAAAAACGCAGTCTGTCAGAAAGAAGAAGAAGCCAGCTAAGCTGGGAAAGAGTGTAGGAGTGGGTCTCGTGTCCCCTCCCTGTTTTTCCATTACACGTTCGACCTTGACCGCCCAATGGTCCCCAGCTCCAAGGTGATATCTTCTGAGGAGTAGTAGTCCACGAGTCGCTCGCGTAAAACACTCATTTCAAGAAGTATATGGCAGAGTTCGATTTTACATTAACCGCGAGCTATTAAGTGTCTGGAGGGCACAAATCATAGCCACCTCGGAAGGGTCCTAGGCATTCGCTAGAAGACTCCCGTCCGAGAAACGGGGTCATCTTTGGCTCTCAAACAATCAATATAGCTAATGTTATCTTTTTATGGATCATGTTGCCCTTGGCCAACATGTTGCAATCGGTGGAGCGATTAATTAGAAAGTATTTGAAGCTTGCGAGCCCCCAAAGTCAGAAAGTCACTGAATGAGGGACCCCGACGTAATCGAAAATCTGTTCAGGGCAATTTGTGACTTTTTTCTTTGTCAATGCTTTTCATTCTGAAGGCGCCTCAGGGCCGGATGTGAAGATCTTGGCCTGGTTGTTTGCCACAGCGGCAGCACACCAGTTCCGGACCCGTTCCCTCCACCCCCAGAAGGCCTCCCTAGTCCAAAATGAACGGTCTCAGCAAGATCCTCCTCTGAGAAAGAGAAAGGCTTGACTGGGTCACCTCCGAGATCATGTTTAACTCAGAGAGAGCTTCCATGTGGCAATCCTCTGCAAAGCCTTCACGGATCCCTATCGAGGAATCTTCAGTCTTGTTGTTTTTATTCAAATGTGCCGGCAAACCAACCTCCATTGTGTAAGAGTGCCAACAACCTGGTAGCTCATCGTGCATGCCTGCAGGACAGTAGGTTGCACGACCCAGCAAGCTTTGCTATCAATTGGTTCTCTTAGGGGGTTGGACCTATCCAGCCACTCTCACCAGACCGGTCGATTCTGTGCCGCACTCTTGTTCTCTTGAGAGTCCCCTGATATAGCAAAGGAGGGGGCAGCTGTTGATGCAGAGATGGAAAATCTCTTGGGCGCCTCCAAAGAATGGGGTGAGGGGTGGCTACCACAACCGTAGATTGAGGACAAGAGTAAACCTTCTCTCTGGTAGACGAGGGTTGGAAGGGCCATGATAAACATTTGGTGAGGGGGGGGGAGTACCTCCTTTTCTGAGGTGAAGCCAACCGCGGGTGGCTACAAAGATTGGAAAATAAAAAATACATGGAAAGTACACGCTGCGAGGGGTATTCGACGTTTTTTGTCTCTTGATAAAACAACTATATTTGGGCAATTAGTTTTGACAACAATTTTCAATTAAATTTTTCTATGAAACCATCTTTGGCTTTGATGACTGCTTTAATACGGAACGGAAACCGCTAACATGTTGACAATTTGTGGTACCTATTCAATTCGGACATTACCTGGACAATGGCGGTCTCAGTGAAGGTATGGTATTATAAAGATATCGATTGGTCTGCCTTTGAACAGCGCTCCACACATCATAGTCAAGGATTCAAATCTGGCGAGTTTGGAGGCCATTCTTGGGTTAATCCGTCTTTTTGAGGTGTTGAGTCTTTCTAAAACACTTATGACCTTCCATTGCGTGCTTCATCTACCCAGGGGTGATAACAGTGTCTCAAACCTCAATGTGTCCAGCAGCATTAATTCTACGACCCTGTGGAAAAAAGTGGAGTGGTATGACTTGAACTTTGCTACACACTACTCCTAATACCATGGCAGTTGCTGGAAATTTGCCGTGCATCACTCTGGGTATTTCAGAAGGATCTGAAACGACAACGACAAATAGAACTTCAAATACAACTACTACTACCACCACCAATTAATAATAATAATTATAACAAAATAAAGATAAAGTGGTGCTGAGAGGGAGCGAAGGGGAAGCGCATCAGTAACTTTCCCAGGCCCCATTGGAGAGTTCAAAAGAACCCAATGACGGAGCTTCCCTAATTTACACTCATGCCGGGAGGTTGTGCACTTCCTCAGGGTAAAAACTGAAACAGGCTCCGCAGGGAACCCCTATACGGGGAAATAGGTAGCAAGTGTAGTTCATGGAGCTAAGATATTTCAAGCGAGAAACACTCCCTTTAGAAAAGAATACCAACGCATAGGTTTTAACAAATTAAAGCTCGCGAATTAGTGTTAGTGCGTGGTCCAACGAGAAGTAAATTTCAGTAACCGAGACAGGAGGCAACGAAATCCTGAATGGCAATACACTATCTCTATTGATTGTAAGAGATATTTGTCTATCGAAGGTGACACAAAACTATTACATTATCAGAAAAGGAAATCAGAAAGCTCCTTAGGTTAAGAAAAGGAGCAATAGTTCTACGGTGAGCCACATCCGATGGGGACAACCTCCAGTGAAATCCGTTTTGAAGTGATTAAAGTTCCGTAAGAGTTTAAGAGGAAAAAAATCCTAAGAATCTCAGCAAACGAGTCTGGAGAGAAGAAGCGATAGATTTGCGTCTCATCGGAATAGAATTGGAATGGTATCCCGAGAATTCTAAAAGGAAGAAGAGAGATACGAAAGAGAAATAGACGAAGAACCGAGACCTGTGGAACAACATACCACACCTCTTCCAGCCGAGATATATCGTTGCCGATGTGAATAGACTGAAAATGAGATAATCGATACGAACGAGAAAAGATACATAAGTGCAGTTGCAGAGAAATCCAGGAATTAATGAAGCCAAGGGAGAAGTACAGTAGAACCAACAGTATAGAATGGTAGAGAAAATCAAAAGGTACCAGAATGGAACCGACCAGTATCAATCGGGTGAAGAAGGCTGTTGGTCGCAGGTAGGAGCGCTGATTCAGTGTTGTAACCAGCTTTAGAATCAGCCTGAGTGATCTCCTCAATGCTGAAGGAGGACCAATGATCTAGAATACTGGTTGAAACCAGCGTTCTAAGAAATTTAGGAAGGAACAGGTGTTGACAGCTTCGGCAGTAGCTTGGTGGATCCTATGGGCTCAGGATAGTTTTCTTTGGGATCAGTCGAAGAGCAGCGTCCTTGAAATCTGAGGGTACCGAAACTAACGATAGGTAAGTGTTAAAGATGTAAGAAAGGTAAGGGATGGAAATAGGGAGAAACTGTTATTAAAGACTTAGAGGTAAAGAGTGTAGAGGAGAGCAGTATTTTGGTTCTAGAAGGAAGGAGGGAGGTCAGTTATGAAATCGACAGTGTATCAAGAAAGAGTAGCAGAGAGGTTAGGGGGTTACACGTTGGTGAAGGACAGAGATCGCGAAAGTCCCTGAACAGATATGAGCTCTCCTTCCAGAAAAGAAGGGAGGGAAGATAACAAGGGTTATGGACGGCGAAGACTGTGCGTTGGGAAGGAAGAGAAACGAGCGGAGGAGCAAGAGGTTTGAACACTGTGTGTAGATTGTATTTGTTGCCAGCAAAGATACGGCGGGTGTGAGCTTCACAGGAAGACCAGGATGTAGGTGTAGAAGTGAGGAGGGAGCTAATAGGAAAGGGAAACTGTCTCTTTTGCCTTACCTTGAGATCGGACAGCCCATGGGCACTTTTCTTAGGCTCCAAGGGGACGACTCTGGCCAGAGGAAGAAAGGGAGGTTGGGTATAAGTGGGCATGGATAATAAGGGGGGTATGAATGGCGAAAAAGGTGAAGGAGAGACACCTTGAGATCAAAAGAGGGCGAAAAGTTGGTTGACGAGGGAAGGAGAGCCGATGATGGCAAGACTGCAACAGGAGATATACGAAGGTTTGATAAAAGAAGAAGAGATAGACAGAATTGGATAAGCAAGTGACCAGGAAGTGGAGTGGTTGGTAATGAAGAACAAGTCGAGAGTGGGCGTAAACTTTGAATATATCGATAAGGCTGAAGCCCGAAGGACTAAAATTCAGGTGTTAAAACCGCTAGCAACAAGGAGAGTTGCACTCTAAGGTCTACAGATGACGCCAGAAATGTTTCAAGTCCACACTCTCTTTAGGCTTTATAGGTGGTTCTCCGTTGGGGCAAGGAGGGTTCTCAATATCTTTGGTTGGGTCACTTCACCGTTATACTTACCCTTTTTTGCCAACGAAATTAGATCCATGGTGTTTGTAGGCTTGCAAGTCATTGCCATACTAATTTTTATGCTTATTTCCTAATTTGTAGGGCCCGTGAGAGCGAAGAGGTATGTGGTGATAATAGTAATAATAATAATTTTACGTTATATATTGAGGCATAGAGAAACTATTAGATTTCCCTGTTCCTTATTCTGTTATTTCATGTTTTTTCTGTCTATTCAGACTCCTTGTTTAACTCCTTCTTTGCCTTTTTGTCCTCATCTTCCTGGAGGATCTTCCATTCATCCTTTAGAAGCCTCACGTTTCTGCAGGGAAAATTGGCCTGATAGATTGTTGGCTGCCTCGCTGCATTACCCTGTATTTTGATCCTCATTTGAACCTAATCCTTGACTCGCACCAACGAAGCCACGTTGAAAATTTATGAAATAAAATTTGGGGATTATTAATTAAAAAAACGCTATTTTAAAAATTTCTCTATTTTTTCCATTTTAGGAAAATTTCAAATCCTTTTTGGCCCTTTTCTCTTCCGCCTACATCGATCGGAGAGAGAGAGAGAGAGAGAGAGAGAGAGAGAGAGAGGGAGAGGGAGAGGGAGGGAGAGGGAGAGAGAAAGGGAGAGAGAGAGGGATGGAGAGAGAGGGATGGAGAGAGAGGGGGGGGAGAGATGAGCGTCTCTATTAAAATGGGTGAAAAGAGAGAAGGCGGAGTCACTCACTCCGCCGGCTTCATCTTTTTGGCGATTTTTCGCCCAAATTTCGAATTTTTTTTTTTTTCGAAAAGCGAAACCCAATGAAGAAGAAAACCGTCCTTAGAAACAGTTTCCTTTGTTTTTATTTCCAGGACGTCTTTTCTGATAGGGGTGAAAGCAAGGACGAAGTTGTGGTAGGATGAGCGCAACTAATTAACTCTGTGTGAAGTTAGGAAGTTACGGTGTGTAGCATCAAAAGAAATGGATAATGTTGGTGGATATACAAAAAATATTTAAAATGAAGTGTGTACCTCACGTAAGGAAGAACTGAGGCATAGCTGCAGAATGAGACAAATCTCACTATTAGTTATCTTTCCTTTTCCTACAGAGCTAAAATACATAATCTTTCGTGTAGCATCAAAACATCTACTCATATTTCTTGTAATTGGAATTTTTGTTTGTATTTCTTAAGTTCTCAAAGGTTTATACATAATGTATTATTCCAAAGTTCAGTAGGGGCGTAAGATCTTACTCGTTACCATTAAAATTACCTCATTTTTTTCGTCGACATAATTCTCACAAACATGGTTTACATAAATAGGTATGTATCATAGGAACATAATGCGGTAAAGAAAAGCTCATGACAGAGAGGGATGTTTGACTACCATTTACCTAAGTACTCTTCCACTTTTAAATATTGAAAAGTGGGTTGATTCACGTGGATTCATTTTTCATGTGGGCGCTTCTTTTTTGGTGGGGGTAATGGCGGAGATGAGCAGTTTCTGACTAAATACTCGAGTGTGCACATGGCTCTAGTGATGATAAGATCGGGGAGTGATATGGTCATTGTTAAGAAAGCACACGTGCCCTACTTCACTGTGCTATTCCGGCTCACAGTTATTACCTAATAAATGAATGTGTATGTAATTAACTGTGAGGCAACAACATGCACTGAGAATTATTAAACTGGATTATACTCAACTCTGAAATCTGTTCTCATCCAAATTTTGATTTCTTTTTTTGCATCACTCTATCATTTTTAAGAGAAAATTTACTTTAGCATTACTTTGTTTGCATTTGTTCAAATAATACTCCATGGTAAACAATGGGTAATCAATTTTTTTATTTACTCATCACCTACAGAGAATGGTCAATGAGCTTTTCCGCAAAAAATGTGCAACCTTTTTCTTCAATTACATGATACACTATTTAAAAATATAATTAATGGTTTTTTTTTATTCAAACAAAAATATGCTTGGTTTTAATTTTTCTTCTTCTAACGTTTCCTTTAATCATTTATAAACAATATTTTTTGGCAATAAAGTTGATCCTGGTAGTTTTGCAGATAATCCTGTGTAAGTCATCTATGAGATATTGCATCCTGTTGATGAAATAAAAAATTCGCTGGAGGTTTGGTTTCTTTCTTCTATGGCCATTTTGACACGTTTTTTTTACTAGACATTTATCAAATTGTCAAAACCTACTGCATGGAATTTATGAAAGATTGTAAAACAGTAAATAAAATAGATTAACGAAATAGAAAATAAAACTTGGTGATCGTAAAATTCATACTTAAGAGTACAAGCAAATTTAAATCTGCTACCTTCTTTACAACCCACAAAATTGGGGACACTAAACCCACCGTAACAAAACTATCAAACACCCTAACCAGCCTTTAAATATAACACTGAAAGTGTCATAAGAAACACATCAAACACATGTTACACAAATGAACACATTCGTTGAACTAAAGAATCAATGACATTCTGGAAATCCAAGGAATCCATCATTCGCACTTTCAAGCACTACAACCTTCTCTCACTCATACTTATGTGGCATCTGCGCCAAAATTTGAGTTTATTCACTTCATCACACTACAGAAGATACAGAACAAAGCACTCGTTTAGTCGCCAAGGAGGGGCCGAAGGAGCCTACTTCTTTTGCACCTGTAAAACATCATCTTGACATCTGCGAAACGCGATCTCTCCATAGTAAGCAAACACGAACCATTACACACAAGGTACTACTGTCCCCCATGCTAAACTCAAAGGACATACTACACCAAAATCATCGAAGGACCTCCCCGATATCTTCCACATAACCAAGCCAACATTGCTAACAAAGCCAACCACATACATAATACGGCAAACTATCCTATTCCTTGGTCTAAATCACCTAATCAACGCTATTCCGTCGGATATCAACGTTAAAGAAACATCTCTTCCATGTTACCTATGGGTCGCTCTGGCAAGGCTCCAGTGCGGTAACCTTCCCAAACTAAACACATATAAATATTACCCAGACCATTTACATAGGGAAACCTGCTCCCACTGTAACGAAGAACCAATCATACTTTCAACACAATTTCACTGCTTGCCCGACACGGGGACAACCGAGGCGAAACCTGAAGATACGCAGAGTGATGGAAGAATCTCTAGGAGAATCCCGTCCTGTAGCCGGAGTTCGTCAATGCTACTCGCTAAAGGAATGAACCTTGGTTGGTCGCAATTTAATTAACTAAAAACAAAATAAATATAAGGATAAGAAAACAGAGAAGAAGGATATCACCAAAAATAAAAAATAAAGTAAAAATGAGGAAACAAATATAGAAGAAATGACACAAATGGACATAAGAAATCTTAAACTTGACCCCTTTAGACAAAAAAAAGAGTCGGATGACGCACAACGCTTAGAAGATGCAATTACACCCATGTTATGAATGTAAAAATATTTATAATATGTCCAACCTTGTGTTTGTGCCACAAAGATGCCCAACCTTGTATTTGTACCACGAAGATGTCTACCTTATGTTTGTAACAAGAAGATGTCCAACTTTGTGTTTGTGCCACGGAGATATCCAGCTTTGTGTTTGTATGACGCAGATGTCGAACCTTGTGTCTGTACCACGAAGATGTCCAACCCTGCGTTTGTAACACGAAGATATCCATCCTGGGTTTGTACCATGAAGATTTCTAACCTTGTGCTTGTGCCACGAAGATGTCCAAACTTGCGTTTGTACCACGAATATGTCCAATCTTGTGTTTGTACCACGAACATGTCCAACTTTGTGTATGTACGTTGGAGATGTCCAAGCTTGTGTTTGTGCCACGAAGATATCCAACCTTGGATTTGTACAATGAAGATTTCGAACCTTGTGCTTGTGACACGAAGATGTCCAACCTTGCGTTTGTACCACGAATATGTCCAATCTTGTGTTTGTGCCACGAACATGTCCAACTTTGTGTATGTACGTTGGAGATGTCCAAGCTTCTGTTTGTGCCCGAGGATTTCCAAACTTGTGTATGTACGTTGGAGATGTCCAAGCTTGTGTATGTGTCCGAAGATTTCCAACTTTGTGTTTGTGCTATGAAGATGACCAAGTTTGTGTTTGTACTACGAATATGTCCAACCTTAGGTTTGTACCATGAAGATATTTAACCTTGTGTTTGTGCCACGAAGATGTCCAACCTTGTGTTTGTACCACGATGCGATAGACGCGGGAAAATATGAGAGAAACAACACGACGAAGCGCCGTTTATCTTCTATCACTGAAATTAGCTCGCAATGGCTTTATTTCCTTCATTGAAAAAAATTATGACTTTCATCGATTTGGGCCTCAATGTTCTCTTTAAGGGGAGTTGGGTGTTTGGTGAATTCAGGCGGTAGGTTTTTCTCCTCCATTCCGTGGCTTGTGAAGAGGGTAACAGATAATTTTGAATGAGAGAGGTTGGTAGGTTCTGGTGCAAATAGTGTTTGAGTCTTATGATGTAGAGCTACAAGTCAGAAGCTGTATTTATATATGCTTTGATTGTTTGGTGGGGGGCAGATGCTGATGTCCTTTAGAATAGCTGTAGAACGTGGTGGTGGGATTCACGGGAGGAGTTTCATGGAAGATAGGGTTAATAAGGCTCGTGAGAGATTAAGGATTCCCGCGTGATTTAATTATGAATGTGATGTGTTCATGATAGCGTGCTGTGGTGTATAATTCGTGCGTGGTACCGTGTGTAGATGATGATAATCCATATTTTGTAGTTGAGGTCAATTGTGGCATTTTATATTTATTTGGTAAAAATGTACCAAGGTACTTGGTCGAAGGTTTTGATTATATCTCTTTCAGCCTGTCGAGGAATAGGCCGAGGGGTGGTTGGAGTTTTCCCCGACTCATATATAAATATATATATATATATATATATATATATATATATATATATATATATATATATATATATATAGATAGATAGATAGATATACCACTAAGGTGCTTTGAGAGATAAATTTATAAGTGAAGCTCGAATATCTCACTTGACTTGTAAATAACTGTTGGCTATGTAATTCCCTATACACTTGAAATGTTGGTAAGCTTCGCGGTGAAGTTGGGGAATGTGAAAGGGAAGGGTTACCTTGGACCCTGATCTTCGGGTGGCGCTGGTGAGTGAAGGTGGCGAGATTCGGGATGGAGACGATGAGGTAGGTTCTCCAGGGACCGACCTGATCCCACAATTCCGTCACGATTCTGCTGGAATAGAGCGGTGACGGGAGCTTCTTGTTAAAGAGGGCCCCACGCTCGTGAACTCCGAGGAATCTTAGGTACCTATGTGTGATGGGCTAAGTGACCTATCAATGCCGAGATGTAGTTTTCTTGCTTAGGGAACCAGAGTGAAGCTGTTTGTTGTAGCTTCTGCTCTGAAAATGTGAGTACGAGCTTGGGTCCGCACTGACTTGCAGACCAACGGGGTAAGGAGCCTCCCTAACTGGGACCGATCTCCTCTATGAAGACTTGGTGCTTCGACGATTTACCAAAACACCGAGATAAATGGTAATTCCTGCCCCGCCAGACGCTGTGCAAGCTCTACTACCGAGGGTTGAAAGAATCCTATCTTTTATACCCGAAACTCGGGAGAGGTTCACATGGCTCTGGAAGTAGATTTGATGTCAAGCGCCTTTCTTAGGGTGAGAGCTGCTTGATTATCCCTTCCATTTCGTCCTTTGTAAACTTCCGGAAACCAAAGGAAGCCAAGATGGGCTCCCATCTATCGATAACCAGTCCGGGAAGGACTTCGGTGGTTAGCTGAAATGGTCGGCGGGTTCTTCCGGTGGAAGGCCACCAGACATCGGGCCGGAAAGGAAAGGTTTGATATCGCGGCCCACCTGAAAGGGAGGTGGAAAAATGTGGGAGCATTAGGCTATTCTCATACACAGCCATTACTATCCTGTGTGGTGGTAGAAGTTGGTTGAAGCTTTCTTGTATGTACTGGGGAATATGTGATTTGATTTTGTTTAGGAAAAGACGTTGGAATTGTTGTAGAATAGAACACGATGCAGATTCAGATCAAATATCGGTGCTGGGGAGGGTTTTTGATATTGTTGGATCTCTGCTTGAACATTGGGTAGTGTGTTTTCAATGTTGTCTGTGGTATTTGAGTTCCTGTAGTTTTCGTATTCTCTTTCGCGGACAAATTTAGGTTAGTGGAGGTTAAGCGTCCTCTGTAGCTGTGTTTATTGCTTGTTGTTAAGAGTATAAAGGCAAATTATAAATTAGACTGTTTATGTTGCTGAATTAGACGAATGAATAGCCTTGGATATTCATTTTTCCATATATTATAGTTGGTGAAATGGTCCCAACCATGTTGTACATATAGTATGTGGATGGGATTGGGAAAAGAAATTACTTCTCCAAAAATATTTGTTTGATGATTTAGAGATGATCGGACCAGTGTGTAGTTTATAGGTTGTTTCGGTTGCTAAGATTGATAAACAGAGGGAGAGTTTCAGGAAGGAAGGATGGATGGATTGCACAAGTTCCTTGGTGTTCACTGCGAGGTGTACCCGAACCCGTCCCGCATACAAGAAAAAAGATAAAGAGAACCCCCCTCGTCCCGATACAGGGAGAGGTAAAATTCGCGAAGATCCATCAGACTGGGACATTCAACAGGAACAGTCCAGGGAAAAGCTAAGTCGTCACGATAAGGCGCAGGCGAGCGCTCCATTAAATGGCGGTGCGTCCCGTGAGTGTGCCCGATTCGGAAATAAGAGAAAGCAACCTGAAGCCGTCGCGGCCTTTGGGGGTAGGTAGGTGCATGGAAACAGTCGCGGCGCAATGGCACGCAACTTTGAGTTCGCCTCGACCGTCTCCCATCTTCTTAGCCAAGTAGCCCGGAGAGCAGACCGTATTCCTGCAATGTAATCGATGTGAGAAAGAGCGAAACGGTAGTCTGGTCGGACAGTCCTCGCGGACTCTTTGGCGCCCTCATCGGCGCGCTCATTTTCCAGAATTTATACATGTCCAAGAACCAGCAGAAGATAATCTCGACATCCGCCTGGCTAGTCAAAACCGTGTGGTCACGGATATCGCGAACCAGGGGATGCGGATATTCAAATGCACCGAGAGCACTCGGGGCGCTTTGCGACTCGGTATAAATCACAATCCGGTCTCCGAACCGGGCACATCGCGTTATCTCCAGTACCAAGCGGTGTATTGCAACCAGCTCAGCTGTGAAGACAGACGTAGTGCCTGACAGAGCCCCGCTGACTTTAAACAAAGGGGATACGGTATGAAAACCGACCCCCTCTTTGGACTTGGAGCCATCCGTATACATTGCAAAGAAATCCATCACGGACGCAGGGTCCGTGATTGTAGTCCCATTCTCCTGGAGATCGGAGTGGGTTCCTGCAAGAATTTGGTTCAAATCTTATTGACTCAATTCTACACCTCTGCTAGAGGGGTCTTCCCATTAAGTAAAGACACGTATGCCCGCCAAGAAAAGCGGCGGGCATGCTCCAAAAGATACCTGAACCTAGCCCTAGCTAGACGAAATTCACGGATAGTGAAATGTTCGGGCGGTGCTTGAAGCTCATGTAGGCATGAGGCTTCTATTTGAGGGCAACCTCACACTCACCTGACCACCACTGGAGCGGTCCGCGAGAAAAATGACCAGACGTTCTAGGAATAGTAGTTAAGCCCACAGCGATGAGGTTCCCGGAGAAGAACTCAACAGCCTCATCTACCGACCTAGTCTCCTCGATTGGGACAGATTAATCAGTCATTTCCTGAAATTAGGACCACCACGCCCGCAGCTCCTCCCAGTTGCCCTGAGTCCACGGCAATTTCATTGAAGGAATTATGCCCTCCACGCCTAGCTCGAAGGAGATGCAGGGGCCCTCTTCCAAGAGAAACCCTCAGGGAAATGGGCGTACGCTTCTCGGTGGCAGAACTCCTGGCGCTGTTGGCCAGGCATGCGCTGAAGGTCCTGTCGCCTTCGAGGACTTATAGATGGAAGTTGGGCCCGCCATGCGCGTCTTTTCCCCCCTTTGCCTCAAAACCTTAGGCATACGGGGCTGCTTCGGAAGTGCGGGCCTCTCCTTTGGCGGATCCACTGCCTTGAATCACCCAGCCTAGCCCTTGGTGTAGGCGTAGGAGCCGAAATTCTTTTTGTGCTGTCCTCCTTTCGGGAGGCATCTTTGAGCCCCCCCTCAAGATGGCCTCACGACCAACTTAATGGATTTTGCTGCCAGTAAGTTTAACGCATCGGTGGAGGCGCGCTGCCGTTTCGCCTTACGAGAAACGGTCACGCTAGGGGAAGGAGGGAGAGCCCTGAATTTAATGGTGGCTAGGTGTGGACCCTTTATGCCACCACCTCTACCAGGGGAGCACCCAGGGTTAGGAGAACCCGCAGAAGGGTTCCGAATGGGCGCAGAAATATTGATGCCTAAGACGTCGCAGGCAGCGCCGGTCACACAGAGACCAAGGCCTCAGCCTCGCGAAACGAGACGCTATCCTGGGCCTGAATGGCCAGGATTTCCTTCTCAAGGAGATACGCACCGCGAGGTGCTGGTTTCGCAATTGACACACTTGGCCACACACGATTTTGACTTATCGTGTGCGGTCTTGGAGCATCTTACACAGACTTCGGGTAACCCCGATGTTGCGCGTCTACAGTAGCGATTCGTATGGCTAAAGTTGTAGCAGTAGTAGTACCTCCACGACAGTGCCACGAATGCCTTCTCGTGGTAGCGATACCAACCGGCACGCACAGACTCAGGGAGCTTGTCAAAGTCGAACGAGACGAAGAGCTTAAAGATCGGCCTTGAAGTCCCTCTCTGTTTTCTCTCAAACGTTCGAACTTGAGCGCTCCATGGTCGGCCAGCTCTAAAGTGTTCCATCTATGGAGTATTCCACGAGTTCCCTTGTATAAACCACTCCTTTCACTATCTTCATGGCAGAATGCGGCGTCACAATAACCGGCATCAAGTGTCCGAAGGGCACTAACTATGGCCACCTCGGAGGTATTCGACGCATTCACCAGCAGGCTCCCGTCCGAGAAACTGGTTATTTTCGGCTCTCTACCAATCAAACTACCTAGAGCTCTCTTCTAATGGATCATGTTGCCCTTGGCCAACATGATGCTATCAGTGGAGCAAATAATAAAGAAGCGTTTGAACCCAGCGGGCTCAAAAACGTCTGGTAATCTCTGAATGAGGGGGCCCCACATAATTGAGGTCCACTTTGCGTACTTTTGATCTTTGTCAGGGCCTCCTCACCCGGGGGAGCACCGGGACGCAACGTGCCGTTCTTGGCTTGGTCGCATACCGAAACGGAGCGTCCCTGTTCGTCTCTGTGGCTCCCGGGGAAGAAGAGGAGCCCCGAGTTTTTTGACTTGTTCGGTTTCTTTTATTTTAGGAGAGAAGGGCTCCGCTTGCAGGAGCTCCTAGGCCAGATGGACAGGCCTCAGCAAGATCTTCCTCTGAAATGGAGAAGGTCTTGGCTGTCACAGGCCCACCAGTCCGTGGAGTCCCCTTGTAAGGCTTCGGGCGCCCAGGCCGTCTGCGGAGAAGCCTTCGCGTTCTGTGCTTGGCACCAAGCACATTATTTACCCTACGAAACATTCTACAGTCTGGGACTGGGTCACCTCAGGAACCATGTAAACATCAGGGGGGGGAGGGGGAGTCATCAATGTGACCCCCTCATTAAGACATCACGGGTCCCCTTCAAGGTACATTTTGTCTATTCCCGTGCTAGCGAACCGGCATCCGTCAGGGAAGAGATGGGTCACGTACAGTGACCCCCTGTAACCACGATATGCACGCCAGTAGGACTTTGGAGGGCATGGTCCGAGTGGCCCTGTCATCCCTCACCTCCATAAGGAGGTTGGCACTATCAAGCCGCTCCCGCTCAATTCTGGGTCGCTGGCGTGCTTTCTTGGCAGTCCCCTGGGAAAGAATATGTAGGACTGTCGCTGTAAAGAGGGATTCGCCCAAATGCGACTCTAGAGGAGGGAGTGAGGAGGAGTCCCCTGCACCCGTGGGCAAAATAGAGGAGTAAGCCTCTTCTCCCTTAGAAGTAGTTTGGAGGGTCCCCTGCCAAAGCACAGGGGGGAGGACCTCCATTTTGTCCGTGGAACTGCCCGAAGTCAGCTCCGTCGCTGCTGAAGGAGGAGTAAAAGGAAAGATTTTATTTGTTGTTTTTTCTCATTCATGGTCATGGTGACCTCGTAATAATCACGTGACGCAAACGGTAAACACCACCACGCAGTGGCCCGCTCTGCGAGCAGTGAATACGGAGACGGCAGTACCAGCAGCCGCCATATGAGGCCACTCCTCCGACCTAGTGGCCTGGCAGCCCATCGGCATAGCGGCTCCACCTTAGGCTCGGCGTAAAATTGATAGACATTGAAATGAGAAAGAAAGTGGATGTGAGGAAGGTGTGGGCGGGGATGAAGCAGGTTGTTAAAAACCCACCAACCCAAACCCAACCTAGAATTATATAATATGTATATTAATAAATATATATGTCGTGGTATGAAATTACATTATATCAATATCATATTATATCTATGGGGGAGGGACCAATAACTTAAAGGCGAACCGACAAGGAACGGAACGCCACGAGTTTCGACGCGCGGAACAACGAGATAAGAGTGCAATGAGGTCAGGTAGAATTTGGGCAATGGCAAAGCTCAAGGTTATTTAAAGAGGCATGTACAAAAATATAATTTTATTTACAAAAATAAGAGAATAAATAGGCAAAATTAAATCAGAGAATTAATGGGCAAAATTACACCAGAGAATTAATGGGAAAAATTACACTGGTAAACGAGGGAGGAATTGTAGTTATGCGTCAGACATTAAGGTTAAAAGTTAATGTATTACAGAAGGAGACTATTCAAATGGGGAGGATTAACTCAATTGGGTTGCTGAAGATTGAGAGAGGTTGGATTACGGAGGATTCCGGGTGAGACGTCAGGGTAAAGCTTCACGGATGTCTTCTGCACGTGAGGCGAGGGCGCTCGGAGCTTCTGAGCGGGAAGTTAACGTGATGACGGTTCTCCAAAATGGAGGGGGGGGGGGGTAATGTCCGGTCCAGTGTAGAGTATTTCGGCCACCCGAAAACGAGGGACGAACGAGAAGGGCTTCGACAGGAGTTGATGAGTGGAGTTGGAAAAATCGCTCGGTAGCGATCGTCAAATGGAATTACCTCACTGGCTGGGGCTAATTCCAACACCCCAAAAGTTCAGCCGTCCCTTTGCTTTGTTGTAAGCACTTGACTTGGAACTAGGGGAATCTTCTTGGGTCTGGGAGAGACTCCTCAACTCTGTGTCTCCAACATGGAAGACGAGCCCTATAAATATCCGAGGCTACCCCCCGCAGGGGTGAGGGAAACAGCGCTACTCTCGAATGGCCTCGAATCTTCACGCCGAGGCGATTCTAACAAGCGTAAAGATGGTCTGTGGTGGACGCGGTTCGAGGCTACCGCTTGTGGAAGGAGGGAGGGGGGGGGGTGCGCTTACCCATTTAAGCCTAAGCCTAAGCTTAACCATTAACCCCGATCCAGGATGGTTGGGTGAGAGGAAGCTGGTCGGCGGCGAACCTGTGAAATTATAAGCCAACCAGAGAAAGTTGTAAGAGAGGTTGTATGGAAAGTGAGGAAGCAAGGTACGAATACAGGGTGTCTGAAAGAAGAAGAGGACAAACTAGGGTGGAAGGGGCGCTGAGTCTCTTCACCACGGCGGAAAGGAAGGCAAATCGACAGTGCGCGTTGCTCACTGACTCCGGCAGCTCCTGCAGCCAAGTTGGTGCGCCAAGCTTACTCCTCTGCATTCCTTTGGATGACACCGGCGGCGAGGCCGAGAGGGAGATCTTGACGACAGGGCAACCCAGGATCTCCGTCCGTACACTTCGCGCAGGCTTGCGCCAAGGCGCAATCTCCATTATCTTCCAGGACAGAAGGATGCCAACGAAAGATCTAATGTGATTATCTTCTAATATTTTTGTTTGTTTCTCTCTCTCTCTCTCTCTCAATATATATATATATATATATATATATATTAATAAAACCACTGTGGAGGGGCGTAGTACTTATTATCTCGAGATACTGAGGCTGGCATGAGAAACCAAATGCCGAAACTGGTCTCGAGATAATAAATACTACGTTCCTCCAAAGTGGTCTTATTAACATATTTGGAATCTGTCATTGGATTTAACTATTGTTCTTATATATATATATATATATATATATATATATATATATATATATATATATATATATATATATATATATATATATATATATATATATATACGAGGGGCAGGCAATAAGTTTGCAATTCGGATATAAGGAAACGAGATATGAGGAAAAGTGTTTTATTATTTTTCAATATAACTACCCTCGACTTCAATGCACTTGCGCCACTTGTCCCTGAGCTTCGAATTCCCGCAACCAAAAATCTCCCGACTGCTGTTCAATCCACTCCTGGACGGCGAGCTGGACATCTTCATCGTCCACGAACCGGTGTCCACGCAGTGCAGCCTTAAGCTGGGGGATTAAAAAGTAGTCGCTTGGGGATCCCAGTGATGGACCCACGTTTCATCACCTGTCACTATGCGTGACTCAAATCCCACCGGGATTGGTTGTACAGGAGCAGCAGCTCCTCCGAACTTTGACGACGTTGAAGTCGATCATGGGGCGTGAGGTTTCTAGGAATCCAACGGGCAGAGACCTTGGTCATGGCCAAATTGTCGTGGATGATGTTGATAACACTTCCATGTGATATTCCAAGTTCTCGCTCGATTTCTTCGACCTTCACCCGTCGATTTTCGAGGATCATCCTCTTCACACGGGCCACATTGTCCTCGTTGGTCACGTCTGGTGGGGGTCCGGGACGGGGGTCATCTTCAAGGGACTCATGACTATGGCGGAACTCCCTATTCCAGCGAACAATGGTTGAATAGGAAGGGGCGGTGTCGGTGTACACTGCAACCATGCGTTCATGGATCTCTTGTGCATTCTTGCCTTCCTTGGTCAAAAATTTGATCAGTGCGCGGTGCTCAACCTTCTCCATTGTTGAAAAATTTGTGACTGACGATCAGCGATCTGCTACTGCTTCTTAAATAGACGAGGCAGGAGCGTGCGGCTGCAGGCCCTGACTTGTCGTAACTTGTCCTAACACCCCCACAAACAGCCATCCCCCTTCCTCTGTTTTGCCATACCAATTCGCAAAACCTATTGACCGCCCCTCGTACATATACTTATACATACATACATACATACATACATATATATATATATATATATATATATATATATATATATATATATATATATATATAGTACAAGAGGAAGAAGAATTGGACGCAAATAAGCAAATGAGACAAGAAATCGGAGGGGGTTTTTTTGAAGGCAAGAGAGAGGGAAATCAGAAGAATCCAGAATCAAAGGGGGCAGAGGGCGGCACAGTGAAGGCGATCCTTTACCGAGAAGGCAGAAATAACGCCAGGGGAAAAAGTTTCTGAAAATTCTTGGCCGGGCGAAATATATTTACTGTACCTGGTAGCTTAGCGGTAAAGCATCTGACCGGCAATCAGCAGACCCGGGTTCGAATCCCAGCCAGGAATTGAAAACTTTTTCCCCCTGGCGTTATTTCTGCGTTCTCGGTAAAGGATCGCCTTCACTGTGCCGCCCTCTGCTCCCTTTGATTCTGGATTCTTCTAATTTCCCTCTCTCTTGCCTTTAAAAAAACTCCAGTTTCTTGTCTCATTTGCTCATCCAATTCTTCTTCCTCTTGTACTTTATGTATTTATAGTCAGCTACACAAGGTTTCTGCATCTTTCTTTCTGTCTTCAAATTTATTTGAAAGACGGAAAATAAAAATGGCATAGCCCTGTGGTGGTTGTATAATCATCCGCAGATCCTGTAGTTGCTCTTTCTTTATATATATATATATATATATATATATATATATATATATATATATATATATAAAATCTATTTTATGCTGTCAAAAAATTAAAACACAAAGCGGACATTATTTGCCGCCGTCAGACTTGTCGTTGTGAGGTAAGACGTTAATTTAACTACGACACAAAA
Source organism: Ceratothoa steindachneri (assembly GCA_963969495.1). NCBI lineage: Eukaryota > Metazoa > Arthropoda > Malacostraca > Isopoda > Cymothoidae > Ceratothoa > Ceratothoa steindachneri. The sequence continues at coordinate 127,539,036 of OZ018330.1, read as the reverse complement.
GGTTATTTAAACTGCTAATATTTTTAGATATTTTATTTAAATGGTTTGTGATGCCTTGTGGTATAATTCCATGTTCGCGCGAGTAAGCAAAACTAAGATAGTAATGAACCGATATAAGACTGCACGCACGAAGTTTCAATCCATTTGGGCTTTTAAAATGCTTCGCGGTCTGATTCTCTCCAAATCGGTACTTATTTTAATCGCAAATTACTCATTTTTGCACATTTGACCATTTTCTCACGATTGTAGTGAAATGGAGCCAACATTTTTGGGTTGAAAAAAAGAAGTAAAATGAGTGTTATGTAACAGAAATAAATTACCCGAATTTGGAAGAATTGCACGAAAAACATAGGATTAGACCTAATCTCTATGGTAGCTAAGTTGCGGCTGAAAGTATAAATGTACCTTATTTATGATTAAAGATTTCTGCTTCTGTTTATCTGATCTCTATTCTTAATTTCTGTTTCTTGCATTAATCTGTCTTCTTGTTTGTTTTCACCAGAAATAATCTCTTACGTTTTTTGGCGATCCCTGTTTGTATGTCAAATTTCCATTCCCCTATTCCTTTCTGTCTGTCTCCCTCCTGGATAGCACCCAAATTGTATTGAATTGCAGCCGCGAAATTGAGCAGAGTCGCTATAAATAAGTTATGAAACGAGGAAAATGGAGAGTATGTGTTCTTTTTTCGTCTTGTGCAGATGGCGCAGGGAGAACGGAAAAAGGCCATCAAATCAGAGCCACCAATGTTTTCTTTATCTCCATCGCACGCAAATTAATAATTGTAGACGAGTTATTAACTATAAGTTCGTTTAAGTTTGTGTATATATTTTTTAGTATATGTGCACTTAAGTATTGTGTATGGAATTTAATAGGGGTGAATCTTTTAATTATTTCAACTCCTCCTCTTCTTTACATGGTCGTGCTTTCTTCCGTTTTCGGAAGGAGACATTTGTTTTACCGTGTTGTCTCCTGTATTAATGGCGTTACCCCAATCCCCAATAATGTTTAAATCACCTTTATGGCGTTATTTCATACAGGTAGCTCTAGCCTGTTTTAATGAAACCGTTTCCCTCTCTCGATTGCTTCTCTCGTAAAACGACAGTCTGTCTTGCCTAAGTTCTACATTGTAACCTTAAGGGTGAAAGAACAAAAGGAAGACATAGGGAATTTGAGCTTTCGTGGAGGCGCGGTTACTCGCCGACACAAGGGGGCGGTATTACGGAGGCCGACCGTATAATGCATTTGGAGAGACGGTTTTCAATGCCGAGCTGCTCCTTCGGGATACGCCTACCTTCCCCTTTTCCCTCGACTTATGATGGGGGAAAGGAGCGATATCTGGAGTTGCTTGTTAAGCTCCGCGCACACGAATTAATACTTATCACAGAGGAGAGAAAAATTTACCCGTGACTCAAACCGACATAACTTTGTCTCTGATGGAATGGACGAATATCGAACCTTCTTGCACACAGCTCTTACTACTCATTACATGCGTACACACATATACACACAGTCAATGTGTCAGTTTTATCAATACCCATTCATTATAATCTTTTCCTCCTACTTCTCGCTGGGTTAGATTAAGTTAGGTTGGCGGTTATATTAGGTTAGGCGTTAGTTTTGGGTAGGTGTGTTAGGTTATGAGTTACGTTAGGTTAATTTAGTTTACGTTGAGTTTGGTATCCTAGGGGTTATGCCTGGTTGATTAATGGCAAGTTGGGTTAGGTTAATTGTGGTTTGAAATTAGGTTAGTTTAATTCAGAGATTAGGTTTTAATTTGAGGTTTAAGTTAAGTTGTTTTTTTCCTAATCAGATACACGCGAGTTCCAATGTCTATATTTTCAACTTTGGTTAAGCCGAGGGGACACCCTGTTCTGGTAGTTTCCGCAAGATCCATTTGGTGATGGTGGTGGTAGTGAGGGGGGGGGGATATTTGGTCAACTTGGGGTGGAGAATTTTAGCCCCAAAACAAAGGAAAAATTTATCTCAATTGCAGACCAGTATTTGAGGACCGCCCAGTCTCTTTTTATTAGTATTATGGCAACTAAATTTATTAACAATATGGCAGGTTGCTCATTTATTAGTATTATGGCGTGTTTCATTTTATTAGTTTGAGTCCAATTATGAGTACTTTTTAATTGATTAATATGGCAGTCGTTTCCTTTTATTCGTATTATGGCAGATTTTTCTTTTTTTAGTCGCGTGCACGCGAGGCTTTAAGTGCTATGTTGATCGGTCGGTAACCATTTTACTTTTCAGTGATTTTTTGAAAGTTTTGAAGGTCGTGAGGTCAGATGATATATTTAGTTAATTGCTAATACGTCTTTTAATTATTTTTTTTCAAAATTATTTAAATAATTGAGAGCACACGACTTAGGTTTGTTGATCTTGTTTAAGTATTATGTCAGTTGTTTCCGTTGACTAGTATTATGGCAACTGTCTGCTTTTGTTATTTAAGTTATTTTCTATTTCATAATTAAGTTACTTGTCACTTGTTTTTATCACAGCGGTTTTTCTACTCCAATACAACTTACACTATTTCAGTGGCCAGGAAGACCATTTGGGTTTAACCCGTTAATAAATGTTATTCACAAATGGAATTAATAAACTAAATACTTTAGCTTTGAATGTGTTAACATCTGAATGTGTTAACATCTGAATGTGTTAACATCTGAATGTGTTAACATCTGAATGTGTTAACATCTGAATATGTTAACATCTGAATGTGTTAACATCTAGGCGAGGCATCTCAATGGAGTGTAAACGTAAATTATTTAGAAACTATCGTTGTACGATGGGTGATACAATTCCTTGTCACAAAAGGGCAAAAATAAAGTATTCGTGTATTAAATAGCATCAAAGACGCTCTTATATTCTGCATTTTAATGATGGGATCTTCAGAATACTTGGAATTTGGGAATGGCACAAGGAATTGTTGAGTTTTAGAAGAGAGAATTTACACAACATATTAATGTTCTAGTACAGTCAGTGCTACCATTATTGTTATTTATTTCAATATATTTTAATTTTGCTGAATAATGCCTCTTATCAAATGTATCTCTTCGGCCTGAGTTTATTAGGGAAATGTTAATAAATTCCTACGCACCGAACGTTTTGATGGAAGGCAAGCTCTTCGAAAAAGTGCTTGCTAACAGAGTTCACGAATTCATGGAGGATAACAACCTTCAACATCAACATGGATTCAGAAGAGGGAGAAGGACTGCGCTGGTTACTATCACCGAAAAGCTGGCAAAGATTGCTAGCCACAAAAGGGTACGCTAACCTGGTGCTCAGAGACGTCAAGAAAGCATTCGACAAGGTATGGAGGACTGGACTACAGTACAAGATACTAAGACTGAAGCTAAGACTAGTAAAAATACTTGGTGACTACATAACAGACAGGAAAGCATACATACAGATTAAAGACTACCAATGACCAGAATTCAAGCTGTCTGCAGGTGTACCGCAAGGAGGGTGCCGCCAAAGCCCCCTCTTGTACATCATCTACACCTTCGACCTCCCGAATCCGGTCAGAGAAGACTCGCTGTATGTCCAATTCGCAGACGACATATCCCAGATTGTTACTACCCCCTTCAGAAACTCCGACCACCTAGCACAATTAACGGCAAATGAAATCAACCATGTCAACAGATACGAAAGAAGGTGGAAAATCGCCAGCAACACCGAGAAATTCAGGGGGATACCGCTCTTCCGTTGGAAACGGGGCCGCATCGAAACAGATGACGCGCGCTTTCCCTACAGCACAGAGGGGACTGTGCTTGGGCTAAAGAGAGGTAAGAGTGGGTACGGTTGCCACGTTGCTCAAACAACAGCACGAGCGAAGGCCGAGGTTCAAAAACTTGAGCATGGATAACAAGAAAAAGATCTATAATACACTCATTAGATCCAAGCTGCTGTACCCACATGTACCTATTAACACAAGCTTTAAACACAAATAAGACATCTACAAAGGATACAAAATAAGGTGGTGCTTCTAATTACAAACATTAAAAGAAGAGAAAGAAGGATGCATAAAGACCTACAAGAAGAGATTTAGACGTCTCCAATTAACATTGAACTTCAAGCAAGGGCCCAAAAAATCTGGGAAAAGGTCACGGGACAAATGACGAACGGAATAAGGCAAAGACATATTGACATACCATTGGATGACAGATACAGAAGGACGAGAAGCTTTACTAGTACTAAAGACCAGACTTGAAGCCATGTAGAGCCCATCTACAGTTAAGACCACGACTATAAGACGACAATAAGAAAACCACGGCACAAAAATACAAACAAGAAGAAGAACACGGAAAGTACAAACATACTCGTACATACTACGAGAGAAACGCAGAAAAACAGCTGCCATAGCTTGAATACCTCAAAAACTACCACAAACCCACACGGAAAAACAAAACAAATACAAAACATATAATACTACACAAAAAACTAGAACATCATATACAGAGTACACGATGCTTAAAAGAAGAACACCAAAAGAAACACCAATCTATGAAAGAACAACTCCTGAGATACCCTTTCACCAGAGATCTTGCAAAAAGCCACTGAGAAAAACACAAAACTAAAATGACAAAGATCCTGTGATAACCTATCACCAGGGATCATTTAACTCCATCTATTTTCCCTATATTTCTACCTTTTCTCTTTCCATCTCTAACTTCATTATGTCCAATGTACAATGACGGCTAAAGCTCAACATAGCCCGGATAAATTGGACGTTTAACGAATTATCTATCGCCAAATGAGTACGGTTAGATTGTAGACAGTAAGATTTAAGAGTCTTGTATATGAAACTTTTTAAAAGAGAAGATCTACGTGCGACAACTTTTGGCAAGTCAACAACCGGGAGAGACATTGGACGAATTCTTTCAGGTTTCAAACAACTTGCTGTAGATTGTAATAATAAAGCATAATAAAGAATCTATATTGGATGCCTTCATCAGCGACTCACACACAACTGTTATACCTGAGCGTCTTTTAAAATCAGAGTGATGAACCTTGAAACAGCGATCGATCAGGCTCGTGCTTTGGCACAGGCACAGAAGACCTCCAAGACTTTACTTGCGTTCTCTACCCAATCAAGCGATTGATAAAGTTATGTATATATGTATCCCTTGTTTCTTTCTGCGAGCAATTGCCACCCCAGAAGATTGGTCGGCTCGTGATGGATGGAACCACAAGTCCAACGTAAAGGACCATTGTACAATATTGCAACGTCGCTGCCATTCATAGGCTAATTCTAGTTACACCTTTAACCTTAAAACCAACTGGACTATGAAAAGCCACCGTACAAGAAACTGTTGACGGAATTAAAATTAACTCTCGTTTAGATACTACAAATGCCGACAGGTGTGTCTGAAAAGGTTGTAAACAACATATAAAAGTATATCCCTTGCTCTAACGTTGTTTACATGGCTCCTACTTCTTTGATTTTATTAATTATACTCTAGTTCACTTCTCCACTGTGGTTCTTTGTGTTATGAAGTCCGTTTAATTTTACGACACAATTTTTTGAAAACACACGGAAATATTAGCATGCAGTTTATAGGAGATATGTTCTTCCTAAATATATGGAGATCGGCTGCTCTTTTATTCCGATTTCCCCTTTATTTGCTCTCCCCACCCCACGCCTATCGAAGAAAAGGAAATAAAATATAACGACTCCGATAGACGGTCTATTGATTACATGATAGACTGACTGCTTAGTGAGGGCATTGAGGAGCTTAGCACTTCATCATGGCGGGATAAAATTTTGTTACTAAGAAAGGGGCACAAAAGACGTTTTTTCATTCACGCAGTCAACCCATTTAGTGAATTGGATGCCTACCCTCTACTATAGCTACTAGTTTCTTACTAGAGAAGACTTAAAATCGACATACTGCCAGTTCCCAAATAAAGATGAAGAGGAACTTTACACAGAGGCGAAATATGCCGCAAGCTACATCAATTTCAACTAATTCCAAAAGGAAACAGTCTATAACTGCTAAGGATCTATATAATGCTTAGGCTTACTTGGGCGATATTACTATATGTATGTGCAAAAACAAAAGAACACGAGGCGAAACACGAGCTATCTTGAGGAATCACAAAGAGTGAATTTGGCAATTTACTACGAGAAGAAGAGGACTTCCATCAATCTTATGGGTTACATTGTTTCTAATTGCGAATGATGCAGATCCAGAGTCTCTCCCGCCTTTAAAAGAGCTTTGTCTACCTGATGATATTCCATCTTTGAAGAGGACTACGGGACTATTATCATATTATGCTCGATTATTCATTGATTTTTGCTAAAAATATTTGACTGCTTGTTTAGACTAATAAGGTTCTCTTTCTCGTGAAGCACGAAATGGTTTTAAACACATTAAATATAATAGAAGGTCCCGTTGTAAGTTGTAACGCCAATTCAAGAGTATGCTAATTTCATTGTCGAAATGGATGCCTTATAATACGCTATCGCCACTTCACTAGCTAAGCTGGAGGTTCTGTTGTCTTCTTTTCAAGAGCTATAAGAGCTAGCGAAATGAAACATTCTACTCTATGAGATGATGCATCAATAAACTAGTGCCATTTCTTGGTTGGCCACTGATGCACATTCGATAGCATACTTCTCTTCTTAAGACTGTGGTCCGCATTTCAGAAAATGAATGATTTCTCTGTCTCAGTCGAGGAGTTTAGGTCGGTGGATGAGGTCGTTGAGTTCTCCGGCAACCTCATCGTCCTGATCTAATTATTATTCCTAAAAAAATGGCCGTTTTGCACGCCGACTGCTTCCATGGTGATCAACCGAGTGTGAGATGGACCTCAAGCGTTATGCATACATGCGCTATAAGCGCCGCCCGAATTATTTCACTGTCGGTGATTTTCGTCGAGCTAGGGCTAGGTTCTGGTATGTTTCGAAGCATGCCCGCCGCTCTTCCTGACGGATACGTGTCTTAACTTATGGATAAGTCCCTCTAGCAGAGGTGTGGAAGCGAGTCAAAAGGATTCCGGGAAAGTTTTCACATGACCACCCTCCCGTTCTCCAGGAGAATTGGAAAGCAATCTCGGACCCCGCATACGTGGTGGAATCCTTTGAGACCGCTTTCTCCGCATTCTCTTACCGGGATGTGGCTCCGCCAGCATTCAATGCGCGTCGTGATGCCGCCGAAGGTCGCCAACAGGACTTTTCCTCCAGAGGCGGAGAACACTTCAAGGACAGGTTTACATTGAGTGAGTTGCGTTCCTCTCTTGCTTTGTTCCCGGCACAGACCCTGTTCCGGACGATATCCGTATGACATGCTTCGACACCTGGGTGAGCGAGGAATGGCATTTCTGTTGGATTTGTTCAACAGGACATGGGTGGAGGGTATCATCCTATAATTTGGCCAATCACTACTTTGTTCGCTTTTCGAAAACCGGGGAGAGCTCACTCTACCGCGGTTGGTTTCCACCCAATTTCTCTAACCTCCTGAGTAAGCAAGTTGATGGAGAACTTGGTAAATGTTAAATTAATTTTTTTTCTGGACAGCGGAAGCCATCTGTCTACTGCACAGTGCGGCTTCCGCAAGTCCCACTCCAAGTGGGATGCTCTGCTCCAACTGGAAAATGCCGTCTGTGAGGCTATCCTTCGTAGACAGCACTACTCCACGTTTTTTTTTTCGATTTGGAGAAGGCCTATGATACTGCATGGTGATACGGTATCATGGAGACTCTTGATACGATGTGGGCGAGGGAACACCTTCCAATCTTTATATCTGATTTTCCGTGAGATTATCGATTCTGGGTACGGTTAGGGAAGCCCTCTCCGGCCCAATGGAACAAGAGGAGGGTGTCCTGCAGGGAGGTGTCATCAACGGCATCACCTCACTGCTACCGGAAGATGTTCTCGCTACGCTCTACGTGGGCGAGCTTTCGATCTCTTTTAGCACGGCCCAGATGTCAGCTCTGGGGCGTCGACTCCAGGCATTGAAATGCCTCTCTCGCTATGCCGAAGCGCACAGGCTTTGTTTTTCCTTGGCCAAGGCTAAGGTAGTGCATTTCTGCCGCTATCCATGGTTCCACCCTGACCCAGTCTTGTTTCTAAATGGGGGTTTTTCCTAGAAGTGGTGGAATTGCACTGTTTCCTAAATCTTGTATTTGACCGACGCCTCACTTAGTAGGGTCAGGAAACTTCTTCGAGAGCTCGGTATTGGTCTCGGGCCAGTAACGCTCCCGGTGCCTAACAGGATACCACACTGGAGGGTACCACCTTTGACTATTTTTCTCCCCTCCTCTAGTCCCAAAGGTTCTACAGCGCCGCGAGTATTGTATCCGGCCTTTGTAGAGCACACTTCGTGTCACGGTGTAACCGCATTAGTGTAAACCGAAGGCTCCGAGTTCCAACCTAATGTTGGTTTCCACCCTGTGTACATTCTGTTTGAAGTCAGCTTGATTCTGCTAGACGCTGCGTCTGTTTCCACGGCCGAACTGGTTGCAATACATCGCTCGGTACGGGAGATAACGCGACGTGCCTGGTTCAGAGAGCAAAATATGATTTATAGAGACTCACAAAGCGCCCTGAGTGCTCTCGGGGCATTGGAATGTCCGCATCCCCTGGTTCGCGATATCCGTGACGCCACGGTTTTGGCAAGCCGGGTGGATTTCGAGATTATATTCTGCTGGGTTCTTGGACATTTGGAATTGCAGGGATTGAGCACGCCGATGAGGGCGTCAAAGGGTCTGTGAGTACAGGGTGTCCAGACCAGTGTTACTCTCTTCCCCACACCGATTACATGGTAGTAATACGGACTGCCCTCCGGGCGGCATGGCAAAGAAGATGGGAGACGGTCCAGGGGAGCTTAAGGTTACGTCCCATTGCGCCGCGACTGTTCCCATGGACCTACCCCCAAATGCCTCGACGGCTTCAGGGCCATTCTGTCGTCTCCGAATTGGACACTCTCGCGGGACGCAACGTTATCTGATGGAGCGCTCACCTGTTCCTTACTATGAAGACTGCGTTGTCTCCCAGACTGTTCGGCACATTCGTGTTGACTGTCCTTGTCTGAGCAATCTTCGCGCACGTTACCTGTTTTGGTACCGGGACGAGCGGGTTTGCTATCGCTTATCTCTTTTACTCGGGACGGGTTCGTTCACACAGACTTGTGGACTATACGACATTTTAGAGGAGGCTGCACTCCTACACGTTATTCGACTGTTTTCCTTTTGTTTTTTGTAGGTGACATGTTCCTGCACCAGGAGAGGCGGCACTACCCCCGACGCCGGAGCGCGCTTCCTTCTTTCCTTTTTTCTTTGTTTTCTTGTTATTTTTTTAGCCTTTGTCCTTTTTATCTTCGTTATTTACATATTGTCATTTGTTTTTATAATATAGCCTAGTGGTAGGCTGTGTTGTGTACGGTGACTTAGACCCAAGTAGGCATTCGCTAGATGGGATCTCCAAATTAAAAAAAACAAACAAATATTCAAGACAAGGCCATCTCTTGAATGGTCGTACTCTTCACGGAGGCAAAACTGAGTGCGATGTCGCCTTTGAGTACTCATCGGGAGAGATTGAGCTCCCTCCGCCTCGCAACTTTAGGGAGGCAGCGCGGCTTCGGAAGCGGGTGTCCGTTCATCGGAGGATTCACAGTCTTCGCACCACCCAGCCTCACTGGCTGTGAGCGTAGGAGCCAAAGCTCCATTGGTGCTGTCTTTCTTTCGGGGAGCTTCTTTAGCAATTCCGGAAGAGGCCTCTCGACCGACCACTTTCGGGACTGTTACCATCTGTGAGTCTAACCATTCGGTAGAGGCCCACGGCAGTTTATCCTTACGGGAATCGGTCACTTTTATATATTTTTTTTTATTATAGGAGTCCATCTGGCGACTGCCTACTTGGGCATAAGTCGCCGTACTCACAACAACCTAGTACTAGGCTAAAATAAAATAACAGTATGCAGAAAAAGCAACAACAACAAAAACACAAACAAAAAGAAACAACAACAATAACAATAAAAAGGAAAAACGAAAAGGGCAGCAAGCACGCTCGGACGTGGAGAGGAGGCCCCGGCGCAGGAACGTGCGACCTACAAAACAGCAAAAACAACAAAACAGTTAGATACGGTGGAGGAGACCACCCTCATCCAAAAAGTCAAACACTCCACAGGTGAGTATGCACGAACTCGCCCCTAGTATAACGGGCAAGCTGTAGTGACCCTGCTCAACGCCGTACCGGGACAGGTAACGTGCGCGAAGATCACCCAGACTGTGACATTTAACAAGAATGTGCCGAACAGTCAGGGGGATAATGCAGTCGTCACAATAAGGCGTAGGTGAGCGCTCCATCAAATGGCGGTCCGTCTCGCGAGTGTGTCCAATTCAGAGACGACAGAAAGCATTCTGAAGCCGTCGCGGCATTGGAGGGTAGGTCCATGGGAACAGTCGCGCGCAATGGCACGCAACTTTAGGTTGCCCTGGACCGTCTCCCATCTTCTTTTCTAAGCAGCCCGAAGAGCTGCCCATATTCTTGCCATGTAATTAGTGTGAGAAAGAGCGAAACGCTGGTCTTTCTTACAATCCTTGCAGACTCTTTGGCGCCCTCATCGGCGCGCTTATTCCCCGCAATTCTTAGATGTTCAGGAAACCAGCAGAAGATAATTTTGACATCCACCCGTCTCGCAAAAACCGTGGCGTCACGGATATCGCCAACCAAGGGATGCGGAGATTCCAATTCCTCGAGAGCACTCAGGGCGCTTTGTGACTCGGTATAAATCACAATCCGGTCTCCGAACTGGGCAGGTGATGATAATCTCCCGTACGGAGCGGTGTCTTGCAAAGAGCTCGGCCGTTACGACAGAGGCAGTGCCTGGCAGAGCCCCGCTTACTTCAAACTAAGGAGATACGGCGTGGAAACCGACCCCCTTTTAGGACGTGGAGCCATCCGTATACACTGGCACGGTTCCAGCGTGACACGAAGTGTGCTCCAAAAAGACCAAAAGCAATACTCCCGACGCTGTACAAGATTTGGAACGCCACCCTTCAGGGTGGCGTCCTTGGCAGAACCAGGAGTGTCAAAGGCCCGGGAGCTATACCTACCTCTCGAAGGAGTTCATAGGCCCTAAAGCCGAAGAGTTTAGTGTATGACTGGCGTCTCTCGGCAGCATAAGCACCGTCGAGATCAGCTGCGAATGTAGTGAGAACTGTTCGTGACTGATAGAGGCGTCGGACTCACGCGTACAGGCGAGAAATACATTGTGTACGGCGCAGAGTGAATGGCATCTCCCCAGCATCGAGAAGTAGGCTTTCAATGGGAGAAGTGCGGAAGGCATCGGTCGTCAGGCAAAGGCCGATATGGTGGATCGAGCCTACCTTATGCATCTGCAACCAAACGTGAGCTTGGCTTCAGATGCACAAAATTCGCATCCGTAGTCGAGCTTCGAAGGGAATCGGTCACACTAGGGGAGGGTGGAGGAGCCCTGGTTTTGGCACAGAGTAGGTGTGAACCATTTTTGTCACCATCTCTACAAGCGTATCACGAGGGTTAGTAGAACCCGGAGATAGGTTCCAAATGGGCAAGGAAACGACCGTGCTCGTAGAATTGGAAGGCCCCAAAAGCAGAGGGTGTCTTTTTTACATTCAAGCATAAGACATCACATGCAGCGCCGGGCAAGTCAGAACCAAGTTATTAGCCTCACGATATGAGAGATCGATCCGTTGCCTGAACGGCCAGAATTTCCTTCTTCTGTATATACGCAGTAGATACGCCCCTCTTCGTAGAAGAGGGGCGCGGCTCTACTCCTTTGACATGCCTGGTCATACACCATTTGGACTTATCGTGTGTGGCCTTGGAGTAACTTACACAGACATCAGGCAACCTAGATTTGCATGTCTACATGAGCAATTCGTATAACCGAAGCGGTGGCAGTAGTAGTACTTTCACGGCAGTGACACGAATGCCTTCACGCGCCAGCGATACTAACTGGCACGCACCGACTCAGGGAGCCTGTCACAGTCGAACGTGAAAAAGAGTGTAGGGGAAGGTTTCGAAGCCCCTCACTGTTTTCTTATCACACGCTTGACCTTGACATTCCTTTTTCTGCCACCTCTATGGTGGTGGCATCTATTGAGTAGTCCACGAGTTCCCTGTTATAAACCTTTCCTTTCACGAAGTTCATAGTAGAGTGCGGAGTCACAATCACCCACGTGCCATTAACTGCCAGAAGGGCCTATATCATGGGCGCCTCGGAGGGTTTCAACGCATTCGCGAGAGGTCTTCCGTCCCAGAAACTAGTTACCTTATGCTCTCTACTAATAAAGCTTGCTACTGCTCTCATCTGATGGAACATGCTGCCCTTTGCCAATATGCTACCATGAGTGGAAAGAACAACCAGAAAGCCTGTAAAGCTAGCGGGATCGAAAACGCCATGTAGTCTCTAAATGAGGGTTCCCGACGTAATCGAGGCTCCGCTCGGCGCATTTGAGACTTTGGTCCTGATCTGGGCCACCTCATTTGGAAAAGCATATGGGTCAGACGTGCCGATCTTGGCTTGGTCGCTTACCCAACTGGCAGCGGTACCGTCTGTCTCTTGATCCCCAGTGGAGGGAGAGGAACCCTTTGTCTTCTTAGTCGTTTTTGTATTTCTCTTTTTAGGAGAGGAGGTTGTGGAATGAACTCGCTTCTCTCCCACGCTGGAAGTAGCCCTTAGGCCGGATGGACCTGGCTCAGCAAGATTCTTTGAAATGGGGAAGCTCTTGGCTGTTAAAGGGCCACCAGCCAGTGGAGGAGGTACCTCATCTCCTTTTGAGTACTCAGGGGTACGAGTCGTCTGAAGAAAAGCTTGCACAGTGGCTTGTCACCGTGCTTGCCACCGAGCCCGGCTTCGGCACCATTGAAGATCTTACTATCTGGGGTTGGCTCATCTCCGAAACCATGTCCATCTCAACGAGGGGCCCTCCATGTGGCCCTCGCTTCGCAAGACATCAGAGATTCTATTTGAGGTAACTTTTGTCTTGCCGTCTCTGACCGGCCAACCGGTATCGGCTGAGGAATACAGGCGAGCAGGTATGCTAGTCACTTGTAACCTGAAAATACAGGACTACAGGACGTTAGGGAGCACAGAACGACGGGCCCTGCTATCCATTGGCCTCTAAGGGGGTTTGACCTATCGAGGTCAATTTTGGGCCGCCTGTGTACTTTCTTGGCAGTTCCCTGTGAAATTAAAGGCGGGTGTTGCAGCTGGAAACAAGATGGAGACGCCCAAGGGCGCCTCCAGAGAAGGGGTAAGAGGGAGTCCACCGAACCTGTAGACCTCTTCTCCGGTAGAAGAGGTTTTGGATGGTCCCCTGAGAAATCACATTGGGAGAGACCTCCTTTTCTCTTGTGGAGCTGCCGAAGAGCTACCCCCACGGTGTTTAAGGGGTAAAATGGGGATTTGTTTTAGCATTATCCATGGCCGTAAGCAATATTTCACCACCTCTGCCTGTGACGGCCAACAGTGACCCCAACGAGGGAACGGCACTACTGGCCGCCTTTGATTGGCCCCGGCCTCTATCACTTGGAGGGGTAGTATACGCCTTCTCCGCCACCCCTCGGGAAAGCCCGGACCAAGTCCTACACGTGGCGTGGTAGGGGGGTCGGGATGACGGAGCCGGGTTGGTGACCGACTTCTGAGCGGTTACGGTCACCACGTCTAACATATTGTCTTAGGAGTGTTCAGTTCCGTGGTTCAGTTGAATGCCGGGTCGTGATCGAGGAGGACCATGGGCAGGAGAAGGGAACAACAAAAGGGTAGGGTAAAGGAGATTGCAAAGGGATGACGGAAACACAGGGGCATAATGAGGGAAAGTTGGTACAGGAGACGTAGATTAGGGGTTAGCGAAGGAGGGAAGAGAGGCTAAGTTGGGGCTGGACGGGACGCCATGTCCCGTCTGCCCGGGGCTAGGAAAGCAAATCGCCGTGCCCTTTATGAGGTAGGGATCCGTGATAAATTGGGTGAATGGCTCCATGGGGGACCCCCCGAACTGGAATTGATCCTAGAGTCGACCCCTCCCGAGATGGTAACATCTCGGAGAAGGACATGGTTGAGGCCGTAGGTGGAAAGAAGAGAGATCAATCCATGCCCAGTCCCCCCAAAAAGAAAAAGAACAAGAAGAAAAATATAGAAGACTAAGGGTACCTCTCCCTCTCTGAGGACTTCGGGGTAGGACTGATCCACTGCCACTGCCGCAAGCTGGCAGGACAAGATCAACATGTCCGGTCTTAATGCACCCTCATGTTGGGAGACCGAAAAAAAGACCAGGGTCGCAAGTGCGCTGAGCGAAGCCTCAATTACGTCAGGGACCCTTATTCAGGGACTGAACCGGACTTGTTCTTAAACGGAATTCACCTGGAAGCGGTGGATTCGAACCGTTTCCTTGGTCTTGTTTTAGACACACATCATTTGGAAAGCTAATATCTCCGTTCCGTGACGTTTATCACTTGTGGTGAGGATAGGGCCACAGCATTATTTTTGTACTGATCATTTGATCGTTCATAACCCGCAGCCGAGTGTGTATTGCGGAAGGTGGACTCGATCCACCACACTGCTCTCCATCTGACGACCGGTGCCTTCCGCACGTCCCCCATTGAGAGCCTTCTTGTTGATGCTGGGGAGATTATACTCTTTCTGCACCGTGCACAGTGCATTATGCGTTTGTACGAGCGATCCAGGCACCCCCTCATTCACCAACGGCTCTCACTGCATCCGCAGCTGATCTCGACCGTGCCTATGCCCTCTAACCCCTTTAAGTTTAGCTATATGAAACTCCTTCAAAAGCTCGGTGTACGTAGCTCTCGGGCCGGTGGTGCCTCAGGTTCTGCTAAGGACACCACCCTGGAGGATAGAAGACCTTGTTTTTCTTAATTAAAATATGATATAGACATTCTATATTACTCAATTTTAAAAGTATGATTGATTTAATTGACATTCAGGGGCGGAGCTTATATGTCTGAAATCAAGTAGCACGGCATAAAAACAATGAACAATAGAGTGCCTAACGACTTATGACAATTGCCTTTGAATTGAAACCTAATGATAGTCTTTCAAAGTCTATACTACTAGCTGATTACAAATAATGGATGATGTGGAGGAGCAACCCCCACCATTAAAGGGAAGTATAAGAGCGAAGTCCTTCAATTCAAAATAATAACCTTAGGGTTGGAATTCAAATGAGAAGGCCAGGCGTAGTTAGGTGCTTCGAAGTTCATTGTTTTTATAGACTGCTCCACCTCTTCGGGGAGGAGCTAGAAATAGAGTCATTAAATTTCCTGAAAGTGGTCGACAGTGTATTCAAAATTTGCTTATCATTTTGCAGGGATTTTCCTGACTTAAACTATGATATAGACACTTTTATTACTCACTATTATAGAAAATATGATTCATTTAATTAACATTCGTGGGCGGGGCGTTATATAATATATGGGGTCAATAATTGGACCTAATGAAGCATGGCAACCGAATATGAATCTAATACTCGGCTTTTCAAATTGTGTATAATATGAGTTGATTGTAAATAGTGGAGGTGTGGGGTGTACCCTCATCAAAGGGAGATATGGTGGCGAAACCCCCATTTCGAAACCTTAGGGTTTGAATTCTAATGCCTTTTCCAGACGTTATTAGGCCGACCAATGTCATTTTTTATGCGGTCTTTGGGGAGGCGACTGTGTAATTTATAATGAATATTTCCACCGTTTGAGGTAATGACCTTTTTTGGTAATACTTGAGTTTAGGGGCGCACGATAGGGGGCGCTGTTTCTGGGCTACAATTTTGGACTACAATCTAGGCCTTATGACATCAGACTGTAGCTTCATAGGGGGCCAATCACGGCGTTGTATTTGTTTGGTTATTTTGTTTTTCCTTTCTTCTTTATTATTTAGTAAATGCCTGCACTTCTACTTAATTATATTATTTAGTAATCCATAGATTTTTTATAATTACTAATGTATTAAACTTTATATGTTTCGTTTAACTATTTTTGTGAAACTAAACAACTAATTTCACACACTGGCAACCCTTAATTCAACCTTATTTCAAACATTGGCAACCCTGAAACTGAGCAGTTAAAAGAGCGCGATACCTGTAAATATGGTTTGTTCGACTTCAATACGACTTGTGTTAATTCCTCGGTCAATTTAATAGACTTTTCTATAGATCAGAGTATCATTTAAAAGAAGCGCGGCTCAATTATAATAGTGAAAGCTGGGGATAGAGTAAACCTGAAGATCTCTTCCCCGGTCTTGGCCGCATAATATTTCGTCCATGTTTCAATATGTTTCACCTTTTTTGACTAATTTCGAGTGACGGCTCGTGAAGGGATCGCCCTGCGATGACCCTAAAATTTTAATTAATTGGGGGGATCTGGGGGGGCGCAGCCAACAGTATATAATCGTAATTGTTTATAGAATAATGTTCTCACGTTTGTTTTTTTTTAACGAATTGTTTCTGCGTGTCTGAACGAAACATAAAAGCAACTGGTCCCGATAGATTGCGGCTGAAATCTATTTCCAAAGTAACTAAAAAAAAATTAATTTTTGGCGGCAATAGCCTAAATTAGGCGGCGCTATCGTCTTTGTTATTTTGATAAACGTGCTATCGGCTCTGCACGTTTATCCAAATAATAAAGACGATAGTGTCGCCTACTTTAGGCTATTTTTACCAAAAATTAACCTTTTTAGTTACTTTCGAAATGAGGAGCTTCGCTTTTTGACGTCTGACGTCATAAGGCCCAAAGTGTACCCCAAATTTGTAGCCAAGAATCAGCGTCCCCTATCGTGCACCCTTAAACTGAAGTATTACCCTCTTTGTTACCTCAAAATGAAGTCATTCAATTTTCTTTAGCAAGTGAATGGGTATTTTATTATGACTTTATTTATAGCTCCGCCCTTATTGGGAGCTGGAAATGGAGTCGGTAATACTTCAGATTAGGGGCGCATGGTAGGTGGCGCTGTTAGTAGGCTACAACTTTGGGCTACAATATATCTCTTATGACGTCAGACGGTAGCTTCAGATGTGACCAATCACGGCGTTATATTGTTTTGTTGTTTTGGGGATTTGTAACCTTTAGTCTGTATTATTTACTAAATATCTGCGCCTCTGCTCCTTTATAGTTTTTTCTAAGTTAGGTAAGGTTTCTGGATGTCTCATTGGTTTTTTTTCGTATTTTTGTTTCGCAGCGAACGATAACAGCTTCTTACTCGAAACGTCGTAGCTATTAATAGGATCCGCTTCGCAGTTTTCTGTTTCGTTATGGCTTTTTCGTGCTCTAGTTGTGCTTCTTCGTTATTCGAATTCGGGTTTATTTTGCATGACCGCGGAAAACTTTTAGATTATTTAGAGGCGCATAAACTAATCAAGAAACCTATAAAAGTAAGAATTGTTTTCATTAGGTTAGGTTTTTCTGCCAGTAAAAAGCTGTTGTCGTTTTCAGCGAAACAAAAATTGGGAAATAAACAGTAAATTCAAGGGGACTGCTCGTGGGGAAGATACCACTGCGGGGGGACCACCCTGCGATGACCTTGAGTTTCAATCAATTGGGGGGGGCGCAGCCTCCCAGTATATACTCGTATACCATAAAATATAACGCCGTGATTGTTTACATCTGACGCTACCGTCTGACGTCATAAGAAATATCTTGTAGCCCAAAATTGTACCCTATAAACAGCGCCACCTACCGCGCGCCCCGAAACTGAAGTGTTACCATGGAGTCATTAAATTTCCTCGCAGTGGGTGAGAGGGTATTCCAAATTTGGCCGAAAAAAATATTCAGTGTCTCTTCCGTAACCTAAAAAAAATTACATAACCTAAAATAGAGAAAAGGCTTACTTTATTGCGAAAAGGGAGATATCCTCTTCCATTATCACCGTTTCCCATGAATCGCCAATTTTTTCCGGGCGTTTTTTGAAATAATGAATTATCACCTCGCGGGAAAAAGTAAACCGTTCCACTAAACCGTTCCGCCAAGGTACCGACCGAGACTTCTACCTATCTGCAGATTTCAGTATCGGTTAGTTTGTTGCACACGAATAAATACACAATCCACAAGATTATCTCGGGGGAAGAGGTGTGCGTTCCGAAAAAAATGTCCCCACAAAGGCCTATTTTTTCATACCTGCACCTCGATTTAGACACTTTTTTATTATGAAATAGTTCCTTAATTGAAACTTCACTCCTGCACGTTTGACACGTCACCTGTGTATAAGTTTATGTTCAGAAAGAAAGTGGATCCTGTAAAAATGAGGTATCCCGAGTTATTTTTGCTCCTAATATAAATTAACCAAACTAAACCTAACATAACCTAACCTACCCAACCTAATCGAGGATAGACTTGCCACTCGGTTTGCCTAATGAAAATGACATTGTGTTGGGATGAATAAAGGCAAAAAACGTAAACAAATCGCGAAACGCGCGAGCGAACCCAAAGTAGTCAGTCTCATAGCATTTCAAAATGGTGCCGTTGAAGAATTCTTGCAGTTGCAGAATAGAGTTGAAATAATGTCATTTGCTGGCTTTATAAAGGGCGAGAGACCTTCTCCGTCATCAAAATATTACTCCTAGGACGCTATTAAAACGATCCGATGAATTATTACAGAATTTAGTAGCCTAAAATTCGTGCGCCCGTCTTGTTCAAAATGACCCATAATAGTCACATCCAAACTAAAGGAGATATGCAGACGGTTACTTAGACAATGGTAAGCCTCCTTGACACTGCAATGGGCAAACCTGGGAGTTACCCCTCATCCACATAAAACAAGTGGCTACAACCAATAGGCTTGCGTTGTTCCATACCTGGGTACAGTGTAGTTTAAAAAAACAATCAAACAGAAGCAGAGTAATGAGTAAAACTAAAAAGAAAAACATTATAACACAAATGTCACCAGGTCTTTCAAGCTGTCAATCGTGATTTGTTTAAATCTAAATACCCCCGCAGAGGGGTAGACTGTGTTGCCTATTATACCTAGTACCTGGAGAAGCAGTACCTGAGGAAGTTGGTACGCTACCTTCCTGCCTCTCTATTCACCATCCCTTTTGTATGACTATCCACTATTTTTTCTACCCCTAAGTTGGTAATAGTATAGCCGGATTGAACGCCTCTGCTACAACTATAGCCTGGAGGACAAGCAGTGCCTCCCGGTGCGAGTTGCAGAAAAGGTGGGTACTTTCTGTAGGCTGCTAGACCCATTATCCAGAGGAACTGCACGTCCACACAGCACGGGTGGAAATAGGAAAGACTCCGATCACTGGATTATCTAGAATTCTTTGAGGAGGCTTGGGTAAGCTAGTGTGTTCACACCTTGTGAAGATTGCTGCACTTGGTTCCTGGTGCAGCAGCATGTCTCAAAGTTTTGGGAAGCTGGTGCGGTACCCCGTTCCCTTTATGCACCCTTTCCACTAAGACTGTCGCTTATTTTTACTCCTTTCATTGGCTCTTTCTCCCACTGCTTTCTCTTTGAATTCGCCTTTGTCTCTCTCTTTATCTGCTACTGAATGTCTGGCGTGGTGACCCCGACCTCTCTGAGGACAGACGTCACGCCCTTCCGACCTGCACGCAACCCCTTGTGTAGGATTTGGTCTAAGGTCTCGAAGGGGTGGCGGAGAATGCGTGTACCGCTCGTCCTAGCGACATCAGCATGGGCAGTAAGAAGTTCCACTTGACCGATCAATTGGGGGGGCGGTCAGATTAGGACCACCGTGGGCAAGGGCAGTTATCCCTTTCCAGAACAGTCATGAGTGGCTATATAACCTTTGACAAAAAGACTTCGTCCAACCTTGGTATTTCAGTGGGCAATGAAGATAACGACATGACTTTGAATGGTATAGGAGCTCTGCATTCACCATTCCCTAGTGGTAAAATGGTTTTCCCCTTTACCATTTTTATGTGCAGAGGAGACCATTATTTATGGGCTCTTTGTACACACAATGGCTCTCCTGTGCAAGTGACACTGCACTGAACCATGAATTTTGTGAAAGGAATTGTTCATGCGGCCAACCGGCCAATCAATAACCGCTCGAGTTCGAGCGGATAATGAAACAAGGGTGAGGAAGGAAACCCAACCCTACACTATTCGTTACTGTTGATCGTAACGAGCTCCCTGAGTCGGTGTGTGTCAGTTGGTGTCGCCACCTCGTCAAGTAATTCGCACCACTGCCGCGGAGCTACTCCTACTGCTACCGCTTCAGAAATACAAATCATGCGTGTATACGAGTATGTGCAAAGTTGGGCTTATACAAAACTGTTAGTTGCTTGAAACACGTACAGGACATCTCTTAATTGTTTAGGGTCAAGTGTGTGAATAAGTGATAGCAACACTTGCCTTCCTTGAAACTTAATGGATTACTTCTTCTTGAAAAATAATTCCCGGCTGTTCAGGACGTGGATCGAATTTCTTTTCGAGAGGCCGGAGATTAGTTCCTGCCATGCCTTCTGCGACCTGGGACATCCCACTACTGGTCCCTCACACCTGTGAGCAGGGCAGCATCCCCACGCATTCTGAATCATTCTGTGGGTTCCGCCTCCTCTCAGCGCTGCCCTAGTAGAGCTGATGACTCTAATGGCTCACGCCCTGGCCCGGCTAAAACCAGGGCTCCCCATTCTCGCCCACCCGCGTTACCGCTTCAATTGAGGCGAAAGGCCGCGCGCCTCCGCCAAGTCGTTAGACTCACATGAGGAAAAATACCCCTCTCAGAAGGTGGTCAAGAGACCGTCTTCGGGGACTTATAAGGGTGACCCCCTAAAGGAGCACAACATCAAAGAGAGCGTGGCTCATATGCCCCTCTCCAAAGCTGGGCGGAGTTATTCGAAGAAGTGGAACCTCTGGCTATATTCCCTTAATGCTATTGCTGTGCCGTGGGCTGCGGGCCAACTGGGAGCTGCTGCGGAGGCTGTTATCCACTTGTTTTCCTGTTAGCTATCTTTTAGCTACTTGCCCACCCTCCTGGTCTATAAGAGGTTTTTATACCCCACCGCCAAGAGATGGGAGCCGAGCACGAGGACGTGCGATATACACCCGGCATGTTTTCGACGTTTTCCTACTCGCTTTGAAGACTATTGGCAGTGCAGTTACACCTGAACAGGAGGTATACTTTTATTTCTGCGTACATTCCACCGTTAGCCGAAGAGGGAAAAATCTCTCGCGTCGTAGCGTCCTGAAATTTGAACGGTAGGTATCCCCTCTGGAGCGACTACAAGATCTATTTCAGAGTTCAGATTCTTGCCTAGATTTTCGAAGAATAGAAGATAGGTGTCCTGAATGTAGAACAATTTACTCATCACTGTCCGAGAGCCACTTCATTTTCTTGTATTGATCTGTGTCTGTAATACCCTGATGCATAACCTGATTTTGGGTGGGTCGTAATCAATTACCTTCATGGTTGTGACAACTTTGAAATTCAAATATCATTTTCTAGGCTGCTGTTGCTTGAAAAACACCTGGTTGGTGCTTGGAGCAGGTGCGGTGTTTTGCATTTCAGAAAATGCAGGTGGGTTGATGAGGCTATTGAGTTATGTTGCAACTCTATCGCCCTTGGCCTAACAACTATTCTAGAACGACTATCCGTTTTGCATGACTTTCGCATCATTGGTAGTCGGCTGTCTTGCGAGAGGGACCTCAGAGAGAATCGATATGACTACATGAATTATAAGCACCGTCCGAACGATTTCATCGTTAGTGAATTTCGTTCAACTAGGGCTAGCTAACCTTATGCTTCGAAACACGTCCTCAGCTCTTCTTTTCGGGCATACGTATCTTCGATTATCGCGAAGAATCCCACGCAGGTAACAACTCTGTGTGGCCTGTTACACTTGGTGCCTGCAGGAACTGCACGCCCTCCTGGGCTGAGTGAAAATTAGGGAAGCCCTGTCAATGGGTTGACTAGAACTCTCTTACGGGACAGTGGGAACTTGTTGTGCTTCCTTCTCCTTCCGTCTCAGGATTTCCTTTTTTCTACAACTATCCCCTTATACATTTGTCTAGGTTTAAGGACATGACCAGCAACCTCATGCCATGTTAGATGAGAGATTTAGGACCCTCTATAAGCAATGCCCTATAACACCAGCAGGTGGCAAATGACCAGGACTTGAGGAGTCCTGGGCGTGGAAGCGCGATTAAATGGAAGATCAGTTTTGCCCCCACTAACCCCTTCTCTGTATATAATGAGCTTAACACCTTTCAGCAGCATTATTCTTTATAGTGTGCAGGTTTTACTGCACCTTTGGCTGCATGGCAACTAAAAGTCTCGGGTCCCCTCTTTGGGTCTGTCACAATAGATCTTTAAATCCTGAGTCTTGACAACAAAGAGTAAGACCCAGTAAGGGATCCCCTTTATCGCCCTGGCTCTCTGGTTGATCAGTTGGGAGCTACGGACTTTGGGGAATGATTTGTCTATTGGACATCCTCTGTTGGGTGCGTCACTTTAAGGGTGTGAACACCATCATTAACGCACCCGGAGTAGAGTTCTGAAAAATCTGAAAATTTGGGATGGGTTCGCGCTATCCGTGACCCCACGGTTGCTGCGAGCCTGGTGGATGTTGAGATTATCTTCTGTTATGTTCCTGTACACGAGTGAAATGCGGTGAATGAGCACGCCGATGAGGGTGCCTAAGAGTCCGGAAGGACTAGGCGACCAGACAAGAGTTTCGTTCTTCCTCACACCGATTGCATGGCAGCAATACGGGCTGCCCTCCTGGCGGCTTGGCAAAGATGTGAGACGGTCGAGGGGAACTAAAATTGCGTTCCATTACGCCGCGACTGTTCACATGGATCTATCCCACATCAGGTCGCCTCTTTTTGTCTTCGAATTGGGCACACTCGCGGGACCCACCGGCATTTCATAGAGTGCTCCCTTGCACCTTACTGCGACGACTGATTTGTTCACCAGACTGTCCACAACATTCTTGTTGAATGTCCCAGTCTGGGCGATCTTCGCGCATGTTATCTGTCTCGGTACCGGGACGAGCGGGGTCGCCACCGCTTGTCACTCGTACTCGGGATAAGGCTGGTCTTCTCCATTTTATGTTACCTTTTTTGTTGTTGGTCGCATGATCTTGCGCCTGGTGGAGGCTGGCCTTGCCCCGACCCCGGACTGTGCTTCCTCTTTATTCGTGCTGTTTTGCTTCTAGTTTTTTTTCCTTTGGTTTTTGTTTGTTTTGGGAGGGTCTTTAACCCCTTTTTTAATCTAACCTGACATTATGATGATTGTAGCGACCTGAGACTTTGTGAGCCTATGCCAGATGGGAGCTGAGACAAGATAAATAAATACAAAATCGAAGCCTAACTCTGACTCCGAACCTGGACAGATGGAGCTCGTTAGCCCTGTGAGGCCCCCATCTTTGAGGAGGGGTTTCCAATTTACACCTTCGTCCCAGGACTCGTTCTCATCGCCCCAGCTTGCTTTGCCATGGCAGATGAACTCGGCTGTAAACGGTGAAGTTAGTACTTAGCACACTGCACTCCATCTTAAATTTTCATTGTGCAGGCCCTAGGGATAGGTCCGAGTCTTGCACCATTGACCATCTCCAGTGGTAGACTCTGGCTTGTGACCGTAAAACTTGGAGATATACCGCTCATCCAGCTGTCTATTTCTTCGGGAACGCACAGTGCGCAAGTATTGAGGAGAAAAGAAGATAGATAATGAACCGCGTCATTGCACTACCCAACCAAGGACAAACCTACCAGTGCATCTGATGCGACCGGTTCTGCCTGTCCCGCATTGGCCTCGTCATCCTCCAGCGAGCCTGGAGTAGATATGGGTATTGGGTAGCCCCCTTCTAAATCTCCATTCAAGAAGCCAAGCCATGAAGGGTCAAATATTTAACGCAGTACATCAGCTGTGCATACGTATGTAAATCTTACCGTTGACAATAATTGAATAATAAATAAATTTAAACTTGCTTTCCTTGATTTATTAGGTACATCAATCCAACTCACTCAACAACAAATCATGGTAAATCACAGAAAAAAACATAAATCCATATAAAGAATAATCGATATTGAAACGTCAGATAAGGCTTCCCTAACAGGCCGGAACTGTCACAGGAAAAGAATTGTGAGAAGGATATAGAAAATTTAATCACGCAATTCACCGATGACTTGGGTTCGCGTATTTGTTGATAGCGAAATAAAATGGAGGAATTTGGAAATTTACTGATAAAAATATTGGAATTAATAGGAAGTAGATTAATTTAGAAACGGATGTGGGTTTGGGGATATAATTTAGTTATATATTCATATAATTCAGTTATATGAGGTAGAGGTGTAGTTTCCACCTCTACTGCCTGAATATTTATATACATTTGCAAGAAGAGAACCCAAGTTTGGTTGTAGCAAATTTATTTAGAAATTTAGGAAGCCAATTATTTTTTTTTAATAGTTGAAGTGCAGCTATTAATGGTTTCATTGAGGTGTATTGAGAAATTGCTTGAACATGCAGTTAGTGTGAATTCCTTTAGGACAGCCCAAAGTAGAAGCACTAAACCTTAAAGATCCTGGAGGAAGGTAGGGACAGCCAGCTGTTAAACGCTTCTAGCAAGGTAAATGTAAACTGCTTCCAACCAATACCAGTGAAGTAGAGACAGACGGCTGTCAATAGCTCCCAACCAAACAGGGGGCAACATTATTTCGTAAAAGTGGGCTGACTGCAAGCGCTTACTAACTTGAGACACTTTTCTCTCTCACTGCGTTTCCCGCATCGCATTAGCTGATTTTCCTAAGTTATGTATCTCTTCATTGGATAACCACGTCTTCCAGACACATCATTCCAAATTTTGATAAAAGTGCAGCCAAATTTCTGTCTCAAGACATCGATTTATAACCTATAAAAAGAGAGAGGGAAGAGAGCTGAGTTTCTTTGAACAGAAGCTAGCCTTAAACCATTACTACCTGTAAAGAAATACGCAGAGATAGAAAACGCTGTTTATCTCCCGTACTTCGGTACAGCGTGATGTAGCAAATAACTTATCATCGCCTTTGAAGACACAAAACAAAATAAGATAGAATGTGGTGTCGAGCCTTCCCACTGTTTGCTCCCAATCCTAGGCAATATTTTAAAGAAACTCGTGGTCCAGGTTTGCTGGAAGGATGCTGGAGAGGATTATACAAGGTGTTTATACAGGGTGTTTCTAAATATAGCTAGTTCTGAAGCATTTGTGGATAAACATCACCGGTCACATTTCCATCAAAGAAAACTCGTTATTCAGATGATTCTTGGAGATGGAACAGAACACATTCGCTTTTAACGAGGCCTTTCGTGCTAAACTGTGGTATCGGAATTTTTTTTGACCCAAATGTAGTTATGCTCGTTGACTTTGCCATTCGTATTAAATATGACCTCATCACTGAAAACAAGACTCATCGAACTCATCTCCTTCAAGTTTATCTTACATATCAATACAAAAATGTTTGTACTTTCACTTGTCATCTACCTTTGAGGCCTGAACGAGGCGCAGTTTGTATGTTCGCAAACCTTTTCTCAGGACACGCCAAACTGTCCTTGGAGGAATCTGAGTTCCCTGGCTTGCTCTTCTTATGGAGTTCTTGGGGCTTCGCAAGAGTTTTTCGCAAACCCTATTGCCTATCTCCTCTGATGATTGTGGTCGTTTCATATTCATTTCCCCTGCACAGACAGCCTTTATCTTCAAAATTTATGTGCCATATCCACATCTTTATTGATTTTGGAGCATTTCTAGAAAATCATTTCACAAATGTACACTGTTCAATTCTACTCTAACACACAAAACGCCTTTTTTTCAGTGCATGGCAGTTGAAGCCAATTGGACGAGAATTGGCGAAGTAATTAATTTAAGAAATTATTTTCAGAAACACTCTCTACTCTTATCACCTTCTTCGGAGCTATAAGTTCACCAAATTAAGGGACAAAAGTTGAAGAATTTAGAATTCTCCCAGGAGCTCTTGTAGTCGGAGAAAGTCTGACAGCGCGTTAGAGGATTGTTTGTGATTTGTGATGATTTCTGGGACTCTGAAGAACGTGCCAACTTAAAGTAAAATTAGCTGCAGGGCGGCTATGGGTTTTTCTTTAATTTATGCTTCCATATTGGCGATGTATTAGCGGTCGATCCATGGAAACAATCGCGACGCGATAGCACGCAACTTTAGGTTTAGGGTTGGCCGCCTCCTATTTTCTCAGCCATTTAGATAAGAGTGGAAGAGCGAAATGCTAGTTAGTCACCTAGTTCTCGCAGATTGTTTGGCGCCCTCATCAGCGCCTATTTTCCCGCAATCTATACATTTCCAGCAACCCAGCAAAAGACAATCTCGACATCCTTCAAGCTGGCGAAAGCCATGGCGCAGATTCAGAAGTCTCGAAGGAAATCCGGGCGTTGTGATTCGTAGTAAATAACAATGCTGGGTCAGAGACAGATAGATCGTATACCGAACGCTGTATTACAACTGATTTGACTGTGAAGACAGACGCAACGACTAGCAAAAACACGCTGGTTTCAAACAGGGATAAGACGGTTTGAAGGCCGTTTCCCATCTGTGTAATCTGATAAGGTACTAGTGTGAGACGTCTTGTCACGCTGGAGAGAATCAAGGGCACTCCCGACCCGAAAGTTACACCGAGCGCACTAAGGAGATTGCTAGCACTAAACTCGAAAGGTTCAGGATATCACTGGCGTCTTGTGTCGGCAGAGTCATCGTCGAGATCGGTCGCATATGCAGTGATTCGTTGGAGACTAATGGGGGAAGGCTTGACTCGCACGTATGTACAAGTATATGATGCACTGTGTACGACGCAGAATAAGCGGAAAAGCGGCATCTCTAGCATCGACAACGAGACTGTCGATGGTGTATGTGTGTAAGTCACCGGTCACTTAACGGAAATAATTATGGTGTATAGAATCCACCTTCCGCAATTCATGCTCAGCTTCGGATGCGTGAAGCTCGCATAAGTATTATAGCTCTGATAGAACAAAATAACAAGTGAAGTAGCCCTATCAGCACACCAAGTGCTGAATTTTACGAAAAGAAGAATGCTCATGACGCAGTATAAGACAAGAATGATGCGAATACGGGCCGCTTAAGTTAGGTTCCTGCCGAAAACAAGACCAAAAAAACGATGTGATTGTACTAGTTCCAGGCAAACTCAATTTAGACATAAGTCTGGATCGGAGGGGTGGAAGCCGTGCATGGCGACAGAAGTGAAACACCTTATTCTTGGGCAGGGAAAACCGAAACATGTACGCTTATTCAAAGCCAGAAATGTGGATAAATGCTCCAGAGTTGCCATCTGGGCAGTACCAAAAGTGATTGAAAGGCCATGTAAGTAGGGCGTAGCAAGAATATCTTTCAGCAGTACCAAGGTGATACTGTTGCTGTTCGAAGCAAAGGGAGTGGCACTGAAGACAATTTCGTATGGAACTTCCTCTTTCTGCCCTATTGGGACGGATAGGAGAGCCCCACTTTGCTTACGCATAATCGACGATATAATCAAAATTTAGACAAAAATATTTATGTATATGGTACTGTATCGGCAAACGGTATAGTATATATTGTTCAGATTGGAAAAATAGTGGCGAAATGCGGCCTAAGAAGGAAGGCCTCGCAATTATCATTTTATATCTGGAGTAGAGCATCCAACGCGGATTGGAACTTGCGAACACCGCACAGTGCACGAAACGCATGGCTTCCGTTGTCTCCAAAATAAATAAACGTAATAGTTACCAAATCTTCCATATAATTACACACGTATGGAATAGATGAATTGAATAAAAAGGCCAAGCCTCGCTCATCCAAGTATCGAAGCATGGCATACGTATATCGCTTGGAACATGAGGGTTATTCGCGCACGAAGAGAGAGGGTAGCGCAACTCAATTTGTGTCGCACTCTTTTCTTTGAGCATCAACGGCAGCACCTAGGTGATAACTGAAGATGTTCTTGTTACGCTCTATTTATACGACCTTTCGATTTCCTTCGGTGTGACTCAGATGCCAACTCTGGAGCATCGACTCCAGCCGGCATTGAAACCCTTCTCTCGCTATGCAGAATTGCACAGGTATAGTTTTTTGGGGCGAAACCTAAAGTAGTGTGCTTCTGCCGCCATCCACCGTTTAACCTCGATCCGAACTTGATCCTGAATGGGGCTTGCCTACAAGTGGTGGATTTTCACCATTTCCTTTTCCTCGGTCTTGTTTTGACCGACACCTCACCTGTGATGTGCATATTCGCAGCTTTAAGGTCCCCTTGTACCCGCGTCATGGACATTCTATGTTCAGTGACGTTCAGCACTTGGGGTGTTGATACAGTTGCTGCATTGCTTCTCTACTGATTATTTGTTCGTTTGAAACTTGACAACGGGTACAAGTTTTACGCATCTACAGCAGATGGAAGGTGGATTCGATCCACCAGTCTCCGTCTAACGACTGGTGTCTTGCACATTTTCCCAATTTAGAGCAAACTTGTCGATGTCATGGAAAAGCCCCTTGCCTTGCGTTGTGCAGAGTGCATTATGCGCTTGTACGTGTGGGCGAAGCGTCTACTTCAGTCACCAACGGCTCTCGATTGCACCTATGCTGCCGAGAAACGCCAGTCGTACTTTAAGCCCTTCGCGGTTATTGGCATGAAACTCCTTCGAGATCTCAGTGAAGCTCTCAGGCTGGCGGATCATACTGTTATGCCCGGGACACCACCCTGGAGGGTATTTCCATTGATGCCTCTGCTCCCAAAGCTTCAACAGCAACGTAAGTATTGCCATACGGCGTGAAAGCCGACCCCCAGAAAAGGGTCAGCTTCCACGCCGTATCCCCTCTGTATGAAATCTGTGGGGTTCCACCGGGCTCTCTGTTTTCACGCTCGAATTGATGGAAAGACGCAGTTTATTACGAGACCTAACGCGCGTTGGTTTTGCTTTTGTTTGTTTGAACTTTCGGTTTTCTACCTAGAACTCTTGCTAAATTCTATATATGATAGAATATGTGAACTTGAACAACTTACTCCTATTTGTATAACGGATAATCAGGAAACGCTTTTAGCCAGAGGGATAGAACATACCAAGCAGCATATCATTGAGCAACCTCAACGTCATCAACGCTCTCATCACTTTAATTTTAATCTTTGAGGCTTAGTCCGCCTCCTGATGGCGTCTCTGGGCTAGATGGATTATCTATTGCCTTATTACTTTCCGAGTATGGAGGCTACCCTTCCGTCACCACGACCTCGCCTGAAGGTGAGGGACCTTTACTCTTTCTTAAATTCTGATTGTTTTTAAGAGATGAGGCGGGGGGTGCTCTCTCTTCTATCCTTCTCCGAAAGAGGCCTCCAAAGCTGAATGAGCATGCATCACTCATATTCTTCTTCAATAAAGGATAAAACCTGGCTGTCGTGGAAGCCCTAACCAACGTATAATGGCTTTCTCCTCCAACTGGGTCCTTAAAGTGGCTCCTGATCTCTCGCGAAAACTTTGCCTGAGAGTGAACTCTGGCTCAGATGTGGTTCTCACCAAGTTAGAGCTCTTTTTATGAGAGTACCCTGCCGTCTGGAGCGAGAACATCATGGGGGTCACGTTCGATCGGGAGGGGCTCCCTTCTGGCCATCATCCCCGTGGCGCCATGATTCCACGGGCAAATCACCAGACCAATGGTCCGCCACTGAATTACATGTTACTGGTACCAGCAAACCGACATCAATAAGGGAATCTAGGAAACTGACATGGTGGTCCCTAACAACGCCACCAGACGCGCTGGTAAATTGTGTGGTTGGGGTGGGGCGCGGTAGATACTTCCACTCTTTGCCCCTCCGAGCGGTTTCGCACCATCGAGCCACTTCGACCAGGAGCAGTCTATCTTGGGCTAGCTGCTACCCGGCAATCTTTGCGTGCCCCTGCGAAAGAGAGAGATTTGGCCGCCGCTGTTCCAAGAATGGAGTCGTCCGATGGCGATTCCAATCGGGTGACTCCAAGGATGAAGATGAGAGGGAAATTGCCTTGAGAAATCAAAGAGGGAGCACCTCATCTTTCGTGGTGAAGCTGCTTCTCGAGGGCGGATGCAAAAGTAGCAATGGAAAACCCCTATATTAATGGGGAGTGTTAAGTATGAAGCCCCTCCACACTGTCAGAGGCGAGGTGTCGTGGTTTTCCTCGCCTACCCCAACACCAGGGTTCAGTGAACTTTGGGTATCTGTATTTTAATAAAGAAAATTAAAAATTAAACAACTTATGCGTAAATTCCAATACTTGCGACTTATGAAAAAGAAAAAGGGTCGTTGTTGGCTAAATCACGCATCTAGTCGCTTCCATCTTTTCCACAACAGGTTTTCAGACTTTTCAGAGGTCTTCCGTGCGTGCCTTTCCTGTGGTCTCGGTGCCTGAACGAAGACACACCGATCAGAAGTTGCCTAGTGGATGGTCGATCCGCAAGGCCCCCAGCTCCCAACTTAACATCCAGAAGCATGGCGACGGGGTGGATTTCCTTGCTAGGTCGTGCAAATTGTTGAAAAAAGGGTCAGGATCTAAATATTTGTTTCGACAGGCACAGAGACGCGACCTGAGACTTTTAGTTGGCCCGACAGCCAACAAGCCAGTAAAGCTCACCCGCCACAAACTGTTCAGCCTTATGCACACAATAGCGGCGGCAAGGATGTGGTCAGCCCATTGGGCGCAGGGAAGGGGTTAATGGGGGCAAATTAATCTTCCCATTAATCAATATCGCCGGTTTATTGTACTCGATATGGGTTTGTGCGCTCCCATTTCTGGGATATTTGAGTTTTAGGAGAAGGCAGGTTTTGAGTGCATGGTCGGTTTCCTGAGGGAGTAGGCCTCTTTCCGATACCTGATTGTTTTTTTTCGTATTCTTTTGCGTATTTTTTTATTTTTTGTTTGTTTTCAAGTTTAAATAATTGATAAAGTAGAGTGAAATTAGGCTAAACTTTATTTTCGGCGTTCTATGCCTTTGGTAGCGGTCGTCAGGTGGGTCCCTTTAATTTTTTTTTCTCCTTTGAAAAGTTGGTCTCCATTGGAGGGCCCTACCCATGAATGAGATTTAGCTTAAGGGCTGGGCTGCCACTTCATGATCCCTTTCACTTTCATTATTAGGGTCAGAACTTACCTCGTGGAAGGGGTTTTCCATGGGCACATACCCCGTCAAGCCGTTGGAATTCTGCCTGGGAGCTCCGTAATACAGCGATTTCCGTAAGGGAGACGGAATAGGAGCTGGCACGTTTACATTGAACACTTGCAGCACCGGCAGGAAGGTAGCTCACGGGAAACTGACCAATTTGAGGTCCAAGCAGTGTGATAAACCAGCACAAAGAAGTCTGCTACCATGTGTCCCTACGACAACCCGCAAGCAAATTCAAGATGATGACCTACTGGCAGCAGAAACGTGGACCACAAAGAGAACCATTAGTAATGAACTGAAACGGCACGACTTTAAGTCTCGCAGGCCAAGGAAGACACCTCTACTGCTGAAGAGACACAGAGCTGCAAGGTTGAAGTTTGCATGTGAGCATTTGGGAAAACCTGCTGAGTTGTGGGATAATGTCCTGTGGTCAGACTAGGCAAACATAGAATTGTTTTGCCGTGACGATGGCCATCCTGTCAGTAGGAAAGACGGCAGTGCCTACCATCCTATGAACACCATCCCTACCGTGAGTTTGGGGAAGGTAGCATCATGGTTAGGGGGTTTTCTGATCTAATGGTACCGGCAATATCGACATCATAGATGGGACCATGAATTTGGCAATCTACAGAGAGATTTTAGGAGAACATTTGTTCGTTTCAGTAGAGAAGCTTCGGCTTGGAGATGGATGTATCTTTTAACAAGATAATAATCCAAAGCATACTCTGAGAACTACTTGCGAATGGTTCCTTAAACAAAATGTAAATGTTCTAGAGTAGCCTAGTCAGTCGCCAGATTTGAACCCAATAGAGAATTTGTAGCGAACATTGAACAGCAAGATTCATTTGAGGGGTCCCCAAAACATCAAGAAAGAATTGGATATAATTTGTAAAGAAAAATGGGCCGAAATACTAAAGGAATGTTGCAGCGCTCAAGTGAAGAACTACAGGACACGATTGGTGGCGTTGAAAGCAAACGAAGGTTACGCAATTAAGTATTAATCACCAAATAACGATTTATACAAAATTTGTTCATCCCTGTTTTCAATAATTTCAAGTTTATTGCATATCAAATGTTTCCTGCCTTTTTGTGCAAAGAACTTTTTAGTTTATTTAACTTTACATTAATATCTATCCATTTTGTAGAGTTCATGAAGTTTGATGCGTTGGAAGTCTATCAAAATTGAATTTTGAAGGTGTACGAATACTTATTTCCCCCCACTGTATATGCAGGCAGATGTATACTTAAGTCTATTAAATTTTCGAAAGGAGATACTTTTTTAAATAAATCGATTCATGGCTTATTACTGGAACTTGTGATTCTCCAGAACTTTATAGAATAAATTACGAAATGGAATTCGATGTATAGGAGGCGTCTTTCCACATACAATTGATCGCCTAAATTTTTGCCATACTGCCTCAGAATGGAAACAAACAAGTGAAAGAGGGAAAACATGATCAGCTTGAATTTGGAGCAACTGGGATACGTTTGGAGACATATCAAACCAAATGAACGTTCCAAGGGCATCATTTCAGGCAATTATACAAAAAAAAGCATAGGGGACTTCGAAAGTAAAACTAGCCAAGAAGTGGAAGGAAGCCCAAATTATCATCAACTGATATTTGTAACGTTAGAAGCAAGGTTAAAGTTGCCATACACAAAATGACGAAGCAAATATGAGACTATAGCTTCAGCTCGAGTTACTGTTTTAGAGACGACAATGAAAAGGTTTCCTCACCAAAATGACTTCAACGGCTACCGATATATATAAAAAAGCCATGTCTTTGGAAAATTCACATTGACACAAGGCTTGCGCTTGCAAAGGTGTGCGGTCACTTCATTAGAACATTTTGGGAATAATTATTATGGAGCGAAGAAATGAAAATGAAACTATTTAGCTATAGTTGCACAATAAATATTTGGCAAAAATGATTTAAATCTCTTTTCCAGAAAAAAACACCCCGTCCGGCCTCAGCTTAGCCTCTCTTCTTTCCTTGAAAACACTTGTTTCCTCTCTTTTCATACAACCTCTCCCACAACTTTCTCTGGTCAGCCTCTAATTTCACAGGGTAGATGCTGACCTTCTTCTCGGCCAACCATCCGGGATCGGGGCTGAGGGGGAAGGGGAAAATGTTTCCTAACCCCTAAGCCCCGGTCTAGGGTGGTTGGTTTTTAACAACCTGCTTCATCCCCACCCATACCTTCCTCACATCCATTTTCCTCTCGTCTTCAAAATCTATCTTTTTTACGCCGTGTCTAAGGTGGAGCCGCCATGCCGATGGACTGCCAGACCAGCAGGTGGGAGGGGTGGTCCGAAATGGCGGTGCCTAGCTCTTCCAGGCCTGTAAGCACCTCTTGCAGTGCGGGCAACTGCGAGAGGTGATGAGCTATTGCGTCCCGTAGCACAAATAGGGTCACCATGCGCAAAGATAAACACCCCCCCCCCCAACTTCCCCAAGAACATCAACGGAGCCGCCCTCGGGCAGCTCCACCGAGAAAATGGAGGTCCCTCCCCTTGTGCTTGCGCAGGGGACCCTCTATACTTCTTTAACCGGAGAGGAGGCTTACTCCTCTCCTACGCCTACGGGTGTAGGGGACTCCCCCTCACCCCCTTCTCTCGAGGTCCTTTCGGGCACCTCCCTAATTCCAGCGGCAGTCCCTCCTTTGCTTTCTAAGGGGACTGCCAAGAAAGCCAGCAGGCAGCCCATTGCCGACCGCCCCTCGTTTAATTTGCTTGGTAGGGCAAACCCCTTTAGGGGGACAGAGGGAAGCCAGGCCACTTCGGTCGCTTCCCTCGAAAGACCTGCTGGCAAGAATACTAAACCTTGCCGGGGTCAAGGCCTGTGCCTTCCCACAAAAGACTCATGACGCTGCCAAGGGGACCTCGATGTCTTGGGAGGGGATGGCCAACTGGAGGCCCCTCCTGTGATAGACATGGTCCTTGAGGAAAACCAGCCTCAGAGGGTAAGGCCTTCCATGGGGTCAATCCGGGCTCGGCGCCAAGAACCAAACCCGAATCCGCCCCTATGCAAGGTCCTCCTCAAACGGCTGGGGATTCTCAGGCAGTACAAGGAGGGGAGGGATCTCCTCTGGATGATGCCCCTGCGACCACCAGAACCTTCTCCATTTCCGAGAAGGACCTGGCTGAGCCCGTACATCTGGCCTAGGAACTTCTACCGGCGGGGGGGGGAGAAGCGGGTTCATTCCCCGCCCTCCTCTCCAAAAAAGAAAAAGAGCAAGACCAGGAAGACAAAGAAGACTACGGGCTCCTCTCCATCCGCGGGGGCTGCGGGGACGGATGGGTCTGCTGCCACTCTGGCAAGCAACTAAGCCGAGATCGGCACATCCAGTCTCTCTGCCCCTCCCCCGGTTGTGGAGCCCCTGACTAAGACCAAAAGTGCACAGGGCGGAGCCTCGATGAGATCGGGGCCCCTCATTCAGAGATTACCTGGAGTTTTCGAGCCCGCTGGCTTCAAACGCTTCCTCGTTATTCGTTCCGCTGATGGCACCATGTTATCCAAGGGCAACATTATCCATCAGAGGAAAGGATTAGCTAGTGCAATTGGTAGAGAGCTGAAGGTGACCCGTTTCTCGGACAGGAGCCTTCTGGCAAATGCGGCGAATCCCGCCGAGGCGGCCAAGATAAGTGCTCTTCGGACACTTCATGGCACCCGATGAGTGTGACGCCGCACTCTACCATGAACTTTGTGAAATGAGTCGTTTATGCGAGGGAACTCGTTGAATACTCCATTGAGGACATCACCCTAGAGCTGGCCGACCATGGGGCGGTCAAGGTCGAACGTGTGATGAGAAAACATGGAGGAGCCTCGAGACCCACCCCCTACACTCTTCGTCACATTCGACTGTGACAAGCTCCCTGAGGCGGTGCGTGCCGGTTGGTACCGCTACCGCGTAAAGGCATTCGTGCCACTGCCGCGGCGGTGCTATTACTGTCACCGCTTCAGCCATACGAATCGCTCATGTAGATGTGCAAAGTCGGGGTCACCCGAAGTCTGTGTAAATTGCTCCAAGGTCGCACACGATAAGTCCAAATCGTGTGTGGCCAAGTGTGTCAATTGCGGAGAGCCGCACCCTGCTTCTTTGAAGCAATGTGGTGCATATCTCCTTGAAAAAGAAATCCTGGCCGTTCAGGCCCAGGATCGACTCTTATTCCGCGAGGCTAAGGACTTGGTCCTGGCGCGTCCGGCTCTGCCTGGGACGTCATATGCCTCAATAGTTAGAAAGGCACCCTCTGCTCCTGGCCCATCCAGGTCAACGAGCACAGTTGTTTCCGCACCCATTCGGAGCTCTTCTGCGGGCTCTACCCAACCCGGGCGCTCCCATGGTAAAGCTGGCGGCAAAAAGGGTTCATACCCAGCCCCGGATAAAACCAGGGCTCCCCCCTCTTCCCCCAGCGTGACCGTTTCCCGTAAGGCGGACGGCCACGCGCCTCCACCAAGTCGTTAGACTCACAGGAGGCAACACCCCTGAAGATGGTCGCTAGGCCATCTTCCGGGGTTCCGAAAGCTGTTCCCCGAAAGAAGGACAGCAACAAAGGAGCTTCGGCTCCTTCGCCCACGCCTCGAGGTGGAGCGATTGGCTTGGATACGGTGGTTCCTCGAAAAGAGGCCCCCCCGCCTCCGAGGCGCAACGCCTGCCTAAGGTTTTGAGGCGGAGGGAGAAAAAGACTCGCATGGCGAGCCCGACCTCCCCCAATAAGTCCTCGAAGGCGACAGCGCCTTCAGCGCTTTGTCCGGCCAACAGCGCCCGGGGTTCTGCCCCCGGGAAGTGTACGGCCATTCCTGTGAGGGTCTTCAGTTCGAGGAGGGCCCCCGCGTCTTCTCCGAGCTAGGCCTGGAGGGCATATTCCTTTAATGAATATCCGTGGACTCCGGGCCAACTGGGAGGAGACCATGCTAGGCGCGTGCCCCCCTGCCCGCCCTTCCGGGGTATAAGGGTCTTGCGACCCCCCGGGCTGGGTGATGCGCGGTTAACACCCGGAATGATGTCTCCGTTCTTCTTTTCTCTTTAGAAAACTCCTTTAAGGCAGTGACTGTGCAGCTGCACCTGGAAAGGAGGTATACTCTGATTTCTGCGTACATTCCACCGTCAGCTTACTTCGACGCGGGGGACTTCCGTCGCGTCATGACACGGTTGCCAAGGCCCTATCTCTTGCTTGGAGATCTGAACGGCAGGCATCTTCTCAAGGGAGATTACTCCATAAATCCCAGGGGACAAGTCCTTGCCGATCTGATCGAAGAGCTTGAGATGGGTGTCCTAAACGTGGATGAGTTTACG
The DNA here is from genome assembly GCA_963969495.1 of Ceratothoa steindachneri. Classification (NCBI taxonomy): domain Eukaryota; kingdom Metazoa; phylum Arthropoda; class Malacostraca; order Isopoda; family Cymothoidae; genus Ceratothoa; species Ceratothoa steindachneri. The sequence continues at coordinate 127,502,665 of OZ018330.1, read as the reverse complement.
CATCACTGTCCGAGAACCGCTTCATTTTCTTGCCTTGACCTATCTTTGTGCTCTTCGGATGCACAGCCTGATTTTGATTGGGGGGTGGTCAATGACCTCCATGGTAGTGATCACTTTCCCATTCAAGTATCATTTTCAAGGCAACTGCCGCCTGAGAGCCCACCTCGGTGGTGCTTAGCGTTGGCGCGGTGGCCTGCATTTCAGGAAATGACTCAATTCTCTATCTCAGGCGAGGAGTTTAGGTCGGTAGATGAGGCTGTTGAGTTCTTCTTCGGCAACCTCATCGCCGGGGGCCTGACTACTATTCCTAGGACGTCTAGCCGTTTTGCACGCCGACCACTCCCATGGTGGTCGGCCGAGTGTTAGACGGCCCTCAAACAGAAGCGTTATGCCTATATGCGCTATAAGCGCCTCCCGAACGATTTCACTGTCGCTGAATTTCGTCGGGCTAGGGCTAGGTTCCGGTATATTTTGAAGCACGCCCGCCGCTCTTCTTGGCGGGCATACGTGTCCTTACCTAACGGGAAAGACCCCTTTAGCTGAGGTGTGAAAGCGAGTTAAAAGGATTCGGGGCAAGTTCTCGCAGGACCCCCCTCCCGTTCTCCAGGAGAATGGGACCGCAATCTCGGATCCCGCGTCCGTGGTGGAATCCTTAGCGACTGCTTTTTCCGCATTCTCTAGCCGTGATGCTGCTCCGCCAGCATTCAATGCACGTTGTGATGTCGCGGAAGGCCGCCGGATGGACTTTACCTCCAGAGGCGGAGAACCCTTCAACGACAAGTTTACTGTGAGTGAGTTGCGTTCCGCTCTTGCTTCGTGCGCGGACACCGCCCATGGTCCGGACGATGTTCCGTATGCCATGCTTCGACACCTGGGTGAGCGAGGCATGGCATTTCTTTTAGATTTGTTCAACAGGATATGGGTGGAATGTCTTCTCCCAGACTCCTGGCGAATCGCTACTGTGCTCGCCTTTCGCAAGCCGGGAAGAGATCACTCTACTCCGACCGGTTTCCGGCCAATCTCTCTAACCTCTTGCGTGTGCAAGTTGATGAAGAAATTGGTAAATGTTAGATTAGCCTTTTTCCTGGACAGCGGAGGCCATCTGTCTTCCGCACAGTGTGGCTTCCACAAGTTCCACTCCACGTCGGATGCTCTGCTCCTACGGGAAAATGCCGTCTGTGAGGCTTTCCTTCGTAGACAGCACTACGCAGTGGTTTTTTTCGATCTGGAGAAGGCCTATGATACCGCATGGTGATACGGTATCATGGAGAGTCTCCACACGATGGGGGCGAGGGGACGCCTCACAATGTTTATTTCTGAATTTTTGCGAGATCTTCAATTTTGCTTACGGGTGGGGGGAGCCCTCTCCGGCCCAAAGGAGCAGGAACCGGGTGTCCTACAGGGAAGTGTCCTCAGTGTCGCACTCTTTGCCATGACCATCAACGGCATCACCTCGGTGCTGCCGGAAGATGTTCTCGCTACGCTCTACGTGGACGACCTTTCGATCTCTTTTGGCGCGGCCCAGATGCCAACTCTTGAGCGTTGACTCCAACAGGCATTGAACCACGTCTCTCGCTATGTCGAAGCGCACAGGTTTCGGTTTTCTTTGGCCAAGACTAAGGTGTTGCACTTCTGCTGCCATCCAGGGCTTCGCCTCGACCCAGATTTGTTTCTTAATGGGATGCGCCTGGATGTGTTTGAGTCGCACTGTTTCCTTGGTCTTGTATTCGACCGACGCCTCACCTGGGAGGCTCATATTCGCAGCCTTAGGGTATCCTGTACCCACGCCATGGACATTCTCCGTTCCGTGACGTTCAGCGCTTGGGGTGCTGATAGGACTACTGCCCTACTTTTTTATCGATCCTTTGTTTGGTCGAAGCTCGACTACGGATGCGAGTTTTATGCATCCGCAGCCGTGCGCTTATTGCGGAAGGTAGATTTGATCCACCACACTGGCCTTGGCCTTGCGACCGGTGCCTTCCGCACTTTCCCCATTGAGAGCCTGTTGGTCGATGTTGGGAAGATGCCACTCGCTTTGCGCCGCGTGCAGTGCATCACCCGCCTGTACGCGCGAGCCCGGCGCCTCCCTCAGTCGCCAACAGTTCTAACTGCTTCCCCAGCAGCTGATCTCGATGGTGCCTATGCCGCCGAAAGACGCTAGTCATACCCTAAGCCCTTTTGGTTTAGGGCCAGGAAACTCCTTCGAGAGGTAGATATAGCTCTTGGGCCGGTGGCGCCCCTGGTTCTGCTCAGGACGCCAACCTGGAGGGTACCACATTTGGCTATTTGTCGCCACGCCTCTGCTCCCAAAGCTTGTACGGCGCCGGGAGTATTGCGTTCGACCTTTTTGGAGCACACCTCGTTTCACGCTGGAACCGTGCCAGTGTATACGGATGGCTCCAATTCCTAAGAGGGGGTCGGCTTCCACGCCGTATTCCCTCTGTTTGAAGTCAGCGGGGCTCTACCGGGCGCTGCGTCTGTCTTCACGGCCAAGCTGGTGGCAATACACCACTCGATACAGGAGATTACGCGACGTGCCCGGTTCGGAGACCGGATTGTGATCTATAGCGACTCACAAAGCGCCCTGAGTGCTTTCGGGGCATTGGAACCTCCACATCCCCTGGTTCGCGATATCCGTGACGCCACGGTTTTGGCGAGACGGGTGGATGTCTAGATTATCTTCTGCTGGGTTCCTGGACATGTAGGAATTGCGGGGAATGAGCGCGACGATGAGGGCACCAAAGAGTCCGCGAGGACTCTGCGACTGGAATACACTTTCGCTCTTCCTCACACCGACTACATGGCAGGAATACGGGCAGCTCTTCGGACTGCTTGGCAAAGAAGATGGGAGACGGTCGAAAGGAACTTAAAGTTGCGTGCCATTGCGCCGCGACTGTTCCCATGGACCTATCCCCCAATGCCGCGGCGGCTTCAGGTTGCTTTCTGTCGTCTCCGAATCGGACACACTCGTGTGACGCATCGCTATTTGATGGAGCGCTCGCCTGCGCCCTATTGCAACGACTGCGTAGTCCCCCAGACTGTTCGGCACATTCTTGTCGAATGTCCTAGTCTGGGTGATCTTCGCGCACGATACCTGTCCCCGTACCGGGATGGGCGGGGTCGCTACCACCTGTGCCTTGTACTTGGGACGAGTGCGTGCACATTGACTGGTGGACTTGTTGACTTTTTGGGGGAGGCCGGCCTTCTCCCTTTCATTTAACCAGGTTTAATTGTTGTTTTTGTTATTGTTTTGTTATTGTTTAATTGTTATTTCTCTTTATTGTTGTTTCCTGTTCAATTTTTTGAAGTAGCCTAGAACTAGGCTGTTTGTTTACGGCGACTTATGCCTAAGTCGGCAGTCGCCAGATAGCCCCTTAAAAAAAACCACAAAAAATCCAGAAAAAAGCTTAGCAACCGTAAAACCCTGTAAATGAGATATATTGTCGTGTGGTTTATTTTGCAAATAATCATTCAGGATACTTGTTAAAATTTCTGAAACAATGGATAAATATTAAATAATTTTAAAATAAAACTTACAATCAGCAATAAAACTGAATTTGGGAAGGTAGTTTTTGTTTTAGCTGGATATTTCAAATATATGGCCTCTGAAGTGAATAAATGGTCTGAAGAATTCAAAAGTGAAAATTTTGAAATGACCATCACAAGACCCAGACTCGAATACATATATAGAATATGTGGATATAGTAACAAAAGCCCATCCACCAAAGAAACGCAACGGATAAGTGAGGGTTGGGGATGTGCTGCAAGGAGAAATAGAAGAACGTTTATCTAAAAAAGAATGCTGCAAGCCAATAGAAAACAAATGTTTGACCACTGTAATTGCTGAAAAAGTTTATACGAAATAATAATAATTATTATTTTTGCTATGTTCAATTTTGTCCTGCTGAAATCATTTCTTTCGAGTTATCTAACACTTTAGATTTTCACTATCCTTGGAATGAATTTGTCCTATTTACTATATCACCGAAATTAGTCAAATAGTAATAGAGTAAATTCACAAACCTACACTAGTGACGGGTATTCAAACTTCTTCGCCAAACGGTAACTTTTTTGTGTGTGGCCTTGTGCGAAATTCATTTCTAATTGTTTGTGTCGTGGTATGACATTACACTATATCAATACCATATTATATCTATGGGGAAGGGACCAATAACTTAAAGGCGAACCGACAAGGGACGGAACGCCACGAGTTTCGACGCGCGGAACAGCGAGAAAAAAGTGCAATGAGGTCGGGTAAAATCTGGGCAATGGCAAAGCTCAAGTTTATTTAAAGAGGCATGTACAAAAATATAATTTTATTTACATAAAATAAGAGAATTAATGGGAAAAATTAGATTGGTAAACGAGGGGGGGGGGGGAATTGCAGAGCTATGCATCAGACTCTGAATTTAGAAATTAATGCGTTACAGAAAGAGACTATTCAAATGGGGAGGATTAACTCAAATATGTTGCTGAAGGGGGAGAGGGGTTGGCTTACGGAGGATTCCGGGTGAGACGTCAGGGTAAAGTTTGACGGATGTCTTCTGTAGGCAATAAACGTGAGGGGGAGGGCGCTCGGAGCTTCTGAGCGGGAAGTTGACGTGATGACGGTTCTCCAAAGGGGATGGGGGTAACGTCCGGTCCAGGGGAGAGTATTTCGGCTACCCGAAAACGAGGAGGAACGAGAGGGCTTCGACAGGAGTTGATGAGTGGAGTCAGAAAAATCGCTCGGTGGCGATCGTCAAATGGAATTACCACACTGGCTGGGTTAATTCCAAGACACAAAAGTTCAGCCGTCACTTTGCTTCGTTGTTAGCACCTGACTTGGACCTAGGGGAAACTTCTTGGGTCCGGGCGAGACTCCTTAACTCTGTGTCTCTCACCTGGAAGACGAGCCCTATATATCCGAGGCTCCCCCCGCAGGGGTGGGGGAAACGGCGCTACTCTCGAATGGCCTTGAATCTTCACGCCGAGGCGATTCTAACCCGCGTAAAGGTGGTCTGTGGTTGACGCGGTTCGAGGCTACCGCTTGTGGATGGGGCGGGGGAGAATTACCAATTTATGCCTTACCAAATTCTAGAATCTTCTCCAGCGCATGGACGTCACTTCCGTGCTGGCAAAGAAATTCTACGTGGGATTCCCCCAAAGTCTGGTTTAGCAATCTCACAAGTTTCCTGCTACCCAGTTTGACCATAGCACCATTGTCACTCGTATTTATTAAGTGTTTATCCGATTGGTCTGTGAGCTCGTACTTTTCTTAAACGTAGAATGCAAACATTTTCTTGTTGGATTAGATATGAACATTTATGTAACAATCGCTTTAGCGCCAATTATAATTATTTGTGGTTAGCATCATGTTATTTTTTGGTCAAAGAAGCCTCATTTGGTTCATTTTTATTTGAGACGAATAAATTGAAGTTGTGTTAATATCTTGAAGATTAAACTCATGTGTTAGGTTGAGTATTTGTGCATGAGAATTTGAGAGACGCACCCAAAAGAATCCAAAGGTCAGAGTGTTTGTTCCCTTTTCCCCCCACTAGCAGGACCAATTAGACCTAAAGGGTTTGTAGAGTTTGTACATATATGTATGGTTATATTCTCTACGTGGCTAAACTGAGTTTGGCCTTATGACATCCTTATATAAAGGAAACTAAAATAAAACTTTTCACTGAGAGTACTTAATATGTGCGGCGAAATTTGATTATTTTTATTAAGGTACTAGAAGGTACAAAAACGTGAGTTTGTTACAAGGGCAACAAGAGTCTCTTCAACTATAGGTTTAATATTTTTTTTTAAATCTATTAGAACGAAATGTAATTAATAATTTCCCCTCTCCCCAATTTCCCTTAAAAAATAAATTTGGCCAAAACAGAAATACCTTTAATTAACAAAATTTTTGAGGCAACAGGAAGTAATTAAAATGATTTTTTTATTATAATTGCTTCTCGCCTTTCAAAATATTAAATTTTGTCGAATATCTTTCAATCCGATTCACCAACACTGAATGAATTAAAATCATCACGAAGGAGAAGAAAGCTTTAATTAGTTTTAATGGTTTTAAAAAAACTCTTCCTTCATTCTTTTGTGGCCATTCCAATATAATTATGTCCACTCTGGAGAGAACCCTTACGATGAAATCATAACTAGTATTATTATTCTCATACTAGTGCCTACACTTAATTATTTAGGAAAAATTAAACTACCTTCTGGCAGCCAGCAGGTGAAATAGTTAATGCGAGAACTCAATCACACCAGAATCCAGTATACAATAGTCCCGCCTAAACAATCGAGACAGGCGATAGAAACCCAGCCTATCGCCGCACATTAGCACAGGTATCACTCATGAAAATCTCACAGAGAAAGACATACAACCAAAATCTATCTTACCGTCAAGGGAGCAAAGTGATCTTGGAAGAGCGGTTCAGGAGGACGCTTCATCAAAAGCACTTCCGCGACCGTGTCCAATCCGGGAGGTTCCACAAGATTTCTTTACCACCCATTTAGCGACTGCCTACAAGGACTTAAGTCGCTCTAATTAATTAATTATAAGCCTAAAACTAACTACATTAAAATATAAAATAAGTCAAACACGTAACCTAAAACCAAACCAAAAGAAAAGCAAGCAAAGGGAGATTAACCCGGCGTCGAGAGAAGGCCCGTCTCCCTCGGCGTATGTATAAGCGACCTACAACAAAGAGAGTCGAATGAAATAGCGGAGGTCATCCTCCTCCAAAAAGTCCGATAGTTCTAAGTCTGTGTACACAAACCCGTCCATAGTACAGGGGGAGAAACGCTAGCGACCTCGCTCGACCAGGTACCGGGAGAGGTAACCCCAGAATAGGACATTCAACAAGAATATGCCGAACGGTCGGGGAGACAACCCACTCATCGCAATAGGGTGCAAGGCAGCGCTCCATCAAATGACGGTGCGGCTGCATAATTCAAAGACGACATAAAGCGAAATGAAACCGTTGCGCAATGTGGAGGTGTGTGTGTGGGGGGGGTAGATTCATGGGAACAGTCGCTGCGCAATGGCAGGCAACTTCAAGTTCCCCTCTGGCCGGTGGGCTGCACTGATTCGTGCCATGCAATCAGTCTCAGCAAAATCGAAACGCTGGTCTGGGAGCCTAGTCTTCGCGGACTCTTTGGCGCCCTCATGTCCTGCAATTCCCTCATGCCAAGAAAAGCAGAACAAAATAATTTCGAAATCTACCAGGCAACCGTAGCGTTAGGAATAACGCAAACCAGAAGGTTTATAGAATCCAATGCTTAAGAGCACTCCGGGAACTTTCTAAGCCGCTAAAGCGCATAAATCGGTCTCCGAACTGGCCACGACGCGTTATCTACCCTACCGAGTGGTGTATTGCAGCCAGCTTGGCCGTGAAAACAGGCGCAATGCCTGGTAGAGCCCCGTCGATTCCAAACTGAGGGGATGGGGCGTGGAAACTGCCCTCCCCCCCTCTTGGGACTAAGGCCATCCGTAGACAGTAGCATAGTTCTAGCGTGACACGAAATGTGCTAAAGGAAAAACAAACGCAATACTTTCGGCTGCTGTGGCTGTGGAAGACTTAGGAGCAGAGGCGTGGCGACAAATAGACAAATATAGTATACCCTCTAGTGTGGTCTCCTGAGCAGAACTAGAGATGCCATGTGCCCGAGAGCTACATCGAACGCTCGAGGGAGTTTCCCATCCCTAATTCCAAAAAGCTTAGGGTATAATAACTAGCGTCTCTCTGCGGCATAGGCACCGTAGAGATCGTCTCCGGATGCAGTGAGAGTCTATGGTGACTGAAGGAATGGCCTGGTCCCCGCATACAGGCGCACAATGCACTATACACGGCTCAGAGAAAGTGTCATATCTACAGCATCAAGAAGTAGGCTCTCAATGGGAGATGTGTTGAAAGCACTGGTCGCCAGATGGAAATGGGTGTGGTGAATCGAGTTAACCTTCCGCAATACACGCTCAGCTACGTAGTCAAGCTTTGAACGAACAAATGATCGGTAGAAAACTAAATGCAGTGGCCCTATCATTACATGAGGTGTTGAACGTTCTAAAAACGAAGAATATCTATGGTGCGGCTACAAAGAGACCATTAGGTTGGGAATATGGGTTTCTCAGGTGAGGCATCTGTCGGAAAAAAGACTGAGGAAAAGGGGGTGGACGTATCCACTACTTCCAGGCAAACACCGTTTAAAAACAAATCCAGTTTAAGTTGGATCCGTGGATGGCGGCAAAAATGCACCACCCTAGCTTGGCAAAGGAAAACCAAAACCTGTGAGCTTCGGCATAACAAGAGATGGAGTTTAATGGCAGCTAGAGACAACAGTCTAGGGTTGGCATCTGGGCGGAAACAAAAGAGATCAAAAGCTCATCCGCGTAAAGGGAAGCGAAACATCTTCCGGTACTGTTGATGCTCAGGGCAAAGAGTCTGACACTGACGACAATTCCCTGCGGTACAAACCTCTTTCTGCTTCATTGAGCCAGAGAAGACTTCCCCACCTATACGCTGAATCGACAATCCCAGAAAACTGAGAAATAAAGATTGGTAGGCGTCCCTTTGCCGTCATCGTGTGTGGAGTCCCCATGATACCGTATCGCCATGTGATAATGTGATAATATAAGCCTTCTACAGATCGAAAACACCGTGTCATAGTGCTGTCTGCGAAAGAAATCCTCGCAGACGGCATTTTCAAGTCGGAGCAGATTATCCGATGTAGAACGGATCTTGTAGAAGCCGCACTGTGCAAAAGACAGGTTGCCTTCGCTGTTGAGAAAAAGACTAATCTAACATTTATCAATTTCTTCATCAACTTGCACACATATGAGTTTAAAGAAATTGTGTAGAAACTGGCCGGGGTAGAGTGGTCTCTCACCGGTTTGTTAAAAAACAAGCACACTAGCCATTCACCAGGAGTCTAGAGGGATACCCTCTACCCAGATCCAGTTAAACAAATCTAACAGAAATACTATTCCTGTCACCGAGGTGTGGAAGCAAGACATAAGGGACATCGTTAGGACCATTGGGGTTGTCCACGCACGAAGCGAGAACGGAACACAATTTACTCAATATAAATCTATCGTTGAATTTACTTTGTAGGTAAATTCCAGTCAACGTCCTTCAGCGGCATTAATACGTCCATTGATTGCTTGGCAGGGAAGTATACAGGCTATAAAATGAGGAGAAAATGGCCGTGAAGGAAAAACACACCTATGCAAGAAGGGTGTTTCCGTTAACTGAAGACAGATATAGCCACCAGGAAGAGCGGCGAGTGTGTTTTGAAATATACCTGAAACCAGCCTTAGCTCGACGAAATTCATCCCACAGTGAAATCGTTCGGTTGGTGCGTATACCGCGTGTAGACATGACGCATCTGTTTGAGGACCATCTCACACTCGGCTTACGACGAAGGAAGCGATCGAAGTGCAAAACTGCCAGACGTTGTAAGAATAGTAGTTAAGCCCTTGTCGATGCGGTTGCGGGAGAAAAACACGACGGCATCACCCTTCGTCCTAAATTCCTTGACTAGGACAGAGAAATCAGTCATTTCCTGAAATGCGGACCACCAAGACACGCAAAAATCACCACCGAGAGGTGTCTCAGGCGTCAGTTATCCAGAATATGATATTTGAATGAGAAAGTGATCACTACCATGTAGGTCATCGACCACCCTCCACCAAACCCCAGGGTGTGCATCCAAAGAGCACATAGATAGATCAAGACAGGAAAATAAAGCGGTTCTCTGTTTATGATGCATAAACTGATCCACAGCTCGTCTATAAGGTCGGCAAAAACATCACCCCTGAGATTAATCGAGTAGTCTCCCCAGAAGAAGTGTCTACCGTTCTAATCCACGAGAAGTAGAAAAGGCCTCGGCAACCGTGCCAAGGCGAGGGGGAAGTTCCCCGCGTCGAATCGGGCTGACGGTAGAATGTACACAGAAACAACTGTATACCCCCTATCGAGGTGCAGCTGTACTTCTACTGCCTGGAAGGAGGTATATAAAGCAAAAGAAGGACGCAGACATCATTTGGGGCTGCAAATCGCGCTTCCACCTTCCCGGCGCCCATCCCATGTTTGCGGAGTCGAAAACATTTTTATCTTGGGAGGGTGGACAGGTTACACGCGCTTAGGATGGTATCCTGCAAAATAAGAGCTAACGAGAAACTGGAGAAAACGAGCCTCCGCAGTTCCTCCCAGTTGTCCCGGAGTCCGCAGCAATTCAGTGAAGGATTATGTACTCCAGACGTAGCTCCGAGGAGATGATGTGCCCTATTCGAAGATAAGACCTTCACGTGAATAGCCGTACGCGTTCCGAACAAGGCGCTGAAGCCGAAGTTGCCTTCGAGGAGGTTGGGCTCACTATCCGATTCTTTTCCTCTCTCCGAATTAAACCTTTGGCGGGCGGGATGGCTTCTGAGGCGGGGGTGCCTCCTATGAATAATCCGCCCTCTCAGAGCCACCTATTCCAGCCTTAGAGGGTTGCGTAGGAGCCAAAGCTTCTTGGGTGCTCTCCTCCTTTCGGGGGACAGCTTTAGCAACCCCGGAAGACAGCCCAACGATCAGCTTTGTATGTGTTGCCTCATGAGAGTCTTACTGGAATTCGGTCATGCTGGCAAATGGGAGAAGGGGCTGGTTTTAGCGAGTCTTGGCCCTCAGGGCTGAGGGCTCATCTTGGCCTGTCATGCTGATATTTCCCTAGTCACTTGCAAACCCGTCTTTCCTTCAAGCCCCCACATGGGGTGAGGAACCTGTAATCCTTTTTGGCTTCTTCCTGTTCTTTTTCTTTTATGAGAGGTGGGTAGGGAGTGAACCCGCTTTTATTCACCCGCAGAAGTAACCCCTAGCCTGGATGGACCAGCCTTAGCAAGATCCTTCTCCGAGATTGAGAAGAGTTTGACTGTCAGGGGAGCAACAGTGGGAGGATGAGCCCCCTCCTTTCCTTGTAAGTCCTTAAGTGCCGAAGCAACCTCATTAAAAGATTGAACAGGGCCGTACTCAGTCTCGCTGTTTGACACCAACCCCTGGTTCGACAACATGGAAGAACCTGCCGTCTGAGGCTAGGTCCCTTCAGGGACCATGTCCATGTCAGGGAGGGCCTTCATGTTACGGCTACAAACCACCCCAAAAGGCATCACGGATCCTAATCAAGGACTGACCAACCTGCCCTGAACTCCTTTGCCTCCTAATAGGGTTGGCCTCTCGATCCGCTCCCACCGGGAGCAGATAACTGCGGGCCGCATTCCTGTTCTCCTGCACGTCCCTGTTAGGGAGATAGAGTCGCCAGAGGTCAGCTCCAAAGAAGGCGGTGATTTGGAAGCCAACGCACACGTAGGCTTAGGGGAGGAGTAAACCTCCTCTCCGGTAGAAGAGGGTTAGAGGGAACCTGAGAAAGCAGGAGGGGGGGCTTCTTGAGATGGCCAAAGGATGGCAAAGAGGAAGTCCCTTTGCCCCATTGCGATGGTTAGAGGGGAGCGTCTCCATATGTTCGAAGGGGTGCCTCGATTTTCGTTGTTCTCCCCGACACCTAGGCCGCGCTTGGAGCCGAATCTCTATGCGCTTTCCCACTATTGCCGTGCTGAGTCACGTCAGCACAGCGGCCAGAAAACATCGCTGTGTCTCTTACGGGTGCGAGGGCGAACTAGAATAGTCCGCAAATTTAAATTCTCGTCCTAAATTTCTCATCTTAAATGGTCATGCAGTCCGAAGGCCATCCTGATTCTGGCCATTTAGTTATTTTATACAGTAAGCCTTGCGCAGGGGACAATATTGATATCCACCCGGCTTCAGCAGTCATGGAGTCACGGATACTACGAACTAGGAGATGCGGATATTCCAATTTCTTAAGAAGACGCAGTGCGCTCTGCGATATTCTTAAGATCACGAGTTGTTCTTTGGACCGGGTACGTCTCGCAATCTTCGGTGCTAAACGGTCTATTTCAATCAACTGGAGGTTGCAGGGGGATTCAACATAGAGATCATCCGACCACTTTGGATTAAGAGCCACCAGTGTACACTGACACAGCTACAATATGGCCGATATTTGTTTTAAAAAAATATGCAATGAGGCAGGTTGTCTCCGCTGTCCATAAAAAAATGCTAACCTAAATTAACTTTTTTTCCATCAAGTTGCACAAGAAAGGTGTCAGAGAAATTGAGCGAAAAACAATTTGCCAGGAATCTGGAAAGATACCATAGATCCAGATTGGGTTATGAAAGCTATAAAAAAATCCACACCTCACTCATTCAGGTGTTGAAGCATTGCATACGAGATATCGTTGCAAACCAGGTGTGGTTTTCGCGCACGAAACGTTAGCGGAAAGCAGCTTTAATTACCGTAATCAAGTCGGTGAGCTGTGCTGCACTTCTGTACGGGAATTCTCTTCGATAGCCATCAGCCACTCACGACGTGCTTTAAATGCTGGTGAAGCATCATCCCTGCATGAGATCGGGAGAAAGCAGTCGCGATGACTCCGCTATGGATCCAGGGTCCGAGATGGTAGTCCTGTCTTCCTGGAGCACGGTAGGTGTGTCATATAACAACTTAAAGAGTTTATCCCGAATAATTTTTCCCGCTTACACACCTCCGCAAAAGACGTCCTCCCATTCAGTCGATAGACTTGTGCGCGCAAATCAAAGCGGCGAGCGTGTTTTAAACAAAACGGAATCTGTCCTTCGCCCTTCGAAAGAAAGAGCAATCTTGTCCTCCCCCTTTGAAACGAACAAGAATCTTGTCCTCGCTCTTAGAAACTCACAATGAAATCGTTCAAAATGCGATCGTAGGTCTTATAGGCATATTACTTCACTCTGGGGGCCTTCTCACACTCGGTGGGCTACCAAGAAAGCATGCAGCATGTGTTCAAAGTGTTCGAAGAAAAGAAGTTTGCCGTCACCGATTAAGGTGTCGGTGAAACAAGGTCTGCTGACCAAAAGGTCGCGTGCCCTCACTTATTCTGATTTATGACCACAACCAACATATTATAGCCGAGTGTATCATATTATAGCCTAGCCTAGTATATCCTAGACTAGTATAGTATACCATACCCTATACTAGAATAACCTTGCTTAGCTTAGCCTATTATATCCTTTGTTAGCTAGCCTATCGTAGCCTAACATAGTATTACCTAGTATATCCTAGCATAGCAGAGTATAACCTTCCCTAGCTTATTATACTTTAGCCTACCCTACCCTAGCATAGCATAGCCCTATCTAACCTAGCTTAGCATAGCCGAACATAGTATAACCTAGCCTAGCATTAACTATCCTAGACAAGTATAGCCTATATTATCCTATTATACCCTAGTCAAGCATAGCTTAGTATTGTCTAGCCTAACATACTATATGCTATACTAGCATAGCATTTTCTGGCTTAAATTAGCATAATATATATTATCCTTGTACATTATATCTTAGCATAGCTTAGCATAGTATAGCCTATTCTAGTCTTACTTAGCAGATTATAGCATATTATAGCCTAGTCTAGGAGAGTATCGGCCGAATAGTTATGATGTTATTGCCAAAACAAAATAATTCAGGGCTAACCTTGGAAAGACTTTGGCAATTCTATCATTTGAAGGAGAAGGTAAAACAACATCAGGGTTTCAAATTTCGTTAGGATCGACCGAATAGTTATGACGTTAATATAAAAAAAAACAAAAATCAAAACGGGGATCGACTGACATAGTGAGATGTAGAGTCGCTCGCACACGACTAAAAATCAAAGGCTTCATCAACCCACCTAAACTACACGACTTAGATGGAGAATTAAGTCATTTTCACGAAGGTGAGCTACCGTGAACGATACTAGGTAGATAAAGGTAGCTTCTCATGCGACAATGGTCCGTCAACAGATATATGAAAGTGATCGCTATCCAAACTGCAAGAGAGAAATGCACGGAGAGGAGAATAACAGGTCAGGGTAGGAAACCGGACTGGTTCTAGGGTAGCGATGCGAGAATTGATCAATATCTAGAACACCATTCTTCAGCTGATCGATCAAGTCGGTTAGGAGTCGGTCCCTGGGGTAGAACGTAGACCTCCTAAAATTAGTGCCTACCGTTTAAGTCTCCGAAGATGAGAAATGATTTCGGCAACCATGACCCGACATGATGGAAATCCGCCTCATCAAGGGCGCCTGGCGGTAGAATATAGATGCAATGTCACCGCCTGTAAGGAGGCATATCATATCGTGGTGGTGGGGTTTCAAAATCCTCAAACACCAGCAGGGTGGGAAGGGAGCACGCACCCAACTTGGTGTCCTGAATACAGACTGCTAATGGAGAATGGGAGGAGGGGAGCATCCTCAGATATGTCCTGTTAGACTGGAGTCCGCAGTAAATCCCCTGAATGAAAATGCAGGTGAGGCCAATTTAGAAGTAGATCCAAATTCCATCTTCGAAGAGAAAAACGCCCAACAGTGAGGTGGCTGGATGGCACTCGGAGACAGACCCCCGAGAAGTGTTAATCTCGGAAAATGCCGATCGCGCTCTCACTTTCAAGATAGGTTAAAGAGAAGGTCCGGCTAGGTACGTGAGCCTTGGCATTCCAGAATCTTGCTTGGGGGGGGGGGAGTTTCCCTGTCTTTGGGTGGAAGGCGCCAGCCGAGTTTGCTCATTCCATCTTTGGGCATGGACGAGGGGAGGGGGGGGGGGCTTAGGCTTCTTTAGTGTTGGCATGCTTTCGGTTGGCAGTCTTAAAGTAAACAGTGAGGTGGTCACTGCCACATTCCGGGAACTTTCCTCCTGATATTTGGGCGACTCAGTAGAGAAGAGTGGTGGCTTTGCTTTCTGCGAAATGATCAATCGTTTTTTTTAGTTGGATGCTCCTTTCTATTAGCCGGTTACAAGGATACAGTCGCCGAAATTATGACAAGCATATATTCAAGGTAGTTTAAAGAACAAAATAAAAAAAATAACAACCCTTGACTGTAAGAAAAAGAGGACGCCAAGAAGAATAGGGTAGTTTAAAGAACAAAATAAAAAATAACAAACCTTGACTGTAAGTAAAAGGGGACGCCAAGAAGAATACCCCTATGTCTCTTACCTATAACTCCACGTGGAGTAAAAAACTCTGTATCCAAAGAGAAAAATAAAAGAAGAAAATATTTGAATATCAGTTTAGGTGAGCGCTAAAAGCTTTCACCTCTCCGCTGAAATGCTAATCTCTGTAGTCGGGAAAAGAATAGCCGAAAGTTTCCACCCACATCGTTGGAGACGATTAAGACCGGTGTCGGGTGACAAAAGCTAATCTCTCTTGGCGCAGGAAGCTTTATCACAAACGTCTATGCCTTCCAGCAAAGAAGCACCATAAAAATGGCCGTCATATAAATACCCTGGGTTTTTCAAAGATCGGCAGATTGAGTTTGAGATCTTATCGCCTTCGGTTCAGATCGTGTATCTGTTTTCTCAAGTACCTGGTATTCGCGTATAACAACGAGGTTGTCTCTCACCAGGAAGATCCATCTCTTTTGTGAAGGCTTACTCTGTTTAGAACAAAGCCTCGAATCATTTTTTCTCCGAAGGACTGGCCGGGATTCTTCTCGCCTCATCAGAACCCCCTCTTCAAGGATCTCCAGTTTCACGTGTGAGATTTTGCGCCGAGCCGCGTCAAAGTCTCGATTTTTGGAGGTTGCACTTCTTTGGAACAAAGGTGCCTTCGTCCGCCTTCTAGGAGGATCGTGAACTCGTCCTCTGGTCCCCCCTCCCCCCTCACCCTTTTATCCTCGTCACCATCAGGATATTCGGCCGAGAATCACGACCATTTTCCGTCTCCATTCCCCCGCGCAGACTCGCTAAAGGAGTCCCCCTTCCTCGAAGACTTCCTTTAAGGTAAAACGATTACATCTCCCGTTAATCGACCCGCTTTCCAACTTTTAAAAATTCCTTCTGTATAACTGATTTATAGTATCCCATTTAAAAGCTAATTAACAAGTAATTAACGTTACCCGATTGCCAATTTTTATAGTCTGTCAGTATTATGCTTATTTACATTTCCCGTATGTATATATATGTTAACTAGTGACTTATTAATAATTATATTTTTTGGTTTTAACTCTTTAAATATATCCTTGAGCTACAATTTGGTAAACTCATTTAAAGCTATCGGCTCCTGTATTAAAATCGCACTCTTATACCTCGTAATCAACGGATTACTTTTATGAAGTGAACGTACTTGTATGTAGCGAAGGACGCGTACGTACATTAGAGGATATATGTGTATGTAACTGTGTATATACATATTCTCGTGGCTCTTATCTCTTTCCTTCCAACCAATAGATACATATATGTATATATAAACGTATTGTCTGGGGAGTGACCTATTTTCGACATCGACCTAAACGATAAAAACGGAAAAAGAGAAAAGGACAGATACAGCCGCCTGAGAGAGGCCTGCCTCTCTCTTAAGGGCCCGAACATGCAACTAGACACCCAAACAATATACAATATGGAAGAGGCAAGCCGCCCATGGTTCCTTTTAACAATGTATTTACTAATGCTCTCTGTCGCACTTTCCAGGCGTGGCAGATCAGTCTGGTTAGTTCCTTCGCAGTTTAGATGATTTCTAAAAAACAAAGGACGCCTCGGTTTAACTGGACAGAAAGTCGCTGAGAATCGACTACATTGACGAGGGTTAATGAGGAACCCCTTACTCACTCTTCAGGAGAGGGTGGGGTGGAACTCCCGCTCCTTCATCGTAGGGTGCAAATGGAGAGACCTCTCTGCCATTTAAGGGTGGTGGGAAGGGATCTCCTCCATCAGTCAAATCCCCATCCCCCCCGGCATTAAGGTAGGGCGAGGGCGTGTTTTAAGCGACGTTTCTTCTGTAAGGCATTACTTCCTTTCTTCGTGCTCGTGCACAGTAACTGAAAAAGCAAAGAACACTTGCAAGAAGGATACTATGGCCACCCAATGCCCTGGAGGCTTTATAAAAAGTCTTCATAGTATCAGAAATATACAGAATATGATCATATATACATACATGCCCTCATTTATGAGCTGGGATTGACCTTGACAACCAGAACGAATTTTCCTTGTACTTCGTATCATAAAGAATGGGGCCGAATGTCACCTTATAATACATATGTGCATTTGAAACGATGAAGAGAGTCGACAGCCTAGGACATCTCCACCTCATTAGTCATTGGGATTTCGGCCCTTTCATGAGGTACGGACCCCACGGTCTGAGTTCAAATATGTACACTGCTAGAGGTGCAGCATACAACCAGAACTTCTATAAAAAGTAAGGGATTTGGTCGGGAGGTTGGGAGGGACATATGGTGACTGCCGCCAAGATCATACATCGCCATAATCAAGTAGAGCCTATTACTAACCTACATTTAAAATAAAACAAAAAAGTACACACGAACGAAAGAAACAAAGCCATCAACAAATAAACAAGAAATGAAACAACAACAACAAGGAAGCGAACTCCGGCTTCGAGGTGCGAGTCCAGAGAAAAAACAAGAAGATGTAATGGATGTATGAATTATATTGTAATAAGGAAGAATAAGGATAAGTGGGCAAAAAAAGGAATTAGTCTGGGTGTTTACCTTGTAGGGCTCGTTCTATAAAATAAGTAGGCCTCTGGCACGAAATTGCAGGATTTAATAGGCCCAGCGAGGAACCCCACAAACGGATGCGCGTTGGATTTATCAAATCCTAAAAATTGCTATGTGTGTAAATTAAGTAAATAATATGCCAAGTCTAATAAATAAATAAGCAAAGAGAATTAGGAAATATTAGCCCCTTATTAAACCCACCATTCACTCTCTAGGATGGATCCACTTTAGTAACTACCAAAATCAACCCATTTTTCTCCTAAATGTTTTTAACTCTTACAGTTTTTACAAATTTTAAAACAAAGTTTAAATTTATTATTATAGTTGATTATCTTTAACTATTGCCAGGCCAATTTCTCTTATAGTTTTTTAGTTTTTAATTAATTAATTTTTACAAATTTCAAAAATATATTTTCAATTTATTCTCCTTATTAACTACCTTTTTTGAGTAATTTTTAAAGCAAATTTAACTATTATCAAGTCATAATTTAACTTTTAAAAATTATAGTACATTATATTAATATTTTATAATTAGTCACCTTTTAAAGCAATTCAATGTCTTGTTGACCACTACCTTTTCATGTTTTCTTCATATGTATTAACTTTAGTAAACTTGTAATTTTCGAAACGTAGTAATAAATTAAAAGATGTTACACCCGTTTCTGGTGGCTCTAAGATTTATCCTCACTATCAAATGCAGGCTTGACGGCCAAGATCCATATATATATATATATATATATATATATATATATATATATATATATATATATATATATATATATATATATATATATATGAATCCAAATTTATTATTTATTTAAGACCACAGAACTAGTTTCGGCAAAGTTATAATTGATGCCATTTTCAACTAAGTAAGGAAACAAGGTCTGCTGACCAAAAAGTCGCGTGCCCTCACTTATTCTGATTTCTGTCCTTACGATTTTGAAAACTTTCATTAATTCCCGGAGTAACCTTGGGACGACCTTGGCAATCCTATCATTCGTTAGAGAATGTAGACACCTTTAGGGTTTAAATTTAGTTAGAATCGGCCGAATAGTTATGATGTTATTACGGAAAAAACTAATTTCCTGGCTAACCTTGGGAGGACCTTAGCAATTATATCATTCGAAAGAGAATGTAAAACAACATAGGGGCTTTAAATTTAGTTAGAATCGGCCGAATAGTTATGATGTTATTACGGAAAAAACTAATTTCCTGGCTAACCTTGGGTGACTTTGGCAATTATATCATTCGAAAGAGAATGTAAAACAACATAAGGGTTTCAAATTTCGTTAGAATGGTCGGAATTGTTATGATGTTATTGCCAAACGAATATAATTCCCTGACTAACCTTGGAAAGACTTTAGCAATTCTATAATTCGAAAGAGTATGTAAAACAACAAAAGGGTTTCCAATTTCGTTAGAATTGGCTGAATTGTTACAATGTTGTTAAAAAAAAAAGCAAAACATGGACCGACCGACCGACATCGTGAGATGTAGAGTCGCCTGCGTCTAAAAAATCACAACTTTCTAAAAGTTTATTAAAAAGCAGAACTAAATTATATTAATAAAATATATATATTTTTTAATTAAAATGGCGGGCCTTAACTTTTTGTCACACGTCATTTATGGAATTGGAAAGGCGAGAAAATGGTCACACTATAATTGTATAGTTTAGAATAGTATAGCATAGCACATCATAACATAGTATAACATAGCATATTATTGCATAGTTGTGCTTATCATATTTTAGCATAGAATAACATGGCATAGTATATTGTAGCATAGCAGTATAATATAGCATATCATAGAAAATAAAGTATAGTAAAGTATAATATAGTATAGTATATGTAGTATAGTATCTCCTGCATAGTATAGCCTAGCATAGCATATCCTAGTATAGACTAGCATTGTCTAGAATAGTATAACATTTTACAGCATAGCCTAGTATTATCTCGAATAGCGTACCACAGGATAGCCTACCATAGTATTACCTCAACTAGAATAATAAAGCCTAGCATAGTATAGACTAGCCTAGATTGCTTGACATAGTAACTCCTGCCTAGCCTAGCCTAGCATAGTATAGTATATCATAGTATAACAGAGTAGATTATGTCATAGCATAGCCTACCATAGTATGGCCTATCCTAGCATCGGATAGTCTAGTCCAGCCTAGCCTAGCTTAGTATAATCAAGTCTGGCCTATGATTCCCTATAATACTAGAACTTACCATACCATACTCTAGCGTAGCTAGCATAGTTTAGCCCAGCCTTACATAGTATAGTTTAGTTTGGCATAGTATGACTTAGCCTAGACTAATCTAGACTAGCCTAGCAGATAATCTATATTATGGCCTATATTAGCCTAGAAACCATAGTAAAGCCTAGCCTAACATAGCCTAGTGCAGTCTAGCATATATAGGGTAGTAAAGCTTGCCATAGTATAGCTTATCATAGTATAGCCTAGCCTAGAATAGTATAGTATAGCATAGCCTAACCTAATATAGTTTAGAATAGTTTAACATAGTATTGCCTAGCCTATCTTCGTATAACCTAGGCTAGCCTTGCAAAGCCTAACATAGTATAGTTTATCTACTATAGCCTACCTTAACCTAATCTAGCTTATCATAGTATAGTATAATCATAATATAACCTAGCCTAGTTTAGTATAAACTAGTCTAGCTTAGTATAGCCTAGCTTAGCATAGAATATCCTATCCTATTCTATCATGGTATATCTTGGCATAGAACACCCAACCATAGTCTAGCCTAGCCTACCCTAGCCTATGCTAGCTTAGCATAGTACACTATAATCTAGCCTAATCTAGCGTAGTATAGTCCAGCATAGCCTTGCATAACATAGCATACCCACGTATAGCCCAGCCTAGTATATCATAGCATATGATTGCCTAGAATAGTATAGTATACCCTAGAGTAGCCTAGTATAGACTTGCATATATAGCCTAGCATAGTATATATTAGAATAACCTAGCTTAG
This sequence comes from Ceratothoa steindachneri, assembly GCA_963969495.1. NCBI lineage: Eukaryota > Metazoa > Arthropoda > Malacostraca > Isopoda > Cymothoidae > Ceratothoa > Ceratothoa steindachneri. Next base: position 127,482,113 of record OZ018330.1, on the reverse strand, counting down.
TATAGTATACCTGAGCCTATCACAGTGTATCCTAGCATAGCATAGCCGGCATAGCAAAGTACAACCTAGCCTAGCTTAGGGCATCCTACAATTGTATATTAAAATTTAGTCTAGTCTAGCCTAGCTTAGCCTACCCTAGGCTAGTATAGCCTAGCTTAGCCTAGAATATCATATCCTATCCTAGCCTAATTAGGCATATCCTAGCTTGGACAAGCATAGCCTAGTATAGTATAGCATAGCTTACCTTACCCTAGCCTAGTTAGTAAAGTATAATATATCATACTATTGCCCAACCTAGACTAGACTATTAGATCTTAGCCTAGGGTTGCATAGCATGCATAACATAGCCTAGCCTGCCCTAGCAAAGTCTCGCTTATCCTAGCCTGGTATAGTGAAGACTAGCCTAGTGTAGCATAGATTAGTATATCATAGCCTAACCTAGCATACCATAGCGTTGCCTAGCCTAGCCTAGTCTAGCCTTTCATGCCCTGCCAAGCCTAGTACAGCTTAGCCTAGCCTAGCATAGCATAAACTGGCTTAGTATTAACTATCCTAGACATGTATAGCTTATACTATACCATTAGTATTCGTATTGTCTATCCTAACATATGTACTATATGCTATCCTATCATAGCATATTATAGCCTAAATTACGATAGTTTATTTTACCCTTGTACATTATATCTTAGTATAGGTTGTTTGTTATTGCCAAAATAGAGTAATTCCAGGGGTAACCTTGCTAGGACTTTGACAATTATATCATTTGAAAGAGAATGCAAAACAACTTAATGGTTTTAAATTTCGTTAGAATCAGCCAAATAGTTATGATGCCATTTTTTAAAACAGAATAGTTACCGGACTAACCTCGGGGGGCGGGGGGGTGAAGACTTTCAAAATAATATCATTCGAAAAAGGATGTAAAACAACATAATGGTTTTGAATTTAATTAGAATGGGCCGAATAGTTATGATGTTATTGCCTAAATAAAATAAATCCCGGGCTAACCTTGGGAGGACTTTGGCAACTATAGCATTCGAAACAGAACGTTAAACGACATAAGAGTTTCAGATTTCGTTACAATCGACCGAATAGTTACAGTGATATTACAAAACAAAACAAAATAGCCAAACGGGGACCGACCGACCGACATAGGGAGATGTAGAGTCACTCGCGGCCTGAATCGCACGCGACTAAAAAGCCAGAAAGGCGCTTAGTATATATAAAGCGAACAAAATGCTAAACAAAATGAAAAGGCTGGAGACAGTTATATTGAGAGAAGAAATGCAGAAGCTATCATCATTAACAAAGTCGATAATTTCAATTAATCCGAAAGGCAATAATACAAATTCAACAAATATATTTCGAATAAAGTCGCCAATCATATTTATAAGCCCCCGGTAGCAATTGTTCTCGGAGATTAGTCACTTCTCCTGAATCCACCCAAATACTTATGTTTTTCCAGACTGTTTCCTGCGTTTTCATTTTGTTTAGTATTTTGTTCGCCTTATATACACTGAGCTCCTGCTTGGCTTTTTTCATTACTTAGTGGAAAATGGCGGGATTCTGTGGTTATAAATAAATTTTGATTCAACTATTATGGTTTGCTATTATTAACTTCTCACTACCGAAGGTGTATCGGTAATCGGGGTAAGTAAAGGACTTTGAAAGGACGAGGCAAAGTAAATATAACTTTATTCTTGAATTGGCCTACAAGAAGGGGCAAGCGGAAACGTCTTGAGCCCTTTGCGGTCATTGTGTAGGCTTCCTGTTTTACGGGATGTATCGAGTCTAAAGACGGCACGAATTAGGCGAGTCGACGGGATTCCGTGACGCTACTAAGGGAAGGAATTGAGTTAATGAATCAGGAATAAGGAATCTTCTTCTCAATAATAAGAGTCTTTCTCTCTCTCAATATATATATATATATATATATATATATATATATATATATATATATATATATATATATATATATATATATATATATATATATATATGCAAATTTTGTTGAAGACCATTGTGTATTTTGCCTTAATTAATTTCCTTTGGCAACTTTCTCTTCTAACTATCTTTTTTATTCCATCTTGTAGATGGTGGATCACTTGTCCAGTATTCTTCTCTTTTAAATTAATGTCTTTGATAAAAACCAAACTAAAATGCTAAGCTTTCGATCTTATTCGATCATCTTCGGAGCGTTATGAAATTTCTTGCCTCCTTTACCGATGTAATAGAGGAGTGAGGATCTGGCAGAAAGTAAACTGAAATTAATTGATTAATTCATGAAAGTGATGAAATGTGTGGTAGGTTTATAAAGGTGTGAAAATGTTTTCTAGTTTGACATGGTGTTAGGGCATCCCTAGCATGCTTTCTTATTATTTTTGGTTCATAAAGTTTTATTCCTCCGTCATTAATGGTGCTGACTATCGAAGACAGCCAGGTTCCTCCATTGTTATATATATATATATATATATATATATATATATATATATATATATATATATATATATATATATATATTATTTGTCTAGTTTAATTTAATCCACCGTCGTGGTATTCAAACCCATCAATGTTTTTTATTATGCTAAATATCTCGAGTTAAATTTTATTAAGTTATTCATTTATTATTTTCAATTTGAGTTAAGTTTGGGCACTTCACCTCTTTTCATTTATTTTATTCTCTCTTCCTCTTCTTATTTTAGTTGGTTAATTTTGTTGATTTGTTCTTCCTCACTCCTTTGTGCTTGTTAAATTTAAATTGGGCACTTCTCCTCTTTTTGTTAAGTGAATTATTTTAATGCAATTTTGAATTGAGTTAAATTTGGGCACTTCGCCTCTTTTTGGTAAAATTAGTTAATTTGGATTTAATTTTGAATTGTATTGAGTTTGGGCATTTCGTCTCTTTTGTTAAGGTTAATTTGTCTTTCGTTAGTGTTTTTATTTGAATCGAGTTTTGATTTTGAGTTAGGGCATTTAGCCTTATTTCATTAAGGTTACTTTCCTTTGTATAGTACTAAGTATATATCGGTAGTACGTTCTCTCTGGCGCAGGTTTTTCCGCTTGGGAACAGAGCTGTTCTTCCAACTGTGCGTCTTCTGTTTCATCGTATGTTCAAATCGATGTTTAAAGTTGGGAGTATTTCCTGATCGATTCTGTCCCAAGTCTTTCTCCCTAGCCCTCGGGCAGCTCCACCAAAAAAATGGAGGTATCCCCTCCCTGTGCTTGCGCAGGGGACCCACCATATTTCTTTAACCGGAGAGGAGGCTTACTCCTCTCCTACGCCTACGGGTGCAGGGGACTCCCCCCCCTCCATTCTCTGGAGGTGCTTTCGGGCACCTCCCTTTTTCCAGCGGCAGTTCCCTCTTTTATTTCCAAGGGGACTGCCGAGAAAGCCAGCAGGCAGCCTATTGCTGACCGCCCCCCATTTAAGCGGTTTGGTAGGGCAAACCCCCTTAGGGGGAAGAGGGAAGCCAGGCCCCTTCGGTCGCTTCCCTCAAAAGACATGCTGGTTAGAATATTGAACCTTGCCGGGGTCAAGGCCTGTGGCTCCCCACACCACCTGACTAGTGACGATACTGCCAACGGGACCTGCGATGTCTTGGGGGAGGGGTGGGGGCATCTGGAGGCCCCCCTGAGGCCGACATGGTCCTTGAGGCAACCCAGCCTCAGACGGTAGGGCCTTCCATGAGGGGGAAATCCGGGCTCGGCGCCAAGCACCGAATCCAAATCCGCCCCTATGCAAGGTCCTTCTCAAACGGCGAGCGTTTCCGAGGCAGTACAAGGAGGGGAGGGATCTCATCCGACCGGTGCCCCTGCGACCACCAAGACCTTCTCCATTTCGGAGAAGGACCTGGCTGAGGCCGTTCCATCTGGCCTAGGGGCTTCTGCCGGCGAAGGTGAGAAGCAGGTTCATTCCCCACTCTCCTCTCCTAAAAAGAAGAAAAAGACTAAAAAGACTCGGAGCTGCTCTCTATCCGCTGGGGCTGCGGGGACGGATGGGTCTGCTCTCACTTTGGTAGGCGACCAAGCCAAGATCGGCACATAAAGCCCCTCTGCCCCACAGGGTAAGGAGCCCCTAACTAAGACCAAAAGTGCACAGGGCGAAGCCTCGATAACATCGGGGCCCCTCATTCAGAGGTTACCTGTCGTTTTCGAGCCCGCTGGCTTCAAGCGCTTCCTCGTTATTCGCTCCACTGATGGCACCATGTTGTCCAAGGGCAACATGATCCATCAGAGGAGAACATTAGCTAGTGCAATTATTAGAGAGCCGAAGGTGACCCGTTTCTCGGACGGGAGCCTTCTGGCGAATGCAGCGAATCCCGCCGAGGCGGCCAAGATAAGTGCTCTTCGGACACTTCATTGCACCCCGGTGAGTGTGACACCGCACTCTACCATGAACTTTGTGAAAGGAGTAGTTTATGCGAGGGAACTCGTTGACTACTCCATAGAGGACATCACCTCAGAGCTGGCTGACCATGGGGCAGTCAAGGTCGAACGTGTGATGAGAAAACAGGAAGGGGCCTCGAGACCCACCCCTACACTCTTCGTCACGTTCGACTGTGACAAGCTCCCTGATTTGGTGCGTGCCGGTTAGTACCGCTACCGCGTGAAGGCATTCGTGCCACTGCCGCGGCGGCGCTATTACTGTCACCGCTTCGGCCATACAAATCGTTCTTGTAGTCGTGCAAAGTCAGGGTCACGCGAAGTCTCTGTAAATTGTTCCAAGGCCGCACACGATAAGTCTAAATCGTGTGTGTCCAAGTGTGTCAATTGCGGAGAGCCTCACTCAGCTTCTTCGAAGCAATGTGGTGCATATCTCCTTGAGAAAGAAATCCTGGCCGTTAAGGCCCAGGATCGACTCTCATTCCGCGAGGCTAAGGACTTGGTCCTGACGCGCCGGCTTTGCCTGGGACGCCATATGCCTCAATAGTTAGAAAGGCACACTCTGCTCCTGGCCCATCCAAGCCAACGAGCACGATTGTTTCCGCGCCCATTCGGAACCCTTCTGCGGGCTCTACTCAACCTGGGCGCTTCCCAAGGAAAGCTGGCGGAAAAACGGGTTCATACCCAGCCCTGGCTAAATCCAGGGCTCCCCATTCTTTCCCCAGCGTGACCGTTTCCCGTAAGGCGAAACGGCCACACGCCTACGCCAAGTCGTTAGACTCACAGGAGGCAACACCCCTTAAGTTGGTCGCCAGGGCATTTTCCAGGGTTTCTGAAGCTGTCCCCCGAAAGGAGAACAGCAAAAAAGGAGCTTCGGCTCCTTCGCCCACGCCTTGTGGTAGCCCGAGTGGCACAGAGACGGTGGTTCCTCGAAAAGAGGACCCCCGCCACCGAAACCACAACGCCCGCCTAAGGTTTTGAGGCGGAGGGAGGAAAAGACTCGCATGGTGAGGCCAACCTCCCCAAATAAGTCTTTGAAGGCGACAGCGCCTTCGGCCATGTGTCCGGCCAACAACGCCCGGGGTTCTGCCTCAAGGAAGCGTACGGCCATTCCCGTGTGGGTCTTCTGTTCGAAGACGGCCCCCGCTTTTCCTCCGAGCTAGGCCTGGAGGGCAGATTCCTTCAATGGAATTGTCGTGAACTCCGGGCCAACTGGAAGGAGCTGCGGAGGCTCGTCTCGTCCCGTTCCCCGTTAGTTATTTTTCTGCAGGAGACCATGCTAGGCGCGTGCCCCCTGCGCGCCCGCCAAGGGTATAAGGGTCTTGCGACCCCACTACCATGGGATAGCCGGGCTGGGAGATGCGCGGTTTAAACCCAGCATGATGTCTCCGTTCTTCCTTCCTCTTTAGATACCTCCTTTCAGGCAGTGGCTGTGAAACTGCACCTGGATAGGAGGTATACTATCATTTCTGCGTACATTCCACCGTCAGCTGACTTCGACGCAGGGGACTTCCGCCGCGTCGTGGCACGGTTGCCGAGGCCCTTTCTCCTGCTTGGAGATCTAAACCGCAGGCAACCTCTCTGGGGAGATTACTAAATAAATCCCATGGGACAATTCCTTGCCGATCTGATCGAAGAGCTTGAGATCTGTGTCCTAAACGTGGATGAGTTCACGCATCACTGTCCGAGAAACGCTTCATTTTCTTGCCTTGACCTATCTTTGTGCTCTTCGGATGCACAGCCTGATTTTGATTGGGGGGTGGTCGATGACCTTCATGGCAGTGATCATTTTCCCATTTTAATATCATTTTCAGGGCAACTGCCCCCTGAGAGCCCACCTCGGTGGTGCTTGGCGCGGGCGCGGTGGCCTGCATTACAGGAAATGATTGAATTATCTATCTCAGTCGAGGAGTTTAGGTCCGTAGGTGAGGCCGTTGAGTTCTTCTCTGGTAACCTCATCGCCGCGGGCCTGAATACTATTTCTAGGACGTCTGGCCGTTTTGCACGCCAACCACTCCCAAGGTGGTCGGCTGAGTGTGAGACGGCCCTCAAACAGAAGCGTTATGCCTACATGCGCTATAAGCGCCGCCCGAACGATTTCACTGTCGGTAAATTTCGTCGGGCTAGGACTAGGTTCTGGTATATTTCGAAGCACGCCCGCCGCTGTTTTTGGCGGGCATACGTGTCTTTACTTATCGGGAAAGACCCCTTTAACAGAGGTGTGGAAGCGAATCAAAAGGATTCGGGGCAAGTTCTCGCAGGACCTCCCTACCGTTCTCCAGGAGAATGGGACCGCAATCTTGGACCCGCGTCCGTGGCGGAAACTTCCGCGACCACTTTTTCCGCATTCTCTAACCGGAAAACTTTTCTCGCCAGCATTCAATGCACGTCGTGATGTCGCGGAAAGCCGCCTGCTGGTCTTTACCTCTAGAGGCGGAGAACTCTTAAACGACAGGTTTACTGTGAGTTAGTTGCACTCCGCTCTTGCTTCGTGCGCGGACACCGCCAATGTTCCCAACGATGTCCCGTACGCCATGCTTCGACACCTGGGTGAGCGAGGCATGGCTTTTCTGTTAGATTTGTCCAACAGGATCAGGGTGGAGGGTCTCCTTCCAAATTCCTGGTGAATCGCTACTGTGCTTGCCTTTCGCTAGCTAGGGAGAGATCACTCTACTCCGGCCGGTTCCCCCCAATCTCTCTAACTTTTTGCGTGTTCAAGTTGATGGAGAAATTAATAAATGTTATATTAGCCTTTTCTCTGGACAGCGGAGGCCATGTGTCTTCTGCACAGTGCGGCTTCCGCAAGTTCCACTCCACGTCGGATGCTCTGCTCCGACTGGAAAATGCCGTATGCGAGGCCTTCCTTTGTAGACAGCACTAGGCCACCATGTTTTTCGATCTGGAGAAGGCCTATCATACAGCATGGCGATACGGTATTATGGACACTCTCCACACGATAGGGGCGAGGGGACGCCTCCCAATGTTTATATCTGAATTTTTGCTAGATCGTCGATTCTGCGTATGGGTGGGGGGAGCCCACTCTGGCCCAAAGGAGCAGAAAGAGGGTGTCCCGCAGGAAAGTGTCCTAAGTGTGACACTCTTTTCCCTGAGCATCAACGCAGCACCTCCGTGCTGCCGGAAAATGTTCTCGCTACGCTCCACGTGGACGACCTTTCGATCTCTTTTGGCGCAGCCCAGATGCCAACTCTAGATCGTCGACTCCAACAGGCAATGAACCGCGTCTCTCGCTATGCCGAAGCGCACAGGTTTCGGTTTTCTTCTGCCAAGACTAAGGTCGTGCACTTCTGCCGCCATCCAGGCTCCACCCAGACCCAGATTTGTTTCTTAATGGGGTGCTCCTGGATGTGGTTGAATCACACTGTTTCCTTGGTCTTGTATTCGACCGACGCCTCACCTGGGAGGCTCATATTCGCACCCTTAGGGTCTCTTGTACCCACTCCATGGATATTCTCCGTTCCGTGACGTTCAGCGTTTGGGGCGCTGATAGGGATACTGCTCTACTTCCTAATCGATCCTTTGTTCTTTCGAAGCTCGACTACGGATGCGAGTTTTATGCATCTGCAGCCGAGCGTTTATTTTGGTGGATGGATTCGGTCCACCACACCGGCCTTCGCCTTGCGACCAGTGCCTTCCGCAATTCCCCCAATAAGAGCCTGTTGGTGGATGCTGGGGAGATGCCACTCGCTATGTGCCGCGTGCAAGGCATCACTCGCCTGTACGCGCGAGCCCGGCGCCTCCCTCAGTCGCCAACAGCTGTCACTGCATCCGCAGCTGATCTCGACGGTGCCATGCCGCCGAGAGACGCCAGTCATACCCTAAGCCCTTTGGGTTTAGGGCAAGGAAACTCCTTCGAGAGGTAGATATAGCTCTTGGGCCGGTGGTGCCCCTTGTTCTGCCTAGGACGCCACCCTGGAGGGTACCACATTTGGCTATTTGTCGCCACGCCTCTGCTCCCAAAGCTTGTACGGCGCCGGGAGTATTGCGTTCGAACTTTTTGGAGCACACCTCGTGTCACGCTGGAACCGTGCCAGTGTATACGGATGGCTCCAAGCTCCAAGAGGGGGTCGGGTTACACGCCGTATCCCCTCTGTTTGAAGTCAGCGGGGCCCTGCCAGGCGCTGCGTCTGTCTTTACCGCCGAACTGGTGGCAATACACCACTCGGTATGGGAGATTACGCCACGTGCTCAGTTCGGAGACCGGATTGTGATCTATAGCGACTCACAAAGCGCCCTGAGTGTTCTCGGGGCATTTGAATCTCCGCATCACCTGTTTCGCGATATCCGCAACGCCACGGGCGGATGTCGAGATTATCTTCTGCTGGGTTCCTGGACATATAGGATTATCGAAGAATGAGCACGCCGATCAGGGCGCCAGAGAGTCCGCGAGGACTCTGCGACCGGACCAGCGTTTCACTCTTTCTCACCCTGACTACACTGCAGGAATATGGGCAGCTCTTCGGACTGCTTGGCAAAGAAGATAGGAGACGGTCTAAGGGAACTTAAAGTTGCGTGCCATTGCGCCGCGACTGTTCCCATAGGCCTATCCCCCAATGCCACGACGGCTTCAGGTTGCTTTCTGTCGTCTCCGAATTGGACACACTCGTGTGACGCATCGCTATTTGATGGAGTGCTCGCTGGCGCGTTATTGCGACGATTGCGTCGTCCCCCAGACTGTTCGGCACATTCTTGTTGAATGTGTCAGTCTGGGTGATCTTCGCGCACGTTACCTGTCCCGGTAACTGGATGGGCGGGGTTGCTACCGCCTGTGCTTTGTACTCGGGACAAGTGCGTGCACATTGACTGGTTGACATGTTGACTTTTTTGGGAAGGCCAGCCTTCTCCCTTTTATTTAACTAGGTTTTTTGTTGTTTTTGTTATTGTTCTTGTTTTCTTTCAAGGTCACACGCTCCTACACCGGGTATTGGGGGACCTTTTCCAGACGCCGGAGCTTGCTTCCTATTTGTTATCTTTTTTATTGTTGTTTTCTGTTCAACTTTTTATTTTAAAGCAGCCTAGAACTAGGTTGTTTGTTTGCGGCGACTTATACCGAAGTGGGCAGTCGCCAGATAGCCCCTTAAAAAAAATCATCTATTCATTCACACCCAATAAAATGCAAATGACGACAAAATAACTTACGACATCTTACGGATAATTCCCAGTACTCTCCCCGAAAGGTCAAAACCTCACCGCGGGGACGTCTTCTCCATACTCTACGGGAGCTAGATGTCGCTCTTGTCAGAATTATTGACACCCCTTTCGAGGTATACGGCTATATGCCAAAAAGAAATGGAAGCTGAACTCCTGGCCTCAGATAAAGCAATCAAAGTCTTCCACACTATAAACTTGACTCCAAAAATCCCTCCTCAAATACAGGCACACCGTAGCGTTATTTGCCGTAGATTGGACTCTTGGGTGGGGCACCACTCAAGCTGCGAAATTTCTAATGAAATTGAAAGGAATCGCCAGTGGGCTAAAGTCTCCGAAGTCATTAAATTCAGGGACTATACCCACGTATTCAAGGTGATTTTCCAGGAAACGGGAATGGCAAAGTAGGCTAAAGAACTCTGTCTCCTTCTCTTTCACGTCAGGGTCTGCCCCGACCAGATAGAAAGAGAGAAGTTCAGAGAGGTGCAAACATGCTTTAAGTGCTACAAATACAATGAACACACAACTAAAGCATGTCCACAAATCGAAATTATCTGTTCCATATGTAGTAAAGTTGGTCACATCTGGCGTGACTGCAGAAGTAGTGAGAAACGGTGCATAAACTGTAACGGTGATCACGGAGTCATGGCAATGTCATGCCCAGTAAAAAAGGAGGCAATCAAGAAGCAACAACAACGAAAAAAAGAAGAAGAGGAAACAAAAACAAACAGGTCCTATACCAAAGTGGCTAAGGCGGTAGTCGAAGAGGCCTCAGCTCAACGCACCTATCTTGAGGTAGAGAGCGAGCACTCTACAAAGATCATGTGCTGCATTTATTATGCGCACATAACAAACCTTACTAAGCCAGGCTCCTTTAAAAAAGAGCTAAATCAGATGCTGATAAAAAACGGAATGGACGAGATGTAGTTCCCGGAGAACCCTCCCTCTAAGGAAGTTATTCGCATTCAGATGCAGCCTCCTCAACCACAACCGGCCACTACACAAGCAGAAGCTGTTCTCGTTCCGGCAACTCAACCTCAAAGTAATCCTAAACCCGCAACAACTGAAACCTCCAAACAAGATTCAGAGGCAAAATTAGCCAATAAACTAATAACTAAATACCTCCACGGTAGCCGTACTAAACGATCACCCAACCGACAGAGGATGAGATCTGTCTCATCGTCAAAGGATAGCAAACATGCCTATCACGGCAGAATAATAAACCAAAAATATTCACCACAGAGAGTGCCATTCCCTGAGGTGAAAACAGACAAAGACGTAAGTGAAAGTATGACCACCGGCTGTTACAAGTGGGAATATAGTGATGACATTCCAGAGAGGGTAGTCGAAGAAGCCCTCATCCTTTGAATGGTCCGACTCAACCACGACGCCCTTGCTACCATCACGACCTCGGAGTTCAATAAAAAAAGATCCGTCAAATGCCAATCTCCATCAGCCAGCCCCTCCACACCAAAGAAACTCGGCAACATGGACAAACTAACAAAAGACTTGACCATCTTACAAATGAACACTAACGGATGGGACGACAAACAAATAACATACGGAAACGTAATCAGACAATGCGACCCTGATATCGTTCTTATATCAGAACACGGAAACGACACGACGCAGAAGAATATGAATATCTACAATTATAGCATAATAGCAAAGAACCACAACCAGGAACGTTTCGATGGCGCTGCCATCGCAGTCAAGAGAGGTATTAAGTTCAAACTACTCGCATCTTTAGACAAATCCTAGCTGGCCATCGAGATCCAAACCACCTTGGGACCACTAGTGGTCTCCACAGGGTACCAAACCCCAAGAAGAGATTATATCCCGATGCACAACTTTCTCCAACTGTATGCACACGGGAGAACAGTCTTGTTTGGAGGGGATATCAACGCCAGATGCCAGGAATCCGGATACACCGGAAGTCTAAACAAGAAAGGGAAGAACATGAAGAACATTATTGACAGGGGTATTGTTTCTTGCATTGGGTCCGACTTCCCCACTTATATCACCGACACCTACGCAACCAAGCCGGATATCACCCTGACCAGCTCTCAATTTCCCTACAATTACTATATCCAACCCGATCCTCTAATCCCAAGCGACCAGGTCACTATCATGATAAAAATATCCTTGAGCCCCATTCAAATACATGTCAGGGAGAGAAAATGCTTTTCCCGAGCGAACTGGGAAGAGAGTACAGTACCCATCTCGGTGAGTTCAGACCTAAAACAAAAAAACATCAAGGAGATCATTAATTGTAACATCAAGGTTAAAAATCAAACCGATAAAATCCAACTCATCATCTCTTATAAAACTACAAAAGCCAGCAACCTTCTGATGAAAAATAACATCTGCCCAAACTCCTCGAATCTCAAGTCAACCAACATAGTTTACGAGTTCATCTGCCCCGATAAAGACTGTAAGCTTTATAGTAACTCAAAATATATTGGCATGACATCTACCACACTTTTGAGGCGGTTGACTATGCATCTACAAAGCGGAGGGCCAAAAAAACATATGGAGAGTGTACATAATATTAACCTAGCGAGAGATATGCTCATTGATAACACCATTATTAAAAGAAAAGAGGTTAATAAAGCGAGGCTCAACATCTTAGAAGCCATATTAATAAATGAAGATAAGCCGGCCATCAACAGTCAAGCAACAAGCTGGAATCGTACATTAAAACTATTAAAAATTTCATGCACAAGAGTGGCTCATTTCCTCTAACGTTCCATTTAACCAAGGCGAATAAATACCCCTTAAAAATCGTTTTCTTTCACTTAATTTTCTGCCCAGATCCTCACTCCACTCATTACATCGGTAAAGGAGGCAAGAAATTTCATAACGCTCCGAAGATGATCGAATAAGATCGAAAGCTTAGCATTTTAGTTTGGTTTTTACCAAAGACATTAATTTAAAAGAGAAGAATACTGGACAAGTGATCCACCATCTACAAGATGGAATAAAAAAGATAGTTAGAAGAGAAAGTTGCCAAAGGAAATTAATTAAGGCAAAATACACAATGGTCTTCAACAAAATTTGCATATATATATATATATATATATATATATATATATATATATATATATATATATATATATATTTATTGAGAGAGAGAAAGACTCTTATTATTGAGAAGAAGATTCCTTATTCCTGATTCATTAACTCAATTCATTCCCTTAGTAGCGTCACGGAATCCCACGTCCTTTCAAAGTCCTTTACTTACCCGGATTACCGAGACACCTTCGGTAAGCCCAGCCTAACGGATAACCCTAGGGGAGAAATTATAAGGAGTCAGAACAAATTCTACAGAGGGGAAAAACTAGGCCCACTTTCTAAAGTCCTCGTCACCCGTCGAGCGCAATAGAAAAGAGGACTCTTCAATACACGCCCTTATAATTATCGACCACGCACCCACAAACCGGTAACCTATACTACCACATAACAGACAACATCATCACCACCCTATAACCTTACCTCGGGGGCACTACGGTCGTGCGTATCCTCCAGATGCCACGTATAGTAGCACGCCCTTGCGGGGCCTGGGAAAAAACACCCGCTTCCCTAGGACTGGTCAGAGAATTGAAATCCACTCTGTGAACTAAGATTTCCTTGCGGGCGTTGGGGCCTGAAGGGCACAAATTCATCCAGGTGCCTTTTGACACCCCCTTGCGGGAGGGGGGACAGAAAGAGAAGTTGCCATTGAAAAGGAATGTAAGGGGAGTGTTAGAAAAAAAAGGGTGCATAAAGGCCCCAGCTTCCCCGTGGCCTGTCCACAGTTTGGTGGAGTCCCTTCTGTGAATCAAACCTTCTTCGTGTGTACGTACCGCCACTCCAGTTACTCTATGTAGTAGTTTACAAAGGGTCTCTCCCTGTGCGTTTGTTATGTAATAATGGATGAGAAGTATATCCATTTTTCTACTTTTCTATCGGTTTTTTAGCTATATTGGCTCAATTTTATTTACTCTTAATATCTGCGGGTTGATTAGTCGTTGCTTCATTATGCTCACTGCAGGGCTATCCGACACAATTCTAGGCCACCGAAGCCTTATGAAAAGGAATTTCATCTCCTCTTCCCCGTGTCATAATTGCAGACGAAATTATTTTTTCATTATATCTGCTATTATTATGCCGCTTCATTATTCACTTCTTGTATGTATTTCGTTTTTAATTGCATGGATTTTTTAATTATACTTATTCTGCAAATTGTGTATTCAAATATTTTTAAAAAAGCTTTTTCATCTTAAAAAATAGCTTGGCTCTGTGAAGAAATACAGTCACGCTAATAGCAAAACGACTTCCATAATTTTCTCATTTTTCACCCATCATCTTTACTTTTTTTTGCCTCTGTCTGCTCATCCACATCGAGCTGTTCACGTCAATACCCCCAAAATTATTCCGGAATTTGGAGCGGTAAGAAGAGTCACGGTTGACAACTTTGTTCAGCTGGCTAGAGTGATATTTTCAATTTGAAACATCTCTCACATGTGTGAGCCTGTTCAAGCCCACACCTATATGAAACTCTAATTAATTATTTAATATATCGACTCATTTATATTCTTTTTGAACTCTATTAAATAATCTACAGGCAAGTAAGGTCTGCAAACTACCCAAACATTTGTATGGTTCGTTCTATAAAATAGGTAGGCCTCTGACACCAAATTACAAGATTTAATAGGCACAGCGAAGAACTCCACTAATGGACGCTCAGTGGGTTTATCAAATCCTAAAAATTGCTATATGTGTAAATTACGTAAATATATGCGAAGCCTAATAAATAAAGCACCAAAGTAAATTTGGAAATGAAACATATATATATATATATATATATATATATATATATATATATATATATATATATATATATATATATATATATATATATATATATATGTTAAATTGTACAAATAGATCTGAGGCAAGCAGTCGTTAGAGTCGCGCAGGATATAAAAGATATCAAAAGTGACCATCTGGGCAAATACGAGGATCACACACAAACGAACATACGCATGTTGGGAACATTTATCAGCGGGTAAACAAATATAGGCTCTGACCAGAAAAAATTAAGAGAGATCTGTAACAAACGATTCCCTATAATAAAGCTAAATCGGAAATATGTAGGCACAACGGGTACACAGAGCTGTCGTAAACTTCACCCAAGGGATGGGAATAACGAACAAACTAGATAACTGGGCCCTCCCCACAGACAAGTCCAGGTCACACCCCTTGGAGATGATATATATATATATATATATATATATATATATATATATATATATATATATATATATATATATTTATATATATATATATATATATATATATATATATATATATATATATATATATATATATATATATAGAGAGAGAGAGAGAGAGAGAGAGAGAGAGACTCATTATTGAGAAGAAGATTCCTTATTCCTGATTCATTAACTCAATTCCTTCCCTTAGTAGCGTCACGGAATCCCGTTTACTCGCCTAATAACAGTAAGCCTACACATTGACCGCAAAGAGATCGAGACGTTTCCGCTTGCTCCTTTTTGTAGGCTAATTCAAGAATAAAGTTATATTTTCTTTGCCACGCCCTTTCAAAGTCCTTTACTAACCCCGATTACCGGGACACCTTCAGTAAGCCCAGCCTAACGAATAACCCTCGTGAGAAATAATAAAGACTCAGAACCAATTCGACAGAGGTGAAAAGTAGGCCCACTGACTAAAGTCCTCGTCACTTGTTGAGTGCAATAGCAACGATGACTGTTCAATACACGCACTTATAATTATAGTTATCCGCTACACTGATGGCAGCATGTTGAGCAAGGGTAACATGTTCCATCAGAGAAGAGCACTATCTAGCTTGATTGGTAAGGAGCTGAAGGTGACCCGTTTCTCAGACGGGAGCCTTCTGGCGAATGCGTCGGATCCCTCCGAAGCAGCCAAAATTAGTGCTCTTTAGACACTTGATGGCACACAGGTGATTGTTACGCCGCACTCAGCCATGAACTTTGTGGAAGTACTAGTTTATGCAAGGAAACTCGTGGAGTACTCTATCGATGACATCACAGGACTTGGTCCTGGAGCGCCCAGCGCTGCCTGGGACGTCTTATGCCCCAATGTTAAGAAAGACACCCTCTGATCCTAGCCCCTCCATTCCTACGAGTCCGGTCATTTTCGCGCTCATTAGGAACCGTTCTGCGGGTTCTACCCACGTTTAGTGCTTTCCTTATACAGCTGGAGGCACAAAGGGTTCGCACCCAGCCCCAGCTAAAATCATGGTTCCACCACCTTCCCCAGCCTGACCGTTTCCCCATAAGGCGAAACGGCGTGCGCTTCCACCAAGTCGTTGGACTCACAGGAGGCAACATTCCTGAAGTTTGTGGTGAGGCCATCGTCCGGGGTTCCTAAAGATGCTCCCAGAAAGAAGGACAACCTAAAAGGAGCTTGGGCTCTTAGAGCCAAACCTAGTAGTAAGTTGGGTGGCTCGAAGACGGTGGATCCTTCCAAAGAGGGACCCATACCTTCGAAGCCACCCCGCCTGCTTAAGGTTTCGAGGAGGAGGGAAAAAAACTCGCATGGCAAGCCCAACCTCCCCTATAAGTCCTCGAAGGCGACAGTGCTTTCAGTGCGTTTTCCGGCCAATCAAGCCCGGAGTTCAGCATCCGGGAAGCGTACGGCCATTCCCGCGAGGGTTTTCTCTTCGAAGAGGGCCCCCGCATCTCGTCCGAGCTTGGCCTGGAGGAAATATTCCTTCAATGGAATTGCTGCGCACTCTGGACCTAACTGGAAGAAGATCCGGAAGCTCCTCTCCTCACGTCTTTTCTTGGCTTTTTTTTCTAGGAGAGTATGCTGGGCTCATGCCCCCTGCACAATCTCTAAAGTATAAGGGTTTTGCGACCCCATAACCACGGGAGGAAGATCGGGCAGGAGGATGCGCCATTCACACCCGGCATTATGTCCCCGTTCTTCTCTTTGCTTTAGATACCTTCGTTCAGGCAGTAGCTCTGCAGCTGCTCCAGGGTAGAAAGTATACTGTTATTTCTGCGTACATTCCATCGTCATGTGACTGAACTTTACCTCCAGAGGCAGAGAACCCTTCAATGACAGGTTTACATTGAGTAAGTTGCGTTCCGCTCACGCTTCGTGTACAGACATCGAGCCAGGTTCAGACGATGTCACGTACGCCATGCATCTACACCTGGGTGAGCGACGTATGGCCTTTCTCTTAGATTTGTTCAACGAGATCTTGGTAGAGGGTATCCTGCTAGACTCCTGGTGAATCGCTTTTCACAAACCGGGGAGAGATCACTCACCGCAGCCGTTTTCTGCCCAATCTTTCTAACCTCCTGTGTGTGCATTTTGATGGAGAAATCGGTAAATGTTAGATTAACCTGTTTTCTAGACAGCAGAGGCCACTTGTCTTTTGCAAAGTGCGGCTTCCACATGTTCCACTCCCCGTCGGATGATTTGCTCCAACTGGAAAATGCGGTCTGCGAGGCCTTCCTCCGTAGACAGCATCCCACGACAGTGTTTTTCGATCTGGAGAAGGCCGTCTGATAGGCCTTATTCGTAGACAGCACACTGCGACGGTGTTTTTCGTTATGGAGAAAGCCATTACGAGGCCTTCCTTCGTGGACAGCACTACGCCACAGTTTATTTTTGATATGGATAAGGTCTAAGATACTATATGGCGATACGGTATCATGGAGTCTTCCCACACGATGGAGGCAAGGAGACGCCTTCCAATCTTTATATCGGAATTTTTGCGAGATCGTCGATTCAGCGTACGGGTAGGGGATCCCTCTCCGGCCTAATGGACCAGGAAGAGGGTATCCCGCAGGGAAATGTCCTGAGTATCACACTCATTGCCTTGAGCATCAACAGCATCACCTCGGTGCTGCCGGAAGAAATCTTGGTAAGTTATACGTGGATGACATTTCGATCCAACAGGCATTGAACCGCGTCTCTCGCTATGCCTAACTCCACAGGCCTCGATTTTCCTTGGCCAAGAGTAAGGTGGTGCACTTCTGCCGCCATCTACCGCTCCACTCTGATCCAGACTTATTTCTAAATGGGCTTTGCCTGGACGTGTTGGAATCACACCGTTTCCTTGGTCTTGTCATTGACATATGCCTCACCTGCGAAGCTCATATTCGCAGCCTTAGGGTGTTTTGTATCCGTTTCATCGATATTTTTCATTCCATGACGTTGATAGAGCTATTCCCTTACCTTTTTTCGATCCTTACTTCGTTCGAAGCCTCACTACGGTTGCGAGTTTTATGCATCCGCAGTCGAGCGTCTATTGTGGGAAGTGAACTCGATCCACCATAACAACCTACGCATGGCAACAGGTGCCTTCTGCACCTCCCCTATTGAGAGCCAACTTGGTGATGGTGGGGAGTTGCCACTCGTTCTGCACCATTCACAGTGCATTATTCACTGTACGCGCGAGCCTGGCAACACACTCAGTTGCCAACAGCTCTCACTGTATCCGAAACTGATTTCAACGGTTCTATGCCCCTAAGCTCTGTAGAGCTCTCGAGCCGTTGGCACCCCTTGTCATGTCCAGGACGCCACCTTTGACTATTCTTCACCACGCTTCTGTTTCAAAAGCTTTTAAAGCGCCATGAGTATTGTGTTCGGTCTTTTGGAGCACACTAGGTGTCACGCTGTAACCGTGCCAATGTATACAGATGGCTCCAAGTCCCCAAAAGGGTCGGGTTTCAACGCCGTATCCCCTCTGTTTGAAGCCAGCATGGCTCTGCCAGGCGCTGCGTGTGTCTTCACGTCGAGCTGGTTGCAATATCTCGCTCGGTACGGGAGATAACGGGACGTACTCGTTTGGAGACTGTATTTTGATATATACCGACTCACAAACCGCCCTGAGTGCCATCGGGGCATTGGAATCTCCGCATCTCCTGGTTGGCGAAATCCGTGACGCTACCGTTTTGGCTAGCCGAGCGAATGTCGAGATTATCTTTTGCCGGGTTGCTGGACATGTTGGAATTAGGGAAATGAGCGCGCCGATGAGGGCGACAAAGAATGAGCGAGGACTGTGCAATCATACCATCGTCTAGCTCTTCCTCACACTGATTACATTCCAGACTTACGTGCAGCTCTCTGTACTTCTTGACAAAGAAGATGTAAGACGGTCGAGGAAAGGTTGAAGTTGTGTACCATTGCGCCGCGACTGTTGCCATGGACCTATCCTCAAATTCCGTGACGGCTTCAGGTTGTTTTCTGTCGTCTGCGAAATGGACGCAGTCGCCGGATGCTCCGCCATTTGATGGAGCGCTCGCCTGCACTTTACTGCGACGACTGCGTTGTACCTCAGACTGTTTGGCACATTCTTGTAGAATGTCACAGTCTGGGTGATCTTTGCGCTCGTTTCCCCTCTTGGTACCCTGACGAGCAGGATTGCTACTGCTTGTTCTTTGTACTCGGGACTGGTTCCTCACACAGACTTGCGTACCATACGACTTTTTGGAAGAAGCTGACCTCTTCCACTTTATTTGACTGTTTGTTGTAGGTCACATGTTCCTGCGCCGGGGGAGGAGGGCTTACCCCCGACGCTGGAGCCCACTTCCTTCTTGTTGCTTATTTGCTTTGTATTCTTTTTGATTGTTTTTAGCCGGTCTTTTTTATCGTTGTTATTTGTTATTTACTTACACTTATTTGTTTTTTTTTGTATAGCCTAGTTTTAGACTGTGTTGACAACGAGGATATATGCTGAAGTAAGCAGTCGCCATATGGGCTCCTATAATTAAAAAAAACCCTCTTTCGGTAGGAGCGGCTCAGTAGGGTAAAAGTTCTTAGATGGACCAAGTTTAGCTGGGTTCACTTGACCTCTTTCTTCGACCTGCGCCCTGACTTTCTTATCGGCCGGCATATGCCCGACTCTCACAATGGATGTCTGTTTTGCCTCTCACCTCGAGGTAATTTTCTGCCCCTGGGCACCAGCTTTATGAGGCTCAAGGCGAGATCCTCCACGTCACGAGGGAGATGGCCGAAAGATGATCTCACCCGAGGCGGGCGCGGATCCTTGAGTGCCCTTAACTCAGATACCAGTGTATTTCCCCTGGATAAAATTCTGAGTCAGTGGATACTACCCCCGAGTCAAAGTGCACTCCAGGGGAAGTTTATCTCAAGGGGATAGGGGCAGTGACGCCTCAAAGTACCAGCAACTCGGGCAGTTGCTTTGGGCGCGCCATGTGCTTAGGGGCGCCATCAAGGATATTTAAAAAAAGAAGTTAAAATAATAAATGTTTCAGGTAGGCTAATTGTGCATACTCTCCAAAATCAAGATTGAGAAAAACAATATTATTGTTCATTCTTTGTTAATAAAACAACCCAGGTAATAAACTCATTTTTATTATTCTTTACTTTTATTTTTTTCCTTGTGAGTTGTTTTATGTAGAATTTTCCGTAAAAAGGATATATATAAAAAATCCGAAGTGGAAAAATTAATGTTAATAAAAATAAATTATAAAAATGAATACATAAATAAGTAATAAACAAAGAAAAATATACGTTTTACATATAACAACTGGACTAACGGTGAAGAATGAAGGACAATGAAGAACAGGTAGGTACAGCAAGTTTAGCATCACCTACAAGAACCTTGTCATCGATGACAACGGCTTGAATGCTGCCTTATTAAAATGAGTAACCGAACGATATTAAAAAAAATTAAAACAAGTAAAGAACGACTGAGGTAACTAGACACAAGTAACCTGGCACAAGTATTCTCTTATTAAAATACTACCTTTTCTACCTATTCTATACACACTATCCCCATACCTTCTACCATCGTTGAACATCTGCTTGCCGAGGGCGCCAGCAACCATAGAGCCGGCCCTGGTCATAGAGGCTCCCGTGGACTTGAATGGAGAAGACCACTCTGCTACTCCCGCTGGAGCACCATAGACGGCCAGGTCCTTTGGTATTTCGGTGAAGGACTACTCCGAGTCTGTCCTTCAAGCTTAGGGGTTACATCGTGGAGAGAATAGGGCGCACCCCCTCCCTGCTCCCCCACTAAAAAGATAGAGTAAGAAGATCATAGATTTCTCTCCTTCTGAAGGGGTCTCTCGTAGGAATGGGTCTCTTGACTAGGCCAAAGATGACTTCTCCGTCTTCGTGGTTCCCTCGGGCTGAGGGGCAAAGCTCCTACGAAAAAGCAAAGTGACAGGGTAATTGGAGGCTCGGTAATATCGGAGCTCCTTATTAAGAGGCTGCTCGTTATCTCCGAGCCCACCAGCTTCAAGGGTTCCTTAATTATGCTGCCAACTAATGGAACCATGATGTCAAAAGGACACAAGTTACAAGAGTGTCAAGCATTAACCAGGTTACTCAATATGGAAGAAAAAGTAGCCCCTTGGAAGAGCCCTACTAATGAATACGGCTGACCCTGCCCAGATTGCCATTTTGAATGCTCGGTGTTTCGCCTGTGCAGGTGACACCGTACTCTATACTGAACTTACTTAGAAGAAGTAGTTTAAGCGGAACCTCCACGGAGCGATCTCTAAAGGAGTTGGTCGATCAGAGAACAATCAATTTCGAGCGTGTCATGAGGAAACAGGGAAGGGTCTCAACACTCTCCCCTACACTCTGTAAAATTCCATCGTGATGGTCGACGTGAGTCAGTAGGAGTTGTTTCTTGTCATCGCTATTGCTTCAAAGCACTCATTTCATTGCTGCGGAGAGGATACTTTTGCCACCATTCATTTTTTCTTGAAAAATGAATCAAACCTGCTGACGTGCTAAATCTGGTCATCTCAAAATCTGTGCTATATTTTCCAAGACCTTACATTGATCAAGTTATCCTATGTAATGCCAAGTGTGTGAATTGCGGCGAGTAGCATAATGCTTTTGCACAGTGATGTGACTCCTACCTACCTTTAAAAGATCTTGCCGTTCAAGCTGCCGATCGAATCGCTTTTCAAGAGGCTAAAGAATTTGTCCCTTCGCGCTTTGTGCGACCTGGAACTTCCTACACCTCTCAGGAGCTAGAGCGTGGCGGACCTAATTGAAGAGATGGAAATAGGTGCCCTAAATGATGATAAATTCACTTATCATTGTCCGATAACAACTTCATTTTCTTGTTTCGATCTATCGCTTTTCCCTCCGGAGGCACATCGGTAGTTTGGGTGAGAAGTAGTCGGTGACCTTCATAGTAGTGGTAACTATCACATCCAATATCTTTTTCTGGGCTACTTCCACTTCAGAAACCAGCTCTGCTGTGCTTTGAACGGTGGTACGCATTTTAGGAAATAACTGACATATCTATCCTAGTCGAGAAGTTTGTTTTGTTGGATCAGGCCGTTGAGTTCTTCTCTAGCAACCTCACTCACGTGGACCTGACTACTATTCCTAGAACGTCGGGCCGTTTTTGCACGCTGTCCGCTCCCTTTGTGTTTGGCCGAATGTAAGAGGGCCCTCAGGGATAAGCGATAATCCTATATTCGCTATAAGCGCCACCCAAACGATTTCCCCGTAGGTGAATTTCGTCAAACGAGGGAAAAGTTCAGGTATGTTTCGAAGGGCGCCAGCGTCCCCTCTTGGCAGGCATATGTGTCTTTTCTTAAATGGAAAACCCATATTGCAGAGGTATGGAAGGTTGTCAAATGTATTTGTAGTAAATTCTCACTTCCCCATCTCCCGCCCATCATCAAGGAGGACGTGACCGCAATATCAGACCCCGCGTCCGTGGTAGACTCCTTATCGGCAACTTTCTACGCATTATCTAGCCATAGACTGGACTTCACCTCCAGAGATGGGGAACCCTTCAACGCCTTGTATTGGTGCTCTCGCGCGGATACTGCCTATGGTCTGGACGATACCTCACAAGCCATTCTTTGACACCTGGGTGAGCAAGGCATGGCCATTTTGTTACTCTTGTCAAACATTATCTGAACGCAGGGGATTATATGAGATTCCTAGCGAATGGCTATCGTGCTTGCTGTTCGCAACTCGGGAAGAGATCACTTTACCTCAGCTGGTTACTCAATACCTCTAACTCTTCTCTAGCCAAATTGATTAATATATTAGTAAATGTAAGGTTAGATTATTTCTTCGACAGCTGAGGTCATCTTTCTACTGTACAATTCTGCTTCCACAAGTTACTCTACGTCGAATGCTATTCCTCTATTAAAAAATGCGGTCGACGAGGTCTTCCTTCGTGGACAGCGCTTTGCTACAATGTTCTTTGATCTGGAGAAGGCTTATGATATCGCATGGCGATATAGTATCCTGAAGATCCACTACACCTTGGAGAAGAGGGGACACTTCCCAATATACCCGATAGTTTATGAAGAGAGCGTCCCGCAAGGAAGTATCCTCAGTGTCCTTCCGTTTTAATCACCGCGAGAGCGATCCAGAGCCTACCTAGGAGCTTTGAATCCAACACGTTCTGAACTGCATCTCTCACTATGCCGAAGCGCATATGTTTCTCTTTTCTTTAACAAATACTAAAGTGGTGCACTTCAGTAGCCACCCAAGGTCCTACCTCGACAAGGACTTGTTCCTAAAATGAGCTCGCCTGAATGTGATAGAGTTGCCAGTTTCATTTCGCAGCTTTGGGGGCTATTGCTTCCGTACGACAAACACTATTCTTTCCATTGCGTTCAGCTCCTGGTGTGCTAATAGGGCTAGGTACTTTTTCATTTTTCAACACTCCTTTGTTCGTGTCAAGGTAGACTACACATGCGATTTGTACTCTTTCTCGGATACCTTGTAGTCTCTCTTGTGTACTGAGGCGATGCTGTACCCACATCCTTATGCTCTTTTACGCGTATGCCTAGCGTCGCCAATGGCTCTCACTTTATGAGCGACCAATCTCGACGATGCCTATGCCACTCAAGATGACGAGCATACCATAAGCCTTTGGGTTTAGGGCAAGGCAACTCCTTCGAGAGCTGGATGTATCTCTCGTGACGATGGCGCCTCTGGTTCTGCCCAGGATGCCACTCTGGGAGGTACCACCTCAGAACGTTTGTCTCTACGCCTATGCCCTTAAAGCTTATCCAGCTTCGGGAGTATTGCGTCAAACCTCTTAGAGCACATGTATCACACTCAAGCTAGTGTACATAAATTTCTCCACAGCTGTAGAGGGGTGTCAGCTTTCACACTCTCGCCCTCTGGTTAGCTGGTTTCAATACACCGCTTTGTATGGGTGATTACTCGTTGTGTCTTGGATTCAATTACATGACAAATTACAGAGCGCACTAAATGCCATCGATGCATTGAAAGCTCCGCACCTCGTTCGCATTTTCCGTGACGCAACGGCTTCTGTAAGACGGGAAAATATCAAGATTGTCTTCCTCTGGGTTCCTGGACATGTAAGGATTTCGGGAAATGAGCAGGCTGTCGAGGGAGCCAAACAGTTTCCAATGACTGGACAACCGGACCAGCCTTTCGTTCGTCTCCACTCTGAATACATGACAGACGCGAATTTAAAATTATGTGCCATTGCAACGCAGTCTTCCTATAGACTTACTCTCAAATGCATAAACGGCTTCGAGTCACACTCGGGCATACTCGAGGGACGCATCGCCATTTGATGGTACTTTTACTTAGTTTTTTTTATTCTTGTTTTTGTGCTTATTTGTTACTTTAAGTTGTTTATTTTCTTTTAAAACTTATCTGTGGGCTAAATTACATGAACGATTCTTAATTTTGGCAACTGTGCGTCAGCAGGCAGTCGCCAGGTGAAACTCATTTAAATATTAAATACAAAATATTCCCTGCCTTAAAACCTGCAAGTAGATCGGCAACTACACAACCGAGCAAAAGTAGAGAACCAATTTGCCTTAAAATCTTTTCAAAATATGATTATTAGGTAAATGAAATGCCTATGGTACATAAAGACATACATTTAAGATATTTTATGAAGAATTTATATGATCCAATCGTATATTCAGGAAATTATACTAAATAAACTAACAAAATGGAATATTGATATGTGTGATTTCTTGAAATCATTTGACAACATTTTACTCATTAGTTAAGTACTGTACAACCGTCATTGTTGTCCTACTCACTCTGCAGAGATTTCACCACACTTGAAAGTGACTCCTCAGATTCGTCAAATAATTTTTAGCTTGAAGACTTCTGGGAGGAGACTTTCTACGATTTCAAGAGAATTAGGAAGGTGAAAGAGTGTGATTTCCAGCGTACTGAAGTTATAAAATAAAAACCTACCTTATAAATCTGCTATAAAAGTCGGTCGATCCCGCATAACCACCGTTCAAAAAGACAGAGTTAATAGGCGCTTCTCTCAGAAGGATTGTTTCGAGACTGCAGTAGGAATTTTTCGGAAAATTAAAACCAATATTGGCAAAGAAGTGAACCGTTTGACAATGTCCCGTCACCTCAATGTATCTGGTTTAAAAGCTCGTTCTCCAGCAACCAAACCAATCATCAGTAAGAAGAACCAGAAAGTGAGACTCAAATGTGCTGAAGCTCATGTTGTTTGGAGAGATGAAGATTGGGAGATAATTCATTTCAGCTACGAAATTAAATTTAATTTTATTGGATTTAATGGCAGACGCCTTGTTAGACACGCTGCAGGTGACAGACAACCCTAAATGTGTTAAAAGTTCTGTCAAGCATAGAGGAGGCAGCGTTATGGTATAGGGTATGTTTTCGCCTGAGGGAGTTGGGCAGCTAATGCGAATACTTGAAACGATAAAAGGCTAATGTGTACCTAAAAGTCATAAAACATGTTATACCTTCACGCCAAGCATCTCTGAACCAGCCACCATTCTTTATGCATGCCAACGCGCCCTACCATAATACAAAGCGAGTAAAATACTATTTGGAACAGAAAGATACCGCCGTAATGAAGTATCTGCTGAGATCACGGACCTGAATCCAATTAAGAACCTCGGGATGGTCCTTGGAATTAAAGTTCGAGACCAGCAGCCTTCAACAGTGACGGATTTTATGGGCGAAAATTGAGCATGAATGGAAAAAAGGAACACACAAAATTTTTCAAGAAACTTAGGAGATGTTGTGCTCGTCATTGGCCAAAGGAATATAAAATAAAGGCTTCATTAGCTCATATTAAGTGTTTTAAGTTTCATCTTTGTCAAATCTTGCTTTGTCTCTCGTGTATTTGCTTGCTAAGAAATTCTGTGAATGATCTTTCTCTTATTTTGCACGTGAAATTATTTTGTTTTCTTAGTTTATTTAGTATAATTTCTTGAATATACGATTGTATCATATGAAATTTTCATGAAATATATTAAATTTATTCCTTTTGTATCATGGAAATTTCATTTACCGACTCATCATATTTAGGAAAATATTTTAAGAAAGGAAAATCCTTCTCTTATTTTGCTCGGTAGTGTATTCCATACATTTTCACTTCTTGTCTCTTCACCATTCCAATAATGGCGGATATACTCTCTTTGGTTTTCGCATCGTTGCTTTAAATAGAAGCAGATCCATTTCACTCCTGTTCATCAGGGACGGTCTAGATATGAAATAAAATAGAGAAAGAAAATTGCTCCTTGGCTCCCTTCCCCATCCTCCTCTGTTACCTTCCCCTCCGTCTTAGGCACTGTGCCAAAATAGACTTAAAAGACAAAGTAACCCCCAAATCATTCATGATTTGCCTGCACCAAATATTTTCTTGGCAGAAGCGAAGACAAGACGTGCTTAAGAGCTTGCCTGATGCACATCTGCTGCCCTCAATCCAGCAAGTAAGATAACCAAAAATAGCTCTTTCGTTCTATTAAGCTTACAAGATTTACAGATTTTTATTAATTTATTTCAATTATATCCCTCATTTGTGTTTCTCTTCTTATAAGTGTTTTTTTTTTAATGATTGTGCACTATTGTAGTTTTCCCTACATAACTCCGCTCTTTTCAAATCAACAAGCAAGAGATTTTGTCAAAGGCATCTATGAACTTTGTCATCATTTCCGAATTTTTATTTCCTTTATAGAAGTGCTTTTAACTTTTGTTGTTAGATAACTCCTCACTATATCCGTTTCACGTCCGTTGTTATCACTTTAATAAACGAGGTATCACATGGAATGGCTTACATTATGAGACTACATTTATTTCAAATTTTTATTCTTTTATTTTATCTTTTCCTTGAGTTTGTGTTCTAATCGAAGTACTGGTAGTTATACACTGTGTGTTGCAATATTCCACACCCGCTGTCCTCATGCCGACAAGAAAGTTGTCAAATGAAAGATCTTTCATTCTACCACAAACATACCTGCCATTAAATATTTCCCTCATGTTTTTCTTCTTATAGAGGTGTTTTTATGTGGCTTGTGTTTCTATTCTGAAAAGAGAATCGAAATATTTAATTTGTTGTTTCAGTGAGGTCTTTGCTCATAAACATAGATTCTTAACATAGATTATTCTAATTTCATAAATTTCCTTTTTTATATATCAAACACTGAAATTTTATTATTTTTTCCAGTCCACAGATTGTACGTAATTACAACTTTCACTTGGGAAAAATTTCATATAGTTATTTTCTGCTCTAATCAGAGCTTAGATATGAAAAACATACATAACATATTCACGTGCCATGTTCTGAATTCTGATATATGTTTCTAATTTACTATATTACTCCTTATTGTCTGCGTGTTCTTAAACATATTCGAGTAAAAAATTATAATTAATTTAGTTACTGTAAAGTTGGCCTGAAATCAGAAAATCATATAACTATTCCACATCTACATTTCTCATTGTAAAAATGAATGCCCAATGCTATTCTATTTGAGGTGCTGTTTCATTTCAGAATTTTTATTCTGCTACCAATATGGACTCTCGATTGCACTGTCCTCCTGGCTTCTTGTGAACTCACGTTGCCTGGAGTTATGAGAAACTGGAATGTGCACTTGTCGCACCATAAGACACGTCCCCAATGACGAATGGTCCGGTTGTGATGAGCAAGCGAACATGCTGGTCGACGTCGCTTCTGCTGGTCGTGTTCTTCTGGCGGGTTTAACGACTTCAAGCCTTGCGCAAACAATCTACGATGAGTTGTTCGGACAGATACATAACCTGGCCGCCCTCTGTCGATTCGTGTAGCAGCTGAACTGCGCCCTTCTTGCTATCCCGAGGACTCAAGAGACGGAGGGACCCGACTTGACGTTGTGTACTGACCATTGGTCGTTCAGAAGAAGACCAACCTTGGATATTCTGACTATCTCGGATTCTCTTAAACACTTGTTCGACATCGGAATGTGATCCACCGAGCCTACGGGCAATTTGTTGACAGCTGACACCCTCCTCGTGCAGCTTGCGTATCAGACTTCTTTTATTGATTGTATAGTTACGTGTTTGGATATTATCATATCATTATCAGATCCTATGGACTTGGAATATCATATAAATCAGCAATTATGATGTGTTATATGAAGAAACTTTAATGAAACGCCACCTACTGATACCAGTATTTTGAACATCTCAATCGGGTAAGGTACGATTCATCACTGCCATTTCAACACTGCAAACTCATCGCCAGCCAGCTCATCGCCAGCCAACTCATCGCCAGCCAACTCGTCACCTGCCAATTCGTCGCCAGCCAGCTCATCACCAGCCAAATCATCGTCAGCCATCTCATTGCCAGCCAACTCATCGCCAGCCAACTCATTGTCAGCCAACTCATCGCCAGCCAACTCATCGCCAACCAACTTATCGCCTGCCAATTCGTCGACTGCCAGTTAATTCGCCAACAGCCAACTCATCGCCAGCCAGCTCATTGCCAGCCAACACATCGCCATCCAACTCATTACCAGCCAACTCATCACCAGCCAGCTCATCACCAGCCAGCTCATCACCAGCCAACTCGTCGCCAACCAACTCATCGCCAGGCAATTCGTCGCAAGCAGCTCATCGCCAGGCAATTCATCGCAAGCAGCTCATCGCCAGTTAACTCATCGCCAGCCAGTTCATTGCCAGCCAACTCATCGCCAGCCAACTCATCTCCAGCCAGCTCATCACTAGGTAACTCATTGCCAACCACCTCATTGCCAACCAACTCATTGCCAACCAACTCATCGCCAGCCAATTCGTAGCCAAACAACTCATCTCCAGCCAACACATATCCAGCCAGCTCATTGATAGCTAACTCAAAGCCAGCCAACCATCGCCAGCCAACTCATCATCAGCCAGCTCATCGACAGCCAACTCATCGCCAACCGACTCATCGACAGCCAACTCATCGACAGCCAGATCATCGACAGCCAGCTCATTGTCAGCCAACTCATCGACAGCTAACTCATCGACAGCCAGCTCACCACTACCTAACTCATCAAAAGCCAACTCATCGCCATCCAACTCATCACCTGCCAACGCACAGCTAGCCAGCTCATCGCCAGTCAAGTTATCGCCAGCCAACTCATCGCCAGTCAGCTAATCGATAGCCAAATCGTCGCCAGCCAATTCGTTGCTAGCCAGATCATCACCAGCCATCTCATTGCCAGCCAACTCGTCGCCAGCCAACTCATCGCCAGCCAGCACATCACCAGCCAACTCATTGCCAACCAACCCATCGCTAGCCAATTTTTCGACAGCCAGCTCATCAACAGGTAACTTTTCGCCAGCCAGCTTATTGCCAGCCAACTCGTCGCCAGCCAGCACATCGCCAGCCAACTCATTGCTGATCAACTCATCGCCAGCCAGCTCATCACCAGCCAAATCATCGCCAGCCAACTCATCCCTAGCCAGCTCTTTACCAGCCAACTCATCAACAGCCATCCATCGCAAGCCAACCATCGCAAGCCAACCATCGCAAGCCAACCATCGCCAGCCAACTCATCATCAAGTAGCTCATCGCCATCCAACTCATCGCCAGCCAACTCATCGACAGACAGCTCTTTGACAGCCAACTCATCGACACCTAACTCATTGACAGCCAGTTAACCACCAGCTAACTCATCGACAGCCATCTCATCGCCATCCAGCTCATCACCTGCCAACGCACAGCCAGCCAGCTCATCGCTAGTCAAGTTATCGCCAGCCAACTCATCGCCAGTCAGCTAATCGCCAGCCAACTCATCGCCAGCCAACCTATCACCAGCCAACTCATCGTTAGCCAACCTATCGCCACTCAACTCATCGCCAGGCAAACTATCGCCAGCCAACTCATCGTTAGCCAAATGGTCGCCAGCCTACTCAGCAATAGCCAACTTATCGAACGCCAACTCATCAACAGCCAACTTATCAACAGCCAGCTCATCGCCAGCCAGCTCATAACCAGCCAACTCACCGCCAGCCAGCTCATCGACAGCCAACTCATCGCCAGGCAAACTATCGCCAGCCAAATCATCCTTAGCCAAATGGTCGCCAGCCCACTCATCAATAGCCAACTTATCGAACGCCAACTCATCAACAGCCAACTTATCGACAGCCAGCTCATCAACAGCCAGCTCATAACCAGCCAACTCACCGCCAGCCAGCTAATCGACAGCCAACTCATCGCCAGCCAACTCATCGCCAGCCAACTCATCGCCAGTAAACTCATCGACAGCCATCTCACCCATAGCCAACTCATCGACAGCGAACTCATCGACAGCCATCACATAGCCAGCCAGCTCATGGCCATCCAGCTCATCACTAGCCAATAAAAGGCTAGCTAGCTCATCGTCAGTCAAGTCATCGCCAGTGAGCTAATCGCCAGCCAACTTAGCGCCAGCCAGCTCATCGATAGTCAACTCATCAAAAGACAGTTCACCCCTAGCTAACTCATCTACAGCCAGCTCACCTCAACCAACTCATCAACAGCCAACTCATCGCCATCCAGCTCAACACCTGCCAACGCACAGCTAGCCAGCTCATCTCCAGTCAAGTTAGCGCCCGTCAACTCATCGCCAGTCAGCTAATCACCAGCCGACTCATCGCCAGCCAACTCATCGTCAACTGACTAATCGACAGCTAACTCATTGACAGCTAACTCATCGACAGCCAGTTAACCACTAGCCAACTCATCGCCATCCAGCTCATCACCTGCCAACGCACAGCTAGCCAGCTCATCGCCAGTCAAGTTATCGCCAGCAAACTCATCGCACACCAGCACAGCGCCAGCCAACTCATTGCCAACCAACTTATCGCTAGCCAATTCGTCGACAGCCAGCTCATCACCAGCCAACTCATCGCCAGCTAGCTCATTGCCAGCCAACTCATCGCCAGCCAGCACATTGCCAGCCCACTCATTACCAACCAACTCATCGCCAGCCAATTCGTCGCCAGCCAGCTCCTCACCAGCCAACTCATCGCCAGCCAGCTCATTGCCAGCCAACTCATCGACAGCTAACTCATCACCAGCCAGCTCAACACCAGCCAACTAATCGCCAGCCAACCATCGCCATCCAACTCATTATCGGATAGCTCATCGTCAGCCAACTCATCGCCAGCTGACTCATCGACAGCCAACTCATCGACAGCCAACTCATCGACAGCCAACTCGACAGCCAGCTCATCGACAGCTAACTCATCGACAGCCAGCTCACGACTAACTAACTCATCGACAACCAACTCATCACCATCCTGCTTATCACCTGCTAACTCACAGCCAGCCAGCTCATCGCTAGTCAAGGTATCGCCAGCCAACTCATCGCCAGTCAGCTAATCGCCAGCCAACTCATCGCCAGCCAACCTATCGCCAGCCAATTCATCGCCAGCCAACTATCAACAGCCAACTTATCGACAGCCAACTCATCAACAGCCAATTTATCGACAGCCAACTCATTGACAGCCAGCTCATAACCAGCCAACTCATCGACAGCCAGGTCATCGCCAGCCAACTCGTCGCCAGCTAACTCATCGACAGCCAACTCATCGACAGCCAACTCATCGCCAGCCAGCTCACCTCTAGCCAACTCATCGACAACCAACTCATCGACAGTCATCTCATAGCCAGTCAGCTCATCGCCATCCAGCTCATCACCAGCCAAAGCACAGCCAGCCAGCTCATCATCAGTCAAGTCATCGCCAGCTAACTCATCGCTAGTCAGCTAGTCACAAGCCAACTCACCGCCAGCTAAATCGTTGCCAGTCAACTCATCGCCAGCCAACTCACCGCCAGTCAACTCATGACCAGCCAGCTCATCGCCAGCCAACTCATAGCCAGCAGACTCATCGACAGCCCACTCATCAACAGCCAGCTCATCGCCAGCCGACTCATCGACAGCCAACTTATCGAAATCCAACTCATCGCCAGCCATCTCATAGTCAGCCAGCTCATCGCCATCCAGCTCATCACCAGCCAACGCACAGCCAGCCATCTCATCGCCAGTCAATCTTTTCGAGTCTTTTTCGGAACAGGCTCAGCAACAAATTAAGTGTTCGAGCCTATCACGAGATAAAGGTCAGGCTAGGTTAGGTTAGGACAGTGACATTACAAAACTGGAATTATGAAACTTTCATTTATATTTTCACGTTGCTGTTGGCGCTGTAATAAGCGTGAATGCAATGGTAATACTTCAGATTCGGGGCGCACGGTAGATGGCGCTGTTAGTCGGCTACAATTTTGGGCTACAGCATATCTCTTATGAAGTCAGACGGTAGCGTCAGATGTGACTAATTCCTGCGTTATATTTTTTTGTTGTTTTGGGGATTTGTAACTTTTAGTCTATTATTTACTAAATA
Source organism: Ceratothoa steindachneri (assembly GCA_963969495.1). Classification (NCBI taxonomy): domain Eukaryota; kingdom Metazoa; phylum Arthropoda; class Malacostraca; order Isopoda; family Cymothoidae; genus Ceratothoa; species Ceratothoa steindachneri. The sequence continues at coordinate 127,449,941 of OZ018330.1, read as the reverse complement.
TCTGCGATCTGCTCGTTTATAGTTTTTTTCTAAGTTAGGTAAGGTTTCTTGATGTCTTTTATTGTTTTTTGTTTTGTTTTCGTATTTTTTGTTTGCTAAGAACGATAACAGCTTCTTACTGGCAACATCGTAGCTTATAAATAGGACCCGTTTTGCAAATGTTTTTCTTTCGTTATTGTGTTTTCGTGCTCTCCATGTGCTTCTTTGTTATTCAAATTCTGCTTTACTTTGTATAATCGCGAAAAACTTTTAGATTATCTAGAGGCGCATAAACAAATCAAGAAACCTATAAAAGTAAGAATTGTTTGTTATTAGGTTAGGTTTTTCTGCCAGTAAAAAGCTGTTGGGGAGAAAGAAAAACAAGTAAATTCAAGGGGACTGCTCGTGGGTGAGATATCACTGCAGGGGGACCAGCCTGCGATTATCCCGAGTTTCAATCAATTGGGGGTTCTGGGGGGCGCAGCCCCCCAGTATATACTCATATACAAAAAAATATTACGCCGTGATTGTTCACATCTGATGCTACCGTCTGACGTCATAAGAGATATATTGTAGCCAAAAATTGTAGCCGACTAACAGCGCCATCTAGCGTGCGCCCCAAATCTGAAGTGTTACCAATGCAATTTCAGCGTTGGGTTGTGAAAATTATCTTCTTGAAACAATTATTTATTTCCTTCACAGATGGTGAAAGGGGTTGACAACTACTGTTTTTTTTCTGTTAATGAGCTGAAAATGTCGATAAAAGCAAAAACTGATTTCTGCCAGAGGTTTACGCCAATTCATTGCTCCTAAACCTAACCCAATCCAGAGGCTGTATTCTCTACGAGCTTCGAACGCCAAAGCCTACCTTAACTTCGCATCAGCCTCGAACACTTTAGCTTGCTTTTTCTTTCTCTCTTTCTCAATATCTATGTCTCTCTAATCTCTTTTAATCTCTCTCATTCTCTCTTTCTCTCTCAATCTACCTGGTTGTCTTTTATTTCTTAATTCGCTGCAAGTGAAGGGTCCAACTGAGAGATTAAACGTATTTGGCGATGTTTGATTTGGGTTAAAAACTTCAAAAACTAAGTTCATCATAAAAAAATTAAGCTATTGAAAAGCAAACCTGGTTTACCCTAAAACAAACTAATTTCACCAAAAAACAACCTGACCCGATGTTGAAACAACTAAAGCTTACCCTAAAACAACAAAGCAGAACCTAAAGTCATTAAAACAACCCATGCTAAACCTATCAACCACCTAGGCTAAACAACCTAAAGTTATCCCTAAACAACACAAAAGTTACTCCCAAAACAACCTAAGCAGAGCCTAAAACAACAAAACTCGCCTTATAACAACTTAAGATCGCCCTACAACAAATTAGTCTTGAGACATTGCTGGGCAATTTCAAATGTGATTCCTATGAATGCGAAGCACAATCACCAAGTTCCAATCTTTTGCCCAAAGGAAAAGGAAAACTAGAGGGACATGATCTGGTGAACCTACGGCGAAAATGGACAATTTAGCACCTCTAGCCACTAGGTGGCATCACCTGGTGGTCAACTTATATCATATTTGAACTCAATGACCTCAACTTCCTTTGGTAGCATTGGTTTTAGCTGGTTACATTGAGCCAGCGACTCGTTGCGGACGAAAGATGAACATAACACGAGATTTGCATGACTCATAGACCTGCTTCGTCCCGGATAATGATATCCATACCGTTTTCGCCCTGCTGAGTACGAAGAAGGTGCTTAGAAAATGATTTGTTTCTTCTTCTGCCGGGAGTCTTCGAAAAATATGATGGGACACAACTCTCCCCACACTTTCCTAATCTCCATAAATAAATAGATATATTAGATAAATATTATGATTCCTTTTTAACGATGAAATGTAAAGCATTGTTTAATTAAATTAAAAATAATTCAATTATATATAAAAATCTATTTTTATATTAAATGAACTAAAATTAAATCGATATTTTGCTATTTATATGTGTGTATTACCATCAATTCACACTTTCTGATATATATTTCAGAGTATAACGACAGGTTAACGTGAAATCCGAGCCATTGAAATTCACAGCATAGGAGAGGTGCCATCGCAAAGCTATCTGTACTCAAATGATTCTGATTAAATTGTTTATGTAGATACAACGTCATAAGTTGTCTATCTCTGGGTATTTTCAATTTGACGACCCATTATTTTATTATGATAATAGCAAAAATGTCGAAACATTACCTGCACCCAAAACCATGCTAATAGCTTTGTAGGAAGAGTTAAGATTTCTCGGTTCTCTGCGAATGAATCAATTTTGATGAAACTTTTCCTAGCTGTTCTGCACAATATTGCAACGCTAATGTTTTCATTATGCTGTGTTAAGTCTTTCGATTTTGATTCAAGATTTGTCGTTCTGGGAGTAAACCACGCTAATAGCATCGATCCTCTTTAAAAACAATGGGACTTTGCAGAGGCCGCATCGATGAAGAAAAGTCTTTCATCATCAAGAAAGTCCTGAAGGCACCTCTGTTCATGTTATTACGGATAAATTAGTTGACCATGTAGACACGTTAGACGCTTTCTGAATGGCCCTTTGCTAAGGAAGAAGGAATCCGATTGTGGTACCTCCAAGACTGTGATAGCAAGGGATTTGATGGAAACCCGTGGGAAACCCGGACAAACAAGCAAGGTCATTTTCAGCGCCGCTGGTCGTCCCCATGTACCGAAGACCAACGGGACCGCATCGCAGGGACCATGGCTTCCGTACGAGCTCTCTTGAAACTGCCTCCTTTAACGCCCCGTCACAAGACTTTGAGGCCTCAATCGACCTAAAAGTACCTGGCGTTGGACTTGTGTTGTGTTGTCTTCACTGACGAGACCAGAGCAAGCCTTGACGAACCTAAAGTAAAGATTGGGCAAATGGTTGTGTCCCAACGTTCGCAACGTCAACGGCAGGTAGGAGGTGTCATGCTGTGGGTAAGTATAATGTGACACAGACTTGTGGCCCAGTGAGGGTGCCTGATGACGTTAAAGTGACCGCAGTCGCCTACTGCAATCTCTTAAAGGAGGTCTTGGATGCCTGGCTAGGTGACATACCTTTGCCACTTTAGGACTAGTTTTCATGCATAATAACGGCATACAAGGATACGAGTTGATGGTATGACCGCCACCTTCTCCACATCTCAACCCAATCGAAAATTTATGGCTCATCATTAAACAAGATGTTTGTGCCGAGGGACGTTAATTTTAGTCTAAAGAAGTCTTATGGACGACTATCAAAGCTGCAGCAGCGGCAGTTCAACCTGCTACGAGTAAGAAATTGACAGATTCCATGCATGATAGGGTTTTGGAAGTCATCCGTTGAAATTGCGCTCACGTGGGCAAATAATTCATTATGTTCATCACTCGTGTATTATAATTATGGTTTTCTGTTAAATATATACGCAAACTATACTTAATATATATAATTAGCCTTCGTTTTCTCAAAAATATGCCTAGATGGGCAATCACTCAAAAACTATTAGCGTGGTTCACCAAAAAACGACGAATCTGAAATAAAATTGAAGGAAGTAACACAACATAATAAAAACATAGCATTCGTGTTTCTATATTGTGCAAATCAACTTAGAAAAGTTTCATCAAAATTGATTAAAAGGGAGCCGAGAAATGCTAATTCTCCCTACCAAGCTATTAGCGTGGTTCAGGGTGTATTTTCTATGTTAAATTAAGTGATACAAAACACGCATCCAGATCTGAACTGAAACAGTTAAAATACCTAATAATTTTTACATACAGACAAAAGGTGCTCGAAACAAACACGGAATATGAAAAAAGATTCAAATCTATCCCTCAGTTTTGCACTAAAAAAGTTAAAATAACATCTAAAGAATTTGTAGACAGAGAAAAATGACCGAAATTATCTATAGTTTCTAACACAAATTCTATGAACACTAGCCACCAAACACATAGTGCAAAAGCAGCATAATTGAATCCTTGTACACATATAGATGTGTGCGTGAGCAATTACCGTACTAACGGAGTTAGCGACATATAATTCGGGCGCCTTTAAATCAAATGTTAACTAATCTAGTTAGTCTTGCTAGTTCTTTCCACCTACAATAGTCATTCTAAAATTACTTGCATTTTACATTTATCGCATAAACTGTGTAACCATCAAATAAAATATTGTACATGTCTTTGTAAATTGTAACGTTCCAACCATGCCATAGAGAGCTAATCGCTTCTCTGTCCACCGATCTAACCATGTAAGCTAGAGTCCATGAGGCAGGTTTGAATCCATCCTTTTTAAATAAGAGTATAATTTTTATTTCATTGTAGAATGGTATTTTTGGTATTACTCAATTCTTCTATCTGTAGTACTTCTAGTAATGAAAGATATTCACTGAATTATGACGTCAAAAATACATTTCGCATTTATTACTCTAAAAATGCTTAGCAACATACCGAAGGACACATGCATTGTATTACTTATGAAGCTCCCTGTTCTAGAGGTCATTTGCCTACCAACACTTGTATTACTCTACTGATCCTTTTTTGCAAATATTTTTGAACTGCTGAACTGATTACTTATGAAGTAGTGGCACTTTGTACTTCTGCTTTTTCCTTAATATCCTCCTCTCAACTTATCTATTCTTTTGCCAAAATACATGCCTTTTTGTTTGCATGTTCTCTTACAACCTATAAAAGGTCCGAAGAGTTTGGGTAAGTAAACATGCTCACAATTAGTTTGCATTAAAAAGGTCTAGAGCTAGAATTATTTTTGGTTGCCTCGAGTCCGGGGCCTTGTACCTCTTGGATGTTGATGTAAAGGCTGACACTTAGCGTGGGGGCGATGGTGGCAGTCGAGCGAGAGTTGTGTGAATCACAATAATTCCCTCCCTTTTCTCGTGAGCCAGTGCTAGGTGTTGCCTTCATGGGGGCTTCATCGGCCGCTGGCAACCCTATGACGGCAAATTTTATTTAGAACCATTTTGGCTAAGTACTATTCTTCTACAACTTTCTGTTTGATTTTATTTTCCTGCTTCATCTTGCCTGTTTCCTTTCATGTCAGTATAAAGTCAAGTTTTGCTTTATTATTTGTAGTAATTTGTTTTTTGTTTTTTTTAGGATATATTTGATTTATTTATTGTTCTATCGCGTATCATTTTTATAGGTTTCTAAAAGTCTTTTAGTAGCCTTACGCATATTTTATTTTTGTAAAAGGATTCTGATAATGATTGATAATTTGGCTAAGCTTGTTTGCTCCTGCAATTTGTAAAGCAAGAAACATGTTTGGAACCACTGAGTAGAAATCTTATATATTGGAAGTATTTTTATCAGAATGCAACGTTATTTCACTACAAAGGTGGTTATCGTTTTTACTACCATTGATATTGCCATTCTGGAGTTCTTGCACAGATCTGTTTTCTCCACTAATTTATTCTGGTCTGGTTTTACTGTGTTATTCTTCTATGTATCTTCTTCCTTAACCTGATTTTGAATGGAATGACTCACGCAAAAATCTGTTCTCATCCAGTCTTCTTTGTTACAGTGACAAGGGCATATGGAAAAGAAGTTAGATAAAAGAATTACAAGAGGTGCCTACTCCAATGGCCTTCGATTGAGATGAAATGTGACGATAGTTAACTTCGGCGAAGCAGGCAGGTCTATGGGTCATGCAAATCTCGTGCTGTGTTATCTTCTGTCCACAACGACTCGCTGGCTCAATGTAGCCAGCTAAAACCAATGCTACCAAAGGTAATTGAAGTCACTGAGTTCAAATATGATATAAGTTGACCACCAAGTGGTGCCACCTAGTGGTTAGAGGTGCTAAATCAGCCATTTTCGCCGCAAGTTCACCATATCATGTCCCTCTAGTTTTTCAATAGAGATTATGCAGCACCAATTCTTGCTTCAGTAATTGCGTTTGATGGTTTCCTCTTACTTTGATTATCGTTACCGTTCATTTCCCCTTCTTTATTTTTTAAGTTAATTAAAAATACATCTACTTAAGGCTTTCTATTCGTAAGCCTATATCAAAGAATCAATAACGTGTTGTAGCTTATGGTGGAATGGTGGAATGCTGATTGAATGTTAACAGCAACTCTCCACTCAAAGACCGAACACGGCATAGCATGGTTTTTCAACCGCTTTCGAAGAGGCTGAGAAGTTTCAGAAAAAGGTTGTAGTCCTGGACTGGAACTATGGGTTGCAATGTCAATTGTGATTGTCGTAGAATGACTCCCGACGATACTATATATAACACTATTCGTTGAGGGAACTTCCTTAATTATCTCTAGAGTGCGTTTTACTGTCTTGGCGGCCGATATTATGTATCTTCAAAAATGCTTAAGAAGTGGAACTGAGCTCAAGGATAATAATATTGCTATCATTAATAAAATAGAGTTTTATTAATAATAACTATAAACAATACACAAAAACGGAAAATATTGACAAACAGAATGGAAAGGGTCGTGGAGACTCGGGCTAATCCAAGGATTTAAGGGATCAAAAAAGGTAAAACAAATATGGAGTTAAAGAGATGGGATGGTTCGATAAACCATTTAAAGCACAGGATAGAATTGACAAATAAGGGATCAATACTCAAAAGGTGACGCTTGGCTTACGTAACTTCGTTAGGGTGCAGTCGAAGGTACTTGAAGGAATATTCGGTCCGCTGGCGAGTTCCAGCAGAAGGGGGGGGGGGATGAAAGGATCCTGACGTGGCGTCTTGGGAAGGAGAACCGTTCTCGACGAACGGCTGGACGAACAATGGCTGTTCTAGGTTGTTCTCTTCTGAACAAAGGGGGGATGAGAACCGTCTCTTGTCTACAGGCTCAAGAACAATGGCTGTTCTAATGTTGTTCTCCTTTGAACAACAGGGGGGGTGAGAACCGTTTCTTGGCGAAAGCTCAAAACGAACAATGGCTGTTCTAATACTGTTCTCCTCGAACAATAGGGGGGGGGGATGAGAACCGTTTCTTGGCGAAGGGCTCAAAACGAACAATGGCTGTTCTAATGTTGTTCTCCTTGAACAACAGGGGGGGGATGAGAACCGTTTCTTGGCGAAGGGCTCAAAACGAACAATGGCTGTTCTAATGCTGTTCTCCTTGACAGCAGGGGGGGGAATGCCTTGGGGACTTGACGTCACTAAAGGCTCGAACCTTTGGCACTCAAGGAATATTGTCCTCCTGGACAAGTGATGGTGAATCTCGAGGCCGAGGTCCCTTGGCGCACAAAGGGAGAGAGGGTCGTGGTGATGTTTCGCGACGAAAATCTGGATCTCCAATCTGATCTTAGTGGTAAAGTTTCCATATAAATAGCCAGGACATCTCCTAGGCGTGGGGGAAAATGGAGTGAAAGCTTGGAGGGAACGCACAGCTGGGCCGGAGAAAAATGCCTTATCTGTTCATAAGCCTAACTCGATCTGGCGAGGTCGGCGTATGGGGGCGAACGGGGGGACGATAACCTCCTTGTTTAAACATTTACGTCCGGCAGCTGTTGATAAGACTCCAAGCCTCGAATCGAAGATGCACGTGGGCCTCCTCGAGGTTTTAACTAATATGGGATAGGAGTTGAATTTAACACAGATTCAACTCGTTCTATCACAGTGATGCAATCGAAGCTTTTTGATAATTGCAACAGTATATGATTTTATGCGATCCTAAACAAAAGATATTGATTTCTAAGAAAAATCCTCTGCAAGCTCTTTTGAGCTCTGGCTAAGGAACCGCCTAAAGTAAGAATGGTCAATGACACATTAGGCAAAAGCCAAAAAGCGCCCTGCAATCGGCTTCAGGAGGAGAAGGTTTTTGAATAATATGATCTTTCGCAAATATATTCGAGTTTTACTCGTACAACAATTAGTCCTTCATAAATGGTAGATCCATTATTATATTTGACTAGAGGCTGAATTACAACAAAGGTAGTGTTAGTTAAATAAGCCATCCGTCCTTTAATGTGAGCAAGATACCCAAAACAATATCATCTATGTACACTGAAGTGTCAAAAGTTATATGTACCTAGTATCGTGCATTACTCCCTCTAGCCCGGCCAAGTGCAGCAACTTGTCCACTAGTAGAAGGAAGACCTCTGGAGAGTTGTTGACCCATGCCGTCTCGATAGTTATCCACAGTTCCCTGATATTTGCAAGTGCCGGATCTTGGCTGCGAAAAGACCTGGTCACCACGTCCCATTGATACTCGATTGGGTTAATGTTGGTTGAACGTGGTGGTCACACCATTCATCAGAACCATTCAGAACACCCTTTGAATCAAATCTGGAAAATTTGGCCTCCATATTGTAAGCAAAGGATCTTGAATTTGAATATGTAATAATTATGTTTCCGGTAACTTTTTGAACTTCCCTTCTGCTGAGAGATAAGAAAGATAGATCTGCTTCTGAATTCTATACTGATTTACAGTACAGAAAACCAGGGATATCATAAAGTTTCCTTAACTGCGTCCATCAGGAAGAACTAATAGTGAAGAAATCAAGTTAAGGCAAGAGAACTCTCTTGTAACTAAGGCAACCTCGACCACGGGATGGAGTAATCGTGAGAGGGAAGATAAATCAAATGCAGCTGGAGAAGCCATATTGACTCCGAATATTGACTCACTCTACTAATATGGGCTAAAATGTTTTGTTTGCAAGATATTTTGTGGGTTTCTAAGCGCCACTCTTTCTGATTACCTTACTTCCACACACTTAAGTGCCTAATTACTGAATCGGTTACCATATTGTTAACGAGATGAAATTACCATTCTCATAAAATATAATTATTCTTGCCAAAAGCATTTTCAAGAATGCAATGAAAGTGAAATTTAAATCGATACAAATTGTACACAAGAAAAGAAAACAATTTTCGTACCAAATGAAACAATATATTCACTCTCATGATTTTGTGCTTCTCCTCCATGTTTCAGTTATAGCAGGAGGTTTCGCCCAGAGCTACACCACCCACCTTGATGCGGATAGATAAAGGGTTGATGTGATAGTAAGAGAAAAAGAAACTGGGTGCTAATATGGACAAAGGAGGAAACACATCAGCTTCTCTATGGCTCGCTACAGAATTCAAGTCAACCCAGTGATGCAGCCTTTCCTAGTTTCTATGGATACTGAGTGTAACAACATCCACAGGATCTCGCCCCCTAGAGGCACTCGGTACGGTAGGACTTGCTGATCCTCCAGATTTCAAATGAAGAAGTGGTAGTTCAGGATACACCATCCACCTTACCACGGTTATAAAACAGGTTGGAGAGACAACAGTAGAACGCTGAGAGGGAACGAGGAGGAAGCGCACCAACAACTTCCCAAGCCTCTGTCAGAAGGTTTATGTCAGCCCTGTGATCGGGGCCTTCCCTACTTGCACTCGGGCCGGGAGTACGTACTGCTCATCCAGGTACCAGGTGTAACAGTTTACATAAGGTATCCTCCCGCGAGGTACTATTCAAAAATTGTATAATCATCATCATATGAATGGGAGTCATAGACATGAGTATGAAGCAGACCACTGATGAAGAGGAGAAAAGGGCAGGAGAGAGAACAGAAGTATGAGGAACAACACTATAAATGGGAAAAGGGGTAAATTAGCACCATTAATCACGGCAAAGATTGAACGGCCAGACCATAAACTACAAATATGTCCCATAGAGAGGGAGTTAAGCCCCCAAAAGGAAGTTTAGACAAAAAGCCCTTGTACCAAACTGTCAAAAACCTCATAAATGTTAGCTCCAACGTCATAGGATTCTCCAAAGTCCGTTGATATGTTCAGGGGTCACTAGTTGAGCAAGCCTTACGGAACCCATAGAGAAGAACATCAGATTCTGAGTGTTTAAAGATGTGGGCATTAAGTAACGTCCCGAAGACTTAAAAGATAGTATTAAGCAAAAGAAATATGACGATAGTTGGAGGGGGTTAGAGCAGTCAACGTTCTTGGGAACAGAGTCTGCCAGTCGAAGGGAAGCTGCCAGTGGTTAAGATGAAGTGAAAAGGTAGCAAAACCCTTGCTACCAATTCATTGGCAAATCTCTTTAGGAATCAAGGAAGAATACCATTAGGGCCATATCTCTTGCCAACGGTCAGGTCTTCAAGTACTCCGTGGACCTTGTGTACCGATATGATAATATGGTGGGTAGGTTTTGAGAGAGGCTGAGTTGAAGGCACAGCGGCATTGAAATCATCTAAAGAAGAGTTAGAGGAATAGAAAGAGTCTAAAAGAGAGGTTTTATCAGAGGCAGATACAGCTTTCCTCACCATTTTAGATAAAGGAAAGAAACTAAATTTGCAAAGTTTTTAGAAATACATTTAGCTAGGGAATAAAGATTTTCTTTAAGCATTTTCTACCACTGAGGATTAATTATATTTATTTTTTTAATAAATGTTATTTACAGGACATAATTTGTTTATATTCTTGTATTTCCAAAACGTTTTTTTGTTGTTCTTGGCGGTTACTTCGGGTCGTAGCTTCCTGCAAGACCAAGTTGCGTTTCATTCTAATGGACTCGGCTCACGGGTTAAGATTTCCGAGTGATATATCAAAGCACATGACTCCATTCATCTTTTATTTTATTATATGAAGTCGTCCTGAACTACGAAAAGAGAACAAATATCCCCGTTCCATTATCTTACCATTGCTACTTTTGACAGTTGAGAGAATGTTCTTTGGTTTCTGCACCTCGTTCTCCTTCCTCTAAATATGATGATGGGAATTAAGGTCAAATAACTTGGTTTCGTTTGATAAATGAGTAATAGTCCAATGGCTATATGGCTTATAGAAATGTTCACTACCAAACATAAGACGTGCATCCACGTGGGTTGTTTTAAACATCGGACTCTTTCTCGATCTATTAGGTTGAGGAATAAGTTCTTGCGTTTTTTTTAATGTTGTGTTGATTTAAGTTTTGTTGACGTGATTTGAGCACATATTAAGAAACAATAATAAATAATGAGAGCAAAATTTGTAAAGGTTAGGCTATGTCTCTTAACAGCGTAGACTATTAGGCTTTTGCTTAGGCTACGGCTTGAAGTTGAATAATAAGTCATTGCGGTTTATTTAAAAGTTGTGTTAATTTAATTTTTGTCCTGTACCCTCAAAATGGAATGTCAGGTTGAAAGAAAGGCGCATTTTCAACACTTGTTGTTATCCATTTTCAATCGAGACGGAAACAATGCAAACGCAACCAAAGCTCTTTGCGATATTTGTGCTGTGTATGGAGAAAATTCTTTATCAGAAAGGACAGCTCAATGGTGCTTTTCACGTTTCAAAAAAGATCATTTCAATCTTAATGACGAAGAACGTTCTGGTTGCCCCATTAAGTTGGATAAAGATCGATTGAACGACCTTCTTCATGAAAATCCTGGTCAATCGACTAGAGAATTGGCTGTACAATTGGCGCGTGATCAGAAAACTGTAGTGAATCACCTTCATTCGATGGGGAAAGTTAAAAAATTCGGTGCATGGGTTCCACACGCTTTGAGCGGAAGCAACAAACTTTAACGCTCCACGATTGCCGCAGGTTTGCTTGCTCGTCGCAAGGCTATTCGTGGATATGAGGACAGATTTCTTCACCGCATCATCGCTGGCGACGAAAAGTGGTGTGTTTATGTCAATATGAACCATCGAAAACAATAGCTTAGCCCCAATAAAAAAACACTTCCGCGATTAGAGCAAGAACTTCATCCACGAAAGACGATGCTGTGTGTGTGGTGGGATTGGGAAGGCATCATTCTTAATAAGCTCCTTGCGAACAACGAGATTGTCAATGAAGAACTCTACGTTCAAAAAATGTACCGACTCGCCGAAGTTATTCGTGAAAAGCGACCTCATCGACGTTATGGAGTCCTTCTGCAATAGGACAATGATCGTCCTCGCATTGCCAATTTGGCAAAATACACCATACAAACGCTTAATTGGGAAATCCTGCCGCATCCTTCATATTCGCGAGACTTGGCTTCGTCGGATTTCCATCTGTTCCGATCGCTCTCCAACAATTTGCGCGGCGTTTCGTTCAATACTGATGTGGAATTAAGAACCTGGTTAGACGAATTCTTCGAGTCAAAATCCAGAGATTTTTATTGAAGAGGCATCGAAAAACTAGTTGAACGTTGGAAAGAAGTTGTAAATAACAACGGAGAATACATTATTGATTAAATTGAATATTGTTATCAATTAAAAATGAAGTTTTTCTAAAAAAATTAATAATATTGAATAAATTTGATAAAACCGCAAGATCCTATTTCTCAACCCAATATAAGAACACAATCAATGTCACGGAACACATTACTAACTTTGGGAGGTTCTATGTTGAGCCATGTTTCTTCTACTTGTGAAATATGAAAGCAAATAAGCATAGATGAAGATTTAGATCTTTATAAATAGCTAAAGAACGAATAACTTAAGATCGTGGACGTTACTGTGGCGGAGCCTCCATGCCTTGCCCTTGATATCCACCCACACGTTGTAGTCGATGGGATAGTGCAGTCATTTTAAGCTTCCGTACACCTTCCAAGGTCTTTTTCTTACGGAGAAACTGTTGGCAATTTGAGGTCTGCCTGAACGAGGTCAATCTTTGAGGTCTTCCCCATTTTTGAGGCTCTCCGAGAATGTAGACGGTCATCCGGCTGACGTTAAGCAGCTTAACGATGTTGGACTTATTGTGGCCCACGGGCTGGAGAGGAGAGATTTTGATTATTTTGACTTCCATCTCGACACACCTGCAAACAATGGAAAATACGTTTAAATGACACCTGCTGCAAAAGTCAAAATTTAAGTTTGTTCGTCGAAACTTCTTCTATCACACTGTGAACGAATAGAGTCAAGGAAGCGGCTTATGGACCTTGAAGTCTCACGTGGCTATCACATAAAAGGTCAAAGTACGAGAGAACGGGACTAAAAACCACGCGAAGAGACTTTGAAACGCGATGTATTTACTTATGGAGGATTCCTGCCAAGCCATGAGTCAATCTTGCCTCCCACCTACCATCTTAAGCATGCGAGAGTGAGGGAAGATACCTGTTATCATAAATTTCCAGGGGGAAGACATCCATCCACCAGCTCTGTCTTTACCTTGGGAGAATCCCCTCGGTGGCTGGAGGTGATTTTACCCCAGCGTCATCCGGTATTTAACGTCAGGCTTTCGGGATCAAAGCAGTACAGGCTCGTAATCTAGCACGAGACACATCTATTCTCGATTTGGCTCCGCTTTCGTTTCCACAAGCGCAAAAACAAGAAGCTTTCCCGTCCGAATTCCGCTCCAGTCAATTAACGATTTCTCAGTAACGGCCGTTCTCGTACAACAGCACAAGTTCTCCCTTATCAAGGTATTCCGAGATAAATTTCAACTTTCTGCAATTCTCCTCCTCGAATTGTCCCCCCGTCCCTTCGTCGTCCAAGTATTAACTTATGCAAGACGTCGTCGCGTGCGGATCCCTTTAATCGGGTCATCCCCTAAATATTTATTTGTATTTTGGCTCAGCCAGCCTTTGAAGACTCAATCAGAGTTTGGTCATTTAACTGCCCTTAGCTCATTAGCTTGGCCCTTTTGCCCGACTATCGAACCCCAAAGTCCAGGATAATCTAATTTCATTTTATTTGTGTAAATATTTATTTATTTTTGTTGTGTTATTAAATATTATTTTTCTACTTCTCTTTTAAATAACCTAGAACAGCTTTCAGCCATAGTTAGTAATTAACGGCCAATCTACATTTTTTTTTTATTTACCTGCGTACTCGGGGAACAGTATTCCTCCATTTATTCCCCCTCATCATCTTACCCCATCATCTGGTAACGGAGCCGAGGTCAGGTCGTTTGGGTGTTCTTTTGCTCTATTCCTCACCACTCAGCTAATCTTATCCCCCTCCATAGATATATATATATATATATATATATATATATATATATATATATATATATATATATATATATATATCGGCTATACCTCGACACACACACTTAAACCTCTCCAAAGATAAAGAAAACCCGAATATGACATATTTTTGGTAAAATCCGGTATAACTAGTTGGTGAATATTTTGTTAGTATTTACTATTATATATATATATATATATATATATATATATATATATATATATATATATATATATATATATAAGAGTATTAGGGTGTTTCTCAGGTATATGGGTGTAAAATTGAAGTTGGAATAATACAAGCTTCAACCACCCAGAATTGTTTCAATACCCACAGAAACACTCCTTGTAAAATTTGGTGTAATTAAAATAATATTTAGGGGTGCCCTTGCAAGGTTGAAAAGTGAACCATTTTCCTTAATATTTGACTCAAACTATTTAAGGAAATCGTCTACACAAAAACACACCCAAAGAGGACAGTTGTGAATGCATTATTAAAATCATTCCTTTAAACCCACCATTGAAGCCATTTGATGCTTATGAACGCACCATTCCCTTACCCCACCCCTCCCTAGCACTTGGGAGGGGTTGGACAAAGGAATGGGGTAGAGGCGGCTGCACTGCAACTAGCGAGGGTAGTCTGCTCTCAGCGTTGATGGTGTCGTTTGCTACGGTGCGTTCTCTCATACCCCCAGTAAGTCTATCCACTTGTTTAATATCACGGTGTCTAATTCTATGCACTTGTATGTTCACTATTACATTTTATATTTCTAATTTAGTTGTCCATCTTCTGTTTAAAAGTATTTAAACCCTTTCACATTGAAATAGTTACTATCTTTATGATTTCATCATGTATCTGTTTGCAGATGGCGAGCTCTACAAGAAGCAAAACCGAGTTTTATTTGATAGGTCACAGCGAGCCCATGATTGGCGGATCAAAGCTTCCTAAGACGAGACGAGTGATTGCATACTTTTTTCATCGTCATTTCAACTTAAAAGAGGAAATTCGGACATCGTCAAAAGCCACTTGCGAGGCCGTTCTTGAGTTTTGGGAAAAAGCGAATATTCAAGTACAGGCAAAGTAACATGTAATAAAAAAAATAGAAAAAGTGTTTTCTAACTGGAAAGTGCTCTAAAAACACTCAAGAATGACAACTGCAGCACATAAGGCAAAGGAAAGTGAATTTTTAAAAAGTCTCGATACTCTCTTTGACATCGCCCATCAAAATGCTAGGAACATTATGCAGATCCAAGAGGATAAGGATTTTCTCCTCGCACAAAGAGAAGACTGTTGGCGAGGCGTCCTTGGATCAGTTGACAAAATATTGGTGCAGAAGGAGAAGAAGGCGGAAGCATATTCCATTGCTGCAGAACGTCGTCGTCAGCGAGCATCAGTTGAAAAGGAGGCGTTAATGAGCAAAGCGGTTCTCACCAGTTCGTCCTCATCAGGTAATGAGTCTAATGACACAGAGAGTGATCAAGAGCAGGGCGTCGGAAGGCCTTCGGAAACTGTTGTACCAGTTCCGCCTTCGTCTAAGCGCGCACGCGTGGGCAATATTGTGACACCGACATTAGCTGCTGCCCTTGACTGGACTAAAACGTCATCAAGAGCTGCAACATTCATTTTTGCTGAAACAGCTTCCAGCTTAAATTATAATGTTGATGACTTAAACATAAATCAGAGCTCCATTCACCGGAAGACAATAGAACATCGTACCCAAGCCCATGCTACACCCAGACTTAAAGACGAGCTTCAAGATGTTGCACTCATCGTGCACTGGGATGAAAATTTGATGAAAAATCTCACTGGAAATCAGCATGTGGAGAGGCTTCCAGTTCTAATAACCGGTATTGGTACCAGTCAGCTCTTGTGTGTTGCCAAGCTCAGGAGTGAAACAGGTAGCGAGCAAGCAAATGCTGTTTTATCAGCATTAAGAGACTGGAGCCTGGGAGATCAGATTGTAGGGATAGGATTTGACACCACAGTCACCAATACAGGGAAGTTTTCCGGAACATGTGTCCTCCTGCAACAACAGTTGAAGAAAGATCGCTTGTACCTGGCCTGCCGCCACCATGTTTTTGAGTTCGTCCTTGGAGCAGCGTTCACCGCCTTAATGGGTCCAACGTCTGGCCCTGAAGTAATTCTTTTCAAGAGATTTAAAACACATTGGCACACCATTGACCATGGTCCAGGTTCAATAAGCACTGGAGCCGACAGTGCCGAGGTGGAACAGTTTCTGATTAATAGTAAAGACAACCTAACAGCTTTCTTTGAAGATGTTCTCAAGAATAAGAATCTTAGTCTTCGAGATGACTACCGTGAGTTGGTAGAGTTGTCTCTGATCTTCTTGAGAGGCAATCCTCCACGAGGGCTTTGTTTGTTAACTCCTGGGCCAATACATCATGCTAGATAGATGAGTAAAGCAATTTACTCATTGAAAGTGTGGATGCTGCGAACACAGTTCAAGTTGACTCGTCGTGAAAAGAAAGGACTTCATGAGACCTGCATCTTCGTTGTACTTCTGTATGTCAAGGCATGGATACGGGCTCCTTTGGCAGAAGTTGCTCCCCATCAAGACCTTGAGATGCTGAAAGCTATGGCTGGTTACCACAACAAGACCATAGTTAAAGCCACTGCATCCAAGTTAAGTCAACACCTTTGGTATCTGTCAGAGAAAATGGTGGCAATGACTTTGTTTGATCCTCTGGTCTTAACAAATACAAAGAGAGCCATGGTTGAAGCCACATCAAATAAGGAAGGTGCAAAGAAACCCCTAAAGCGGATTCATTTGAAAAAGGACTGTTTTATCATCCAAGCTAGAAGAATTTTGTAGCAAGAACTCAATGTCCCTTTCCACAAAGCTGGGACTGCACATTCCTTCTTACGCTCTGACCCAGAAACTTGGAGAAAGCAACATTGATTTTAAGACAGCCTCGTCTGTCATTTCTAACCTCAAGGTTGTCAATGACAATGCAGAACGAGGGATCGCATTGATTCAAGAATACAATTGCCATTTTACACGAGATGAAGATCAGATTCAGTGTTTGCTTAAAGTAGTTTCGGAGCACAGACAGCCTGAAGCCAGAAGAAAACCTTCTCAAGCATCAATGAGTGGCAGTAATAGTATAACAGCTACTCAGTGACAGGCCGCCGTGAGCCGGCCTGCTAGGTCTCAAATAATCATCTTCTTTCAATGGGTGTTTGTTGGGAAAAGAGGTTGGTGGGATACAAGTAAGAGTGGGTCCACATCCCGTTTCCTGGTAACATAGCAAATGAACTGAATGTTGCAGCCATTCAATTTGCTATGGCTGAACTCTTACAATTTAACAATCAATTGTAACCGTGCAAATAGCATGTTAATTAACACGGCGACTATTTGCATTCACAAATACTTAAAAAAATATACGCAATGCATTTATTTTAAAAAAAGACAGAATATTCTTGAATTCATATTAATGCATTAATGAATATTTTCTCCTGTTTTTCATTTTTCTGGGCGATTTCTCATTTGCTGTTAGAATAATAAAAAAATTTACAAGAACAAAACGTTTTTATAATTAGAACATCCATTATGACACGAAGATTTTGCGAAATCCAGCTTTTGACCAACAACTATTCAAAAAGCTTTGTTTTTCTCTGATAAATATTAAAGTAAATGTTAAACCTTCAAGGGGCACCCCTAAATATTAATTGAATTGCACGATATTTGGCGATCATTGTTTTTATACCTAATGGAACAAAAATTGGTATTTAGAGTGAAACTTCAAAATTTTTTTGGGGGGAGAAACACCCTAATATATATATATATATATATATATATATATATATATATATATATATATATATATATATATATATATATATATATATATATATATATATATATATATATTTAAGTGATATTTCGAAGAAAATACTAGCTATACATCTATGTGATAATGCAATGAACTGTTTTCTAAGCATGTATTGAATTCCTATTTATCTCATTGTATTTCACAAAATTGTGTCTGTCAAAACCTTTGGCCCTATTTGATCTTTCGAGGACGTTCCGTTACAGAAGATTGAATCATCCGGATGTCCTTCTGTTTCGAGGTTCCCACACATGGCCGTTAGCCTCAAAGGTACTACCACTCTTCCATTGCTCAACAGAACATTGCGCTTCCATTTAGTCCTACGAATCTCATCCTGATGGTGATTTAGTCCTACAATGCGTTTCTACCTGCTGACACAAGCCCTATAATCGAGACCTCATCACCCAATCCTGAAACTCGCACAAGCCCTCTCGAAAATTTATACTTACACTCATGTCAATATGAGCCACCTCGTCGAATTATTATCCACCAATCGAATCAATGAGCCAATTACGAGTAACTCTCGCAGAATACCTCGCGCCTTCGAGAAGCTAACTAGGGTACTTCGCCTGGCTCAAGGACCTTCAAAATGACATGATGGCAGGAAACTTTCTGCCTCTACTCTTTTCCATAAGCATCTTATAAACTTCAATTCAATCAACATTGCTCTTTGTATCTTCAAATCAACCTTTGACTATCTTCCCTCACTATCGTTCACAAAGCAGCCATTTTCCTAAAAATGTGCACGCTGTTATAAACCTATCAGTTATATTAACAACACAATAGAAATTAATCATTTCATTGTATATTATAAAAATCCAATGTATTATTAAAATTATTATATGTATATAATACTAGCAGTATATCCTGAGTTGTTCGGAATTGATGGTGACAAGCTCGAAGTTGAAAAAGAGGACCGGAGAAAATTTTCTGTTTAAGCTTTGATGGGTTCAATATGATGAGAAGTCCGGTGCTGTGTTTTATGAAGGTTAGGTATAATTATATGGGTTTCTTGGATTTGTTTTATGATTATGGGCAGGTTGCGAAAGAAAACCGAGAAATTTGAGTAAAAAGTGCGTGAGAAAGAGGGCAGGAGAGAGAAAGAGAACAAGAAAGAGAAGTTAGAGAGAGAAAGAGAGGAGAGAAAGCAAAGGAAAACAGAAAGAGAGAGAAGTGAGAAGAGAAAGAGGAAGAACGAGGGGGGAAGAAAGGGAAGGAGAGGGTGAAAGAGATAGAAAGAGATTGAGGATGAGAAAGAGGAAAGAGAGAGAAAGAGAATGAGAAAGAGTGTGAGAAAGAAAGAAAGACAAGTTGTGTGATAGAAAGTGTATGAATGAGAGTTTGTGAAAGAGATAATATGTCAGAGAGTGTATGTGAGTGTTTGAGAGATTATATATGAGAGAATGGAAGTATGGGAGTGTGTGTGTGAGAGAGTCACAAGGAAACTAAGTACCCTAGTAGACCTTACGGTCCATTCAAAGAGGCTACCTTTGGCCTAACAGTTGAGCAGGCATAGTTCTCGAGAGTGTCAATTGACACCCTCGAGCAACACACGCACAACTGTTTATGTGCCCAATCGGCGATTTTTCAAGACTTTGTCTAGTCTCGACTTGACCTGTTCAACAGAATTGCTGCTGACAACTTCCACTGAAAGGGGCATTCCGAGTACCACAGATGCTATATGTGAAAAGATTTCCCACACAGATCGCGGTGGTAACGCTTCAGTTCAAGTTTGTAGCGTGATTTCTGGTTCTATTCTCGCTTAGCTGGAAAATATCCCTGTTATCTATAATTTCGAAGCCTCGAAGTATTTAGAACATTTCGATAAGCTGACCACGCAGCCTCCGGGTCTCCAACGAGAACAAATCTAATTTGCCTAACGTATCTTCGTAACTTTTGTGTTTGATAGAGGGAATCAGTTTGGTTGCCCTGGCTTACACACGTTCCAATCTCGCGATATCCTTTCGTAACAAAGGACTTCAAAATTGTACGGCGTATCCTAAATGCGGTCGGACAAGAGAGTTGTAAAAACAGAGTAATATCTCCTTGTTTCGATATTTAAACTGTCGCTTAATGTAGCCTAGCATTCTTTGGGCTTGCTTCTCCGCCTCAATGCACTGTTTCGAGAACTTGAGTTTACTAGTGATAGTTACCCTCAAGTCCTTCTCGGTGTGAGTGCATTCAAGAGCGGTGCCCTTAAGTATACACGGTGATTTGGGGTTTCATTGGCCGATATGCATCACTTTGCATTTGTTCACGTTAATAGGCATTTGCCACGTGTCCGACCACTCTTCAATCTTCCGGAGATCTTCTTGTAGGCGGGCAATATTTCTTTCCATTGCAACGTTTATACAAAGCTTGGTATCGTCGGCAAATTTAGAAATCTTCGCAACTATGTCACCATCCACGTCGTTAACATAGATGATGAAAAGTAGTGGTCACAGGACAGAACCTTTAAGAACACCGCTAGTAATGGGCATCCACTTAGAAGCCAATCCATTCAACACCACCCGTTACCACCTGCCGCTTAGCCAGTTCTCTATCCAACCTGCTATATTTCCGTCTCTGCCCAGCGCACGCACTTTTCGGAGGAGGCGCGGTGTGGTATCTTATTGAAGGCTTGGCTTTTTGAAAGTCTAAGTACACAACATCCACTGTTTTATCCCGGTCGTGTTCACTAAAAATGAAGTGAAAGAATTCCACAAGGTTCGTTATGCACGACCAGTGCCTTCGGAAACCGTGCTGGGAACTCTTCAATAGCAGGTTTGACTCAATATAAGACGGTAATTTGTCCATCATGATGCTTTCCATGAGTTTACTAACTATCGAAGTTAAACTAAGAGGTCCGTAGTTCGGCGGTCGACTCGAGCCTCTTTTCTTGAAGATAGGAGTCACTTCCGCCTCACGCTATTCTCGAGAAATGCATCCGGTCCGGATTGACACGTTTAAGATTGTGTCTAGATATCGTAACACCTCAACACGCACTTCTTTCAACACTTTAGGTAGAAACCAGTCCAGGCCAGGTGACTTATTCGTTTTTAGGTCGGTGATTTTTCCTCTACACAGTTCTCTTCTCCTTTAGTATTTGACCAACTTCCCGATTAAGCCACCTTGGTTAAAGGAAAGATCGACGGAGGCTTTTTACAGTGATAAATTGAGTTTGAAGACTCATGAACATAGTTTTGAAACTATTTCACAAATCTTCAACATTATTACACCCTTTCATTCTCAGAAGCCAATCCTGCACGGAGACCTGCAAAGTCTGCTCTTCTCAAATTAAGTTTCCTCGATTCACTAGTCGCAGACTCTACCTTGTGAACTTCGACTATTAATATAACCACTCGGTGGACACTGCAACCGAGTTCCTCGCCTACAGAAAGATAGATCCTCAACGATGTCGTTCTCAGAGGTGAAAACCAAGTTGAGAACATTTTCGCCTCTCGTCGCTCTCTCGCCCATTAAGTCAGGAACTCGTTGTTCGCGAACTCCAGGAGCAGCTCGTTCTGGGCACGGTGTTCTCTGGTTTCCCAGTAAACTTGGGTGTTGAAATCTCCCATGACAATACACACTTTGTCTTCAACAAGTTCACTCAGCAGCTGGTACAGGTCCCTGTCCTTTTCAACGAGTTGGGCAGGGGGTCTATAAAGCAGCAGGGTCCTGTATCTGGCAGGACCTATATCTAGGTCAACACCTAGCAGCTCATGGTCAGATACGATGTTGCAGTTTGTCGATTTGAGTGTATCCTTGACATACAACTTCACACCGCCACCCTCTCTATCTGGCCTATCTTTTAGGAAAAGTTGGTAACCGGGAATCATGAATTCACCCTCGAAATCTCGGTTTGAGGTTTTTACCCACGACTCTGTTATGGCCACCATCTCAGGTTCTTCCGTTGCTACGAGACCTCGAAGCTCAAGAACCTTGTTCCTGATCGACCTCGCATTAAACAAAAGAACTTTTAAGGAGTCCCCGAATGTAGGACTCCTTACGCTCTTCCGTTTCCCGGCCTATTTGGTGGGGAGTAGGCACCTCTCTTTGCAACCTCCGAGAAGGTCGTTCCAGGAGTGACACGGGCGTACTGGTGCACTCTGGGCCGGACACTCCTTTGGGTCCGCTCCACGACATCCTGTAGCATGTTACAGAGTACAACCTTTCCTTTAAAGGAAAGATGTACTCCATTTCTTTGGTAGAATTCGTTTCTACTATAAAAGCTGCAGTAAGGGTCCACAAAAAAGACCCCCTCCGCCGTACACAAATCTGACAGGCGTCGGTTCAAGAAGAAGTTCCTCGAGTGAGCTATCGGGCTTAGACCTCTTCTTGGGGGCATCCCGACTACGGCACGTCTGCGGGTTTTCAACCCACAGTCGTCCACAGCTCCCATGACGGTGTATAAAATCTTTCCTTCAGGACCAACCTTACCTCCTTTGAGGTAGAGGTCGTTGTTACTTACCATCAGGGCGATGACTGAGTTCTCATAAACCTGAGATTTCTCCGCCTCTACCCTGATTCGGGGGTTTTTCCGTCCTGGCAGGCAGCTTACCTTCACACTGGTGCAAAGGCGGGCCGCTAACAGAGATTGCAGACGCCGTGCTTGAGAGTCGCCAATAAGGTTGACTCTTGCATATTCCGCTGCAGAAGACAGAGTCTTCCCTTTCGGAAAGGACTTGTCCGTTTCCTCTTTAATCTCCATATTTTTCTTCTTTTTCTCCTTATTCTTCTTCTTCTTTCTTTTTTCATATCTTCCTGTGTTTTTACTTCTACTGTTTCTACTTTTCTGAGATATTGTCTTTGAGGTTGTGTGAGAGAGAGAGTAAGAATGAGTGTGATTGAGAAAAATTGTGTCAGAGAGGATTTGTGAGGTGAGAGTGCGTTTGAGAGAGTGTGAAAGTGAAAGGATATATGAAAGTTTGTGCGAGAATGACAGTGAGTGTCTGAGTAAAAATATTTGTGTAAAGAGATCTAGTATGAGGTATAGGCAATGTGTGACTGATGGAGAAAGTGTGGCAGAAAGTGTTTGCTGGAGTAGTATGTCAGAAGTGTGAGTGAAAGAGTCTTTGAGAGAGACTTTTTGTGAGTGTATTTGACTGAGTGAATGTTTGCTAGAGTGTGTGTAATAGAATGTATGTAGTTTAAGAGCGAGATTATGATAGACAAAGTAGAGACATATTGTGTAAAATAGTGTATGATTCTGTGACAAAAAGTGTGAGAGGAAGAGGTTCTGAAGTAGTGTCTTTCAGGTTGTGTGTGAGAGAGTAAGAATGGGTGGGATTAAGAGAGATTGTGTGAGAGAGCATTTGTGAGCAGAGAGTGCGTTCGTGTGTGTGTGAGAGAGAGAGATTGTAGGAAAGTTTGCGTGAGAGTGACAGTGAGTGTCTAATTCAAAGGTTTTGCGTGAGAGAGAATTTGTGTGGCATAGAGTTGTTGTGAGAGATACGAGTAGTATGTCAGAGAGTGTGAGTAAGAGAATATTTGAGGGAGACTGTGTGTGAGTCTATCTAAGAGAGTGGGTGTGCGCTAGATTGGGTGGGAGAGAATGTGCTTGGGAATTGTTTAGGAGTTAGATTATGAAAGAAAAAGGGGGAAAAGGGTATGTAAGATAGAGTGTATCTATGACTGTGTGTGCGAGAGAAAGAGTATGTGAACGAGAAGTGTACAAAAGAGAAAATGCGAGAGTTGTGTGAGAAACTATATGAGAGAGTGTGAGTACAAATGTTAGCTACATAATGAGAGAGAGTGGGAATCAGAGGCTGTGAGAGAGATTGTTAGGGAGAGTGTATATGAAAAAGTGTATGTATCCGAGAAAGTGTATCAGAGAGAGAGTTAGAGAGGGCGAGTGTGGGATGGGAGTGTAAGAAAGAGTTTGAGACAAAAGAAGATTGTGAGAGTAGGGTGTCTCAATTATTCCAACTTTCAAATTCCATAAATGAGGGGGTGCTATAAAGCTGCACCACGAGTTATGAATTCTAAAGGTCATTTTTAATTTAATATAATTTAGTTCTGCTTGGTAATAGGCTACTTGAAATTTGTGACTCCTTGACTGTTTGGGGGAATTAAATGACAATTCCTATATTTATAATTATATCTAATTCATTGGGTCTTTTTCTTATTTTACAGGTTGAAACATATTCATCAGTGTGCTGAAGAGTACTTAGCCGTGAGTGCTACCATCTTAACCAGTGGGAATTGACCTACAATACCTTTTAAAATTAGGACAAGAATGGGAACATTCACACATATGAATGTTCTGAAATATGGACTATTGATCGAGAGAACAATGTAGTGAGGATATGATAAACTACCTTTCAGCCAGTCTTGCAAAGAACATTTGCCCTAAAGTGCGTGAAAAGTGGAAACGATCGAACAATACTTTTGTAGCTCTCGTTGTAAATTCACGAGTCACAATCTTAAACAAGATCCAAGAGAACTGGTAGCAAGCGAAAAACATATCTATTGTGAGAAAATAGCTACATATTAAAGAGGCTTTCATTACAAAACTTGACAAGCTTTTTGAGATCCTCAGTTGCAAGTGTGAAGTTGTTCTTTAGTTTGAACTTGGCTGCCCTGGTTGCCTAAACGAAATTTACATTAATTGTACATGCCCTAGAGAGATAAAGATCCCTGTGAAGGAACTTACTTTCATTAAAGGTCAGAGACAAAAGTTGGTTTCGATCGGACCACATCAGATTGAATTGCCACATCAACCTGAGCACAACAGAGAAGTCAAAAAGCAGAAGCGGCAAGAAGGTGAAAGAAGAGGACTTGCTGGATATTACCAGGCAAGTAAGTAGGCCAAAGATCTAATGCAATCAAGTGAAATAATTTTCTCTGACGATGAAAATAGAGGACAAATAGCTGATGCTCAAGATGAAAACGATGGAAATTATGAAGTGACCTTAAAAATACCAAGCACATCTTCAACTTCCATTAAAATTCCATAGTACAACACATTAGAAATAGCTAATGTTAATATGCATAACAACATATATGGTGTTGGCCTGCGTGTCACATCTGCCATCACCACTGCTACCTTTATGGATGCTGACTTGATCACTGAAAAGGACGAGACTTATAGTTTATCACAATAAAGTCAAGAGCGCCCAAGAAAAAGTTATGAGATCTCTGGATCAGGGTTTTGATGAACTTTGTAATAAGGGTGACATTGACTGCATCTTCTATGACGGCTGTCAAGATACAA
The DNA here is from genome assembly GCA_963969495.1 of Ceratothoa steindachneri. Classification (NCBI taxonomy): domain Eukaryota; kingdom Metazoa; phylum Arthropoda; class Malacostraca; order Isopoda; family Cymothoidae; genus Ceratothoa; species Ceratothoa steindachneri. The sequence goes on along the minus strand of OZ018330.1, from coordinate 127,425,049 downwards.
CTTAGGTTATGCTGAGAGTAGAAAATTCAGATCGTTAGTTCCCAAGTATCACCAAAGAAGAACATGTTTCTGTGTTCAATGAGCCAGAGGGAAGATATCTCTACTACTTTACTCCTGAGAAAAGCAGCTCAAAGAGTAAAAAAAAAAACAACTTGCTGAAGTTATTGCTGATAACACTGTACAACAATGAAAAAAAAACGGAAATGGAATAACATTTTCTAGGGTTATTATTTGCGTAAATTACGAATTTGTCAATCAAATCTATAAAATTTATGAAATTATACTAAATAGCTTTTGTTATATGGGTCCAAATCAGTGGTAACTATTACCTAACGCTTGATAATTTTGTAACTTACTATAAATGCTTCCTACTTTTACTTTTTTATTTAATATCTGTTGCTGTTACTATTTATTCCATTTTTTACATACTACAGTGTCTTTTATTTACAGGAGATAGAGCTAAAAATGCCTAGAAAATGCAAATATTCCCCAGACAGTTTCTGTTATATATGTTGATCAGTTACATTAAGACAATACAAGAGACAATTGACTAAACATGTGAAGAAACTTTATGAGATGTACTTTGGATGTAAAGTGGGTGACCAGGACAAACGCTGGGTGCCTCACATATGTTGGGTCAGGTGCACAAGTTCCCTTTCTGCCTGGGTAAAGGGAAAGTGCCTGGCCTCTTGTTTGGCGTACCAATAGTCTGGAGGAAGCCAAAGGATCATTCAACGGATAAATACTTCTGCTTGACAGATATTAAAGGTGGGTATTCAAAGGGTTTTCTTTTCTGGTCTTTAATATATTTTAAAGAGATGTATCAATTAAAATGTTCAACATACATACTATGTTGTCCTCCCACTATTTCTGCAAGTGGTCACAGCCAGTAATATCCAATTTTCGTTTGATTTTATTTCACTGCAGGTCGCAACAGAAAAGGCAAGAAATCTATCATATATCCAGATCTTCAGTATACTATTCGCCCAGTTTGACATTCAAGTGCTATTCCTGTACCACAGCCGCCCTCTGAACTACCAAGCGATGACACGAGCAACTCAGACAATTCAGAATCTCAACATACACCATATGTGGCCCAAATTGAATCTGATAAGAAACCACACCTCATCACCCAACCGGAACTCAATGATCTAGTTTGTGATCTAATATTTACTAAGCAATAGCGTGAGTCCCTCTCCTCACGCCTGCAACAATGGAACCTGTTGCGTGAACATGCTCGAATTACAGTATTTAGGAAGCGTTCTGCAGATCTACAGCAGATCTTCACTTTTGAAAACAACTTAAGTTATTATAATGATATCAGAGGCCTATTCAATGCCCTTGACCTGACCAATGAACCAAATGAGTAGAGGTTATTCATAGATGCATCCATTTACAGCATAAAAGCAGTTATGTTGCACATTGGAAACACCATGCCTTCAGTTTCAGTTGCTAACTCAATCACTTTAAGAGGGACATATGAGAGACTTGCTTTTATTCTAGACCGCATAAGTTACAAGGAGCATGAGTGGCTAATTTGTGCGGATATGAGAGTAGTAGACCTAATTAATGGGCTACAAACTGGATACACGAAGTTTATATGCTTTATTTGCAAGTGGGACAGTAGGGCTAGATTATAACATTATATACGCTTAGAATGGTCACCTGGGGAAACTATGACGCCTGGATGTCATAATGTAATTCATGAGCCACTAGTCAAGAAGAAGAAAATCATTTTTCCACCACTGCATATAAAGTTTTGCGTAATTAAGCAATTTATCAGAACACTGAAACATAACAAGCCATGTTTCCAGTACCTCAAAGCAATCTTCCCTAAAATAAGCGATGCCAAGATTAAAGAAGGCATATTCGTAGGTCCTCAGATTCGTCAACTTATAGCTGATGAGGACTTCGAGGCGACAATAGATGAAACTGAGCTAGGGGCCTGGCATGCATTCAAAGATGTATGCAAAGGACTTCTGGGAAAGCACCAAGGGGGCCAGCGAGAGCGTATAGGGGAAAGCCAAATCAAGTGCTGCCAAGATCTCAGATGCACTATGTAACCGAAGATACACTTTCTTCATTCTCATTTGTCATTCTTCCCAGAAAATCCAGGAGATGTGAGTGATGCACAGGGAAAGAAGCTCCATTAAAATATAGCGTCAATGGAAAACAGGTATAAGGAAAAATGGAGCTCTGCTATGCTGGCTGACTTCTGCTGGAGCTTGAAGCGTGACACACCTGAGACGTCTTACAAACGAAGAAGTAAATACTGAAATGTATGTTAATACATTATATAATGCTAACAAACATGCCGATTCATTATATATTCATGAATTAATTACAATGGACACATTTAATTGGACTTAGGGAGCGAATTACATTTATGGTATCGTGGAAATCGGGATCAATTGCATACTTATTAAATCAGCAATTTACAAGAAAATCTTACAAGATGGAAATTCTTTGTTATTAGATTCGAGTCTAGCACGCTAAACTTCATAATAAAATGCACATAAGATCTATGTTTTTTCTTGACACTGAAATTTGTTGCATAGTGATAATCATTTAAATTTCATGAAGAAGAAGGGAAATGATAAAACTTGCAGACCATTGGAGTTGATTAAAAAATGTTAACATTGGCTGGAAGGCTGGTTCCAAGCATGGACTTAAACCGATCTAGTAGGTTTGTACCCTCCACACTAACGAGTTACCACTACGACACTTGATCACAGCACTAGATTGGAAGACCTTGCCTAGCAACAACTGGACAGGTACTTTTTGCAAGGGAACTTAAAATCTATCCTTCATTCACTAAACACTCAAATGAAGAGCTTCTTACTTCACTGAGTGGCAATGTCGTAAAGGATCTCTACTGATCAAGCGTACAGGTATAGGATCACAGAGGCCACAAGGACAGGAGAACTTCTCACAGATCTAGCCCTTCTTGAAATTGGCCCAGTGAGCCATTCTAGTTGATTGACAACAACAAACAGGTTTTTTTGCATATCTGTTTTTAAAACGTGGCATTAATGGTAGAGCCCTCAACAACTTTGTGTGTACTACCCCTGTTAGTTTAACATCATAGCAAAACATTCTTGGGCTGAAGGCCCGTTTCATATCTTGTTTGCGCTGCGGCTAATTAAGCTGTAAATGAACGCTGTATTGGATTCTGTCTTGCCAACCATCAAGCCTTCAGCGTGTTAGTCATTTAGCGAAATTATAATTCAGAGGCTCCTGTGCTCATATGACAGTGAGGAGCGGAGAGCTGCTGTCCAAAAGATTTTTGACATGAGGGGTGGAAATGATCGCACCCTTGGAGCTCTTTTTGTACGTCCCATGAAGACACCGTCTATCAACTCCAGGAATTCTTCCCTGTTGGAACTGACAGACTGGTGTGACGGGGTATTCGAACCTCCTTTGACATGTAAATTGACTATAGCTGAAGTTAAGAAGTTCCTTGACATGCCTATGCAATTTTTACAGTGGCCCTATCATGCTCAGTCAATAAAGAGATGTGTGAAACAAGTCACAGAGATAGCAGGCAGGGTGTATACACAGGAGAAACGAGAGGGATATATCAGAGGCCAAGAAGCAAGTCGGTGGCTGATGTCCAAGAAAGAATCAAAGCAAGACTCGATGAAACTCGTCTAATTCATTTTTTTACTGACGTCATCACTTTTGAATGTTTGATGGTTACAAGGATATGTTTTATGATTACTGGGATATGTTTTATGCAGATAAACTAAAGCTCAATAGTTTTGCCTGCCATTTTGAGAACCTAAAATAAGTAAATTGTTTTCCAAGACCAATTTATGTTGTTTTTTTTTCAAACGTGGATTTCCCCAAACTAAATGTTGAACAATCACAAAAATAAAAGCAGATTTGAATTTTACGACTACTAAGACATGTTTTGTGATTACTAGGATATGTTTTATGCAGAGAAACTAAATGTTTATAGATGTTCCTGCCATTTAAAAAAAATAGTAACTTGTTTTCCAAGAGCAATCCTTGAGAGTTTTTTTTTCAAATGTAGATTTACCAAACTAGATAAGCAATCACTAAAATGAAGAGGGTACCTTTGAGTGAACACTTGAGCAGGCACAGTCATCTAAAGGATCAGATTGATGCTCTATAAGAGCACTCACGCCACGCTTCGAGTCTCCAAGCGGCTATTTTTCAAGACTTTATCTAGTCTCGACTTACACACGGATCACGCCGGTAACGCTTCAGTCCAAGTTTGTAGCCGTGATTTCTTGTTCTGCTCTGGCTAAGCTGGATAATATCCCTGTTATCTATAATATCGAAGCCTCGAAGTATTTATAACACTTCGATAAGCTGACCACGCAGTCTCTGGGTCTCCAGCGAGAATAAGTCTAATTCCCGTAATCTATCTTCGTAACTCTTGTTTCCGATAGAGGAAATCAGTTTTGGTTGCACACGTTCTAATCTTGCGATATCCTTTCGAAACGAAGGGCTCCAAAAATTGTACGGCATAGTCCAGGTACGGTCGGACAAGGGAGTTATATGTACAAACACAGTAGTATCTCCTTGTTCCGATATCCCAACTGTCGCTTTATATAACCTAAAATCCTTTGGGCTTTCTTTTCCGCCTCAATACACTGCCTTGAGAAGTTGAGATCACTAGTGATAGTTACCCTCAAGTCTTTCTCATTGTTGGTGGATTCAAGAGCAGTGCCCTTAAGGATGAACTGAGATTGGTGATTTTGGTGTCCGATATGCATCACTTTGCATTTATTCACGTTAAAAAGGACTTGCCATGTGCCCAACCACTCCCCAATTTTCCGAAGATCATCTTGTAGGCGGGCAGTATTTCCTTCCTTTGCGACGTTCATACCAAGCTTCGTATCATCGGCAAATTTAGAAACCTTCACAACCATGTCACCATACATGTCATTGATGTAGATGATGAACAGTAGTGGTCCCAGGACAGAACCTTGAGGAACACTGCTAGTAACGGGCACCCACTCAGAAGCTTGTACATTCCACACCACCCGTTGCCGTGTGCCACTTAGCCAGTTCTCTATCCAACATGCTACATTTCCGTCTATGCCCAGCGCACGAACTTTCCGGAGGAGGCGGCGGTGTGGTACCTTATCGGAGGCTTTCTGAAAGTCTAAGTAGATAAAATCTACCGCCTTATCACGATCGTGCTAACTAAAAACGAAGTGGAAGAATTCCACAAGATTCGTTCGGCATGACCGTTGCCTTCGAAATCTGTGCTTGGAACTCCTCAATCGCAATTTGGACTCTAAATATTATGTCACTTTTCCCCCATGATGCTTTCCATGAGTTTACCGACTATTGAGATTAGGCTAATAGGTCGGTAGTTAACGGCTGGCTAGAGTATCCTTTTTTGAAGATAGGAGTCACCTCCGCTCCACGTCAGTCTCTAGGGAGATTGAGTCTGAGGGAGAGTGTGAGTGAGAGATTGCGTGTGAGAGATATGAAAAGGAGTTAGAGAGATTGGGAGTAAGAGAGTATGTGAGAGGGAGCGTGAATCTGTAAGAAAGAGTGTAAGAAAGACAGTGAGAAAAATCCTATGGGAGAAGGAGAGAGCATAGCAGAGAGTGAGATAAGAGAGCGTAAGAGAGTGAGGGGAAGTGTGTGAGAGAAAGAGTGTTCGAGACAACGTTAGGCAGTGAGAGAGTGCATAATGTAGATTGCATAGTGTGTGGGAGAGAAAGAAAGAGAGAGAGATTTTGTGAGAGAGCTAGTGTGTGAGAGAAGGAGATTGTGAGAGAGAAATTGTGTGAGACAGATTGAGTGTGTGTGTGATATAAATTGTGGTGACTGTGTTAGAGAGACTGTGAGAGAGTGGGACTAAGTGTTATAGCTCATGTGAGAGTAAATGTTTCAAGGACAGAGTGTAATAGAATTATAAAGAGTGTGTGAGAGCGAGAGTGTGAAATATAGTTTTGAGAGAGTATGTGTGGGTTTTGTAAAAGAGAGTGTGCGATCGAGATTGTGAAAGGGAGTGTGTGAGAGAGAAAGTTTGTCAAAGAGAGTTTGGGAGAATGAATTTGTGAGAAATATAATGTGAGAGACAGGGTGTGTGAGATAGATTTTTTAAGAGTGAGAGAAAGAGAGACAGAGAGAGATAGAGAGAGATTGATTGATTGAAAGAATGGGAGTAGGAGAAAGAGTGTCTGAGAAAGGATGAGGGAGAGAGCGTGATAAAGAGTGAGAAAAAGTGTGAGAGAGTAACAAGGAGTAACAAGGAAAGTAAGTACCCTAGGAGACCTTACGGTCCATTCAAAGAGGGTACCTTTGGACTAGCAATCGAACAGGCACATGGCTGCTCAATTGTTTTGCGTCCCTGAACGGCCACTTTTCAAGACTTTGTCTAGTCTTGACTTGAACTGGTCAACAGATTCACTGTTGACAACTTCCACTCGAAGTGCGTTCCACTTACTGCAGATACTGTAGGTGAAAAAATTTCCACACAGATTGCGGTTGTAACGCTTCAGTTCAAGTTTGAAGCCGTGATTGCGCGTTCTGTTCTCACTCAGTGTGAAAATATCCCGGTAGTCAACATTGTCGAACCCTCGAAGTATTTTGAAAACTTCGATGAGCTGACCACGCAGTCTACGGGTTTCCAGCGAGAACAGATCTAATTCCCTCAGTCTATCCTCATAACTTTTATGTCGGATAGAGGGAATCAGTTTGGTTGCCCTAACTTGTACGCGTTCCAACCTTGCGATGTCCTTTCTAAACGAAGGACTCCAAAATTGTACGGCATACTCCAGGTGCGGCCGAACGAGGGAGTTGTACAGACAAAGTACTATCTCCTTGTTACGGTATCCAAACTGGCACTTTATGTAGCCTAACATCCTTTGGGATTTCTTCTCTGCCTCGATGCACTGTTTTGAGAACTTGAGGTTGCGAGTGATAGTTACACCCAAGTCCTTCTCAGTGTCACTCGATTCAAGAGCAGTGCTCTTAAGGATATACTGAGATTGGGGGTTTCTGAGAGGAAGAGGTGCTGAGAGAGAGAGAGAGAGAGAGAGAGAGAGAGAGAGAGAGAGATTGTTTGGAGATTATTGAGAGAGTTTGAGAATGAGTTTGTGTGAAAGAGAACGTGTGTGTGAGAAAGAAAGAGAGAGAGGGAGAGAGAGAGAGAGATATTGAGAGTGGGAAATATTTTTATTTTGTTGACGGAGCCCAGCAAGGCCAGGGAAGCCGAAATTATTCACTTGAACAAGATAATAATAATAATACTAAACGATCAAATAAACACAACCGCTTTAACTCCCCTCCCCCCCCCAAAACCCACAACAACAACAAACAAAATGCAAACAAACAAGTCTTGGAAAAGGAAAAATGTAGATCCTGATTAGCTAACGGAGGGAGGCCCGGTCCTTCATTGGCCTCAGCATCCACCCAAACACTCCAAAAGTAAACTATCTACTGTACAATGGCGGAAGCCGCCGGCCTCCTAGAAACAGTGCACAATTCGGTGTGTTCGAACCCGTCCCGAGTACAAGAGACAAACGAGAACAACCTCGCTCGCCCCGAGACCGAAACAGGTAACGTCTGCGAAGATCCTTCAAGAATGTGCCCGCAATCTGAGGGACCAAGGAGCCCCTCAGAGCTATCCATCAGATGCTGCGTCCCGCGAGGTTGCCCGTTTCCTAGGCGGCAGAGAACGATATGAGGCCAGGAGCCATTGCGAGAGTGATAGATGTCTAGAGAGAGAGAGAGAGAGAGAGAGAGAGAGAGAGAGAGAGAGAGAGAGATAAAGAGAGACACACACAACTTGGAGAGCTTGTGATCCTTAAAGAGAAGGGGCCTTTTGGGAGGCCGATCTTAATCATTCTAATATTTATATACTGCGAAAGAGAGATAGAGAGAGAGAGAGAGAAAGAGAGACAAGAAGAGAGTAAAAGACAAAGAAAGAGAAGAACTAAATTGTTGATCAATATCATCGCAACCTGTAGGATAAAGGAAGATGCGAAAAACGAGCGAAAGTAAAAAAAAAAGAATACAAAAGAATTTGTCCTGGACAGAAGGCACGTGCGGCCTCCACCACTTCTCTCTCTCTCTCTCTCTCTCTCTCTCTCTCTCTCTCAACGGTATGGTCACCAATGTCCTTTGCTTTGAGGTCCTACTTGTCATTGTGACTCTCTCCCTACGTGTCAGTCTGACTGTCTCTCTCGATTTTACCGTCTGTCTTTATCTTTCTTTCACGTACTCTCTAATTTATCTATTTCACTTTCACTCTTTTTCATTCTATTTCACTCTATATTACTATTTTCTTTTATTTTCTCTATAGTTCTATCTCTGTTTACATCTCTCATACAATCGGTTCAGAAACTATCGCTCTCTCGCTCTCTCTCGCCCAATATATATCTCTTTGTCTGGCTCTCAATCTGCTTCTCTCTCGTACACTGTTTATCTATGTATGTCTATCTGTCTCTCGCTCTACCTACCTACCTACTATCCATATTGGTTTTCTCTCCCTCTCTCTCTCTCTCTCTATATATATATATATATATATATATATATATATATATATATATACATATATATATATATATATATATATATATATATATATATATATATATATATATATATATATATATATATATATATATATATACATATATATATATATATATATATATATATATATATCCTGCACGGACTCGATCTACACATACACGCTGCTCGCTTATCTGAACATCTGCTTCAACCTTCTCTCCTTTCCCCCTTCGCCATAAAGCTGTGATTTCCCCTCTCCCATACCTCTCCTTCTCCTCACCCCACCTCGGATCTCTTCACCGATATTCATGCAAACCCACTCACGCAGCTACGCGAGCATGTACGTGTGTACACAAGTACACGTACATGCGCGCCAATTTCGTCCTTTCTCCCAAAATTGCGAGGGGGAAATTCTGTCATTCCTCTCTCTCTCTCTCACTCTCTCACTCTCTCTCTCTTTCTCTCTCTCTTTTTTCTCTCTCCTCTCTCTCTCCCTCTTTATCTTTCATTTTCCTTTAAATGAAAGGCTGTACTCTGTAACATGATACAGGATGTCGTGGAGCGGACCCAAAGGAGTGTCCGGCCCAGAGTGAGGGCGGAGGTACGCCAGTACACCCATGTCACTCCTGGAACGACCTTCTCGGAGGTCACAAAGAGTTACAAGGAGTAACAAGGAAATAAAGTACCCTAAGAGACCTTACGATCCATTCAAAAAAGGTATATTTGGACTAGCAATCGAACAGGCACATGCCTGCTCAATTGTTTTGCGTCCCTAAACGGCCACTTTTCAAGACTTTGTCTAGTCTTGACTTGAACTGGTCAACAGATTCACTGTTGACAACTTCCACTCAAGTGCGTTCCACTTACCGCAGATACTGTAAGTGAAAAAATTGCCACACAGATTGTGGTTGTAACGCTTCAGTTCAAGTTTGAAGCCGTGATTGCGCGTTCTGTTCTCACTCAGTGTGGAAATATCCCGGTAGTCAACATTGTCGAACCCTCGAAGTATTTTGAAAACTTCGATGAGCTGACCACGCAGTCTACTGGTTTCCAGTGAGAACAGATCTAATTCTCTTAGTCTATCCTCATAACTTTTATGTCAGATAGAGGGAATCAGTTTGGTTGCCCTGGCTTGTACGCGTTCTAACCTTGCGATGTCCTTTCGAAACGAAGGACTCCAAAATTGTACGGCGTACTCCAGATGCGGCCGAACAAGGGAGTTGTACAGACAAAGTACTATCTCCTTGTTACGGTATCCAAACTGGCGCTTTATGTAGCCTAACATCCATTTGGCTTTCTTCTCTGCCTCGATGCACTGTTTCGACAACTTGAGGTCGCTAGTGATAGTTACACCTAAGTCCTTCTCAGTGTCACTCGATTCAAGAGCAGTGCCCTAAAAGATGTACTAAGATTTGGGATTTCGGTGGCCGATATGCATTACTTTGCATTTCCCCACGTTGAAAGGCATTTGCTACGTGCCCGACCACTCCCCAATCCTTTGAAGGTCCTCTTGGAGGCGGGCAGTGTTTCCCTCCTTTGCCACATTGATACCAAGCTTGGTGTCGTCGGCAAATTTGGAGATTTTGGAAACCATGTCTCCGTCCATGTCGTTGACAAAGATAATAAAAAGTAGTGGTCCCAGGACGGAATTTTGAGGGACACGGCTAGATACGGGCGCCCATTCAGAGGTTCGTTCATTCACCACTACTCGTTGCCGTCTGTTACTTAGCCAGCTCTCTATCCAACCTGCTACCTTGCCGTTTATGCCCTGTGCACGCACTTTCCGGAGAAGGCGGCGGTGTGGTACCTTATCAAAGGCCTTTTGGAAGTCAAGGTACACAACATCCACCGCTTTATCCCGATCATGCTCACTGAACAAGAAGTGGAAGAATTGAATTCCACAAGGTTCATCAGGCATGACCGTTGCCTTTGGAAGCCATGCTGGGAACTCTTCAGTAGCAGGTTTGACTCTAAATAAGACGTTATCTTGTCCACTATCATGCTTTCCATGAGTTTACCGACTATCGAAGTCAAACTGATGGGTCGGTAATTTGACGGATAGCTGGGGTCTCCTTTCTTGAAGATCGGAGTCACCTCCGCCTCACGCCAGTCTCTAGGAACGCATCCGGTCCGGATGGAAATGTTAAAGATAGCGCACAGATGTCGTTATACTTCATCGCACACTTCCTTCAACACCTTGGATAGAAATCCGTCCGGTCCAGGGGACTTATTCGTCTTTAGGTCAACGATCTTTTTCTTTATTTCTCCTTCGGTGAAGTCCATATCCTTCAGCTTTTCCCTTGAGTAGGAACTCGTTGGCTGGGGGATGCGACCACACTCTTCAGTAAACACTGAAGAGAAGTAGTCATTGAGCAGGTTAGCATTTTCTTCATCTGAGTGAGTTAATGCACCCTCCTCGTCCACTAAGGGCCTAATCCTACGATGGATTGGTTTACGGCTATTTACATAGCCGAAGAACTCCTTGGGATTCTCCTTGCAGAGTCTCGCCACTCGGAATTCTTCAGTACGCTTAGCCGCCCTTATGCTGGACTTCACTCTCCTGGCTAGCTTCCGGTACTCGTTAAAGGCACCCGAGATCTTTGATTGCCGGTACACATTTCTCTTCTCCCTAAGCAGTTGGCCAATTTCTTGATTAAACCACTATGGTTGAACAGAAGACCGATGGAGGCATTTCAGAGGGATCCAACTTGATTAATGACTCATGAACTTATTTTTTAAATTGTTCCACGAATCCTCAACATCTTCGCATACCGCTAGCCTTACATCAGCCAACCCAGCACGAAGGCTTGCAAAGTCTGCTCTTCTTAAGTCAAGTTCCTTGATTGACTGGAAACAGACCTTACCTTCGGGATCTTGACGCTAAATCTAACTAGCTGGTGATCACTGCCACCGAGCTCTTCGCCTACAGAGAGATCCTCAACGATATCATCCTCAGAGGTGAAGACCAATTCGAAGATGTTGTCTCCTCTCGTCGGTTTTCTGACCCATTGAGTGAGGAACTCGTTGCTGGCGAACTCCAGGAGTAGCGCGCTCTCGCAACAGGCTGCTCTGGTTTCCCAGTCAACTTGTATGTTGAAGTCGCCCATAACGATGCACACTCGACAACAAATAAGCCTGGAAACGGAAGAGGGTAGAGAGTCCTATATCTGGAGACTCCCTGAAAGTTCTTCTGTTTAATACGAGGTCGATTAGGAACAGGTTTCTTAAACTTCCTGGCCTCGTAGCGACGGAAGAACCTGAAATGGTAGCCATAACAGAGTCGTGGGTAAAAACCTCAAACCGAGATTTCGAGGGTGAATTCACGATTCCCGGTTACCAACTCTTCCAAAAGGATAGGCCAAACAGATAGGGTCGCGGTGTGAGGTTGTATGTCAAGGATACGCTCAAATCGACACATTGCAACATTCTATCCGACCACGAGCTACTAGCTGTTGACCTAGATATAGGTCCTGCCAGATACATAACCCTGGTGCTTTACAAACCAACTGCCCAACTCGTTGAAAAGGACAAGGATCTGTACCGGCTGCTGGGTAAACTTGTTCAAGACAGAGTGTGGATCGCCATGGGTAACTTCAATATCCAAGTTGACTGGGAAACCAGAGAATCCTTTAGCGAAAACACACTCCTCATGGAGTTAGCAAACAACGAGTTCCTGACTCAATGGGTGAGAGAGACGACGAGAGGCAATAATACCCTAGACTTAGTTTTCACTTTTGAGGATGACATCGTTGAGGATCTCTATGTAGGCCAAGAGCTCAGTGGCAGTGATCAGCGACTAGTCAGATTTATAGTCAAGGTCCCCAAGGTAAAGTTTGCGACTGATAAATCGAGGGAACTTAAATTGAGAAGAGCAGACTTTGCAGGTCTTCGTGCTGGATTGACCGATGCGAGGCTAGAAGTGTGTGAGTATGTCTAAGGTTCGTGGAATAGATTCAAAACTACGTTCATGAATCTTCAATTACGATTCATCCCCTTTAAAAGCCTTTGTCAGTCTTCTGTTCAACCAAAGTGGTTTAATTAAGACATTGGTCAGCTGCTGCGGGAGAAGAGATTGGTGTAGCGTCAGTCAAAGATTTATGGTGACTTTAACGAGTACTGTAGGATAGCTAGGAGAGTGAAGTCCAGCATAAGGGCGGCAAAGCGTGCCGAGGAGCTCTGAGTGGCGAGACATTGCAAAGAGAATCCCAAGGAGTTCTTTGGTTATGTAAACAGCTGTAAATCAATCCATCGCATGATTGGCCCTTTAGTGAATAAGGAGGGGGCATTAAAGCACTCAGATGCAGAAAATACAAACCTCCTGAACGATTAATTCTCATCATTGTTTACTGAAGAGTGTGGTCCCATTCACCAGCCCAAGGATTCTTACTTGAGAGAAAAGCTGGAGGAAATGGGCTTTACCAAAGGGGAAAAAGAAACAAAGATCACTGATATAAAGATGAATAATTCCCCTGGGCCGGAAGGGTTTCTATCTAAAGTGTTGAAAGGAGTGCGCGATGAAGTGTCACGACATCTGAGCACAATCTTCAACATGCCATACCGGACCGAATGCGTTCCTAGAGACTGGCGTGAAGCGGAGGTGACTCCTATCTTCAAGAAAGAAGACCCTAGCCAGACGTCGAACTACTAACCTATTAGCTTGACCTCACTAGTCGGTAAACTCATGGAAAGCATCATGGTGGACAAAATAACGTCATATTTAGAGTCCAACTTTCTATTGAGGAGTTCCCAGCACGAGTGGAATTCTTCTATTTCATTTTCAGTGAGCACGATCGTGATAAGCGGTGCATGTTATCTACTTAGACTTTCAAAAAGCCTTTGATAAGGTACTACGATGCCGCGTTTTCCGGAAGGTGCGTGCGCTGGGCATAGACGGAAATGTAGCAGGTTGGATAGACAACTGGCTAAGCGGCAGGCGGCAATGGGTAGTGTTGAATGTACAAGCTTTTGTGTGGGTGCTCGTTACTAGCGGTGTTCCTCAAGGTTCTGTCCCGGGACCCCTACTTTTCATCATCTATGTTAACGACATGGATGGTGACATAGTTGCAAAGATTTCTGAATTTGACCACGATACCAAGTTTGGTATGAACGTTGCAATGGAAGGAAATACTGCCGCCTACAAGAAGATCTCCGGAAGATTGGTGAGTGGTCGGACACATGGCAAATGATGCATATCGGCCACCGAAACCCCCAACCACGGTATATCCTTAAGGGCGTCGCTCTTGAATGCACTAATACCGACAAGGACTTAGGTGTAACTATCACTAGTTAACTCTCAAGTTCTCGAAACAGTGCATGGAAGCGGAGAAGAAAGCCCAAAGAATGCTAGGCTACATAAAGCGACATTTTTGATATCAGAAAAAGTAGATAGTATTCTGTTTGTACAATTCTCTTGTCCGACTGCATTTGGAATACGCCGTACAATTTTGGAATCCTTCGTTACGAAAGGATATTGCGAGATTGGAACCTGTGCAAGCCAGGGCAACCAAATTGATTCCCTCTATCAGACACAAAAGTTACGAAGATTGTTACGGAAATTAGATTTATTCTTGTTGGAGACCCGGAGGCTGCGTGGTCAGCTTATCGAAGTGTTCTAAATACTTCGAGGCTTCGACGTTATAGATAACAGGGATATTTTCAAGTTAAGCGACAACAGAACCAGAAATCACGGCTACAAACTTGAACTGAAGTGTTACCACCGCGATCTGTGTGGGAAATCTCTCACATATAGCATCTGTGGTGCTCGGAATGCCCCTTCCAGTGGAAGTTGTCAGCAGCAATTCTGTTGAACAGTTAAAGTCGAGACTAGACAAAGTCTTGAAAAATCACCGATTGGGCACATAAACGGTTGTGCGTGTGTTGCTCGAGGGGGTGTCAATTGACACTCTCAAGAACTATGCCTGCTCAACTGTTAGGCCAAAGGTAGCCTCTTTGAATGGACCGTAAGGTCTACCAGGGTTTTTAGTTTCCTTGTGACACTATTTCTCTCTCTTTCTTCAAGCCGTGCTCCTGCTTGGAAGTATGCAGTATTGCTCTCACTCCTCGATCAATAAAGTGTCTAGAAAATATTTTTTTATATTGAGAAGTGTTTGTTATTTGTTTAAACTTGTTAATTAAATAATTAGAAAGACTCGTAGGCTGCCTAAATTTCTGGATTTGCAATATTTTTCACATCAACGTGATCATTTTTATATATCTTCTCAGCGCCATCTTTTCCCGACAAGAAAACTGTGAGTATTACCCTTTCATTTCTTGTTTTGATTTAATTTGACATCTTCTATTTAGTGTCTTTATTTAAGTGTCTCAAAAGGTCTCAATTTGTCAATATTCATAGTGAGATATTGAGAATTTGCCTATAATATTGTTCAGATTTGTTTTTGGGCCGGTGCTTGCGTTGGATTATTGCTCTTAGTTTATCTCTGACGTGTCGGGGCCTAAGCCAATCCGCGACGAGGTCTTAAGCCAGACGGCGCCATTCTGTCGGCATTCCAACAGGTATATTTTAACGTGGTGACCTTTTCTATTAACCAATTGAGAAATCTGAATTGTAAGAAATTATTTCAAAACATTTTGCTTATTGAAATATAATAGTAATTGATTGAAACATAAAGTGTTAAGTGAATAAATACCCATCGATCATATTTTGTTTATAATTTAAAGAGAAAGAGCTTTTAAATAAAGAAAATGCCAACAGCGCAAAACTAAAGCACTGTTGCTTCAAATGTAAAAATACGAGATGGATAATAGACTTCCCCGAGCATTTCTTTCATAATATTACATCAAGAAGTATATGTGAATTTTGCAAGATTAAAGAAACTCATAAGTTGGAGAAAGCAAAGTGGATGTCGGTTATTAACCAAATAGAAAATCGTATAAATGCCTTCGATTTAAAGAAATGTAATTGCCTAAGAGAAGATGAAGATAGAATAGCTAGAGTTGACCAGAAAATTGTAAAATTAGAACAAAAAGTTGCATTGATTACAAAACAGCCGAAAATAAAAAAATTATCGAAGTCAAGAATAAACGCCCAATTAAACCCATCATACGAGAAGAACCCGTTTTATCGCCATTCAACAAATTTGAAATCCTCTCCAAAGAAGAAGAAACCTACTTAGTTGGTGATTCAATAATTAGAAACCCAATAGATCACTTCCGAACTTATAACAGCAAGAAATGCAAATTTAGATGCTATCCAAGAGTAAAAATCAAACGTGTAACAGAAGAAAAAGGCAAATTTGAGACAGACAGCAAAAATTGTCCAATTATAGTTAATGTTGGAAGCAACGATGTTTTTAACGGAAATAACTACGCTGGATCAGAAAGCATTGTGAAAGATTATACGAAAATGGTTAAAACGATCAAATCGAAAACAGATAATGGAATAGTTGTTGGCATAATACCTAGAATATATGAGAGATATGGAAACTTTAGCCGAGCTATTGAGATAAACAATCGCTTAAGAGATATTTACAAAAGGGAAAATGTTAAATTTATTGATTTCTGGCTTTTTTATTCATGCACAACACGGATATGTATCCCCAAGATGGGATCTACCTCATGAGAGATATGGAAACTTTAGCCGAGCTATTGAGATAAACAATCGCTTAAAAGATATTTACAAAAGGGAAAATGTTAAATTTGTTGATTTCTGGCTTTTATTCATGCACAACACGGATATGTATACCCAAGATGGGATCTACCTCATGAGAGATATGGAAACTTTAGCCGAGCTATTGAGATAAACAATCGCTTAAAAGATATTTACAAAAGGGAAAATGTTAAATTTGTTGATTTCTGGCTTTTATTCATGCACAACACGGATATGTATACCCAAGATGGGATCTACCTCATGAGAGATATGGAAACTTAAGCCGAGCTATTGAGATAAACAATCGCTTAAGAGATATTTACAAATGAGAAAATGTTAAATTTATTGATTTCTGGCTTTTTTATTCATGCACAACACGGATATGTATACCCAAGATGGGATCTACCTCATGAGAGATATGGAAACTTTAGCCGAGCTATTGAGATAAACAATCGCTTAAAAGATATTTACAAAAGGGAAAATGTTAAATTTGTTGATTTCTGGCTTTTATTCATGCACAACACGGATATGTATACCCAAGATGGGATCTACCTCATGAGAGATATGGAAACTTTAGCCGAGCTATTGAGATAAACAATCGCTTAAGAGATATTTACAAAAGAGAAAATGTTAAATTTATTGATTTCTGGCTTTTTTATTCATGCACAACACGGATATGTATACCAAAGATGGGATCTACCTCATGAGAGATATGGAAACTTTAGCCGAGCTATTGAGATAAACAATCGCTTAAAAGATATTTACAAAAGGGAAAATGTTAAATTTGTTGATTTCTGGCTTTTATTCATGCACAACACGGATATGTATACCCAAGATGGGATCTACCTCATGAGAGATATGGAAACTTTAGCCGAGCTTTTGAGATAAACAATCGCTTAAGAGATATTTACAAAAGAGAAAATGTTAAATTTATTGATTTCTGGCTTTTTTATTCATGCACAACACGGATATGTATACCCAAGATGGGATCTACCTCATGAGAGATATGGAAACTTTAGCCGAGCTATTGAGATAAACAATCGCTTAAGAGAATATTTACAAATGAGAAAATGTTAAATTTATTGATTTCTGGCTTTTATTCATGCACAACACGGATATGTATACCCAAGATGGGATCTACCTCATGAGAGATATGGAAACTTTAGCCGAGCTATTGAGATAAACAATCGCTTAAAAGATATTTACAAATGAGAAAATGTTAAATTTATTGATTTCTGGCTTTTTTATTCATGCATAACACGGATATGTATACCCAAGATGGGATCTACCTCATGAGAGATATGGAAACTTTAGCCGAGCTATTGAGATAAACAATCGCTTAAGAGATATTTACAAAAGAGAAAATGTTAAATTTATTGATTTCTGGCTTTTTTATTCATGCACAACACGGATATGTATACCCAAGATGGGATCTACCTCATGAGAGATATGGAAACTTTAGCCGAGCTATTGAGATAAACAATCGCTTAAAAGATATTTACAAAAGGGAAAATGTTAAATTTGTTGATTTCTGGCTTTTATTCATGCACAACGCGGATATGTATACCCAAGATGGGATCTACCTCATGAGAGATATGGAAACTTTAGCCGAGCTATTGAGATAAACAATCGATTAAAAGATATTTACAAAAGGGAAAATGTTAAATTTGTTGATTTCTGGCTTTTATTCATGCACAACACGGATATGTATACCCAAGATGGGATCTACCTCATGAGAGATATGGAAACTTTAGCCGAGCTATTGAGATAAACAATCGCTTAAGAGATATTTACAAAAGAGAAAATGTTAAATTTGTTGATTTCTGGCTTTTATTCATGCACAACACGGATATGTATACCCAAGATGGGATCTACCTCATGAGAGATATGGAAACTTTAGCCGAGCTATTGAGATAAACAATCGCTTAAGAGATATTTACAAAAGAGAAAATGTTAAATTTGTTGATTTCTGGCTTTTATTCATGCACAACACGGATATGTATACCCAACATGGGATCTACCTCATGAGAGATATGGAAACTTTAGCCGAGCTATTGAGATAAACAATCGCTTAAGAGATATTTACAAAAGAGAAAATGTTAAATTTATTGATTTCTGGCTTTTTTATTCATGCACAACACGGATATGTATACCCAAGATGGGATCTACCTCATGAGAGATATGGAAACTTTAGCCGAGCTATTGAGATAAACAATCGCTTAAAAGATATTTACAAAAGGGAAAATGTTAAATTTGTTGATTTCTGGCTTTTATTCATGCACAACACGGATATGTATACCCAAGATGGGATCTACCTCATGAGAGATATGGAAACTTTAGCCGAGCTATTGAGATAAACAATCGCTTAAGAGATATTTACAAATGAGAAAATGTTAAATTTATTGATTTCTGGCTTTTTTTATTCATGCACAACACGGATATGTATACCCAAGATGGGATCTACCTCATGAGAGATATGGAAACTTTAGCCGAGCTTTTGAGATAAACAATCGCTTAAAAGATATTTACAAAAGGGAAAATGTTAAATTTGTTAATTTCTGGCTTTTATTCATGCACAACACAGATATGTACACCCAAGATGGGATCTACCTCATGAGAGATATGGAAACTTTAGCCGAGCTATTGAGATAAACAATCGCTTAAGAGATATTTACAAAAGAGAAAATGTTAAATTTATTGATTTCTGGCTTTTTTATTCATGCACAACACGGATATGTATACCCAAGATGGGATCTACCTCATGAGAGATATGGAAACTTTAGCCGAGCTATTGAGATAAACAATCGCTTAAAAGATATTTACAAAAGGGAAAATGTTAAATTTGTTGATTTCTGGCTTTTATTCATGCACAACACGGTTATGTATACCCAAGATGGGATCTACCTCATGAGAGATATGGAAACTTTAGCCGAGCTATTGAGATAAACAATCGCTTAAAAGATATTTACAAAAGGGAAAATGTTAAATTTGTTGATTTCTGGCTTTTATTCATGCACAACACGGATATGTATACCCAAGATGGGATCTACCTCATGAGAGATATGGAAACTTTAGCCGAGCTATTGAGATAAACAATCGCTTAAGAGAATATTTACAAATGAGAAAATGTTAAATTTATTGATTTCTGGCTTTTATTCATGCACAACACGAATATGTATACCCAAGATGGGATCTACCTCATGAGAGATATGGAAACTTTAGCCGAGCTATTGAGATAAACAATCGCTTAAAAGATATTTACAAATGAGAAAATGTTAAATTTATTGATTTCTGGCTTTTTTATTCATGCACAACACGGATATGTATACCCAAGATGGGATCTACCTCATGATAGATATGGAAACTTTAGCCGAGCTTTTGAGATAAACAATCGCTTAAAAGATATTTACAAAAGGGAAAATGTTAAATTTGTTAATTTCTGGCTTTTATTCATGCACAACACAGATATGTATACCCAAGATGGGATCTACCTCATGAGAGATATGGAAACTTTAGCCGAGCTATTGAGATAAACAATCGCTTAAGAGATATTTACAAAAGAGAAAATGTTAAATTTATTGATTTCTGGCTTTTTTATTCATGCACAACACGGATATGTATACCCAAGATGGGATCTACCTCATGAGAGATATGGGAACTTTAGCCGAGCTATTGAGATAAACAATCGCTTAAAAGATATTTACAAAAGGGAAAATGTTAAATTTGTTGATTTCTGGCTTTTATTCATGCACAACGCGGATATGTATACCCAAGATGGGATCTACCTCATGAGAGATATGGAAACTTTAGCCGAGCTATTGAGATAAACAATCGCTTAAGAGATATTCACAAAAGAGAAAATGTTAAATTTATTGATTTCTGGCTTTTTTATTCATGCACAACACGGATATGTATACCCAAGATGGGATCTACCTCATGAGAGATATGGAAACTTTAGCCGAGCTATTGAGATAAACAATCGCTTAAAAGATATTTACAAAAGGGAAAATGTTAAATTTGTTGATTTCTGGCTTTTATTCATGCACAACACGGATATGTATAGCCAAGATGGGATCTACCTCATGAGAGATATAAAAACTTTAGCCGAGCTATTGAGATAAACAATCGCTTAAGAGATATTTACAAAAGAGAAAATGTTAAATTTATTGATTTCTGGCTTTTTTATTCATGCACAACACGGATATGTATACCCAAGATGGGATCTACCTCATTAGAGATATGGAAACTTTAGCCGAGCTATTGAGTTAAACAATCGCTTAAAAGATATTTACAAAAGGGAAAATGTTAAATTTGTTGATTTCTGGCTTTTATTCATGCACACACGGATATGTATACCCAAGATGGGATCTACTTCATAAGAGATATGGAAACTTTAGCCGAGCTATTGAGATAAACAATTGCTTAAAAGATATTTACAAAAGGAAAAATGTTAAATTTGTTGATTTCTGGCTTTTATTCATGCACAACACGGATATGTATACCCAAGATGGGATCTACCTCATGAGAGATATGGAAACTTTAGCCGAGCTATTGAGATAAACAATCGCTTAAAAGATATTTACAAAAGAGAAAATGTTAAATTTATTGATTTCTGGCTTTTTTATTCATGCACAACACGGATATGTATCCCCAAGATGGGATCTACCTCATGAGAGATATGGAAACTTTAGCCGAGCTATTGAGATAAACAATCGCTTAAAAGATATTTACAAAAGGGAAAATGTTAAATTTGTTGATTTCTGGCTTTTATTCATGCACAACACGGATATGTATACCCAAGATGGGATCTACCTCATGAGAGATATGGAAACTTTAGCCGAGCTATTGAGATAAACAATCGCTTAAAAGATATTTACAAAAGGAAAAATGTTAAATTTATTGATTTCTGGCTTTTTTATTCATGCACAACACGGATATGTATACCCAAGATGGGATCTACCTCATGAGAGATATGGAAACTTTAGCCGAGCTATTGAGATAAACAATCGCTTAAAAGATATTTACAAAAGGGAAAATGTTAAATTTGTTGATTTCTGGCTTTTATTCATGCACAACACGGATATGTATACCCAAGATGGGATCTACCTCATGAGAGATATGGAAACTTTAGCCGAGCTATTGAGATAAACAATCGCTTAAAAGATATTTACAAAAGGGAAAATGTTAAATTTGTTGATTTCTGGCTTTTATTCATGCACAACACGGATATGTATACCCAAGATGGGATCTACCTCATGAGAGATATGGAAACTTTAGCCGAGCTATTGAGATAAACAATCGCTTAAGAGATATTTACAAAAGAGAAAATGTTAAATTTATTGATTTCTGGATTTTTTATTCATGCACAACACGGATATGTATACCCAAGATGGGATCTACCTCAACGGAAAAGGAGCGAATACCTATGGAGATTTGCTACAAATGGATTTAAGGAACCTATTGGATTATAAATCACCGCTACTAGAAGAACAAGTAACACAGGGAAACGGACCAAGCCCCACCAGAGAAGAAATTGGATTAGTTCATTAAAAGCCGTATTATTTAATACAAGGTCAATCAGAAACAAGTTTTCAGAGTTTCGAGCGTTAGTATCAATTAGAAGCTACGACATTATCGGTATCACAGAATCTTGGATTCACTGTCAATCGAGAGATTTTATTTCAGAATTTCATAGAGATAGAATCGAGAGAGAGGGTGGCGGTGTTATGTTGTATGTCCTTGAAGATTTAAATCCTATAGATTGTGGTATTAAATCACCTTTTTAAGTAATAGTAATTAAACTGAATCAAAAAAAGAATTATACGTAAATTTGGTTTACAGGAAGCCACATCAACTTCTGGAGATCGACAATCAATTTTATGAATTCATGACCAACATCAGTAAAGATAAGTTATCGTTGTTCATTGGAGATTTTAATTTCGCTGAAGTAAACTGGCATATGAAAACTGCCGACTCAGAAGGACAAAGATTACTCAGTTTCATAGATGAAAATTTCCTTACTCAGTGGGTGAGAGAACCAACAAGGGGCGAAAATGTAATGGATTTAGTATTAACCTCAGACGATGAATTAATTTCAAATTTAAATGTAAGAGATAAAATTACTAATAGCGATCATAACCTAATTGAATTTGAAATTAATATTACTTTTGTTAGAAAAAAAACTCAACATCATTAAACTAAATTTCCAAAAAACTAATTTTGCAGTGCTAAGGGAGAGTTTGAGAAATTATAGAACAAAAAAATGAAGAAATTGATAAAGTGTGGCAAGAGTTTAAAAACAATCTCCTAAATAAACAGGCACAATTCATACCATCAAATGTTAGTACCATCAAAAATATCAATGAATCTAAATGGTTATCTGCAGAAATTAAGAAAACAATTAGAGAGAGAGAGAGAGATAAAGCGTATAAAATCCTAAAATATAAAAACGAATATAGATAATAAAAAGCATTAGGTAGAATTGAGAAGAAAAGTTAAAGCTGAAACCAAAAGAGCCAAACGAAATGAAAAGATAAGAGTAGCTCTAAATTGTAAAAAAAAATAATCAAAAGAGGTTTTTCGCTCTATTAAATAGTAGAAAACCGATAAAAAGTAGGATTGGCTCAATAAAAGACAAATATGAAATTTTACAATTTAACAATGTTGATATAGCAAACACTTAAATGAATATTTTGCATCTGTGTTAATAAAAGAGAATACGATTAATAATCCCACACCAACTAATAAAAATGCCGGTATTAGACCATTTGAATCTATTAGATGTAATGATTTTACTATAAAAAAGCCTATTGATAAAATGAATAAATATAAATCCCCTGGACCAGATAAAATAGTTCCAAGAGTTCTGAAAGAAATCAAAGCTCAAGTGGCTGAACACCTAATGCAGATTTTTAATTTATCGTTAGAGAGTGGAATTGTTCCTCAATATTGGAAGCTAGCATATGTAACGCCGATATTTAAAAGAGGTTGTAAATAACTAGCTAGTAGTTATCGCCCAATAAGTTTAACTTCAATAGTTGGAAAACTCCTCGAAACTTGTATTCCGGAAAAAAATACTTGAGCATTTAGAAAACAATAAATTATTAAATGATTCACATCACGGATTTAGAAAACATAAGTCATGCCTCACAAATTTATTAGATTTCTTCCACTTTGTTAATAGAGAATATGACAGTACCAGATCAGCCGATATTCTGTATTTAGATTTTCAAAAGGCATTCGATAAAGTACCGCATAAGAAATTGATGTCCAAAGTACGAGCCTTAGGAATAGAAGGAGAAGTAGCAAAATGGATTGAAAATTGGCTCACTGATCTTACACAGAGAATAGTCTTTAACGGGACAAGAGTCAGAATGGACTCCGTTGAGTAGTGGAGTTCTACAAGGTTCAGTTCTTGGACCTTTGCTTTTCATTATATATGTTAATGATGTAGATGATGACCTGCTGTCAAAAATTTCTAAATTCGCAGATGATTGCAAGTTAGGAAAAGGAATAGTAACTAAGGAGGATGTTTTAGAATTTCAAAAGGATATTGATAAAATAGCACAGTGGCCCACAAAATGGGAACTGCCCCTAAATCAAGACAAGTGTAAAGTGATGCATGTAGGTTATAAAAACCCAAGAGCAGAATATAAAATTTTGGATTGAAATATTACTGAAACTGATAATGAAAAAGATCTTGTAGCCTATATATCAAATGATCTTAAGTTTTCTCAGCAGAATATCGAAGTGGAAAAGAAAGCAATGAAGCTTCTTGGTTATATCAAACGTCAATTTAGTTTTAAAAATAAAGCTACAATTTTAAATATGTACAATGCATTGGTAAGACCACAATTAGAATACTGTGCTCAGGTCTGGTCACCATACTTAAGAAAGGATATTGGCAGATTGGAGAAAGTACAAGCTAGAGCCACAAAATTGATTCCAGAATTACGAAGTTATAACTATGAGAAAAGTCTAGAAAGACTAAATTTTTTCACACTAGAAACAAGACGTTTAAGATGTCAATTAATAAAAGTATTCAAAATTATGAAAGGGATAGATAATGTAGACTATTCTACTTGGTTAAAACTTAACATAAAATATACGAGAAATAATAGCATGAAAATCGTTCTGAAACAATTTTTAATAAATTTATGTGGGAACTTTTTTTCTTATAAAATTGTAAAATACTGGAACCAGTTGCCCGAAGAACTGGTGTCCAGCAGTTCAGTTGGCACTTTTAAAACTAGACTGGGCAAAATAATGTTAAACTTTAGATAAAAAGTGACAAGACATTGTATGTTAATAAAAAAGAAGAAAAAAAAAGCATGTTCTAAGTTTAGATGAGCAAGACATAATAACTATTACGGTTTTGAATTTGATTCTGGATCTATATAAAATGTACTCGTAAATACGTTTCTGTCATATTTTACTAAAACAAATAATCCTGGATATGTATATGAATAATATTATTTCGCAAAATATCTGACAAAAGCTTTGCATCTGCAAGCAGTACTAGCAGTGTCCAATAACACAGTAGATTGTTTTTAAAATAAGAATGGAACGAATAGATAGATCTAATAGATAATAAAAAAATGCATATTAACAAAAAGAAAAAGAAAAAAAGCATGTTCTAAAATAAGATTATTACGATAAATCATATTTTTGTTTTTGTATATATTAGTATGTTCCTCCTTTCCTTTTAAAATTTCCTCGATATGTCTTTTTTCCAACATTGTCAGGGATATATTTTCACTTTTCCAAGCCATGAAACGGGTGGGAGAGGTGGGTGGGGAGAGTGTTCATCTTTACTATCCTATTCCTTATCTGTAGTATTGTATATAGTTAGAATTTAGGATAAAATTATAGGTACTTCCATTGAAATGGTCCGAATGGTCTCTTGAAGTACTTACTTTCCTTGTAACTCCTTGTAACACACGCACACACACTCTCTCTTTCTTTCTCCTCTCTCTCTATCTCTCTCCTCTCTCTCTATCTCTTTCTCCTCTCTTTTCTTCTCTCTCTCTCTCCTTTACATTGCTTAATAATGCCCTGTCTCTCGCTTCCCCCTTTCCATGCTCAACTCCTTCTTCTTAATCCACTCTCCATCGCCAATTTTATTTACTCTTCCGCTCGGGAGTGCATGGCGAGACCCAGTTCTTTACGCACACATCCGAACGCCGTCATTACGTAAGTACACGGACGTATGCGGAACGGGGCACCTCCCTTACTTTCTCGGGGGAAGAAGAAGGTAGGACAAGAAAGTCGCTCGCTTATCTGGTTAGGTTAGGGCCAATGAAGGGGGCCACAGAGCCTCATTTTCTTATAAAATTATTATAGTAATTCTAAAATTATCTAATTATCAGCCTTTTGACAATATGGCATATTTGACTATATGTAGTTCTCCATACTCTGTTAATCTAGTGACAAGCAACTATTTACGGGTTACTAATCATAAAACATTGAGTTTCTTTTTCTTCGATATACAACAACGTTGTAATGATTTATTAGTTATACGTTTGGCAGCGTCGTATCTACGTTCCACACCCATGGCACCAATACTCGTTGCAGTTGCTAACTCAGTCAGTCAGTATCCATGATCCAAGTTGTATCATCATTTCTGCTCCGTCACAATCTTGTTTGTGTGCAGTATTTTTTTTGAGGGGGGGGGGGGGGGTGAGTATATTTTCAATCATCATAAAATAACTAATATTATATGGTGACTCTAAACATAATATTTATTAAATATATGCTACCAATACATATATTTTTACATGCACTCTTTACTGTGTCTTATTTCTAGTCGATATAACATCTCTAACGATTACTTTATTTCTCTTTAAATAATTGCTAACGACAACATCATCGCGCGCTTGCATTAAAGCTTTGCGATCTAAAATTGAATGGCATCAAATAGGGTTAAAATTATTATGCAATGGTTAACTGTTGTAAACTGTTTACCTACTAAATAAATAATATCATATTTTATATATTCTTGAAAATATATATTAAAACAGTATATACAATTTAGTTCAATATAAATTACATACAAATGTTCAAACATTTGCGTTTTCATCTTCTCAATAATTATTTTATTTTAGGTTTTCAAGGAAATCAGGAAAATTCCGTTTTATTTACAACTCAATATACACTATATATATATATATATATATATATATATATATATATATATATATATATATATATTTATATATATTCATATATATACATTTATATTCCACAGATTACCCATGGCTGATAAGGAGAAGAAGAAATGTCGACAATACTCAAGCGAGTTTTTAGCATATGGTTTTATACAGTCTCCAAACAATATAACAAAGCCAGTGTGTTTTATATGTATGATAGAGCTTTCTAATAAAAGCATGCGCCCAAGTAAGCTTCTAATACATCTGGAGAATAAGTACAAGGATAAGAAAGACAAACCCTTAGATTATTTTAAGAAGCTTCATGATGCTTTCCAAGGACACCATTGATTCTATGCTTAGCCAAGAAAAAACTAAATTAGACAAAGGTTCAATTGCATCTTACGAGATTTCCAAGCTAATAGCAGAAACTAGAAACCCCCATACTATTGGTGAAGATTTGATTTTGCCCACAGTATTTGTGGTAATTTCTACTGTTATGCAACAGAATTTCAAACAAATTACGGAGGTAATCCCGTTAAGCAACAATTCAGTATCAAGACGCATTGATGAAATGGCAAAGTATGTATAAAATCAACTAGTTGCACTTTTACAATTAAATAAGTTTGCATAAAAAATTGATGGAGCATATGTAAGTGATAATCAAGCCCTTCTTATGGTGTATGTTAGTTTTTTAGATGATAATAGTGAACTCAGAAAGGAAATGCTTTGTGCTCGCAATCTTGGGACAGATGCTAAAGCGCAAACAATCTTCCAAGAAGTATTGGCCAATTTCCAAGAAAGAAATATTCCGATGGCTAACATTCTGGATTGCGCAACTGATGATGCCGCTGCTATGGTAGGCAGATACAGGGGCTTCGTTACATATCTAAAACAAACTGTGCCTAATGTTTTTGCATACATTGCGTGGTTCATCGTCAACATTTGATTGCCAAAAAATTGGGAGGGCGTTTGAAAGATGCTCTTGATAGTGTAATCAAGGCTACCAAACTTATCAGGTCAAATCTACTTCAAGACTCTCTTTTCCGACAACTCTGTGAAAACAATGAAGAAGAGTTTGAACGTTTACTTTTGCATACAGATGTGAGATGGCTTTCTAAGGGTAACTGCCTCCGTCGCTTGGTTGAATTCTGGGAGTGTTGTACCATTTTTGAACGGTAAGGCGCTTGGAGAAGAAATCATAAATGTTAAGTGTGACATATTTTACCTTTCAGGTATATTTGACAAGCCAAACATGCTGAACAAAGAGATATAAGGTAAAAATACAAATCTTTCAACTTCCAAAGAGGCAATCAGCTCTTTTCTTGGAAAACTTAATCTGTTTAGGATTAATATTGGGAGTAAGAAATTGTTACATTTTCTAACCCTCGCCACTATTGAAAAGGAGCTGCATAAGGATTATTTCCTTAGTGTACATTGATCACTTGAAAAATTGCACAATGATATGGAAATTCGGTTCAAAGATCTCTTGAAAATGAACATTCCAAGTTGGGTGGTAGACGCATTTAAGACAAATGCCACTGATGTTGACATCATACTGCAAGAAAGTCCCATAAGTTGCAGAGTAATCAAACTTCTCAAGCTAAATTTAAACATGGCCTCAATTACTTATGGACATGTAGTGAAATTGCCATCTAATTCCCATTGCTTTGGCAGGAAGTCAAATTATATTTCATTGCCTTTCCAACGTCGGATTTCTCACCTATTATCAAAAGCTCACAACCGCTTAGAAATTGTAACTAGCGGTGATCTTCGTCTGTCTCTAACAACCATGGACCCTGACATTGAAAAACTTGCGCAACTACATCAGCCACAAGGATCTCACTGAAAAAAAACACAAAGAAAGCTAATATGATCTATTTGTTTTTATTTTGCTAAAGGATTCTATTTTTTTTAAGTCAATAGATAATCATTTCTTAAAGGTTATTTATTTTCTCGGGATCCTGGGAAGTTTTTCATTTTGCTACTATATCAGAGAAATAATGTATGATCTTAAATGGTTCTTTTATTGAACCCACAAAATATTTTTTTCTGTTAGTAAAATGGAATAAAGGATAATATATTTACAATAAATGGACACTGATATTTTTATGGAAGGTATTATAATATTGAAGTACTATTTTTTGCTAATAATGCCAAGGGGGAACAAAAATATTAAAGATCCTAAGGGAGGGCCATGAACTAAAAAAGGTTGGGAGCCACTACGTTAGAGTATGTTAAATACAAGTTACATTAAAGTCCAGTCAAATTACGGTAGGCTTCACGTTATATTATGGTTTGTTTGACTGGATTATGTTAGATATTAGTTAAGTTAAGTTAGGTTAAGTTAGTGTAGGGTAATATAGATTGAAATCTAGTTAGGGTGTGGTAAGATAACGTTTATATTAAAGTAATTTAGATACAGGAGTCTGAGCCTACAAACACCCGAAGATCCAATCGTGGCTTGTTCCAAAAATGATGGGAATAAGTTTACACACATGGGAGGGTCAAGTAATCGAAAAAGAGGATGTGGATAAAGATATAGTTTAACGACTTTTATTTTTGTAAAGCCATCTCCTATTTACTGTATGTTTTCAACGATATTCATAGGTAACTTTTTTCTATGTTTGTGTTATTATATGAGCAAAGAACTTCTGTATTATCGCAGTGTTAAACCTTTTGCTTAATAGCTTGAAACAGTCATTTATAGTTGCCTCTTCGTTATCTTGCTAAAATATGAGGTCATAATTTATATTATTAAAGCCGTTTAGTATCTTAAATAGTTAAATAAGCTAGCATCGCAGATTCTGATATTCCAGTGAAAGTAAATCGAGTTGCCTCAACTTTCTTTCTTCTTACGATCTATTTCTAAGCTCAAGAATTAATTTTTTCGCTCGATGTTTGACGCATTGCAATATTACAATGTATTATGGCATGAGTGTGATCCAGAATTGTACCGTTTGCTGTATATGAGGTCTTACAAAGCGTCATATTGAAGCTGGCCTACGAAAAAGCGAACCAAACTTTAAATGATTATAATTGAAAAAGAATATTTGTAATAATTGCATTAGGTAAATGCGATTTTGTTAAGTAAATACTTATTTATAAATGACAACTTTTTCCTCGTTTGCTTTGATAAGGGTGAGCCTGCATTGATCTTAGTTAAGCTAACCAAAATTACGTTTGCGTTATGTAACGGAATTAATAAATAACTTTGTACCTAATAGTCGATTAGTTCGTTACTTTTATCTGTGTAACCATGTTACTAAGAAGAGAGTTCGCTGAGAGGTGTAAATATGTACGTCAGCCATACAAACAAACAATAAAGAGAAAAATAACTACACACAAAATACAAGAGATTAGCCAATCATCCTGAACTTTATGAATGTGACCGTTTGACTAATATTTCTCATTTCTTATCACCCCATCTCTAAATCTCACCCAACATGCAGATAACAACAACAATTATTCGTAGTCACAAGTTGGATGAAGAATAAAGACATTAAACAAGTACAAGGTTTGTTTAGTCAAGTTTTCATAATAGCCAGTGCTAAAATAAATTAGCCACTTCGAATAATGTTCACAAGTACAAAACGGAGGATGCTAATCTCAAATTCACCCAAAGTCATTCTGGTCTGTGCAAGGCAGTAAGAAATGAGGGAATTACTGATGTTTGAAGACAATCTTTTGAAAATTCAAATCTATCTGCCAGAAAGAATGAAATGCAAATGTCAAGATCATCATTTAAGCGTTTTGTTAAACTTGATTTCCAATGGCATCTTTATAAGATGTACCTCGGGAATCACTTCTTCAAGGTTGATTTTCCTCGACGAAAAAAACCTTTCGATTGGCTTCTCCTTCAATCGGCTCATTTATTGGACAATATTGTGATTGGTGATGAAGCAGTTTTTGATGGATGGAAAAATGAATAACCAGAATGTTCGACAGGTATGCAGCAATGAATGATCCGCATGAATTCAATTTTGACAGAGCTATTTGCGAGGATGTGTCTCTATGAATCGCAATATTGGGAAATGGTTCTCTTAATGGTCCGTTGTTTTACCACAATAACATGACTGGAGCTCTCTATCTGAACATGAGTATCGCACAAATAATTCTGGAACTTCGCTGCAACTTTCACAATAGACTTTAATAGATTCAGGCGCAATGGAATTTCTGTATCACTGGATTTTAATCAATTTATTGTTTCTATTTAAAAATCATGACACTTCATTAATTCCCTTGCCTTGACCAAACCTTAACTTGGGTTAGCTTCAATAATATCGATGCAGTAAGTCACTATCGAGGCAAACTTGATGAAAATTGTAGCATTTATAAGTAAGTAGTTAGTAAATAAAATCGCGTTTACAAAGAGTAAGAATTACAAATACATTTTAATTATAATCATTTAAATTTTTGCCAACTGCACTCGTTCGTTCGAGTAAAGTGAGCGGACATCCTTCAAATTTCAACTGACATTGTCTTGACATCGTCCGACAGAAAAAGAGATAGAAAGAGAATCACACAGACAGACAGAGACAAAGAGACAGAAAGGGATAGAGAGATCAAAGTAGAAAGAAAGATGAAGACAGATACAGAGAGAGGCAGAAAGAGATAGAGGTGGGAGAAAACAGACAGAAAAAGACAATGACATAAAGAGATAGATAAGAGGAGAGAGAGAGAGAGAGAGAGAGAGAGAGAGAGAGAGAGAGAGAGAGAGAGAGAGAGAGTGTATGTATCGAGATTTCTATTTCTTTTTGCATTACTCGCTCAATCCTGACCGCTCCTTGGTCGTTCAGCTCTTCAATAATCTTCTCTTAGGACTAGGCAAGGAACTCCATTCAAAGGCCTTCGCGTTTAAGGAAGTTCAAGGTAGAAGGTCTGGATATTAGCAGAAGTGTGCCGTTGACCGTCCAAAGAGCACAAATTTTGGCAATCTGAGCGTGATTTGCCACATTGCCTAAAACTTGCCTGTGCCTGTCTGAAAATTGAGAAACATATGGTTCTCTCAGAATAATAGAGGCTGACTTCTGACACTGGTGGAGCCTATGCTTATTGGAAAACCTTGCTCCGTCATTCGAGTGGATGGCCATGAAAGTTAGAAGTCAGCGAGCTTGAAAACAGCAGGTAACCTCTCGTCACTGAGTTGCGCTGATGTCCACGAAGTCCAAATTCATTTGGCTTCTTCTTTTCACCAAAATAAGAAGGGACCGGACAGTCTCGATAACCCCGACGAATACCAGTAAGAATAACGAGGGATAAAAGGAGGAAATATATGGAATGATGAGAGACAGACAGACAGACATAAACAAAGACAGGCAGACGAATGCACACACACAGGCAGATGAGAGATTCAGAGAATGAGACAAAAGGAAATACAGAGATTGGCAGAGAGGAGAGAAAGAGAAACAATGAAAGAGACAGGAAAAAACAAAGAGCGACAGTGTGAGATACAGATAGAGATACATAGAGAGTAACAGAGAGAGAGAGTAAGGGAGAGAAAAATAGAAAGGAAGAGAGAGAGAGAGAGAGAACAAAAGAGATAAAGAGCAAGAGTGTTATGAAATAGTTACCTATCGCGTTTAAAT
Source organism: Ceratothoa steindachneri (assembly GCA_963969495.1). Taxonomy (NCBI): domain Eukaryota; kingdom Metazoa; phylum Arthropoda; class Malacostraca; order Isopoda; family Cymothoidae; genus Ceratothoa; species Ceratothoa steindachneri. The sequence goes on along the minus strand of OZ018330.1, from coordinate 127,393,202 downwards.
TACCGGCAGACTAAATGAGGAGTCACGTACCCTCCAGATCCCAAACAGGTTTAATTATTAGATAGCTGATGACATAAATATTCACTCATCCAAGTCATCACACAGACGTTCCTCTGCTTGAAATTTAATCGGGTGTGTACGTACGCGGGTCATGTAGGTACGTGCATATTCATTCGAGTATGTATGCAAACATATGCAAGCAGGCCAGCAAGTACATTTATTGGTGTGGTTTACGTGCATCATGACCTGGCAGGTTATAAAATTATTCCTCTTTTATTTAGACGTTTTTCCTTTCTATTTCTATAAAGCCAAAAGGCCATTTCTTATCACAAATGTAAAAAAATGTATAAAGTATTTTTAGCAGAATTGTAATAAATAAGCGACTCTATTGTGTAAACAATAAACGAATCTTTTATACATGTATAAGTAAATAGGATATTATATTTGTCCATCAGTTATTAGGGCCTCAACTTCACTAATCAGGGACTCAGCCGGGCCCTTTGAAGTGATTAATTATCGACTCTAGCACAAGAAAATCCATAATTTAAGAACCTTTATATTACACTCATGCAATTAAACTTTTTACCCACCTCTAATAAGGTACCTCCTTCCATGTCTTGAATGATTGCCAGGCAATTATTGGAGCTGTCAAATCATTTGCAACCAGACACTCTTCAAGGAAGCTCAAACCTTCGAACTCATTAGGCAGTACACCAATGGCCTTAAGCACAGCCGGGAAATATAATTCTAGTTTCCTCCATGGCACCCACCAATGGTTGCAACATGCAATATGTGCAAGATGTAGCGCTTGAACTTCCTGAGAAGTGCAATACTCAATGTATGTAACATGAACTGACAGTCAGAATATGATATTTCCAACTTTCATGTCACTCTATCAATTCTACAATTCCTGCATTCATTATTATTCATTGGGTCTTTTGCTTAATCTCAACTGTTAGATTCAGAATTAAACTCTGCAAGAGGACTCTTTTACCTCACTCATATTTCATAAGATTTCTTTGCCCTCTTCAAATTACTCCATCATTTGCAATCTATCCACAGGCTTTGTCCGAGCTTAGTTAACTCTTGATTTCCGTAAACTTCCCTTTCAGTATTATCATAACCTAGGATATCTAGCTACACAGACATCTCTCAAATCTATCTCGTAGAGGCTTGTTTTGACACATTAGAAAGGACATTCGTGAATGGCTTTGGGGTTACGTTCAGTGCCAGAAATATAACGTACGACGACACACAAAGCCACCTCTTACACAGTTCGCTGGTTCCAAGGCGAGATTTCATAATATTCACATAGACATACTCCGCGGTTTCCCTACCACACAAAAAAGATATGAATAGCTTCTAACGGTTATTTTTCGCTATACCAAGTGGATCGAGGCATATCTACTAAAAAAATATTGTATTCGAAATTTTAATCGAAACTTCTTTTACCAAATATATCTCACGTTTTGAATCCCCAGTCTAAAAGTCTATATTAAGAGTTATTAAATCCCTCTGCCACTAAGCACATATTTAATTCTCCTAGGAATCTTCCCAGGAAACACCTTCCTTGAAAGGTCTCACCGTACGGTCAGGGGTTCTCTTCTTGAGAAAAAGAACCCTTAGCTAATCGTTACGTAACATGCAAAATTTCTTGCAATGAGAAATCCCCCTAATCAGGAGATATGTTTTTATCTATGTCTTCTGGGTGGTCTTTTTATTATCTTAGACAACGATACATTGCAACATAGGAGCATTTAACATCAGGAGGCAATGAACTCAAATTCGCCGCTCTTATACAGACCCTTGGGTAAAGAGGATGTTTTACTTCCCAAAGACTTGTAAACTTGTACTCAAGTATTTTTGAGAGATAATACGCCCTACATTTTTTAAGCCTTATAAAGAACCATATAAGATTCTGCACATACATAAACATTCTTTCACACTTTAAGGCAGCAAAGGAAAATTGCGGGCCTTTTTGCAGAATTTGAAACCAGCTTACACGAAATCAAATCCCTCTTTCTAACAGTCTAGTACATCGATTTCTACACAATCCACAACCACATTGCAATGGAATCTCATAAACAACCTGATACATTCCAACAATCGCAGGTTAATGTCTACATTATGATCAGTATGACAATCGTTACTCGCAGTCTTTCATTCAACCCCATTTTTCTCTATTCCTCAGGATCTAATTACTCTGGTAGGATAAGTAGATTCTTTGCGTCGAGATTATGCACATTTTGGATCATTTTTTTTTATTAATATTTCATTAGTGTTGTTTATTCCTCTCATCAAGTTGACATTTACTGTCGATTCCTAATACCCCGTCATTTTCATTCGTTTTTTAATTATTTCAATCTCATTTTGCTGTGTATCTACTTATCTCATTTTGTCATGTAAATATTTTATGATTAATATATTTTTAACATACCGAATTGCACATTATTCTCAACCATTAATGTGCGAATTACTTTGCTTTCACTTAATTGTGTATTTGTTCGTGAGATTAATGATATCTGTTGTTACTATTTCCTGTCAAGAATTTTACAATTATGCATTTATGCCAACACATTTAATGTATTACAGGAGGCTGTGGGTAATTTGGCGCTGTTGGCAACACTAAATTCCGCAATGGAGTCTCGTCTGGTTCGGTTCTCTCTTCATTCTATCACACTAGACTCAGATAAGTTGTGCGTCGTCTGTGAAGGAAGCAGTACCATGACTGAATTACATCCTCCCCTCCAAAACTGTGCTTCTTGTGATTCACGCCGGGAGTTCCAATGCGAAGAGATCCGAATTCTTGGATGTCAATATAAGAACGGTGCAAAGTATCAGCAAAGAGTTAGATGAGTCAAGCTGTGGTTGCGACAGTAGAGCGACTTGAAAAACTTAATCTAAGCGTTCTAATGCGAAAAGAATCCCCAAATTTGTCGTGGAGATTGAGAAATTCATTGACAACGATCCCAGCAAGTCAATGACGTCCATACCAGAGACAAGGGAGTGTCAGTCTGTCTCATCAGTCAGTTAGTGCATGCGAACCACCGCTAATACTCACCCAAGAGGAGAAAAGGCCAGTTTCTGTTACAGAAGTTGAAGGACAAGCAGAAGGACTAGCTACGGAGCTTATGACCAGACTGAAAATTCTCTCAATCCTGACATGCTTCGGTTCTTCTTAGACGAGAAGAATTTCTGCCAGGAGCAGGTGATGAACTCGCAAAACAAGTGCTAGCTTGCTGCGTCAACCAAAGATGTACCGAGAGCCATGAAGGCTAAGTTCACTGTCAACAAAGAGGTGGCGGCGGAAATGGGTACGTGTAGCAGCAGGACTCTGTCTACAGTCTTGGCTGTCAGAGAATTTCTTTGACCACATCACTCCGAAAATATGGCTTACCAAATGTCAAGACGGTAACTCCCTGGACTCTTATTTGGTTAACGTGGTTGAGAGAGACTAATAAGGTCCCTTGCACCACTAAGGTGGGTCCTAGGTACAGGATCACCATAGTTTTGATCTAGTTAAACAGGAAGGCCATTGAACAGCCCTGCAATGGGTTTCGACGCCGCCTGAAGGCCTTGGTTGAGGCTGGCTGCGATTTCATTTAATAAAATTAATAGTAAAATCTTTCAACTCTTTTTAACATGGAACTTTTGAAAATATATTTTTATTAATTAATTATATGGGTTATTTGCTTTGATATAAAAGTTAGGCGACAAATTACCCACTACACCCTGTTGGTAATCCTATTTGGTCTTCGAAAACTGCTTGGTTAGATATATATATATATATATATATATATATATATATATATATAAATAATGTACAGGGGCTATACCTAGGCCCTTGCTTCTCAAGGCTGTGCAACTGTTTCAATATTCCTCTTGCTTCAAAAACAAAGAGGGAAATAGGCTTCGCAGATAGATATATTTAGCCTGTCTCCCGCCTATAAAATATCATCCAGTTCCGAACTCTCTCACGCTGGAACTTAGACTCCCAATCGGCAGATGATCTGCTTATTAAACTTTGAGGCCTTTTAAATGCACTTTCCTTAATTCACGCCTAGCCGGTGAAGAAAGAGGATCAATTTCCGTTTACCATCTGCATTCTAAAGTTTAACAGAATAAACATGGCTCCTGATAAATGGACAGCGTTCATATTGTGTCCACACCCACCCACACGCACACACACACACACACACACACATATATATATATATATATATATATATATATATATATATATATATCATCCATTTATCTAAAAAGATAAATTTTAAGAAGTCATTTGCAAGAAAGAGCATTTACTCTAACAGAAAACGAGAATGCGAATATTCCCGCGGTTCTTCAACCATTTAATTTTTTGATAATTGAACAATAATGTTCGAGCCAATGCGGTTAGGTAAGGGTTCCTCAACCCTCTTCAGGAGCGCCACCTATACGACTGGGCAACCATCCATTTCTTTAAAAAAAGGAATTTCCAGATTCCTTTTGTTAAAGGCTTCTTGGCTGTGACAAAAACCTTCGAAAGTGCTTCAAAGCTCACAATGCCTGCGCTCGCGAACAAGAACATCTCAGTGGCGACAGTATCCAGGGCCGTCATGGAGGAGGGCCAGAAGAGCTTGAGTTTCGTGGAAGGGCCTCTGTTCACCGACCGTATGCGAGACTTCGTCGGGGGCGCTATCGTTGCCTTTTAAATGACTTGAAATTCATTAAAATCGAATTGTCAATTTTCTTCTGAAAAAAAAAATTCATTACGATCGATTTGGTCATTAACCAGCAAAACGACTGTTTGGTAAGCTTGCTTCGACAGGAGTTCCCCGAGGTCCGCTACCTGTCCACAACCAAGCACCTGCGCTCCCCGACGATACTAAGCATCGTAACTTTGATTAGCGAGAAGATTCTGATGGTGTAGTTCGCGACGGGTTACAGGCTCACCCTGGGCAAATACATGGACATCTTGGCCACAAAAGTCCAGTATTGGGTGAGAAAGATCACGAAGAAGGCAGATTATGTCTTTCAGCAAGACGGTGCAGCGGCCCAGACGGCCAAGACCTTGCAAGAGCCGTTGGGGTCGAACATAAACTTCTGGTCGAATGACTTTTGGCCGCCTCAGTCGCCCGACATCAATTCCAGCGTCGTAACGACTGAACCAGGACATCTAGATATTCAATCTAATCAAATTAATTCAAGATTTAAAACAGGATTTGTGCTTTGAACCCTATAATGACAGTTATGGTGGCATTTGTCGACTATTGAAGCGATGGTTCCCAGACAGACGTCACCATGTTCGCTAATTAAATATCGAAACTTAGCCCTTAAATGACTTTAATTTTATATAAAAACAATTAATCGGATACCGCATTCATTTTATCAACTTTTTACTACGTTAGATTATCATATATGAAATTAAAGCTTACGAGCAAACGATGCACATATGATTTAGTTATCATTTGAAATCAGTTCCATGTACATTTATGTTAATGGTGGACTAAAACATATATTTTTCGGACAAGGTCAACTATAGGTTTTGTTCTCAGTTGGAAAAGAGGGTGTTAGATGAATAGTAGTGGTGTTCTGAATGCCCCGCAATTTAGTTCAATCGATATTCGAATGATGCTAAAAATATGAAACAGTTCTCAGGCGCCATTTTTTACGCAAATATTTAAATTCGATGGTATAGTTTTTCGTTTTGTTTACAAATCAACTTTAAAATTGTACGGAGAATTTTCACAAATGTATAAAACTTTTCATTATCATAATTTTGACTATGTTCTAGTAATGTTGCTCAGGCAAAATATATGCTATAAAAAGTGCATAAAATTTGCAATAAAATGATATAAAAATCAATGGTGTAGTTTTGTTTTGTTTTTCACAAATTAACTTTAAATATCCAAGAAAAATTTTACACGAATGTATACAATTTTGCATTATCTTGATTTTCACTATGTTCTATTCATGCTGCTAAAAAGATAATCATACCATAAAAAGTGCATAAAATTTGCAATAAAATAATATAAAAATCAATGGTGTAGTTTTGTTTTGTTTTTCACAAATTAACTTTAAATATCCAAGAAAAATTTTACACGAATGTATACAATTTTGCATTATCTTGATTTTTACTATGTTCTATTCATGTTGCTAAAAAAATAATCATATCATAAAAAGTGCATAAAATTTGCAATAAAATGATATACAAAGCCAAAAAATGCGAATTTTGAACGAAAGAATTTGAAAAGTGACTAATGAACAAATGTGCTATCCCCTTAATTTAATAGCTTTGCTTTATTTCTGTTAGAATTAATATATCTTTAATTAAAAATAAACCATATGCAATAAACTAAATTAAAAAAATCAATTAGAATCTATTAACCGCTCTAATCATAAACCCATTTTATCGAAGAAATATTAAAGAAAACTATTTTATCAATTGTTTATGTATAAATAAATTACAATTGTAAGATTCTGTAAAAATGTAACAGATTGTGAAATAAATGAATGTAAGTACAATGTACAAATTTATGGTTATTTGGAACTCATATCGAATGTACAAAAATTAAGTTCATATGTGCGAGTATTGGTTATTTACTGCCCTGTTGCGGACCGTTTACATAAAGGGGAAATTGGAAAGTGCTTCAGGAGGAGGCGAAGAACTACTGAATCCAGCTTCTAAGATTTCTTTACTCTTAGAAAAAATCCCTGATCACCTTTAGCCACCTCGCAATAAAGAAATACAGACTTCAATCAAGAAAGAATCTAACTCTATCCTTTGGACTCAGTGCTTCGCGTAAAAGGCCCTCTCAGAAGGATCGATCCGGTAGCCACCAAGCCGAACTAAGAAACCTATCTGGCTACCCATGAGTAGTACCAAAACTCCGTGACAAATCACTCTTGGTAACTTAACCACTTACAGCATGGCAACTACACCTACATATATAACCCCCATGCAAAGCTTTTTCTCGAGTATCTAATTTGCAAACATTGCAACATTAAATTTCCTATGGATACTGACCACAACAATAGAATTTCATTTATCGATGTGTGTTAGCAAGAACAATGGCATATTATTAATCTCATTCATAGAAAACCTACTAATAAATTATTAGGCACCCATTATTTCAGTAATATGTCATTGACTTTCAAGTTAGCAGCTATTAAATGTCGCATACATTGATTTTTCTGTATTTGTTCGTGTAATTTAAGACGAAGATAGCGCCGTCATTTCCAAGGTTTTACAGCCTTCTAATTAAAAAAAATTATAGACGCAAAGTTACTCAGTTCATCGAATTACATAGAAATACCTATTTATTTGCCCTATTGCCCTAGGATGGGGGGGCCTCCGGCCCCCAAAGGTCTAACCCACCCACCCCGTTCGGATACGAACCTTTACGGGTTCGGATATATTAAGGTTCTCGATGGGGCTCTAAAAGGGCCCCTCTCAATTTTAGGCCACTCAAATTTAGCCAAAAAAGGTGAAACATATTGGAACATGGACGAAATATTATGCGAGGAACAGCGGAGGCGAGCGCGTACCTAAAACATTGGAAATGACGGCGCTATCTTCGTCTTAAATTACCTATGTTCGGATTGGGTTTCTTTTGATTAGGTAATGAGATATTTAAAACACTTTATTTTTCTACAACTTTTACCCTTGCTATAACAATGTTATTAAATTTTTATTCAATATATATTCTCCCAAACTTAAAGTTTACATCAAACTTCCTTTTATGAATCACCTCACGTTTAAACATAATCAAGATATTCTTTAAGTTCTACACAATTTACATGCGCGATGCAGATTTATTCTAATAACTAATAAGCTCTTCTTTACTCTATTTTTTCCGTATTAAGGAGACCCTCGCTACCCCCTTAAACCCTCGCTAGTGCATTTATTTGCGTGTGCGACTTGCAACAGTCGATATGTAGGACAAACTGTCCTATAACTTAAACTTAGGATCTTGAAGCACTTGGGTTTGTCCTACAGAACCTCTCATCCTCTCTTTATGCCAAAGTTTTTCTCGATACATCAGCAATGCGAAACACATCTCGCCATTTCATTGCTGATGACTTATTTTTCATCCTTTCCACCGCCTATAGCGACATAGATCTAAAAATTATAGAATCGTTGTATATTAAAAACTAGAGCCAGAACTCATCGATCACAATTCCTCCTTCAAACTTCTTACAACACAATAACCAACTTAAATATTTACCATAACGAACACGACCCTTCTTTGTTCTTTATCTTCCCCATTTTTATACTTTTTCTCTTAAATCCGCAATTACAGCTTAGTTCTCGTGTTCTAAATGTATTTATTTCCATTGTAAAGTTCTTAATGCATTTTTAATAGTATCGTATTTTCCACATTATTGTATTACTTTAGTTACTGTCTCTATTAAAAGCTTTAGGTATTTTAACCCCTTTCATTTTAATTCACTTATATTATGGTCTTTATGATGTTTTTTGTTTAACTTTTAGGTATTCTGCAGGTATTTTTATTGATTTTTTTTATTCAATTTCGTTAGAAAATTTAATTTAGATTCATTCTAACCTTCAACATTTATATACGTTTTATAGTTTAATTCTTATGATTTATTACTGCGTCTCTACATTCCTTTTACTGTTTGTTTTGTGTTTTTAATTTTCTGTTAATTCGTTATTTATATTCAGATGTTTTTTTTTCTCAGCCACTGAAGATAGTCTCATATTAAGGTCATCATCCTCTGATTTGATCCAAAGGATCCGACCAGAATTTCCGACCTTCCTAAAACAATAATGAGCAAATAAACCGGAAATACCCCCTCTGCCAAAAGTATGAGGCCGCCCTTTATTTTTGTCCTTAAACTACGAAATGTGTTCTGATGTCACTATGGGCACATGCTACTCTCATGTTTAGCATAAATAACCCCATACGCCATAATATTCTAACATATTTTTTATTTTAGGCATTTTCTGGTAATTAGTCGTAAATGTACATAACCCCTCCCCCACACAAACAAAAAAAAAAATTATATTTCTTTTTATTTTTCACAGGTTCGTGCTAAGATGCCCAGAAATTTTGAGTTGAGTGAAGTTAAGCGAGGATAAATTGTAAATCGCCATCAAAATGGGATGTCACAAAAACAAATAGCTCAGATGATGGGATGATCTCAATGGGCAGTCCAAACGACTCTCAGGCGCTTCAGGGAGACTAAAGGTGTCAAATAAAAACTAACAATCCAAGAGTCACATCTCCTCGTGAAGACAGATATCTTATCCGTCAGTCTTAAATAATAGGAGAAAAACATCTTCAGAGCTCTGGACCGACTTCACTGAGGCGAATAACTCACGAATATTGACTAGAACTGTAAGGAGGAGGCTTTTAGACTATGGCCTCAAAGGCTGCAAAGCCAGGAAGAAGCCATGGATCTCTGATACAAACAAGGGAAAAAAACCCATTCTAAAAGTAACTATGAGCTAAGATAGTAAAGGGTGTTCCAATAACTTAGACAGATGTTAAATGTGAGTTAAGTTTAAGCGTTTAATGATTTTTTTCTTTTTCTTTCAGATTTAACAACTTCAGTCTTTGGCAATTTCAACCATGGAAAGATTAACAATCGAACAACGTGTTAAAGTTATCGAAGCCTATTACGGAAATGGACGTTCAAACAGTGACGCATTTCGGGCACTTCGCGATTTTTTGGGTCAACATAATCGACCAACCGAGAGTGCAATGGGGAAAATTGTTCGTAAATTCAAACAAACGGGGTCGGGGGCAGATATGAAAACGCCATTGCGTGCTCGTTTACGCCGTTCAGCTGAAAACATTGCTGCAGTGCGTGAGAATGTGGCCGAAGATCCAGACACCTCTATTCGTCATCGCGCGCAGGAATTGAACCTCTCTACAACAACGTTACATCGAATTTTCACAAAAGATTTGTCTCTACACATTTACAAAATTCAATTAACACAAGAACTGAAGATTGCTGACCATTTGAAGTGCCGTACATTCGTCAATTGGGTGCACGAGCAAAGACAAGCCCATGATGATTTTTCGCAAAAAAATCATCTTTCGTAATGAAGCCCATTTTCATCTTGGTGGATTCGTTAATAAGCAGAATTGTCGCATTTGGGCTGGTGAAAATCCCAGGAAGATTGTTGAAAAGCCACTGCATCCACCAAAGGTCACCGTTTGGTGTGCATTTTTTGCCAGCGGAATCATTGGGCCGTATTTCTTCGAAAAGGATGCCGGGAATTCTGTTACGGTGACAGGCGAGCGATACCGTTCCATGATAACCAACTTTTTACGGCTTCAATTGAATTCTATGGATGTTGAAGATTTGTGGTTTCAACAGGACGGCGCCACATGCCACACAGCCAATGCAACAATGGCTTTATTGAATGGAGAAGTTCCCAGGTCGTATCCTCTCTCGAAACAGCAAGGTCAATTGGCCACCACGATCGTGTGACTTGGTGCCTTTAAATCTCTTCATTTGAGGTCATCTCAAAAGTAAAGTCTATGCCAACAAGCCAACAACAATTCAACAGCTGAAGGATGAGATAATAGGTCATATTGGTGAGATCGAAGAGCAACTATGCAGAGACGTCATTAAAAATTTTGACCATCGAGCGAGGTGTGCCGCCGAAGCCTTGGCGGACATTTAGGCGATATTATTTTTCAGACATAATTGCCATGACTAAAATAACATGATCCAATAGTGAAATCGATAAATTTTCACCAATGCACTGTTTTATTTATGCTAACTTCGATCCGTCTTAATGGAATACCCTTAATGAGGCTGGAACTAACAAATTAGCTGATAATATTTGGGTTGAAGCCGAAAATTATGAGACATATACATAATAACGCATTTGATTCTATTTCATGTTATTTGACTCAGGATTTCGCACACCTGGGGCGACTTTCATCTGTCGAAGAGTTTGCGAAGCTATTCAGCCTAAATGTCTCGTCCCAACAGTAAAACATGGAGGTGGTTCCGTCATAGTATGGGCTTGCATGTCTGCCACAGAGCCCGGAGAGATGTTTTTTATGCCAAGGCAATGAATTCGGCTACATATGTTTTCATTATATCAGATACTTTAGAACTATCAATTGCTAAAATGAATCCAGCGGTCTTAAAAGCTAGCGTTATATTTCAACAGAATAATGCCCAGTGCCATACAGCCAAGAATACTCTCGACTGGTTTAAAACACAGGGCATTATTTCTATGGACTGACCGGTTCAAAGTCCGGGCTTAAACCCCATTGAACACCTATGTGGAGTCCTTGGTAAAGCTCTTCGGAGCAAGGCAGTTAAAAATAAAGACGATTTGTAACCTAAACCGCACGGAGATGGGCTGAAATTACACCTGATGTGTGCAAGAAATTGGTTGACTCGATGCTTAGGCCAAATACAGCAGTAATTAAAGCTAAAAGGGGGGGTCATCTAGGTATTAGATCAAGTGTATATTCTGAAATATACTATAAAACAACCATATGGACGCGTTTTATTAACATTCTGAGGGCTAACTAAAAAATTGAGGGGTGGCCCCATATTTTTGGCCAAGGGTTTAGTGTTAGTGAGTACAAACTTCCCATTTAACATGAACTACAAACCAGGACCCGTAGTCCTGAGCAAACACAGTTCTATACTAACATGAAGTAAAGAATACACCGAAATGAAACAAACACACACACACTAATAAGAAAACATGGAGAACACGAACAAAACGCTTAAAAAAATGGGGTGATGGGAGGGAAAATCTCATGTATATGGAAACATACACGAACACTAGACTCCGACATCATCCTCATCCCTGAACACGGATTAAACACTAACAATAAACAAATCAAAAACCCAACTACATAGTCATTAACAAAAACTAGGCATAAGAAAGATACGATGGCGTAGCAATTACCATCTGGAAGAACATCCATTTTAAAAAGCTACCAGACTTGACGAATCATTCGGGGCTATTGAAATCCCGATCCTAGCTGGGAGCTTAAGTGTGGCTGCGGCATACCAGCCGCCCTGCCGCCTCTATATGCCGATTAGCAACTTCTTTAAGCTCTCCAAACACGGGAGACTGACATTGCTCGTTGGTGACCTAAACAAACGATGCAAACGGAAAGAAATCTGGAGCTACTGCTCGAGAGGATTAGAACAGACATTCCGACCTTTGGTCTCGAGCGATCGCATCCTTATACTAACAACCATCTCTCTTGCGTTAATGTTCAAGCCAGTCTTGCCTAGGAAAAGATATGCACAAGCTAACTAAGCTCTATAAAGGGATGCTCAGCACCTACCAATTTGCAGACCTCAACGATGCAAATATCGATGAAATAGATGAGAAGATCCACAAGAAGATCAATCTTCTCACTGCAGCTGACGAGAGATGCGTCCCAAGGATCTAACAAAAAATCCTGCCTCAACCTAAGTAGACGGACGAGATAAGGGAAATCTCTCAAGAACATAGAGCAATCTATGAGGAAATCGTCAGGACAGAACCTAATTGGGAAAGAATAGCCCGAATATATTAGGTTGAGGAATAAGTTCTTGCGGTCTTTTTAATGTTGTGTTGATTTAAGTTTTGTTGGCGTGATTTGTGCACATATTAAGAAACAATAATAAATAATGAGAGCAAAATTTGCAAAGGTTAGGCTACGTCTCTTAAAGGCGTAGACTATTAGGCTTTTGCTTAGGCTACGTCTTGAAGTCATTGTGGTTTATTTAAGAGTTGTGTTAATTTCAGTTTTGTTCTGTACCCTCAAAAGTGAATGCCAAGTTGAAAGAAAGGCGCATTTTAGACACTTGATGTTATTCATTTTCAATCAAGACGGGAACAATGCAAACGTAGCCAAAGCTCGTCGCGATATTTGTGCTGTGTAAGGAAAAAATGCTTTATCAGAAAGGACAGCTCAAGGGTGCTTTTCACGTTTCAAAAACGGTCATTTCAATCTTAATGATGAAGAACGTTCTGGTCGCTCCATTAAGTTTGATGAACGACCTTCTTCATGAAAATCTTTGTCAATTGACTAGAGAATTGGCTGTACAATTGGCGTGTAATCTGAAAACTGTAGTGAATCACCTTCATCGATAGGAAAGTTAAAAAACTTGGTGCATGGGTTTCGCACGCTTTGAGCAAAAGCAATAAACTTCAACGCTCCACGATTGCCGCAGGTTTGTTTGCTCGTCACAAGGCTACTCGTGGATATAAAGACAGATTTTTTCACCGCATCATCACTGGCGACAAAAAGTGGTGTGTTTATGTCAACATGAACCATCGAAAACAATGGCTTAGCCCCAATAAAAAACCACTTTCGCGATTAAATCAAGGACTTCATCTACGATAGACGATGCTGTGTGTGTGGTGGGATTATGAAGGCATCATTCTTTATGAGCTCTTTTGCGAACAACGAGATTGTCAATGCAGAACTCTATGTTTAACAAATGTATCGACTCGCCGAAGTTTTTTGTGAAAAGCGACCTCATCGACGTTATAGTGTCCTTCTGCAACACGAAAATGCTCGTTTTCACATTGCCAATATGACAAAAGACGCCATACAAACGCTTAATTGGGAAATCCTGCTGCATTCTCGATATTCGCCAGACTTGTCTCCATCGGTTAACTTCCGCCACATCTTTCTTCTGTAGATATTCTGCAAGGTTTTCGAGAAAACTGTGGCCAAACGGCTACAAGCTCAACTGAGCGAGTTAGAAGCGCACAATCCACAGCAGGATGGATTCCGTATAGAGAGATGCACAGATACTGCTCTGACGCTCCAAACTGAGAAAATTGCACATTTCCGAGTGAAAAGGAACCATGTGGACATTGTGCTAAGGGATGTACAGAAGGTCTCCGACAAGTTCTGGCTGGGAGAACTCCAATACAAGATCTATCTTAGCCTCCAGCTAGACTCGATCATGGATAGGTTCTTCTGTGACTTCATTATAGACAGAATGGCATATCTGATTTTCGAAGGATGCAGAGAACCCAAGTCTGAATTAAAGGCGGACGTCCCCCAAGGGAGTTGCCTGAGCCCCTTGTTTTACTTGGTTTACACCATTAACCTCAACAACGCTGTATAGGGACATAATGTATCTGTAATTCTCAGATGACATCACAAAAATAGTCCTATGTGTGGAGAGGGATGCAAGACTACAGGCAGCACAAACTAAAGCAGAATTCTCGAACATCAACCGGTACGAGAAGAGATGGAAGGTCAGAAAGAACTGGGATAAGTTCAAGATAATTGTGTTGCACGAGAACGTCGTCCAACGTGGCAGACGATAGGAGACACGGCTACGCTGCCGATGGCACAGTGATGTGCCTAAAGATCACTGGTCATGGGTACGGAAAGCACCATACAGAGAGGCAGAATCTGGCTAAGAGGCAATTCTTAAAACTAAACAGATTTAGAGAACTTAGCTCGGCGAACATTAGGAAAATATATCTAATTTATATCCGATGTAAGCTCATCTTACGCTGCCAGGGTGACCCAAGCGGCCAACAAATTCTCGATGTAACAACTCATCTTTAAAATAAAGGATCCAGTTCCAAAGAGTCCTATGAGTGCAATAAAATACTTATTTAAATGTCCTGAGTGTTCCAATGGCAAATATATTGGAAGCTCCGTGAGAGCTCTGAAGACAAGATTCTCTTATCATATGATCATAAGTAATCGAACTGGCAAAATACTTCAAACTAAAGAAAATTCAGCGATCGGAGATCACGCAATAAAATGTAAAAGTGATATGTTTATAGAAGATTTCAAAATTTTAAATTCACATAAATGCCCAATTGCACTTCGAATCTTATAAACATTATATATAAAACCGCTCAACCCAGACTTAAATAGAGATTTATCGTCGGTTCCCCTCATACTTAATTAAATTAAAAAGTCAATCGTGCTAAGTAGTGCTTAGTATATCGTTTAATAATATATACATTTTTAAATAGTTCAATATAAATATTAAACTCATAATCCTACTTTTGAAATTTAATTAAGTTTTGCAGTTACTAACTAATTAAAAAAACAAACAAAAAACTGTCTTCATCATCATCATCATCATCATCATCACTAACTTTATAATTTAGGAAGGGGATTTTTTTGAGTATTTGAATAATATATTCATCTTAGTTTGGTTATGAATTATGTTGTTTATCAAAGTTATTTCTAATAATTGTTTTATAATGTCAAAAAACAAAATGGTGAAGTTCAGAAATAAATATAAGTATCGAAATTTTGTGAATTTTTCAAAACCCAAAGAATTATAAATGGTGAAGTTCAGAAAATTTATTTTAATATATCTTCTTCTATAACTATATTTTAGCAACGTGATATTTTGAAAGGGGGGAAATTTAGGACAGAGTTCCTTTTTAAAATTATTATAATTGGCGAAGTTCAGAAAATTTCTAAAAATTTAACCATGGCTGCTTTTTTTAGATTTTAAATTTTAATCTTAGTAGCGAAACCATTGACTGGTTTTACTATAAATCTAAACTCTAATTTTAGAAATTATTTAAACTCTAATTTTTCCTATTCAAAGCTAAAACTATCAATGTTATATTTGTACCTTTAGAATTTTGCTTTAGTATATATTTTATAGGACTAAGAAGATGACCGTATTATGGTCGAAACATCGCCACTAAATAAAAAAATATATATGTCAGCAGCAATTTTCCTTGCCTTGGGATTTCTGTCAAAAATTATATATATATATATATATATATATATATATATATATATATATATATATATATATATATATATATATATATATATATATATATATATATATATATATATATATACATATATATATATATATATATATATATATATATATATATATATATATATATACATATATACATATATATATATATATATATATATATATATATATATATATATATATATATATATATATATATATATATATATATATATATATATATATATATATATGAGAAATTAAACCACATTCTCTGAAGACAATTTAATTCAGAACAGTTTCGGTGTATCTCACACCCTTTTTCAACTGACACTGGATGGAAAATATTTGAAAATACTTACATGCATAACACAGACAGGTCGTGAAAGATGCCCTCTTTTTACCCCAATCCCCTACTTGTAGCTAATCAGGATGGGGGAGGGGTTAGGCCTAAACATATTGAAGGGCTGACATTTTACTATTTTGTAAATTTGCTTTCTTATTACAGGATTAAAAGAAAATTGACCCTCAGATAGATTTAAATTAGGAACTGACGATATCAAGCTCGATTCTACGATTATTCTCTTAACATAGTTAGCCGATTTAAATACCATTTTACTTCCATTGAAATCGATCGAATGATTCAAGTCTCTAACATGACAAAATATTCCACTGCTTTGACTGCCCACTCTAATATCTCTTTTGTGTTCATACAATCTCTTGTCTAGATTTCTCCCCGTTTCCCCTATATAAACTTTGTGGCAATCGTTGCATGGTATTGCTCGTAGAAATGGGAAGATCCAAATTAAGTCTAGGCATGATTTCCCGCAGAAGGCCCATGGTTTGGTCTCCTGGAACTTTAGTAAACAAAAACTTGTGAGCTTTGATGTAAACTCTTTGTTTACTAAAGTTCCAGTTGACCAAACCATGGGCCTTCTGCGGGAAATCATGCCTAGACTTAATTTGGATCTTCCAATTTCTACGAGCAAATTTATCGATCTAGTTGAATTATGTCTCTCTGACAATTTGTTTCGAGTAAATAATGAGTTTTATAGACAAATATTTGGCCTTAGCATGGGAAATAGTTTATCTCCGATATTGGCATGTCTCTTCATGGAATATTTTGAGACTGAACTCCTTCCCACAATTTCTCCCCCTAACTTTATATGGTTATGGTACATTGAGGATGTATTTTCTGTATGGCCTAATGGCTATGATTTTGATAACTTTTTTAATAATTTGAATAATTTGCATGTCTCCATCAAATTTAAATATGAATTGGAATATGATAATAGATTAGCCTTTTTAGATGTCCTCATTAATAAAGATCACCATGAATTAAAACTTGAAGTTTATAGAAAACCAACCCACTCGAATGCCTATATACATTATTTTTCGTTTCACGATAATACTGTTAAAAAATCGGTAATTTCTAACTTTTTCCTTAGAGCATATAAAATATGTCATCCTTCCTAGTTAGATGAAGAAATTGTCATTATCAGGACTATTTTTTCTAATTTGTATTACCCCGATTGGTTCATATCGTCTGCCCATTTTGCAGCTAGGAAAACATTCTATGGCAATAAGCCTTCCCGCAAAAATGACTTCAACAAATGCATAACATTGCCATTTAATAATAAATTAAATAGTTTAAAGGACATATTTGGAAAAGCGGGTATTAATCTAGCCTTTAAATATAATAATTCCTTAAACCAATTGATGAGGGCCAGGAAACCCAAAGAACATCATAACATAGGAGTATATGCAATACCATGAAACGATTGCCACAAAGTTTATATAGGGGAAACGGGGAGAAATCTAGACAAGAGATTGTATGAACACAAAAGAGATATTAGAGTGGGCAGTCAAAGCAGTGGAATATTTTGTCATGTTAGAGACTTGAATCATTCGATCGATTTCAATGGAAGTAAAATGGTATTTAAATCGGCTAAATATGTTAAGAGAATAATCGTAGAATCGAGCTTGATATCGTTAGTTCCTAATTTAAATCTATCTGAGGGTCAATTTTCTTTTAATCCTGTAATACGAAAGGAAATAAACAAAATAGCGAAATATCAGCCCTTCAATATGTTTAGGCCTAACCCCCCCCCCCCATCCTGATTAGCTACAAGTAGGGAATTGGGGGAAAAAGAGGGGATCTTTCACGACCTGACTGTGTTATGTATGTAAGCATTTTCGAATATTTTCCATCCAGTGTCAGTTGAAAAAGGGTGTGAGATACACTGAAACTGTTCTGAATTAAATTGTCTTCGGAGAATGTGGTTGAATTCCTCATATTTTCTTGCGATATTGCATTAATTTTCATCATATATATATATATATATATATATATATATATATATATATATATATATATATATGGGTAGTGCACAAAAGTCACCTTTCGATTTCCGCAGGCATTTGCTGTTGTCATCCCTAGACAAAATAATACTAGTAAACTTTCATTAAAATTGGACACGATTTAGGGGTGGCGAAAGCCAATCAAAGTTTCTGCTGTTTTGCTCCAGCCTGAATGATGACACGGTATTGCGTGATTGCATTATCCGCTTTCTAATACTTTTGTACCAGACTTTTGAGCCCACAAGTTAGTCAAGTACACTCAGAACAATGACTCACATGTAACATACTTGCTAGAGACATAAGCGTTTTAATATTATTATAGGAAATTGATATTAAATTTGTCGTAAACCCGTGAAAGTTGTGTTAATCGCAACAAACTGGCACAAAATCAGACCGCGCATCGGCGTCCCACTTATTGTGGGATTTGTGTACCTAATGATTGGCGTCTCTGGCAAGGAGTCAGTTGTCTCTCAGCTTTAACAGGCGCTACACCCCTCTGCGCGGTCTCATTTTGAGCCACTCTGTTGCAATTAAGACAACTTTACGCGTTTACAACATATTTACCACAATAATTCTGTTCATGTGTTTCAGGTTCATTTTTCAGTGTTTATTGATTAAGGTTTACTTCTCAGAATGACTTCGAAACGTATGTTCTATTTCTTGAACCGTGATGAACGTCTCCTTGGCTCAAAGTTGCCTCCGAATAGGCAAGTGTTGTCTTTTTTCCTTTACCACCACCTCGATCTTGGCAAGCAAAAGAATGAGAGCACAAATATTATAGTAAAGGAGTTGGTGGATTTTGGAGGGAGGGCAGGATCTCTACGCAGCGTCCAGACAAGATAAAAACAAAGATTATTGCGCTGCCTGACCGTTGGCGAGGGTTGAAGAAGACTGTATGGCGGTGGCGTTGAACGAAGCAGGAAGAGAACGAGCAGAGGTTCTTCTTCGAGATGAAAAGCCTTTTCGACGTTTCTGACGCCGATCCTCTGCATAATCAAGATTCAGGAGGACCAGGATTCTTTATTGCGCAGCGCAAGCCGAGACAACGAGGGACTATGGGTTCTGTGAATAAAAGCCTGGTTAAGAAGGAGGGTGGATCGTTGAAGAAGAAGAAAGCAATTCTACAACAAAAAGAGAAAGAAAAGGACCGAGCTAAAGCGTCGTCAAGCAAAGTGGAGATATATTTGTCTTCCTCTACCTCAGTGACATGCACCGATTTTGATAAGAGCAGTGTGGAGATGGAGAAACACCTGGGAGCTGTTGGAGGTGCCGGCGCACCAAGTCGTTTGAGAACGAAGAGCGTGCGAACTCCTGCATTGATGACTTCCGCTCTCGACCGCACTCGAAGTACAGACCGGGATACTGATTTCCTTGTGACAGCAACGACCAAGAGCCTAGGACATGACCCCATTCCAGGGTGAAGACACATCGGGGGCAGAACCAGAGAGAGGAGGGGATGGCGCTCAAGAAGGCGTTCAGGTTGGATGGGAAAAAGTGTATTGTGCACTAGGATGGCAAGCTCCTAACAAATTGCACGGAAGAAGTTGGTAGGGAAATATTGCTCTATCCTCCTTAGCCTCATGACCTTGCTCCTTTTGATTATCACATGTTTATGTGATTACAAAAACATTTGGGTGGTTTTAGGTTGACCTCAAGAGAAAAGGTTAAAAGCTTATAAAGGGTGGTATTTATAAGCATGTTGACAAATGTAATGAATTTGTAAGAAGCATTGGAGGATATGTTTATGATTATATATTCGCAGTGTCCTAAGTTTTTTATTTCTAATATACATATACCCTAAAATCAGACATTACTTTCATTTCAACACTCTCTCTCTCTCTCTCTCTCTCTCTCTCTCTCTCTCTCTCTCTATATATATATATATATATATATATATATATATATATATATATATATATATATATATATATATATAATGGTAAACCACAATATTTGAATCTTAATTCAAATATTGTAGTTTACCATTATCTGTCACTAATATATATCACGCCAATGTGATAACTTCCAATCCATTATATATATATATATATATATATATATATATATATATATATATATATATATATATATATATATATATATATATATATATATATATATATATATATATATATATATATATATATATATATATATATAATCACTAACTCTGTGATTTAAGAAGGCGATTTTTTTTAGTATTTGCATAATAATTTCATCTTAGTTTGGTTATGACTTATGTTTTTTTATCAAGTTAATTCTAATAACTTTTATAAAATCAAAAAACAAAATGGTGAAGTTCCGTAATAAATATAAGTATCGAAATTTTGTAAATTTTTTAAAACCCAAAGAATTATAAATGGTGAAGTTCAGAAAATTTATTTTTATATATCTTCTTCTATAACTATATTTTAGCAACGTGATATTTTGTAAGGGAGGGGGGGGGGGCATTTAGTTTCGAGTTCCTTTTTAAAATTATTATAATTGGTGAAGTTCAGAAAATTGATAAAAATTTAACTATGGCTGCTTTTTTTTAGATTTTAAATTTTAACCTTAGTAGCGAAGCGCAAGCTCCCCCCCCCGTAGGGAGGAGTGTCTAAGTGATTGCTTAGGATATATAATGGGTTGAGGAATAGGTTCTTGCAGTTTTATCGAATTTATTGATTACCATTAACAATTTTAGAAAAAACTTCATTTTTAATTGATAATAATATGCAATTTAATTAATAATATATTACCTGTTGTTATTTACGACTTTTACCAACGTTTAACTAGTTTTTCGATGCCTCTGCAATAAAATATCTGGATTTTGACTCGCAGAAGTCGTCTAACCAGGTTCTTAATTCCACATCAGTATTGAAGGAAACGCCGCGCAAATTGTTGGAGAGCGATCGGAACAGATGGAAATCAGACGAAGCCAAGTCTCGCGAATATGAAGGATGCGGCAGGATTTCCCAATTAAGCCTTTGAATGGCGTCGTTTGTCATATTGGCAATGTGAGGACGAGCATTGTCGTGTTGCAGAAGGACACTATAACGTCGATGAGGTCGCTTTTCACGAATAACTTCGGCGAGTCGATACATTTGTTGAACGTAGAGTTCTGCATTGACAATCTCGTTGTTCACAAGGAGTTCATAAAGAATGATGCCTTCACAATCCCACCACACACAAAGCATCGTTTTTCGTGGATGAAGTCCTTGCTTTACTTGCGGAAGTGGTTTTTTATTGGGGCTAAGCCATTGTTTTCGATGGTTCATGTTGACATAAACACACCACTTTTCGTCGCCAGTGATGATGCAGTGAAGAAATCTGTCCTTATATCCACGAGTAGCCTCGTGACGAGCAAACAAACCTGCGGCGATCGTGGAGCGTTGAAGTTTGTTGCTTTCGCTCAAAGCATGCGGAACCCATGAACAGATTTCTGAACTTTCCCCATCGAACGAAGGTGATTTACTACAGTTTTCTGATCACACGCCAATTGCACAGCCAATTCTCTAGTCGATTGACGAGGATTTTCATGAAGAAGGTCGTTCATCCAACTTAATGGGGCGACCAGAACGTTCTTTGTCATTAAGATTGAAATGACCGTTTTTGAAACGTGAAAAGCACCATTGAGCTGTCCTTTCTGATAAAGCATTTTCTCCGTACACAGCACAAATATCGCGACGAGCTTTGGCTGCGTTTGCATTGTTCCCATCTCGATTGAAAATGAATAACAACAAGTGTCGAAAATGCGCCTTCCTTTCAACTTGACATTCCATTTTGAGGGTACAGAACAAAAAATAAATTAGCACAACTTTTAAATAAACCGCAATGACTTATTATTCAACTTCAAGACGTAGCCTAAGCAAAGGCCTAATAGTCTACGTTAGTAAGAGACGTAGCCTAACGTTTGCAAATTTTGCTCTCATTATTTATTATTGTTTCTTAATATGTGCACAAATCACGTCAACCAAACTTAAATCAACACAAAATTTAAAAAAACGCAAGAACTTATTCCTCAACCTAATATATAAAGAAATTCATTTGGGCTGCTCCTCTAGAGCTTCAATTTAATTTGCAGGGTGAACGAAACGATGTAGAGGGTGTTAATTTCAACCATCTTCTAGTACTAGAAAAATACAAAGATTAGTGTTCTTTTGATGTGCATATAGTGTTTCCTTCAAAATTTATATAGCCAATTTTACTATTTATAATTTACCATCAGGAATTTTAACGATATAAATTTAATTTAATAGTATTCCATATATTAATGGGCAAAATCTTTCCTCAATTCCATAATTTTAATGTCTTAATTTTTAAAACTTTAAATGCATTGTATATTCAGGAATTTGTCTTTCCAGTACCAGAAGATGGCTGAAATTAACACCAGAAAATGAAAATTGGTATACAACTACTTAAATGTATATTCAGTCAAATTTCGGAAATGCCTTCTCTGGAACTTTGGAATAATTATATATACATATGCTTCAGAACAATTGTTTTTTAATGTAGACATTTTTTAGTCGCGTGCGAGGCTATTCGCGAGCGACTTTACATCTCACGATGTCGGTCGGTCGGTCCCCGTTTTGCTTTTTTTTAATAAAAACATCATAACTATTCGGCCGATTCCAACGAAATTTGAAACCCTTATGTTGTTTTACAACAAAAGTCTTCGCAATGTTAGACCAGGAATTATTCTGTTTGGACAATAACATCATAACTATTCGGCTGATACTCTGCTAGACTAGACTAGGCTTTACTATGCTATACTCTGCCAGGCAAGCCTTGAATAGGCTATACTATGTTACGCTATTATAGGCTAGGCTATACTACGCGAAGATATAATTTACACGAGTAAGATATACTATGATAATTTAGGTCATAAAATGGTATACTAGGATAGCATATATGTAAGTATGTTAGGCTAGAAAATACTAAGCTATAATAGGATAGCATTAGCTATACTTGTCTAGGATAGTTAATGCTATGCTAAGTTATACTATGCTAGGCTAACCTATAATAGGGTAGACAGGGATACACTTTGCTTTGCTAATGTTAAACTATATGTAGGGTAAAGGCTAGGGAGGGTTATTCTTTGCTATGCTAGGTAATACTATGCTAACCAAGGCTATAATAGGCCAAACTATGCAAGGTTATTCTAGTCTAGGGTATGGTATGCTATACTAGTCTAAGATATACTAGGCTAGGGTGTAATATGATACGCTTGACTATATTATTTTAGGTGTGGTTATGCTAGGTTAGGCTATAACAAGCTAGCCTATAGTATGCTAGGCTAGGCTATCGTATGCAAGGATAAATTGGCTAGGCTATAGTAAACTATTTTAGCTTGGCTATACTTGGTTAGGCTATTCTAGGCGAAAGCTAGGCTAAGCTATGGCATGCAATGCTAAGCCATACCTAGTTATTCTAGGCTAGGTTGTAGTAAGCTAGGCTACACTAGGCAATGCTACGCTAGGCAAGGCGATACTAGGCTAGGCTAAGCTAGGCTATACTATAATATGCTAGGTTAGACTAGGGTCTACTGAGCTAGGCTATACTAGGATACGATAGGCTAGGCTATACTAAGCTAATGTAGGATAAATTAGGCTATACTATGCTAGGTTGTACTAGGCTATCTAGATTATACTAAGCTAGGCTAGGTTAGGCCCGGCACACCCAGGCTATTCTGTTTTAGACTAGGTTTTAACGAAATTTGAAACCCTTATGTTGTTTTACATTCTCTATCGAATGATAGAATCGCCAATGTCCTCCCAAGGTTAGTTCGGGAATTATTCAAAGTTTTGAAGGTCGTAAGGTCATAAACCAGAATGAGTTAGAGCACGTGACTTTTTGGTCAGCAGACCTTGTTCCAGGTACCATAGTTTACCTTACAATAAACTACGCCAAAATACTTCTATAGGAAAAGATTAATGAAAAAGAGTTTATCACTATGGCTTATATGAACATTGTGCAGTCGCGTGTCCTTAATAATCGATGCATTATAAGTACAATGTATAACTCGATTTTGTTTCTTCTGTGGCAATTTCCGGTTACACGTGAAATTATGTCTGTTTTTTTTCTGACTGTGCACAAGTTCTCACACTCAGGTCATTTATTGTTACTAGGAATAATACCATGAGCTTGAAAAAACTCCATAACGAAATCGTTTTGTCCCGTGAATTTTGTAATTACTTCGTTAAAACTATAGGAACAACCAGCACAAGTTGATAAATCGGTAGCCATTATGGTAACTAAATTAGTTTCCATTTGAAGAGATCAATCAACAGAGCAAAATACTGAATGCTTATTGGCTATGGAGCTAGGTGTTTGTAGGATAAACTAACAAAAATTATAGCAAAATTCGAAAAGAAATAGTTTGTTTTTTTACCCCCCCTCCAAAAAAAAAGTAAGCTACATAAAACCACCTTGGGTAACCGAATCTTCAATGGATTAAAACAATATATAACTGCGAAGATGGCGGCCAATCTATTTTTCAGCCTAACGTCATAATTAGAAATTTGTCCACATTAAGTAGTGAAAGCGCTATATAATGTATATCTTATATATACAATATATATATATATATATATATATATATATATATATATATATATATATATATATATATATATATAAATGACGACGTCATTTTCTGTTCGAATATTCTCGAATTTTCGACTCCTGAGCACGCTGGGAAAATATTTCTCAATCCTGCGAACTCGTCCCAAACCTTACCCACCCCCCCGGTGACGAGGTAAGTAAGAGCCGCGCTGTCTCTCACCTCGCTGCTAAATGATAAATCGACTCCGCCTCCTAATCAAGATGTCTGGAGCTTGTGACTCCTTTCTCCAAACTCCCCCTTCCCCTCCAAAATCGGGCATACAAATACTCGGGTTATTCTGTAGTTGGACGAGTTGAGCTCGCACCTCAGGGCCGTCCTTATTGGCTCTTCCCGTGAGCGTTCGTCAGACTTCTTCAGCCGTGATTCTACCCAAGTCAATTGGTAGCTTCTGTGAACGGCAAGTCTTTGAATTTGCGCAACAGTCTTCCTTCGTTTAATCGAACCGAAGAAAATCTCCATCGATTACCTTTGATGAAAAAGAAGATTCCTCTTCCAGTGGAATTACGAGAATTCCCACATTCCCCGTCAAACATCATCTTTGAAGATTGGCTATCTTCATCGGAAGGTTGGTTCGGATCGTGCCTCACCTGCCTCATTCGGATTGTGCCCCACTTGCCTCATCGGATCGTTCCCCACTCACCTCATCGCAAGAAGGACCTTCCTCGAAGTCATCGACCCGTAAGACTGAAACCCCCTCCATTATTAGTATTGTCAAGTTCCCCCTTTTGATCTGAGCCTAGTAACATTTACCAATTAATTCCATTTGAGAATCCCTTCTCATAATAATTATCAATAGACTCTTTCAATTTAAATAATTCCCCTTTGCCTATTATTATTCTTATTTTGATCTTTGTGAATAAAATTATATTTTGTTGTTTCATCTTTAACTAACATTGAACGACACTCTCGGCCTATTCAAGTAAATCTCGCTAACCAATTATGCACTGTTTGATTATTAAGGATTTGAAACCCAACGCCTCAAGTGTGACCTCCTAGTCGGTTGTTAATTCCTACGAACAGTCCTTCAACGGTTCGGTGCAGTAAGGGATTAAGTCCCCCCTTCACATAATATAGGAGTAGTGTATTTTATAGAGTGGTTGTACCACGACATATATATATATATATATATATATATATATATATATATAAATATATATATATATATATATATATATATATATATATATATATATATATATATATATATATATATATATATATATATATATATATATATATATATATATATATATATATATATATATGGCCTTGAAGAGCGCATTATAAGAAAATAAATTTTATTATTTTTATATATATATATATATATATATATATAGCCTTAGCCAAAATTATGGGGCAGGTATAAAACATAGAGAATACGAATTAAACTCAATCGCATAATAATTGAAAACAATATAGTAAACAGTCGAGTATATTCCATTTCTAATTAGTAATTTATATT
This sequence comes from Ceratothoa steindachneri, assembly GCA_963969495.1. NCBI lineage: Eukaryota > Metazoa > Arthropoda > Malacostraca > Isopoda > Cymothoidae > Ceratothoa > Ceratothoa steindachneri. The sequence goes on along the minus strand of OZ018330.1, from coordinate 127,367,079 downwards.
TTTACCCTTTGCCTTTATAACCACTTTAATGTGTTTTTGCATATTGTGCATAAGTGGTTAGGGCAACCTTTTGCCATTCAATGTGTGATACTAACGTTTATTCCTATTTTTTCAGTGATTATCTTATTGTTAACTTACAAGGGGTAATTTTTTGTTAAAAATGTGTCCGAAGAAACAGATTCCTGAAGCTCAAGAAGCTCAAATCATTGCATTGTCCATAGAGGGATTATCCCACGTCAAAATTGTAAGAAAATTGAAATACTCGAGAAATGGCGTCCAAACAACCATTAAAATTTAAAATGAGATTAATTCTTTCAAAATCCGTGATGGTCAAGGTCGCAAAAGGTGTACAACTCCGGGAGAAGGATGGTTGCCGAAAAGGACATCTCTCGCCGATAAGAAACAAAAAACAAAAAACCCTTCTGATGTAGCTGCTGAGTTTCGAGCAACAACGAACAAAGATATATCAAGACAGCCACATGCTTTTCTAGCCTTAGATCCTTTGACCTCAGCTTCTAGTAACCTTCTTGTTCCATTATATTGTTTTTCTAGGTGACCCTTAACTTTTGGTCGTTGCAATTTTGGAAGATAGTTTGTTTATTTCCTCATAACTTAGGAAATATTTATTCCATTCACTTGAAATTTTTACGAAAGATAGATATTAGATATATCTAAATATGTTTATAATATATAGTCTCAACGTTTTGTTAAACTTCTATAATAAATATTTAAATACAATTGTTCTTACTGACTTCCTCTATTATGACCGCTAGTCTATATTTTTAATATACACTATATAGTATTTACGTATTTTTTTAAAAATAGAGATATTTATAGCAAAGTACTCATAAAATTCGAGGGCAGGCATTTTCCGAAATTTGACCGTGTATTCTTTATTGTCTCTGAAAGTTTTAACACTATAACTACGTATAATAGTATTGCAACAATAAAAAAAAATAGTTTAAAAAATTTGATTGCTGAATGAAGAAAACGTTCGATATTTGTGCGTAGAAAATACGAGGTCTGTATGCTTAGGCTATTATACTATAAATAGCCTTGTTTTTTTCTATCTCTTTCAGTTATCATTCAAATTCTACCCTTATAAGTTGCCTAATACATCCTCTATCACAATGGTGTGAAGTTTAAATTATAAAATTATAATTGAAGCATGTTTTGAAAAAATAGGTATAAATGAAAATAGAATTTTTCGTAAACTTCCAGATAGAAATTAGACTCGTAGAAGAGTTTACCAGTAAAGTGGCTATTGCCATGTGAAAAGTCGGCATAACACATTTAATGTCAAGTACTGTACCATGATCATCTTTGCTGAAGGTGGAGGAGAAAAGAGGCATCCTTGAGATGAGGATGTTCTCAAAAACTAAGTAGTTTTGTAAGCTTGGATGATGAAAGAAAATCTTTTTATCTCTTTTCTACTGTCTACTGTCTTTATTTGTCTCCAGATCCCTCTTTTTAAGCCTCTTTCAGAGAATTTTCCTCATATGATTTTCCTGATGCAAATTCATCATTACTGTTTTTTTGTTACAGTCACAATTTCAAACTAAAGTGATCATGAATTGTAATGATCAAATGGATAGAGAGAAAGAAAGAAAGAGAAGAGAGAGACAGGCAGACAGACAGACAGACATACTGACAGGAGGTGAAAATAACAAGAGAGAGGTAGAGAAAGAGCTATAAGGATAAGAAGTACCCTAGAAGACCTTAGGGTCAATTCAGAGAGGGTGGGTACCTTTGGACTAGCAGTCGAGCAGGCACAGTTCTGCTCAACTGCTTACGTTTTCAAACGGCCACTTTTCAAGACTTTGTCCAGTCTTGACTTGAACTGATCAACAGAATTGCTGTTGACAACTTCCATTGGAAGTGCGTTCCAGCTACGACAGATGCTGTATGTGAAAAGTTTCCCACACAGATTGTTGTGGTAACACTTCAGCTCAGGTTTGTAGCCGTAATTTCTAGTTCTGCCCTTAGTAAGTTGGAAAACATCAGTGTAGTCTACATTGGCGAAGCCTCGAAGTATTTTAAACCCTTCGATAAGCTGACCATGCAGTCCCTGAGTCTCTAACGAGAACAGATCTAATTCATTTAATCTATCGTCGCAACTTTTGTGTCTGATAACGGAAATAGGTTTGGTTGCCCTGGCTTGCACACGTCCCAATTTCGCGACATCCTTTCGAAACGAAGGACTCCAAAATTGTACAGCATACTCCAGGTGCGGTCGGACAAGTGAATTGTACAAACAGAGTACAATTTACTTATTTCGATATCCAAACTCTCGCTTTATATATCCTACATCCTCTAGGCCTTTTTCTCCGCCTCTATGAACTGTTTTGAGAACTTGAGGTCACTAGTGATTGTTACACCCAAGTCCTTCTCAGTTTCCGTGGATTCAATAACAGTGCCCTTAAGGATATACTGAGATTGGAAGTTTCGGTTGCCGATATGCTTTACTTTGCATTATTTCACGTAAAAAGGCATTTACCACGTGTCCGACCACTCCCCAATCTTCCGGAGATCTTCTTGTAGACGGACAGTGTTTCCCAGTGGTCCCAGGACAGAATCTTGAGGTACATCGCTGGTGACGGGCACCCACTTAGAAGTCTGTCCATTCAGTACCACTCGTTGCCGTCTGCCACTTAGCCAGTTCTCTATCCAACCTGCTACCTTTCCATCTATGTGTAACGTACGCATTTTCCGGAGAAGGAGGTGGTGTGGTACCTTATTGAAGGCTTTTTGAAAGTCTAAGTAGATAACATCCACCGCCTTATCCCGATCATGCTCAGTGAAAACGAAGTGGAAGAATTCCACAAGGTTCGTTAGGCATTACCGTTGCCCTTCGGAAACCGTGCTGAGAACTCTTCAGTAGCAGGTTCGACTCTAAATATAACGTCACTTTTCCACCATGATGCTTTCCATGAGCTTACCGACTATTCAGGTTAAGCTAATAGGTCGGTAGTTCGACAGCTGGCTAGGGTCTCCTTTTTTGAAGATAGGAGTCACCTCCGCTCCATGCCAGTCTCTAGGAACGCACCCGGTCCAGATTGAAATGTTGAAGATTGTGCTCAGATGTCGTGACACTTCATCGAGCACTTCTTTCGACACTTTAGGTAGAAACCTATCCGGGCCAGGGGACTTATTCGTCTTTAGATCAGTGATCTTTTTTTCTATTTCTCCATGGGTGAAGTCCATTTACTCCAGCTTTTCCCCCAAGTAAGAAACAGTGGGCTGGGAGATGGGCCCACAATCTTCATTAAACACTGAAGAGAAGTAGTCGTTGAAGAGGTTAGCATTTTCTGCATCTGAGTGCTTTAATGCCCCCTCCTCATTCACTAAAGGGCCAATCACGCGATGGATTGGTTTACGAATATTTACATAACCAAAGAACTCCTTGGGATTCTCCTTGCAACGTCTCTCCACTCGGAGCTCCTAGGCACGCTTTGCCGCCCTTATGCTGGACTCCACTCTCCTAGCTAGCCTCCGGTACTCTCCAAATTTACCAGAGATCTTTGACTGCCGTTACACCGTTCTTTTCTCCCTCAGCAGTTGACCCTTTTTCTCGAATATACCACTTTGGTTGAACAGAAGACAGACGTAGGCTTTTCAAAGGGATGAATCGTAATTGAAGATTGATGGACGTAGTTTAAATTCTATTCCACGAATCTTCAACATCCTCGCACACTTCTAGCCTCGCATCAGTCAATCCAGCACGAAGACCTGCAAAGTCTGCTCTTCTGAAATCAAGTTTCCTTTATTTACCAGTCGTAGACTCTACCTTGGGGAACTTGACTTTAAATCTGTCTAGTTGGTGATTACTGCCACCAAGCTCTTCGCCTATAAAGAGATCCTCAACGATGTCATCCTCAGAAGTGAAAACCAAGTCGAGGGTATATTTGCCTCTCGTCGTCTCTCTCACCCATTGAGTCGGGAACTCGTTGTTCGCGAACTCCAGGAGTAGTGCGTTCTCGCCACAGGGTTTTCTGGTTTGCCAGTCAACTTAGGTATTGAAATCACCCATGGCGATCCACACACTGTCTTGAACAAGTTCACCCAGTAGCCAGTACAGATCCCTGTCCTTTTCAACGAGTTGGGCAGGTGGTCTGTAAAACACCAGGGTCTTGCATCTTGCAGGACCTATATCTAGGTTAACTCCTAGTAGCTCATGGTCGGATACAATGTTGCAGTTCGTCGATTTGAGTGCATCCTTGACATACAACATCACACCGCCACCCTCTCTGTATGGCCCATCTTTTTGGAAAAGTTGGTAACCGGGAATCGTGAATTCCCCCTGGTAATCTCGGTTTGATTTTTTTACCCACGACTCTATTATGGCTACCATTTTAGGTTCTTCCGTCGCTATGAGGGCACGAAGTTCAAGGAACTTGTTCCTGATCGACCTCGCATTAAACAGAACATTCAGGGAGTCCCCGAATGTTGGACTCCCTCTGCTCTTCCGTTTCCCGGCTTTTTTATGGGCGAGGAGGCAGCCCTCTTTGCGAGAGATACAAATAAAAAAAAACAGACAGAAAGAGAGAAACAAAGACAGAAAGAGAGAGTGAGATACAGAAAAAGAGAAAGTGAGATACAAAAAAAGAGAGAGTGAGAGACAGAAAGAGAAAAAGAGAGAGAGAGAGAGAGAGAGAGAGAGAGAGAGAGAGACAAAAAGAGAAATGTCTAAATTCTTGGCCCACGTTTCAGAAAAAAATACCATTTAAAATGTGTTGAAACAAATTTTGGGGCTCTTAAAAAAAAAGCTTATTTAAATTCTTTCCAAATATATTTTTGTTGATCCTCCATAACCCTATATTTTAAGAACGAGATTTTTTGAAGGTTTGAATAAGATTTTTCTCTTAGTTCGGTTGTTACCTAAGTAGATTTAATTTGGTATCAAAGTTATTTCTAATAATTCCTCTATAATAGAAAAAAAAATGGTGAAGTTCAGAAATAAATATAAGTATCGAATTTTTGTGACTTTTTTAAAACTAAAAGAATTACAAATGGTGAAGTTCAGAAAATTTATTAAAATTTTGGCATGGAAATTATTATAGCAAATTTAGATGGAGAAAGGTAAAAAGAATCATGATAGGCCGTAGGACACAAACCGAGGAAGAAGAAGAAGAAGAAGAAGATTTTTTTTATTATTATTATTAAAGAGCTCATCTGGCGACTGCCTACTTGGGCATTAGTTGCCGTATTAAAAACTGCCTAGAACTAGGCTACTTTAAGATAAAATTAAGATAAAAAACAACCCCCCCCCCAAAAAAAAGGGAAAGGGAAGTGAGCAGTAAGCAAGCTCCTGCTTCGGGGCGGAGGTTCCCCCAGCGCAGGAGCGTGTGACCTATAAGAGGAAAAAACAAACAAAAACAAAACAAAAACAACAAAAAAACCCTGCTTAAATAAGAAGAAGAAGAAGAACTACAGAACTACAGAATCTAGGACCAGCAAAGACCCTAAGGTCCGCTCGAGGCTAGTCCGATACACTACATCCATAACTACGATACACACTTATCTACGAGTGTATCTCTAACATGCTATATATTTATTTTTTTATTTCATTTTATTTTTTTTATTTTAATATATAAACTACTGTACACACTTATCTACATGTGTACATTGTCATGCATATTAACTACTTCAACCTAGGGGTGGGGGGGTGATAGAAAGTTTTTCTTCTCAACTTCCGCAGCCCTCGTCTGCTAGTGGTGAAAATCTAATTTTAGGATAGTACGACTATTTATAAGGTAGGCGGAAAAGAAAATGGATATCTAAACTACACATGCAAGAAAAATCGCTGTCATCATTTTTAGTCATCATTTTTACCCTCGTTGTTCCTCCGCTCCAAACTCCTTTTGCAAGACGTTTTTATTTACTGTGCTCAGACTACGTTATATTTATACTATTTAAGTGCGCGTCGAGACGGTTTTTAAACATATTTACCGACGTACTATCTACTACGTGGGTTGGTAGCCTATTCCAAATTTGAGTAATTTTAAACGTAAAATAGTTCTGGGCTATACTAGTGTTAAATCGCTTGTTCACTAATTTTAATCCGTGTTGGCGGTGCTTCCCCTATGATCCAATTCGAAAAAATTCCTATAATCAACGTTTGAAATTTCTTTCAATATTTTAAATACTTCTATTAGCTGGCCACGTAATCTTCTGCCTTCGAGAGATGGCAAATCTAATGCCCTGAGTCTTTCCTCGTAGGGCCTGTTTCTCAGCTCGGGAATTAATTTTGTAGCCCTACGCTGCACTCTTTCTAATTGTGCGATATCTTTGTTTAAGTATGGAGCCCAAAATTGAACCGCATATTCGAGCAGTGGACGCACAAGTGATTTATACAATGGTAAAATTATCTCTTTGGATTTGAACGTGAAATTACGCGCGATATAACTCAGCACACGATTTGCTTTTTTACATGCATCCGCGCATTGTTCTGTGACTTTGAAGTCATCCGAGACTAAAACTCCCAGGTCTTTTTCCAATTTAACCACGTCGAGGACCTGGCCTTTCATGGTATACTCTACCCTCAAATTATGGCAACCCAAATGCATCACCTTACATTTACTTAAATTAAACTACATTTGCCACTTATCCGCCCATCTGACAATCAAGTTTAGGTCCTTTTGTAATTTATCTACATCCGATCTTACATAGGCACGGTTGCCCAGCTTCGTGTCGTCAGCAAATTTAGAAATCGTACTAAATACGCCATTATCCAAATCGTTTATATATATTAGAAACAATAATGGGCCAAGAACTGAGCCTTGTGGCACTCCACTACTGACGTTGACCCAATCAGAACATTCACCATTTATAACTACTCGCTGCGAACGATCCTTGAGCCAATTTCTAATCCAATTTAATATCTTACCCTTCACACCGATTGCTTTAACTTTCATTAATAATCTCTCGTGCGGAACGGTGTCAAACGCCTTTTTAAAGTCTAGATAGATTACATCTACAGCTTTGCTTTCGTCGTAAACGCAAATCATTTTATGGAAGAATTCCAGCAAATTTGTCAAGCACGATCTCGCCCGCCTAAACCCATGTTGGGAATCTTTAATCAGATTATTTACCTCGAGGTGGCACACTATTCTATCTCTAATTACCGATTCTAAAAGCTTTCCAACTACCGAAGTTAGACTAATAGGACAAAAATTCGTTGCTTCGTATCTATTCCCATTCTTAAATATTGGTGTAACGTTTGCACGCTTGAAGTCTAAAGGGACTACGCCATCTTCTAATGAGCGATTGAAAATTGCACGCAACGGCTTCGCAAGCTCATTCTTAAGTTCCTTTAAATGATTGGGGTAAACGCCATCGGGACCGGGTGATTTCGACTTTTTCATCAGGTTAATATATTTAAGAATTTCCACTTCATTAACTGTTATATCGGATATGCAAATATCACTATTATCTACTTCTTCAACTAAAGATCCTAATTCGGACGAATCTTCAACAGTAAAGACGCTTGTGAAATGTTCATTTAAAATTTCAGACATTTCCGCCGGAAATTCCGTCAAACGACCATCTTTGTCTTTAATCGGCCCTATTGAACCTTTTAAGGGTTTCCTACTGTTTACATAGCCGTAAAACCGTTTCGGTTCCTTCTTTGAATCCTTCGCCAGTTTTATTTCATATTTCCGCTTCGCATCTCTAACCGCCCGTTTAACTTCTCTTCGAGAATCTATGTAATTTTGCCGACTTATAAATGACTCATTGTTCTTATGTATTTGAAATTTTCTATTTCGGTCCTTAATTAAGCTTAATATTAGTGGGCTAACCCACGGCGCTCTCATCGACTTCCCGCTCTTACGGCGCACATACTTTACCAAGTCGAAATTTACACTAAGGAGTGTACGCCGAAGAAGAAGAAGAAGAAGAAGAAGAAGAAGAAGAAGAAAAAGAAGAAGAAGATGAGGATGAAGAAGAAGAAGAAGAAGAAGATTAAGATGAGGATGAAGATGAATATAAAGATGAAGAAAAAGAAGAAGAAGATTTAGATGAGGATGAACTACAGAACTACAGAACTACAGAATCTAGGACCAACAAAGACCCTAAGGTCCGCTCGAGGCTAGTCCGCTACACTACATCCGAAACTACGATACACACTTATCTACGAGTGTATCTCTAACATGCTATATTTTTTTTTTTTTTTTTTTAATATATAATCTACTGTACACACTTATCTACATGTGTACAATGTCAGGCATATTAACTACTTCAACCTAAGGGGGGGTGATATAAAGTTTTTCTTCTCAACTTCCGCAGCCCTCGACTGCTAGTGGTGAAAATCTAGTTATAGGATAGGCGGAAAAGAAAATGGATATCTAAACTACACATGCAAGAGAAATCGCTGGCATCATTTTTAGTCATCATTTTTACTCTCGTTGTTCCTCCGCTCCAAACTCCTTTTGCAAAGACGTTATTATTTACTGTGCTCAGACTACGTTATATTTATACTATTTAAGTGCGCGTCGAGACGGTTTTTAAACATATTTACCGACCTACTATCCACTACGTGGGTGGGTAGCCTATTCCAAATTTGAGTAATTTTAAACGTAAAATAGTTTTGGGCTATACTAGTGTTAAATCGCTTGTTCACTAATTTTAATCCGTGTTGCCGAGTATTTCCCCTATGATCCAATTCGAACAAATTCCTATAATCAACGTTTGAAAATCCTTTCAATATTTTAAATACTTCAATTAGCTGGCCACGTAATCTTCTGCCTTCGAGAGATGGCAAATCTAATGCCCTGAGTCTTTCCTCATAGGGCCTGTTTCTCAGCTCGGGAATTAATTTTGTAGCCCTACGCTGCACTCTTTCTAATTGTGCGATATCTTTGTTTAAGTATGGAGCCCAAAATTGAACCGCATATTCGAGCAGTGGACGCACAAGTGATTTATACAATGGTAAAATTATCTCTTTGGATTTGAACGTGAAATTACGCGCGATATAACCCAGGACACGATTTGCTTTTTTACATGCATCCGCGCATTGTTTCGTGACTTTGAAGTCATCCGAGACTAAAACTCCCAGAAGAAGATTAAGATGAGGATGAAGATGAATATGAAGATGAAGAAGAAGAAGAAAAGGGTGTTCAGGGTGTTAAAATAAAGAGTCTATAAAGGGGATTAAAAAAAGCGGTTAAGATTAGCAAATAAGGCCGTAGGCCACACCCCGCAGGGGTGCCTGTGTACCCAAGCTCTTCCTGTTAAGGAAGAGAACAACGTCTTGTATAACTATATTTTTAATCAACAGTTCTTAATTACATTAAAGAGCGACAATACCTTCTTCAACCACTTTCTCTCTCTCTCTCTCTCTCTCTCTCTGTCTCTTCGTTTCTTTGTTCATATCCCGGTTTTTCTCTGTTTCTCTCTCTGTATTTACTATTTGAAAATTTTTACATCTAATATTCCCCCGGCTTTGGATCTTCCCTGTGTGTGTGTATGTTATTTAAAAGCTTTTTAAATACACTATTGAAGAAATTATTTAAGATAATTTTGCCGTAATCTGGTAAAGACCACTCAGACCTGTACAAACTCTTGCATACAGCAATGCTTTATTACTTTTTTGAAAATGCGAAAAATAATTACTTTGGTAAGACAGTTCTTTACTCTAAGACATTTGGTATGAGAGATCCAACCTCATATCAACTTAATTGTCATCATTGGACGTAGTAGCAAGTGGACGTGGCTAAGCAGTGCACCATATACTTCAACGCTCAAGTGTTTTTAGAACTAGAATACCCTCACCATGGACCTTTAAGCTGTTAAGGTGCTCCTTGAGTCACAGGACTAAACCTTAAATATCGCCTTGGACGTGATTGTTGAACAACTGAAGTCAAGAATTCACCATTCAGAGGAAATTAGAGCAGAATTGGTGAAGAGCCTTGAGCTTACGCAAGCGGAAGAGAAGGAGCTACAGTGTGAAGCGTTGGAATTAAAAAAACAAAACAAATAATGATAATGAGACAACTCTAGTAAATATGAATTGACAGGTTGAGGAGTTAGAAAGAAGAACAAATTATCAAGAGGATTATAACCGGCGGAACAACCTTCGTTTCACCGGGATTCAAGAACAACCCGATGGTGAATCATGGGAAGAGACAGCTCAAATTGTAACGAAGCTGCTTGAGGATAAGCTCCAAATACCACCCATGAAACTAGAAAGAACAGACCGGACAGGCCAAGCTAACCTCTCACGACCTAGAACTATTATTGCAAGATTCGAGAAGTTTGGTGATCGAGAGACAGTACTCAGGAACGCAAGAAAACTTAAGGGCACAGGAATCTACATCAACGAAGACCTGTGCCAGGCTTCACAGGATAGCAAGAATAAACAAATTTCCTTACTGAAGGAGGCCAGAAACCAAGGGTAGATTGCTTTCTTCAAATACACAAAACTAATAATTAAAGAACGAATGACTCAACGACCTGAGACTGCCAGTAACGATCCGATGAGAAGGAATGGTGGTGACGTCACAGTAGCCGAGGGTGCTGGTCGTGGCCAGCCGGCTGGCTGTGGTGCTGGAGCTGGAGGGGTCAGAGACGTTTCTTCAGGTGTTTCTGCGGGCGCCTGTGTCTGGGCTACTGCTGATGTTGTGGTCATGTCTCCTACTGGTGCAATGGTGGGTGTTGTGGTCATGTCTCCTGCTGGTGCTGGGGCGGATGCTGCGGCCTCATCCCTTGGTGGCCTTCGAGTCGGTGGCGGTGTTGGGTAGCGCCAGCAAAAAAGAATCTACGAATCCGTAAGAAATAGAAGAACTTCCCAGGATCAGTTCCACATTTTTTATGATAGCTCAAATGGTATCTAGAGGATTATTATGTGACGAATTACTCTGTTCCTCATAAGGGATGATTCCCTAATGTCCGTACTTGCATCCTTTGGCGACGGAGGTCATTATAGAATTTTAGAACTTGATCCCTTATATATATATATATATATATATATATATATATATGAATCTGAACATAACAGTAATTTAGATGTAAACAAGTTTTTTATGCGTGATAGGTTCGTTTGTATTCCTAAAACTGAATATGTGTTTGCCAATATGATTACCTTAAGCAATAACAAAATTTTAACAATATTTAATATGAATATACAATCCATTCCAAAGAACCTCCAATATTTTAAAGATACATTTATTTATGACACAACTTTAAACATTAATGTTTTTAGTTTCACTGAAATTAGACTAGATCCGAACCTTTTGTCTCTGTATAAAATGCCCCGACATTATATGTTTAATAACTGTAGAAATGTCCAAGGTGGTGGTGTGGCCTTATATGTATAAAATGAATACGACTCATCTGTTGTGAATCACCTATCCATTTTAGACTCTTTCGTTGAAACAATTGGTGTGAGGGCGACATTTGGAGCGAAAAAGTATTTATTTTTATGTATTTACGCGCCTCCAAATGGGAATGTTCATAATTTTCATACAACAATGTCTGACATCCTTTCTACAGTGTATGACAAGAAATATCAAGGTATTTTTATTTTAGGAGATTTTAATCTAAACTTACTGAAATGTAATGCAACTAATATCCTTGAATTTATTAATTTAATGTTTTCCTTTTCACTCCACCCATTTATAACCAAGCAGACCGGAGTCACCAGCACCTTAGCCACACTCATGAATCGCATATGGGCAACTCATTTAGATAAAAATATTGGTAACTATATAATTGAAACTGGTATCTCGGACCATTATCCGACATTATGTCGCTTTAAGCTTGAACAAGCTAAACAAGGACGTCAGATTATTTATAGAAGAGCTGTTACAAAATTTTCAATGAAAAACCTTCTTCTAATCTTTCTGTTGTAAATTGGAATAATATAATAAATTCAAATTGTTGCGACGAAGCTTACACTCTCTTTTACCAAAATTTAACATACTTTTTCAGAAACACTTTCCGATTAATAAGAATTAGCATAATTAAGAAAGATAAATGTAGGCCATATATTACACTAGCCTAAAAAAAAAGCATACGAGAAAAACAGATTAGAAAGACAAAAACATGGCCAGTAATGTATAAACGCACTTATAAACAATATAGGAATACTCTAACATCACTGTTAAGAGATGCGAGGAACTTGTATTACAAAACCCAACTGAAGGAGAATCAAGGAAACCCTAAAAATACAGTGGGAAACCATAAACTGTCTTCTGGGCAGAACTAATAATGTCCACAAGCATAGTATTGAATTAAACCCACCAGGAACGGATGTGCCAGAAAAGTAATGAACACTTTCTTCGACATAATTTTACAGTCAATGAGTATGATTGCAATTACATAAAGTATTTAAAAGACCCACCCAACTTTTCCCTTAGCGCCAAATAACAAAACTGAAGTTGAAACTATTCTTAATAATCTGAAAACAGACACACCTGGCAATAACGACATTTCCCCGAAAATATTAAATTGCTTTTCTTCAGCTCTATCTACCACTTTGACTGACATAATTAACCTATCACTAAAATCCGGTATTTTTCCAGACCAACGTAAAAAAGCTGAAGTAATTCCTCTATTGAAATCAGGTGACAGAAGTTATCCAAACAATTACCTTCCCATTTCCATACTTCCACCATTTAGAAAAATATTTGAAAAAAATTATTTCCTTTAGATTACTTAATTATCTCGGAAAGAACAACCTAATAACTGATCAACAACATGGCTTTAGGGCACAACACTCCACTGAATCAGCAATGCTAGATTTTGTTAATGATGTGTATTCATGTTTAGAGACAAAATGAACGTAGTGGGAGTTTTTATAGATTTATCAAATGATTTTGACTATAAAATTTTACTTCATAAATTAGAATATTTTGTAATTATGGGTGTGCCATTGAAATTGTTTCGCAGTTGCCTTAGCAAAAGAAAACGAAGCGTGTTTTGTAATAATATTAACTCTCCGTTTAAAGAAATTCTTCGAGGTGTACCACAGGGTTCTATTTTAGGCCCAATACTTTTTCTTTTATACATTGATGACCTTGTAAATGTTAGTAAGAAGGTTAGTTTTGTAGTATATGCTGATAATACAACCCTCTTCCTCAAAGTTCAAAACTTAAATTCTTTGCATACAAACTCAATCTCTGAGATAAATAAAGTTAGATTATGTATTAAATTTAATATACCTTTGCTCAATATCTCAAAAACAACTTATATGTTATTTCAAAATCGCTCTGTAAGATACTCTTTTCTCCCAGTAACCTTAAATTGTGAAGTAATTAAACAAGTTAATCCTACTAAATTTCTTGGTGTTACTGGTGTTACTGTCTAAAATCTGACCAAGCTGACTACAGAGGGAATGATCAGCAGAGCTCATGCTAGCCGAGTGGATACGGCGTTGGCCTCTCAACGTCGCGGTACCCGGTTCGATTCTGAATCCCGGCATGAGCGGATACAAATGTCAGCGCACGTAGAAATCTGGCTACCGTTTGGTGGATCCACCCTGTTTTCGGGTGGGTAGATCTTACACCTCACACATAGCTAATCACAACAGTGATTTCTTTCCTCTCCCGCCTTTATAGCAAAACACACACTCTCTCTGTTCCTTCCAAGTAATCCTGCCGATGGGTATCTATATCCACGTACCTCTGACGCGGAACAGGTCCCTCTCCCCCGAGGTGACGAAGGCTTCCACCTTAACGCTGTTTGGTGTCAAAAACATAATACTTCCTGGCACCTCTCCCAAAAGGAGGACCGGCTCCTAGGGCCCTCGGGCTGACCAGCGATTGTCATACTGACCTTATATAAAATTTCAATATCTGGTCGGGGATCCTACTTCACCTATTGTATATCCATAGGGGCAAGTAAGTGCCCCACTTTCTTAAATAATTTAACAATTTCGCAAAATAAAATCATGCGATGTCGATTTTGCCTAAAAAGATTGATTCTACTGTCAATGTTTACTCTGATTGGAGAATTCTAATACTTACTTCTATACATTAATACTTCACATTACTGCTAATCTATAAAACTCGGGGAAGAAGTTCAATATTCAAGGTAATTGAAAATAGTACAAACACCAGGAGTAATAATATTAACCTTATTTGTTCAATCTTTAGAGAAAAATTAATTATGAACAGTGTAATTTCTTTTGGTCCAAAACTTTTCAACAAAATGCCCCAGGATAAGAAACTTCTTCAGACCACCAATTGTAATAGGTCCAAAAAAGAAATACGAAACTATTTACTTTACCACCAAATTTGTCATAGTTTTCCTAGTCCAACTAAATTACCTTAAAAAGCTTTGTCTTTAGTTTAGGTCCACTTATATTTTATGTAAAATTGTGTAAATTTAGGTAAGCTTAGTATGTCTAATCTGTCTTCCATTCCTTTATATATAGAAGAATCTCAATGTCCGTCATGGAGCTTTGGCTGGACGGACAGTAGCTATTACCAACAAAAAATAATGTATACTGCATCATTGTATTATAATTTTAACAATAAACTTTACTTACTTAATTATTTTTCTTTGGTAAATATGAAAGGATGAACATTTATGAGGTGGTGCGGTAGCTACATGACCCTCATACTGCAAGAATGCCCAATGAAGGTTTTAAAGAAAAGAGGAATTAAAGTTAGTTGATTGCCGAAGCAGAAAATGTGACTTAAAATCCTTTTGAAAACATTTAGGCCAACAGAATTATGGAAGAACTCCTTCACATCCATGTTTTATCCAGGACAAAAAGTTTAAGAGATATAATAGAGAAAGAGAGGGGTGAATTGGATATTAAAAAATAATTAATTATCCATGGACAAACCATTTAATAATGGTAATAACAATAAATACTTTAAAAAAATTGTCAAAGATATGAAGATTGTTTAATACAATAAATTCCATGTTCTGCGTATTAGTCGCTACTTTTGTTTCTACAATATTATTTTTATTATATTGCTAATCAGATCATTAATTGCAAAAATAATCTAAGCTTTATTTAATATCCAAATATCAATAGAGTTATGAGTGATCAAACTAATAGGTTGGAAACAGAGTGGTCGCACAACTTCTATTAACAATGATTTACAACGAAACAATGCACCAAATGAGATATATCAATGAACAATGTAATCGCCGTTACTTTCGAGCACCTCCTTCCAACTACAATATAGATCATGGATGTCTTTGTTGTAAAATTCAACTGGTTTGCTATCCAAGAAATCTCCAACTACTATTTTCAGTTCATCCTTTCCGAATGTTTTGCCCTTCAAGAAGTTCTGCTTTGCCCCGAATAGATGTTAGTCCGTTGGCGCCAGGTCTGGCGAGTACTGGGGGTGAGCGAGAACTTTCCATCTCAGCCTCATAAGTTTTTCACCGCTATGATTTGCGACGTTTGATCGGGCGTTATCATGAAGAAACATGACATCAGTCAATTCTGGTGTCAATGAAGTGAGCGACCACAGTAATCAAAAGAAACCAAAGTGTAATCAAATAGAAACCCATTTAAAACTGCACCTCTTGCAGAATATGAAAAAAAAATGAATTCAATTGACGCCTCGTATTGAATTAAATTAACTTGAAAAGACTCAGATGAATACATTAGTGGTTAGCAGAAGGGTTAAAACACCTTCAATATTCTTGTTACAAGAGAATCCTAAGATATTTGTCTAAAAAATGAGATTTTATGGGACTTATATTCATCACTGGATAATTTTGCGATAATTTTTGACCCGCATATGTTTGTCGTTTGGAATTCTTGTATTCTTCTTCAGACTTTCATCTTTTCATTTTCATTACATTTCAACATAAAAATTTATATCGTATTTATATTGCATTTGATGCGTCCATAAATTTCGGGTTTCTAATATTTTATTTTAAAACTACAACCCACTCCCTCAACCAGGGTTGGGTCAAATAGAGTGCGAATTAAGGACAGAAAAATGAGGACGTATAAAAGTACTAAGGAAAATAATACAAACAATAATAATAGAAAAAACATAAAGTTAATAATAATTGTATATAAAATAAGAACCAACGAAGACATTTCGACGAGAAAGCTCTGGAAAAAAGTTCGAAAAAAATTATCAATTGTCATATGTGAAGGACAGGTAGACCATGTACTCAAGTGTGGTCAGGTTGGCAAGTCTTCCAATCACACCAGATAGTAAGGCACGCAATTCTCCTAAGTCCAAAAGGGATTGATAGCGCACAAATCGCCACATTTAGAAGAGGCGGCTAACAACCCTGCCCTTGCCTCCATGACGGGACGAAGGGCATCGCTCTTGCGAAGAAGGACGAAAAACGTAGAAATTGCTGTTTATCAAAGATGCCATCCCTTTTCTCGTCTGCTTAAAGATGCCATCCCTTCCTCGGGTGATTAAAGATGCCATCCCTTTTTTCGTCTGTTTAAAGGAGCCATCCATTTTTTCGTATGTTTAAAGGAGCCACCCCTTTTATCGTATGTTTAAAGGAGCCATCCCTTTTCTCGTCTGATTAAAAATGCCATTCCTTTTCTAGTCTGCTTAAAGGAGCCATCCCTTTTCTCGTCTGTTTAAAGAAGCCATCCCTTTTATTGTTTGTTTAAATGAGCCATTCCTTTTCTCACCTGATTAAAGGTGCCATCCCTTTTCTCGTCTTTTTAAAAGAGCCACCACCTTTCTCCTCTGTTTAAAGGAGCCATCCCTTTTCTCCTCCGTTTAAAGAAGCCATTCCTTCTCTTGTCTGTTTAAAGGAGCCATCCCTTTTTTCGTCTCTTTTAAGGAACCATCCCTGTTCTCTTTCGTTAAAAGGAGCCATCCCGTTTCTCGTCATTTTAAAGAAGCCACCCCTTTTCTCCTCTGTTTAAAGGAATCATTACTTTTCTCGTCTGTTTAAAGAAGCC
This sequence comes from Ceratothoa steindachneri, assembly GCA_963969495.1. Lineage (NCBI taxonomy): Eukaryota > Metazoa > Arthropoda > Malacostraca > Isopoda > Cymothoidae > Ceratothoa > Ceratothoa steindachneri. Next base: position 127,350,230 of record OZ018330.1, on the reverse strand, counting down.
ATCCCTTTAATCGTCTGTTTAAAGGTGCCACCCTGTTCTCTTTTGTTTAAAGGAGACATTCCTTTTCTCGGCTGTTTAAAGGAGACATCCCTTTTCTCGTCTGTTTAAGGAGCCATGACTTTTTTCTTCTGTTTAAAGGAGCCATCTCTTTGCTTGTATATTTAAAAGATTACCGTGATTCTCGTCTATTTGAATGAGCCATCCATTTTCTTGTCCCTTTAAAGTCGCCATCTCTTTTCTCGTTTATTTAATGGAGTCATCGCTTGGCTTGTATGTTTAAAAGACTCATAGCTTTTCGCGTTTTTTTAAAGGAGCCATCCATTTTCTCGTCTTTTAAAGGAGCCACTTCTTTTCTCATCGGTTTAAAGTAACCATCCCTTTTTCTTTGTTTAAAAGAGCTACCCCTCTTCTGGGCTGTTTAAAGAAGCCCTCCCTCGTCTCCTCTCTTTAAAAGGGTCATCCATTTCTCGTCTCTTAAAAAGAGCCTCCCCTTTACTCTCTGTTTAAAGGAACCATCTATTTTCACTTTTGTTAAAGAAGCTATCTCTTTGCCCCCCAGCTTAAAAGAGTCTTCATTTACCCATCCATTTAAATGAGCCATCCCTTTTTTTCTCTGTTTACAGGACTCATCTCTTTTCTCCCTGTTTAAAGGAGCCCGCCTTTTCTCAGCTTTTTATAGAACCTATCCTTTTGATGTGTTAAAAAACACAACCGGTTTTCCTTTCTTGATAAAGGAGTCATCAATCGTTTGCCCCTGTTTAAAGGAGTCATCTTTTTCCCGTTTTTTTAATAAAGTTTGCTCTTTCTTGTCTTTTAAGTAAGCCAGCGCTCTTCCCTTCTGTTTAAATGATACTTACTTTTTCTTGCTGTTTAGATGTCTCTAAATTTTTCGCTCGGTTTAAAGGAGCCATTTATTTCCATGTATGCTAAAGGAATCATCCTTTTTCTGTATGTTTGAAAGATTCACCCTTTTTACCTTCTGTCAAAGGAGCCATTCTTGTTTCTATATGTTTATAGGTGCAAACTAATTATGCTGCGTGCTAAAGTAGCGATTTTTTTCCCCTTCAGCATAAAGAAAACATGTTTTTCCTAGATTCTTAAAGGACTCATTCTCGTTTAAGTCTTTTTAAAGGAGCCATCCCTTTATTCTTTTTAAAAGACATCCTTTTGCCAGTATGTTTACACTAGCCATTCACTTTCTCCTCCATTAAAGGAGTCATTCTTTTAATTGCCTGTTTGAAAGTGCAACCTCATAACTTATGTGTAAAAACATTCATCCTTTTTCTGTAGGTCGTGTGTCTAAAGGGGACATTCCAAAATCGTTAAAAGAACTTGAGAAGCTGTAGACTCGAGGTGATTTTATAGCCAAATATTTTGAGACTAATATATGCATTATTTTAATTCGTTTTAAACATTTGCGTGATAGAAATAATCATTCTAATAATTAAATTCTCGATGGTTTATTAAAAAGTTAACATTTCAAAAATAATAAGAAAACAATGCATTCCTTTCGCTGTAGCCAAAATCGCGCTTCCTCTGGGGGGAGAGTTTCATTCCGTGCAGCTTTGGTATTGGATTAAAAAAGTAAGGAGATGACAAATAGGAATTAAATGAATGATATTGATTTTCTAATCTGCAATCCGTTTTTATCTAGTAAGAAAATTAGAAGCACTACCACTGACGGCTCATTTTCTTCTAGAGCCTCTGAACCCTAAATTTACTTAGGTAGCAGGTAGGTTTTAATCTTCTATAGTATTGTGTTTGACCCGCCCGAACTAAAAGGTGACCCCCCCAAAAAAAAGAGAACAGGTCTAAACTTTAATAACCTTTATTTATTAATACAACAATCAATTAAAAAAGTTTGTGGGTTTGTGGCAAAAAACGAGCTATTTTGAGGATGGAAGCTGACGTACTTTATACCTTGCAATGCAATTTTATTACCAGCGTATATTAGACGTTATTCTAAGTAGAATGGCCTTTGTTTTACTGATAAAAATAGAAGGGTCCATGCCCCAGTTGGAGGTAGGTCCAATTCGTGAGGTTCTAATGATCTCAAGTTCACTGACGAACCTCCCCTTAGAAAATCAATCAGAATTGAAGACTCGCAAAAACTAATACTTTACGTATTGACAATGGCTAATAGGTCCAACAAACACAATTCAGGTCGTATAAAATGGAATTTTCTCTCAAGCCTACTCTCAGAAGTATCAATTTCCCTATCCAGAGGGGAATTGATTTGGGAGGGCGATTTTTCTTTTGGCTAATCTGGCAATTCTGAGGTACCTCAATTACATCTAGATAATAATACTCTGAAAAGATGAATAATGTATAGAATTTCTACTACCAGGTCTGCAAAACTGATTTCGATCTGATTTTTAGTTTCGAAGATATGATTATCGAATATCCATCTTTTTTCGAGATCCCGATCGTTTAAAGTCTAATCGTGCCTAAAATTTGGATTCTAGCGAATTATATTATAAAAAAACTAAGATAGAAGGTTAAAATTAATACCTATTGATGAAAATGTGATAACGTCTAACTTCTTAGTTTTCGATAAATGTAAAAGAAATCTCTCTCTAAAACGGAACTTTTTCCCATTTTTCTCGCGGTTAAGCGACACTGACTATATAGATCTCAAGAGTGGGTATTTTGGGTGAACACCAAAGTGAAGCGCAGTCAATCTGATTTGAAGGGTTTATGGCACTTTGTAGTATCTTTTATAGTGACTAGAAAAGGAAAGGTCGAATTAGGGCGGGTATCATTTTGCACCGAAATTGCTCAATTTGGGCGACTCGGTCATCTTTAAGAAGCCATGGAGGACGAACGCTAGTTGTGGGGGATATATAGCACAGATTTAGAAAAAAGTATTAAATTTCCTATGTTGTGATGAGGTTGACTATTGTAAAAAATAGCGTAAAAGGGGTCTTTTTATAAGGCCTTCCCAAAAGGCTCGATTTGAGGTACAGCTGGGACAGTTAAGCGACAATAACTCTGTAAATCTTAGACCTCAATAAAATCCAATGTAAATGTCGGATGCAGAGTAAAATTTCACATCAACTGATATGCATGAAATTGCATTTGGGACCGTATTAAAATATGGAAGGTGAAGGAGACATTCGAGTTAAAAGATAGAGTAAATCCGACGTTATATCTATAAAAAAGCTTAACTTGTCATTAAATTGCATATATATATATATATATATATATATATATATATATATATATATATATATACATGACTGGACCATTACACGTTAAATCATTAGGGCAGGTAAATTTCGCCGACTGGCCGTATTTGAGTGACATTGGAGTCACCAATTCGAATTGTAGGCAATTTCTAATACTATGGTTGCCTTAGGAAACGAGGTGGGGAACATGAATGTTGGTAGTTAGGAGAACTAACAGGGTTATTGAGAAGTAAATTTGAGTCAATAATCTTGATAGGAACATTAAAATATTGGGAAGTATCTTAACGCTGTATTTGAATTTCATTGTCATCTGTTTCATGGAGCCATCCTTTTTTATTTCTTTATCATAGAGCCATCCTTTAAAGATTTGTTTCATTCAGCCATCCTTTTGCTGATATGTTACATGGAGCTATCCTTTTTTCTGATGTTTATTCGAGCCATACTTTTTCCGATCGTTTTATGTAGCCATAATTTTCTGATGTTTCATGGAGCCATCCATTTTTTGATCTGTTTCATGGAGCCATATTTTTCCGAGGTTTTATGGATTCATCCTTTGCCTAACTGTTTCATGGAGCCTGCTTTATACTGATGTGTTTCATAGAGCCATTCTTTTTCCGATCTGTTTCATGGAACTATCACTTTGCTCATCTTTTTCATGGAGCCATACTTTTTCTAATCTGTTTCATAGGGTGATCCTTTTTCCGATGTTAAATGAAGACATCTTTTTGTATGATATTCCATGGAACCATACTTTTCTTGATTCGTTTCATGGAGCCATCCTTATTCCGGCCTGTTTTATGTAGCTATCTTTTTATCTGATCTCTTTCATGCAACCCTCCATTTTCCCATCTGTGTCATGGAACCATCCTTTTCCCCTATCTTTTTCATGGAGCCAACAATCTTCTGTTTGTTTCACGAAGCCAATCATTTTTTGATCTGTTTCACGGAGCCATACTTTTGCTGAGTTGCTTTATTAAGCCATCCTTTATTCGATCTGTTTAATGAAACCAAATATTTCCGAACTGTTTCATGGCGCAATCCTTTTTCAGATGTTTCCTGTGTCCATTCTTTTTACGCTCTTTTCATTTAGACATCTTTATTTCTATCTGTCGTAGAATCAGGTCAAGTTAACCCTCGCTGAGTTTCTCAGCCGAGGTCGATAACAGCTATGTACGTGGGAGATTTATAGTACAAGGAGAGTGCAAATAAACTGAAAGTAGGTTGGCCAAATAGTCGACTATCTTGGAGGTTCCGGGACAATAGAAAAACGAGTACAAAAATAACTTTACTAATATGCAAATTAATAATCTTTTACAAGGTTAAAGTGGGTTTTAAAACAACCTATATACACATTATACGTAGACGAGTTTCAGCGGCTAAAAGTGGCGTAGACTCGGGTAGGACGGTCGCCGTACAAACGAACGAACAATATTGACTGAGAGTCGCTCGGATGACCCGCAACATATAAGAAGCCGACGATGGAGGCTTACACTGGAGGGAGGGGGGGGGGAGTAGTAGAGAGAGGACTTGTACAGGAGAGTTGCGTGTTGTTGTTACTTCGAAGATTTGATCCGAGGGAGTATAGTTTTTATAGTTTGTTTCATAGAACTATCGTTTTTCTCGTTTCATTTTCGGAGCGATCTTTATTCATGTCTTTCTTTCTGTGTGATCATGTTTCCATCTGGACTCATCCTTTTTCCTGTCTGTTTCATTAAGCCATCCTTTTTCTAGTCTCAATTTTTCAGTCATCTTTTATCTGGCTGTTTTTATAGCTCTCATCTAGCGATTTCCATCAAAGGCTTAAATCGCCGAAAAGGATTTAACCTAAGATAAGGCTATTTTGTTAAAAAAAAACATTCACATAATAAAAAAACAACAAAATCCTATCGAAACGAAACAGCCAAACAGGCAACTAAACTAGAGGGACATGATCTAGTGGACCTGCGGAAAAAATCAATCAGATTTGGAATCAGAGACCTCAAATTCCCCTTGTGAAATTGGTTTGACCTTCATATCTCTAAAAATGGCCGATTTAGTACCTTTAACAACTAGGTTGGGCCACCTGGTGGTCAACGTATATAATATTTGAACTCAGTGACCTCAATTACCTTTGGGAGCATTGGTTTTAGAGGGCTACATTGAGTCTGCAACTCGTTGCAGACAGAAGATGAACACAGCACGAGATTTTCATGGCCCATAGACTTGCTTCTCCGCAGTTAAAAACAATAAGGAAAGGCATACTCCATCGTCGGAGCGAGGCACGCCGTCCCTGTGCGTCTAGAAATGCACCCAACACCAAAAGTTTAAACAAACTGGAAGAGGCCAAACTCCTCCCAAAGGTCCCGTAGTCCGCAGTCTTTCGGAATCATAGCCTTTCTTGTCTCCTTTTCTCGTGTTTCCACTAGTCATCTTTTATTCTAAATTTCATGGATCCACTCTTTTTCTCGTTTATTTTTATTCATCCTTTTTCATATATCCTTTATTCAGTCATCTTTTTTGTTTGTTTTATAAAGTTATCCTTTTTTTTTACTTTTATTAAGTAATCCTTTTTCCTATGTTTCCTGAAGAGATCCTTTTTCGCCCCTCTATTAAGGTTATTGTTTTTCCTGTGTTTTTTGGAATTATACTGTTTCTTGTCTTTTACATAGAGGTTTCTTTTTTCTTGTCTCATTTTTTGTCATGCTTCTATTTCTTTTTTGGAGTTATCTCATTCCCTCTGTTTTACGAGAGACATCCATTTTCTCGAGAGCTTTTTTAGAGTAATCTTTTTTCCTATTTGTTTTCCAGAGTCATACTTTTTCCTCTCCGTATCACGGAAGCTTTTTTCTTTTTGAGATTTATCTATGTTTATATTTTTTTAATAGTCGTCTTTTTTATCTATGTTTCATAGTAACATTCCTTTTCCTATTTTTTGTTTGAGTCTTCTTTCTTCCTGTCTATAGCAAGCAGCCATCCTTCTATTAGTCTGTTTTATAGTCTTCCTTTTTCCACTCTATAGCATGGAGCTATTCTTTTATTGTTTTTTTTTAATCATCCTTTTTCATATTTGTTTTTCGCAGTTATTTGTTTTGGAGCCATGATTTTAACTGGCTGTTTTAATGGCCAAATTCTTTTTCTCGACTTTTTAAAAAAAAAATTTCCTGCATATTTCAATTTTCATTTTTAGTTGCGTGCGACTCTATATCTCACTATGTCGTTCGTCCCCGTTAGCTTTTTTTTTGTCTTGGTAATAAAATTGTAACTATTCGGCAGATTCTAACGAAATTTGAAACCCTTATGTTGTTTTACATTCTCACTCGAATGATGTAATTACCAGTCTTCCGAAGGTTAGCCTGGGAATTAGTTTGTTTTGGCAATAACATCATAACTATTCAGCTGATTCTAACGAAATTTGAAACCCTTATGTTGTTTTACATTCTCTTCCGAACGATGTAATTTTCAAGGTCCCCCCAAGGTTAGCTCGGGAATTATTGAAATCTTTGACGTTCGTAAGATCATAAATCAGAATAAGTGAGATGACGCCACTTTTAGTCAGCAGAACTTATTATAATCACATTTTCTCAGTCATATTTTCCTCTTCTTTTCTTAGTCATCCATTTGCTTGTCTTTTTAATGGCGATACCTTTTTCAGTCGTTCTACTCATTTTTATTTTTGTCTATTGCATAGTCATCCTTTTTCTACACCCTCATTGGGAGTCATCCTTCCTACTATTATTTCATGGAGATATCTCCTTTCACAAGTGAATTTTAGACTAATCCTTTTTCCTGTTATTTTAGTCATCCATTTTCCAACTGTTTCCTAGATCTCTATTTTATCGTCTATTTTTTAGTCATCTTTTGATTCTTTAGTTTTGTAGTTTTCTTTTTCTTGTCCTTTTCGTAGTCATCTCTTTTGTGTCTGTATTATAGTAATAGTTTTTCAGGAATGTTTAATTGAATCATTCTTTGTATTGTTAGTTTTGATGCATTTGTGTGAAAGGCGTATCCTACGTATTAGGTGAGATAAGAACTAAAATGGAGAAAAAGGAAGATAAATGAAAGGAATGATTAACCGAAGGGATTGAGTAAGTTCTTGAAAATAAATATTTTCTCTTTTCAGGAGTTGAAATCAAATAATACGAGAGTCAGCCTTAGATTTACCGTCGTGAAGTCAATTAGTAGTTTAAATATAATAGTTGATGATCGAATGAAGATTGGAAGACTTTGAAGCTGAATAACCACTTCGTCTTTCAGGACGTTGTCTTTCAGCAGAGACAATGTTAACCGTGAATTTGGGAATCAAGCAACACGCAGCGAACAATTACACTTTGTAAGGGTAAAGTATTTAAGGAGGTCTCGTTGCTGGATACGGTGCGTGAAGGTTCTGAGCTACATTGAAGCGACACAGTTAAGATCTACATTTGTTGCGTGGTTGTGATCTTCTAATAGAATTGTCACATCCAGAACCAAGGGTCCTTCTTTTATACGGTGAAACTAGGGTGCAGGGTACTCCACAGGCAAGCGGGCACTCGGGTAGGGAAGAGGAACCAACCACTTCGGGAGGGAAGGAGGGTTAAACCATTTAAGGGGGGCCCTTACGCACTTGTTCAATCGCTCAAGAAATTTGAGGGGGAAATGGCTTGGCGAAGGGTTGTGGGAGAATTTTTCTAACAGTAATTAATTTTTTTCTTTATGTTTCATGGCGTCATCCACTTTCTCGTCTCTCTTTCAGTTTCCGCTTTTTTCCGTTTGTTTAATGGAGTTATCTTTTATCCAACTGTTTCAGGGAGTCATCCTGAATCTCGTCTCTTTCTCGGATTTATCCTTTTTCCTGTCTTATTTTTATGGTCATCTTCTTCCTGTCTCCTTTTTTTATTCATTCTTTTCCTGTCTCCTTTTCGTAGCCATTCTTATTCTTGTTCTAGTCGTTTTCGAGGGCGTCGTCCTTTTTCTGTCTGCTTCAGAGAGTCATCTTTTTATTGACTCTTTTATGAGTCATTCTTTTTCATGCTTGTTTAATGGAAACATCCTTTTTCTCGTTTGTTTTAGGATGCAGTCCTTTTCGTAGTCATCCTTTCTTATATTAGTTTTTCCGAGTCATCTTATTTCCTGCTTGTCTTGCTGAGTCACTTATCCTCATTGAGTCATCTTCTCGCTTGTTTGAGGATTTTTTCTTTCACTTTATCTGACTCATCACTTTTTCTGTTTGATTGAGTCCTCTCTTTCTCTTCTCTTTTTCACTCAGAATTTCTCTTGTCTTTCAAATGAGTCATTCCTTATCTTCTTTTATCGGAGTCATCCTTCTTCATGTCTCTTTATCAGAGTCATCCTTTTCCTGTCTTTTAATGGGAGGCATCCTTTTCCAGTTTGTTTCATGGAGGCATCCTTTTTCCGTCGATTTTCTCGGTCATACAGCCACTCTTTTTTTGGTGTTTCTTGGAATCATCATTTTTTTCTGTCTATTTTTCAGACTCCTCCATTTACGAGCTTTATTTACTCTTTATTTTGTTTGTTTCATAGTGTATTCCATTTCTTGTCTTTTACGGAGTAATTCCTTTTCCAAACTGTATTCCGGAATCATCATTTTTTTATGTCTACTTTATTAAGCCATCCTTTTCTTGCCTGCTTTGTGGATTCATCCTTTTTCCTGTCTCATTTCGAGTGTCATCATTTTGCAATATATTTCATAGAACCATCTTTAATCTCGTCTATCTTTCGGAGCGATCAATTTTAATCTTTGTTGGAGTTTCCTTTTCCTGTCTCTTTTTTATGCTCATCTCTTTTTCGTCTTTTTGGCAGTCATCCTTTTCCATTTCTAATCTTTTCGTATCTGTTTCATGAAATTATCCATTTCTCATCCTTTTTTTTGAGGCCATCTATTTTCTTATCTCTTTTACAGTGATCCCTTTACCCACCCTTTTTGTTCGGAGTCCCCTATTTGCGTTTTTTTTGGATATTCATACGTTTCATGTTTGTTTCATGGAACCATCTTTTTTCTCATCTGTTTTTGCGAGTTTTCTTTTCTCTGTCTGTTTCATGGTCACATCCTTTGCTCGTCTGTTTTCGAAGTCTTTCTTTTCATTTCTTTTCTATGGAGCTATCCTTATTATATTATCGTTTACGCAGTCATTTCTCTGTCTTTTTGTCGGAGTCATTCTTTTTTTCTGTTTCTCGTTTTTTTTTGTTTTGGGGGTGAGTAACGATTTTTTTTAGTCTCTTTTAGGGTGGTCATTCCATTTTCTTTCTGTTTCTTGGATCAATTTTTTTCTGGTATTGTTTTTTATAGTCATCTGTTTTCATGTATATTTTTGAGACTTCTTTTTTGTCGTTTTTTATAGTCAACCTTTCCTGTCTGTTTTCCAAGCCTTCATTTTTTTAGAATAATCCTTTTTGCTCCTCTTTTTAATCTTTTTCTTGGTTGTTTCATAGAACATCCATTACTTTTCTCATCTTTTTCTGACTAACTCTTGTTTCCCATTTGTTTTGGGGACGTAACTTTTTTCCTATCTGTTTCATGGAACAATCCTTTTTCTTTTCTCTTTTTCGAAGTCATCCTTTTTCTTTTCTGTTTCATGGAGCCATTCATATTCTAATATTTTTTTGCAGTTATCCTTTTCTTTTCTATTTTTAATAGTCATCACTTTCCTGTATGTTACAGCGAAACCTCCTTTCTCGTGACTGTCTCGGAGTCATCCTTTTTTGTGCCTCTTTTATAAAAACATACAGATTCTTCTCTTTTTTCGGAGTCATCCCTTTTCGGCATGTTTTACGGTACCTATCTTTTCTCGTTTCGCCTTCGTAGTCAACCTTGGCTGTGTCATAAAGCCCCCCCCCCTCTTTCTCTTTAGAACCATTTTCCTAGGCTGTTTTTCGAAGTCCTTTTTTCGGGCTGTTTCAGGGAATTATAATTTTTCTCCTCTCTTTTTCGGAATCATATATTGTTCCTGTTTATTTCAAGGACCCATGCTTTTTTAACTGTTTTTTTGGATTCATCCTTTTTCCAGGCTCGTTTACAGTGTCATTTCTTTCGTGTTTGTTTCATTAAATCATCTTTTATTTCACTCCTTTTTTCGAAGTCAGTGTCTTCCCCATATGTTCATGGAACCATCTTTTTACTTTCGCCTCTCTTTGGAGCAATCGTTTTTTCTCTTGTTAGGATTCTTCCTTTTTCCGTTTTGTTTACAGTGTCATCCTTTTTAGTTCTGTTTCATTGAATTCTCTTTTGTGTCACTCTCTTTTTTAGGACATCATTTTTCCCATATGTTTCATGGACCTATCTTTTTAATTTCGTCTCTCTTTGGAGCCATCAATTTTCCTCTCTTTTTTGGAGTCATCCCTTTTCTTGTCTCTTTTTAGGATTCATCCCTTTCCTATATTTTTTAAGGATCATCCCTTTCCTATTTCCTTTAAGAGTCACCCTTTTTCCTTTTTAGTTCAGGAAACTGTCCTAGTTCTCGTGTTGTTCGGATTTATCGTTTTCTGATATGTTTTTTCAGTTATCATTTTTCCTGGCTCTTTGTGTGTCTTTTTCTTATTTGTTTCTTGAAGCCATTCTTTTTCTCTTGTTTTTATGAGTCATCATTTTTGCGATCTCTTTGTCTTATCTCTTTTTCTTAGTCATTCTTTCCACGTATGTTTCATAAAACCAATCTTTATCGGTCTCCTTTTCGTAGCCATCCATTTTTCTCTCTTTTCAGAGTCATCCATTTTCTTGTCTCTTTTCCTGAAGTCATCCCATTTCTTCTCTCTTATGGGGAGTTACCTTTTCCTTTCTCTTTGAGTAAATAACCCTTGTTTCATGTTTGTTTCATGAGACCATCCTTTTTCTTCCAATCATCCATTTTCTCGTCCGTTTGTCAGTCCTCTATTTTTTTATTACTTTTTTCGAGTAATTTTTTCATGTCTGTCTTTCCGAGTCATCTTTTTCCTGTCTCTTTCATGGATCTCCCTCTCTCTCTCTCATTTTTAAGATTCCCATTTTCTGTCTGTTTTTCGAATTCATATTTTGCCTGTCTGTTTCCTTTAGCCCTCTCTCAGTTTGGCGATTCATTCTTTTTCCAGTGTTTGTCGGAGTTATCTTTTTCCTGTATGTCTCATGGAGCACTCACCGTCTCTCTTTTAAGACTCATCCTTTTTCCTGTTTGTTTTTCGAAGTAATCTTCTTCGTGTCTGTTTCATGGAGCCCCCACTTTTTGTAATATTTATCCATTTTCTACTGATTTCCTAATGATCTGGTTCCTCTCTTTTTCATAAAGCCCTCATTTTTTTTCTTTTTTAAGATCCATTTTTTTTTGCCTGTTTTTCGATGTCATAATTTTTTTCTATCTGTTTTACAGAAACCGCACTTTTTTTTAGGAGTCATCCTTGTTTCTGTCTGTTTGTTCGTACCATCCTTTTCTCGTGTTTTTTTTTAGTCATCTTATTCCTGTTTGTGCCAATTTTGTTCTTTCTTTATTTAATCTTTTGCTCTATTTTTATTAATGTATTTCTACCATTTATTCAGTTTGATACATATATTTTATGTTTTTCTATATAAAATAAAGTCATAGGTAAAAGTTTTGAGAGTATTATATTTTATTTATAGGAAAGTTAATAGAATTAATCAAACGTTGCTTTTTGTTTTGGTATGATTGTAACAGAATTTTGAAGGTGAAATGTACTAACATTTAGATACAAACCTTTTTTATTAACAAATATAGTCAATTGATGGGCGCAGTCAATATTTCCAATGATGTCATTTGTTCTTCAGGGCTGTTCAATTAGTTATGGCATGATGGAGACCAAATTTGTGAGAATATCTTGATTGATAAAGGTCCATTTTTGTTCGATAAGTACCTACGTCTGCTTACAATTAGATGTTTTCTGTTTATCAACATCCAGGATAATTATAATCGTCCGCAAATTCTCTTTTAGATTTCAATCTGGCGATATTTCTGGTCTAGATAACAAGAGGTCTGAGGTTCGAGTACTTGCCGAGGCGACCTATTTTATTTTCTCGTGGCGTTTCTCGCGGTCACCTCCATTAAGATATCTGTTCTCCTGTTTCTGTGTAACCTTTGGCACACATTTCCTTTATCATGTAACATAAACCTGAACGTGGTAGATGCTGTTTGTTATTTTATATTTATTTTTATCTTTTATTTTATTTTTCAATATTATTTAAGATATGCGTCATCTAATTTAGCGCAAAATATGACGTCCATCCCTATAGCCATTTCGGCAACTGGCGTAAATAATGGAGTAAACGGAAATTAATCATTAACTTTCCATGCACCAATTTTATTCGCTTCTCTCAACAAACTCCATCCAAATTGGCAATTAAAGCTAGGAAATTGACTTGTAGAGGTGATAGATCACGCGACGGCCGCCCTTGCACGAGGCCAAAGAGTAAAGGGAGTTGACGTCTGGGGATTTTCTCCTCTTTAACACGGATGGTGTTCAGATTTGGTGGTGAGAAATGACATGTTTCACCCCTTTAACTTTCCTGGCAATTCCTACTTGAGATGATGAGGGTAGTGAGGTATCCTAAATAAAGGCATAACCTGAGAGAATATCTTTTTTTGTATATAATTTCAAGGGGAATCCAACGCGGTCGTCTCCCAAAGGATCTTTTTAAGCGTGATTTTAAACTGAAAGGACGGAGGAGGTTTCAAAGGAACATAGCTAAAAAAAAGTTCCCTTTAAAATCATCGATAAATAAAACGCACCCCCCGCGGAGGTAGTAAATGCTAGTAGTGTGAGTAGTTTTAAAAACAAAATTAATAGTTATTTTAGGAATAATGATATTGTTTAAATACGGAGCCCAGTTGTGGAGTGAATGTCCAAAGGAGAACTACTAGCATATTAGGACTGGACTTTGAGTGGACTAAGCAGTCCTTGCTGGCTCCCTGTAACTATGTAACTAAGATGGTGGGAGAGAACAAGTTTAGGAGAGCAGACAAACATCGAATGGTTACCTGACTCATGATTGCCCATGGTGTACTTGTCGCCTCTTGGCGAGGATGAGTAACCCAGGACTATGGATTCACGTCTCTGACACGGAATTGATTCAAATTCGTTGGAGAAAAACGAAAAAACTAACGAGGGAATTGGCTTCTGCCTACTTGGTCATAATTAGTAGTCCAGAGGTTCCTTAGCATAGATTCTCTCTTTAACGGGGTTAAAGGTAGTGTCTCTGGTTACTCGTATAGGTGTATGAGTCGAGTACCCAAATATCACTCTTTTGGCACTTTGGGCCGTATTTACCACATTAACCAGAAGGTTTCTTTTAAAAATGAGAGATATTTGGTACCTTAATCACGGAATAAAGCTCAAACCTGTCGTTAATGGGGCATGTGTCCATCGGTCATATTTGTTCTATTAGTCGCACGGATGACTTGAAAAGGCTTAAAGCCAGCGGGCTCAAAGACGCCCCGCAGCCTCTCGATGAGAGGCCCCAAGGACCTTGAGGCTTTTCTCTTTTTCACTTTATCCTGTTTATTCTTATTTATAAGTGCGCAAAGTGAGGTTTTCCCTTTTTTTCCTTACCCTGGTTTACTTTTTATCCACCGCATATCCAGGTCTCGGGATCAACATTGGGTCAGTCTTTACTTCAGGACAGCAAGAGACTTCTCCTCTCACACCTGATGATTTAATTTAGAGAGGTGCCTGGCAAATAATAATGAGGGGGGTAACCTTCGCAGTAGAGAGGGATCCACTTGATAGTGGCTCCCAAGAAGGAAGAGGGGAATCTCTTTTGCCACAAGGTTTGATATCTAAAAAGAAGGCGAAGCTAGATGAAGTGAAATTGTGCGGAAGACATATTATATCCCCAGATCATCTTATAGGCAATAGGGCCGGTAAGGCAAGTTGCGGTGTTTGGACAGGGATGGAACATAATCTTTCAGATTTTAGTCGCAGCAAGGTTGCCAATACAACACCTGAAACCCCCTTGGAAGTGCGTGAAAGTAGGGATAAGGAAAAGAAAGTTGGTGAATAGTAGAAAGAGAAAATGACGGAAAGAATGAAGGCATGCTAAAAAACCACCATCCCAAACGGGACCAAGAGGTCTTAATGTATTCCCGCCCTCCCGTCCCAGACCAGGGATGAATGGATGAAAGCTGGTCGGCGTCTACACTTCGAAATTAGCTGCCTTTAAAGAAAATAAGGAAGAAAGGTATGAAAATAAAGTGTAAAAAGAAAATGAAATGAAAAATTCTAGAATGAATAAAACCCACGTAGTCTCAATCTAGTTTGAAACTGCCGGTGGTAAGAGTACCAGAAAGGTTTGATTCTCCGACAATTACCAGGTGCAATATGATGAATCGAAATCACTTCAATGCGATCCTTAATCCTATTATCATGGAGTTTTCTTCCATGACATCTTTTAAAGCTTAAATTGTATGAAACTCACAATTGGGAATTGGAATCCCTTTGCACACCTGGGTAGCTAAATCCAAACACCCGCCCCGGGGGCTCGATCCAGATCTGGCGGATGGGGTTGTGGCCTAGACCGGCTTAACACTACTAGTGACCTACTCTCCCGCCAGGTGGTTAAACGTTGCACAGTTGGGTTCACCACAGGAACTCGGTAGCAAAAATCTATACAAAAGAAAGGAACGATGAAGGCAGTAAAAATTGAAAAGTGAGCTCAGGGCTTGTTAACAACGACCACTCTCCTGCCAGAGACAATAAGCTGGAAGTACCTCACCACCAGATTCCCCAGTGATGAATGGATGAACGCTGGCCAACGACTTAATTTTAAAATTGGCTCATGGCAAATAAAGATAAGTGAGAAGGATTCGGTAAAGAGAGTGGCGAAGAGGAAAATGGACATTTTTTAGGAGGAATAGAGCATAGGGCGCTCCATTCTAGCTCGAAACTCATTGGAGCACGGGCCGGAAGGGCGTGCCTCTCTTCCACGTGCTAGGGGAACAGTTAACACGCGTGAGCAATCTACCCCGTGAGCAATCAAGCAGGCTCTATGTATGTAGAGGGAGGGCGTAAGGCGCCACTCGCTCACCCGCGAACGGGGTTCTAGATAGAATCCACCATCTAAAATAACCAAACAGGGGTAGTGGAATCTTCGCACCGGTAATCAAGTTTTGAGTGACCCAGAGGAAGACTTTACTAAATATCCCTACCAACCCCCCACTCGCTCAATGCCGCCAAGGAGTGCAGAATTTCAATGGTGCAGGTGAGAGAGAGCCTAAAGGTGCGAATGAACGACTGCCAGGGGAACGGCCAACAAATTTTAGCCTAAGGAAGCGAACTGAGTCGACCAGGTCCATGCAAGACCCATTTAAGGACGGGTACGGGCAAACACCATTTAGGAACAAGTCCAGGCAAGCCCCATTTAGGAACAGGTACAGGTAAACCCCACTTAAGAACGGGCCCGGGCAAGCCCCATATAGGAACATGTCCAGAAAGGCCCCATTTCGAAACAGTTCCAGACAATCCCCATTTAAGAAGAGGTCCTACCAGGCCCCACTTCGGAGCAGGTCCTGCCAAGCCCTATTTCGTAACAAGTCCAGGCAATCTCCATTTATAAACAGGTCCGGTTAAACTCCAATTGAAAACAGGTTCAGGTAAGCCACATTTTGGAACAGGTCCTGTCAAGCCCCATTTAGGAACAGGTCAAGACAAGCCCTATTTTGAAACAGCTCTAGGCAAGCCCCATTTAGGAACTGGTCCAGACAAGCCCCATTTAGGAATAGGTCTGAGCAAGCCCAATATAGGAACAGGTCCTGGCAACCCCCATTTAGGAACAGGTCCGCGCAAGCCCCATTTAGGAACAGGTCCTGATTGGGGTGATACCCGTAAAGGTGGCAAACGTGTGATCACCTTGCTAATAGCCAGAGAAAACCGATACCTGAGCGTTTCAGCATAACGAGAGACACGGTTCAGAACACGTAGGCGAAGGCGCTTGAGGGGAGACATCTGTAAATAAATGGCACCATGTATCCCTTAAATCATGGATGAGATTCTCAGACCGGAAAAAAAAATTCACATAAAGATCAGAATGACAATTACTGGCAACCCCAAAGGCACCAGCGGCTAACTTCATTGAGTGGGGGCGGGGACTATTGTACTTTAGCGCTAGCCAGCAATCTTAAAACTCTCTTTGGTTCCGCGTCAGAATTATGTGCTTATGAATACTCTCATAGGGGACAAAAGTACTTCACGGTGGCGTATACAGTTACGAGTGCTCCCTCTAAGGGACATTAGAACTCCATGTACAAAAAGCTCAGGAAAAGGGGAGAAAATGGGTATGTTGTGTTGTAATTGCATGAAGGGGCTGTTAGCAGAGTTGCATTTGGCAATGTGCGTGACGATGCAAGATGAGCTCCTTACCCCTTCGGGGGTAAGTTTCAGCGTATCCGCCCAATGGGCATCCAACTCCCGATGCCACTGAAAGTTGTATCTCTATGATCGCTGAGATCAAACTTGCGCCTCGACGCTAGAAGTCCAACGACTCAGCTAGAGAGAGCTCGGAACCACCTCCCTTAGAGATATCGAAAAAGCGTCTAGGCTGAGCGTGTTGAGGACCCTCCCCGAAGGCACCGTGGTGATGCCTGCGGCAAAGGGAGTCACGCTCAGACTTCTCTTCGTTTCCTACGAGCTCCGAGACGTCTCCTTTTACGATCTCAAAAGCGCTTAGACATGGAAATAGGGAGCCTTTCCCATAGGATGGAGATGTTCCATGGTGCCGTGTCGCCGTACAGTATTGTAGGCCTTCTCCAAATCGAATAACACCGTAGTGTAGTGCTGCCTGCAAAGGAGAGCCTCACAGATCTCCCAATTCCCACCACCTACCAACTAGCCCAACCTACCTGCAACTCAAACACTCAATAACTATAAACGAGCCAAGAGGACCGTATTTACATTCCATATGGAAAATATTCAACTTTGCAGACGAGCAATTTCCTTCTTTCCACCATGCACTCGCACCTCACCCAAACAGTCTCAACTTCATTCCAAATATTAGCAACCGCATAAAAGATACACACTAAAAAAACAGGTCTTCGACTACCAAACAACTAGAATAAATTTACGATTTCAACGCACAACTCAACATTACCATCACTACAAAACAATAAAAAAGCAATGCCTTCAAAAATAAAGCACAAAAAAACTACTACTAACTCTGACGAACAGAAAAATACACAAATAAAACTCTCAACCACCTTCCGCCTTTTCTTCACCAGAGACAAGCCCAAAAGACCAAAGCAACCTATGCCACGCATAAATTTAACCAACTATTCACCACCCGCAACAATAGAAAACTCACAAAACCTACGTAAATTACACACAAACCCCAACACTCAACCACCTTTTACCAACTAAGACACTTCATTCACAATCAAATTAATCAGAAGCTCTCAAGCTGAATGCCCAGATTACATATCACTCACTCATATAAAACATCTTCGTCCCACTACCATACCAGGACTCAGAGATATCTCCTTCCATTCCTAGTTAACGCATATGTCGTCCCCATATTCAAACCAAATGAACACCCAAACCTCCTCTCTTCCTACATACCTACGAGGGAAGGGGTCAATAAATTTTGCAAATCGGTAAGGCAAAACAGAGGAAAGGGGATGGATGTTTGTGGGGGTGTTAGAACAAGTTATGACAAGTCACGACCTGCAGCCGCAAGCTCATGCCTCGTCTATTTAAGAAGCAGTAGCTGATCACAGATCGTCAGTCACAAATTTTTCTCAACAATGGAAAAGGTTGAGCACCGCGCAGTGATCAAATTTTTGACTAAGGAAGGCAAGAATGCAAAATATATCCATGAACGCATGGTTGCAGTGTACACTGACACTGCCCCTTCCTATGCAATCATTCCTCGCTGAAATAGGGAGTTCCGCCATGGTGGTGAGTCCCTTAAAGATGACCCCCGTCCAGGACGCCCGTCAGACGTGAGCAATGAGGACAATGTGGCCCGTATGGAGAGGATGATCCTTGAAAATCGACGGGTGAAGGTCGAAGAAATCGAGCGAGAACTTGCAATATCACATGGAAGTGTTATCAACATCATCCACGACAATTTAGCCATGACCAAGGTCTCTGCCCGTTGGGTCCCTAGAAACCTCACGAAACCTCACGCCCCATGATCGACTTTAACGTCGTAAAAGTTCGGAGAAACTGCTGCTTCTGTACAACCAAAGGTCTGGCGAGATTCGAGTAACGCATAGTGACAGGTGAAGAAACGTGGGTCCATCACTGGGATCCCGAGACCAAGCTCGAAAGCATGACCTAGAAGCACAGGGGCTCTCCGACCCCCATCACTTCCGAACCCAACCCTCAGTAGGGAAGATTATGGCCACCATCTTCTGGGATTCTGACGGAGTGTTGATGGTGGACTATGCCCCTCGTGGAAAGACCATCACAAGCCAATATTACGCCAAAGAACTAGCTGGGTTTAAGAAGTGCATCCGTCAGAAGCGGCGCGGCAAGTTGACACGCGGTGTCCTGCTCATCCACGACAATGCCCCTGTCCACAAGGCCAGAGTTGCACAAGCTGCTCGGCATGAATGCGGATTCGAGGAGCTCAATCATCCCCCCTACAGTCCATATCTGGCCCCTAGCGACTACTTTTTATTCCGCCAGCTCAAGGCTGCACTGCGTGGACACCGGTTTGGGGACGATGAAGATGTCCAGCTCGCTGTTCAGGAGTGGACTGAACAGTGGTCGGGAGATTTCTGGTTGTCGGGAATTCAAAGCCTCAGGGACAAGTGGCGCAAGTGCATTGAAGTCGAGGGTAGTTATATTGAAAAATAATAAAACACTTTTCCTCATATCTTGTTTCTTTATATCCGAATTTCAAAACTTATCGACTGCCCCTCGTATCTCACTCCTCTCAAACATCTCAAAAAAACACTTTAAAAAGTAAGCCCCGCCAAGTTTAAACCAATCACGCCTTACTCATGCAACATGACTTAGAACAAGTACAGTCATTGCTAAAGATTTTGAGACTAATAACTAAAATATTTTTTTATTTTTTCCATTTGTTTTTATGATTTACGTTATTGGAATAATTATTCTGATATTTAAATTATTCAGTGTTATTAAAAAGTCATCATTTCAAAAGTAAACAAACGAAAAAAAACAAACCAGCGCGTTGCTTCGTTGAATCTAAAATCTCGTTTTGGTCTCCTGTTCTTGTAGGAGGAGAGTTTCAGTTTCTGGAGCTTCGCTATTCGATCAAAATTGTAAACTGATGATAAATGTAGATGTAATGAATGATGATGCAAAATTATAATCTATTTCGTAAATATTTTTAAAAATGAATGTTTGAATCTTCTTCAATTCCAGAAATGATTCTAGTCAAAGAAAAGCGTGGAATCATTGTTGCTCTGCAACAAAGTGGCCTGAAATGAAAGAAGATAGTTGCAAAGGGTATTGCATCAAGGAACATCATATTTAGGATAAATAATGACTTCAAATGGCCGCCAAGATCGTCTCCTGGTAAGGTCCCAACTCAAGGATCGGGTTTCCTCTAGTGCCGAGCTTGCTCACGATAGGAAAGAGACAGGTGTGGACGCTTCAGCTCGCACAGTGAGGTGAATACATTTCGACAAAGGTCTCAATTTGAGAAGGGCTGCGAAGAAGTCTTATCTAACCAAGAAGAACCTTACGGATATGGTCCACTTTCGTATGAAATAGAGAGAATGGACTGTTGAAGACTGGGGCAAAGTGATATTCTCGGAAGAAGATTCTTTCCGCTTTTTTGGAGCATCTGAAAGAAAAGGGGAGGGTTTTCAAGAGTCATGTGTCATGCCAAATTTGAAACATCCGGACACACTCCATTTCTGGGGCTTCTTCTTATTTAAGAGAACTGGATCCCAAACAATTTTGCCCGTGAACACTACCATGAACTCAAAATGATACCAAAATCAGCTTCATCAGCACCTTTTTCCAACCGTCCACGACCAGTTTACGGATGGTAATTATATTTTTCACTTTGCCAAAAAGGAAAATTAATAAAAAAGTTCTTGGCTGAAAATAAAGGGTGTTCTAATAACTTGGACCGATTTTAAATGTGAGTTGAGTTCAAGCGTCTAACGATTTTTTTCTTTTTCTTTCAGATTTAACAACTTCAGTCTTTGGCAATTTCAACCATGAAAAGATTAACAATCGAACAAATTATCGAAGACTATTACGAAAATAGACGTTCAAACAGAAATGCATTTCGGGCACTTCGCGATTTTTTTGTTCAACATAATCGACCAACCGAGAATGCAATTGGGAAAATTGTTCCTAAATTTAAACAAACGGGGTCGGGGGCAGATATGAAAACGCCATTGTGTGCTCGTTTACGCCGTTCATCTTAAAACATTGCTGCAGTGCGTGAGAATGTGGCCGAAGATCCAGACACCTCTATTCGTCATCGCGCGCAGGAATTGAACCTCTCTACAACAACGTTACATCGAATTTTCACAAAAGATTTGTCTCTACACATTTAAAAAATTCAATTAACACAAGAACTGAAGATTGCTGACCATTTGAAGCGCCGTACATTCGTCAATTCAGTGCACGAGCAAAGACAAGCCGATGATGATTTTTCGCAAAAAATCATTTTTAGTGATGAAGCCCATTTTCATCTTGGTGGATTCGTTAATAAGCAGAATTGTCGCATTTGAGCTGATAAAAATCCCAAGAATATTGTTGAAAAGCCACTGCATCCACAAAAGGTCACTGGCTTTATTGAATGAGAAGTTCCCAGGTCGCATCATCTCTCGAAAAAGCGAGGTCAATTGGCCACCGCGATCGTGTGACTTGACGCCTTTAGATTTCCTCATTTGGAGTCATCTCAAAAGTAAGGTCTATGCCAACAAGCAAACAACAATTTAACAGGTGAAGGATGAGATAATAAGGCATATTGGTGAGATCGAGGAGCCACTATGCAGAGACATCATCAAAAATTTTGACCATCGAGTGGAGGTGTGCTGCTGAAGCCTTGGCGGACATTTAGGCGATATTATTTTTCAGACATAATTGCCATGACTAAAATAATATGATCCAATAGTGAAATCAATAATTTTTTACCAATAACAGTGTTTTATTTACTGCTAACTTCGATCCGTCTTAATGGAACACCCTTTAAAACCGAACTTTTGGCACCTTGGCCACGGAGATCGCCAGATTTGAATCAAATAGAGAATTTGTACGCAATATATTCAAACTGGTGGTTGATCAACAGAAGTCATGCATTATTATTAATAAAACTGGTTTAGGTTAGAAATATTTGTATATTTCACCTTTAAATTATGGTATAAAGATAATAAAACAAAACACAAAGTTTGATTACTCTATTAAATTTCTTATATGAAAAAAAATATAGTCTCAAAACTTTTTTTCTATTATTGTACACAACTAACCACCGTAACAACACACATCATACATAGAAGGCTTTAATGAAAACCTTCACCCACAACGGACAGTCATGGTCACAATAGACATCAGCAAAGCCTTGACAGCGTCCCGCACGACAACTTCATACCAAAAGTACTAAACACCAACAAAACTCTCGGAACGAAAAGAAAATAATAGCAAAGCTCGTCTCTAAAAGACACGCCTAATTACTCTAACACATGGTCGAATTCATAAGAAAAAACCTTCCTAACGCGATTCCTCAAGGCGTTATCCTCTTCCCAGACCATTTGAAACTTTTTACTCATGACACACCTCTCTCCACTACCTAATCACTACATCTAAACATCTACGCCAATGATCTATCCATCACATCATAATCTATCTCTGTGAACACAGCCTCCGAAAACCGAATCATTACCTATAAGCCTTTCAAAGTTTGTTCATACTAAACAATACGGTTAACCCCCCCCCCCCTCCAAATCAGCATTCATCCTCTTTATCGCCATCACGAATCAAACCACCACCCAGACATTTTGATCCAGAACCAATCTCTCACACTCAACCGTAAATCCACATTGCTGGTATTATTACTCTATACCAGTGGTGATTAACCTAGGTAACGCGTGCACATATTGGCTCTCCACTGTTGCTTTTCCACACACACACAGCTGAGGACGGCTTTACGGAATGATTTCATGGAAATTCCACCAAAGAATATTCCACTCAGTAAATTCCACCTAAAGAAAATTCAGCCCATAGAAAACTCCCCCTCGAGAATGGTAGACTGGAAGAGTTTAAAAAATATTTACTTATTTTCAACACACCTAGTCAACATACAGAAAAACACTACTTCAAAGATCCTACCTAAATTCATCAACCTAAGAACACTCAAACACCAATTTCAGGCACCACCAAGCATATTCTACAGTTCATCCCTAAAGTACGCATCCACAACATAGACACTAACCATATCTAACGAAAACCTAGAGGACATCATCTAGTTAACCTGCGGCGAAAATCAATCTGATTTGGACTCAAAAACATCAATTACCCCTTGTGATATTGGTTTGACCTTCATATCTCTAAAAATTGCCAATTTAGCACCTCTACCCACTAGGTAGCGCCACCTGGTGGTCAACTTATATCCTATTTGAACTCAGTGGCCTCAATTTCCTTTGGTAGCATTGGTTTTATCTGGCTACATTGAGCCAGCGACTCGTTGCGGACAGAAGATGAACACAACACGAGATTTGTATGACCCATAGACCCGTTTGCTTCGCTGCAGTTAACTACACAAAATACAAACAGTCCAAATATAGTCGCCTCCGTATCGCAACTCGATACAACAAAAAAACACCCCGTACATCACATTCGCACTGTACACAAACTTTTCCCCATCAAAGACCACTTAAACACGATAGGGACAAAATTATTTAGCAAGTACATAGTTGCCTTCTCCCTCACCTTGGTCTTTACCTCTGAGGATGATATCGTTGAGGATGTCTCTGTAGGCGAAGAGCTCGGTGGCAGTGATATCCAGATAGTTAAATTTACCGTCAAGATCTCGAAGGTAAGGTCTGTTGCCAGTCAATCAATGAAACTTGACTTGAGAAGAGCAGACTTTGCAAGCCTTCGTGCTGGGTTGACTGATGTAAGGCTAGCGGTATGCGAAAAGGTTGAGGTTCGTCGAAAAATTTTAAAAATAAGTTCATGAGTCTTCAATCTAGTTGCATCCCTCTGAAATGCCCCCGTCGGTCTTCTGTTCAACCAAAGTGGTTTAATCGAGAAATCGGCCAACTGCTTAGGGAGAAGAGAAATGCGTACCGGCGATCGAAGATCTCGGGTGCCTTTGATGAGTACCGGAGGCTAGCCAGGAGAGTGAAGTCCAGCATAAGGGCGGCTAAGCGTACTGAGGAACTCCGAGTGGCGAGACTCTGCAAGGAGAATCCCCAAGGAGTTCTTCGGCTATTTAAATAGCCGTAAACCAATCCATCGTAGGATTGGGCCCTTAGTGGACGAGGAGGGTGCATTAACTCACTCAGATGCAGAAAATGCTGACCTTCTCAATGACTACTTCTCCTCAGTGTTTACTAAAGAGTGTGGTCCCATCCCCCAGCCCACGGATTCCTACTCGGGGGAAAAGCTGGAGGCAATGGACTTTACCGAAGGAGAAATAAAGAAAAAGATCGCTGACCTAAAGACGAATAAGTCCCCTGGACCGGACGGGTTTCTACCCAAGGTGTTGAAGGAAGTGTGCGATGAAGTATCACAACATCTGTGCGCTATCTTTAACATGTAAATCCAGACCGGATGCGTTCCTAGAGACTGAAGAAAGCCTAAAGGATGTTAGGCTACATAAAGCGCCAGTTTGGATACCGTAACAAGGAGATAGTCCTTTCTCTGTACAACTTCCTCGTTCGGCCGCACCTGGAGTATGCCGTACAATTTTGGAGTCCATCGTTTCGAAAGGACATCGCAAGGTTGGAACGCGTACAAGCTAGGGCAACCAAACTGATTCCCTCTATCCGACATAAAAGTTATGAGAATAGACTAGGGAAATTAGATCTGTTCTCGCTGAAAACCCGTAGACTGCGTGGTCAGCTCATCGAAGTTTTCAAAATACTTCGAGGGTTCGACAATGTTGACTACCGGGATATTTTCACACTGAGTGAGAACAGAACGCGCAATCATGGCTTCAAACTTGAACTGAAGCGTTACAACCGCAATCTGTGTGGAAATTTTTTCACCTACAGTATCTGCGGTAAGTGGAACGCACTTTGAGTGGAAGTTGTCAACAGTGAATCTGTTGACCAGTTCAAGTCAAGACTAGACAAGGTCTTGAAAAGTGGCCGTTTAGGGACGCAAAACAATTGAGCAGCCATGTGCCCGCTCGATTGCTAGTCCAAAGGTACCCTCTTTGAATGGACCGTAAGGTCTTCTAGGGTTCCTACTTTCCTTGTTACTCCTTGTTACCTCCTATTCATTTTCATTTTCCCCGTAACCCACAAAAATCTCTCTCCCCCAACACCTACTACACCAAATTATTTGCAAACCTTTCCACAACCCTACCGAACCAGAATGAAATAAAACACCCATAACCACCCATACATTGGATATCACTTCCGATCCAACCGCAAGCGCCACAATCAACATTCATCCATCCGAATCCACTCTGTAGCGCCGAACCAGAGATTTTTTTATCCCACTGGCGACCAGGACACCAATCCCTACACGAATATAAAAAAAATAGATCAGCTCTCCTCACTACCGTTTGCCTCCGCTGCAGCCTGACAATACTACCCATCTCATTATCTTACCATGACCTTCCCTCACAGATCTTCGCATTTGTCTTGTTTAGGAGACTTCTGAAAAAAGACAAGTTCACGGCGTCATTCCTTAGTTCTGCCGAGTTCGAATGAAAGATTCCAATGGTAAAAAATAAGGAAGGATTTAGGGGAATAACATGAGCCAGGCGTTTCGCTGATCCGAGTTCTTTTTGTTTCTTTTTTATTGTCATTTTTCATTCTGTTTTATACTAAATTTCTTATCTTTTGGTTTGCTCTTAGCTCTTCTTTACTCCATTTAATTCGTTTTAATCCGTTTTAAGTCCATTAGAGGCCGTGTTCGTTCTGATCCCATTTTAGTCCGTTTTATATTTTTTTTATCTTCATTGAATCATTTAATCTTTCATAATCTTTTGAAATCATTTTAATCTTTATAAATCTTTTTTACTCACATTATCTCTTTTATCTCATTTCCTTCATCATGTTTTTTTCTATTCTTGTTTTTACTTATAAATATATAATTTGCTATCTTTCGTGTTTAATTAAATTGTACTGAACAAAAATTCTGTTGCTTATTTTTGATTTCTTGAATTGTGAACGGATGATAGGAACTAGTATCAATATCCTCTGCGGGAATTTTGAATTTATTAACAATTATTTAGCAATATCAGTTTAGAAATCCAGCACGGGGAGTTTACTTCAACTAGTACTTCTAGTTCTATCTCGCTATGCAGTATTAATTACCAAATTTGCCAGCCAAACCATAGTAATCCCCAAATTCCTAGCTGGTCTAAGCCATTAAGATTTTATTTTCACGGTTAAAGAGATATTTTTTAGAGTTTGTTCGAAAATTATTCGTTAGGGTTTAAGTGTAATAACAAACTTTTAACTAAGAGTTTCTATGTACTGGGACACAAAAGTTCTATCATACGTTTGCATAATAAATCATTCTCTATGTTTAGACATGCAAAAACCATAAGGCCTTTGCACTGTAAAGCATATAGCCTAATGAGGTACCTATTTAGACACGTGTTAATAACACAACATTAGTTAAAGGTCCTAAAAAATTTTAATTTCCTTGTTTAGGACATACAAGTCTTACAAAACGGACGAATTTTGATGGGACATTTATAACCCATCAGTACTGAAAATGTTATAGCAAAAACTAATAAAGTATCACGAACAAATCTTTCTATTCGAAGCTCATTCCAGAAGCAATGATAGAAGTAAAAATTGTAAAGAAAAGAGTTTCTTTACTAATATTGCAAAAAATGTTTTGAAATGGAGTTCCGCAGAAAATATTGAGTGCAGTACCTTGAGACCTAGTGCCGCAAGAGAGGCTGGAGCTGTCTCAAGGGTCATCTTTTGCACCTCATTTCAATCTCCCACAATTCCTTGAGAGGGTTGAGGAACCGGCATCAAATGAGAATTTCTAGATGTTCAATATTAAATTAATGTAACTGAGGCCTATCTAATTTTCGTTGTTCTAATTAATTTGATAACTAAAATCATAAAATTATCCTCCAATGCTAGATGTGCATTTTTTATGAATCAATGCCATAGGATGTGGAGAGGGTGAGATAGACTAATGGAAAGCTACGGAAACTGATTGAAACCCATGACTCAACTGAAAGAAGGTAAAATTTGAGTCCTGAAAGCCTTGTTGTATGTTTATGATCACATGTTGGAAATGAAATTCGAGAGAGAGAGGCCAAGGAATGAAACACATGAAAATAGATGAATTAAAAATAAAATGTGATTTGTTTCGAGGGTTTTTGTCGTTATCAAGCAGTTGTAACGTACGGGGACAGAAAGTGAAATCTTTATAAAATAATAAAAACAAATAAGGAAATAGTAAAAACGAACAAAAGCACCAACAAAAAGAAATCTGAGAAAAACAACAAAAATGACACGTTCAGGCGTCGGAGGCTCGTTCCCTTTAGGAAGTGAAGAGGCAACTAACAAATTAAATAATTAAATATCAAGGAACCTCCAATAACTGAATTCTATTTAACATTTACTAATTTCTCCATCAACGTACACATACAGGAGGTTAGAGAGATTGGGCGGAAACGGCCGACATAGAGTGATCTCTCCCCGGTTTGCGAAAAGCAAGCACAGTAGCCGTTCGCCAGGTTTCTGGGAAGATACCCTCTATCCAGCTCCTGCTGATAGATCTAACAGGAATACCATGCCTCGTGCACCTAAGTCTCGAAGCAAGGCATACGAGACATGGTCTGGACCAGAGTGGGTGTCCGCGAATGAAGCGGGAACAGAAAACAACTCACTCAATGTAAACTGGTCATTGAAGGTTTCTCCGCCTCAAGAAGTAAAGTTTAGTTGGCAGCCTTCCGCGTCATCACTACGCGGAGCAGCATCACGGCTAAAAAATGCAGTGAAAGCAGTCGCGAAGGACTCCGCCACGGGCAAAAGGTCCAAGATTGCATTCCCATTTTCCTGTATGGCGGGAAGAGTGGGGCTCTGCGATATCTTGCCCGGAATACTTTTGACTCTTTTCTCCACCCCTGAAAGAGGGGTTTTTAAGTTAAGTGTAGACATATATTCAAGCCAAAAAAAACATGCGGGTATGGTTCAAATTATCCCTGAACCTGGCCCTAGCTGAGAGTGAAACTTTTCGGGAGGCGCCTATAGTGCATGCGTGTATATCGCTTCTGAACGAGGCTCATCTCACGCTCAGCCGACCACCAAGGAAGCAGAGGGTGTGCAAAAGGACCATGTGTTCTAAGAATAGTAGTCAGGCCCACGTCGCTGAGGTTGCTGGAGAAAAACCCAACGGAGTCATCCACCGCACTAAACTCCTCACCTGGGACAGAGAAATAAATCATTTCGTGAAATACGGACCACCGCGCCGGTTCCAAGTAACACCGGGGTGGGTTTTCAGGTGGCAGGTCCAGGAAATTATAGTTGAATAGGAAAGTGATCACTACCATGGAGGTCATCGACTATCTCCCAACCAAAATCAGCCTGTGCATCCAGAGAACAAAGGGATAGATCAATGCATGAAATGAAGTGGTTCATGGACAGTGATGCGTAAACTCATTCACGTTTAGGATACCCATCTCAAGGTCGTTGATCAGGTCGACAAACGTGGCATGACGTTGCGGAAAACCCTCACGTTGAAGTCGACTGCAGGTGGAATTTATGCATAAATAAGTGTACAACTCCTCTACAGGTGTAGCTGCATTGCTACTGCGCGAAAGAAGATATTTATAGCAAATTAACAAACAGATACATCATGTCGGGTGTAAATCATGCATCCTCGTGCCCGGCCCCTATCCTGTGGTGGTATGTCGCAAAACCCAATAACCCGGGAGGGTGAGCAGAGGGCAGTGTCGTAGAATAGACTCTAGACGATATACCATATATAACTAACTATTCGTTGAGGGAATTATTAAAATATTTCGAGTGCGTGGTAATCTGATTGACCGAGGTTATTTATCTTCAATATGCTTAAGAAGTGGAACTGAGCTCAAGGATAATAATATGGCTATCATTAATAAAATAGAGTTTTATTAATTAAACTATCAACAACACACAAAAGAAAATGTTTACATAAACGGAGAATGGAAAGGGTCGTGGGAAAATCTGACTAATCCGAGGATTAAGATTAGGAGAGATTTAAAAAGGTAAACAAATAAAAATTAAAGGGATGGGATGGTTCGCTAAACCACTTAAAGCACAGGGTAGGGTTGACAAAAGGTTAGATAATTAAAGGTAATGCTAAGCTTACGTAATTACAAAGTTGTTGTGCAGAGGAAGGCGATGCGAAGGAATCTTCGGTCCACTGGCGAGTTCCAGGAGAAGGGTTCTTCGGGAGTTGTCCTTAGCGAAGAGGAAGGACTGTCTTCGAAGAGTGAGAGCGAAGTCGGACTCGGAGATACAAGCGATCTTTGTGACAGCAAATTGGGGATGTTCTAGATGAACAATGGAGGTTATCATTGAAACCAATCGTTCTCTTGAAGAACGTTAAAAAGGGGGAATCAAATTATCCTGACGTGATGTCTTAGGAATGAGAACCGTTTCTTGACGAACGGGCTTAAAGAACAATGGCTGTTCTGACGTTGTTCTCTTCTGAACAACGGAGGGGGTGAGAACCGTCTCTTGTCAACGGGCTCAAAGAACAATGGCTGTTCTAGCGTTGTTCTCTTTCTGAACAACAGGGGGGGGGAGAGTTAGAACCATTTCTTGTAAACGGGCTCAAAGAACAATGGCTGTTCCAACGTTGTTCTCTTTCTGAACAACAGGGGGGGCCTTATTGACTTGGCGTCTCGAAGGCACAAACCTTGCACTCAATGGATATTGTCCTCTTCTGGACAATAATGGTGGATCTCGAGGTGCACAAGGTGAGACCGGATCGGCGTAAGGCCTCGTGAAGATAATCTGGATCTGATCTGCCCTTATTGGGAAATGCTCTTGTATAAGTACCCGGAGCCATCTCCTTGGCGTAGGGGACAATTGAGTAGGAGGCTCGGGGACATGCCCCGGTCGCGCCTGGGAAAATACCTTGTCTGCCAGTAAGCCTAACTCAATCTGGCGAAATCGACGAATGGAGGCAAAACGGGGTGGGGGGGGGGTGACATCCTTGGTTAAATATTGACTCAGGTGGCGATAACGCGCCCTGCTTGCTCTCGAAGATGCACGTGGGTAGCATGTGTTTGTTTCTAACATGTAATAGCGGCTGAATTTAAGCGGCCTCAGACAGTTCTATCACAGGCAGCGCCCAGCATGGTTTCTTGCAAAAAGATAGCTAACGGAGAACGAGAGGGCATGAGCCTCTGCAGCTCCTGTAAAATATATATAACGAACAACTGGAGGAGATAAGCCTACCTAGTTCCTCCAGGTAGACTCGGAGTCTTCAACGATTTCATTGAAGAAATATGCCCTCCAGGCCTGGCTCGGAGGAGATGCCTGGGCCTTATTCGAAGATAAGATCCTCATGGGAATGACTGTTTGATTCCCGGAGGCAGAACTCTAGGTGCTGTTGGCCAGACAAGAAGCTGAAAGCGCTGTTGCCATTAATGAGTTATCGGGGAAGGTTAGGCTTACTGTGCGAGTCTTTTCCTCCCTCTACCTCGAAACCTTTGGTAGGCAGGGAAGCTTCGGAGTGGGAGTCCCTCTTTTAGAAGATCCACCGTCTTGGAGCCACACAATCCAGGCTTGGATGTGGGCGTAGACATCGAAGCTCCTTTAGTGCTGCTCTCCTTTCAGGGGCAGCTTTAGAAACCACGAAAGATGGCCTCACGACCGCCTTCAGGCGGGTTGACTCTTACGAGTCTAACGATTTGGTAGGGGCGCGCAGCCATTTCGCCTTACTGGAAACGGACTCACCGGGAAAGGATGGGGGAGCCCTGGTTTTAGCCGATGCTACATGCAAACCCTTGAGGCAGACGTGTTGATCTTGGCCTGGTCGCTTGCCGAAGCGGCAGCGGATACGTCCTTTCCCTGAGCCCACGGAGAGCTACAGAAGTCTTAGTCTTCTTTGTATTTATCTTGTCCTCTATCTTTTTGTGGTAGGAGGGTGGGATGGAAAACAGCTTGCCGGTTAATGAGCACCAGTTGGGGGAGGAGTTCCCTCTTCTCCGTTTTAGTCTTAGGTGGCCCAAGCGATCTGAGGAGAAGCTTGCAAATCACCGGACTCAAATTTGGTGTTTGGTACCGAGCCCGGGTTCGCTTCCATGAAAGATCTGCTATTTTGGATGGGTCACCTCCTGGAGCATTTCCAGCTCAAGGTAGGTTTTTATGTGCTCCTACCCTAAATGTATCAAGTATATCTATCAAGGGCTCTTCAGTCCTATCATTTTTAATCATTTGGGTCGGAAAACCCACCTCCAGCAGGAAAAAGAGGGGCAGGCACGCCGGCCCCTTGCAAGCTATGCACGCACGCCTGTAAGACGATAAGAGGTAGGGTTTGGTAAGCCATGCTCCCCCTTGGTTTTCTAAGGTGGTTAGTCGTATTGAGCCGCACGCGTATTCTCTTAGCAGTCTTTTGTGATAGCAATGTGGGGACCGCGGTTCGTGCAAAGATGGAGTCGCTCTTGTGCGACACCAAAGAAAAAGGTAAGAGAAAAGCCACCGCACCCGTAGATTTGGGTAAGGAGTAAAACTGTTCTCCCATGAAAGAGGATAGGAGGGGCCCTTGAGCACATGGGGTCCCAGCTCCTTTTCTGAAGTGGAGCTGCCTGAGGGCGGCTCTAAAGGTGTCAAAGAGGCAGCCTATTTGCCACATGAGGATGGTGAGAAGGAAGTGCCTCCACCAGGCTCAGTGGTGTCTCGTGTTGTTTCGTCCACCTTGACACCTATGGAGGGTGAGGCTGTGTAACAAAGTTATAATCCACAGTTCTAAGAAGGGGAAGAACCTGGTGGGAGCCGCCTTGCATATTCTTCCTCATTAGCTATATGGAGGTGCATTGCAGCTCCCTTCGCGAGCGTGAAACTTCCCTTCGGTGATTCTTTCGTCTTTTCGGTGACCCCAAAGAAAGCAAATGGTAAGTCACCGAAATACCAGACAGATATTCTCTGAAGGGCGACTCTATTAAAGATGGTAAATGGTATGCATACCCGTTTACACGTATCTTCATGAGAAAAGAAAACACCCTCTCCGTTAATAAGTGTCGTCAAATGAGAGGTGCCTTTGCCAATTAAGGGTAGCGTGAGACATGCCCCCCCCTAACATCTTTGTTTTTGGCGTCCCAGCACCAAGGTAAGGCAAGCCCATATTTAGAGGAAGCGTCTCTCCATAATTAAAGAACGATTGTATGTCCTCGCATTGCGCTAGGAGATATACAAAAACTCCACCAAAAGACAATCTTGACATCCTATCGGCTTTCGACAACCGTGCCATCACGAATTATGTAAAGCAGATAGTGCTGAGATTCCAAAGCCCTGACGCCACTCATGGCACTCTGTAAGTCGCTATAAAACACAATCCGGTTTCCAAACTCAGTACGCGGTGTATTGCAACCAGCTCCGCCAGGAAAAACGATGCAACGCTCGGGAGAGCCGCGTCAGCTTCAAAAAATTGAGACACTGTGTAAAATCCGACCTATCTTTGGATCTGGGGTTATGCGTGCATACTGGCATGTCACCAGTGTGAAATGCCATGTGCTTCCAAATGTTTAAAAGCCATACTAAGCGAGCTGGAGAGTCTTTGGGAGCAGAAGAGTGGCAACAAATATTAAAAGATGCTACCTCCATGGTAGGGTCATGGGCAGAACCCTAGGCGCCACCAGCCTGACCAGCCTGTGAGCTAAATTGAGCTCTCAAAGTTGTTTTTCCCTAAACCCTCAAATATTAGGGTATGTTCGGCGTCTCATGGCGGCATAGGCTCTTTTGAAATCAGCCGCGGTTAAAATGAAAGCTGTTGCGCGTACATAGCCCAAAGCGTCAGCATCTTCCCACCAACGACAAGTGGCTTTTTATAGGGGATATGAGGAAGGCACTGACCGCCAAATTGAGATCATTGTGGTGGATTGATTCCACCTTCTGTGTAAAACTCTTATCGGTAGGCTAGCTTCGACCGAACAGAGCTGAGCGTTACGAGACGAAGAATGTCCATGGCTTGGGTGCAAGTGACGCTATGGGTGCGAATATGCGCCCTCCTGGTGAGGGATAAGTCAAAAAAGAACAAATAAAAGGTTCGACTGTACCACATCCAGGCAAGCCCCATTCAGAAACAAGTTCGGGTTGAGATTAATCCGATGATGGTGACAGAAGTGCATCACTTTGGTATTGGTCAAAGAAAAATAAAATCAGTGAGGTTAAGAGCCTCGTGGATTCGACGTTCACGTGAAGGCATCTCGAAAAGTTATCGAAAGGTCGTCTACTAAGAGCGTAACGATAATATCTCCTGGCAGGACGGACATTATTTTTTTTTAGTGTTCAAAGCCAAGAGAGTGACACTAAGATACTTCTCTATGAGACACACTCTTCTTGGCCTGTGGGATCGGAGAGAGCTCCCCTCACCCGTGCTTATAATCAACGATTTGTTACTAATTCAGAGATATTAAATTAGAAGGCGTTCCCTCGCTACCATGATGCGGAGGGTCTTCAAGATACCGTATCTCGATGTGGTATCGTAAACTTTCTCCACATGAAAAAGCACCGTAATCAATTATTGTCTGCAAAGGAAGCCCTCAAGGATAGCATATTCCTGCCAGAGAAGATCATTGGAGTGTAATGAAACTTGCGAAAACGTAAATTTGCAGGAGATAGGTGGCCTAAGTTATCCCCAAAGTAAGCCAAACTAACACTAATTCATTTCTTCATTTAGTTGTACACGCACACGCAGAAAATTAGAAAAAAATCGCGGAAACTAGCCAAGGGATAGATATCTCTCCTGGTTTGAAAAAAGAAAGCGCGTTAGCCATTCGCCAGGAATCTGGGAGGTTTCTCTTTCCAGATACTGTTAAGCAGAGCTAGGAGAGATACCATGTCTCGCTCAGCCAGGTATCGAAGTATGACTTTCGCGATATTGTCAGGGCCAGAGACCGTATAGTTGCCCGCAGCGTGATTGGTGTGCATCGCACTTAGCGTAAACAGTTCGTTGAATGGTTGTCCACCTCTGCATATAAAGTCTAGTCGTCGGTCTTCCTCGAGCCCACGACGTGCAATAAGTGCTGGCTAAGAAAGTCCCTGCTGAAGAATGTATAGATAGCAGTCGAAAAGGATTCCGCCATAGACGGTGGTCTGAAATTGTGGTCCCATTATCCTGAAGGACGGGAGGAGGATGCTGTGAGAACTTGCTCAGAATCCTTTTGGCAAGCTTTCGCACATATATAAAAGGGATATTTTAGTTAAGTGAAGACACGTATAGCCACCAAAGAGAGAGGCATTTGCGCTTTGAAAGATACCGGAACTTAGCCCTAGCTTGACGACATACACCCACAGTGAAATCGCTTAGGTGGCGCTTATAGCACAGGTAGGTACATCGCCTCTGTCTGGGAGCCGTATTACAATAATCTGATCATCAAAGAAGTGGACGGCCTGCAGAACAACCACAAGCTATAAGAAAGGTAATCAGGCCCACGGCGATGAGGTTGCTGGAGAAGGACTCAACGGCTTTATCAACCGACCTAAACTCCTTGACTGCGACAGAAAATCAGTCATTTCCTGAAACGCGGAGCACCGTGCCCACTCCCACACCACTGAAGGGATTTTTTCCAAAGGACTCCTGGCAAATAGAAGATATTTAGATAGGAAAGTGATATTGACCACCTTCGCCCATAAATCAGGCTGCATCCGGAGAGCACAGAGGCAGGCCAAGAAAGAAAAATGAAGCAGTTCTCGGGCAATGATATGTAAATTCATCCCCATTTAGGACGCCGATATCCCATTCTTCGATCACGTCAGCAAAGATCTGGCTCCTGGGGTTGATTGTGAATTTCCTTTAGAGGAAATACCTACAAATCAGATTCCCGAGTATGAGAAAGGTCATCGACAACTGTGCTAAGACGTGGCGGAAATCCACCTGGTGTAGGTGTTTGTACTGTGACTACCTGAGATTAGGAATTTAAAGCAAAAGAGAAAACAGACATTGTGTCGTTGTTGTTGTTGTTATTTGAACAGTTTATGTCTCACCTTTACCCTTTATAACCTCTATTTATTCTTGGTTTATTCCATAATATTTCTTTTTGATGTCGAAAAGAATAGATTGTAGTTATATGTGAGGGTGATTGGATTGAATTGATGAAAGTGCCGATGGGGGTAATGGATTGAGGTGATTGGTGCGTGCAAATGGAGCAAAAATGGAATGGATGGTCTGCCGAATTTACGAGATGATTCAAATCAGTTAGAACAACTTTAGCTTTTTATATACAGGGTGGCCAATAAGTCCCAGGACACCCCACGTACAACTTTTGTATAAATATGTTATTAAATATATTATATGTTATTAATCGTACAAAAGTTGTACGTGGAGTGTCCTGGGACTTATGGACCACCCTGTATAGTTAAAATATCGGTTTCTTGTAGGTATTTAATTAG
Organism: Ceratothoa steindachneri; assembly: GCA_963969495.1. NCBI lineage: Eukaryota > Metazoa > Arthropoda > Malacostraca > Isopoda > Cymothoidae > Ceratothoa > Ceratothoa steindachneri. The sequence continues at coordinate 127,315,414 of OZ018330.1, read as the reverse complement.
GTTGTATAACATAAGTGAATTATCTGATGGGATGTTTCGTAGAGGTTTCTTGATCCGAGGAGGCGACTTGCCTCCTCTACAAATGACTCAGTGAAAGTGAAACATTCATCACTGCAATGGAGACAGCAATTAATGATATGATAAATGAGAGACAACTGCCTGAACACTGGAAACAGTCAAGAACAGTGATGATACCGAAGGTCAAGAAGCCAAAGATTATGGAATTTAGACCCATTGCTTTAACAAACGTAGATTATAAAATATTTATGAGTGTGGTTAGGGAATATCTTGTAAAGCATTTAGAGAAGAATGATAAACCAAATGAGTTACAGGCTGGCTTTACTACTGGGCGAAGGTTGGGGGATAATCTCTTTTTTATGCAATACTGTCTTAGGGAAAGTGCGAGGATGAGGGAGATATTAATTATTATAGCGATAAACTTCGCTAAGCCATTTGATAGTATTATTAGACAGAAATTGATGGATACACTGATCTTTTATAAGGTTGATCCGGAAAAAATTAATATTGTGGTTAAATTGTATGAAGATGAAGAAACTGAAATACATATGGATAAAAGAAATATGGGGACAAGGAAGATAAAGAACGGCATTAGACAAGGGGGCGCCAGACCCCCTCAATTTTTTGTTATGGTAGTGAATATGATTATAAGGGTAATAGCGACATCTGGGCTGTGATATAGAGATGATAAGCACTATATCCACGCTCTGTTCTTCTCTGATGATGTTCTGCTTATGGCAAACAGTGTTAGGGAGGTGGAGCAGATACCGGATGTGTTGACAAGGACAGCTGGAGCGATGTGGTTGTGGATAAATAAGGGTAAGAGCAATTGTATGATTTTTAGAACAAAAGAGAGACCCGATAGCATCTGTGAAATAAAAGTTGTAAAAGAATTGAAATATTTAGGGACAACTATTATAATTGACAGTATGGAATGCTTCAAAAAACATAAGATGGACAAACTGGAGTTGGCAAGAAGGATGGCTGAGGTTACATATTTTGTGAGAGTGAGGTCATGCAATAAAATACTGATTGGTAAAACCATTTGGAAGTGTCATGTTCCTCAGTCCGTTGAGTGGTTCTGCGGTGGTGGGTTGGACGGGTTGGGGGGAGCTGGAACAACTACAACGTATAGAGAATTCTGTTTGGAGGACATCGCTTGGAGCTCCAGGATGTGCCCCTAATGTTACATTACAGAGAGAGGTGGAAGCCTCGTCTGTGCTGGTGAGATATATGAAGATGAAGTTTGGATTTGAACAACATATTTTGAACACAAAGAATACATTGCTGAGGAGTACATAGGATGAGATGACTAACTGGGTTAAGGGTGGATGGGGTAAGACAATGCAAAATTTCAGAACCAAATTGAAGAAAACTCAAGCCCAAATGACCAGGATGGATGTGGGGGAGGTATATGCTCTTGTCGAGGCCTATGACACCCAGAGATGGAGAAGGAAAAAGGCGAACAAGGTTACGATCAGACACTATGGTGAATTCAAACAGGAGATACATGATGAAAATATTTACGATAACATCTTCTGATCAATACTGTTGTACAAATGTAGGAGCAATACACTGGGACTGAATTGGAGAAGGAGATTTGTGGGTGCACCAGTTATCTGTTGTTTGTGTGGTGGTTGTGAGGAGGAGTCCTTGAAGCATTTCGTGCTGGTTTGTCCGAGTCTAGATTATTTGAGACAGCAAAATGGTATGCTTGGAAGAAAGCTGGAGGAGCTGCTGTTGTATTGGGATGAATCAGTGACAGAGAGTATGAAACGGTATATAGAAATGCTGTGGGTGGAGAGGAGACGGATGATGATACTATAATATTGTAAAGTCAAGCATCTCAAGTAGGAAGATCACAACTAGCATCCAGTACCGATGCAAAGGCTATACTGGAATATTACAAAGTATCAGTATAAGTATCCGCTGGATTTTGTAAAATGGGCAGTCTAATAGCACGTGTCTGATGGTTATTCTTTCGTTGCAGTTGTTACAGTGAGGAGCGTTGCTTTTGGGAAAACGGTAGCTATGGGTAATTTAATTGTTGCCCAGCCGTAGCTGTCAATCATTACCTACTCTTTTCTATTTATCTCTCTGATACCGACCAATTGTTGGTTTGCATTTTAATATTATTGAGGTGTGGGTGGCCATTTGTAAGCCAGTCTGTGTTCCATTTAGAGAAGTTTAATTTCTCACCTTGATTTACATTGTATCTCTGGTGTCCGTTTATTGCGTCCTCGTTGGTTTGTTGCCGCTGCTTTTTCTTTTGGTCAGGCAGTTCGTTTTCACTGATGCTTACATGCCCCTGACACTAGCATAGTTTTATTTCATAGGGAATGTGTTTTCCTTTGTTTATGATGGCGGCTGCAAGAGGATAGTGCTTTGTTGAACTCTGTAGTTGTAAAAAGCTGGCGGAATCGGTGAATATGTTGTCACTCTGTGGAAAATTTTGGTATGTGGCGTTGAGAACCATGTGAATCGCTGTGGGTTTTGCAGTTAGGACTGTCGCTTCTGGTGGTAAGTGCGCCATTTGGTTCCCTCCTGGAAAAGCAGCTGCACAGCCAACGCCCTCCTCCGACTTTGAGACATCGGTGTAGATTGGTGTCCGTTAGTTGTTCGCTTTTGTCCTGTTTCAAAAGCTGAGCTACTGTTGAAGGTGGGATCGAAGATTTGGAACAATTTCATATTTTTTACACATAACTTCAGGCTTGAGGTCTTCCAAGGTGGGATGTCGAGATTTCTTTCGAAGATGACTTTTAACTGTGGAAATTGTAATTCTTTTAATGTTTTATGTAGGCGCACTCCGTATGGATGGTATGTGCGTGGTAAAAATATTTCCAGTGGAGTTATATTTTTTATGAGTCTTAAAAGTTTGGAGCTCTCGCGGTGTAAGCGGATGAAATATTTAAAAGTATTCTAGGCAAATTTTCTCTTCAGATGTTGAATCCATTTCGGTTTGTGTAGTCGAGGATGGAATTGCATTTGTTCCTTTTATGCCATAATGCAAAGTCATCAACATACAAAATAACATTTTATTGGCGGTGGAATATTGAAAGATAACTTGTTAATAGCTATAAATTATTGAGTGTTACCTAGGACGTTTACTTGGGGAATTCCCTTAAATTTGGGGAAAATGTGGGAACGAGCTCCCTGAAACTGCGTGGATGTTCCGGTTTGAAAGTTCCTTATGAAGATTGGTAAATGTCTTCGAAATCACGCTCGGTGTAGCTGTTTGAGTATGTTGCTGACGGATGCTTCGGATAAGTCAAAAATATTGCCGTGACAAAGCCGCCTTCTGAGAAAGTGCGTACGATGTCAGTTTCTGGTAATGTCAGAGAATCCAGAGTCGATCTATTTTTATGGTAGCTCTACTGGTTCGGTGAGAGGAACCTTTTTGACTCAAGATGCCATTTCAGTCTCTCATTGACCATTCTTTCTAAGGTTTTTGCAAAGGCAGGGGCCACGGCAATTGAACTATAATTTGTTGGTCGAGAAGAATCATTTGGGGGTTTTAGAAAGAGTAGTATTATAGCTTAACGCCATTCTTCTTGAAAAGTGTGTTAGCCAGAGGACGTTGAATATTTTGAGGATGTTCTTCGAGCAGTTAGGTTGAAATCTATAGAGGGGGATATACGTAATTTGGTAGTTTCATGGTGCGGTGTTTGAACAGTTGGCCAGTGCACCTTCTAGTTCCTTCATGGAGAAGGCAGCGTTATATGGGTGGATGGGTGTTGTCGTGAAGTTAATATCCTTTTTTCAATTTTTCCTTGAAATTTTGAATTCTGTTTTGCAAGGCAATTTAGAAGTAGCGCATAGTTTCGCCGATGGTCGTGGCGACATCTTTAGGTTGACTTATCAATCTATCGTTTACCTTTAGTATAGATCCAGGTGTTACGTAGGGGCTGTCGGTCATCTTGCGGATCCGTGGCCATACTTTGCCTTTGGGTGCTGTAAAGTTTATCGTTGACGCGAATTTCTGCCAAGATTCGCGTCGGGGTTTTTTTAACTTATGTTTTGATGTTGCACTTAGTCTTTTATATTCGATGAAGTCAGCAATTAATTTAGAGTTGCGGAAGTTTATGTGGGCTCGGAGTTTCTTTTTTTAGCCCTCTAGATTTTTTATTCCACCATGGAGGTTTGCGGTATGTGTTTCTTGGTGGCTTGTATCAACAGTTTTCTAAATGATTTTACACCATTCGGTAGGTGTAATTCAAGAGTGGTACTAATAGTTGCGGTTTCGTTATAGTAAGCTTGCCAGTTGGCCTGACTATAACATCAGGTCGTTTGGTTGGGGGATTGGTTCGTGGGGGTCCTTTATGATAATTGGGTAATGATCGCTTCAATTCAAGGTTTGTGGGTTGATTTGAAGGACGGTTTCTGTTTGGAATATAGCGGCATTCTGATTGGAGAGGGAGTCTTGCGTTCACTGAGGGTTTTCTGTTTGCTCTTGTCTTAGCTTTTGTCTTTTCTAACCGAAGTCTCTTCTGGATCGCACGTCGTGGGCCAAATTATTATTTGTAAAGCTTCTGGTGCAGATATTTTTGGAGAATGGGTTAAGGGGCGCTGTCTATTCTCGTTGACCAGTATTTTTGCGATCTTAGGATATTCCCTGGAGTTCTAACATTCAGTATCTGTTTTGGAAAATGTATACCCACTTTTGTGTGTATTTGCCTCTTTGTTGTGAGATCTTGTGGTTCATCGTCCCCCCCAAAAATTAGTTCATCTGGGTGTAAATATTGACCTCAAAAAGAGGAAAGTGGCCCTAAGCTCTTCAATGTGCAACAAGTTACGTGATACATTAAAAGTGGCCTCCCGGCACCTTCTCTCACAAAAGGCATGGCAACGGATAACCGGCCTCATCAATTTTATAAGACGTTTATACGCCTACCCTTTTTGTGGGTGCAACTGTGTTTCAAACAATATAGTGACCCTCACCCTCAGGACTTTTCCCCACCCATACCACTCATAAAAAAGTGGTTTCCCTTATTCCGTGAACATGCCTTCCTGGTTGGTATATTCACCAACGCGAGCCCTTCAGGCTTTGCTATCGCCTCCCGCGAGCACAGCGCAGCCTAGCCCTTGGATTCAGCACAAAGAGGATTAATCTTCGAAAGTGACACCATTGCCTTATGGATGGCCATGATCCTCAACCTCAGGGCCAGGCTGTTCTGCGACAACGTTCTTTCTATATGGAATTCACTTCGAGGAAAGATGCCCATGAGCCTTCTAGTAAACTGTTCGGACCTTGTGAGAAGAAAACTCTCAAACATCTTCAGGCTTTCCTTACTTAACATAGCATATGTTAAATACCCGAGGAACCTAGTTGATGCCGCGTCAAGGGTCTTTATCCAAATTAATCTAGCTTGGCTACAAGCGGCGTCCTCAGTGACTATATAAGGACGCCGCTTTCACCGGAGGCGGCATGGCTGTTTAACTCCTCGTGACTCGAACATCTCCAACTCTGACGCCCACCATCCGGCCCCTTGCCCTTCCTTCGCGTTCTTCTCATATTTTGTCTCATTGTTTTACAGGCAGAATCATTTTTTGTACAACAAATAAAGTAAGGGTCCTATCCCCAAGTAGGGGATAGGTCACTGTAACTATGTGTCGATTTAACATCCAGGTTTTAGTTGATGAAGGAGACGTTCGGAATGGAAGGGGGAGTCTTGTATCACTCTTTTCTGTGTATGGGTGCTGGTTGTTTTATGCTAGAGAGTTGACGTGGCCTTATGGCTTTCCACATCTATTTCGAGAGGTGTGTGGCCTCCATTTGGTATCTTGACCACCATGCTGGTCCAAATACTTACCTTACGCCAATTGGTTTAGATTTTGTTTTTTTCAGTGGATTCATCCCTGGCCATAAGGAAAATTTTTACCACTCCTGCAAGTGACGGCCAACAGTGACCCCAACAAGGGATTGACACTACTGGGCGCTTTTGATTGGCCCCCGCCGATATCACTGAGTAGGGTGGTATACGCCTTCTCCGCCAACCCTCGGGAAGACCCAGACCAAATCCTACACGTGGCGTAATAGGCAGGGCGGGATGTCGGATCCGGCTTGGTGACTATTTGAAGAGCGGTTAGGGTCATCACGCCTAACATTGGGTCATAGGAATGATTCCTGTTAGGTTCCTTTGGGTCGCCGGGGCGGGATCAAAGGAGTCATTGGACAAAAGAAAAAAGGGTCGATGAAAGGGGATGGAAAGACGAAGGTAACATATAATAGATTGGTATAGAGAGAAAGGGCAGGAATAGGCGGAATCAGGAGGAGTGTCTGAGTTTTAACGGTACGGGGTGCTCAGTCCCGTCAGCACCCCTGTCCTATGGGGACCCCGGGAAGTGCGTGATCTCGTGGGGCCACAAGCTCTACTAGGTTGCGCCTGGGTGTTGTAAAACCCGCAAAGGTTTACTGAATGGGTGCTGAAGCTACCCTGTTCGTAGGTCAGAGGGTGGGGAGCGGCAAGAAGCAGAGGGTGCTTTCTTAACTTAAGAGGCGTAGAAAGTTCCACGATGCACAATGTCACAGACACAATTCCTCAACGCCTCTGAAAGAGAGTCGGTCAATAGTAAGTGCGGCTGGCAAGTAGGATTCATTGTGCCATGCTGTGGAGCAGCCCCCGCCCCCCCTACTGCCCCTGATGGGGTAGCAGGAGAGAAGACGTCCGGTCTACCCCTCCCCATCTTCCTTCCCCAGGCTCCAACATGTTTGTGTGCCGGAGGGAGAAGGAACGGCAGGGGTCAAGGATGGTCAAGAGGAAGCCATTAGCATTAGATAAAGTGAGGAGATATTCGTAAGTATAAATGAGAAAAGTATGTAAAAATTGAGTTTAAAAATAGCGGCGAAAATAGAAGAAAGTATTAGGATTGCATAGAGTTGCAGAGGCACCAGGAGATCTGGCTAATCTCTTGAATTTTGAGTGTTAAATAACCTCTTTTGATTGTATTTTCTTAGGATTATTTCTTTCTTGTTTTAGTTCCGTAATTTTACATGATTCGTGTTTCTTGTTTTGTTATTCTATTTTATTTCCTTGCCATTTTATTCTTGTCTTCTCATCTTCTGTTTCCGTTGGCAATCTTTCAGAAGCTGTGTGTTCTCATGAAACAGCTTTGAGATTAAGTGATTCGCAGGTATCCCAGAACGATAGCATCCTCTAAAGTGTCCTCGTCGTGTTACGAAGAATATCTTCACCTATGGGTTCAATCGATTCCATCCAGGATTTGGCCCAGATCCCAGCCAGCCTTCGCGCAATTCGTTATGCCGTGTGGTGCAGATCTTTAAGTTGATGTTTTCTGCTGCAATGACTTTTGTACAGGGTTGGTCTTTGGGAGATTTGTTGTTTTCTTGTTTTTTGTTCTTTGGACTGTTCTTACTCGCTTTTTTCTCTTGTTGCGCGTCAGGTTTTTCATGTGAGGAATTCTCTTTTGTTTTGCGTCGGGTGATTGACTAATTTGGGGGTTGTTCTCGGAGATTTCTTCTTGAGTTACTCTTTTCTTAATTATTTGCGGGTTGGTTTCTATCTCCTCTTCACTTCATCTGATGAGTTTTCAGTGTCTTTATCTATCTCTTTTCTTTTCTTTTCTCCGTTTCTTCTTCCGGCTGCTCTAGTCTTCCTTCTGAGTTATAAACGGCTATAAATGCGTCAGCGAGACTTCCTAGTGCTGTTATGTTGATGATATGGACGTACTTTAGCATCCTCATTTACCCACAGGCTCTGGCTTCTGTTCGATGTTTACTGGGGTCACGCGATATTATGTCGTTCTTGGGTTTTTGCCCTGACACTCGAGTAGGATGTGTTCAACATCTTGCTTTTCTTTGATTCCCATTCTTTCTTTCATTTGATACTCGATTTTTTTCTTTGGGCATCTCATGGTTAGTACAGAGTGGGGACCGCCGCAGTTTCAGTAGCTCTTCTGCTTGTTGGCGTTTACGATTCCGAGGTGATTGGGTTCTCCACATTAAAAGAAGCGTTTCTTTCCTTCAGGTCATTTCCGCATTTCTTGTTCTTCCAGTTTGAAGCACTTCATGCATGTTTTAATATGCACGAACTCCTTCTTTTCCATCTTCTATGAGGCCACCCTCAGATTCAAGGCGAGGGCCAGATTCCAGGGCCACCTTTGCCATTGTCTCTGGGAAAATTATCTTGATGGTGCGTGAGGGTTGTCCGAACTTGATGACCGACTGAACTTTGGCCCATTCTTGTTGGTATTCCACTTCATAACGGATATCCTTGGTGGTTAGTTTTCCAAGAATGAGGCTCCAATTTCTGCACTCTACGGCTCACTGGATCATGATCTCCGAGATCACAATTGGCTCTAGGTTTAGTTTTTACCTGCAACGAAGCGCCACGTCTAGGCGTCGCTTTTTTTTCAAGAGGAGTAAAGTTCAATTATAATATGACCATGGGACATAGGGTTATTCACTTTGGAAATTTTAAATCTGCCATGGGATTTGGCCCTGCGTGGCGCCATCTAGTGGCAAAAGCCTCATTTAGCCATTGAAAAATACTTGTAAGTGATTTGGACCATGGGACACCATCAATGCACTAACCATTTATCATCTTATCATAAAAAGCCGCAAGTCATTGGAGGGACTTTCCCTCTTGCTTTTAGCTGGTCTATACTCTTCTCCGTGATAATTTTCTACCGGTCTTGGTCTGTGTGGCTTATTGCCACGAATCCCTTAAGAGAGTCGAATATACTAACAAAGGACACGTTTAGCTTCGAGAAGAGTACTTCCGTTGTCTTCTCCCTGGGATGTTTAATGCAACTTTCCAGCACCTTAAGGGGGAGAAGCCCTAACTTTTCACTCTCTATATTTAATAGAGTCTCTTTTCTTTTGCATCCTCTTCTTATGATGGAGGGGGGGCTGTGCTTTTCGGCCGGTATAGAAATTATGTCCGCCCTGATTCCCTTTTGTACCCCGTAGGAGTAAATATATGGAGAAGAAATGCTGTTTACTCGGGAAGCTCAAAAATATGCATCTGTCTCAGTTGACAGTCCGGGAGTCAATCAGTGAGAGTCTTCTTTCGGTTGACAGTTTGAAAAATCTGTGGACAAAAATGTGTTAAGTGTAGAGTGGGTAGTCGCAAGGTGATGGGGTGGAAAGAAATAAGTTCGAAGGCTTCGAGAGTTTGCTTGGTTACCAACCATCTTCTTATTTTTTATTTTACAACTGTGTTGTGGACGATTCTGTTTTACCAATTGTTTAAAAGGCTCTCGTGCCTCTGTTTTATTCCGAATAGTTTTTCTTTTTGGGGGGGAGGTCGGGTAATTAAGCTTTACAGTTGTTTGATTTGGGTTTCTATTCGTTCAATTTTCTAAACAACTTTTTCAAGTATATATAGGATCATTGCTATTTCTTGTGTGTGGTTTCCCGCTTGCCTAAGTTTCCTTTATTTGTTTCTCGCTATCTATGAGGGATATCTATTTGTCTCCGTTCGTCTTCTGTTAGGATTTGATCTAATTTGTCCGAGAGTTTTCAAACTCTGTTATGGAGCGTTATATTGATGAGTTCGAGAGCGAGTTCGTGGTATAGTTCTCTTTTAGTCTCCTCTCGCTCTGTCTCGCATTTGTTATTATGAGAACGCATTTGTTCTGAACACGTGGTAGTTTTCATGTTTGTCTGATACATGGTGTTTAATGGTATTACTGGGTACTGGGTATAGTATAATCGATGTGACTAAGGTATGTAAATTTTCAACTTGTGCTTCGTGCTTAGTCCTATGTGTTGGAATTTTTTTATGTCGTCACTGGCCAGGTTTGCTCATTCCTTTGCGTGTTTGTTGTAACCTTGCTTATTATCCTCCAGCCGAGTACTTTGCCTTCATTATGGTATCGCTAGATCCTGTCATCCATTTCCACGCTTAACGTTTTCTGACTGCCTATTGGTATTATCTGAAACTTTTCTGTGTTGGTCCTGATTTTGCATAGGCGTTCATAGTTGTGTATCTTCTCTATTTCGGCATGTTGGTCCATGTTTAGAGGGGCTACTGGCAACTATAGTCACGTCGTCTGCGAATTGTATATATTAAGATAGCACCCTTGTAAGACGCCTTAGAAAATCTAAAATTTTATACCATCGTAGCCCTCTATTGAGATCTACACAGTACAATGTGATATATAGTCGCATACAAACGTTGTAATCACCGATGGAGGTTGAACTTTCCAAATTTATATTTGATTCCTGTTAGCCTAACTTTATCGAATCCCTTTTGAACGTTGCGCAATACTACGTAATACAATGTTTGTCGTACTTGGCTCTAGGCTATTGTTTCCGTAAGGAGTTTGAACGCGTTATCTGTGCCCCTTTTTTTTCGAAATCCACGTTGGTGCGTGGGATTAGATTGTTTTTCTCGCGATGTTGATAAGGCTGTTATTTCTGACTTTCTCGAGTAGTTTTGCTAGCGTTTCTAATACGTGATTGGCCGGAAATTTTCCGATAATCCGGAGGTTTGTCCGGTTTGGACAAGAAAATTAATTTCTTACCTTTATCGTATCGAGGATGTATCCTGCGCTTAGCGCCGCAATGAAGAGCCTGATTATTGAGGTCAAGAAATTTTCTACTGCTGTGATTAGGTTTTCTCGTGTGTCGTGGGTTAGCCGAGTTTAATTTTTTAAAAATTTTATTAGGATTAATAAAGTGGGTCGTACGTTCGTACTTCCAGTGATCGCTTCAGGATCGATCTCTAAGAACAATTTTCTTATTTTTATTCTATTGAATGAATATAAAAGGGAGTTCTCTCTAAAATATACTAAATACTGCCAACGCAACTCGTTCAAGGATAATTTAAACACTTCAACCAGAATAGACCTTTACTGTACATTAATCAACTCAAACAAAATTAATATATACACGTACAAAATACAACTTAAAAATGGTTCTTAAGTCCCGTTACTGACACTTGGTTTATGGTTGCTTTAAGGGAGAACAATTTACTTTAAAAAAAATTCGTCTTTAAGATATACAAATAATCTACGTTAAACACACGGGGACATTAAAATAGAACTGATTACTCACATAAGGTAGTGGTGTTTACCCAGAGAATCCAAACGAAATACCTTCATTCGAATATTGGCAGGAGAGGCGTCGTGAGTGTAGTTTATTTGCTTTTCAATAGAGGGCGTTACTTCGAACGAGGGGTGGACGAGTGGCGTCATGCGGAAATTTGAGGGGACGGAGGAGAAGGAACCAAAACAAAACGCCGATTGAAGAGGCGATGCGTCGGGCGTTTATGACCTTGAAAAGGTTTTCTCAGACAAGGCTTGAAGATAGCTGTATGATTTTCTAGCGATTTGGTTTCGCTTGTAGAGCTTCTCTTTTTGGTGAGAAATCTATCTAGTTTTGGGTGTCAAACTCAGATAGGGTAAGATTACTTAACGATCTTTGGTAATCGAACTGTGCCGACGGTACTTGGAGGTAAGATCACTTGACGATCTTTGGTAAACGAACTGTGCTGATTATGCTTAGTGCAATCTGGTATTGCCCAAGAAAATGAAATTACTTCTTAACTTACTGGGGAAATTATATCCCGCCAAGTTCTTATCGATGTCGTGACGAAACGAAAAAGTCGTCTTTTTCTCCTGACGAACAGTTTTATACTACAATTACTCCCGCGGGGTAATGGGAGGGGGAGGGGGATAGCAACGGGAGACTCAAGGGTGCACTCGCTTTTGGGAGTCTGTTATTTCTCTTCCTAGACATTGTGAACTTAGGGAAACTGGACCTCATGTTGAATCGACACAAGTGAGTATCAATTCAGCCATGCTTGGCGTCGTGTCACTCTGGGAGAGCTTATTATGAGATCGACAGTTTGAATTTTTGACTTGTTTGTTCACAAATACACCGTTGGAGGTAGGTCTTTTGAGCAGAGGTCAGAAGTATATGTCTCCTAAATTTACCAATTTTATCGTAATTGTCTGTTACCGGAGACTGGGTAGAGTGGCTTAGAGAAACCCAGGTGGGTTTTGTTTTTCTCTCCTTGTTTTTCTTCGCCATGTGAAAGCCCCTGATATATATATATATATATATATATATATATATATATATATATATATATATATATATATATATATACTCGCAACTTCTTAACTGCTTCGGTTAACTCGTATATCTCTACATCTTGTTATGCCTGTTTCTCTCGGTGCCTTTTATTTTGATCTTTAAATCGGGTGATTTTGTTCCAAGAGAGGCATAGGCCCTGCTCCCTTTTCTCTGAAGATTGTTTGTGAATATGTGTGATAGGGGATTATTTTATATGAATGCTCGTTCAGTTGATTACTATCCTATTTCACGTTCCCTGTCAAAGTGTTCATTTTCGTTTGGCGAAATGGGAAATACACACTTTTCCAATGTTTGCAAAAAAACCCTATATTTCATTTACTTCTTTTATGGTCATCTCGTTATTTTTAATACTAAACTTAGTTCTGGATTGTTTCTTCTCCCTTGCTGTTTTAATTTCTGCCAAAGTTCGTAGGGTTGTTTTCACTGTCGATAAATTCCACGAAATGATCCCATCTTGTATTGTGCTCTCAGCTTATAATTCCTGTTAATTAATCCTTAACCCCTTGTAATTAGGCTTTGTACTCCTTATGAAGCCCATTAGCTTCAATGTGTACTCTTAAGTTCCTATACTCGTTTTCCTGCGCTATAATTTCTGCAGTTCGGTGGGGATGTGGCAGTATCCTATATTTCGTTTTGGGAATGTGTTTTGAGGCTGCCCCGGTTAGCGATGTTGTTATTCTTTCTGTTTCGCCGTCTCCTCCTAGAGCGTTGCATTTGTGAGGTCGGGTTAGTGTAAGTTTGTCAATTTCTCGGTGTATTTGCCACTTTGGCAGTCAGATTTTTCTTATGTTGCTAATAAGATAAAGTCTATATCACACTTATATTTACACAAGTTTAACCTTTTTTACGAATTTTAATTCTGTTTTCTGTTTTTTCTGATATTAATATTTTAACATCCTGATTTAGTTATATTTGTGCCACATAAAGGCAGAGGTGTGGTATTGCAGAGTTGTTAAATAAGACTGATTATGTGAATAGACTAAATTCTATATTGAATGATTTTTCTAAATTTCGGAAAGTTGATTGTGATCCATTTCAAAGTGTCATTAGAGTAAAAGATAAAATTAATAGATTTCTTCGTAAACTTAAGTTTAAAGGATTGTCTGAAGAACCTTACCATAGACCTTTCACTTCAAGTTCAACTCCTGGTGTACTCGATGACCTCCCCAAAATCAATAAGGTTGAATTGCCAATTCGTCTCATCCTTTCGGCAATTGTTACACCTACTTATAATCTTTGTAAATGTTTGGTACATATAATAGATTCTCGTACTAAAAATGAGTTTACTATACGCGATTCCTTTGAATTCGTAGATTTAATTACTTCCTCTAGATTTGCCTAGTACTACATGACTACTTCCGATGTTGAATCACTATTTACCAACATCTCTGTTCCTGAAACTTGTAATATAATATGTGATTACCTTTTGAACACTAATTGCTCAGTTGTTGGTGTGAATAAACCTGATTTTTCTAGGCTCTTTAAATTTGCTGTTAAAGACACAATATTTATTTTTAATAACAGCCTTTATAGACAAAAGGATGGATGGCAATGGGTTCAACTCTGGGTCTATCGTTTGCAAATGCCTTTCTGTGTAAACTAGAACAGGGCTGGATGTCCAATTTTCCACAACAGTTTAAACCTATACTCTATAAAAGATACATAGACGATTATTTCGTTCTTTTAAAAAATAAGAGTAATGCCTCCCACTTTCAAAACTACATAAATTCCCAGCATCAGAACATCCAATTTACACTTGAGTATGAAATTAACATCTCTCTTTCATTTCTAGACTTAAAGATTACCCGTTGATATAAAAAAAATTCCACTTCAGTATTTAGAAAACACACTTTCTCTTTGATTTGCTTTCATTATTTCTCAGATTTACCAAAGTGCTTTAAAATATCAACTTTAGAATAAACCGTGGTTTAAAATATGCTATGACTGGAATTATTTCACAAAGAGATGTCTTATCTCAAACAATTTTGTAAATTTAATTTATTTCCAGCATCATTAATTGACAAGTTAATTAAAAGATTCCTAAATAAAATACATGCTATTCCTGTCGTGAAATTTGATGTACCAAAACAGGAAATGTGTGTCAAAATACACTACATAGGTTCGCTGACCAACAAACTTATCTTACACTTACAACAATTATTATCGAAAGTTTATCCGCAAATCAAATTTTACTGTATCCCGATCAATACTGTCTCTCTTAAAACCTATTTGTCTCATAAGTGGAGAATACCCTTGCTACTCGAGTCCTCGCTTATTTATCTATTTATGTATACGAGTTGCCAAACTCGCTACATAGGTAAAACTACGTTACAATTGAAGCTGAGGATCTGAAAGCATAAGGGGCTTTCTCACTATATAGACAGACCCAATGTTAAACCTAAATTCTCTTCAATAAGGAATTATTTGAATTCTTTTATCTCGCAATTGTCCCCTTTAAATCTCAAGGTTTTGGGTTCTGCTGATAAATCCATTTTCCTCAACATTTTGGAATCACTATTGATCCAAATGTTAAATCCAGAATTGATTTCTCGTCAGTCTTCAACACCATTCCACATTTCTTAATTCAAATATTCTATTTTAGTTTGATTTCTAATTGATTTTGACCTACCATTTGTTAACAATCCACTCAATGACCCGATAGTTAAATTATTCTATTAGTTGGTTGCCAATGATTTCAGTTATTTGAGACTATTGTCCATGTTTATCTCTTAAATTTTCCACTTTTCAAATTATTCGGCTCCTTTCCTTCTCTCAAGTTGGTAAGTCTTTATTTTTAATTTCACTTCATAAACAGATGCCATTCGAAAGCACGAAAAAACTTCTATGCCATCTCCCCACGGAAAAAGGATGATTTAAAAAGAAAGAAATCTATTAGTTTCTCATATGCTCAAGCTTTGGCCCCCTTAAAATCGTGACGAACGGAAATGACATAAATATCACATTTAAATATTCTAATCCCATACGAAAATCCATGACTAGACTGCGTCCAATCAATCACGACGCTGGGTTATACCCTATACCATGCCATAATTGCAATTTGGCATATATCGGAGAGTCGGGCCACTTTAATAAGAGGATAAAAGACAATTAAGCGGATAGAAGGTGTACAAGATCGTCAAGTCTCTTTACGCACATGTAAAAGTACGACCATAGAATCGACTTCAACCAAGCAAAAATCATTTATAAATCAAACAATTATATTGAGAGGAGAATTGCAGAATCTATCATCATTAAAAAAGTCGATAATTTCAATTCATCCGAAGAGCAATACAAATTCAACAAATATATATCGAATAAAGTCGCCACTTGTATTCATAAACCCCCGGAAGTAATTGCTCTCGGAGATTAGTAACTTCCCCTGAGTCCAAAATCTGTATGTTTTTTTCCAGATTGTTGTCTGCGTTTTCATTTTGTTTAGTATTTTGTTAACCTTATATATACTGGGTTCCTTACTTCCCTCTTTTCATTACTTAGTTCAAAATGGCAATTATAACTTTTCCGAAACTAGTCCTGTGGTTATAAATAAATATTGATTCAAATATTGTGGTTTACTATTATATATGTATATATATATATATATATATATATATATATGCATATATATTTTATATATATATATATATATATATATATATATATATATATATATATATATGCGATAATTTTCATTTTATTACGCCTATCATCATGCCCTGAAGTAATTTTAAATCATCCTTTTGCGTTATTCATAGTAAAGCAGGTATTTTGCACAAACATTTTATTGCATATGAGAAGAAAATTGAATTACACATTAGGATTACAAATACTGTAATCAAATAGATGCTAATTTATTAATGACCGTACATCAGGCTGGAGGACCTCTTTTTGATTTCAATCGGGCAAAAATTTGCGTTTGTAACTCTTTCTCTTGTAAGTCTTCTCTGACTGATCTCTTCTAATCGTCCAGGAGTATTCCACCATCATGTGTCTATCCCAGTGACCTTGGTAGCGCTATTCCATCATCATAAAACCATGATGGAAGCGTTCCCCTTGTTCGTCGCTCACGGCTCCCAGATTCTCTGGGAATCGATCGAGGTAACTATTCAGGAAATGCAGCTTCCCACTCATGTTGCGTCCCAGATCACGATATGCTAAAAGCATATTAGTAAGCAGATCCTCGTAGTTATGCGCTTTTTTGTTTCCCAAGAAGTTACGAACAACGGCAGAAAATGAGAGCCAGGCTGCCTTCTCTTTTTCATTGATGGTTTTCACGAATCTAGAATCACTCAAAAGTCTTCGGATTTACTTAAGTAAATCCATGACCATTCTTATGTCATCGTGAGATTCTCTCAGATGGACAGAATGACCGAGAGGAACTGCACCAAAGTCATTGACATTATGCAAAAGGACACACTTGAGGCAGGGCTATAGGTGCCAAGTACCAACTCGGTAAACAGACCAGGAACATCGTGGCAGCATAGAAATGGTTTGTCCTCAGAGAAATACTTAACTACTTAACAAATGTACTCTCCCTTGTTCGGTAATATGATACCCGTACCGAGCTATCAAGCATATGTCTTTTACTCTTCCTGAAGTCTAAAGGATGCAGCTTTCTTGGAGAGCGCCAAATAACGTATCAAGTCATTCAAGTCCTCTTGATTGAAATAGTGAGGAGCTAATGACTTTTCAGCATCTGATGATGAATCTGCAGACTCTGGATCTATTCCGTGGTCGTCCATATCAGGTACATCATTTTCATCCTCGGAGGAAGCATATCCACTGAAAATCGGAACTGGTAAAGACTCAGAATGAGGTACTGGCTAGATTGCAGAGGAAATGTTGGGGTAGTCGTTCTTGTGCCGATTTTTTTTGTTAATTCATTTATTATTCACCAGACAGAAATAACAGTCCGATACATGATTCTTTGGCTCTGGTCACACCATGGGGATTTTAAAAGAAAGACCATTTCTCTTTCCTTTCGTCCACTCATGAAGATTTTCCACACAACTATGGCAAACCGTATGTGGGACCCACTTCTTATCTTGATCGCCAATAGGAACATCAAAATATGCCTTATAAGTGCGGATCACCAAGTTTGATATATTGCGCCTTTGACGAACTAGCATGTAACAGCCACATATGTAGCAGAAGCTGTCTGGATCATTAACGCAATTTCCTCTTTACGAAGCCATCACTCTAACATGAGACCTGAAAAAGAAACAATAATGTCAATATTTTGCACAATAACACTTATTACTATCTTACTACTATGTACTGTGAACTATTTGCTTTCTACAAGCACCCTCTCTGTCCGTCCGGAGGGCAGTTTTCGGGGAAACGAGAAAATAGAAATTACAGAATAACTATAGTATGTAGGGAAAAATGGATTACATATTTTAAATCAGCATGAAAAAACGAATTAAAATTGGCAGATAAATTTAAGTCACCAGAAAATGTGATTAAAATTGTTCCCCTGTGTAATTAATGGCTTTAGGCTAAAAATGTACTTGGAAGTATAAAAAAAAAAAAAAATGCAATATAAAGGACAAAAATCTGTATATATTGATAAAACTAAATAAATTCAAACGAAATTAATAAAGTTACAATTAGAAGAAAAGGAAAACCTCAATAAATACACTAAAATTTGTTACCTGATTCGGAGAAAGCTGTGAGCTGAATGAAGGAAATTTAAAAATTATACTACCAGGAAAGATGTGATTTAGTATTAGTTGGTTCTCTGATCTATGTAGTTGGTTGGTCGAAAAAAAATGTTAGCTAGTTAGTTGTTTAAGTGGTAATTAATTCATGGTGACTAGTTAAAAAAAAAATCAAACGAAATTAATCAGGCAATATATAACGGTGTGGAAGTAGAGTCCTAATTTAACTGAGGCTGATTATATTTAATTAAAATGGACTCAATTATGAGAAGGTCAGATTTAGATTTTGATGAGGATAATATTTTAAATTGATTATAATCTATAGGTATTTTATATGAATAGGAATGAGATCGGACAACAGAGTTTCCTTTTACGGAGAGATCCATTCCTGTTCTGTAACTGACCCTACGGTGAGCATCAATACGAACCTTGCGAAGACGTTCCGTACATCCAATGTACGTTCCCAAAGAACATTTAGGACAAGTATATTTATATACTATTCTGGAAGGCAGAATGTTAGGAATGGGGTCCTTTACAGTGAACAAAACTAATTTTTAAGGGGTTTACAAAAATTGGCGTTAAATTTAAATGCGGATAGAATTTTTTCAAAATATTGGTATCCCATAAAGGGAAAGGAAATGTATAATTTTTGGCGGGAAACATTATAAATATTTATAGGTTTGAAGATATTATTTAAAAAGTTCCTAATGCAATTTATAAAAATATGGGGTGGGTAGTTGTTTAATTTAAAAAAGTTTTAAGTTTGATCATTTCCAAATGGAATAGGGTCCAATTAGAACAGATATTGAAAGCTCAGTGAATTAAAGTTCTACAAGCATTAACTTTGAATTAATAGGTGCAGAAGCTGTAAAAGTTTAAACCAAAGTTATTTAACGTTGGCTTTCGGAAAACAGAAAATTCAAATCAACCCTGATTTTTTTCTATTTTTACATCCAAAATGATAAACTGTTATCTGTTTCTGGTTCTATAAATGAAATGTTAGGGTCATATGAGTTTATGAAGTTCTTGAAAACTTCCGATTGAGCATAAGTATGGAATAATGTAAAAGTGTCATCTTTGTATCTTTTATAGAATTTAGGTTTGAATTCTCTTGGACAATCATTTAAAAATTTTGTTTCCAAATGTAGTCAAGAGTAATTACGAATGGGATTGAAATTGTGGGTGATATAAGCACGAATGAGATTCAAATGGGTTGAGGACAAAGTAGGACGAAATATAGTTTATGTTTACTGATGCAAAATGTACATTAGGGATGAATTACATGAGTACAATGTTACATGTAATTAATCTGAGCTTAGTATTCACGGTTGGAGTGGCTTACGCAGATAGATATTCATTTGTATCTTTGCTTCGTCTTATTTCTTCAACGTAATTTACATTTACAGTCCAATATATTTTCTTTACTTTTTAATTGGGCGGCAACTGGGGGTACCCGGGGTCCTTTTTCTAATTAGCCCTTTTAAAACAGTCGCTCTAGAATCTGTATCAAAAGACGCTCGATCTGTTCCTGCGGCCACAACTTTGTTCGCTCATAACTAAGGGCTATTCATGCATGCGCGTAAAATGCCGCGCTTGCGTGTTGAAAAGTTTACTCATTGTAGGTATATTATATGATAGGGAGAGTGCTCAACTCTTCTACATCTCTCTTCACCCCACAAATATTGATAATAATCAGAAAGTAAAGATATTGTTGTGCCACAATATAATAATTTCAATCAGCATCTGTATTTATTTGCGACAAAACTTTTTATCCAGGGCAACGCCGGGTACCTATGCTAATATATATATATATATATATATATATATATATATATATATATATATATATATATATATATATATATATATATATATATATATATATATGAAAGTAAGAAATGATAAAGCGGATAGAGAGCTAGTTGAAGTAGGATAAAGCGGAGATAATGCGAAAGGAATTTGTGGAGAATTGCATTTTTTAATACCGATTTTGTGAACATCTTGCAGATTTTCCGCTACTTCCTGAACAAACTGAAATAATTTTCTCTAAATGCTAATGAATGAGTATTATCGTTTTCGGTTTCGTTATGTCCCCCACATTCGGAAGTTTGTTGACTACTTCATGTTTCCCTTCTTTATCAATGAGCTTGTTTTTATAAAAAAATACCCAATAGAGCAAAATGTGGTGTCATGCTCTAACAAACACATTTGGTGATCCTTTCAACTTGTATCTCTTCAAGCTATTAATATATATCGCATAAAGACTTCATTAGGGAGTCAATGAAACTTTAGCTGTTTTTGTTAAGTAGCAGTGATGGTAGGCAGTTAGTATGACTGCACGCCAAGCAAGTAGTGACTGTATCCATTGCTATAATAACCGTATACATTCGCTTCATACATTGCAGTTTACTTTCCTATTGTAAGATACAGCATGCCCGCCACGGGTCGGTGAAAAGGATTCCTTGTACTGCTACGGCAAAAGAGAAAGTTAAAGTAACCAATTGCTAGTTCTTTTAAGGCTATTTGATCGGTCTAATAACCCTGAAAAAGTTCAGTTTAATTTGTTCAGTGGTTAGTTAACATTGTCAAATTGTCACAAATTGAAATTTTCAACACTCAGAACATTACTGATGCTACATCAATTATAATTTTAACGCCTGTAAAGCATTTATGTGTTATATAGTTATTCAACATTTACATGCCGTTTACTCAAAGGCAGTCGTCGACCTTTTTCTTGCTGTTACATTTTGTTTGATGTTGACAAAGGGTTATTTACCTACTCCGCTTCTGCTCCCTTGAAAATTTCCTTATGGGTTCTTCTTACTTTTAAGTTCACGAGGTAGCACATTGTTTGGGGTCGTATGAAACTATTTGTAATATAAATGATTAATTGAATCCCCTAGGATACAGGAGTTTAAAAATGCATTTGTTTTCCATTTGGTATTGAAGTAAAGTTAACTCTGAAGTTCAGACGAGGCAGCATTTAAGCCTACGATTCCAAACATTTGGTGCAATTACAAAGTATCCTCCATTAAAATGTCAAATGCAGTCATCTTTTCAACCTAAAATAGCGTTTGATGGAAAAACATCTTATGGTGAGATGTGTAGGTGTTCTTGGTCATCGCATGGAGGAGGTGGGTTAAAAAGGAATAAGGAAAGTGGTGTTTTCACATCTCTTCAAAGGTATTGATATCCCTGGAATTCAACTCATTTGCAAGATGAACGGTTTGAAAAACTCGGCCGTAGGGAACCTCTTCATCCTGCTGCTAACTTTCGCAAAGAGCTCAACCACGAGATACTCCTGGTTGGACGAGTGAGACCAGATTTTATAGTTTCTCGCCACTACCAAATGTGTGACACCAAATAGCTTCTCCCTGAAGCTAATAGAGCATATAGGTTTAGATTTGACAGTGAGTTCGGGTAAATAACACTGTGTAACAAAATTTAACTTTTTTCTTTTCCTTGGGTTAAAAGTGTTATTTCCCAATTGTTTGTGGCTCTGTTAAATAAAAAAAAAGTAAATTTTAATGCCCAAACTTTGCTTTTGTGGATAGGGCATTGAATTTTTAAATTAGCCTATTTATGGTAAATAACATTATTTTGATGCAAATAGTAAAAATCTAAAAAAAAATCAATGGTTATGTTTTTTCAATTATGGTATAAACATGCTACACTATATTTACAAAGTTATAGAAACAGTAATACAGTACTAATAGCTATTATTTTTGCGACCTGGACAACAAGGGCAGTTCTCTTACATATCATATAGATTCAGCACTAACTTGGTGAAAAATAAACTGTAGAGTTTACTAGAACTTTTGAGAATATTTTATAGGTTTGGAGAATTTATAGAACATTCTGGCAACGTAGATGACTGTATACATGCAAAAAATGTCTACTCAACAGATCAGTTTAACTCTAACCTTCACAGCGCAGACATCGTCACTCGTCATTGATAGAAGCATTCTTCACACATGGCATCAATAAGGTGTAAGTATCAGACAGACGCATTTTGAATTGTCTGCGGCGAACCTATTAAGACAAGAGCGAAAAAGTACTCTGTAGAGAGATCTGTTAAAATGTATGAGGCCTACAAGGCATATTTCGGCTTGCCAGTCGGAGATCAAGACAAACCTTGGGCACCTCATTTCATCTACGATTTCTGCAAATGATATATATATATATATATATATATATATATATATATATATATATATATATATATATATATATATATATATATATATATATGTCGAGAATAGAGGCTCCTTGCTGCCACGAGGTCATGCTCGAGGTCAGTCCACGTGAGTGAGGACTGTGAGAACAGTGAGAATATCGAACTGCCTTGCGCGATAAGTGAGGGATTGGGATCTCAAACGCGCGCTTCTTTCGTCTCCCAGGGCGTTATCAAGAAACCCCCGCGTGAGTGCCTCCTATCCCTCAAGCGCCGTGTTGGTTCGTGGAGAGATTCCCCCACGCTCCCCATCCTATGCGGAGGCAGTAACGGATCTGATTGTTCCCTATATATTCTTCATCCCAAAAGGGCATCGACAGTGTAGGCCTGACTCTTACAACGAAACACGTCATTCTCGATTGCGCTCCTTTTTTCTCGACAAGTGGAAGGCTAGAATTATACCGAAGGATCTGAACCCCAGTCAATGGGCCCATCCTTGGTTTTAGGACATTTTGTTTGGCACGAATACGCCCTCCAGTTATCATTACGACTAGAAGTAAACTCCTCGTGGTTAAAGCCCCTTGAATGATCATCCGATTCCCCGTTTCATCTCTTAAAGCCTCGAACCCAAGCCAGGCTGAGACGAATCATCTGTGGCTATTCCGGCCAGTCCTCCCTGTGTGTTTTTGTACAGAGGCTCGTATCGCCTCTCGAACCCCCTCCTTCCGTAGAGCCCGCTCTGAATAGCTCTGATACGTTCGGTCCTTGGATACATAGAGTATCTATTGCCATTATTTCATTTAATCTATTTATTGTGTATAACTGTGTATATATTAAAAAAAAATTTGTACCTACTGTTTCATATGCCTCATAGCCGGAGTCTTTATTAGTTAATATCGTCCAACTGCACTCGATCTTTTGAATTTAAAATCCTTCGCACTCGTCCCCCTCTCCCCTCACTTCTTCCTTCATCTCTGTCGTGACCAGAGTAGAACCAAGGTCACGCGTTGACCTTGAGGACCACGCCTATTGTGTAGAAGTGACGTATATGTCAGGGTCATTCTACGACATAATATATATATATATATAATATATAATATATATATATATTAACTGGCGTCAGGTTTATATGGTCTTTAAAAGGTTTCTTTTAAGGTCCTTTAAAGGTTTGAGGCTGAAGGCTTGGCTATTGAGAAGGTAAGCAAAAATATTCTTGTGTGTACCTGCCTTTATACATACCATGTGTGAGTTTTGAGACCGTTCTTTTCATTGATTCCCCCCCCCAGCATAATTTTACCCCTTTCATATCAAGAAAGGCTCAGTCTAGTTTGTTTTCGGTGTTGTGAGCAAAGTTAAAGGCTCTCGCGTTAATTCGGGTATTTCCGAGTGCTCAGACGGAAATTATCAATTGCTCCGTGTGTATACCGAGTTAATTCGGATCGACAACCCAGTTATGTTTTTATTTAAAAAAGTTTAAGTCAAATTCGTGACCATCATGTCTTCTTTCGACCAATTTAAATTACAAGGTGAATCTCTTAGTTTATCCGGAAAGGACCTTCTTTCCTATATACAAGAAGGAGAGAGAGCCGGAACGCATCCGACAACATGAACTGGAAATGAATAGAGCGAGGACCGAAACGATCTCCATCGACTCACGGATGGACGTCCCACAAACTGCGTCAGTGAAGGTCTTCGTTTTAAAGGAAAGAGAAGATTTCGGATCCTATTTGATGCAATTTGAAAAGATCTTCGAGCTAAACCACTGGGACATTGAAGCGGATGTTGTCACTGAACTCCTGCAGTTGTTATGTTCTAATCTCCGAGATATTTTCATATCCCTTCGGCCGGAAGCAACGATCGATTATTCGACGTTGAAATCGGAATTGTTAGCCGCGTATAACATGACGCCCGATTACTACCGCGTTAAATTTCGCCGCGCCCGTATAGAACCCAACCAAACTTTTCGACAGTTTGGGTATACGCTTCAGGTATTTTTCAACTTCTGGCTCGATTCTTCGAAAGTTCCCCACTAGTATGAAGCGTTAGTCGACTTCATTCTGATTGACCAGCTTATGGCTTCGCTTTCTTCGGAGATTCGATCTTTTGTGAAGGACCGGAAGTGTTTCACCTTCAAGGAATGCATCGAAGAAGCCGACGTATTCGCCGCGAGCTACATTTGCTACCCTAAGGAAGGAAGAAAGTCTGATCCATCGTTCCCCAAAGGTAAAAGTGGTAAACAAAAATTTACACGCCGTGACCCTAGTAAGTTTGTCAAAATAACTGGCCCCTCCAAGCCCAGAAATTTTTCTTCATCAGAACCCCGTGACGTGAACCATTCTCGTCAAATTCCCCTTCGTCATACTTTCCCAGGAGGCCCATCGTGTGTTTCTCTTGGGGTATTGAAGGACATTTGTGGACAAGCTGCCATCAGAACTTCCAATTCCGTCCTAGTTTTTTCAATCAAGTGCACCAAATTTGTGCTTCCCCCGCGCCACCACCGTCGCAAGTTGAAGCGCCTTCCTCTCCGTCTGATCCTCCTGCCGCTGGCCATCAAGTGAACTTCTTGTTCGAGAAGAGCTCCCCAGGAAGCTTTAAGTTTGAAACCAGATTATTAAACGTCTGACGGGTCTCCACCCTTGTTCGGGATACAGAGTGTACATGTATTGTGGTGTCGGACGAGCTGCTCCCCTTGATTGCTCCAAACCATGATAAGTTTGCGGTAGTCATGACTACCTTCGGAGTGCAAATGGATTCCCTATCGTGAAATGCTTTATTGAATGCCCGTATTATACAGGATGGGCTGAAGTAGTAGCGGCCCCAATAAAGTTTTGCGCTGTTCTGGTCGGACAGTGTTCTCGGGTTACTTCCATCCTGGTGGTTCAACACATCCTCACGTGTTTCCAGGCGAAAAGGAAGCAGAGGCACCCGCAAAATGACTGTGATTCACTCCGCCTCCTTTACACCAAAGCTCATAATAAGATTCAGGAGTCTACCAGCGGATATAAAGTCGTTTCCTACGTCGTGAAGAATGACCTCCTGTACTGCATCTGCTCGGGAAGCAATAGTTACGAGGCTCATGCATTATGCATACTCCGTTCGTAGGTCCCCTTCATACTAAAGACGGCTCACGATAGTCTTTTCTCTAGCCATTTCACCCACACTAAAACGACTAGAGAATCTTTAAGTATTTTTATTGGCCCGGTGCGGCAGATGACATCCTTAAGTACTGCAGTTCGTGTGATATCTGCCAAGGGACAGCCGCAAAAGGAAGCGTCAGACCCGATCCGCTGCAGAAGAGACCCATAACACCTGAACTCTTCGCCCGTATTGCAATCGACCGGATCAGCACCATTCGCCCCCTAGATCCGCTAAATGTGGTGCAAGTGGCTTGCACCACAAGGAATAAACCTTGCCTACCGTGCCCAGCGCTACCGAATCACAGTCATCTGGCTTAAACTTTAACGCCCAGCTGCACACCCAGTCGAAGAGTCAGCTGCAACAGTTATTGAGTCACTTTGGAGACGTGATCTCCGAGATTCCAGGCCGTGCCGTTCAGTTCGAGCATGATATACTTTAACTACCCTGTAGCCTTTTCGTTCTAAGCCATACCCCCTTCCCATCCATTTAAGAGAGGTCTTCAAAGCGGAAGTTACTAAATTGTTAAATTTAAAGAATAGAGAACCCTTCCAATCTAATTACTGCTCCCCCACTGTTTTGGTAAAGAAGTCAGACGGGTCATATAGGCTGTGCTTCGATTTTCGGAAACTTAATTCGGTGACGGCCTGTAGTAATTAGAATCGCATGATGCGAAGAATATTAGACGGGTTGGCAAACGTGACTTGTTATTTCGATAACATCTACGTTGCAACTCGCGAGTGGGACTCTCACGTGATCGCCGTCCAGGCCCTGCTCCGTCGCCTGCGCGAGCCGTAAGCTTGTGCCGCGCGCGCAAAAAATATGCCTCATTGAAAAGGCTTTGGCCATTATTGAGCGATAAAGAAGTTTAGGATGTATTTATTAGGTAAAAGGTTCCTTGTAAAGACGGATCACAAGCGCCTGGCATATTCGCGAAATGTGAAAAGTAACAATGGTTGCTGTAGGGGAATCGTCACCCACCCGTTCTCTCTCAATGGAGACCAGAGATGGTAACCGCGAGAACATCCGGCCAGGCAACGTGGGTCAAGCCCGTAACCACAGCGCCTCGCCACTCGTCGCTATGAAAGGCCTAAAGGTTAAAATGCAAGATCTCCCCTACGAGAGTGATATTCAATTTCACTTCAAATAAGAAATTGGAGACGCGTTTCTCTCAAGCTCGAAGGCTAACGGGAGCCGAGGTAAGACTTGGTGTGAGAAAAACCGTTGGAATAAGAACCCTCATGGGCCCGTCCACAAGACCCCCCCTCTTACCCCTCCCCCAGTGGGGTGACGAGGTATAAATAAGAAACACTTAGGAAAATCGAGGTAGAATACGTCAGTCTCCAGGTGACGAAGTCCCCGGATTAAGATCAGGCTACCGAGACTTGATAGGTAGAATACGTCAGTCTCCAGGTGACGAAGTCCCCGGATTAAGATCGGGCTACCGAGACTTGATAGGTAGAATACGTCAGTCTCCAGGTGACGAAGTCCCCGAATTAAGACCCCGGGCTACCGAGACTGGATAGGTAGAATACGTCAGTCTCCAGTTGACGAAGTCTCCGGACTAAGATCGGGCTACCGAGACTGGACAGGTAGATTACTTGGGTCGCCAGACTACGAAGTAGCCTGCAAGAGAGGCAGGGCTACCTACCTAAGGGGCTAAGAAGCAGCTCATCCTCGAGCTAGTCCCTGGTTATCAAACCGAATGTTAAGTTAACTTTGTTAAGTTCAACTTACTCTCGTCAGAGAGACTCCTAATATCCTGGTGCATCTTAAACACCAGGGGTATTCCTCGTCCTTGAGGAATTAAGAAAAGAAGAAAGAAAAGGCTCCCCCTCAAGCCCGTTACCCGGTGGCCACACCAAACTCATAAGTTAACTTGGTTGAGGAACCAAGTTCAACTTATTCTCGTCAGAGAACCCCCCCCCCTCCGTTATCCTTCCCTTGAGGAGGACAGGAACTAAGAAGAAGCTCATCCTCGAGCTAGTTCCTGGTTATCAAACCGACCTTTAAGTTAACTTGTTCAAGTTTAACTTATTCTCGTCAGAGAACCCCCCCTTCCTCCTCGATCCTCACCATTGAAGAAGACCCTCCCCGAGTACAGTCCTCTCCCATGAGGAATTAAGTAACGAAAGAGAAAAGCTCCCCCTCGAGCTCGTTGCCCGGTGGTCACACCGAACTCTAAGTTAACTTGGTTTAAGAACCAAGTTCGACTTACTCTCACCAAAGAGACCCCACCTACCTTGGTGCCGCCTAAAGCACCGTGATTGTTCTGGTCATTGAAGACCCCCCCCCCCCATTGAATACCGTGTGCTACTCTCGCCAAAATACCTCGTTATCTCGACCACCTCTATCTGGCCGGTCGGCACGCGTCGTGGAGACAATAACACTCCTGAGGTATTTAAACTCCAGTAGAGTCAATAAGCCTAAATATTGTATATTTAAGTGCGTAGCGAATTTAGCCAATTTTAGAGGGGCAAGCTAATTAAAGTAATTATTGTGTATTATACTATTCGGAGTATTTCTGTGGTTAATGTTTAGTTTTTGTGTATTAAATTGTTAAAGATAAAATATAAGTTTATTTTGTGAATTATTGTGCGTTTCTCTATATCTTTACGTGTTTGAGACGGCTCTTTTTTAAAATAACAATATTAGCACTCTTAGAACAAAGACTACTTCATCAAAGAAGTATATCACTACCACAAAGAATACCACGACAAAAGCGGTTTGTTTGTGGAGAGATTAGAAAGGGCCATTCTACGTCAGTTGTCTTATGCGCTAGAGTTTATACCTCCAGGAGTATTAATTCAAAATCAATTATGTAAAAGGATCCGAGAATTGTATTGCCGATAGATTGAGTAGGAACCCCTTAGAGCAGGGGTCGGGTAACTTTTTGGGGTGTTACCCCAAAGGAATTTGTAGTAAAATGAATTTACCCCTGACTTTGAAGTACTCTGGAGGACAAACCAATTTATTTATAAAAATCATAGATAATAAAGATAAAAAAAAAATTATATTGGGATAATGTTTAATTTGTTTTTTCATCTATCATTAGGAAATAAAAGTCCGCCTTTTGGCATGAAAATAGCACACAAGAAAAAAATGTAGGAAATTATATATTTATAAACAGAAATAAGTCACTTTTTAGCATTACATGGCACACAAGCAAAATTATTGACTATGTCACTATCATGTATTTAAAATTCGTACAAAAACAAAATAGGAAAATGTTATTGAATCCACTATTATGGGGAAAAAATGTTTACCCTTTCTAGCATGAGAATGGTACACAAATAAAACTAATGAAAAAATTATTGAAAACTTGAATATATCAGCTCCCTCAGGCTTTGGAAATATTTCATCTTTGATAAAACAATTTCAATATCAGGGGTTTTTGCTGTCACTACTACTTTGATGCTGTCTTCAGGATCCAACCGGTTTCTGTATTTTGTTTTTAGATTTACAAGGGTAGAAAAACCTTGTTCGCAAAGGTAGCTTGTTTTAAATGGTAGCAGCATTTTAGTTGCTTCCAAATGTGCAGTTTTATAAGCCTTTGCAGCTTTTGACATCCAAAAACTTGAGAGGTCACCCTTGGTCTCAAATTCCATGCTTGTTTCACTGTTGGAACGCAGTTCAATAAGCTCTTCTGCCAATCCTTCAGGCTCTTCAGGCAAATCAGCCAGTTCACATTTGAAGGGATTTCCAACCCAGCTGACAGTATGTGAATTTAGCTCTGGAAAGTAGTCCCAGAACCTATTCCTAAGTTTGGTCAGGTGCCTTGTGACTGATTCCTTCATGTCACTAAGACTGCAGTCTTCACATTCTTCCAAAAACTCTGTCAGGTTTGGAAAGATAGCAATCTTATTGGCATTTACTTTTTGGTTCCAATACTGAAGCTTTGATATAAATGCTGAAATTTTCTCCCTTGCTAAGATGAGATTGATTTTCTTTCCTTGCAATTACTTGTTCAGCGCATTTACATGCCCAAAAATGCCAGCTAAGTATGCAAAAAGAGCTAGCCAGGTTGATTTTCTGAACTTCTCCGCAAGTGTGTGTTTTTGATCAGTCAGAAATATTTCAAGTTCGGTTTTAAGAGCCCATACTCTATTCAGGAAATTTCCACGTGAAAGCCACCTCACTTTCGTATGGAAAAGAAGGGTTGAATATTCAGCCTATCCATCCTCACATAAATCATGAAACATCCTCGTGTTTAGTGCATGCCCTTTTACAACATAAACAATCTTAATTACATCATTCAACACAGCTTCTACTTCTGTTTCCGAATCCTTCACAACTAATGCCTGGCGATGTATCATACAATGGATGAGCTGAATATTTGGATTCTGTTGTTTGGCCAAAACCACAAAACCAGTGACGTGACCAAGCATGACAGGAGCTCCATCAACTGATACTGCAATACAATCTTCCCACTTTAAATCAACACTTTGTTTTTTGAAGTATGCAATAACCTTATTGAACACATCAATACCACTAGTTCTCAACTCAAGAAGAGAACATAACAACATTTCTTCTTCAATTTCATCAGAACCCCTGTATCGAACGTATACCATCAGCTGCGAATTGCTACTGACATCTGTAGTCTCATCAAGTTGAATGGCAAACTCTTTACTCTTTTTTACTGAAGAAATCACTTGTTCTCTCACATTTTCTGCCAAGATGGAAATTCTTTCTTTAATAACTCTTGCAGACAAAGGCTCTGTATTCAGTTGTTTAGCTATTAGGTTGAGGAATAAGTTCTTGCGTTTTTTTTTTAATGTTGTGTTGATTTAAGTTTTGTTGACGTGATTTCTGCACATATTAAGAAACAATAATAAATAATGAGAGCAAAATTTGCAAAGGTTAGGTTACGGCTTTTTCTTAGGCTACGTCTTGAAGTTGAGTTTATTTAAAAGTTGTGTTAATTTAATTTTTGTTTAGTACCATCAAAATGGAATGTCAAGTTGAAAGAAAGGCACATTTTCGACACTTGTTATTCATTTCAATCGGAACGGGAACAATGCAAACGCAGCCAAAGCTCGTCGCGATATTTGTGCTGTGTACGGAGAAAATGCTTTATCAGAAAGGACAGCTCAATGGTGCTTTTCACGTTTCAAAAACGGTCATTTCAATCTTAATGACGAAGAACGTTCTGGTCGCGCCATTAAGTTAGATGAAGATCGATTGAACGACATTCTTCATGAAAATCCTCGTCAATCGACTAGATAATTGGCTGTAAAATTTGCGTGTGATCAGAAAACTGTAGTGAATCACCTTCATTCGATGGGGAAAGTTCAAAAACTCAGTGCATGGGTTCCGCACGCTTTGAGCGAAAGCAACAAACTTCAGCGCTCCACGATTGCCGCAGGTTTGCTTGCTCGTCACAAGGCTACTCGTGGATATAAGGACAGATTTCTTCACCACATCACCACTGGCGACGAAAAGTAGTGTGTTTATGTCAACATGAACCATCGAAAACAATGGCTTTGCCCCAATAAAAAACTACTTCCGCGATTAAAGCAAGGAATTCATCCACGAAAGACAATGCTTTGTGTGTGGTGTGATTGTGAAGGCATCATTCTTTATGAGCTCTTTGCGAACAACGAGATTGTTCACGCAGAACTCTACGTTCAACAAATGTATCGACTCGCCGAAGCTATTCGCGAAAAGCGACCTCATCGACGTTATGGAGTCCTTCTGCAACACGGCAATGGTCGTTCTCACATTGTCAATATGACAAAAGACGCCATCCAAACGCTTAATTGAGAAATCCTGCCGCATCGTCCATATTCGCCAGACTTGGCTCCATCGGATTTCCATCTGTTCCGATCGCTCTCCAACAATTTGCGCGGCGTTTCGTTCAATACTGATGTGGAATTAAGAACCTGGTTAGACGAATTCTTCGAGTCAAAATCCAGAGATTCTATTACAGAGGCATCGAAAAACTAGTTGAACGTTGGGAAGAAGTCGTAAATAACAATGGAGAAAACATTATTGATTAAATTGCATATTGTTATCAATTAAAAATGAAGTTTTTCTAAAATTGTTAATGATAATGAATAAATTTGATAAAACCGCAAAAACTTATTCCTCAACCCAATACTTTCTGCTACCACATTATTTCTGCCATTTTCACAGCCGCCAGTTTGATTAAGTCTTCACCAATAGTATGTGGTTTGTTATTTCAAGCAACCAACCATACCACTTCAAAATTAGCTATTGCTGCTGAACGTTGGTCAAACGTTGTACTCTTGCTATTTTCCAATCTCTCTCTTTTTACTGTTTTATCCAGATTCTCAAAGTATTCCCGTTGTTTGTCAGACAGATGTGAATGAACCTTGTCCAAGTGTTTCTTCAGTTGATTCTTTTTGAAAGACTCGGCATTCAGTACTTTCATACAGACAACACATTGAGGTTTCATTTGTCCTTTGTCCTCTATTTCTGTGAAGCCATAATTAAGGAACTCTGCCTGATATGTCCTTTTCTTTGCTGATGCCATCTGAAAATGAAGGACAAATTATCACTTTATTAAGGTCTTTTGATTTCTATTTTTGAAAAATAAAAAAAATATTTAGTGACGAATTTAAGAGTTTAAATTAAAACTTTAAAATAACATAGTATAAAATCAAATCACAACTCACAACCATAAAAATTCAAAAAATAAGACTTAAAAAGAGTGAGCATAACATCTGTAAGGGCTGCATGAAATCTTCTTAAATAGAGTTAAACTCGTTGAAAAATTTAATTTTAATATAAAATAATTCATTGAAATAAAAATAAATGAAAAATATAATAGTTACCCCTAAGAAAGTGAGAAACTGACAACTAAACAGCTGATAGGAGAATTAGGACTCTTACAAATAAACTAAAATATCCTAAAGTCTAAACTAATCTTATATTTATTTATTTGACTTTTGTTGAATTTAAATCACAAAAGTCTATACAGAAACGGAAATATTATAGATTATATCATAACTCACCTTATGTAAATAATTATTATATCACTTCTTCACCTCTACTAATTCATCAACTACTCTGAAGAGGCATATTCAAAAATTGGTAAAATGCCACTTAATTAGGAGAAATGTTGCCAGATTTTACCGAAAAATAGAAGAAAAGCTCTTCGATGCAGTCTTTTTCTCCAACTTTCACATTCGTTTCCCTCACTTAGCACATTCACATCCATTTCACATCCATTACCCCCCAATTTTTCTAAATTACCCCATTTGGGATAATTTACCCCTGTTCCCCGAGCACTGCCTTAGAGACTACCCAAACTAATCTAGGATAAATTTTATGCTTGTAACTGCTATGTTTAAGTTTGTTCGACTTGGTTAAACTGTATATATTCGGACAATAATATCTCCAAGATTTATTTCCTAAGCTATCTGCGGCAAAGGTGGAAGCCGAGGGTTTCGTCGGCCCACACATAAACAAGATCATGGAGTTTAAGGAGTTTCCCGAAAGGCTCACTAGGGCGAAAAACCCAGTGTTGGAGAGCTTTATCGCAGTGGTTCTGAGCTTCCTAAGTAATCACAATGCTGAAAACTATGTAGAAATTGTTAGGAACTTGGTGAGAAACGACGGCAAGATGGGTTGCAGGATGTTCCTGAAAGTCCATATTCTTGACGCTCATCTTGATACATTTAAGGAGAACATACGAGCGTACTCCGAGGAGCATGGCCAGCGTTTTCATCAGGATTTAGGTATAATAAAAATCTGATGAGGGACTATATTTTGGGGCTGATTCGTGAGAGTAATTTACAATATAAGCGTAAATCATGGAAAACGACTCATTTATAATATTTTAATTGTCTCACTTATGTAATTCTAGAATAAATAAATTCTATTTTTGTATCATGTCGTTTTGTTTCTACTTTATGCAAATGAAGTTCAAATTCGCCACTTCCTTCCAGATGAAATAAGTAAATTTCATATAAATATCATTATCCTGGACACAAAAGCAAAGTTTTAAATAAATAATTGTTTTTTTTATCGATTCTAGACACAAGAAATAGAAAATAACAGTTGCTACCCCAAAACAAAATTCTTGTCACACAGTGTAATCAGTGACTATTATTTAAATTCTTTCTTAGGGTAATGTCAAATCAACTGCTGGATTCAAGGTCTATTTTGCATTTATTTTTTCCTTCATTTATACCTAATGAACTATAGGAACGAAGGCTGATAATTATTTGGTATTAATGTACAGGATGGTTCGAAAATCTTATCACCACCTACCGAAAAGTAATAAGACCAATAGAAGGTCAATAGAATAATATCAAACACATGTACTGGTTTTTGTCTATCCATTTGTCACTGTCACACTTCAAGAAGGTTTATATGAACACCATCATTTTTGTGGCAAAAAATGATGCGGCGCCATGTCCTATTAATAGGGGGTTACAGAACTTTTAGTCATCTGAAATATAAAATAATATTTACAGGGGGTGATAAAGAATTTCGGGCCACCCTGTAGTTCATTAAGAGTTTAATCTGAAACATAATTGACCAAATTACCTTTCCTCTGTCAAAACTCGTTTATGTACAAAAAGATTAGAGAATTTACTTTGTGACCTCATGACCTCGCTTCTGTGAGGCAGGCGGACCCCATAAGGTCACCACATCCTCCGGGCTGGTCTACAGGTCATCACTGAATTGATAGCGTCTTTTTGTGGTTGCGCGAGGCTAGAGCAGTCGAAGGCGTGTCGTCTCGGTCTAGGGTGCATCGGCTGCTGGTTAGTGGGTGGATAAGGTTGATTCCGGGCTTGTATCTTTGGTGGCTAATCGAGTGGCCTGGTCTTGTTGGACTAAAATAACTATTTTCTTTACAGGTGTTTTTCTGAGTTGTCTTTTGGGAGAAGTGGTTGCGCTAGGATCTGGTCTGGCGGGTGGTTGTTTAGGTGTCTACCTTGTGGTGAGGGTAGAGTAGATGTGTTTTATCAGAGTGTGTTTGGAGAGGGTGTGGTGGCTGGTTATTGATGTTGAGTTCGTGGCAGTGTGTTGGAGCACGGTTTTAACTATGGTTGGAGGTGATTTTGTTTTAAGGTGGTGTTTGGGGTGGGATTGATTTAGTGCTCTTTGGAAGTATCGGATTCCTATCGGGTTTAGATGTACTCAAATTGGCTGGATTTAGGTTTCAGCGTGTAAGTATGGTTGTGTGATTGCTGTAATAATTTTGACTTCTTTTTTTTTGCATTGTTTGTAGTTTGTCTGCGTTGATGTTTTTTATCTGGGTTGGTATGAAGCTGGTGCTGTTTAATTTGTGGAGGTGGGGCTGAAATGTTTGTTCAAGATTGGAGGAGTGCAAAGTATGCGAAGTGATCGAAAGTTTAATTTTTGCAACTTAATTAAATTTCGACTTCACTGCAGGAAATGTTTGAAAGATTACTTAAATGTCAAAAAGCTTCCGTGAATAAAGCGAGAACAAAATGTTTTATTAAACCTAAACTATCCAAGACACTACACTCCTTCGCTTCTACTATTTATCCATTCTCACAAACGCACCAACAGTCACGTTCATTTTCCTCTGCCATCATTAAACTTCTGATTTATTTTTTTCCATTAAATGTGCCATCCATTCATTGACCTGGTCCTCCAATAGGATAAGGAAATTCAAATCAAAATCAGACTGACAATCACTTATAAACCCGTGGGCACCATTGGCCGAACTTCGTTGAAGTGTGGGTGGATACAAAAGAGTAGTACTGTACTTTGCCCACAATTAGCGAGGAGGAAACCTGTTTCCCTCAGGAGATGTGGACATGAAACCCTTACGACAGGTACCAGGGCGGAAGAGTGTTAAGTTGTGTGTGTTAAAATAGAGGGGGGGGGAGTTTTTAAACGAGTGTGTTCGCTCCCTCAGTACAGGACGCTGAGCAATCCTGGGGAGAGTGGAGAACCAGCAAACCGGCCAGAATCTCCATATTAAGAAAGAATGCGGGTCATTTTCCCATTTCTACTGGGATTGGATGACCCCTTACGGTGTAAAAGTACTAGTGAGGAGTGACGAACCACTGACACACCTGAAAACTAGCGGAAATGCTCCTTCCACCTCCTCACCGGGCCTCGTGTGGATTCTACAAGGGGGAATCAGGTATGGCGTGGCACAGCAAGCCGCAGCTGACATCTGAAGGATTAAGTTACATACCAAACCCAATGAGGATCTGCAGTTATATCTTCACAATTTTCTGTACAATTCTTATCATTTTTTATATGTCCTCATTGTTTTTTTACCTTTGCATTTAATTAAAAGCCAACAATATTACTGCTGACATACTTGATTGCCATGCGATTACATCTATGTTTATGTTTTGATAACATGAAGTGTATGAGGCTATTTTCAATCAAGCATTTGTTAATTATGTTTATGTTTTGAAGAGTATTTTTTATTGTTCTCTGAGGGTGATCTTCAATGGCGTCCACTTAATCAACTGCTCTTTAAAATAGAAGAAAATTATCAATACAAATCTTAGATGGAAAGCCTATATATATATTTCTATATTTTGTCAAACATATTAATAATATACATCTTCATGATATGAATTCACACTATTACATCTCTCATAAGTTTTATGTATGTTGAGGACATCGAATTGGAGCATTTGAAATCTGATTATTTTTTTTCTAAAAATAATTCCCAGGTACTAAATTAATTTATGTTCTTTTTTTCTATCCAGTGTATTCTATTATATCTTTCTCATTTTTTTTCATATATTATTAAGAGATTTCGACAAGGAATTTTATCACTTGCTTAAAAGAGTAAACTATAAGTAAAAACTGAGAGGGAAGAATAGAATTAGAGGTCTAAATATGACAAGAGGAAATTATTGTTCATAGAATTATTTCTAATAATAACAGAAAGGGGACGTTTTAAAAGGGGAAGAGCATTTAACGGAAAAAGAATATTAAGAAACTGATTAAATAACCCTTGGGGTTTCAAATCCTGGAAAAAATATAAGAAAACAATATCGGTACTTTTAAAAATGGCCTAATACTGTTTTTCCCCCTCCCTCCCCGCCGAGAATTTTGAGACTCCCTGCGGACAGGGTGTGGAACCTTTCCGTCGGAAGGCTAGAGAAAGATCAGACCTCATTCTTTTGTTGGCGATGAACTGGGCTTTTATCTGCATCACTCCGTCCCAAAACCTTTATTTATTTTTGTTTATTACTTTGCCTACTTATAAGTAATTTATGTCCTCTTATTCTCTGCCTGGTGAATCGGTCGGTCCATTTGGGGACTTGTCTCACGTGGGGTTAAGAGGTCAATCGGGATTTGGGGTCCTGACACGCCATTTGTTCTGTGCTTTCGTATGGGCTACTTCTGGTTACCGAAGGAAACAAGGTGTGGTTTTACTGGGAGGGTGGAAGATGAACCATTTCCTCGCCAGCATAGTAAGGTAAAAATCTATTGAGTTTATTGCAAAAGCACTGGCACTCAGTGCCAGAAACGCCATGTTCTGTCCCTCGCCCCGTGGATCTGGTTCAGTTCTAACTTCTTCCATAGCTCGACCACTTCTCAGGTGAGGTGGATCCTGCTCTGTATTACCACCAGATCCCGGTCCTCCGCTCAGATTGCTACTTTCCTCTTTCGAAAGTTGATGTTTTCGAAGTTAGTGAAAATTTCGATAAGCATTGTAGCAAACCACGTCACATGTTGGCCCTCTCAAAATGATTAAGTTAAAACTCTAGTCTTTCGTCTCGTGCCCTTATAATCTCCTACCACACCCTTCCCTTAATTCGGTAAAGGGTGTGATACGTTCTAATGAGTTTAAAGAATACGACCTCAAAAGGCTCAAATCAAAGTTTGCTGTTCAGTGTATTATCTAAGTCCAAATGAAAGTACGAATGGTCATCGGTGTCTGGAATAATATTGATAGGCTATTCCTAACTTATGACTGACAGCAGTTGCTTACTCACGTGAAAAGGGGATACCTACGCATTCCTGTCAGTCAATACGTGAATAATTTCGGACGATGCTTTAATTGTCACATGTTAGGTCATATGAGCCAGAAATTTGGTCATGAACGTGTTTGCGTCGATTGTGAACTCCCTTATCCTGAGAAAAAACGTACGACCATCCAAAAATGTACACCAACTGTGGAGCGGATCAGAGTGCCTCGTATTCTTCTTGAGCCGTATCTCTCTTTTTAAAAGAGGTACCGGCAGTCCGCGATTGGCAAAAAGTTCTCATTCATAAAACCCGCAGTAGGGTACTGTCAAGGAATGGCCAGACTCTCTCTCTCTCTCTCTCTCTCTCTCTCTCTCTATATATATATATATATATATATATATATATATATATATATATATATATATATATATATATATATATATATATATATATATGTACTTTGAGGGCTCTAGGGGCTTTGGGCCGAAGTTGGATGAAGAACGTTAGTGAATGGAGAAATTGTTATGAGTCCAGTGGGGATAGTTTATTATTAACTTTGCACGGTCTTTTTGAACAAATATTTCAGAGTGCAATTTGACCAAAGATTAACACGTAATTGGTACGCGTTGGGGTTGTAAAAGAAAGACAATGACGAAAATATATCTTTACTAGCAACAAAATAATATTTCTATGTACATGTCGTAGAATGACTCCCGACGATACCATATATATAACACTATTCGTTGAGGGAACTTCCTTAATTATCTTTAGAGTGCGTTTACTGTCTGGCGGCCGATATTATGTATCTTCGATATGCTTAAGAAGTGGAACTGAGCTCAAGGATAATAATATTGCTATCATTAATAAAATAGAGTTTTATTAACAATAACTATCAATAAACACAAGACGGAAAATATTGACATAAACAGAGAATGAAAAGGGTCATGGAGACTCGGGTTAATCCGAGGATTTAAAAGATTAAAAAAGGTAAAACAAATATAGAGTTAAAGAGATGGGATGGTTCGATAAACAATTTAAAACACAGGATAGAATTGACAAAAGGGATCAATACTCAAAGGTGAAGTTTGGCTTACGTAACTTTGGCACTAGTGGTGCAGTGGAAGGTGGCGCAAAGGAGTTTCGGTCCGCTGGCGAGTTCCAGCCGAAGGGGGGGGATAAAAGAATCCTGACGAGGCGTCTTGGAAAGGAGAACCGTTACTCGACGAACGGCTTGAAGAACAATCGCTGTTCTACTTTGTTCTCTTCTGAACAAAGGGAGGATGAGAACCGTCTCTTGTCTACGGGCTCAATAACAATGGCTGTTCTAATGTTGTTCTCCTTTGAACAACAGGGGGGGGGTGAGAACCGTTTCTTGGCGAAGGGCTCAAAACGAACAATGGCTGTTCTAATGCTGTTCTCCTTGAACAACAGGAGGGGATGAGAACCGTTTCTTGGCGAAGGGCTCAAAACGAACAATGGCTGTTCTAATGCTGTTCTCCTTTGAACAACAGGGGGGGGGAAGCCTTGGGGAATTGGCGTCGGAAAGGCTCGAACCTTTTGCACTCAAGGAATATTGTCCTCCTTCTGGACAAGTGATGGTGAATCTCGAGGTCGAGGTCCCTTGGCGCACAAAGGGAGAGAGGGTCGTGGTGATGTTTCGCGACGAAAATCTGGATCTCCAATCTGATCTTAGTGGTAAAGTTTCCATATAAATAGCCAGGACATCTCCTTGGCGTGGGGGAAAATGAAGTGAAAGCTTGGAGGGAACGCACAGCCGGGCCGGAGAACAATGCCTTATCTGCTCATAAGCCCAACTCGATCTGGCGAGGTCGGCGTATGGGGGCGAACGGGGGGACGATAACCTCCTTGTTTAAACATTGACATCCGGTAGCTGTGATAAGACTCCAAGCCTCGAATCGAAGATGCACGTGGGCAGCATCGTGGTTATAAATAATACGGGATAGGAGTTGAAATTAAACGCAGCTTCAACTCGTTCTATTACACCCCTCCATTCCAGGGGAAGTTGTCACTTCGAAAAAAGAGAGAAGGGACAACGATAGAGCTCCGTTGTGGGGAACTCGTTTTCTTGTACCAACCGTACCTTCCTGCACCTAACTAGTATTACCTCAATACATATGATTATTTTGATCTTTAGATTACAGGGGAAAATAACCTTTAATACAACTTAATCAAAGAAAAAAAAAAGGGCATGGATCAATGAAATGATATAAACTTAGTACATACGGGACAAAATAATTTATACGTAAATTAATAAGAACAAATATATAGACATACAAAAAAATTAGACATTGAGCGTTACAAAATTCAGACATATACATTAATTAATTATATTACAAAAGAATCTTAAATTAAGTCGTACAAGACGGTATATACCTACATCGAGATACTAATCCTATGAATACAATTATTCTACTCTATTCGGTAACGCATTCCTACTGAGTGCGTCAGCGACCTGGTTATCGGAACTTTTTATCTAATTTATTTTAAACTGATACTCTTGCAAGAGTAAACTCCAGCGCATGATGCGGCCGTTTGAGTGTCTCACATTCCTAATATAGGCTAACGGACGGTGGTCGGTTCCTATTTGAAATTCTTTACATATCAAGTACAGCTTGAATTTGTCTATGACCCAGATAATTGATAGAGCTTTCTTTTCTCTAGTGGCATATCTCTTTTCGCGTGGTAATAGTTGACGACTAGCATATGCAACTGGATGACTCGTTCCGTCATCCACGTATTGAAGGAGTACACCTCCAATGCCCTCGTTGATCACGTCGGTCTCAATCCCAAAGGATTTTTCCGGGTTGGGCAACTTTAAAATGGGGGCAGAATGAACTTACTTTTGAGCTGATTAAAATGGGAAACAGCGACATCATTCCAACGTAAACGATCGGGGAAATTCTTTTCCTGAAGGGGGCATAGGGGGGCCAAAATTGCAGCGAAATTCGGAACAAATCGCTGATAGGGAGAAGCTGATCCTAGGAACGATCTTAATGGCTTCTTTGTAATCGGGAGGGGCATGTGGGCGATTGCCTTAATCTTGTTCTCGTGGGGACCTAACTTGCTTTGTCCTATTTTGAAACCCAAATATTTGATGGTTTCGTGAGCAAAATGGCATTTGCTGGGGCCAATGCTGAGGCCATTTTTACGCAGTCGCTCAAAAAGAGCTAATAGGGCGGGTAAATGGTGATTCCATTTAATTAGTTCTTGTAGCTGACTCTTCGGACGTGGTGTCAGCTGCGCGTCACTATCCAGGTCAGAGGGTTCTAAAGACTCGCCTGGTAGGGAAGGAGGAGGGTAATCGGCATCAGGTTGGATGCCTACTGTCTGGATTACATTAAGGGACTCCGCGGGGCAATCCTCTTCAAGCGCCGATGCTTCGTCCAATTCTACGAAGGTATCTCCATGGGCGCGTTGGGGGTTCTTTTTTTCTTGGGGTCCAGGGACAGTCTCCGTGTCCTTGTCTGGGGCCTTATCACCTAAGGGTGTTAGTGATTCACACTCCTCTTTTGCCGTCCTAAAGTCCTGGTTAGGGGTCTCCGAGAAATCGGACGGTATCGGGGTTCTGATGGGGACGGGCTCCTGGGCTTCTTTCTTATCTCGGCCTTGAGGAAGGGCGGCCTGAAACACAGGGTCGAAACTTACTTGGGGGCTCTGTCCTATAAGTACGGAACAGAATTTTATGGGTGCTACAATGAATTCAGCCCAGCCATTATAATATTGACACTGCAGGTAACATCTAGCGACGGGGAATCTGTTCGCCCGCCCAAGGTAGTCATGTACCACCGCAAATTTTTCGTGGTTAGAGGCCACTGGGAGGAGTTCGTCGGACACGATGAAACACGTACATCCTGTGTCCCTGACGAGAGTCGTTACTCGGCAGCTGTCCACGCTGCCCTCCTCATATTTCAAAGTTCCCGATGAACTTTTACCAAAAACAAAATTTACCTGGTGGCCTGACGGAGGGGGAGAAGTTTCTGCTTGGGTCTGTACCACCGGGGGAGCCGGGGTTGCATTAATCTGGTGAACTTGGTGGGCTGGTCCGCTTTTAAGCTTAGAATTTTGGGGGCAATTCCAGCTCATGTGGTTTTCTACACCACAGGTGAAGCATATGGTTGGTCGCTTCGGGAAGAGAGATGGAGGAGAAGTCTTAACGGGAGGTTTGGAGTCCCGTTGTTGGTTTTGGGGAAAGAAGTTTTGGGGTTTTACGGGGCTCGGAAACTTTGTCAGCTTTCCTGGGAAGGAGCGCGAGTCCGTCCTTCTTTCTTCTCGTTGGATTTCTTTTTCTCGTTCTTCTCGTTGTATTTCTCTTTCTCGTTCCCCTCGTCGGATTACTCTTTCCCTTTCTATTACTTCCATTTTTCTTTGAAATTCTGCTTCAATCCGAGCTAATTCAATCTGATGGTCAGCTTGTCTTATCCGTTCCTCTCTTTTTCTTTCTTCTTTTTTTCTTTCTCTTTCTTCCTCTTTTCTTTGCTCCTCTTGAATGTACTCAGTTAGTTCTTTTCCGGAGAGTCCACAGGACTCTCCTTGCGCTTTAAAGATTTCGAACTGAGTCATCTTTGCACTTGGGGGCGCACTAGTCAACCAACTAAAATTCCTTGCAACAAGAATTATGCCTCTATAGAATTAGCCTACCTAAATATGGGCACTGTCCTATTCGTACTTGGTTTCTCAATCTAAATAACCACTGACT
Organism: Ceratothoa steindachneri; assembly: GCA_963969495.1. Lineage (NCBI taxonomy): Eukaryota > Metazoa > Arthropoda > Malacostraca > Isopoda > Cymothoidae > Ceratothoa > Ceratothoa steindachneri. Next base: position 127,273,760 of record OZ018330.1, on the reverse strand, counting down.
AAAATCACAAAAAAAAACACAAACAAATTATTATAACCGTTCCTTGAGCTACTCCAGCTTCTTAAGTTTAAAAAAAAGGGGATAGCAATCGTTAAAACAAAAGGGAACTACTATATTCTATTATTGTAACGAATAACACTATGCTTTCCTCGACTGAGACCAGTGTTTGCAAAGATATAGCGTTAAACCTTACACACCTGATACCAAATTTAAATAGTATATATATATATATATATATATATATATATATATATATATATATATGTCGTAGAATGACTCCCGACGATACCATATATATAACACTATTCGTTGAGGGAACTTCCTTAATTATCTTTAGAGTGCGTTTACTGTCTGGCGGCCGATATTATGTATCTTCGATATGCTTAAGAAGTGGAACTGAGCTCAAGGATAATAATATTGCTATCATTAATAAAATAGAGTTTTATTAACAATAACTATCAATAAACACAAGACGGAAAATATTGACATAAACAGCGAATGAAAAGGGTCATGGAGACTCGGGTTAATCCGAGGATTTAAAAGATTAAAAAAGGTAAAACAAATATAGAGTTAAAGAGATGGGATGGTTCGATAAACAATTTAAAGCACAGGATAGAATTGACAAAAGGGATCAATACTCAAAGGTGAAGTTTGGCTTACGTAACTTTGGCACTAGTGGTGCAGTGGAAGGTGGCGCAAAGGAGTTTCGGTCCGCTGGCGAGTTCCAGCCGAAGGGGGGGGATAAAAGGATCCTGACGAGGCGTCTTGGAAAGAATAACCGTTACTCGACGAACGGCTTGAAGAACAATGGCTGTTCTACTTTGTTCTCTTCTGAACAAATGGGGGATGAGAACCGTCTCTTGTCTACGGGCTCAAGAACAATGGCTGTTCTAATGTTGTTCTCCTTTGAACAACAGGGGGGGGGTGAGAACCGTTTCTTGGCGAAGGGCTCAAAACGAACAATGGCTGTTCTAATGCTGTTCTCCTTGAACAACAGGGGGGGATGAGAACCGTTTCTTGGCGAAGGGCTCAAAACGAACAATGGCTGTTCTAATGCTGTTCTCCTTTGAACAACAAGGGGGGGGAAGCCTTGGGTACTTGGCGTCGGAAAGGCTCGAACCTTTGGCACTCAAGGAATATTGTCCTCCTTCTGGACAAGTGATGGTGAATCTCGAGGTCGAGGTCCCTTGGCGCACAAAGGGAGAGAGGGTCGTGGTGATGTTTCGCGACGAAAATCTGGATCTCCAATCTGATCTTAGTGGTAAAGTTTCCATATAAATAGCCAGGACATCTCCTTGGCGTGGGGGAAAATGGAGTGAAAGCTTGGAGGGAACGCACAGCCGGGGCGGAGAACAATGCCTTATCTGCTCATAAGCCCAACTCGATCTGGCGAGGTCGGCGTATGGGGGCGAACGGGGGGACGATAACCTCCTTGTTTAAACATTGACATCCGGTAGCTGTGATAAGACTCCAAGCCTTGAATCGAAGATGCACGTGGGCAGCATCGTGGTTTTAAATAATACGGGATAGGAGTTGAAATTAAACGCAGCTTCAACTCGTTCTATTACAGTACACAAATATTTGGTTTAAAGGGAATGGTCGTAAAGACGGAGTTAAATGTCTACGTGAGATACAGGTGGGTTAATTAGGGGATTAAGGAGGTCGGATTCAGGTCGATGATTTAAAGGGGGATTTTAAACCGGGGTGCATAAACAAAGAATGGATCGATTGGATTTGCCATATTCTAGATCAATCTGCAGTCGGCAAAGGATACAATTGCTTACGTTTTCGTTGCCGAATAGAAGCCAGTTAGGATACGATAACTGCGAAGGGGGAAGTCGGGTTACCTCTCGCTTCAGATGAAGGAGCACTCGTTGATGGCCTTCAGGGATGGGAATCGTCGCCAGATACTCGCTGATCGACTATGGGGGAGTTCACGGATGTCAATTTAGCCTTCGTTCTTGAATCGAAATCACCGATGAGGGGAGGCGAGAGTCCTTCAGCTCGCTCGCTGCAGTAGGTGGGAAGTCTATTAGTGCTCCTTACTAAACTGAGTGGAAGGATTATATAGACGCCTGGTGAGGTGGCATTTGGTTGCTTTGGCGGCCGCCTTCACACGCACGTGTAAGTTGGAGGAAAAGTCCGCTATTCCTTTGGGAGGGGGGAGGGGGGGATAACGTTGGCGTGGAATGTTCAGCGGACTTTGATCTTATGACGGAAGACAGGAATGTTGGCTGAAAGGTGACCATGGGAGACGATGAAATCGGTCTCTAAGCAATTACAGTTGGATCGTGACAACGGCGTAGGCTGCACCATCACCCTGGTTTTGCCATGCTTCCAAAGCTCCATGCGGTTAACTCAGGACCACGTGGGTACAGAAGGGCAGGTGGACTCCCTTCGACCTAATTCTGCTACAGATACGCGAGACATATGTGTCAAACGGTGCCCACTCTCGGATGCCTACCGAAGGGCCAATTCCTTGTCGCCATCTCGTTCACCCCAGGGAGCCCGTTCCTGTCCCAACCACGGTTTCTTGGACTATTGATCCATATGCGGCTTCTTTGCTTAACCTTTTTTCCCGATATTCATGAGCCATCTCTCTCCATAATGGAAGCTAATGCAAACTAGTTGTCTGCGGCCTTTTCAGATGCCCAGGAAACCATTAAGAGTATCCGACTATACTAGTCTTTGTCCTTGGTCGCCTTTAGACTAAAGTATCTTTTCTTAAACTCTAGTAAGAGACGAGGTGCAGTTGTAACGAAGATCAGAAGATTGTTCGGCCTTTTGAGGGTCACCAGTTATAGGGGGGCAACATTCTCTATTTTCAGTTTATCTTTATTCATCTATGTTATTCTTGATCATCTTGATTATGTCTAGACTGAATAAAGATGCCCCTTCCAACATTGACTCCATGTATCTGACTAATAGTATTCCTGTAGGCTAAGATTCCTTCTTCTTTAAGTTGGGTTGGCTGGGTTAATGATTGATCTTCTTTTTCTTAATGTATCTTACTTTTTAAACGACGATGTGATGATTCCTCCCAAATTCTGATGACGTGATGACTTCTTGATGCTTTTTGACGATTTTGATGGGATGAGATGAGTTGAGACGAGTTAGCCCTTGAAAGTCGATTTTCTTTCCGTTTTTCTTGACAGCGGTTTTCTCTTGAGTTGATTTCTTGAGTTGTCTTTAAAGCGTTTTTCGTGGTCTCTGTTTTCTTCGAGAATTTTCTTTGTAAAAATTGTAAACTTTGGGGTTCGATCTTGGGTCTTTTGAATCCCGAGGCTAGCACTCTACCATTACGCTACGGCGAAGTCCGTTCTGACTTGGTAATTTAATGGGCTATTTCTATTCTCGCTTTGGAAAGAAGTTTTTCTCTTATACATCTTCGCACCCCTACATGTTAACCATTCAAAGCTTCTCTTGGCTCTTTTTTGTGCAGAAGTTATTTTTGAGAGACATCGACAATCGCTATGTTCACCCTAGTATCCCTCTGATCTTCTGACCTTCCCATTCTTATCTTGAGGTGGATGAAAAACCTCCCTCTTCGGGCAGTTGTATTTCCCTTTCTAAGCTTGGCCGGTGGCGTGCTTACACAGACCATGAGTTTGTGCAGGATCCTTCTAAGTGATGGTCTTAGAAGAAATACGTTTTTTCCATCGCTTCCTCTTCTTCATCCAGGCAGGTCTGGAAAAAATAAATACTATCATAGATAAGTATGCTGGTCGTACCAAAATTGGTTTGGTTGTTGGTGTTTTCATAGTTAACGATTCTGTATGAGTCGCAGAGGTCCTACCTGCCGTATGGCCGTGTGCTTAGCCGATCAGTATCTAAGTTAGTTTCGCCGCATTAAACATCAGGAGAAGAAGATCCCTTTAAATCCTCAGACTTTTCTTATCGCCCTTCTGCTTAAGGCGGTTCATCAATGTCGATGATGACGTTGCTTTGCATGATGATGATGAAAGTCGAGATCAAGTGTCATTCCGTTCTTGCCACCGAAGGTGACTGTTCAGTCTAATTTGGGATCCACAAATTTTCTCGCATCTTGGCAGAGATATTGTTCCACAGGTACTACTCCTTCGTTTCGCTGATGTCGCGTGCGGTGGTTTTCTGCTTTTCTTCTTGAAGTGCTTTATTCTAATTTGGATAGCCCTTTTGAGAAGGATGATTTCCAGGCCTGCCTGCCTGTTGCAATTGTTTCTAGTTGTTGAGGCTGAATGGTACAATCTTTCAGCAGGTTTTTGCACTGGTCTTTGTAACGCTTCTTGGGGCTTCCTGCATTTTTGTTTCCCTCAAGTTAACCGTACAGTATTTGTTTTGGGAGCTGGAGGTCTGACATCCTGTTGTGACCCAGCAATCGGAGTTGTCGCTGTGCTAGGAGGGTTTCTATGCTGCAGGTTTAGGTCCTGTGATATATTTCCTCATATGTGATTTTGTCTTTCCATGATGTGACTAGGATCCTCTGGAGACACCCAATGTGGAACGTTTCTAAGCTGCGGACATGTTTTTTGTATATTGTCTAGCCTTCAGAGCCATACAGCAAGATGGATAGGCAGACAGCCCTGTTCATTGCAGCTTTAGTGTCTGTTCTCAAGTTGTTGTTTGAGAAAACTCCTTCCCTCAAGCGGCCAAAGGCAGAAGAGGCTAGGTTTATCCTTTTTTGTATTTCTGGGTCCAGTGAACAGTTAGAGGAGATCACACTGCCTAAGTAAATAAAATTCTACCACTTTGATGTCATCACTTTTTATGGTAAAGTGAAATGGTTCTTGTGGTTGGTTTATGCACTGTGCCAAGATTTCTGTCTTTTGTGCATTAACCATAAGACCCATGGCAGAGCATGTGGATGAGAGAGCATCTAGGGTGGCTTGGTGAACTTAGGCATCATGGACAACAATGGCACAATCATCTGCATATTGAAGTTCTATTACTTGGGTAGAAGAAACTTTAGTTCTGGCCTGAAATCAGCGGATGTTAAATGAACTGCCATCTATGCGGTACTGTATGGTAATACCTGCATCTCTTCCTAGGGAAGCATGGACAAGGTTGATGAGAGCCATGAGTTAAACATTAAAGAAAACAGGGGCAAGCACTCACCCCTGTTTGACTCTCATTTCCACATTGAAGGGTTCTGCTAATGATCTTCAGGCTTGGACCCGGACTTGTATCCCTTCATGCAGCTGTCTCAAGATGGTAAGAAATTTGGGCGTGCCTCAAACTTTAATAAGAGGTTCCATAGTAGAAGGCGATTTGCCGATTATTTAGGTGGTCATTTGGGGTCGCAGATACCACTTCACCGTTATTAGGAATTGACTTTCTAAAGCATTTTAATCATTTAGTGGATTGTGCGCGCGACATACTTATAGACGAACAAACCAAACTTGTATCGAAAGTGAGATTATATGGCGAACCTACGGTAGCCTAAATTATCAATGACCTTCAGCACCTACCGCCCTATTACAGAGCCATATTGGAAAAGTATGAGGTTCTGTACGGCCCGCACCCACTCAGCCTTCCTCATCATCGACGAACTCAGTGACGCATACAATCGAAACTAGTAGTGCTCCACAGACATTCGCAAGGCCAAGGCATCTTCCAATAGAGAAAGTAAGGTTGCCAAAGCAACTTTCGAAACACTATTGAAGGATGGGGTCGTGCTCTCGTCAAAATCACCCTGGGCTTCACCGATTCACATGGTGCCGAAGAAGTCGCCCGGTGAATACAGGGTAGTCGGCGATTTCCGAGCGCTCAATACGATCATCAAGCCCGGCAGATATCCGCAGCCACGAATTCAAAGTGTTACGAGCCACCTCTATGGCAAAAGGATCTTTTCAAGGTTGGACCTGGTTCATGCTTATAATCAAATCCCTATGATACAGGCAGACATATATAAAACTGCGGTCACATCCTCATTTAGTTTGTGGCAGTAGGTTAAGCTCCCATTTGGTCTCCGGAATGCAAGCTGCACCTTCTAAAAGCAAATGGGCACCCTGTTTCGAGGATTAGGGTTCGTTCTTTGGGTATATAGACGACATCCTGATATATTAAGACAATATGGACGACCACTAGAAACATTTTGAGAAACTCTTTGAAATCCTGGTCGAAAACGGTCTGATAATATCCTTGGAGAAGTGCGAGTTGGTGAAGGAGGAAATAGATTTTTTAGGGCATCACATTTCCGTGGGAGGAATCTGCCCATCAGCGAAGAAAATGGAGGAATTTGGAAGCATACCGTTACCAAAGGACAACAAGGAGCTCCAAGGATATCTGGGCATGTTAGGTTACTACCACAGAATAATTCCTAACTTTGATACTATTGCAGCCCCATTGACGGAGCTTGTACGCCTGCAACCGAAGGCTCGGGAGCTCGTGTGGAATGATGAGGCACAAGGAGCATTTGAAAATACAAAATCGACCTTAATCGGCTCCGTTAAACTCTGTAACCCGCTGTCCAGTTATTTTCCATACCAGGTCGTGACGGACTGCTCCCAATACGCGGCAGGTGTTGCCCTGCACAAAATGATTGACGGATCTGAAAAACAGGTGGCATTTTTTTCGACCAAGCTGAGCCGGACGGAGCAAGCATACTCCACCTACGACAGGGAGCTCCTAGTGGCGTATTTTACTGTAATGCATTTCAGGCACCTGATTGAAGGTCGCCACGTTACCTTGTGCACTGATCATAAGCCTTTATTATCAGTTTTTGCACCCCCATTAATTGCTGAAAGAGACATGCAACAACGCCATTGGGCAGTAATTCTAGAGTACGTCAGTGATATCGCTTACGTGAGTGGTCAGGACAACGTAGTTGCTGACTGTCTTTCAGGGAACGTCAATTCGGTCCGAATTGACTCTCTTAACCTCCGAGCTTCTGCATGCAGGAGAACTATCTTCAATCAATTACATAATCTGTTACACTCTGGAATCAAGGCTTCACTTTGTCTCATCAAATCTCGATATTTCTGGTTCAATATGGACAAGGATATTTGCTCTTGGACGAGGAAGTGCATCTCTTGTCAATCTTTGAAGATTAATCGCCACACGAAATCCCCGATCCGGCCCATTGATATTCACTGCCTGGACAATCCTATCCCTCACATAATCGGTATTTACTATCATGCATCGACCGAGCGAGGAGATGGATTGAAGCGCTACCGATCCCAGACATTAGGTCCGCAAAGGTTGCGTTAGCTTTCCGAGACGGGTGGATTTCTAAATTTGGAGTCCAGCTTTACGTAGTAACAGAAAGATGTGCCCAATTCGAATCAGAACTATACAAGAAACTGTCTGCCCTCGTTGGATTTCATCGTTTTTGCACCACGGTGTCCCGCGCGTTCACTAACGGGTGAAGTAAAGGCACACCGGATTTTGAAGTGCTCAATAATGTCCCGTCGACAAGGTTGGCTGGTAGCACTCTTAATTGTCATTCTAGGCATTCGCTCTTTGCGCAATGATTCGGTATTTTCACCTTTGACGGCAGTCACAGGAACCACTCTTTTCTGCCCCAAACCTTTAGTTCATCATCGTCATCGAAAGCCAACTCCAAATTTATTAAAGAACTGGCATCAACCTTGGCACAGGTCGACTTCGCGTAGGCATCCATAGGGCACCTGCACTCGGTGCCCAAGCCTTTCGTGCCCCCAAATCTTCGTGAAGCAACTCATGTGTGAGTGGAAATTGACCGCGTTCTCAAACCACTAGAAGCGCTATGTGCTGGCCCTTTCCCGGTAATCAAGCGCGGCGATAAGATTTGCACTTTGGAATTCCCTGGCGGAAGAAGGGACACTGTCTCAGTGGACATAGTAAAACAGGCGAGATTACCTTCCTTACATAATGGTAACGTGCTGGAAGATCATCAACGCCAATGGACTCAAGCAGAAAACAGAAAGAGTACTATGTGCACTTCCCCTAGTAGAGTGTATGGCACGGAAGAGAACGATGCCACAAGAAGTCGACCGGACACTTCTACAGGAACCTGAGAGAGGAACGGCAAGGCGAACGTTTTCACGCGAATCCTGGTGTAGGCAATATTGTAGCAAAACATTTAATGTAAGAGAAAGAGGCATAAATATATTTACTCGTTGCTTCCTCTATAGCTTTATTACATGCCTTATTAGGTGTTTGTTAAGTGTCGTATTTATATTATGTAAAAACCTAAAGAAGGATAGGATAAAAATTGTGGATAAATTGTATATAAATATATTAGATTTTACTATTAATATATTATATAGCAGAACATAGCATAAATAGGGCCATTTAGTACATATATTCACTTATGTAAGTTTCAATGCCCTGTGCGTATGTTGTAAATGCTGTCAGATATTAAGTGTGCCAAAAATAAGTATTTCACATATATCTACCTATGTAATGTTATACGATATTTTCTCACCCACTAGATTACTGGCGGGGGAGTATTGTAGTGATCGGATTATGTAATAGGTAGGCTACTAGCACCAAGTTGCAGGATTCAATAGGCCCAGCAAACATCCTTACAAAATGGACGCTCTGTTGTTTATTAAATACCATCATACTCCACTCATATAAAATAAATATCTAAAATTGGAATAAGGAATTGAGAATGTATAGCTTAATTTGCATCTATGAATTTGAATACAAAATAAGGAATGTAATATATTTGTTAATATATATATATATATATATATATATATATATATATATATATATATATATATATATATATATATATATATATATATATATATAAGGAAAGCGACCGTTGGAAGTGAGCGTGAGACAAATAATGTACGAACGCGCGAAAGGTCAGAATCACTTGTGTCAATAAGACAAGGCGTAAATAAACATTTCACGTCTCAGAATAGATTTCTCAAAAGACGGAAGTCTACGGAACACCTAGTTAAATACACCCAGTGACTAAAGGGAATTGTATCACTAAGCTGCGACAAGCGTATCCTGTTATATAGATAAAACTTGGGAGATGTAAGTAAATTGTAATACACAGCCGTTCAAAACTCCGCCCAGGGGTGAAACTTATGAGCCCCGACGACAAAGATTTGTCTCGCAGGCAAGTCTAGCCCCCCGCCCCCTGGAAATGAAGCTGTATATATAGGCGAGCAATGAGAAGAATACAAAAGTTAAGAGTTAAGCATTCTAATTGCTATTAAGTATTGCCATAATGTATTAGCATTTACAGAATCTCTTTTAAATTCACGAAGTCTTGTCAGTCCACCATTTAATAATTTGCGTTGAATATATAAAGACTGCTAGTCACCCGCAAAGTAACTTCGTGACGTGCCGCTTGCCCCGTTAGAGCCGAATATTAGAATAAAGTGTATATTTTGCAACGTCCTTCTTTACCTCTATCAGAGAGAGAGAGCAAAAGAGAGACGGACAGGGAGAGAGAGAGAGAGAGAGAGCGAGAGAGAGAGAGAGAGAGAGAGAGAGAGAGAGAGAGAGAGAGAGAGAGAAAGCGAGTCGCGTAGATTAAGAAAAAAAGGAGTATCTCACGGACGAAAAACATTCCATCGGAACCTTTCGGTAAACTTCCGGAGCGATAACGAGTCAAACTGGAGCCGGGACACCATTAAGCGATATGGTGCTAAAACCATCGCCTTCGTGTCATTGGAACAGAATCGGAATCGATTCCTTTGGCAAACAAAAGAGCTTCCGATGCAGTCGTATATATTCCCCAGCCCGGGAATGATCAAATGAGTATTCGGGACGCGAGCTGTATCTACGCCGCTTTCACACAAGCAAAAATCACGCAGTGCTCCCACACTACTCACGCACCATCTTGAGAGGTAATTAGAGTCATCCAAGGACGACACGCACTTCTCGAGCAACTCCGTGGCACCCTAAGGGCTCGCCGACAAAAAACATTATTCGGAACGACGGAAGTCAAGGACGAAAGACGCATTCGAAAATAACGCGCTTATCTACGCTTCTCCGTGGAGAATACTCCCTCGAGAGACTACTCGAGGTCTCCTCCAGAAAATCGTAAGCCATTACATTTTTTTTTTTCATCGTCGAAGAGGCGTGATGCTTTCCGACCGAAACACTCACTTCATAGTCTCCTCTCGATCTCTCTCGGCTCAAACAATATCATTCTTGTAAATTCAATTCAATTTTCATTTGCCCAACGATTAACGTAATTGTTAAAGTGTATTATTCTTGTTAATCTATTTGTTGTTTGTATAGTATTAAAGATGATTTTGTTTCGCTTGTTTGTATCCTATAGCCACCCGAAGCCTGTTGAAATAGTATTCAACTTGGCCAATATTAGAAGTTGCACTCGTCTTTAATGCCCAGCCCCCTTTTTCCGCATCTAGGGAGGACAGCAAATGTCACGGAGGACTGCCTGATCCTAAGGCAACCTCGATTACTCCAAATTCTCGGTAAGTCCAGACAAATTAAGAACGCAGTGAAGAAATCATCTTTGGAGTCAGATACATAATCATCTTCACCAGAATTTGTTAAACCCGCTTTTATTTATGATAACCTTGAGACTTACCCGCTATAAATTGGTGACCTCTTCATTTCAACTCATAAAGTGGTGATTTTACCTCTTCAAGCTTACGAAGCAATCCAGATCAGCCCCTCCATGCTTAAAGGTTTCAAAAACCATGACATTAACTTGATTGTATGATAAACCAAGACGATCAGGTCTATTCCAGATAGCATCACATTCCATAACGTTTCTCTAAACGTCAAAATCACACTAGTCACAGCGTCTTGATGGTGAAGACATCCAGGAATTGCCTGATGCTCTTTCCTATCCTCTGTGTTAGTGTTGTTTTCAATTGACTTACCCCAAGATAATAACATCCAAATTATCAACTGCCTCTTGTTAATCATCATCATCATCATCATCATCACTAACTCTATAATTTAGGAGGGGATTTTTTGAGTATTTGAATAATAATTTCATCTTAGTTTGGTTATGACTTATGTTTTTTTATCAAAGTTATTTCTAATAATTCCTTTACCAGAAAAAACGTATTTTGCTCTTCGTAGAACCTCATATCTTATTTTTCTTCTCTCTAGATAACAGTCTACTGTTTAGTATTCCAAGATTGCATGTAAATCTCATATATCGAGTAGGCTGTTTAATTCCAGCAAAAATGCTCTTCTTTTTCCTTTTGGGAGTATTTTGCTTTTCATCAAGCATGGTCTATCTGGGGTAGTTCCATGAAGGTTTTGATTTCATTCTACTTTATCAGTGACTTGATCTTAACCATCTCCCAGAATGAGATGATAGATTTAACTTCTTCATATACAAGATCTTGAACTTTGGACCTGCCTGAATTTTCTGGTAAATTCTGAAGATTAAGGAAATACTGGAACGGCTATCTTTTGGTGGAAACCTGAGAACCATTGATAAAAACTGAAGGTTATCTAACCAGGTAAGCTTCAATCAGAGATCTCGTAAATGGCTTAATTTATACCTTTTGTGTACAATACGTGTTGGTTCTGAGAAAACAACTATGTGCCTACGGGCCTCTCTCAGCTGCTTGGGAAGTTGTAAATTGTAGATGGTTTTCTAGATTCTGATTGAGTTCCTGCTTTTTCCTGAAAAATTATATATAACTATAATTATTATTTATTCATTTGATATCTAAATTTTGCTGTCTTATTTAGGTCAAATTTATAGAGCAAAACTAGATTCAAGGGGCCCCGGAGCTGGTGCTCTTGAGTAATTTTAAAGGAAAAAATTGAAACCTTCATGCGATTATGCTTCCAACAAACTGTGTCAAAATAGTTGTGATTTTTGGCTTTTTTTCAGGTCAAAGGGGATGGGAAAATTTATAGAAGAGTAAGAAAATTAAAAAAAGTTGATTTTTGAACAGGGCTACTTTTGTGGCCATTTTTTGTTTGGTCATTCTCCAAAGTTGTAGTAGAGATGACCTCATATTCTATTAAAGAAGTTTATAAATTTAAAGGAAATGGGGAACCGGTCCACAATTTGGAGGAATACAAAGCAAAAATTTATATATATATATATATATATATATATATATATATATATATATATATATATATATATATATATATATATTATATATATATATATATAATATATATATTATATATATAATATATATATATTATATATATATATATAATATATATATTATATATATAATATATATAGATATATATATATATATATATATATATATATATATATATATATATATATATATATATATATATATATATATATATATATATATATATATATATATATATATATATATATATATATATATATATATATATATATATATATATATATATATATATATATATATATATATATATATATATATATATATAGGTTATTAGGCTTATGAGACCGAGTGGGGGAGACAAAGAATTGAAGGTACAAAATTAGGGTGAGTTAATAGAGAATTATATATAAGATCCGTGTGGGTGGTCGGGGGATGTCGCTGTTTTTAGAAATACTTTGAAATCGGAGGAGGACAAAGATACGTGCACCATGGAGACGGAAGAGCGACTAATGCCCGCCCCGGGTCCTACGGCCTTATATAGGCAAGGCTTAGGCTGTAGGGCCTGGGCCATACCAATTGTCTTTTTCGAAGGTCCGGGACGGAGCATCAGCGAGGTCATGGTGTCCTCTGGTGAAACGGATGTTACGAGCCAAGTTTCGGATTTTTTGAGAAAAACCGACCAGGCTCGCAGGCGACATGTTGTTTAACACGACCGGAGGGATCTTTCCTCTAAGGGTGTTGTATCTGGCTGGTTGACAGGCTGAAAAAATTTTGGGGTATGAGAAAAGAATCACAGTAAACACTAGAATTAGAGACTCGAAGTAGAAGGCCATGTTAGGAAGATTGATATTATTGGTTGGTATGGCAACGCTGTCACTAAATGTGGCAATAGCCAGCCCACTTAAGCGAACATCACAGCCCAGTCACTATTAGGGCCGAGGACCGCTTTTTGAACCAGTGTCTCCACCTGTGTCTGTCGACCATGTGTATGAGGAGGATGAGTCTTGAGTTTGTGTGACCGTGCTTCATTTATATATATATATATATATATATATATATATATATATAAAGGGTGTGCCATAAAGCCAAATCGAAGTTAGCAGTAAATAAAACAGTGTTATTGGTGAAAATTTATTGATTTCACTATTGGATCATGTTATTTGAGTCATGACAATTATGTCTGAAAAATAATATCGCCTAAATGTTGGCCAAAGCTTGGGTGGCACACCTCCACTCGATGGTCAAAATTTTTGATGACGTCTCTGCATAGTTGCTCGTCGATCTCATCAATATGCCTTATTATCTCATCCTTCAGCTGTTGAATTGTTGTTGGCTTGTTGGCATAGACCTTACTTTTGAAATGACCCCAAAGGAAGAAATCTAAAGGCATCAAGTCACACGATCGTGGTGGCCAATTGGCCTCGCTGTTTCAAGAAATGATGCGACCTGGGAACTTCTCATTCAATAAAGCCATTGTTGCATTTGATGTGTGGCATGTGGCGCCGTCCTGTTGAAACCACAAATCTTCGACATCCATAGAATTCAATTCAGGCCATAAAAAGTTGGTTATCATGGCACGGTATCGCTCGCCTGTCACCGTAACAGAATTCCGGCATCATTTTCGAAGAAATACGGCCCAATGATTCCGCTAGCAAAAAATGCACACCAAACAGTGACCCTTTGTGGATGCAGTGGCTTTTCAACAATCTTCCTGGGATTTTCATCAACCCAAATACGACAAATTCTGCTTATTAACGAATCCACCAAGATGAAAATGGGCTTCATCACTAAAAATGATTTTTTGTGAAAAATCATCATGGGCTTGTTTTTGCTCGTGCACCCAATTGACGAATGTACGGCGCTTCAAATGGTCAGCAGTCTTCAGTTCTTGTGTCAGTTGAATTTTGTAAGCGTGTAGAGACAAATGTTTCGTCAAAATTCGATGTAACGTTGTTGTGGAGAAGTTCAATTCCTGCGCGCAATGACGAATAGAGGTGTCTGGATTTTTGGCCACATTCTCACGCACTGCAGCAATGTTTTCAGCTGAACGGCGTAAACGAGCACGCAATAGCGTTTTCATATCTGCCACCGACCCCGTTTGTTTGAATTTACGAACAATTTTCCCAATTGCACTCTCAGTTGATCGATTATGTTGCTAAAAAAATCACGGTCCCAAAATGCGTTTCTGTTTGAACGTCCATTTTCATAATAGTTTTCGATAACTTTAACACGTTGTTCGATTGCTAATCTTTTCAGGTTTGTTAAATCTGAAAGAAAAAGAAAAAAATCATTAGACACTTAAATTTAACTCACATTTAAAATCGGTCCAAGTTATTGGAACACCCTTTATATATATATATATATATATATATATATATATATATATATATATATATATATATATATATATATATATATATATATCATAAGTAGCGCATACTTTTAACTATGATCAAAGCGGTGCTCGCTGCCTCAGTGTGCCTGGTTCGAATCACCTGCCTGCACGGATTTTTTCGAAAAAGGTAATAAAAATATTGCTGCAAGGAAAAATTATCCTGTTTTCTCTTTCAATGTGGTTTAATGGATTCATTTTCATCATTCTTTCGCGCTACTTTGAGATATATATATATATATATATATATATATATATATATATATATATATATATATATATGTAACTATCTAAATTAAACTTTTGCTTTTTATTCCTCCAAATTATGAACCGATTCCTTTTTTCTTTAAATTTGTTAACTTCTTTAATAAATATGAGATCATCTCTCGGCTAGTATAGTGGTTAGCGCGCTTGCCGGGTAATCGCTGGGTCGGCAGTTCGAATCTCCGTCCTATTTACTAGGAAGGTTACCACTGTGACTAGGCATCACGGTCAGGAGTTGAGGTTTGCTCTAGCTGACGTCCGCCGAAGAAGCTAAAAGTAGTTTGATAGGAGGAATGGAACCAGCAAACTTTAACATAATAATAACTTTAAACTTGTCATTCTTTTTGACCTATGGCCATCATTGTACAATAGAAGTCGTACTAACCGTGAAAAGATTATTTTGTATTGGGATGTTAATTGTGGTTTTTCACAACTATCCCAAACGAACAGTCATTTTGGACTAAAAGCTCTGCTAGAGTGTGTGACCAGACTAGGCTTCTTTTGGGGTGTTCCTTTCCAGTAGAAAAACAGCACACAAAACTAGCAAATTAAAAAAAAAACTATATCACCCCCCCACAATTAATCTAACCTAAAAAAAAAGCTAAAAATAACTAGCCTACCTGACCGCACACCTAACACAAACATTGTTTTACTGGTTCATATCAAGCAATCAATGACAAGATGGCTGCCAATCTATTTTTCGTCATAACATCCTAATTAGAAATTTGCGCCCCTTAATAAATGCTTTGGAGTTGTTTATCTGTAGAATACCACTCCATCTTCAGATTATGCGAAATTTGAAAATGTTACAAAGAATTGTAGAACTTTAAAACGCCGGAGTGAGGGGGGCTCCACCCAAAATATCAGATTCCTAATGATATATATGGAAGACTGGTAAAGACGCTAACTATTTAAAGATATATTCAGTGTAATTTAGAGAGAGGGAAGTGTGCCAGGTCGTCTATCAAACTCGGTAGTTGCTGTTTTTTTTCAACACTTTTAATCCTTTTTGTATTTCCTTACCTCAGTGAGTTTAACGTTCAAGCCTTTGTTTTCTTAATCAATGTAATTTTGTGGTCACTGGAATACTTGCAAGTGCACTGATTCCTGGTTTTAGATTATTTCCTTTCCAGTTAATGAATTTATAACTTTAACTTATATGTCTACTACGGATCTTTTCATTTTTTTATTTATATATTTTATCCACTTCTGATCCTTTTGTTAATTTCATTTTTATATAATTAATTTCCATTGTACTTTCTTTTTTTCATGTAATCTTAAGGCCAACTTAGGGTAGGTCAAAATTTCACTTTATTCATGTATATTAGTTAGCTTAATATAGGTAGGATGTCTCTTTGCCTCTGCATCTGGCTGCTTTAAAATGCTTATTTGAATAGTCTTCGTTTAGTGTTCTCAGTTGGTTAGTGGTTTCTTCGGGCATATTTTGATATATTTTTTCCCATATAGCGATTGCGTGATTATGGAGTGTCACGTTAATATATATTTTATTTAGCTCATGTTGCAATGTTGAGGAGATATGATCCCAAATGGTCGCGTTTGTGATAAACCTCAGGGCCTTGTTGAGCTTTCTTTCTGCTTCTCTTAGTGCTGAATTGCTTAAGGTATGTATGGAAATGACGGGATATAGGAGTTGTGGTCTTACATGAAGTAGGTATAACTTTCTCTCATTGGAATGTGATAGTAGCCCAAATTTGAACAGAGAACGGAGCGTCATTTGGGCTACAGCGAATATTTCCTTGTATTGTGATTTATTTTACCCTTTGGTTGTCGTTTTTAGAGTAGAGCAAGGGTAATATTCTCAGCTTCTACTACTACATACACTGTCTTATTGTCTCCCATTGTTATCATCTTAGAGAATGCAGTGGCGAAAGTCCTTTCCCGTTCTTATAGCGAGACAGCATTTCTCCCAGTTGGCTCCCAGTCAATTGCAATTCACTTGAAGCAATTTCCCTTCCAGATCTATCTAAGAGAAGACGCAGGAGCACCCTCGACGTAAAGATTGTTACGGGAAAGGCCGCACTCTTCGCGAAGGCAGAACTCCTTAAGCTGCTGGCCGTCGAAGAGGTTGAGGGAATGGTTTCCTCTAAAGAATTAATGGGGTAGGTTTGGTTCCTCATGCGAGTCTTTGCCTTCCTCTGCCTCGGAATATTTGAGGGATCGGCGGGGCAGCTTCAGAGTCGGGGCTGCCTCTTTCGCAGGGTCCCTCACCTCTGAATCGATCGTCCCATCTAGCCTTGGATGGGGGCGTGAGTCCAAATGCGCTCTTGGTGTTGTCCTATTTTCATGAAACAACATTAGGAATCCACAAAGACGGTCTGACGACCATCTTCGTGAAGTTTACTTCATGTGAGTTTAACGACTCAGTAGAAGCGCACTTCCGTTTCGCCTTACAGGAAACGGTCATGCAGGGGGAGAGGGAGGGTCCTGGTTTATTTGAGGTGGAACGTTAGCCAATGGAAATGCCTATTCTACCTGGGAAGTGCCCGAGGGAGGTAGAATCTGCATCATGGTTTCGAATGGGCGAGAAAGTGTCCGTGATTGTAGGTCTAGGGAGTCCAGGAACAGAGGATGCATTTTTAATTTAGGAGGCATAGGATGTCTTATACAGTGACAGGGCATAGTTACTTACCCGCGAAAAGGAAATTATTTTGCAGCTTGAACGGCTAGTACCTCCTTTTTTCTTTAAATTTGTTAACTTCTTTAATAAATATGAGATCATCTCTCGGCTAGTATAGTGGTTAGCGCGCTTGCCGGGCAATCGCTGGGTCGGCAGTTCGAATCTCCGTCCTATTTACTAGGAAGGTTACCACTGTGACTAGGCATCACGGTCAGGAGTTGAGGTTTGCTCTAGCTGACGTCCGCCGAAGAAGCTAAAAGTAGTTTGATAGGAGGAATGGAACCAGCAAACTTTAACATAATAATAACTTTAAACTTGTCATTCTTTTTGACCTATGGCCATCATTGTACAATAGAAGTCGTACTAACCGTGAAAAGATTATTTTGTATTGGGATGTTAATTGTGGTTTTTCACAACTATCCCAAACGAACAGTCATTTTGGACTAAAAGCTCTGCTAGAGTGTGTGACCAGACTAGGCTTCTTTTGGGGTGTTCCTTTCCAGTAGAAAAACAGCACACAAAACTAGCAAATTAAAAAAAAAACTATATCACCCCCCCACAATTAATCTAACCTAAAAAAAAAGCTAAAAATAACTAGCCTACCTGACCGCACACCTAACACAAACATTGTTTTACTGGTTCATATCAAGCAATCAATGACAAGATGGCTGCCAATCTATTTTTCGTCATAACATCCTAATTAGAAATTTGCGCCCCTTAATAAATGCTTTGGAGTTGTTTATCTGTAGAATACCACTCCATCTTCAGATTATGCGAAATTTGAAAATGTTACAAAGAATTGTAGAACTTTAAAACGCCGGAGTGAGGGGGGCTCCACCCAAAATATCAGATTCCTAATGATATATATGGAAGACTGGTAAAGACGCTAACTATTTAAAGATATATTCAGTGTAATTTAGAGAGAGGGAAGTGTGCCAGGTCGTCTATCAAACTCGGTAGTTGCTGTTTTTTTTCAACACTTTTAATCCTTTTTGTATTTCCTTACCTCAGTGAGTTTAACGTTCAAGCCTTTGTTTTCTTAATCAATGTAATTTTGTGGTCACTGGAATACTTGCAAGTGCACTGATTCCTGGTTTTAGATTATTTCCTTTCCAGTTAATGAATTTATAACTTTAACTTATATGTCTACTACGGATCTTTTCATTTTTTTATTTATATATTTTATCCACTTCTGATCCTTTTGTTAATTTCATTTTTATATAATTAATTTCCATTGTACTTTCTTTTTTTCATGTAATCTTAAGGCCAACTTAGGGTAGGTCAAAATTTCACTTTATTCATGTATATTAGTTAGCTTAATATAGGTAGGATGTCTCTTTGCCTCTGCATCTGGCTGCTTTAAAATGCTTATTTGAATAGTCTTCGTTTAGTGTTCTCAGTTGGTTAGTGGTTTCTTCGGGCATATTTTGATATATTTTTTCCCATATAGCGATTGCGTGATTATGGAGTGTCACGTTAATATATATTTTATTTAGCTCATGTTGCAATGTTGAGGAGATATGATCCCAAATGGTCGCGTTTGTGATAAACCTCAGGGCCTTGTTGAGCTTTCTTTCTGCTTCTCTTAGTGCTGAATTGCTTAAGGTATGTATGGAAATGACGGGATATAGGAGTTGTGGTCTTACATGAAGTAGGTATAACTTTCTCTCATTGGAATGTGATAGTAGCCCAAATTTGAACAGAGAACGGAGCGTCATTTGGGCTACAGCGAATATTTCCTTGTATTGTGATTTATTTTACCCTTTGGTTGTCGTTTTTAGAGTAGAGCAAGGGTAATATTCTCAGCTTCTACTACTACATACACTGTCTTATTGTCTCCCATTGTTATCATCTTAACCTTAAGGTTTGTCTTTATTTTATTTATCTTTTCATGATGTTAAGATTCACTTTTTCTCATCTTGTTCTGTTGGCTATATCGATGAGGTTATGATAGTCACTCGTTACGATTTGGGTGATATCATCCCCCAGTTGTACATACTGTGCAAAGTGGTAATTAGGATGAGGGAGGTCGCTGGTATAAACTTCGTACAGTGTAAAACTCAAGCATCCCCCCTGTGGTATACCTGCCTCCAGGTCTGAAAAGTCCCTTCGATACCGTTTATATATATCATAGCCTTTCGATCTTCAAGGTTATTGCATAAAATCTTTGTCATACCCTCCCCCATGCCTAGGTTGTGATTTTTCCTTTCAAACCCAGTATCCAGACCTTATCTAAGGCCGAGACCACATCTCTCGCCACTACATCTACCCTATTGTCTTTGGCCTTGGCGATAGCAATCCTCTCAGTTAGTAAGGCTAATGCCTTCTAAGTTTCGGGGTTTCTTCGAAAACCATGTTGTTGGTCGTAGTATACTCGTAGCTTCTCAGTTTTCAAGTATCTCGTGAGTCTGATGTTCAAAAGTTTCTTGAAGAGTTTGTCTATGAACTCTAGAAGATAGATTGGCCTGTAGCTGCTAATTGCTTTTTTGTTTTCCGGGCTTTAATAGAAATATAATGTTGGCCTTTTTTTAGCAAATCGGGAAGGTGGCCAATATTTATACATGCATTGAAGATATTTAGTGTTGCTTCATTGACATTTGTAGGTGGATTTATAAGGTGCATTTTTGTGATTTCCATCATTCCCGTTGCTTTCTCTTTCAAACTTTTTAAGGCAGTTTCATATTCTTCGTTAGTGAACGGCCGGCCTTCTTCCCAAGCATGGTGGGTTCTTTCTAACCAGTTGGCGTATTGCAAGCTCATCACTCAGTTCTCTCAACCTCGTTACTACTTCTTCCTCATAATCTTCGTCAAATTCCTCGTTTTCCGAGTTACTTATACTAAATCTATCACTTCGATACTCTCTGAAATGATGTTCTATGTCTCTATCTCTAGTAATTCCTTCGATGTTGACCAATATGTGTATTTTTTCTTCGGAAGAGTTTCTCTCAAACTCTTAGCCTGGCTCCAAAGATTATCGAGTCACCTTATGTGTCTTTGTTGCTAATTATGCTGTCACATGTCTGCTTGTTTTTTTTCATGATGGGTTGTCAGATGGTATACCTTAGTTCTTAAAACTCCCCATAACGATTGGCCGTATTTCCATACAACTTTATGTCATTAATAAGGGCTCCCATGCAGTCCATCCTCTCGAAGATAATTCTGTCCCACCTTGGGGCCGGGAGATTTATCTATGCCGTACAGAAGTTAGCTAGACGATCAGCCTCCTTATTTTTTTTATTATTTTGTATTTACAACTTTAAATAACATATGGCATATTTTAAAATAAAATATTTTGAATTCAGTCATAGAACAAAGGTTAGAAGCACGAATTGTTAATATGAGCTGCAAGGATGAATATGACTGGCCACTAATTGTTATAAAGATATGGTGAATCTTCAGAAAACCTACGCCGTATTTCTAGTATTAAAAACAGTATTAATGGTGTTTTTAGGCATTGTAGTCATCATATATGGTTTCGGTTTGACGCGAAAAGCACATATTTTTAAGATAGTCCTCCTTTGATGGGCTCAAAATTAGATTAAAATAAGTCCACGTTGCCTTTTCTTAATGTGAAAATAAACCAGGCTTTCGAATTGCTAATACTACTAGTTGATTAAAAATAACGTGGAGGGGTGCCCACACAATTAAAGGAAGGTATGGGGCGAAGTCCCTCTATTTGAAAATAATTACCTTAGGGTTCAAAAACCATTCGAAAGCCTAGCACTAGGTTAAATCAGGCAACGTGGACTTATTTTAATCTCATTTTGAGCCCATCAAAGGAGGACTATCTTAAAAATATCTGCTTTCGTCGCCAAACCGAAACCATATATGGCGACCATAATACCTAATAAGGTTTTTAATACTAAAAATACGGCGTAGGTTTTCTCAAGATTCACCCCAAATATTTTGAATTAAGGAATAAACTAAAAAAAAAATCAGTTAAATTATAGTTTCTCCTTTTTTCACTTTCTCAAGATTTTTCTCAATTATAGAATTAATCTTAATGGTCTGACTGTACATATTTTACAGAATGCCAGGTAACTTTTTTTCAATGTTAATAAACAAAATATCGTATCACATTATCCATCTCCCCCGTGCCCCCCAAAATGCAAAACAAATATGCCAAAAATATGCATATACATAGAAGAAAAAAAACCTTGAGTATATCTTTCAATAGTTACCGTCTTTAACAGTCCTCTTCTTCTTCATCATCATCATCATCATCATCATCATTAGCTCTATAATTTAAGAAAGGGGAATTTTTTGAGTATTTGAATAATAATTTTATCTTAGTTTGGTTAGGATTTATGTTTTTTTTATCAAAGTTATTTCTCATAATTCTTTTATAATATCAAACCAGGCAATGGCTTCGCCACTGCCCCCTTGCGCTTGGCTACTAAAATTAAAATTTAAAATCTAAAAAAAAGCAGCCATGGTTAAACTTTTATAAATTTTCTGAACTTCACCATTTGTAATTCTTTGGGTTTTAAAGATTCACAAAGTTTCGATACTTATATTTATTTCTGAACTTCACCAGTTTGTTTTTTGATATTATAAAAAAGAATTATTAGAAATAACTTTGATAAAAACATAAGTCCTAACCAAACTAAGATGAAATTATTATTCAAATAGTAAAAAAATCCCCTTCTTAAATTACAATTATATAGTTAGTGATGATGATGAAAACAAAATGGTGAAGTTCAGAAATAAATATAAGTATCAAAATTTTGTGAATTTTTTAAAACCCAAAGAATTACAAATGGTGAAGTTCAGAAAATTTATTTTTATATATCTTCTTCTATAACTATATTTTAGCAACGTTATATTTTGAAAGGTGGAGAATTTAGCTTAGAGTTCTTTTTTAAAATTATTATAATTGTCGAAATTCAGAAAATTTCTAAAAATTTTACCATGGCTGCTTTTTTGTAGATTTTAAATTTTAATCATAGTAGCGAAGCGCAAGCTCACCCTCGGAGGGGACGGTGTCGAATCCATTGCCTGGTGTTTTTTATATATTATAGGGAATCTGATATTTTGGGTGGAGCCCCCCCTCAATCCTGCGTTTTAAAGTTCTACAATTCTTGGTAACATTTTCAAATTTCGCATAATCTGAAGATGCAGTGGTATTCTACAGATAAACAACTCCAAAGCATTTATTAAGGGGCGCAAATTTCTAATTAGGATGTTATGACGAAAAATAGATTGGCAGCCATCTTGTCATTGATTGCTTGTTTTGAACCAGTAAAACAATGTTTGTGTTAGGCGTGCGGTCAGGTAAGTTAGTTACTTTTAGCTTTTTTTTTAGGTTAGATTAATTTGAGGGGGGGGGAGTTGATTTAGTTTGTTTGTTTTTTAAGTTGCTAGTTTTTGTGTGCTGTTTTCCTACCGGAAAGGAACACCCCAAAAGAAGCCTAGTCTGGTCACACACTCTAGCAGAGCTTTTAGTCTAAAATGACTGTTCGTTTGGGATAGTTGGGAAATGACTGTACTTGCATTCTCGCATGAATAGTATGGTCGCTTAGAAGCTGTAAATGGATTTAACAAGAAAGATTTGGAGATGAAAGAGAAAATGTAGATTCAAAGACAAAAAAAGGAAATGTACCTTGTCGGAATCAAATTAATAAAAAATTAAACTAAACGTGTTTAAATAACCTACTACACTTAACCTTCTATATCGTAGTTAAATTACCATCATCGTTGGTAATCTGCATTTCTTAAATCGGTGCAATAAAACTCTTTTTATTTCCGAGGATTATGACGTCATAGCAGTGGCAAATAATAGCTTTATGTATTGAGAAAAATATTACGTTCAAGTGCGAATAATTCGAAAAATAGTTCTTTGCGCGTCGAATAAATAGCAACATACAATTCAGTAAAGCCAATAGAATCGATTGAAAGTAATTTTCTTTTAATAAAACGTTGGAGTTGTTCATATGTAGAATTTCTGATGCCATATCGTCAAAATACACAATATAATTTGGGGGGAAACACAGAATTAAGGTGGATTAGTAGATCTGAAGGGAAGGAGAAGTTACCACAGATTTTCGAAAGGAAAGTAAATTGATCTCATAATCGTGACATCCTATGGTTAAATTCTTTCCTTTTAAAATGGTCGCCTGTACGTTTTTTTAAATTCATGTACATAACAGATAGTTAAAAAATTAGAGAAATACTGGTTTCAACCATGGCGCACGCACGATCTTTAATTCTCGTTTTGTTGGGGATGTTTAGGTTAGCTAAGGGCCTCTTCAGACGACACGTTATGGTGGCCCCTCCAGTTTTCTTGGCCACCACTCACTCCTCCAGAAGGGCAATTTTCTTCTTGGCCGCACTGAAAGTCGCTTTTCGTGTGAAGAGCTCCGTTAGCTTTTATAGTAATATCTGGTGGCGCTCTTAGGTTGACCGCGCACAAAACGCCTTGTCTTGCCTAGTTACCACAGTTCTGGCGAAGCAAGGTGTTTTGTGCGCGGCCAACCTAGTGGTGCCACCAGATCTTACTATAGAAGCTAAAGAAGCAATTCACTCAAAAGGCGACTTTCTTTCAGTGCGGCCACGAGGAGAATGTACCCTTTTGGTGTTGTCACTGGTGGTAAGGAAAAGATGGTGACGCTACCATGGCGACGCCACCATAGTACCTTCGTGTAAAGTTGCACTAAGGTGCCCACCTTAATATTATTAAATCTCTGTACGCTTCTGTCTAAGTGGTTGGATATGTTTTCTGAATCGACGATTTAGGATACAATTATTATCCCATCTCGTGCATTGATAACACTACCATCAAGCCGATCATAATTTTCTGGAAAGGTTCAATCAAAAGGCAGGCGATTCTTATAACGAGTGCCCCAAAGGTGTCTGGAGTAAATAAAGTCGAACGGGAGATAATCTCCACATGTCAACCTCTGTTACACAATATTTAGCCTAAGTAAAGGCTGAAAGAGTTAGTCAACCTACTAGTTAGCACAGTGAGTACTCCACTATGGAAAATCTGCCACACTCAATATCTAAAATTAATCCTGAGGGACCCAGGTCATCAGAAATACGCATATAATCATCAAAACTAACAGCTAACAGTACTGTCCCGGAGAATTCTTTAAGTCAAACTTCTCAGTAGAGTGTCTGAGTCTATAATGAGAGATGGATTATTACTTTTTGTGCGTTGAAGTTTATTTTCGGGAAGGACATTCTTTTGGCAGACAACCAAAATAATTTAGGAATTGTATTTAATTTTGAATTCAAATGTATATATACTATTCAATTTAATTAGACTTTTAAAAAGACCTTGTAAATCACAGGAGTAAATCCCTTTGAAATCGAAATATCTGTGGGAAAGAGCAAAATTGTAAATTGTGGGGGGCCGAAAGGATCCACAATTGTTAAAAATTGGATTTCATTCAACAGACGCTAGAGAATACTATCTTAAGTTTATTAAATGCATAAACGGTGCAAATGACCTGAAGGTTGCAAGCACCTTAAAATAAATTTGAAAAAAATCATAAATAACTCATAAAGAATAAAACTCTTCACCTATATGAAAAAAGGATTAGATTTCAAAATCACCTTCCGATTCAAAGAAATTTGAATAAGAAACCAGTCGCCGTAACTGAAGAAATTTAATGGAGGATACTAGACGGAAGCAATTATCCCTGACCATTGTGTGATTCACCTGGCTTTTCATTTTGTAGTCCATTTACTTATATTTTGCCACCTTTTATTTACCAATAAATAAACATTGCCACATTTTCTCAGCTAATCATGCAGTGTATAATTTTCCATTGTTATACTTTTGTTCAGATGTTTTGTAGGCATTTAAATTTCCTCTTTGTCCATTTGAGCCATCAATAGGTTGAGAAAAGGTCATTTGTTCTTGAAACTTGAATCCTCTAACAAGCATCTCCATTTATACCGGCTGTTATCTTCTTCATTGAAGGTTAGGTTCATAACAGAATTTTTTAATATTAAATAATTACAAATTTACTTCTGAGAGCAAGAAATGTTTGAATGTCTATCAATAAAGGAGGTTGCTAGTATGAATTCTATAAGTCCGTTCAGAATAAATATAAAGCAAGGTTTTTTAAAGATGATAGGTTTGGATAATTATGTGGTTTAGTGGCCAGTCCTTTAGGGAGTGTCAATAAGTCAGTCATGGAAGCCGGACATAAGAGTTAACCTAAGTTATAGCTGGCGGTACCAACTATAGCATCCGCAACTAAGCTGTAGCTGCTATTTATAGGACGACCTGCCCTCAGGTAATGGAGCCTCCATCTGCTCTTATTGTCAGGAGATAACGTACTAATGAAATTATGATCTCTGCTTTTAGCAGAACGCACTTTCAATTGGATATATACAACAAGATAGGTGAATAGGAAATGTCACCAGACCCCTGAACAACCTCTCCTATTTGCGGCTTCTCTAGATCTTCAAACTTCTCTCTACATCTGTCTCATCCATCATTCACATACATGCGTTATCAAAGGCATTCTCAAATTCGATAAACAAGGTGCCGTAGTTTTGTCTGATACGATGTGTTACAACCAGCTCGGCCATAAAGACAGACGCAGCACCTGATAGATCCATGCTGACTTCAAACAGAGGGGTTGCGGCGTGGAAGCCGAACCTCTCTTCGGACTTGAAGACATCCCTGTACACTGGCACAAATCCAGCGTCACACAAGGTATGCTCAAAAAAGGTTGAAGGAAATAGTTCCAGCACTGTAGAAGCAACCTACCAGTGAGCTACATCAAATTCACGAAGAGGTTTCCTAGGTCTAAACGCAAGCGCTTAGTAATGGATTGGCCTCTCTCCGCGGCATATGCCCCACAAAGGTAGGCTGCAACTGTAATGAGAGCTATTAGCAATGAGAAAGACCTGGGGCCCGTGGGTATAAAAGCAAAATGCATTTTGTACGAGGTAGAGCAGGTGGCATCTCCCAGAATCGACAAACAGGCTCACAATATGGGATGTGCGGAAAGCGCCGGTTAAAAGACGGAGACCGGTATGGTGAATCGAATCCACTTTCCACAATACAAACTCTTTGCAGATGCAGAACTTTCGCAGCCGTAGTCAAGTTTCGAATAAACAAATAATCGAAGATAAGCAAAGCAGTAGCCCTATCAGCACCAGGTTGGGCTGAAGCCGTGTATGGTGGCAGAGGTACACTACCTTATTCCATGGCGAAAAAACCTGAAACCTGTGAACTTCGTCATAGATAGGGATACTCTAGAATTGGCACTTGGGTGGCACCAAAAGAGATCATAAGATCGTCTACGTAGAGCGTAGCAAGAATATCTTCCGGCTGCATCGAGTTGATAACGATGATCATGGTAAAATGACTTTGGGATGCTCTCTTCTTGCCCTATTGGGCCGGGGAAGGCTCCACTATAGGTACGTGGAATCGACGATCTTGTCCCCATTATGTGAACTTTTCATGATATCTTTTCGCCATGCGGTATCATAGGCCTTCTCCAGATCGAAGAACACCGTGGTGTAATGCTGTTTACAAAGGAAGGCCTCGCAGATGGCATTTTCCAGTCGGAGCAGAGCAACCGACTATGATTGAAACTTGCTGAACCCACACTGGGCAGAATGCATAAGGCATCCGCTGCCCAAGAAAAAGGTTAATCTAACATTTAACAATTTCTCCATCAAATTGCACACCAGGAGGCTAGGCAAATCAGCTGTAAATCGGCCATGGAAAAATCCAAAAGTGAAAAGCAAGCATACCTTCAGTCAGATCTTATTGAACAAATCTAACAAAATATCATGCTTTGTTCACCTAGATGATGAATCATTGCATATGGGACATCGTCCTGATTAGGGGCTGTGCCAGTTCATGACGCGAGAGCAGTTCCCTACTAATTAAAAGTTCTCCGTCTCTGGAAGTTAAGACTATTCTGAGGGCTTCAGTGATATCACAACATGCTTTGGATGCTGGTGGAGCAGCATCCTGGGTAGAGAATGTAGAGAATGCAGTGGCGAAAGTCCTTTCCCGTTCTTATAGCGAGACAGCATTTCTCCCAGTTGGCTCCCAGTCAATTGCAATTCACTTGAAGCAATTTCCCTTCCAGATCTATCTAAGAGAAGACGCAGGAGCACCCTCGACGTAAAGATTGTTACGGGAAAGGCCGCACTCTTCGCGAAGGCAGAACTCCTTAAGCTGCTGGCCGTCGAAGAGGTTGAGGGAATGGTTTCCTCTAAAGAATTAATAGGGTAGGTTTGGTTCCTCATGCGAGTCTTTGCCTTCCTCTGCCTCGGAATATTTGAGGGATCGGCGGGGCAGCTTCAGAGTCGGGGCTGCCTCTTTCGCAGGGTCCCTCACCTCTGAATCGATCGTCCCATCTAGCCTTGGATGGGGGCGTGAGTCCAAATGCGCTCTTGGTGTTGTCCTATTTTCATGAAACAACATTAGGAATCCACAAAGACGGTCTGACGACCATCTTCGTGAAGTTTACTTCATGTGAGTTTAACGACTCAGTAGAAGCGCACTTCCGTTTCGCCTTACAGGAAACGGTCATGCAGGGGGAGAGGGAGGGTCCTGGTTTATTTGAGGTGGAACGTTAGCCAATGGAAATGCCTATTCTACCTGGGAAGTGCCCGAGGGAGGTAGAATCTGCATCATGGTTTCGAATGGGCGAGAAAGTGTCCGTGATTGTAGGTCTAGGGAGTCCAGGAACAGAGGATGCATTTTTAATTTAGGAGGCATAGGATGTCTTATACAGTGACAGGGCATAGTTACTTACCCGCGAAAAGGAAATTATTTTGCAGCTTGAACGGCTAGTACCTCCTTTTGGAAAAGATCTGAGGTATCTTGCTTCAAGAAGCAGCGTTCGGCTCATCACAATTTTCAAATTTACCCTTCTTGGCATCATACGGTTGTAGCATGCAATACATTTGAGGAGTTTGCCCAGCCTCCTGGCTAGGCTGACTTTGCTGGTTTCAAAGTTCAATTAATATAGCCGAAGCGATGGCAATGATAACACATCCGCTTCAGTGGCACGAAATTATTGACAAGGTAGCAATCATACCCGGTACGCAGCGACTCTTGGAGTTTGTCACGATCGAATGTGACGAAGAGTGTAGGGTGGTTGTTGAGCCCCCCCCCCTTTGTTTTTACATCACGTGTTTAACCTTGACCACTCCTTGGTGGGCCAGAGATGTTCTATAAGGAGTAGTCCATGATTACACTCGTATAAACCACCCCTTTCACAAAATTCCTGGCAATTGAGCCATTGAGTGTTCAAAGAGTAAAATTGATATCCGCATAGAGAGGATCGGCCGCATTGGCCATAAAGCTCCCATCCGACAAACAAGTCACATTTAGCAGCCCTCAGGTCAAACATGTGACTTTTGACCAACATGATGCCACAGTTATGTGAAAGCGTTTGAAGCCAGTTGGCCCGAAAACGTCAAGTAATCTCTCAATCAGGAGAAAGGTCGTCGACGAGGCTCCGCCTACCACAATAGCAACTTTAGTCTCTTTAGTCGGCCATTCCCCTATCCGAGAGTGCTTCGGTACGGACCTGCAGGTCTTTCTCCTCGCTGCCTCTCAGCGCTAGTGTTATTAACTCATAAACAAACACACAACCTTTTGTCTACCTGTATTTGTTACCGGAAGGAGATTTTCTCTCCCGGGTCAAGTGTAAATTAGGAATACCACGTCACTGGGTTTAATTAAATTCTGTGACGGGGCATAGGGAAGTTGGTGAACTTCATCCTCGCTCCAAATCAGCATTCCTTCCTTTTTGCTCCTATCTCCTAAATCATTTGTTTAGGCTTAAGCACTTAACCAGGAGACCAAGACTTGAGGGATCGTAGGCGTTGGGTCACGATTAATTGGAAGATGGTTTTGACCCAATAACTCTTTCCCTGCGTATAATGGATTTACCACCTCCCTGCGGCCGTTCTTAGGTTAAGCCAACTAAATTTCCCAGGTCCATTTCTGTGTCTGCCAGAACATATAAAGATCCTGGCTATCCTGTCGGCGATTAGTATTACCTAGTAAGGAAATCCACCTTGAAGCTCTCTCTCTCTCTCTTTCTCTCTAGCTACTCAGCTAGGATGTGCAACCATTGGAGATAGAACGGTCAACTAGGACACTTCTACTCGATGTGCGTGATTGCACACCCAAGATTAGCGCAGCGCGCTAGAGTGGAGACGTGAGAGGTCCAAAAACCTGAGATAGGATAATCAAGAGTGGCTTGGACGCGGAATATAGCCCACCAACCTTTTGTAGTCAAAAGTTTTGGTTCTCACGTATGTTGACAAATGTTCACAAGATTTCAGGTTGCATTTTCAATAGCAAATCTTGCTCAACCTTGGTGTTTGGATGAGCGAGGTAAACCATGACAGCACCACTCTGATGAGACGAGGGACTCTGCTCCAACCACTTGTACGCAGCAAAAGGGTATTTCCTTTTATATCTTTAGAGCCGTCCTCAGGCAGCTCCACTTCTGGAGAGGAGGTGCCCCACCTCCTTAGATTTTTATGGGGGGTACACCCCCAACCATATAGCTAAGAGGTGTCTTTCACATCAACTGATTTGGATTCGCCCTCAGATAACTACAGCTATGTACCAGCGGTGGCCCCTCGATCTTTCGAGAAGAAAGCAGCAAGCGAGCAGCCATTAATCGACCGCTAAGTTGTCAGAGGCTCTAAAGAGCCAACCCCCTTAGAGGGGCAAGGGCTGGCGGGGCACTTCGGGCGGTGCCTCATTGTGCCCTGCAAACAGGTGCCCTAAACTTTCTGAAGCTCGGTGTGCCTGGTTTTGTTTCTTTCCCGTTGGAAGTCGACGTGCCAGCACAATGACGTCTGTTGCAGGCAATATACCCCAGAATCCCGGGTTGAGATTTATCTTGGAGGGGAAATAGCCACTTGGATGCCCCTCCTAAGGTGGAAATGGTTCCTGAAGTGCTCCCGCTCATTAATGCAGGGTCTTCAAAAGAAGTTTACAAAAGCTCGATGTGCGACAACCCTTAGCCAAAGCCAGCCCCTGTGAAATATCCACCTGAGGTCTCCCCCCCCCCCCGATGTCTTACGAGGAAAGCAGAGATATCCTCCCCACGTTGGTGCCCCCTTGTCAGCCATGGACGTCTCCATTTCGGAGAAGGACAAGGCTGAGCCTTGCTTCTCTGGCATTGAGGCCTGTTACATGGTTAGGGAGCAGATGAGCTTATTCTCCGCCCTTCTCCCGTAAAAAGAAGTAAAAGAAAGGCACGAAGACTAGAAAGACTAGGGATTCCTTTCCTTGCTTGGTGTTTCAGGGACAGCCGGATCTCTTGCCGTTTTGGTAGGTGACCAGGCCACGACTGTCAATTCTAGCTCCAAGGCGCCCTTGGGCAGAGACACCTAGACCAAGACCTGGAGAAAAGTCAGATAAAGTGACTGGAGTATCGATGATGCATTCACCCTCATCGAGAGGCTGTCTGTTGTCTTTGAGCGCGTCAATTTCTAGCGTTTATTGATTGCTAATTCCAAATGGTGAGATCATGTTATCTAAAGGACACATTCTCTATCAGCGTCAGGATTTACTTAGGGTTTCTCGAGCGTGACCCTTCTGGTGAATGTAGGGGATCCTGCCCTCGAGGTAATGATGAGCGCTCTTCGGATACTCGATAACTAGCTTGTACAAGTGGCATCACACTCTACCAGGAATTTTGTGAAAAGGGTTGTTTATTCGAGAAAACTTGTGGACTACTCCTTAGAATATATCAGCCAAGATCTGGCCCACAAAGGAGCGATCAAGGTCAATTTTGCGATGAGAAAACAGGGGTGGATGGGGCTCGAGACTCCTACAATCTTCGTCATATTCGATCGTGACAGGCTCCCTGAGTCGGTGCGTGTAGGTTGTTATTGCTACCCCGTCAAGGTATTCGTGCTACTGCCGTGGTGTTACCATTACGATCGCTTCGGCTATATAAATTGTACCTGCAGAGCTACCAAGTCTGGTCAACTCGAATTCTGAACAAACTACTAAAAGGAATTGCATGATGTATCCGTATTTTGCAATGTCAAGTTTGTGAATTGCGGCGAACCGGACCCTACATTTTCTAAGTAATGTAGCTCAAATCTATTCAATCAGGAGGTCCTAACCGTTCAGCCTGTGGGTCCACTCCATTTTCCAAAGCTAAGGACATAGTTTTGTCGCGCCAGGTACGACCTGAGCCGTCCTATGCCACAAAGGTTAAGCAGGCACACTTTGCTTCTAGCTCGTCCGGTTATCGAGCACGGCCGCTTTCGTGCCCATTCGAAGCCCTTCTGGCGATTCTACTCCTCCCCCTCAGGTGCTGCTCCGAGTAGACCTGGGTATTAAAAGACTCACAACCCGTTTCGGATAAAAACAGGGTCCCCTCCCTCCCCCTGTCCACCCTCGTGACCATTAGCCGTAAGGCAACCCCGACCCAACTCAGGATATATGACTACAGGATTTCAGGTGGCACGACCCCACGGGCCACGTTTTCCATTGCCCATCTAAGGAAGTTGGTCATATCGAGTCGCTTGATCCTGGAACGCGTTCCCCTGTTTTCCTGGCAGTGCCCTGCGAAAGGGGAGACCATGGCTGGTGCAGAAGTTGTCAAGTCGTCCATGGTTTACTCCAAAGAAGACGGTGAGGGGGAAAGCACGGCACCCATAGTCGGAGGAGAGGCCCCCTCAGAGGGTTCAAGTCAACCCAGTAACATCAGGGCTTCCTTAATTTGCACTCAGGCCGGGAGGACGTGCGGCTTCTTCGGGTACCAAGTGTACCAGGCTAACCAGGGGACTACAACTTAAAATACATAGGCCTAATATAGCTTAAAAAGGCATAGGTGTTACTTCAACTAAAAAAGGCTAGGTATTACTATAGCTTAAAAAGGTCTAGGCATCACTACAGCCAATAAGGTCAAGGCATTACTACAGCTAAAAAAGACCTAGGCATTATATCACTTCAAAAGCCCCTGGCATTACTACAGCTTGCAGAGACCGAGGCATAACTACAGCTTAAAAAGCCTAGGTATTATTACAGCTTATAAAGGCCTAGGCATTAGGACAGCTTAGAAAGAGGTAGGCCTTTGCGGGAGTAAGTATAACCTCACCTCTACCATTCCTCTTCTCGTCATCACAGACCCACTCTCCGTTTTGTTCCAGATGCCTCCCGAGGGCGTACTAAAATCCCTTCTGGGTCATTCATATCCGCACACCCACGAGGCGTAATAGCTGCCCGCCCCCCTCCCTGGTTCACTAACGGTTTTCCTATAGCTGATTGGTCCCCTCCAACGATGACCGTCCCCTCGTCCACTAAGGCTCATCATCTATTGTCATTCTGATCTTTATATTCATTTCATTATCCGGTCGGGGTTTTCATTCACGATGCGAGGGACGGATGGCGTTGCTCCCTACAATACATATACAGACATATGTGGTTCTATAGAATATATACCTAAACATTCACATAATACATTGCCATATACGCATAAACATGTACTTACACCACATATTTCCATAATATATGATATGTACATACACAGATATGCAGTTTTACACAATATATACCCACCATAGACATTACATATATACATAAGCATACATGTATACGCATACACAATATATACTCAAATATATTATTCTTCCATACAAAAAGATACACAATCAAACATAATATATAGACACTCTAATCAGACAAGTGTTCATTTGAGTCAGGAGAGGAAGAAACGGGTACAATTTTTGTTTTCCTTTGCGGTGAATCTTCTAAAGAGGGCGAGGTGGGAGGGATTGAGGAGTGGTTAATAAAGATCGGTCCTTTCGGGAACGAACCACTGATCTGACAGAAATGCCCAGATTAGAATTTACCTATGTAATCCAACGAGTAACTAATAAAATGAACGGTTGCATTATCTACAACAGACGTCATTGCTCGAACACGACAGCAACATGACATTCAAAACCGGTATTGCAGGCTTTAAACGGTATTATCGCTAGTATGGTCGGTCTTAACCGATATTATTGTCAGGATTAACCGGATTTTCGGAATCATTAAAGTATTAACGACATTTTCGGTATTAGGAATATCTCGGAAGGCCCCCCCAAAAGTAATACAAACTTCGATACGAAGGTAAACAAGGAGGACGAATAAAAGCAAAGGAATGAAAGTTCTGAAGCGAAACAAGCAGAGTCAGCAAAGACACTCAGGTCCACTCAAGGCCAGTCCACGACGTAATAAGATTAATACCACCTCAACCTAGGAAGCACAGGCCATGTATTTAATATATCTATTAAAGTTTTTTTGCTTATTGACAATCTATTAATGTTTTTTGCTCTTTGGCAACCTATTAATGTTTGTTGCTTTTTGGCAATCTATTAATATTTTTGCTCTTTGGCAATCTATTAATGTTGTTTGCTTATTGACAATCTATTAATGTTTTATATTTTGAGTGCATTTTAAATAGACATTTTATGAGTTATTTAACGATAATCGCCAATACTCTTCACCTTGTACGAAATGTTCCGATGTATTCACTAAGAGGTACCAACCATGGAGTCGCTAAGCCCTGTGTTTGTGCCAACCCCCAAATTCTTCTCCATCCCAACCCCGACCACACATCGCCACTACCCCCACCCACCCACCCACCCACACCCCCTGCCCCGCGGGCCCTGACAAGTGGGCATCCCGCGCATTATTTACTCATCAATTCCCTGGGTGGGAATTCGTCGCTCCTCCCTAAAATGGGCATCAGCAGGATGGGGAGGGCACGCAAGAGGCCATCTGGCACACTCAAGGTTGACCTCGTACCCAGCGACCGCTCGCTCCACTTAACCTCCAACATTCACCCCGAAGAGATCCGCTCACAGACGAATACAAGGAGAAGAATAATAAGAAGAAAGAAAGGAACAAAGAGAAAAGAGAAAGAAAACACAAACAAATACACTTTTAACAGTAATAATACAATTATTATCATTCACACTACTACTATTAATAATAATAAAATAGTAATAATAATAAAATGATAATTATAATAAAGCAATAAGAAGAAGAAGAAGAAGAAGAAGAAGAAGAAGAAGAAGAAGAAGAAGAAGAAGAAGAAGAAGAAGAAAACAAAAATAATAATAATAATGATAATAATGATTCTCACTGTCACTAAAAAAAAAGAGATGCCATCCAGCAACTAACCACATTCACTGGCACTTAACTTTCTACAACGTGAAGGCGCTATTTCCACTCAGCTATACCCCCATCCCCTTTCAATGTGAGAAATAATACATTAAAAAAACAAAACAAAAAACAGATGAGTGAGTTTTGGTTCTAAACTTTGTGATTCAAAACCTAAGGAGTTCCCCAAATTCGAACGAAGCATCGTCCTCTCCTCTCGTGTTGCTTTGCTTACCTAATCGCTCATCTGTGTTTGTGAATATGTAAACTTCAATGAACTACAAAAGAAGGAGAAGGAGAACAAGAACAAGAAGAAAAAGGAGAAAGAAGATGAGAGAAGCCACTCGTGTTCCTATCATCACCCTACAAAATACCCATAGGTTATAAGGAACAGGAAAAGGCCCTCGCTTGTAATCAGCTGCAAGATTAAGCCACTTTCCTAAGTAATCACCCGGTATGGAACATTTGGATACTCTTCAATGATTCATTTGTCGATGAAATCGATAAGAAATGATTAAACAGGGTGAGTCAAAAGTAGGTGCGAATTTTATATTTGTTTTCGATATAAAATAAACAATGATTAATAAAAATATATACATAACGAGGCAATGGATTTGCCACTCCCCCGGGGGGAGCTTGCGCTTCGCTACTAAAATTAAAATTTAAAATCTAAAAGAAAGCAGCCATGGTTAAATTTTCAGAAATTTACCAAACTTCGCCAATGATAATAATTTTACAAAGGAACTTTAAACTAAATTTTCCCCCTTTCAAAATATCACGTTGCTAAAATATAGCTATAGAAGAAGATATATAAAAATAAATTTTCTGAATTTCATCATTTGTAATTCTTTGGGTTTTAAAAATTCACAAAATTTCGATACTTATATTTATTTCTGAACTTCAACATTTTGTTTTTTGATATAAAAGAATTATTAGAAATAACTTTGATAAGAAAAAACAAGTCATAACCATGTCATAAAGATGTCATAACGATAAGAACGTCATTGATTCAGTCAAAATCATCGATTCAGGACAACTACAGGAACAAGTCGTTATTAAGACCTACAATTACCATTCGCTCTCATATATACGAGTATATATGCGGATACACCCACAGAGGAAAAGTGCACTTTGTGAGCTTTTTCCATATATATATATATATATATATATATATATATATATATATATATATATATATATATATATATATATGAAATGAAAAACTCACAAAGTATCACGTGAAGGTAGCAAATGAATGCAATGTCCCGCAGGAAAAAAATGAAACGGTGTTTCCGAGTACTTTCGAACTTTATTAAGTTCCTTATCAAGGATAACTACAAGAAATAATATTATATTAGAGGTATATATACGAAAGAAAAGTATGAAAGACCGCCTCAAAAACAAGAAATTACCAATGAGGAAGACGGAAGGGGGAAGGTAAAGATTCGCATTAAGAATTACAAGAAGCAGGTAGTAAGGTCAAACTGAGAAGACGAAAGGGAAAACAGATTAAAAGAAATGGAGGGAGATTATAAGACACGAGGAGCGTATATTTTAAGAACGAGATTTTTTGAAGGTTTGAATAAGATTTTTTTATTTTAGTTTGGTTGTCACCTAAGTAGATTTAGCAAAATTATTTCTAATAATTCCTTTATAATATAAAAAAAATTAAATGGTAAAGTTCAGAAATAAATATAAGTATCGAAGTTTTGCGATTTTTTTTAAAACCCAAAGAATTACAAATGGTGAAGTTCAGAAAATTTATTTTTATATATCTTCTTCTATAACTCAATATTTTAGCAACATGATATTTTGAAAGGGGTGAAATTTAATTTAGAGTTCCTTTTTAAAATTATTATCATTGGCGAAGTTTGGTAAATTTCTGAAAATTTAACCATGGCTGCTTTTTTTTATTTTAAATTTTAATCTTTAGTAGCGAAGCGCAGGGGGAGTGGCGAAGCCATTGCTTGGTATATTGATAATTGAACAATAACGTTTAAGTCAATGCAGTAAGGTAAGGAAAATAATAAGAATTCCTTAATCTGCTAGAAAAGTCTCAAAGAGATCCTGGAAGAGATTCACATTCCCGTTTTCTGTTAAAGGTAAATGTTAGCTTATACAAAAGGTTTCTTGAAATTTATCTTTTTTGAAAAATGGATGTTGCCTAGTCGTATATGTAGCGCTCGTGAACAGGGTTTGAACAACTCCAGGAGACTTTTCTAGCGGATTAAGGAATTCCTTTCGGAAGAGTCACAATAAATGACTGGATTCAAGAAAGATTTTTTTTTCTTTTTCTGATCAATGAAGAAAACCTTTGCTCAATATTTACGCTGTTAAAAGTCACTGCTGACCTTCAAGCAATTCGCTTGGAATGCTAAGGAGTTTTATAAGGTTAGTTAGTAGTATGATTTGTTGTGATTTAATTTAGGTCATTGAAACGTTTGAAAGACTAGAAAGCTTTTTCGTAAGCTGGAAACAAAACCCACAAATCAGTTAAATCAAAAGCTGATATCCAATTTCTGAAACTCTAAAAGTTATAAACGGATTTTGATATAATTTTAATGGAGTGTGTCAAAGGTATTTGCAACCTAACCTATGAAATTATACTTAATATTTTTTTACTTATATTGGTCCAAATCCGTATGAACTCTGAAGTTACGCTTGATAACTTTGTAACTTACTATAAATGCTTCCTATTTTTACTATTTTATTTAATATTTGTTGCTGTTACTATTTATACCATTTTTCACATACTACAGTCTCTTTTATTTACAGGAGACAGAGCTAAAATGCCTAGAAAATGCACAAATTCCCTAGACAGTTTATGTTACATATGTGTATCAGTTACATCAAGACAATACAAGAGACAGTTGCCTAAACATGTGAAGAAACTTTATGACTTGTACTTTGGATGTAAAGTGGGGGACCAGTACGAAGACTGGGCACCTCACATATGTTGTATCCAGTATACAAGTTCCCTTTCTGCCTGGGTGGTCCTGACCTCATATTTGGCGGACCAATGGTAGGGAGGAAGCCAAAGGACCATTCAACGGATTGCTACTTCTGCTTAACAGATACTCAAAGGTGGCTATTCAATGTTTTCTTTCCTGGTCTTTAATATATTTTTAAGAGATGTATCAATTAAAAAGATCAAGATACATACTCTGTTGGACTTCCACTATTTCTGCAAGTGATCACAGCCAGTAATATCCATTTTCAGTCTGATTTCATTTTATTTCACTGCAGGTCGCAACAGAAAAGGCAAGAAATCTATCATATATCCAGATCTACATTCTGTTATTCGCTCAGTTCTACATTCAAGTGCTCTTCCTGTACCACAGATGACCTCTGAACTACCAAGCGATGACACGAGCAGCTCAGACGATTCAGAATCTCAAAATACACCATATGTGGCACAGCTTGAATCTGGCAAGAAACCACACCTCATAACTCAACCGGAACTCAATGATCGAGTTCGTTATCTAACACCTTCTAAGCAGCAGAGTGAACTCTCCGCATCACGTCTGCAACAATGGGACCTGTTGGATGAACATGCCTGAATTACAGTATTTAGGAAGCGTTCTGCAGATCTACAGCAATTCTTCACTTTTTAAACAACTTGACTTGTTGTAATGATATCAGAGGCCTATTCAATGCCCTTGAGCTGACCTATAAACCAAATGAGTAGAGGTTATTCATAGATGCATCTCTTTAAGGCATAAAAGCGGTTCTCTTGCACATTGGGAACACCATGCCTTCAGTTCCAGTTGCTCACTCAGTCATTTTAAGAAAGACATATAACATAATTTCACGGATGACAAAAGCCACAAGGGCCTATCAAAGGTCATCCGCATCCGTCAAAACCCACCCACAAAAAGCACCATCACCAGAGGAAGAGAAAATCAAAGTCCCCCCACAATATAATATAACAGATGACAAAAGCCACAAGGGCTCATCATAGGTCATCCGAGTCAAACGGCCTCTTTTTTAAGGTATCCAAACTCCCAGGAAAACTACATCCAGAGGATTGCGTCCAGAAACAAGGGTATCCCTAATCAAGGCTTGTCAAGAACTAAATCATGCAGCTATAGATATATACAAACAATATTAATATATACAAAACTAAGGAACCATCACAACCTTCCCTCCCCATAAACTCATACAACCGACTCTTAAATACATTTTAATTTGGACTACCTACTACCCTCCGCGGCAATTTGTTCCAGAAGTCTACCACTCTTTCGATGAAAAAATATTTTCTTAAATCCAACCTACACCCTTGCTTTTTAATTTTCAAGTAGTGACCTCTAGTCCGATTTCCATCATCTAACTCAAAAAACTTGCTAACATCCAATTTATCTATCCCAGAAAAAAATTTAAAGAGCTCAATCATATCCCCTCTCACACACCTCCTTTCGAACGAGAACATATTTAATACCCTCAGTCTATCTATATATTGAAGGTGCCTCAGGGAAGGAATAATCTTTGTTACCCTCCGTTGCACTGACTCGAGAAGTTTAATATCGTGTCTAAAATGTGGGGACCATGCCTGTATACAGTACTCTAGATGAGGCCTAACATAGGAGTTATAGAGTTTAAGAATA
Source organism: Ceratothoa steindachneri (assembly GCA_963969495.1). Lineage (NCBI taxonomy): Eukaryota > Metazoa > Arthropoda > Malacostraca > Isopoda > Cymothoidae > Ceratothoa > Ceratothoa steindachneri. The sequence continues at coordinate 127,234,759 of OZ018330.1, read as the reverse complement.
ACCTCCTTACTTTTGTAACTGACATTTCTCTTAATGAAACCCAGCACTCTATTTGCCCTATTTTTTGCTTCAATACACTGCTTAGAAAACCTTAATGACTTATCTATTACTACTCCTAGATCTTTCTCATCCTCTACTGAGCTCAGCCAATGCCCATCCATTTCATAGGCAAATTCTCTATTATCTTTTCCCATGTTAATAACTTTGCACTTATCAAGGTTGAAAGTCATTTGCCACTTATGTGCCCAGGATAACAATTTATTTAAATCCCCCGCACTTTAAAATTATTATCAATATCTTTAACTACAGCTGCTAATTTGGTATCATCCGCAAAAATTGACACTTTATTATTAACTGCCTCCCCAAGATCGTTTATATAGATGACAAATAATAATGGACCGAGAACTAATCCCTGAAGAACCCCACTGATAACATCCCTCCACTCTGACTTAACACCATTTAGCACTACCCTTTGCTTCCTGTCTTTCAGCCACTCAGCTATCCAATTTGAAACACCCCCACATATCCCAATAAATTTTAATTTATGAACTAGTCTCCTATGTGGTACCTTATTAAATGCTTTACTGAAATCTAAGTGAATTATATCTACATTCTCTCCCTTATCTACTTGATCTGTTACAAACTCCAGAAAGTCTAGTAAATTAGTCAAACATGATCTACCTGATCTAAACACATGCTGAGCATCGCTGATTAACCCCTCCCTCTCTAGATGTTGGCAAATCCCTTTTTTAACGATTTTCTCAAGAATTTTACAGATAAAAGGAGTAAGGCTAACCGGTCTAAAGTTATTTGGATCCTCTTTACTACCCTTCTTGAAAATTGGGACTACATTCGCTCTCTTCCAATCATCGGGTATTTATCCATATTCCAGTGACCTAGTATACAACTTCTCCAGGGCTATTGAGATACTTTCTACCCCTTCTTTAAGTATCCTAGAATGAATATTATCTGGGCCATGGGCCTTGGTAGTATCTAACTCACTTATTAGTTCTTTTATCGTCCTCCAATCCACACTAATGGTAGTAAACACCTCTTTTCCTGACTCATGAGTACTATACATAAGACTATTTAGTTTCTCCTTTGTAAATACTGATGCAAAATGACCATTTAGTACCTCAACTATTTCCTCATCAGTTTCTCTCACAACCCCTTCATATTTGATAGGCCCTATTTTAACTCTGCCAGACTTATTATTAATTTTATAGTAGCTAAAGAATTTTCTAGGATCTTTGTTGCTATCCTGAGCTAATTTAATTTCTGACACCCTTTTGTTCTTCTTTATAATCCTTTTTAACTCATTCCTAGCCATTCTATAATCACTTCAATTTTGAATATTATTTTGTACCTGGAATTTTTTATTTGCCCTTTTCTTCTCTGAAATTTTTCTAGCTATCTCCTGATTCCACCATAATGGTTTCCTACTTTTGTTCCTAATGGCCTTCATTGGGATGCATTGTTCTTGGACTACATTTATTATATGCTTAAAAGTATCCCACATCCCATAAGCATTTTTACCTCTGAATTCTACATCCCAGTCTACCAAATTTAGCAAGCTTCGGAGTTTTACATAATCTTCCTTATGAAAATTTGGAACTTTTTCAGCATTCTCGGTTATTTTACCCTTCTCAATTCCCAAGTTAAAACGAACTATCTGATGGTCACTATTTCCCAATGCTTCCCCAAGAGTCAATTCTTGAACTAAACGATCACTGTTAGAAAGTACTAAATCTAATATATTGTTTCCCCTCGTTGGCTCATTAACAAATTGATTCAAAAAATTATCCTCAAAGCATTCTATGAACCTGCCACTTGTTCTATCCCTACCTATCATATTTTTCCAGTCCACAGAGTTTAAGTTGAAGTCCCCAATAATAACTGCATCTGTTTCACATCCCTTACTTATTTCCCTTATCATTAGTTCATCCATATCATCAGTCTTCCCAGATGGCGTGTAAAAAGCTTCCAAATGCACCATTCTATTTTTACTGAACCTAATATCTATCCAAAGTGACTCAACTCCATCCTGCTTTATTGAAGTATTTAAATTGAAACAATGTTGTTTTTTATATAGATAATTATTCCTCCACCAATCCTACCTGTCCTTTAACTAATGTACATATTATAGCCCTGTAAATCAAATTCACTTATAGTGTCACTAAATTCTATTTCATTAACCCATGATTCAGTAACACATAATATATCTACATCCCCATTGTTAATATAACTAAATAGCTCGTCCTTCTTGTTCCTAAGACTACGAGCATTTTTATAGAAACAATTTAACCCCCCTATCCCTGAAGCACCTCTTGAAACCTGAATGAACTCACCTCTATCGCCTTGGAACCTATTTCTGTTATCTGCCAAGTCCATTCTAGTTTCAGTATAAAGAGTGTCCTCTCATAATTCCCTGACCACTATTAGTATCTAGTTACAAAGACCATGAGTGGCTAAGTTGTGCTGACTCAAAAGTAGTAGTCCTATTTGATGGGTTACAAACTGGATTCACCAAGTTTATGACTGCGTTCTCTGGAAGACTTACGTTGAACTCTTAAAAGCAAAGTCCAACTTTTTCCACCTCCGAATTTCTCCACCAGGTGAAGAAGACTTACATATTTTGAAGAGTGCCACTTTCGGATCCAGCAATCTTACCTGGTCCTTCACACGACCACCCGCGCGTACGCCTACGTGTGAAATCAAAAGCTTCGAGAAACGACCCTGTGCATTTGCCTGCTTTCAACTACAGCAGCACATCTCTGGTTCTAATAACCTTTCTGACACTTAAGGTCTTTAGAAGACCCCTGTCTCTGACGTGAGCGAACGCTGAAAGGAAGCCTCGTAGATGGCCCCGCTCTGGAGCGGAGTGGTCAGGGCAGGTGGGAGGACCCTGGTAGACAATCTCTTCAGGTAAGGCAGAAAGGGTGAACTAGAGTACATTTAGGTACACACCCTGCAATAACAACCTGTTAAGTCTGAAAGGATTTCCCCCATTTTCGCCGTCATGGACAACTCCAATGGCGAGAAACGTGTCACGCTCCTGGTCAAGGAGCATTCTCCAAAACCTTCTCGTCATAAAGTGTTCGAGACAGTTTATTCAAAACTGGAAGTCGCCCTATGCAGGCTCAAAGATCAAGCTTACGGGTGTATGACCTTTTGTGACTCTAAAAAGGGCCTAGATAACTTGCTCAGTAAAAAATCACGAGGAATACTCGATTAGATCGGCCTAATACCAAGAGTCCGTCTGCACGTCTCAGCAAAAAGGTCGATAATATGTGAACGTTTTGACCCATTAGTTGGCACTCACTCTGCCGAGGAAATAAAAAATGAAATAGAAAACAAACAAACTTAGGCTAAGATTGATGAAGCAATCAAGTTTAAAAACCGAGACTGCGAAGAGCACAAACAACGTGTTTAAAGTGACGTTTGAAACAATTGAAATGGCCGCAAAAGCTGCCGAGCAAAGTTTGGTATTGTTCAACTATAAAGTCTCCGCCACCTGTATTGAACGAGAAGTGTTCGTTCCTCTACAGATTTGCTTCTCATGCTATGCCATGGAGAACCACGCCACCAAGTACTGCCAACTTGAAGGGAACGTCTGTTCCGAATGCGATCACTCCGGCCACACTTGGAAGGAATGCACTAATCGAAACAAAAAGTGCCCCTGCACCCTGTTGATGGCTTGCCCAATAAAAAAAGCCTTGATTACGGATAAGAAAAAATCAATGATTGAGGAAAGAAACAAAAGGGCTACCACTATGTACAAACATGCGACGAAGAAATTCGATCAGGATAGGACCATGCTTCAAATTGACCAAAGTATGAGTCCCGAGCTTGTGATGTGCATCTTGGATGCCCACTTTACAAATATAACAAAAACAGGACGCTATTCAACAGAGCTCAACAAGATGTTGGTACACAATGGTCTCAAACCGATATGGTTTCCTGACAACCAGCTGTCAGAGGATCTTCTTCATGCTCAAATAAAAAGTACACAGAAGACGGAGCCAAGGTCTCGCTCGGCTTGGAGTTATTACAAGCCTTCAGGCGATGCCTGATCACCATATTTCCCGAATTCTGCTTCAATTTGAGTCAAGACCAATTCAGAAAAAAAGGGCGGGAAGGGTAAGATCGCCAGCCAGGGAAAAGGGAACTAAGGTCAAACAGCCCAATAACAATTAACCATGGCTACTCGTGTTAGATATATCAGGTATCGAAAAATCTTTTCCGAAACGTAAACGGTTAGAAGTCCATAAATAGAGCTTATAACTTAATCATAAGATCCGTTGATTCCGACATCGTTCTCATTTCTGAGCACGATTTGAATGGAGAAGACGAATTCATAAAGATATTTAGCTACAAAGTGCTGATGGCAAGCCACTGGAGAGATAGATGTTCGATTGATTAGCCCTTGCCATCAAGAAGGGGATAAAGTTCACAGAGATACAGGATTTAGAAGAATCTTACCTGGCAATTAAGACTTCCATGACGTTAGATGACCTGATAATCGCAATCGAATATCAACCTCCAAGGCGCCCATACCTTTCGATCCCCAATTTCCCACGAGTGTTTAGTAGAGAATCCTTGCAATTCGATTGGTGATTTAAATGCCCGATGTATGGAAGCCGGCTATACAACAGCTTTCAACGGAGCGTAACTCACTAAGCCTTCTAATTGACAGAGGCATAGTGCAGAGAGGAGGACCAAACTTCGCACCTTCCATACAAAGAGATCTTCGACCATCTCTGATATTGTGCTGCTGACAAACCGAAACTTCTCTCTAAATCAGGTAACTCTCCCTGGCCCTTTTGTTCCCTCAGATTATGTTAGTATGATAACCCGCATCTCCACTTTCCCGATCCTGGGGAAAATCCTTTATCGCAGATACCTAACAAGAAACAACTGGGAAGCATACAATGAACATCTACAGCACGTGCACGTTGAACAATTGGATGGTGCCCTGCTAGAATGAATTGATGCAAAACTTGACCATTTCACATCAAAGATCTTAGAGGCTGACCGGTTGAGTGTCCCATGGAAGGTCACAAAATACTACCCGCTCCTAAAAGTGACCACAACATTCAGGATAAGATGAATCAACTAGAGGCAACCATCTACTTTGTAAACTTATTTGGGATCACGGCGCGTCGATACCAAGAAATAAGAGATCTAAGGAACGACATCAGACATCTCATAATGAAAAAGTCAAGGAGTAGTGGGATGAATTAATCGCTAACATTAAGATTGAACTTGACACTAAAAATTTTTGGAGCCAACTGAATAGACTGCGAGGCTCTCCACCCAAAATGGTATAAAAATCCAAGCGAATGGCATGGAATACACGAAAAACCAGGACATCGAACGCGAATTTAGACATTATTGGCAAAACCGTTTTCGCATTAGTAAAGAAGAGAACGAATTGTTCGATGAATGACATGAGGAGCATGTTCTCTCAAATCTTCTAGAACTGGGGGCTGACCTCACACCGCATCATTTTGTTGACAGAGCAGGACTTGCAAGGAAAGAATGTAAACCCTTCTCAAAGGAAGAATATAAAATAGCCCTGCAGATTTTTAAACAAAAAGCGCCAGGGATAACTAGCATCATCAAATTGCATTTACTTAACGCCCCCTAAAACTTCAATGAGGCCCTTCTCGAGGTATTTAATGCCTTCCTCAACGTTGGCTACTTTCCGGACTACTTTAAAAAAACCCGGATGATATTTATATTAAAGCCTGGCAAACTGAAGAAAAAGATCAACAGTTACAGACCAATCTCTTTGCTAGAATTCATGGAAAAACTTCTGGAAAAGCTTCTGAACAACAGACTTAGAACTTTTCTGGAACTCAACAACCTATATAATATCCAAAAACACGGCTTCCGGAGGAATCGGCTCTGACACTGATCACGCAAAAGATAGCTATCGGAAAGGCCAGAAATGGCTTCCGCTATCGACAAGGTGTGGCTACCGGAGCTGAAAAAGAAAATAAGTGAACTGGGTATGGAGAAAAACCTAAAGAATATTCTTTGTGACTACCTGGGAGATCGAAAGACAGTCGTGAGAGTTAATGACATCAGAGGGGAGCCTTTCAACCTGGAGACAGGAGTGCCGCAAGGGAGTAGTCTCAGCCCTACTCTATACGCGGTATATCCCGGAGAGCTGCCTTACCCTGACCAAGACCTCACTCAATACGTAAAGCTGGCGGATGACATAACATAGGTCATCACCAGCTTGTCCAAAACCCCTTAGGACATCGCAAACAGGACAAGCTAGGAGATCGGAATCATCAACAATTTGGAAAAATTGAACAAGATTAAAACTAATTTTCAAAAATTCAAGATAATACCTCTGGGCCGTCGGAAAACAGCGGACGTGTTAGTGCAGGACGAGACTTACGATTATTCGAGAGAATGTCGGGTACTTGGTATGAAATTGACCCTCAAGTGGTTACAACGCCCATTACCAAGATAAGGTTGCCGAGGCCACAAGGAAATTACGGGCCCTCTATCGCTTCAAACGACTCTCAATAAAAAATAGAAGAAACTCTACATGTTGTTAATAAGGCCAAACCTCCTGTATCCTGCCATCCCCCTCCATACTCTGAGCAAGTCCGTCATAAGAAAAGCACAAGTTGTACAGAACAAGGCAGTTCGCTTTATAACCAACGTAACCCTGTTGGACCACATCCATTGAGAAGTCATGCACAAAATGGTAGATATAGAACCCATCAACGTCACCCTAAACAGACGTGCAAGAAATCTATGGCAGAAGATTTATCAAGTCATCCCTGCTAAAATACTAATCCCTATCAGACTAGCTAATGAAGAACTACCTAACTTGACTTTTAAACGATCTTTCAACTGTAGTCAACTGCTGGCATTGCAGGAGGCTGATCCGATTTATGGATAAACCTAACAACAGACTAAACAATATATAATAAAGAAAACTAAAAACAAAATATCCGAAGTGAACACAATTTACAGAACAAAAATAACTTAAAAGTCTAAAAAGACCCGAAGTGGACAACTTTAGTAAAATAAAATAAACGATCTATTAACTAAAAGATCCGAAGTTGAAAAAAGAGAAAAAAGATCCAAAGTGGACAAACTTATATTAATAGTAAACAATAAGAGTAAAGATAAACAAGTAATAAATTCTAGTAAATATGAAAATAACAACCCATCTAAATGAAGAAAGAAGACTGAAAAACAGCAAAAAGGAAGTGTAACATCAAGTCTAAGACCTATTACGAGAGATCCTTATGACAAAAGCTTAAATGCTGAATAACCAAAAGACAGCAAAATGTATTACAACTAATAAACATTTACTGAGGTAACCATACAACCTGGCACACATACCCTACAACTACAAAACCACCTTTTCTCTCTATCTAGTACGTTCTATCCACAAACCTATCTTTTACGATCGTTGATCGTTGACACCAAGTTTATGTGCTTCCTTTGCAAGTGGGACAGTAGGGCCAGATCAGAACATTAATGTACGCTCAGAAGGGTCACCTCGGGAAACTATGACGCCTGGATGCCACTAGTTAAGAAAGAGAAAATTATTTTGCCACCACTGCATAAAAAACTATGCCTAATTCAGCAATTTAACAAAGCACTGCAACGTAAAAAGACATGTTTCTAGTACCTCAAAGTGATCTTCCCTAATATAAGTAATGCCAAGATTTAAGAAGACATATTCATAGGCCCTAAGATTCGTTAACTTATAGCTGATGAGGACTTCGAGGCGACAATGAAAGCAACTGAGCTAGTTGCTGGCAGCATTCAAAGATGTATCCATATGACTTCTAGGAAAGCACCAAGGGACCCAGTTAGAGCGTATAGTGGAGAGCCTAATCAAGTGCTGCCAAGATACACTTTCTTTATTCTCATCTGCCCTTCTTCCCAGAGAATGCAAGAAATGAGAGTGATAAACATGGAGAGAGGTTCCATCAAAATATGGGGTCAATGGAAAACAGGTATAAGGGAAAATGGAGCTCTGCTATGCTGGCTGACTTCTGCTGGAGCTTGAAGCGTGACACACCTGAGACGTCTTACAAACGAAGAAGTAAATACTAAAATGTAGGTTAATACATTATATAATGCTAACAAACATGCTGATTCATTATATATTCATGAATTAATTACAATGGACACATTTAATCTGACTTTGGGAGCGAAATACATTTATGGTATCGTGGAAATCGATATCAATTGAATAATTATTAAATCGGCAATTGACAAGAAAATGTTACGTGATGGGAAATATTTGTTATCAAATTCGAATGCAATACATTCAACTTCATAATAAATTGCACATGAGATCTATGTTATTTTATTGACACTAAAATTTGTCGTACAGGGTTATTTTCTTTAAAATTTTTATCTTTAGCCTCTTAGAGTGATTTCTCATAGATTTATAATATACAATATTATCAGTATATTAAAAGGGACTTAGTGTTTTAAGATGATTCTAGATAGAAAAATGCAACTTGCTTTTATTATAGCTTTATTCAGAACATACTAAATAAAAGGCGGATCAATTTAATTTTACTTAGTATGTTCTGAAGATACGATAAGTGTAATCGTGAAACGTCAACTCATAATGAATAAAGCTATAATAAAAGCAAGTTGCATTTTTCTATCTAGAATCATCTTAAAACACTTGAATTTCAACGCAAGAAAGATTTTTCGTAAGCTGAAAACGAAAAACCGACAAAGCAACTTTTAGAGTTGTCAGTTTCGGCCCAATCCTGTTTGCATTTAATCCCTACGGAACCATTAGTGTATGAAACGTACGTAAGATAGAAATTCACAAGAAACTGGAGGGTGGCAGAAAGAGAAGTATGTTATATTCGTGATTTACGCAACAAAATACCCCTAAAGAAAGTTATTCTCATTTCCGTTTCTTTCATTGTTGTACAGTGTAATTAGCAAATACATTGATGATGAAACGTTAGAGAGGAAAGAAGATTACGTTTAATCAGGACAGATTTGTATGTGAGTGTAGCAGTGAAAGCAAAATTAGCAGAAGGAAAATGTTGAGGATAGGACTTAACATCAATTAAATCGTGAGTTTATTACATTTAGATTATTAGTGAGGCGTCATCTTGCTCTTTGAAAATCTGTTTATAATTATTTTCACTCACAGGTGCAGCAGTGGCTAAAAAATCTCAAAATTGACCCCTAAGGAGTAGTAAGCTATTTTTATCAGCTTAGTAGTTGGGGTCGAGCAGGTTCGCACTTAAACTCATTCAGGTGAGAAATGAGGGTAAGGAAATGAGAACCGATGACACAAAAAAAGTCCTATATTTTCCTTAAGTGGTTAAGAAACTAACAGAATATCACTACGAGGTAAAATAAAATAGGATACAGAGAGAAATATTAACGGGACATTAAAAAACATAGGAACGAAATGCAAGAATACAAAGTGATATTGTTAAGAGATGACTTTAGGTTAACTGACGTGATGACCAAAACATTCTGGAAAGTTAGAACCACAACCATTCTCGATGAGGACTTGGGTGGCCACATAAGGCGTTGAGGAGCGACGTTTCGAGCTCCGAAGCTTTAGGCATTGTCTTTAATTGGAGTGGTGGTAGCCGTGTTCGGTTCAAAAACGGGTGGTTGGTAGAACCGAGATGTTTTTTCGGTGATTACGAGGCGATGAAAAAAAATGAGTAAGAGAGCGATTGGTGGTCGGCCCACTCTTTCCTTCCCAAGGAAACCTAAAGGAAAGGGATAAAGGTCACACCCATAAGGAGATAAAGAGAAAGTTTTGCCCATGAAGAATGGCATAAGCACCTGCTGTCATAGAAAGGTGTCGATTCGTTTTAATTTTAAGATCTCATTACGACGGACTAAAAAGATCATAGCTACGGCCACACTTAACTATTAATCTCTTAATTTATATCTTAGAAAAGGACACAAACATATACTCGTATGTGCCCAAAATATAAGTAAAATACACTCCAAACAGTCCAAAAAGATAAAAGTAAAAATCAAAAAACAAAAGAACAAATTAAAAAGATAAATGCCATGATAATGTCCTCTGAAGGAAGCCAGTCTCCTTTAAGGCGTCGAGCGCATCGTCAGCTGAAAATAACTCTTGGCTCTAAGGTAATCTCAACTATCCTGCAGGAGGCCCCCCCGCCAAGAATTCTTCGGCATTGCAATACGGCACGACGATCTGCCATAAATCACCATAGACAAGCGGTAGCGACCTCATCGTCCCGGCTCCAGGACAGGTACCACAATTTTAAATTACTCCAGACTAGTACATTCAAGCAAAAGGATGCTTACCGTCTAAGGTACCGAACAGTCCTCACAGAAGAGTTCAAGGAGCCCTTCATAAGATGGTGCCGCGGCTCGCAAGTGTGTTTAATTCGGACGTGAAAAAAAATGACTCGATATCATTGAAACATTAGGAGATTGGTCTGACGGAAAGGCGGAGTGTGATGGCACACAACTTCAAATTTATGGGCGTCGTTTTCCATCTCTTTTGCCGAAGGGCTGCTACCCTGATCCCTGCCATGAAGTCATTGTATAGAAGAGTGAAACACCGGTCTGGTTGCTCAATCAGAGGCTACTCATCTTCAGTAAACCCTACGAAACCAGGGATACAGAAGAAGTCACACTCGACATTGGAAAAACGTGCAGTAGCCGTGGCACCATGGATGCTAGGAACGAGAGGATGTCGAAATATCAATGTCTCAAGGGCGCTCAGCGCATCTTGTAAGTCGCTATGGAGTACAAAACGGTCTTCAAACCTGGCACGGTGCCTAATCTCCCGAAGTGAGAGGGGTATATTGCAACAAGCACACGTAAGTGCCCCTTTTGGCTAAACCAAATTGGAGGTTGCATTGGGAGCCAAGCCTCTCTTATAGATTTCTCTGCAGGCAGTTGTGACTCTTGATTTCAGATGTGGCAGTGACTTTATCTTTTCTGCATACACAACGGCTTTTGAATGATCCCACAGGGGGAAATCCAAAATTGTGAGGTTACAGCTACGCTGTCATTAGACAGATACACGTCGACCAATCCATCGTCCATGAAACTTTGTCTTGTATGACCTGACTTCAATAGTAAAGGGTGTTCCATTGAGACGGATTGAAGTTAGCAGTAAATAAAAGTGTTATTGGTGAAAAATTATTGATTTAATTATTGGATCATGTTATTTGAGTCATGGCAATTATGTCTGAAAAATAATATCGCCTAAATGTTCGCCAAGTGTTCGGGGGCACAACTCCACTCAATGGTCAAAATTTTGATGACGTCTTTGCATAGTTGCTTCTCGATCTCATCAATATGCCTTATTATCTCATCCTTCAGCTGTTGAATTGTTGTTGGCTTGTTGGCATAGACATTACTTTTGAGATGACCCCAAAGGAAGAAATCTAAAGGCGACCAATCCATCGTCCATGAAACTTTGTCTTGTATGACCTGACTTCAATAGTAAAGGGTGTTCCATTGAGACGGATTGAAGTTAGCAGTAAATAAAAGTGTTATTGGTGAAAAATTATTGATTTAATTATTGGATCATGTTATTTGAGTCATGGCAATTATGTCTGAAAAATAAAAGTGTTATTGGTGAAAAATTATTGATTTAATTATTGGATCATGTTATTTGAGTCATGGCAATTATGTCTGAAAAATAATATCGCCTAAATGTTTGCCAAGTCTTCGGCGGCACAACTCCACTCAATGGTCAAAATTTTTGATGACGTCTTTGCATAGTTGCTTCTCGATCTCATCAATATGCCTTATTATCTCATCCTTCAGCTGTTGAATTGTTGTTGGCTTGTTGGCATAGACATTACTTTTGAGATGACCCCAAAGGAAGAAATCTAAAGGCGACCAATCCATCGTCCATGAAACTTTGTCTTGTATGACCTGACTTCAATAGTAAAGGGTGTTCCATTGAGACAGATTGAAGTTAGCAGTAAATAAAAGTGTTATTGGTGAAAAATTATTGATTTAATTATTGGATCATGTTATTTGAGTCATGGCAATTATGTCTGAAAAATAATATCGCCTAAATGTTCGCCAAGTGTTCGGCGGCACAACTCCACTCAATGGTCAAAATTTTTTATGACGTCTTTGCATAGTTGCTTCTCGATCTCATCAATATGCCTTATTATCTCATCCTTCAGCTGTTGAATTGTTGTTGGCTTGTTGGCATAGACATTACTTTTGAGATGACCCCAAAGGAAGAAATCTAAAGGCGTCAAGTCACACGATCGTGGTAGCCAATTGACCTCGCTGTTTTGAGAGATGATGCAACCTAGGAACTTCTCATTCAATAAAGCCATTGTTACATTGGCTGTGTGGTATGTGGCGCTGTCCTGTTGAAACCACAAATCTTCGACATCCATAGAATTCAATTCAGGCCATAAAAAGTTGGTTATCATGGCACGGTATCGCTCGCCTGTCACCGTAACAGAATTCCCGGCATCATTTTAGAAGAAATACAGCCCAATGATTCCGCTAGCAAAAAATGCACAACAAACAGTGACCTTTTGTGGATGCAATGGCTTTTCAACAATCTTCCTGGGATTTTCATCAGCCCAAATGCGACAAATTCTGCTTATTAACGAATCCACCAAGATGAAAATAGGCTTCATCAAGAGATGATTTTTTTGCGAAAAATCATCATGGGCTTGTTTTTGCTCGTGCACCCAATTGACGAATGTACGGCGCTTCAAATGGTCAGCAGTCTTCAGTTCTTGTGTCAGTTGAATTTTGTAAGCGTGTAGAGACAAATTTTTTGTCCAAATTCGATGTAACGTTGTTGTGGAGAGGTTCAATTCCTGCGCGCGATGACGAATAGAGGTGTCTGGATCTTCGGCCACATTCTCACGCACTGCAGCAATGTTTTCAGCTGAACGGCGTAAACGACCACGCAATGGCGTTTTCATATCTGCCCTCGACCCCGTTTATTTGAATTTACGAACAATTTTCCCAATTGCTCTCTCGGTTGGTCGATTATGTTGAACAAAAAAATCGCGAAGTGCCCGAAATGCGTTTCTGTTTGAACGTCCATTTCCGTAATAGGCTTCGATAACTTTAACACGTTGTTCGATTGTTAATGTTTTCATGGTTGAAATTGCCAAAGACTGAAGTTGTTAAATCTGAAAGAAAAAGAAAAAAATCATTAACCGTTTAAACTTAACTCAAATTTAAAATCAGTCCAAGTTATTGGAACTCTCTTTATAATGAACACGGTTTCTATCTATCCGGTCGAAACCACGGTAGATATTCTGCGTCAGGTTTCAGAATGCTTAAAAACGCCTCGGTATCCATTATTTCCAAATACATTTCTCCTGTGACATTGTTTTCAAAGAGGAATGTCCTCAACCAATGAGGGTTCTGAGAGGATCAGTAACGTGTGTTTTGGTGATTAAGTTTGCAGGACAGTAAAGGTTGGCCTCCTTAAAGAACAAGAGGCTGATAGCAAAGTCAGGGTCACAGTCCACTTTTGTTAAGGCCCACTCGCAAAAGTACACTTCCCGTCCCTGGTCATCCTCGTTCAGTTTCTGTAGTAAATGAAATTTGAACTGGTCCCACTTTCCCAAATTCAGAGTGCGGTCAATGTTGCATTTACTGAACTCGATTTCAGCGAACAATCGGCGCACGCATTTATTCAGACTCACAACAAAATGCGGCAATATTGCAGTACGTGTTGTTCCGTTCTTAAGTCTTTGGCGGTCATGAACGTGGTTTATCCCAGACACTTCATGTCTCTTATAATTTGCCAATCAGTCTTCCAACAGCGAAGGAGAAATCGTCTTTCCATGTGGATGTTGTTGATTATACTTGTCTGTCACCTCTCTGTTCGTCATCAGTAGGATGACCTCAATGTGCTCTCTTTAGTTTAATAACGTTATGCAGATATACATATTTGTGGTGCAGCCATCCACCGCTGGCAGCCGCGAGATACCACCTGTGGCAACATCACGCCGTTTGAAGCCTATTTAGTAGTATTGAGAAGTTATAAGAACCATATCGTGTTTTTATCACCTCGCTACATCCCTCACGCCAAGTGCCAGCTTTTACCGTCAACCTCCAAACTCTCCATTCACACGAGCTGCAGGCATTGACTTGAACAATAAAATAAAATTCCTACCTGATCGTATAAATAAAGGTATTACTTAATTGGAGAGTGTTTGTATAACCAACCGCTCTATTCCTAACCATGCAAGGGAAAAACACAAGATTAGTTTTCTCCCTTATGATTCGTGACTTGCGGAACCCTCCAAAGTACAACAACCATAGAAAAAGAAGCATGCTCCGCTAAATCTATGGAGAAGAAAGGTGCTCAACAGCCTGATTATGATAGGACGAAACTCATGCGATGTGTGCAAAGAGGGAAGGGTTACATGGACCGATTGGAGGGAAGTGGAATGTTAAGCAAAGGACAAAGACATCACATATGGTGTAGATAGCACATCCTATCCCAGGTGATATTTCGAAATGTTGTATCGCTGGAAGTTAGGCAAGTTGGGCACATGGTCTCTTTACGGCAGACAGCTAAAGGAAAAGGAAACGAAACTACAGCTCCTCCGACTTTGCCTGCAGTCAACAGTAATTCTATAAAATCAAATTGCCCTCCGGCCATCTTTGAAATGACCTCTCGGAGACCACTTGAAAGTGGTTCAACTGAAGAGCGTAACAGCTATTGCCGTAGGCCACTCAGAGATCAAGCTCTGAGGTCTTCTATCCGCATAACGTGCCTTTAGCGCTGTCGCCTTTGAGGTCTTATTAGATTTTTTTGTTTTGTTTTTTTTTTATTTACTGTGCGTGGACCCATAGGGTCATAGGCACAATGAGATCTTATTAGAAAAGTTTAAGCTCAACACAAGAGCTCTCCTTATCTTTTGCCGCGAATCCTTTAGTCGGCAGGTTGTATTTGGGAATGTGGATTCCTCGTCATTAACATGTCAATACAAAAGACCAGTAAAAGGGGGAGGGTCGTTGTTAACTATTCCTTAATATGATAGCCAAAATAACTTAAGATCATTGCACAGGGATCGATATTACCAATGTAAGCCTCCTTGTGGTAACTTTGGCACACACCTTCTATTTGTTTAAAGGAATACTTCTGATTGGCAACTGGAACTATCTGACATCAATGGTGTTTTTCCATCTACCTGAAACATGCATTCCACGCATCGGATTAAGGACGAAGTTAGATCAGTACTGGCAAAAAAATCAATCTAGTAATGATCCTTTGGGGTATGCGGCCTCCTTTGCCTACACAATTGCCTCCTAAATACTGCCCTCTTGAAATATGCCCGTTTTGCCTACACTTGCTGCAACCTTTCTGTTAATAACAAAATTCCACACACTATTTATTCTTTTTGCGCGTCACTGAACACCCGTGATACTTCTGCGCTTTTTTATTACAAGGTTATTGCTATTCGATTTGTTATTCCCTCTGCTCCTGAACCTCGCCATATGGTACTTCTCCCATATTCCTCCAGCCAAACATCTCTTCCTCGTCCCCATGTCTCTTTAAGAAGTCGCCTCCATCATCTCTTTTCATAATAAAATAAGTGTTCATATTTTGACTCGTTCAATCCCTTTCTCTATCGTCAGGTCCTCCCTTTTCTTCTCACTCATTTACCTGGTACCTTTTATACCCCTCTTGGGACAATATCCTAGTCTAGGAGAGTTGTGTGAATGGTACCTGTCGAAGTATCGAGACAGGCAGGGTCGTTACCGCCTGTCATCCATAGTATTCAATTATTTAACTTAATGGTTACATGCTCAGGCTTCAGGGAGAAAGCGGACTTCCCTCCGACATCTGAGGGTCCCTTGTAAATATTTATTCATTGTTAATTTTTGCCGGGGAGATGCTGGTTTTTTGTCATTTTTCTTGACTAACTCTATAATTTAAGAAAGTGATTTTTTGAGTATTTGAATAAAAAGTTCATCTTAGTTTCGTTATGACATGTTTTTATCAAAATTATTTCTAATAATTCTTTTATAATATCAAAAAACAAAATGGTGAAGTTCAGAAATAAATAAAAGTATCGAAATTTTGTGAATTTTTTACAACCCAAAGAATTACGAATGGTAAAGTTCAGAAAATTCAGTTTAGAGTTCCTTTTTAAAATTATTATAATTGGCGAAGTTCAGAAAATTTCTAAAAATTTAACCATGGCTGCTTTTATTTAGCTTTTAAATTTTAATCTTAGTGGCGAAGCCATTGCCTCGTATATATATGTTTAAATTGTAATATTAATCAATGTGAACGCCCTCGGGAGCGAGCACGCGCTCCAGGCGAGACCTGAAGGTCGTGCCCACGTTGCGGACGGAGTCCTTCTTCATGCTAGCTCACACACGGGTGAGGAAGGACTTCAGTTCGTCAACGTTGCTGTGGCGGACCTTTCAGGCCTTGCGCTCGATATGCGCCCATACGCTGTAGTCGAGAGGATTGAAGTCGGGCGACTTCAGCGGCCAAAGATCTTTTGACCAGAAGTTCCTTTTCGACTCCAACGACACTTGCACGGGCTTGGCCATTTGGGACGATGCACCATCCTGCTGGAACACGTACTCCGCATTCTACAGGATCATTTTCAACCAGGCGATACTTTTGGGGCACGATGTCCCTGTAATCGGCTTCGCTGAGCCTGTAACCGGCCGGTTGGAGGTGGAGCTCTCGATGGCGGCAGAAGTGCACTACCTTAGTTACAGAAAAAGAAAACAAAAACTTGTGTGCTTCGGCTTATAGAGAGATATGATTCAATGCCTGCTGGAATCAACGCTCCAGAGTTGCTAATTGTGCCGTTTCGAAAGAGAAATCACTCATTTCCTAAAATGAGGACGTCCGGAGCAGCAAAAAGGAAATTATATTTGAATGAGAAATTGGTACTACCATGGCGGTCATCTACCACTTCCCACCCGAAATCAGGCTGTGCATCCGGAGAGCCCAGGGACAGATCAAGACGAGAAAATAAAGTGCTTCTCGGACATTAAGGACACATCTCAGCTTCTTTGATCGGGTCTGCAAGGATCTGATCCCTGAGATCGATCATTTAGCCCCCATCCCCCCAAGTAAGTGCTTGCCGTTCGGGTCACTCAGGAGGAGAAATGTGTCTACAAGCGTGCCACAAGTCATTCGCGTCGACGTGGGCTGACGGCGGAACGTACGCAGAAATAAAAGTATACCTTCTATAGAAAATGTAGCTGCACTGCCACTGCGTGAAAGGAGGTGTTTAAAGCGACAAGAAGAATGGTGTCGTCATTTTGGGTGTAAATCACGCATCCTTCTGCCCAACCCAACTCTTATCCTTAAGGAGGGTGGACAGAGGGCACGCGCCCATCATAGTCTCCTCCAAGTTAGTCCAGAGTCCACGGCAATTACATTGAAGGAATATGCCTTCCAGGCCTAGCTCGACTGGGACCAAGAACTCCTCTTCGGGGGAAAAAACCCTATTGGAAGTTACCCTAGCCTTCCTAGAGGCACGATTCTGGGTCTCTTGGTTTAATAAGTAATGACTTCCAGACACCATTTAGAATTTTAGCACCTCCATATACACTCTTGGATTTTATGACATCCAGACACACTCTAGAACTTTATTCCTGAGAGACACGATCTATGATTTTATTTTTCCCAGCCAGACCTAGGTCATGAAATCCTAGTGTCTTTACAGGGTATGAAAGTCACGATGTTTCTGAAGATCATAGAAAGTGACTGTTTATGGACGTTATAAAATCTTAGAGTTTCTGTATGTCATGAAATCCTAGAGTGTGTGCAGGTCAAGAAATCCTGGAGTGTCTGGAAGTGATTTAGTTCTAGATTCTGTTTGAATGGGATGAAATCCTAAATTGTGCCTAGAGGTCATGAAGTCCTAGATTATGTTTGCAGGTCATGAAATCCTAGGTATTTGGATAGCTCTAAAGCATTTTATGTTCGGAGGTCATGAAATCCTAAAGAATGTCTGGATGTCCGAAAATTCTAGTGTTTCTGGGGCCCAAGAAATGGAGAGTATGTCTAGACATAACTAAATCATAGTTGTCTCTGGAGCTCTTGAATTCCTAGGATGGATCTGGAAGTCATGAAATCCAAGATTTTGTCTGGATTTAATAAATTACTTTAGTGTCTGGATATCATGAAATCCTATAGTGTATCTGGAAGCCGTGAACTCCTAGAGTATGATAGATGGCATTAAAGTCTTGATTGTGTCTGAAGGTCATGAAATTAACCTCGAGTCGCAATTTAAGATTTCCTTTCCCGACACTGGATTTATTCACATCCAGACATACTCTTGGATTTAATTACCTCTAAACACCATCTTGCGTTTTATGCCCTCTAGACATGCCTTAGTATTCCATGACCTTTAAGCACAAACTAGGATCGCAAACCCCTCACACCTAAAAAAAAAATTTACATTACCACCAAAAAGTTCTAGAATTTAATAACGTCCAGATTGCTGTGGGATATACTGACATTCACACACACACACACTAGGATTTCATAAATCTCCGACACAGTAGGATATTATGACATCTAGAGGATGAGTTTTCATGACCTTCAGACACAATATAAGATTTCAAGACCTCCAGACAATCTAGGATTTCATGATCTCCAGACATGTACTAGAATTTTAAACCTCAAGACACTAAGAATTTTCTGTTTTGAGGTCATGAAATCTATGATTTTTGCTGGTAGTGAATAATTCCTAGTGTTTGTGATTTTTTTTTTAAATCTAGGATTGTGTTTTGAATTCATAAAATCTCTAGTAGACTTGGAGTTCATAAACCTTTGTGTGACTGAAGGTTATAATATCCAGGAGTGTGTGGCAATGTCACTAAACTATAGAGAAAGTCAAATAGTCAGTAAATCTTAGCCTATGAATGGGGGGCATGAAAACCTATATTGTAGCTGGATGCCATGAAATTCAGTCCATTAAACAATCTAGCTTTTCATGCCATCTATTAATCCTCTAGAATTTCATGACCTAAAGATACATTATTATTTGATGACCTCCACGCACATTCTAGGATTTCCTGTTCACCAGACACTAATATTTCTTATCCTCCAAACAAAATCGAGAGTTTCATGATCTCCAGACATACTCTATGATTTCATGACATCCAGAAATTTTATAGAATTTCACGACATCGATACTTTCTTGCATTGTGTGACCTCCAGACAAAATCTAACATTTTATGACCTCCCGAAACACACAGGAATTTCATGACTTCCCGTCACATTCTATTATTTCGTGAGCTTCAGCCACAATCTAGGAATATATGTCCCGCATATCCACAGCGGTTTCACGACCTCTAGTCAATCACTAGAATATCATTCTAGGATTTCGTGACAGCAAGACTCACTCACGGACGTGATATCCTCCGTACACTATCGATGATTTAATGAGCTCCAGGCATACTCTAAGATTTCATGACGTCCATACTCACTCTAGGATTCATGAACGTCAGACAAAGTATAGATTTTTTTTACGCATAGACTTTCCAACCTCTAGATATAGTAGGATTTCATGACTTACAGACACCCACGAGGGTTTTTTTTTCCTCCATGTGCACTAGTATTTCATGATCTCTAGTCAAAATCTACTATTTTATGACTTCATTCTCCCTCTAGAATTTTATCTTATCCCACTCATTCTAGGATATCAATACTTTCAGATACATTCTACAATTTTAACACGTCCAGACGCACGCTATGTTATTACAACCTCTAGACCCAATCTAGGATTTAATGACCTCCAGGCACATACTTGGATTTCGTGACTTCCAAAGAAACTAAGATTTTATAGCTTCCTGAAAACTCTAGGATTGCATGACCACCAGACATACTATGCTTTTTCAAACTCCATGCATACACTACGCATTTATGACTTCAATACACACATTGATATTTCAGTGCCTCCAGACACACTCTAAGATTTTATGATCTAGATATGGATTCTCGGATTTACTGAGCTCCAGACACATTATGCTTTAATGAGGTCAATCTAGGATTTTATGAGGTCGAGAGAGACAGCTTTTTCATTAGCTTCGGACAAATACTAGGATATTTTGTCTTACATATACAATCTAGGATTTTCTGATTTCCAAACACACTCTAGGATTTCATGACATCCAAATACACCTTATATCTTTACGAACCACATACACAATCTAGTATTTCCGGACTTACAGATCTTAGAGGCAATCTAGCATTTCATGACCTCTATTTATACTCAGGGATTTCATGATCTCCGAACTCACTCTCTGATTTCCTCATCTCCAGACAAACTATAGAAGTTTATAACTTCTTGATCGAATTTGTAATCGCTTTTTCTTGCATACCTGTCATACAACAACCCTCCACGTACGCCACATTCCACCACACACTCATGCACTTTCATCAACGCCACACGTTCTGCAAGCCATTTCAAAGCCCTCGACTTGACACCCCCTCTTCCTACCCTACTCTAACAGGTTGGTTTCAAACCACCTCTCCTGACATACACCTGCTCCTAGATTCTCGTTTTCTTATACTTTTACCAGTGATACCGGTCAATGCCACTACCAAACACACCACTTCATAGTGGGCCAGAGCACACCACCTTTTAGATCGTCTAATTCTCTGTTGCTGCATTACTTCATCCCAGTCAATAGTGTTTGGTGAGGATCTTTTGCGAGTAAGATTTACCCATTAGATCGACGCCTTTGGAACCAGAACACTGTATCGACCCCTTCCATTGATCATTCCACGCACTTTTGGAGACGCTGCAATTATTTAATTATTAATCCACCCTTTTTGGCTATACTATCGACCAGGTCAAACAATACGCGCGTGACGCCACCAACACATCCACACATGCAAGCAACTCTTGGATTGTGGTTTGGGCCGACCAGTGTCGATTTATGGGTGAGTAGAGGAGTAGATGCAAGGTCTTGATACATTCAGAGGAATGAGTGATAGACAAAGAGACTTCCAGATAAATTGGGAGATAGTGAAGAAGAAAGATAAAGAGGAAGATGAAAGGGGTATAAAAGGGTGATGAGAAGGATATACGAAGAGGAAGAGAGATAAAGAGAAAGATGAGAGGGATATTGATTGGGATGAGAAAGCAATAAAAAGAGGGACAGAAATAAAGAGGAAGATGAGGGGGATATTGATGGCGATGAGAAGGATATAGAAAGTGGAAGAAAGATAAAGAGGAGAGGACAGAGGGGTAGAGATAGAAAGGGAGAGATAACCAGAATGTGAGATTGAGAAGGAGTGAGGATGGGAGTTAGGAGGAGGAAGAGGTGAAAGGCGAAAGAGCTAAAAATAATGGGAGATAAATACAGAGAAAAGGGGAGAATAAAGATAAAGAGCGGTAGAAGAGGAAAGAAAGAGAGAGAGGCGGAGAACGGGAGAGAAAGAGAGGCAGAATGGGTTGGATGGATAGATAAAGCGGGAAAGAACCTCGTCATCCCTCTATGAAACCCGACGTGCGTAAGTGTATGCGTGTGTGCGTATCTCGGTGGTAGGGCTAATCATGTGTGCATATATGTGCGTGTGTGTGTGTTTGGGTCTCTGGTTGTAACGAGGCGAGATCATGCCATCGCCCAACCTGGCGACAACGATTGATTAACCCTTCACCCC
Organism: Ceratothoa steindachneri; assembly: GCA_963969495.1. Classification (NCBI taxonomy): domain Eukaryota; kingdom Metazoa; phylum Arthropoda; class Malacostraca; order Isopoda; family Cymothoidae; genus Ceratothoa; species Ceratothoa steindachneri. Next base: position 127,213,131 of record OZ018330.1, on the reverse strand, counting down.
TTTCATCTCCCCACCCCCTCACCCTTTCCCCACCCATCCAAGTACTTGCATGATTTATTGGCGCTTAACAATCAATTAATTCACCTCGACCTCACAACATCAACACCCAAAGGGGGCCCCGTTGCGTTTGGCAACGTCCGTCTCACAACACACACACACATACAGGCATGCACTTACGACTCACTCACACACACACCACATCACTACCCTAAAAACGCGAATAGACAGCACTCACATACAAACAACCACACACCCACGCTTATATATATATATATATATATATATATATATATATATATATATATATATATATATATATATATATCTCATATACACCACTTCAAACACATGCATCGCTAACTCAACATGACTACTCCACGCCCACATATCAATCACTCACACACCCCTCCAGACCGGGCATACACATCAATCACACATGCCACTACAAAACAACGCATACACACACAGCAAATCACATTCAACCACGCATTTACTATACATTAACACCACCCTGTGCAAGAGGGGGTGCGTGGAGTTTCTTTCTAAACCTCCTCTAAAAAATCATTTCTCCATTGAATAAAAATAAAGATGACCCCCTCCCCCACCCAACTCACCCCAAGCTGCAGAAAACAGGTGGGTAAAATAAGAGGTGAAAGCAAAAATGTATGGAAGGCAAATAACCCGAGTATATTAAAAACTAGACTACTTACCTATGGCACAAATGCCTGGGAGAGCGCGCAGTTCTCCCCGAACTTGAGAAGCATGATGGGTTGCTAAATCTACCAGGCACAGTCCACGTCACTAATTGCAACGCAGGCGCACAAGGGTCCTAAGTAATGAAGAATGGACAAGTGTAATGTTTGTTACTCATTGCAAAAGAGAAAAAAACATTAATTGGGAAACTAATAAATAAATGTAAGTTGGCTGCCACGACATTGGAGGCAAACCTGGGAACAAGCATGAACTAGGTGCTGAGAGAACCAAATAATGATTAACCTGGTTTGTATGTGGAATGAGAGAAATGTTTCGAAAGAGGCCGGCGAAGAAGAGCTACAAGCGGATCAGTGTTTAGGAGAAGGATACAGCTGTAATGACTTTCTAGCCCTGTCATCAAATAATGGTATTAAGACTAATGAAGGGACTAGTTATAATAGTATAGATAGTAAATGTACCAGTATTAGAACTAGTATAGTACTAGGATTAGTAGAGTTGGTAGTACATAGTAGTTTGATTTCCTATTCGATGAAGGCTTATAACGGGATGGATGCAAGAGAAAGAGCCTCGGAGAGGGAAGAAAATGAATAGAAGTGAACAAAAGAAATGAAATATAAATAAAAGGAGAATGATTGCAAATGGTTTAACCCGAAAGAGTGAGGTCAGAGAGGAGTATTAGCAGGCTCCACCAAAACCTGGTACAGCACAATGGGGACATAATACACATTTCATCTCGAAGTTTGAATCACACGTACTCACCGATCCTTGTCGCCAAATGTGTAGGAAGTTTAATTCTACTAACAATCGTGTGGTTACATTTGTATTTTTTTTACTTTTTGCTATCATATTTTACTTTTCTTCCCTTTCGTTCTCTAAAGAAGAAAACGTATTCATATTATGTTCGCTTTGCACGTCTGTTGCTTAAAGAGGAAAACTTCTGCCGGATCATTGGCGAATTTTAGAATAGCCGAGGTTTAGCTACTAAAGTGAAAACCGTACCATAAGACTTGTGATAAAACGCCTAAATGAGGGGACCTGCTCGTTCAAAATTAATTTGAATCGAAATATCTGATATATTTATGAGTACCCATAAAACTATTATCCTAACCAGAACTATTTTAAATTAACTTACGATAAACCAAGCTAACCATTGGAAGCAGAATCTAAGCGTGACTTACGATAAACCAAGCTAACCATTGGAAGCAGAATCAAAGCGTAACATTGTAGCATAACCATATTAATTCAACCGAACATATAAAAATAAGCTCTGATTTAAGATTTGACTACGAGCTGCCTCATATTCACTTGATTTTTATTTTTTCACTTTCTGGAAGCCATTTTTTTTCATTTAAGGTAATTCATACGGTGTTCGTTGGTACATCTAATATTTAAAATATTTAAAATAGACCAAATAAAAGGCTTTTAAAGAAAAAATGCAATTATTTTTTATCACAAACTCTATAATTTAAGAAGGGGATTTTTTTAGTATTTGAATAATAATTTCATCTTAGTTTGGTAATGATTTATGTTTCTTTTATCAAAGTAATTTCTAATAATTTCTTGATAATATAAAAAAAAACAAAATGGTGAAGTTGAGAAATAAATATAAGTATCAATTTAAAAAAAAAAAATTTAAACCCAAAGAATTACAAATGGTGAAGTTCAGAAAATTTATTTTTATATATCTTCTTCTATAATTCGATATTTTAACAATGTGATATTTTGAAAGGGAAGAAATTTAGTTTCGAGTTCCTTTTTAAAATTATTATAATTGGCGAAGTTCAGAAAATTTATAAAAATTTAACCATGGCTGCTTTTTTAGATCTTAAATTTTAGTAGCGAAGCCATTGCCTGGTTCAGTAATATTTTAAAATACTGTAGAAGATTCACATGAAACGCATTTATTTCAAAGACGAAGTAACTCAGTTTAAACTTTAAAAGAAAACAATTTTTTTAATAAGAATTTTTAAGTTGAAGCTTTACATGAAACACATTTGAAAGGCAAAATAACCTTGTTTTAAGAAAAACAAAACAACTTATCTTTATTACTTAATATTATATTTAGAAAAACATATTTATTTGAAAAACAAAGTAACGCTGTTTAAAGAAATAAAAAAAATTCTTATTAATTAATATTTTAAAATAGAAACTTTAAATGAAACACATTTAAAGTAACTCAATTTAAAGAAAAAGATTAATTTATATTTTAAAGTAGAAACTTCACATGAAGCATTTTTTTGAAAATAAAGGAACTCAATTTAAAGAAGAAAAAATAATTTTTATTGATATTTTGAAGTAGAAACTTCAGATGAAACACATTTATTTGAAAAAAAAAGTAACTCAGCAACAGAAGGATCTCAATGACTCAATGAGAATGATGCATCTGACTGTAGTCATTTAACAGCTTTTTTAAAATTAGGTGTCAAGTTGCTTGTGCTGATCCTCAACACTGACTGAAGATTCGAGTCTGTGAGAAGTGATCTGTTCTTTGACTTGTTAACTTTCAATATGGAGAAAGTCTTCTCACAAATTCAAGCTGATGTAAACAACACAAACATCTTTCTTGCAAAGTTTTTTTTCAGATTTTTAAACTTTCCAGATTGCAGCCTCTTTAAAGAGTTGTCGGCTTGCAAATCAATCAGTTCCACTTGCAGTTCTTCAGTAGCTGTTTCAATGTCACAGGCAAAAGGTGAGCTGAGCAAATCGAACTGGCCTTCAATTGCCTTGAAATCAGCAAATCTTCTGATAAATTTCTCTTTTAGAGCCATCAACTAGGAGTTGTACTTGTCTGATAATGCTTGTGTAACAGCTCGTGTTTTCAAAAAAGGAAAGTGAACAAAGTGTTGTTCTTTAAGCTGTTTGGCAAAAAGTTTAAGTTTCGTTTGAAAGTATTTCACTTCCACCTACAATTCATGAGCAAATACACCTTTGCCTTGTACTTTTGTGTTTAACTCATTCAGCTTTTGCATAATATCTACAGCGAATGCAAAATCACAAACCCATTCGTCACTCTCCATTTCCTTTGAAAAGGCACTGTCGTAGAATTCCCCCGCTTTTTGTTCTATCTCTAAGAGTGCTAAGAGAGTGTATAATATATTGATATTATAAGAATATCTTAACGAACAGAGCCGTTACGAAACACGTAAGGATATATATAAGAGAAACGAACATTAATCCCGAAATAAACTTATATTTTACCATTATCAATTGAATACATAACATTTATACATTAACTACAGCAATACTCTAAATATAATTATAAACCAGAATTAATTAAATTAGTTTACCCACAAAAATTGGTTAACGTTTTCTCTAAACACAACAATAATATAAGAATTAGGCTTACGGACTCATGTGGAGTTTAAAGGCCTCAGAAATGTTATTTACTCTCGACGCGTGCCGCCGGTCAGATGTAGATGGGCGAGATCACACGGTTGTTTTGGCGAGGGTGGCAGCTGGGGGGGTCCACACGTTTCTTCCGGGGCAGGGGGGTTCTTCTAGGACGAGAACCAATACGGTGCTTTATGCAACACCTAGGCAGTCGTGGTCTCTCTGGCGAGAGTGAGTCGAACTTGGTTCTTAAATCAAGCTAACTTGGAGTGCGGTGTAACCACCGAGTAACGAGCTCGAGGAGGAGCTTTTCTCCTTCGTTACTTATTTCCTTATGGACGAGGACTGAACTCGGGGAGGGTCTTCTTCAAGGGCGAGGATAACGGAGGAGGGTTTTTCTGGCGAGAATAAGTTACTTAAAGTTCAGTGTGGCCACCGAGTAACGAGCTCGAGGACGAGCTTTTCTCCTTCGTTACTTATTTCCTCATGGAGGGTCTTCTTCAAGGGCGAGGATAATGGAGGGGGGTTTCTCTGGCGAGAATTATTTGAACTTGGTTCCTTACCAAGTTCACTTAGGAGTTCGGTCTGGCCACCGACCGAGTAACGGGCTTGTGGGGGAGCCTTTTCCTTCTTCTTCTTAATTCCTCAAGGACGAGGAATACCCCTGGTGTTTAAGGTGCACCAGGATATGAGGAGTCTCTCTGGCGAGAGTAAGTTGAACTTACCAAAGTTAACTTATCGTTTGGTTTGATAACCAGGGACTTAGCTCGAGGATGAGCTTCTTCTTAGCTCCTTAAGGTAGGTAGCCCTGCCTCTCTTGCAGGGTACTTCTTGGTCTGGCGAGCCAAGTACACTACCTCTCCACTCTCGGTAGTTCGGTTTGATCCGAAGACTTCGTCACCTAGAGACTGACGTATACTACCTCGATTTTCCTCAGAGTTCCTCATTTATACCTCGTCACCCCACTGGGGGAGTGGTAAGGGGGGGGGGGTAGCTTGAGGACGGCTTAAGGAGAGTTCTGTTTCCAAACGGTTTTTCACACGAAGTCAAACATCGGCTCCTCGTTAGCCTTCGAGATTGGGCGAAACACGTCTCTAATTTCTTATTCGACGTGAAACTGGATCTCACTTTCCTGGGGGAGATCTTACATTTTGATCTTTAGGGTCTTTCATGGCACCGAGTTGTGCCACACTGCGGTTCAGCACTGAACCCGCCGATGCCTTCGACGGATGTCTTTGCAGTAACCGCCTTGGGACTGCACCAAGAATGAACGGGGGGGGGGGGGAAGTGACCATTCCCCTACAGGCACAAAAGATTTTTTTATATTAAAAAACATGAAAATCTCTGCATTAATGTCCCACAGCCTCTATAGCTCTTTTCCTATGTTTAACCAGCGGACATTTGTGTGGTACAACACATCAGTAAAATCTGCCTCTATGTCTTCCAAGAAACTTCGGAATTGCTTGTGTTTCAGTCTCCGTGCTCTTATTGAATTCACTGCACACACCACTGGATCCATTACATGTTTGAGTTTTAAAGAAGCCTTACATAGGCTTTTATGATGTATGATGCAGTGAAATGACAACTCACTGTGCGATGAAAAATCTTCTTTATTTTTATCATTCATCAAGGTCACAAGGCCACAATGTTCGCCTATGAGTAAAGGAGCACCATCAGTTGTAATTCTTGCCAGTTTATCCAGGCTTAATCTAGACCTGATGAGACTGTTTGTTGTACAAATCTTTTCCAGTAACAGTGACTTTGAGAGACTCCATAGATAAAAATTCCTCTGCAATATAAAAGTTTTCGCCAATTCGTCTGATGTAAATAAGTACCTGAGCAGTATCTTAAATGTCAGTACTCTCATCTAAAGCAATAGAAAACCACTGAAAACTACCACTGGCTGTTAACAGCTGTTCTTGAATATTCATTGCAATTGCATCTATGCGGCGATCAATAGTTCTTTGTGCCAGAGATATGGCTTCTACTTTGGATATAACTTCAGGACACACAACACTGACAGCATCAACCACGCAATCTTTAATAAATTATGCTTCTGCAAATAACTTGTTTTGCTTTGCAATTTTATTTGCCAATACAAAACTTGCCTTTGTCGCGTTTCTTTGTAGAGATGAATTTTTCTCAAACACAGTTTTCTGTTGCTTCAAACCTTTTACCAAATCAGTTGCCTTCTTTTGCAGTTCTTGCTTTGATAAATTGTGTCCAAACTTGGCGTGCTTGGTTTGAAAGTGCCGTTTCAAATTCTATTCCTTGGACACAGCAACTGTTTAATGACAAATCAAACACAAATTTAACTATAACATCAGTAAAGAAATACCTTTCAGTCGACTCTTTGTTAAACACTCGACATTCTTCTTCAATTTTTCGCCTTTTAGATAATAAAAGCTAGGCTGAAATAAAATACCTCTCGTCTTAACACTCGGGCATCTGCCAGGACACTGAAATGATTCAAATGAAAGGTAATAAAATCACTGACGCGGTAATCAAGTTGCCAGATTAGGCATTGTTAGGAACTTGAGTTGAGAGTCACTCGATCATAGTGAAGACCGTCGGTGTCTGTAGCCTTTTGGTTGGCACTCTCCCACGCATACCTGCGTAAAGAAAACAAAAGGAGAGCAAAACTAAGGGTTCCATCACCCACACATTGTTTGACCAAAACAGGCAGACAAATATGTTTATAATATTAATATACACACATATAAATAGATTTACATCTATATATACGCTTGGTAGCGTCACACCATTTGCGGGTAAAGTGATAATGCTCACAATATTATTTGGCGTTGCTTGGTAACTTTCTCTTTCAAATTTACTAGCATTTGGCGGGCGCATGAATTCCTTTGGTGGGCTGCATGCAGCCCGCGGGCCGTAGTTAGCTATTTATATATTTAGAGTATTTCCTTTTGTGTTTATGTGTGTTTTAAAGTATTTCTTCCATGCGTGCGTAGCTACCCATGTTTGTACGTGGAAGGAACAAAAATGATAAAAAAATATATTTGTTCAACATTGAAAATATTAAATTTAATTTAAAGTATTGAGTCAACTTGAACGAAATGATCAAAATTGAAATACCATGGACGAATGGAGCATTTTTATACCTGCACTTACACATCAAAGGATTGACCACCATTTTAACCTCAGGTTGCTTAGTTTTATCTAAAGAAAATAGAAATACTCGTATGTATGGTGAAATCATTATGAAATATCCGGATTTTATTGTATCATGGAAAGAAGAAATTAAAATGTCCATTGGCAAGTTTTAGTTTGAAAATCATAAAAAGAGGCAATTATTGTTTAAAAAAAAAATACATACCCTGCTTCGTTCCCTTATACCCTATAGAGGAAAAGTAGCCCGAAGTTCCAGTACCCTTAATCTCTCTCGTTTAAAATACTTGAAAGCTGTTTCATTCTAAATTCATATTTCAGTAAATTCTACAAATATCTCCTATACAGTTCAGTTGAGAAGTCCACATGAGTCCAACACTTATCTATATGTATCCCACGGTCACTGAAATGAAGGCGTGTACAGTGTTAGGCATGTCGTAAAAGCTGGTTAAATTTTGCTTATCTCTCAACTTATAAGACTTTCTTTCGAGCTTTTATTTGCCAGCAATGGCAAAGCTGCCGAAATTTCAAATAACATCCTTAGACCAGGTTAATACAAAAAACTAATAAGCAAAAATAATAAAGGAGAAAAACCCGCGGTAACAATCAACAATGAATAAATATCTACATGGCACGCTCAGATGCCAAAGAGAGGTCCGCCTTCTTCAGTGGGCCTGAGTATGCAACCAACAAATTAAAGAGTTAAATACTATGGAAGAGGACGCCCTTGTCCGAAAAAGTCATCACGCCACATTCCGATGCACTCGAGTCCCTCCAAAGGACTCGGGAATGGCGGTATCCCCCCGTTTGTCTCTATCGGTTAATTTTTTGTCGCCTCTCTCAGGATCGAAAAGTTCAGTATTTTTTATAATAATTTAGAAGTGAAATAAACATAAATTTAGAGTCCAAGCCCATTTTAATAATAAATACAGTCAATCGAGGCGCGCAGTCAATATTAACAATGATGTCCCTTGATCTTCAGGAATGCTTCAATTCCTCTCGGTATGCTAGAGAACAAATTTGGAATCATATCTTCAACGATATTGCTCCATTTTTGTTTATCAATCACCTGCAACTTCTCACCATTTGATGGCTTCTGGTCAGCAAACGCCAGTTTGATTATCCCCCGCCCCTCCAAAATTCTCTATTGGTTCAAATCTGGCGATTTCCCGGGCATTAGGTACCTAGGGTTCGATATGATTTTCAGCCAAGAACTTTTTTATTGATTTGGTTTAGGACAAAGTTGCTCCAGTTCCCTAAGATGAGAAGCAGCCCCAGGTATGGAGAGTTTCCGGATGTTTCCCCGTGGGCACGACACAAATCTTGTGAAAGTGGTTTCCTTTTGTCATCCTTACGAGGGATCTTCCAGAAACTGCAAACAAACGGAATTGAGCTTCATCAAAGAATATCACTTTGTCCCACTCTTCAACAGTCCATTCTTTATATTTCGTACAATAGTGCAGCCTATCCGTAAGGTTCTTCTTGGCGAGATGAGGCTTCTTCGCAGCCCTTTGCGACTTTAGATCTTTGTAGTAATGTATCCGCCTCACTGGAAACAACAAGATCCTTGAACTAATAGCACGTTAGAAGGTGATCCTGGCCTTCATTTGAAGCTATTGGAAGCCCAGAAGACTTCTTAACAGGAATTTAGCCAGTCTTTTTAAAGCATTAATAATCTTAAAGATGGTTCTCGTTTATGAATAACCTTAACAACTATCTGTTAGCAGTTTCAGCCACTTTTGTCCAGGTAAACAATGGTTGCACGCTTTTCTTTGGAAAAGAACCATTTCTGGAATTGAAAAAGATTAAAATATTTATTTTTTACAAAAAAATATTACTAAATAGATTATAATTACACATTAGCATTCAATCAACCAATATTTATCCTCATTTTGCCCCTATTATTGAATCGGGCCAAAGCGCGATTTTAAATTCACGGAAAGAATACAGTTTTTTCTTATTATTTTTGAAATGCTGAATTTTTAATAAATTTGGAATAATTTAAATATTAGAATATATATTTTTATCACATAAATTTTAAAAACGAATGAAAAAAATAAAAATATATATTTCTATAAAAACTCGGGAGACCTTTCTTTTGTACCTGGGCCCATGCACGTAGGACTGGCATTATAGACCTTCAACGCCACTCTTGTTGACCTCAGAACTAATCCTACTATTAGTGGTAGGAATGTCGGATTGGGCGGACTCTTTGGCGCCCTCATCGGCGCACTCATCCTCGCAATTTCAAAATGTACACGAACCCAGCAGAAGATAATCTTGACATCCACACGGCTCGTCACAGCTGTAGTTTCACGGATTCCGCGGACCAGGGTGTGTCGAGATCCAATGCCACGAAAACCCCTAGTGCGCTCTGTGAGTCGCTGAAAGTCACAATCCGGTCTCCGAAACGGGCATGATGCGTTATTTCCCATACCTAGCCTTTTATTTCAAAAAGCTTGGCCGTGGACTGAGACACAGCAACTAGTAGATAACGGTCGAAAACAAAACCAAGAAAACGGGGCGAATCCACTACTTACAGGCGAATGCCGCATAAGAAAAAATGCGGGTCGGAGAGGAGCAGTTGATAGCTGGAGAAATACACCACTCTAGTCTTGGCCAAGGAAAATTAAACCTGTGCGCTTTGGCATAACGAGAGGAGCGGTTCAATGCCTTTTGAAGTTGACGATAAAATGTTGGCATCTGGGCAGCACGAAAAGAAATCGAAAGGCCGTCCACGTATTGCGTAGAGAGAACATGTTGCAGCAGCACCAAGGTGATACCGTTGATGTTGTCACATAGTCTAATACTGAGGACACTCGCCTGCCGGAGACCCTCTTCATTACTCCATTGGGCCTAAGAGAGGTCCCACCCAGCCTTGCGCAGAATCGACAATCTCACAAACACTCAAAAATAATAATTAGGAAAGGTCCCTTCATCCCTATCGTATGGAGAGTTTTCCATGAAACCGTATTACCATGCGGTATCTTAGGCCCTTTTCAGATTGAAAACACCGCGTAGTACTGTTTACGAGAAAGGCCTCGCAGACGGCATTTTCCAGTCGAAGCAGGGCATCTGAAGTGGAGTGGAAATGGCGAAGCCGAAGCCACACACTGCAGAAGACAGGTGGCCTCCACTGTCCAGGAAAAAGGTGAGTCTAACATTTACCAATTTTGGCATCCACTTGCAAATATAAGAGGTTAACGAGGTTGGACGGAAACCAGCCGAGGTAAAGTGATCTCTCTCCGGTTGCGAAAAGCAAGCACAGTACCCAGTCGTCAGGAGTCTTGGAGGATACCATCTGCCCAGGTCCTGTTTAAAAATCTAAGAAAGAGTCCATGACTCGCTCACCTAGGTATCGAAGCATGATATATGGGACATCGTCCAGACCAAGGGCGGTGTACGCGCACGAAGCGAAAAACGCATGACCACAACTCACTGAATGTAAACCTGTCGTTGAAGGATTCTCCACGTTTGCAGGTAAAGTCCAATCAGCGGCCTTCAGCGAAATCACGATGTGCAGTGAATACTGACGGAGCTGCATCCCGGTGAGAGAATGCGAAGAAAGTGGCTGCAAAGAACTCCGCCAGGGCTGCGGTGTCCAAGATTGCAATCTCATTCTTTGGGAAATGGGAGGGAGTCCTGTCAGAACTTGGCCCGGACACTTTTGAATCGCTTTCACACCTCTGCTAGAGGGGGTCTTCCCACTAAGTGAAGACACGCATTTCAACCAGAAAGAGCGTCGGACGTAGTTTGAAACATACCAGAACCTAGCCCAAGCTCGACGAAATTCACAGATAATGATATCGGTCTGGCGGCGATTATAGCGCATGTAGACATAACGCTTCATTTGAGGGCCTTTCACACTCGGCTGCCCACCATGGAAGCGGTATGCGTGTAAAACATCCAGGCGTTCTAGGAATAGTAGTTAGGCCCATGGCGATGAAGTTGCTGGAGAATTCAATGACTTCATCCACCGACCAAAACTTCTGGACTTGGATAGAGAAATCATTCATTTCCTGAAATGTGGACCACCGCGCCCACGCTAAGTAGCACCGATGCGGGCTCTCGGGCGGCAGCGGCCCAGGAAATGATATTTGAATGAGAAAAGGATTACTACCATGGAGGTCATCGACCTTTCTTACCATACAAAATCAGGATGTGATCTGGAAAGCACAAATATAGATGGAGGCATGAAAATGAAGCGGTTCTCGGGCAGTGTTGCGTAAACTCATCCACATTTACCATTTAGGACACATATCTCCAGCTTGTCGTTCCGCTCAACAAGAACCTAATCTCCGGGATTGATCAAACCGTGCAGCGGCGGAAATCTCCCGATTCGAAGTCGGCTAACGGTGGAATGTAAGCAGAAATAACAGTATAGCTCCTATCAGTGCTCCTATCAGTGCTAAAAGGAAGTGTTATATAGCAAATAGAAGAACAGGGACATCATGCCCTTTATAAATCCTGAATCCTCTTGTCCAGCTCCCATCCCATGATGGTGAGGTCGCAAACAATTTATACCCCGGGATAGTGGGCAAGGGGCACTCGTCCAGCATGGTCTCCTGAAAGTAATATGCCCTCTAGGCTTAGGAAGGAGCAGATTCAGGGTCTTTCTTCGAAGAGAAACCCTCACGAGAATGGCCGTGCGCTTCCCGGAGGCAGAACTCTCAGGGCTGTTGGCGGATCAATGCGTTGAAGGAGTTAATGCTTTCGAAAATAAATAGGTGGAGGTTGAGGTCTCTATGCTATTCTTATCCTCCCTCCGCCTTGAAACCTTCGGAGACGGGGTGGCTTCGGAGATGGTGCTCCCTCCTTTGGAGAATCCCTCGTTTTCAAGCCTCCTAACTCAGCATTGGCTGGGGCGTAGGAGCCCAAGCTCCTTTTGGGTTGTCCTCCTTCCCGGGTCCTGGCGACCACTTTCAGGAGTTTTGCCTCCTCTGAGTCTAACGACTCGGTGGATGGGGCGTGGCCGTTTCGCCTTACGAGAAACGGTCACGGTGGGAGAGAGGGGGTACCCTTGTTTTAGTGGAGTATGAGTGCGAACACGTTATGACACCACCTCTACAAGAGGTACGCACGGGTGAGTAAGATCCCGCCGTAAAGTTCAAACTGGGCGAAGAAACGACCGTGCTCGTAGACCTGGAGGGGTGAAGAGCAGAGGAATTTTTTTTAATTAAGGCATATGAGGTGCCAGGCAGCTCTGGGCTAGGGACTTATCCTTTACCGCCTTGGAGCAACTTACACTGACATCGGGTAAACCCTAGTTTGCACGTCTACATGACCGATTCGTATGGGCGAATCGCTGCGGGAGTAGCACTTCCGCGGCATTGGAATGAATACCTTAACGCGACACATTAGCGATACTAACTGACATGCTCTGAGACTTAGAGAGACTGTTACGGTCGAACGTAAGAAAGAGTGTAGCGGTGGGTCTTTAAGGAAACCCAATGATTTCTCATGACACGTTCGACCTCGTCTGCTCCCTGGTCGGCCAGTCTAAGGTGATTTTTTATATAGAAGAGTCTATAAGTTCCTTTGCATAAACCATTCCTTTCACGAAGTTAATGGTTGAGTACGGTGTCACACTCAGCGGCAAGCCATTAGGTGACTGAAAGACACTAATAATGGCCGCCTCGGAATGGTCAGTCGCATTCGCTTTAAGGGTCCCTTCCGAGAAATGGGTCCCCTTTGGCTCTCTACCAATCAAACTTGCAAATGTTCTCCTCTAATGGATCATGTTGCTTATCCTCAATTTGCTACAATCAGAGGAGCGAATAACCAGAAAGTGTTTTAAGACCGCGGACTCGAAAACGGCATCCTGTTTCTCAATGAGGGACTTCGACTTAATCGAGGCTCCGCTTAACGCACTTGCAATTAAGGTCTTAGTATTGGACTCCCCGACCGAGGGCGGCTCGGTCACGGAGGAGGCGATCTTGGCCTGCTCTCATGCCGAAGCGGTAGTGAACCCGTCCTTCCACGGAGCCTCAGCGGCAGTAGAAGAACCCCTAGGCCTCTTTTTAGTCGCGTGCGACTCTACATATCACTATATCGGTCGGTAGCTCTCCGTTTTGCTTTTTTTTGTTATGACATTGTAACTATTTGGCCGATTCTAATGAAATCTGAAACCCTTATGTTGTTTTTCATTCTCTTTCGAATCATTACCTACACCACTACCACCATAAACACCGCCAGCAACACTTAAAACACCAACACTCCCTAGGCCTACACCACCTACACCACCACCACCTGCACCACCATCAGCTACACAACTTCCACATACACCAAATCCACCTCCACTTAAACCGCCTTCACCTACACCACCACCGCCTATACCACCTACACCACTATCACTTACACTACTACTACCACCTACACCATCTCTACCATCTAAACCACCACTACCTACAACACCACTACCTACATCGCCCACACCACCAGAACCTATACTACCGTCACCACCTACAGCACCACGTATGCCTCCTACACGACTTACACCATCACCACCAACACCAGCCACACCACCACGGCCTACACCACCACCACCACCTACACCACTACTACCACATACGCCTACACCACCACCTGCACAACCTACACCAGCAAAATCATTTACACCAGCTACACCGACACTACATTTCCACCTACACCACTCGCCATCACCACCACCCCCTACACCACTAACACCTACACCACCAACACCATTTACATGACATACACCACTTTCACCTACACCACCACCTACATAACTACCATCTACACGACCACCAGATATACCACCACCAGCTACACGACCACCACCTACATCACCAAAACCTACAACACCACCAGCTATACCACCACCACCACCTCTTGCATCACCAAAACCTACACCACTACCTACATCACCAAAAGCTACCCCACCCTAGACCACCACCACCTACACCAACATAATCTACACCACCTTCGCCGCCTAACCACCACCTATATCGCATACACCACCTACACCACAACCTATACCACCTGACCACCATCACCCACACCACCAGCTACACCAACACCACCTTCATCACCAAAACCTACACCACCAAAACCTACACCATCCACACTGCCTGCACCACCTACATCACTAAAATCTACACTACTATCCCCACCGCCTGAACCCCAACACCTACACCAGCACCTGCATAACCAAAATCCACCTACGCCACCCTTACCGCCTGCACAACCACCACCTATAACACCACTACCACCACCACTTACATCACCAAAACCTACACAACCCCATCACCTGCAACACTGCCACCTACACCACCCTGGACCCCTCCAACTACACCACCACCACCACCACCTACACCACCCTGGACCCCTCCAACTACACCACCACCACCACCTAGACCAACATTATCTACACCACCACTGCCACCTATACCGCATACACTACCTACACCACAACCTATACCACCTTCACCACCATCACCTACCCGAGAACCACCTACACCAGAACCACCTACACCACCACCACCACCGATTCTGGGCCGCCTACCTACTTTCTTGGAAGTTCCCAGTGAAATGAAAGCGGGGACCGCCTCTGGTGCTGAGGTGGAGTCGTCCAAAGAAGAGGGTTAGGGGGAAACTCCCTCACTTTTAAGCCTAAGAGAGCATGATTAATCATCCTCTCCAGTAGAATATCGTTGGAGGGACCCTTGATAAAGCATAAGGTGGGGCACCTCATTTTAAGAGGTAGAGCTGCCCATACTCGGTCTACAGGTTTTGCATTTAACTTCACTATAAAATAAATCGACAGAGAAAGAGAGTTTATTTATACAAAAGTATTTACCAAAATTACATTTTAAGACGAAGGATTTTATTTCTCATTTATTGAATGAAATCGCCGTTTTCCTCGCTCAACTACGGCCCCCATTCGGCGTCACGACCTGTTGCAGGCATTTTCGACGGCCATCCTGTTTACATGGGTGAAAACTGCCGTAATCCTGGGCCTATGCTCCATCCTAATGGTGGTCGGGGGCTTGTTGATCTGTCTGTCTGTCCGCCTCTCTCTCTCTCTCTTTTAACCATGCCACATACATAATATCCCATAATAGGCCAGATGTTCAGAGTGACAGTTAAGCATGAGTCCCATTGTCTTGTTGCAGATTCCTGCTGCCGCACGGATGGCCTTCCAAAGGTCAGCTCCCGGATCCAAGGTAATACCAACTCCTCAAGGTATTTGATGTATCCCTGCGGTAAGATAAACGAAGGAATAACGTGGTCTTCGCTACCGACCGCATCAAATACCATGAGGTGGACCAAGAAATTGGCATTCGGGACTCTCGGTACATATTTGGTGGACACAGCAAGCCAGCGGTTGTTTTGCGGATTCACCACCTGGTTCTGGCTGAAATTCTTCTCGTCGGAGAAGAAGCAAAGATTGCTAGGTTTAAGGCGAAGCTTCAGTTTGTTCATAGGCTTCGCAGCACTTTCCTTACTCGTTTCTTTTATCTTTAGCGACAGAAGTTGGTCCTTTATCATCTTGCATGAGTATCAGCCGATGTCTTCATGCATTAAGTGCTTGATGAGAGACCCCTACACTACAACATCTCTGGCTATACACCTCCTTAACTTGATGAGATCATTGTCAATGATGGCTCGGAGCTACGCGACAAATTCGGGTGGAGAGTTCTTATCAGAATGGTTAGAGTGAAGTTTCCAAGCCGTCGTACCCTCGTATTCACAACCTGGCTCATCCAACCTTACCTGATCCCTTGCACCGTCCTTAGATTGACAACGAAGCACTCGGAGATCTTCGCAATGGAGCTCCCGCGTGAACCGTAAACAGCACAGCTTGCCTTTTTCAAATTTTTGGAGGACTAAATTCAGCCATGATATTTTTTCCTTCACATACGATGCATAACTACGTCTACTCTGATATGGAGAATAGAAAACCGACGCTAGACAACACTCATGAGCTACGTTCAGAGTTGTCAACGGCAACAAATTACCCACCGCAACCTGCAGGATGGATTCGACAACTTGCGTGATATTGCCACTCGAGTAGGGTACAAATTAGATTTGTCCAAGTTTCCTCATGGTTTGAGGAAGACATAAAAAGTCTCAAGCTGAGCGTTTAACAAAAATAAAAATTCAGTTCTCATAATGCTTTTATTTATTTTTCTATCTCAGAGAGCTCAGTACTTTTCTACATATTTTAATTTTGTTCACACAGCATCAGAGACAAGGTAGGAAATTCAAGATTTTTTCTTATTGACCTGAAAACAATGGAAAAATCAGAAGGGAATAAAGCAGTTGTATACGGAACCATTTTTCTCCCCAGTGGTGCATGTTTGTCTGTCTGATTGTGCACAAAATATATCCAAATATTATTGACGGATTTCGATGAAGTTTAGAGAAAGGATGGGGCTTTGGACCATTTATTCTCTTTCTTAAACACTGTAAGAAATGGAATTTTGTGACATTTTTGCCAACATTATAGAAAATAATGGGGTAAACATGAAGTTCGGCGGCACGCCCGATAAAGTTATTTTTTGGCGTGTATGTTTTATTCACCCGCGCATCCATATTCATGCGCGTTTGGTAAAATAAAAACGTTAAAAAAAAACTTTAGAACATTATTTTATAAACAATTATGAGTATATACTTGGGGGCTGTGCCCCCAAGACCCCTTCAATGGATTGAAACTCAGGATCATCATAGGGGGTTTCCCCGCAGTGTTTAAACCTCCCACAAGCAGTCCCCTTGAATTTACTCCAAAAAGGTGAAATATAATGGAACACGGACGAAATAGTTTACGTCCCATCGTTCGGAGAGGGGTCTTGCAAGATCTTGCCCCGTATCCTGTTGACTCGCTTCCACACATCTGCAAGAGGAATTGTCCCGTTAAGTGAAGACAAGTATGCCGGTCAAGAAGGGCGGCATTCGTTCTTTGAAACTTACAGGAAAATAGCCCTATCTCGACGAATGCTGTATCACACTCGGCTGACCACCAAGGAAGCGGACGGAATAAGAAAAGGCCAGACGTTCTTCAAGTAGCTGTTAGAGCTACACAGTGAGATTGCTTGAGAACTCAATGGCCTCATCAACCGACCTAAACTACTCGACAGGAACAGAAAAATCAGTCATTTCTTGAAATACGGAGCTCACAACCCGTTCCAAGGACCACCAAAGTGGCTTTTTAGGTAGTAACCGCCTAACATATGATAATTAAATAGATAAGTGTTCATTACTATGAAGGTCATCGGACAATACCCAGCCAAATCAAGCTATACCTCAGCAGCGCACATGGACAGATCTAATCAAGTACCTAAACCATATGATTCATCGTTTAGTCCCCCTAAAGTTGGTGCTTACAGTTCAAATCCACGCAGAGAACAAGCCTCGTCAAGCAAGCCAGGACGCACCGGAAGTCACTCGCTTCAAATTCGGCTGACGGTGAAATGTACGTAAAAATAATTTTATACCACCTATCTAGGTGTAGTTCCACTTCCACTAACTAAAAGGAATTTTTATCGAGTAGTGAACGGGGACATCATGTCGAGTGTAAATCGCGCATCCTCTTTCCCGATCGTATTATGTAGTGATTGTTTATCCAAACTCTTATACGATAGAATGGTCTCCTGCAAGCAGATAGCTAAAGGGGAACGGGTTAAAACTAGCTTCCGCACCTGTTCTCAATTCGATTGACGGAATATGCCATCCATGCCTAGTTCTGAGAATATGCGGATTTCTCTTCGAAGTTAACACGCTTAAAGGAATTCCGTACCATTCCCGGAGACAGAATTAGGGAGCTGTTGGATGTGAAAGGTGGTGAAAGCTCTGTCGCATTCGGGACTTACTGGAGGAAGTTGGGCTCGTCATACGAGACTATCTTCTCCTCCCTCCCCCTCGAAACCAGTTGGCGAGGCGTGACGCTTCGGAGGCTGGGGTACTTATTTTAAAGATGTCAGCATCTCCGAGCCGTCCAGTCTAACCTCATGAAGGGCACAAGAGCCTAGGCTACCTTTCGTCGTCCTCATTTTCGTGTACAGCCTTAGAAACCACCAATAACTGTTTCACGACTACCTTCATGTGGTTTTTCCTGGTGACTCTAACGACTTGGTGGAGGAACGCGATGGTTTCTCCTTACTGGAAACTGTTATAGGAGAGTATGGGGTATTATGATTCTACCCGAGGTAGAACGTGAGCCTTTGGAGCCGCCAGCTCTTCCGTGGGGGCACTTTCGCGGGGCCATGAATAGAATACACAGAAGGATTTTGAATGGGGCGCGCAAGTGACCGCGCTCTTAGGTCTTGAGGGCCCGTGAGCATTTAGGCATAGGAGGTCCCAATAGCTTTCTTCGTTAAAAGTCATTTGCAGCCTGAACGTCCAGGACCTTCTCCAGGAGATACATGCAACGTGCTTTCATGAATCAGGGTGTGACTCTCTACAATTAATACAGTTGTACACAATAAGTACTCGTCATCTACGCTCTCAGAGCAATTCATACATTCCTGGGGTAAACTCCACTTTGCACGCCTACATGAGTGATTCATTTGGCCGAACCGGTGTCTCTAGTAACACCTTCGCGGCAGTGGCACAAATGCCTTGACGCGGTAACGATATAAACCGGCACGCACAGACACAGGGAGCCTGTCACGATCGAACGTGATAAAGAGTATAGGGTTGGTTCTTGAACCTCCTCCCTATTTTTTTATTGCACGATGGACCTTGAACGCTCTTTGTTCGGTCAGTTCTTTGGTAAATTCTAAGGAGTAGTCCACGAGTTCCCTCGCATAAACCAATAAACTATCCTTGTGACGAAATTCATGGTATATTACGATGTTACCTGCACCGGAGAGCCATTGAGTGACCAATGAGCACCAATAATGGCTGCCTCTGAAGGGTCGACCTAATTTTTCAAAAGCTTCTTTTGTTCTTTGCCTCTCTACGAATAAACCTAGCGAAATCACTCTCTGATAGAACATGTTACCTTTGGTCGACATGCTTTCATCGGTAGACTTTATCACCACAGAGCGTTTGAAGCCTCTCTCTATGGGGGAGGCCCTGGTGTCACTCACTTTATCAGCAGTTTTGACCTTTTTAGTGTGGATTTCCACACACAATAGGGCCTCATGCTATGGCATGCCGGTATTGACCTGGTTTCGGCGGAAGTGCTGTCCATCCGAGGATGCCCCTGGAAGGAGAGGAACCCCTTATCCATCTATTCGGGAGCTTCATAATTCGATCCATGTAGAACTGAACTTTATTAGAATCAAATAAGTTATTCAGGTGGGTTTTGACAACATTTAAAATCAATAAAAGTCTTTCCACTCAAAGAATTCTGCAGGGACCTAAACAAATGGATGACAGATGGCCCAAAGTCGGGGGAGTAGCAGGGAGTCGGTATAACATCGTGCAATTCTACAAATTAACGACTTCGACGCAATCGAAGGCGGAAATTTGTAAAGCCATCTTGCCATTAATACAGCCATCTTGTCATTGATAGCTTGTTTTGAACCAAAATTTAATACGTGGGTAAGGTGGCGGTTTAGTTTTCTTAGTCTTTTTTATTGTTTAGGCTAAGTTAATTTTTGTGGGTTCGTTTAGTTTGTTTTTGTAAGCTTTGCTAGGTGTTGTGTACTATTTTTTCAATTGGTAAGGAACCAAACCAGAAGGTGGTCTTTGTAACGGTTGTGATAAAATCGTGCTTGCGTTATCACGTGACTATTGGTCGTTAATCTGTAGTTACCAAAACTAAACCTGTTTAAATAACCTACTACCCCTAACATTCGACATCGTAGTTAAATTAGCGTCTTAACTAAATGCGATACTATTCGTCATCGTGGGAAATGAGTAGTAGAATCAGTGAGACCAATTTCTCCTTTTCTCCGATTCTTATGACGTCATACAAAAAAGAGGTTAGCAGCGGTAAATAATAGCTCAATGCCTCGGGGAAAAATGATATTTTCTAGGGCTAATAACTCGCAAAATAGAGCTTTCCAAGCCACGTACAATTCAGATAGCCCTATAGAATAGATTGAATATATATTTTCTGCAAACGTTATTTTTTTAATATGCAGAATTACCAAGATTCCACCCAAACTCGTTTAACTTTATATGGAAATCCGACCTATGTTTTGATGGGTAGTTCTGGCCGCATCTAGTGAAATTTTATTCAATTTCTCCAGATAACAGCAGTAAACATGAGAATTGATGGTGAGATTGAAGGGGAGTAATCATGAAGAATAATGCCTTTGAAATCCGACAGACATAAAGTATAACGTTTTTGCATGACTATTCCGCTTCGGTATCTGTTTTGGAGGAATCCTCCCGCAAACTTCATGATCGTTTCCGCCCTAGGCAATATATTTTCCATCTCTAGGCGCCAATCGCTTCAAAAATTGTTGTTTCTTTGCGTTTTAAGACATTTCGAAGGTGAAATATCGGTCCATGGAGTTTTTTTTCCGATACATCATAGGGGGAAATGTATCTAAGTTTCACTAAGTGTTCGTGACCAGTACATTTTTTAACTTCCAACACAGCCGTGCTAAAAATATAATTTCATTTTTTGACATTGTGGAATGCAAGTTTGGATATATGGCTCTAAAACGTATGAGAAAAGATGGTATGAGTTGTGGAGTTCGGTTTTCACTGGCATAAATACAACCTTTCGTGCCCCTGATGACGACATGCAACCCCATTTCATAATCGAATCACCTCCATGTTTCAGTTGTTTCCCCACAAGAAGGGTGATCCCCACAAGAAGGGTGAATGGGTCTCCAACTCTTCGTCTCACAAAGGTAGCCCCAGAAGTTATGAAAATTTGGAAAAATTGTCACAAAAAGATTAATTTGTAAATAATTTTCTTCTAGGATATATTTAAGTAGAATTATATTGATTAAATGTGAAGCACCAATGTAACATGCTTTCTTATATAGCTGATAATTACTTTCTTCTGACTAAATAACTTTAAACCATTGTTCATCTGTCCAATTTTGAGGACCTTTGGCCCAGTGAAGACGTCCATTATGTCAACCTCAGATATCCACTTCTTTATTACTTTGGATACATTTAGTCCGTGATGTTTAAGACTCTTTCTAACTGTTCTGGGTGATATTTTTGAACTGAAAGCTTTACTGAACTCCATAGCAAGTTCAAAAGATGTTTTTTGTTATTGTGGAGTGAAGCTCGAATGATAGATGACGTTTCCTGCTAATTTTCTTCCTTAATACGAAGTTTTTAGTCTTTTGATATTGGTTTTGGACAGCAGTTCTTGAACATTTTTTTCCTTTTAAAAGTTTCTACTTGCTATAACCCTCGAATATAGAGAAGTTGGATTTGTGCTCTCGGTGCTTCTGTAATTTCTTTAGTTTTAGACATCTAATATATATTTCCGAATGCCTGTTTGTATATATATATATATATGACTGATATAGAAGGCCACTTAGAGCGACCTTGATGGCCAATATAGGTCACCTTTGGGGGTAGCTTGACCCGGGAAGTAACATAGGCTATTCAGATTTGGTAAAGGTAGCGTCACCTAACTTAACCTAGTCTAACCAATTTAAAGTCGTTTTAAGTGGCCTTCTATGGCGGTTATATATATATATATATATATATATATATATATATATATATATATATCAAAGCCAAAACCAGTATTTGTAACATGTATAATTTGGAATCTTTCGAACATTTAGCTATGATCATCTTCAGCCTATAATGGAGCAAAACAATATGGTTGACAATCGAACAAGCTTAGAATGTATAAAGGAATATATATGAATGACAATAAGTTTAAAATTTGGTAAATTTGAGAGAAAATAATGCAAACATTACAGAGAGAACAATGCAAAAATTACATACAAAACACTGCAAGAATTATAAAAAAAAACAAACTGAGAAAGCAAAGCAACAAATATAAAATAAAGGAATGAACACTTACCAACTTGAGAGAAGGATAGGAACCGAAAGATTTAAAAGGTGGAAAATTTAAACACAGCTAAACAGTGTAGTAGTTTAAAATAACTGAAATTATGGGCAACATTTTAACTATAGTGGCCATTGAGTGGATTGTTAATAAATGGTAGGTAAAAATCAATTAAAAATCAAACTAAAGTAAAAATATTTGAATTAAGAAATGTGAAATGGTATTGAAGACTGACCAGAAATCAATTCTGGTTGTAACATTTGGATAAATATTGATTCCAAAGTGTTGAGATTGACTGATTTATCCGCAGAACCTCAAACCTTGAAATTTGAAGGGGACAATGACGAGATTAAGACTCCAAATAATTCTTTATTGAAGAGAATTTAGGTTTAATAATGGGTCTGTCTGTATAGGGAGAAACCCCCTTAGGATTGCAGATCCTCATCTTCAATTGTAGCGTAGTTTTACCTACATAACTACTTGGGCAACTCACACACATAAGCTAGCGGGGACCTAAGTAGCAAGGGTAGTCTCTCCTTATGAGGCAAGTAGGTCTTAAGAGAGACAGTATTAATTGGGCACCAATCTGGCGACTACCTAATAGAGCATCAGTCGTTGCACTCAATTTTATACTATTAATAAGCTACATTAAAAAAATACACAAAATAACAAAACAAAAGAAAAACAACAAGCTCCGACATAGGTAAGAGGCATGCCTCCACCAAGCACTAGAGCATGCGCCCAACACCAAGGAGAGTCAAATAAAATTGAAGAGGTAGGCCACCTCCAGAAATTGCACAACTCCACAGGTCTGTGTGTAAGACCCGAAGCATAAGTGACAAGCGGGATCCAAACGCTGGTTTGGTCTCCTACTCATCGCTGACTCTTTGGTTCCCTAGTCGGCCTGCTCATTCCCCACAATTCCTTCATGTCCAGGAACTCACCAGATGAAAACCTCGATATCCGCTCGGCTTGCAGAAACGGTGGCGTCACATATACCTTGAACCACTGGATGCAGAGGTAGCAATGCTCAGATAACGCTCAGAGTACTTTGTGAATAGTTGTAGATCACGATCCGGTCTCCAGACTGGTCCCAACGCCTTATTTACCATAGCAAGCTATGTATTGAAACCATCTCGCCCATGAAGACAGACGCCGTGGCTGGTATAACCCCGCTCACTTCAATCATATGGGATACAGCATTGAAGATGACCCCCTCTTCGGACAGAGCCACCCGTGTACACTGCCACGGATCCAGCGTGAAAAGAAGTGCTTTCCTAAAAGGTCGAACGCAAAAGTCCCGGCGTTGTGGAAGTTTTGGAGCAGAGGCGTGGCAATAAATATGAAAGGTAGTACTCTCCAGAGTTACATCCCAAGAAGAATCAGTGGCGCCACCAGCCAGAGAGTTAAACCAAGCCTTCGAAATAGTTTCCTAACCGAGTTGACTGGCGTCTTTTGGTGGCATAGGTACCGTCGAGATCGGCCGCGGATGTGAAGTAAGGCATTGGTGACCAAGAGAGACGCCGAAGTTGCGCGTATAAGCACATAATGCACTTTGTAAGGCCTAGAATAAGTGGCATCACCCCGGCATCGACAAGCAAACTTTTAAATTAGGGAAGGTACCGGTTGCCAGACTGAAACTAATGCTCAGAAACTAATCCTAAGAAGAATCAGTGGCGCCACCGGCCAGAGAGTTAAACCAAGCCTTCGAAATAGTTTCCTAACCGAGTTGACTGACGTCTTTTGGTGGCATAGGTACCGTCGAGATCGGCCGTGGATGTGAAGTAAGGCATTGGTGACCAAGAGAGACGCCGAAGTTGCGCGTATAAGCACATAATGCACTTTGTAAGGCCTAGAATAAGTGGCATCGCCCCGGCATCGACAAGCAAACTTTAAATAAGGGAAGGTACCGGTTGCCATACTGAAACTAATGTGGTGGATCGCATTCACTTTTGGCAATTCATGCTTGGCTGCGGTTGTTGAAAAATTTAGTTGTTAAAACGTCATGCTCACCTACCTAGGTGTCAAAGCCTGACATACAGGACATCGTCCGTACCAGGGGCAGTATCCGAGCATGAAGTGAGTGCGGAACGCAACTCATTCAGCGTAAACCTGTCGTTAAAGGGTTCTCCGCATCTAGAGTTAAAGTCCAGTCAGCGGCCTTCAGAGACATCCTACGTGCAGTGAATGGTGGCGAAGCAGTATCCCGGTCGGAGAGTGTGGAGAAAGCGGTCGCAAAAATTCCAACAGGTAAGCGGTGTCCGAGATTTCTATGCCATTTTCCTGGGGAACAAGAGTGAAGCTTCAAGAGGAATCTTTCTGCCAAGTCAAAAAATGCATGCCCGCCAAGAAGAGCGGTGGGCGTACTTTGAAACATAATGGAACCTAGCCCCAGCTCGACGATGTTCAGCGATGGAGAGATCGTTCAGTCAGCGATTATAGCCCGAGTAGGTGTATCGTTCCTCTCTGAGTTCCGTCTCACACGAGCCCGACCACAAAGAGAGCGGAAGGCAGGAAAATCGGCCTGACGTTCTGAAAATAGTGGTTAGGCCCACAGCGATGAGGTTTCCGAAGTATAACTCAAAGGCCTCATTAACCGACTTAAACTCTTTGACTTGGATTTCATACCACAGAGCCCACTTCAAGCACAACCAAGTCGTTTTCTTACGGAAAAACGGCCACAAAATATAGCTGAAAGGAAAAGTAGTCGCTACCATGAAAGTCATCGAACTCCCCCGAACCAAAGCCAGGTTATGCCTATCAAGAGCACAAGGACAGATCAAGACCAGTAAATTAAGCGGTTTTTGACAGGGATGCGTAAACTTAACCAGATTTTGGACACCTATCTCCAGTTCGTCGTTCTGCTCGGCAAATACATGACTGTGGGGATTAATCGTGTCCCCAGAGAGGGTGCCTAACGTTCAAATTACTGCGTTGGAGAAAGGACCTCGGCTCATAGTTAGAGAGGAATAACAATATACCTCCTAGTCATGTGTAGGTGCACTGCCACTGCCTGAAAGCATGCATTTATAGCAAATAGTAAAACATAAAACATCAAGCCGTATGTAAATCGCGCATTCTCATGCCCGGCCATTATCAAGCATTACAAGGCGAGCACCTGAGTAGATGCCGTTTAGAAGCGGCCATGCTCTTAGGCATGGAAGGGCCAATAGCATAAGGCGCCTGCTTAACCTTTGAGCTATAGGACGTCCCAGTTTGCACATGGCGTATCGGAACCATGTCCTTAGTCCCGCGAAAAGAAAGTTGCTCCACATACTGAGCAGTTAAGAACACTTTCTCAAGGACAGTCATGCCATATTGCTTAAAGGAAGCAGGGTGTGACTCTCTCCAATCGATACACTTATCGTGTACGGTCTTGGAGCAACTTTCACACACTTCGGGTAAAGCCGAATTTACACGTGGAAAAGCACAATACGGCAAGAGTAGTATTACCTCCGCAGCAGGGGGACGAATCCCTTGACGGTAGCGATACCAACTGTAAGAACCGGCTCAGGGAGCCTGTTACGATGAACGTGATGAAAAGGAGTTTAGGGGTAGTCACCCCACCCCTGTTTTCTCATCACACGGTCGATCTTGACCGCCCTTTGGTCGGCCAGCTTTACGGTTCCAAACCACCCCTTTAACGAACGAAATCCAATGTATAGTGCAGTGTCAGCTGCACCGGCGACCCATTAAATGTCCGAATTGCACTACTACTAACTGCCTCCAAAGGGTCCGTCGTTCTCCATCGGTCAATCTAGCTAATGCTGTCCTGAGTGGAGTGAATCGGTAAGAATCGTTTGAGCCATCGAGATCGAAAACAAACACCAGTTATTCTCTCAATGATGGGCCCCACCCGAGGCCCCCTCGCTGAGCTGAACGTGACGATCTTGCACTGGTCGCTTAAAGAAACGGCAGCGAGCCCGTCCCTCCACGGAACTTCCGGGGAGGGAGGCGAGCCTCTACTCATCTTTAACTTATTCTTACACTTTTGTTTTGTTTGATGATATGAGGATGGTGAGTAAGCCCGCTTCTCTATACACTCAAAAGGAGTGCCAAGGCCAGACGGATCGCCAAAATACATTGCGCATGTTCAACGCATCGTGCCATGTTTGTCAGCACTTACTGTTCGAAAAGCTCTTCTCCAAAACAGGAAATCTCACCTTCGCTCCCAACTCTCGGACCGCCACCTCAATTACATTCTTCTGTTTTCTACCTCATCCATCAAGCTGGACATTGAAACACTTTTTCATGGCAAGTAGCACCAGCCGTCTCACTGATTTGTATGTGTTTCAATAAAATTCTTGTTTTATGTATTCCATTTGGTCACTTTGGGGATTTCGTTTGTCACTGCGGCCCGCGGACGGCTCCCAAAGGTCTCACCTGGCCCTCACTCTGAAAATGTTGCCCGCCCCTGAAATAGGTAGTAAAGAAGAGAGATAAATCCTTACTCTCCTGGAAGATTCTTGGATGGGACCCTGAGAAAGCACAGGGAGGATGGGAGCACCTGCATAATCGAAGTGGAGCTGCCAGATGGCGGCTCCAAAGATGGCAAATGAGAAAGCCCTTCTCTGCATAAAGATGGTTGAAGGGAGCCTGTCAACCAGTCGAAGTGATGCTGACGCAATTTGCCTCGCCCGCCCTAACACCAAGGTAGGGCGAGGATTTACTAATAAGGATGTAGTCCAAAATATTCTAAGTTTTTTTTAAATTTGCCAACAAAGAAATTCTCATAAATTTGTGCCCATAAAAGAGGAAAAAGGAGGATTGTGGGCAATATCCTGCGTCAAGTCTCCACCCTGGGTGCGTTAATGTGTGGTGTTCGCATCTGTGCAGCGACCAACACCAAACAGAAGGCCGTAGCTCTCAATTGAGCAGCCAGAGATGCATGGTGACATGGTAGATTTCCTTGCTAGTTCATGTTAATCGTCGAAAAGATCTGTATCTGGATGTGTTGTGGCAGCCTCAGGAACGAGACACAAGACTTTTATTTGACCTGGCAGACAACAAAGTACACTATTGTAAAACCAAAAATGGTCACAGGAAGGTGGTTAGTAAATTACACGCAGAGGAGTGGTATTAATCGCTCCCCAACACCCAGAACTACTCAAATTGTTGTCTTGTGTGACATTCGGGCGTTAAAGGGGTTCTCTTCTGACACGACATGATCAGGTCCATAAACATAGGCAAAGGGTTGAGGCGATAGTGGTAGAAAAAGAGAAAGCTGAGAGGGAGCGAAGAGAGAGCGCATCCACAACTTCCCCAGGTTTTGTCTGAGTTCAAGTCAGCCCAGTGACGTGGCTTTCTTAATTTGCACTCAGGCAGGGAGAGAACAGCTCCTCCAAGTAATGGGTTGAGGAATAAGTTCTTGAGGTTTTATCAAATTTATTCATTACCATTAACAATTTTAGAAAAACTTAATTTTTAATTGATAACAATATGCAATTTAATCAATAATGTATTCTCCGTTGTTATTTACGACTTCGTTCCAACGTTTAACTAGTTTTTCGATGCCTCTGCAATAAAAATCTCTGAATTTTGACTCGAAGAATTCGTCTATCCAGATTCTTAATTCTACATCAGTATTGAATGAAACGCCGCCCAAATTGTTGGAGAGCGATCGGAACAGATGGAAATCCGATGGAGCCAAGTCTGACAAATATAGACGATGCGGCAGGATTTCCCAATTAAGCGTTTGGATGGCGTCTTTTGTCACATTGGCAATGCGAGGACGAGCATTGTCGCGTTGCAGAAGGACTCAATAACGTCGATGAGGTCGCTTTTCACGAATAAATTCGGCGATTCGATACATTTGTTGAACGTAGAGTTCTGCATTGACAATCTCGTTGTTCGCAAGGAGCTCATAAAGAATGATGCCTTCACAATCCCACCACACACACAACATCGTTTTTCGCGGATGAAGTTCTTGCTCTAATCGTGGAGGTGTTTTTTTTATTGGGGCTAAGCCATTGTTTTCGATGGTTCATGTTGACATAAACACACCACTTTTCGTCGCCAGTGATGATGTGGTAAGGAAATCTGTCCTTATTCCTTATACCCACGAGTAGCCTTGTGATGATCAAGCAAACCTGTGGCAATCGCGGAGCGTCGAAGTTTGTTGCTTTCGCTCAAAGCGTGCGGAACCCATGCACCAAGTTTTTGAACTTTCCCCATCGAATGAAGGTGATTCACTACAGTTTTCTGATCACACGCGAATTGTACAGCCAATTCTCTAGTCGATTGACGAGGATTTTCATGAAAAAGGTCGTTCATCCAACTTAATGGAGAGACCAGAAGGTTCTTCGTCATTAAGATTGAAATAGCCGTTTTTAAAATGTGAAAAGCACCATTGAGCTGTTCTTTCTGATAAAGCATTTTCTCCGTACACAGCACAAATATCGCGACGAGCTTTGGTTGCGCTTGCATTGTTCCCGCCTCGATTGAAAATGAATAACAAGTGTCGAAAATGCGCCTTTCTTTCAACTTGACATTCCATTTTGAGGGTACAGAACAAAAATTAAATTAACACAACTTTTAAATAATCCGCAATGACTTATTATTCAACTTCAAGACATACCCTAATAGTCTACGCTGTTAAGAGACGTAGCCTAACCTTTGCAAATTTTGCTCTCATTATTTATTATTGTTTCTTAATATGTGCAAAAATAACGTTAACAAAACTTAAATTAACACAACATTTAAAAAAAAACGCAAGAACTTATTCCTCAACATAATACCAAGCGAAACAGGCTAGACAAGGTACCCTATTGCGGGGTTGAGTAATTGGGGATTTTGTGGCAAAATTAACAGGAATATTCACTGCCTCCATTGGATTTCTTATCCAAAGGAGAGCGACATCACTCTTAAGCATCCCATAAACTTTTCATACTCTTCCAACGAATAATGATTGAAATATAAGCTAAAATAAATCAAATATATTTTTATTCTCGGTTGGATTAGCATCCCAAATATATTCTAGTACCAAGAAATGTATATAACAGAGTCGAGAGCAAGAAATGTGTTTCTCTACCTTCTGAAAAAGCTCCACGAATCACTAGAGTAATTTAGAGAGGATGGAAGCCGTTTACGGGACTGCCAGTCAAGTGACGTCGGTGACCACGGATCTCCATCGTCCCCTGTCGTCTCCCAGTCTGACCAGGTCCACAGTTCTTCGTCCATCGCCAAGGTGTTGAAGAATCGTTATCCATTAAGCTTTGATCTTTGTCTTTCTCTCGTTCGCCTCCCCTCTATTCTTCCCTTGAAATCCTACAGAGTCCTCAAGGAGTTTACTATAAATGGAGAGGCGAAATTAGGTCTATTAATAAATAATGCACCCTTTGGGAGGGGGCTGGGAAACTTTTTATTGTCAGACCTAGAAATAAGATCTCAATTTTCGTGACTTGTTGAAGTGAATGTCTAGCGTGCGAAAGCAGGTACCATAAAACCAAAAGGGAAGAGTTTAAATCAATAGTAAGAACCAAATATTTCGGTTGGAATGGGAATTTCAGAAAAGTGGAAGGAATATCAAGTTCGTAAAAGGAATTTTAAAATAAATGGTACAAAATATTAAAAGATTGTTATGTAGAATTATTTAGAAATAATGATTTAGGATGAAGGGATTTTTTTGTCCGGAATTTAAAATGATAAATATCAACGGGGGCACTCAGGCAGCACGTTCATGAGGAGAGAGATTTGTAAAGAAGTGGTGAGAATGGACGAAGTGAAAATATGTAAAGATATATTGTCACAGATCTACATACACGCGTTCAGAGGAGTCAAATTGCTGGTGTTGAAACCGAGAGGGAACACTCCTCAGATGTCGACTGCGGCATGGTTGCCTATGGTACACCTGGCATCCCCTTGTTGGTTTGTAAAGTATAGATTAGGAAACGAGAGATGGGGTGGGGGGGGGTAGAAGACGAAAGGTGTGCGAAAAATGCAGGTGTGTTACCCCTCCCCCAAACACACACACACAGCAAGAACCAAGAGGGAGAATTGAACCACCCACCCTCCCGCCTTGACCAGGAATGAATGGATGAAAGCTGGTCGGCGATTAGTCTGCAAATTTACTCGCCATCTAAGAACATAGGTGAGAAGAGGCTTATAAAGTAAACGGTGAGCAAATGTAAAATG
Source organism: Ceratothoa steindachneri (assembly GCA_963969495.1). NCBI lineage: Eukaryota > Metazoa > Arthropoda > Malacostraca > Isopoda > Cymothoidae > Ceratothoa > Ceratothoa steindachneri. The sequence goes on along the minus strand of OZ018330.1, from coordinate 127,182,923 downwards.
GAAATTTCCAGAAATAATAAAGCCTAGGTAGTCTCAATCTCGTTTAGACTTCTGGGTCCTATTGGGTATTCCGCTCACCCATGCCTGTGGGTAATCCTCCCGTGATGAGATGAAGGGAATGAAACAAACGCCTTGTTTTCCATAACCAAGTAATGGACACTCAGCTGTTTGCATCGTTGAAGGATATTGCATATTTGCAGTATTGGCTTGAGCTTAAATACAAACAAACTGTTGTTTACCCCCCCCCCCCGATCCCTCACTCTTGCCCTTACAAAGATATTGAGACTCGGTTGCTCGCATCATTTAAGGATGTTACCAAAAATATATTCAATTTAGACCTGACATTAAAATCAAACTACACGAGAGATATATTACAAAACAGCCTTGCAAAAAGGCAGCGAAGAAAACCGCCCAAAATGATCAAGTCTTCAGTAACAGAAACATTGCGAGATACCAAATAAAACAATTAAAGGATGATGCTGGTATCCTATGATTCGATCCTAGAAGCAATACAATATTTTATGAAGCTCAATTTAACTCAACCTTTACCAGAGAAAATTTACATGATATTTAATAAGACATGGAAATACTACACTTCAACGTAGAAGCAAATTTAAACAATAAAGGCGTTACTGAATAATTATTCTACTGTTCTATATTGAAAAGTGAAATGCAATAAATAGCCGAGACAAATATGGTGCATCCTTTTAAATTAGGTTATTGCTAACCCGTTTTCTGCATTGGTTGTCTTTGAATAAGTATTCAACCAAGTCAATAAAACAATAGCTAATATTACGTCTTTATTTAATAATGACCATCGATTATCACGAGTCTTTAAACGATTAGCCTTACAAAGAAAGTGGAAAACTGTCGGAATCGCTGTTCAAAACCAAGATCTTTCGGAATCGCTGATCAAAGGCAGGATATTTTGGAATTACTGATCAGACAAAATCTTTTGGAATTGCTTATCAAAGACAAGATCGTTAAAAACTTAACTACCACAACCGGATGAATGACAGGTAGCATGGTTAGAGGAATCAATCCCTTTGAATTCTTTCACTTTATGATTGACTAATAAGAGCCGGAAAGTGGGTGGTAGTTTCTAGTTCGATTAAAAAGATATTTTTGATCTGATGCCGTCAAATGATTAAAAAAAAAAGTTGTGTTTAAATGGAGTGATGTTTGGTTGTTCGAAATCCAAGAATTGTAATTAATGGATTTTCGTTATAATGGAGATTCGCAAGTAATGGAGTCATACAAGAATTGCTTTGGGAACCATTAATTTTTAGGGCATGCCGATGACTGATATGCTACCATATCTAAATTCTCAGACCAAACGAAGCACGTTGGAAAAGTGAGTAGATATGGATACAGAATAAAGCTACAGATTTACATTGCTAAACTTCAATGGTCACCCAAATGGCAAATGAGAGTAATCATGAACAGGGTCATAAGCATAGCAAATTCAGATAATTGGTGCAGGAAAAGTATCAAATAAAAAGTATTTGGGTATAATAACAAAGCCTTGGTATTATAATAGCACTTGCGTTGAAGATTTCAGAAAGAGGACAAAATACTCGAATTTATCTGCAGAAACTTCATCGATAAATCAAGGGGAGACTTAAACAAACCTCTTTGAAAATCCCTTTTTTTCTTCATTTGGCGTCAGGAGTTCAATCTGGGCTTCAGACTTGATGAAATATATTAATATGGTAGAAAGAGTGAAATGCTGTACTACCTAAATAATACCTCACTAAATCGCAAATCTTACCAAGATAAAGAATAAACGTGCAATTGCTAGAAACATGATCAATAAAAGGGGAATTAATCAAGTATATTTTTTATTTTTGAAGTGCCCGATTTTGTTATATTAAATAACGTCTTTGTACTGTGAACAAACGACAGGACGGAAAGCAATTGGCCAAAATAACCCAAATCGAGATTTCAGATCGACATCACAATCAATCCTTTTTTACCTTCCCTCATGAACTCCTGGATTGGCCTCTCCATCAAGATCGTTTTCAGTAACTGTTAATACAGCTGTCCCTAAAATTGTGATGCATAGCTAATAGTTTCTACTAAAGGAACACCAGTATCTTAGTCGGAACATTTTTCAATATGGTCTCATGTTATTCCTTGTGATATTTTAAGAGATTAACCATTAAAGTGATTGCCATTATATAACTAATACCCTTCATCAGCCCCAATTCCTATGCTCTTATAACCTACAAAGAAACAAAAGAAAATTGAAATAACACCCAATATACACTACATTAGAGATGAGCTGTCATGTATCGTACCTTTCCTACCCTAAGCCACCTGCAGGAAACATATCAATACTCTTCAGTTCAATCTCACCCAAAAAACCCTACTGCATTCACGGGTCCCTGTCATCCACGTGTCCAGGCTGCGTTGGGACCATCACTCAGCCCTCTTGAGCTACCAGAAAAGGGTGGATGTGACCACCATGGATACCTGTCCACAATTCAACACCTCATACCACACGACTAATAACACAATGGAAGACTGCATGTACTACACAATCAAACGCGCCCAAAACACAATATATGTACACTCCTTGAGGGCTCTGTAGGAAGCCCCAGTACAGGTCATATCCTTGATTAGAGTCTCGAGGTTACTAGGCCGTAGAGTCTGAGGAACTACTACAACAACAACGAAAAAGAAGACGATATCGATTCAATAGCAAAGATTATTGCCCTGGACAACGCTCTAGAAGCCGTATTGTGAAACCTCGCATACCATGTGTCGATTAAACGCCTCTGCCATCATGTTTGACAACAAACACGATGTAAGATCAAATTTCGTCCTAATTTTTCAGGCTACCCTAACAAAGAAGCCGATAAAAACACCAATCTCAGGTTCTAACCCCTTTCAACCAGGGGAACTCTCGCATTCTGGGCTATATAATAATATTTATCACATGAGTGTACCTTGAAATGACTGTTCACTCGATGTGACAGTGCCATAGTAACGAAGGATAACAAACTTTTAGCTTTATTAAGACTTACAATCAATAATTATGTTCAACATATTTTGAGACAATATTGGTCTCGTGGATAAGCACTGGCCTGCACGCAAATTGTGGAAGTGAGGGAGAGGAGAGGGCGATAGACTGACATGTACCAATAGACGTTCAAAATGGGGTGGGGGGGGGATTTGCAGCTTTAGAGCCACTGCTCTTTTTAAGTTTATAATTACATATTGATTCGTTTAATGCTGAATACTGTACACAGGAGGACGACGCTTGAAAAACAAAGGATAATGGAATGTAAGTTCAAATCGTTTTAAGCAAATTTGGTCAATAGTCATTTAAATGGAAAAGATAATTGAATCGATTTCATTTTTTTTGTTTACCATAAACACGCAAACTCTTCCCAATATATTTATGGCAACTTTGGATTTGATGTAGGAGAGGTTTTCTGCAATCTTGGAAATTTGGCGGCAAACTTTGTTAACCAATTGATTTTATCGATAACTGTCTAAAATTGGGTAAGAAGAAGAGGGACCTACTTAAATAGTTAATTTAACACGTCCGTTATTTCTTTAATTTTGATGCCTTCTATTTACCAGATCCCATTAATCCTTAAACACTAATTATGATTACATTCGAATAGAAATACGCAAACTTCTTATAAAATACACAAATAAAACGTGACGTTTACTGATATAAATGCACCAGCTGTCTCTAGTATTATTGCCAAAAAGGCAAAGACTTGTCATTACACTCGGGACAACATTAAAGCAATATACAAAACAAGGAAAGAGAATCTTATATTTTTCTTAATACATTTATTTAATTGACTGAAATTCAGCCATTTTTAAACTACCGAAATGCTATAAAGAGCTTAATATTATTGAATAGTTCCCCAATTAATATGTTAATTGTAAGTATGATACCTAGCTTATATGAAATTGATCTTATTAATTGAATATTAAAATCTAATTATCAATCGCTTCGAAAGGAATTGGACTGTGGTGTTATATCCACATATCTTTTTCCTTCTTCTTTCGCTTTCATTTTTCTATTTCTTTCTCTATGCTCCCTTCACCTTTCCCCATTCTACTCCTTATTGATACTTGTTTTCATTAATTGATATTCTGGAATTAATCTTTTCTTTTGTTCTCCCATTGGAAATAATGAATATAACTCAGATAGGAATTTCCGAAGAATTAATGAGCCAATTTTCCCCTTAAAAGTTTAATGTTTCGATGTTAAATCATCCTTTACAAATGTATATACGAAATCATTTTATTCTAAATATGGTTTTCAATAAGCAATTAATTTTTCAAGGCTTCTCCTATGATTTATTTAGATTAATACTCGGTTTAATATTATTTCAACAGTAGATCCTCTCTTAGCTCATTTGTTTAACACCTTTCTAAAGGGAAGCTTCACTATGGACAGCTCCCAACTTTTCTAGCACCTATTATAGACGCTTTGTTACTCGCTCTTAGGCAGCTAGAAAAAATTAAGCAAGCTAAGTACCGGGTATTGCAAAATACATGTTACACTCTTTAGGACGCTCTCAACAAAGGACACAGTGTTAATTTTGGATGTAATTGCGGACGAGATCCTTCCTCATGCTGGCTTACACGCTGTTGACGTAGGACTTCAGCTCGTCGACGTTGCTGTCAAGAACCTTGCAGGCCTCGCCCTCGACATGCGCCCACACGCTGTAGTCGAGGGGATTGAGATCGGACGACTGCGTAGGCTGGCCATAAGTCCTTCGACAAGTTCATGTTGGACCCCAACCACTCTTGTACGGTCTGGGCTGTGTGGACCGGGGTACCGTCCTCCTGAAAGACGTAGTCCGTCTTCTTCGTAATCTTTCTCACCAAGGACAAGACATTCGTGGCCAAAGATGCCTCTGTTATCGGCCGTAGTGATCCTGTAACCGGCCGCGAACCACACTGGTGGCATCTTCTCTCGTTTTCCGATCACACACATAAACCTCTCGGAAAAAAAAGAGTATATCAGAACTTTTCCAAAACACGGTAGTTCTCCAAGACAATAACATTAGCACATCCAACCATAACATACACAATGGATCTAAAAACTTTTTTTCGGCCACTAACATTCAGATATCATCAAAGGAAACCAAAGGGGAAAATTATCTTTAGAAATCCCATTTTCGTGTTTCTTTCTGTTCCATAACTTAAACTTGGAATGTTCTTCCATCCAACCTTAACAGAGTTTCTCACTTATTAACCTCTCAGATGTGTGGTTGGAGTAGCATAGCTTTGATAATAAGCCTCTCCCAAGATTTAGTGGTTCGAATGTTGTTTCATAGGTTCTAAAGATGTAGGCTAAAGTAAAAAAAAATAAGTGGATCAATAGATGTTCGCATGTATATTTGATATATGGGTGGTAATGTCACGGGGGAGCCCAAGAATAAAATAGACATACTGCAGCTATTTACAACTTTAATAACTATTCGAGCTCTTTGATAGCTGATAGGCTGATCTCCAATCACAGTCTCTGTGGTGGAGAGAGAGAGAGAGAGAAAGAAAGAAAGAACGAAAGAGAGAGAGAAAGAAAGAGAAAGAGAGAAAGAAAGAAAGATTGATGTATAAAGTGAGAGTTCTCAGTAACGGGGAACTATTGGACAACAACGACTATGTCCTTTTCACGAGTCACTGACTTTTCATGTACTGCCATAGTCATAGTCGACTTCGTAGTTGACTCAGTGTGAGTCGCATCGTACACATTCAACCGAGAGAGAAATAGTCAAAATAAAATATCTATACAAGATTAAAATAAAATACACGATTGATACAATATATATGATTAAAATAAACCAAAGAAAAATAACACAAACATCGTCATGGGAACGAGTATAAAAAAAACTTATCGATTAATTTCTTATATACATTTTCTGCGTGATTGCGTGCTTGCCCTACGATGTTCATTTGTTCGACAGTTTATATTATGATTCGAACCTAACATTTAGTTTGTGCATCCTTCTGTGGCTTGGGCTTCTGAAGATGGAGTAACAAAAGCGCCTGGGCTTATGAGGATGAAGAATAAAATAAGCTTGGGCTTCTAACAATTCAGACACAAACAGGCTTGGGCTTCTGAGGATGCAGAAACAAAAGCGTTTGGGCTTGTGAAGATGCACACACAAAAAGCCTTGGGCTTCTGAAGATACAGAAAAAAAAGCGATTGGGCTTCTGAAAATGCAAAAACAAAAGCGCTTGGACTTCTGAAGATACAGACTCAAAAGCGATTGGGCTTCTTAAAATGCGGATATAAAAGCGCTTTGGCTTCTGAAAATGCACACAGTAAATAGCTTATGGTTTTGAAGAGGCAGAGAAAAAAGCGATCTGGCAAATAAAGATGCAGACACAAAAGCGCTTGGACTTGTGAAAATGTAGACACAAAACGTTTGGGCTTTTGAAGATGCGGGCAGTAAAGCCCCTGGATTTCTTGAGATGCAGATAAAAAAGTTCTTAGACTTCTAAAGATGTAGCCTCAAAAGCCTTTAGGGTTCTAAAAATGCAGACACAAAAAGCTTTGTTTCTGAAAACGCATACACAAAATTGATTAGACTTCTGAAGATGCAGACAAGAAAGCGCTTGGGCTTCTAAAAATGGAGACACAAAAGTGCTTGGGCTTCTAAAGATCCAAACACGAAAGCGCTTGGACTTCTGAAGATGCAGACTAAAAAGTGTTTTAGTTTCTAAAGATGCAGACACCAAAGCGCTCGGGTTTCTTAAGATGCAGGCACTAAAGCCTTTGGGTTTCTTAAAATGCAGACACAAAAACGCTTCTGCTTCTTAAGATGCATAGACAAAAGCGCTTGAGCTTCTGAAAATGCGGACAGAAAAGGGCTTGGACTTCTTAAGATTCAGACACAAAAGCGCTTGGGCTTCTGAAGATGCATATATGAAAGCGCTTCGGCTTCTAAATATGCATACACGAAAGCGCTTGGACTTCTAAAGATGCAGACTAAAAAGTATTTTGGTTTCTGAAGATACAGACACCAAAGCGCTTGGGCTTCTTAAGATATAGACTCTAAAGCCTTTGGGATTTTTAAGATACAGATACACAAACGCTTTTGCTTCTTAAGATGCATACACAAACGCGCCTGAGTTTCTGAATATGCATACAAGAAAGCAGTTGGGCTTCTAAAGATGCAGACACGAAAGCGTTTGGTCTTCTGAAAATGCAGACACAAAAGTGCATTTGCTTCTGAAGATACAGACACAAAAGCGCTGCGCTTCTTAAGATATTGACAAAAAATCGCTTGAGCTTCTTAAGATGCACACACAAAAGCGCTTGGGCTTATTAAGATGCACACACAACAGCGTTTGGGCTTCTTAAGATGCAGACACAAAAGTGCTTCAGCTTCTGAAGATGCAGACACAAAAGGGCTTGGACCTCTTAAGATGCAGACACAAAAGCGCTTGCGCTTCCTAAGATGCAGACACGAAATCCCTTGGGCTTCTGAAAATGAAGACAGCAAAGTGCTTTGGCTTCTGAAGATTCAGACACGAAGGCGCTTGGCTTTCTAAAAATGCAGACACAAAAGTACTTTGGCTTCTGAAAATGCAGGCACGAAAACGCTTGGGTTTCTAAAAATGCAGACACAAAAGTACTTTGGCTTCTGAAAATGCAGGCACGAAAACGCTTGGGTTTCTAAAAATGCAGACACAAAAGTACTTTGGCTTCTGAAAATGCAGGCACGAAAGCGCTTGGCTTTCTAAAAATGCAGACACAAAAGTGCTTTGGCTTCTGAAAATGCAGGCACGAAAGTTCTTGGGTTTCTAAAAATGCAGACACAAAAGTACTTTAGCTTCTGAAAATGCAGGCACGAAAGCGCTTGGGCTTCTGAAGATGTAAACATGAAAGCGCTTGAGCTTGTGAAAATGCACTCACAAAAGCGCTTGGGCCTTTCTATGTATTTCATTTTGGATATTTAAACGTTTTTAATCACCTGGTTTTTTTTTAAATTACAAAAAAAAGAGTCCTGGGAAATAAAAATTGACATCTCAATGAAATCAAACTAATCTCTTGAATCGAAAAAAGTTCCACAACGGTTTATTATTATTTAATTTAAAGCGAAAACTCTTGAAGCCATCTCCAGATGTCAGTTACAGCATGGTTACCATGTTGCACGTCACACCCCATTGTACATCTGCTGGTACCCTGAAGGATGCAGAACTTCATTGACATTTTTGTTGTTGTTGTCCTTTCGATCTTGTTATATTTTTACATTTCGATTGGTATTTTAAATGTTCCTATCGTTAAATTTGCCTAGTTTTGTGTTTATGTGGTTGTACCCTCGTCGGTGGGTGCCAGAAGGAGGAAATGGAATTTTAAAAAGTCGTTCGTCCACATTTCCGAAATAATTCACTGCCTTGAGTTTGTGGTCAAATAGAGATCGTTTCAGCTTAGCTAGTTTCCTCATTTAGTATGGATTTTACCACTCATTTCCACTTGTTTTTGTTTATTTGCCACGGACTTCCACTAGTCTTCACTTGTTTTGTTTTTTTATTGTCCATATAGTACAGATTTTTACACTTGTTCTCACTTATTTTGTACATTTGGTAAGGATTTTTCCACTAATTTCCACTTCTTTTCTCCATGTGGTACGGATTTACCACTAGTTTGGTTCATTGGGCACTGATTTTTCCACTAGTTGTCCACTTGTTTTGTTCATTTGGTACAGATTTTAACACTAGTTTTTATTGTTTTGATCATTCTGTACAAAATTTTCCACTTGTTTGTTTAGCTAATATGTTGTTACCACTAGTATCCACTTGTTTCTTCAGCTGATATGATTTCAACACCAGTATTGATTTGATTGTTCAGCTTATATTATTTTACCACAAATATCCACTTGTTTGTTCAGCTGATATAATTTTACCACTACTATAAACTTTTTTGTTCAGCTGATATGATTTTACCACTAGTATCCACTTGTTTTGGTAATTAATCCCTACCTCCCACTCTCTCTCTTACTCTCTCTAAGTCCCTCTATCCCCAGACTTTTTTCATCACAAGCCCCTCATCCCCCTCTCCCAACCTCCCACTCACCTTCCCTCCCTCCTTACCTCTCCCTTTCTCCCTCTGCCGATATCCCTGTCTTTCTCTCCCTTCTTGACATCTAGTCATCGCTCCCTCTCTCTCTTCTTTCTCTTACTATATCTCCCTTTCTCTTTCACTATCTCTCGCACTATCGAGCTGTCTATCATTATATCTCCGTCTAAAACTCGCATTATATCTCCCTCTCTTTCTTCCTCTATATCTCCCTAACTCAATATTTTCCTTCCTCTATATGTCCCTCTCTCCCGCCCTCTCTATCTCGGCCTATCCCCTCTCACTCTCTATGCCCCCTATCTCTACCTCCCTCTCTACCCTCCTCTCTTACTTATTCCCTCCCTCTCCCCTTTCATTCATCCTTTGCACTCTCACCTTCCATCTCTCCTCTACCGTTTCTTCTTCCTTCTATCCACCTATCAATCTCCAAACATCTCTCCTCCTCCTTCTCTACCTCCATTTCTCCTCATACATCTCTCCATCAATATCTCTTCCTCTCTCCATCTCTCCTCCTCCCTCTTTCTCCCATCTCTCTTCTCCCTATCTTTCCCCCATCTCTCCTCCTCACTCTCTCATACTATCCCCCTTCTCCCCCTCCTTTCCTCCCTATCTCTAATCCTTTCTCTCTCTCTCTCTCTCCAACCATCTCTCCTCCATGTTTCTGAGAGCTTTGAGAACTTGTGATCCATGTTTTTTGTCTAATGAATTTACATTCATTACCTGTACATTTATAGGCTTGAAATTTCAACCTCCACATTAAGGAAGGCTTATCCAAAGCTAGGTCAAACTTTTATTAACCCAAAAGTAGGAATCCTGATAGTAAGAGAAATTGTTTATCCCTTCCATTTTCTTCATTACTGAAAGCTTAAATAGTATCCATTCTCCTAACGGCACCACTTTTAAACACCCTTCGACCATTAAAAAATCCTTTCCTACAACTAAACCTATAGATGAAACTAATGAAGCAGGTGTCTATTTAATCCCTCGTATAGAAATTAACTTCCCCTTATTTTACATAAACGAGACAGGAAGAAATCTGAAAAAGAGGATATATGAGCACAGATGGGATGTCAGGCGGGCAAACACAGCTTTTAGTATTTGCACACACTCTAATAATTTTAACCACCCAATAGATTTCCTCCAGGGCAAACTAATTTACCCGTGTAAAGATTTTCGCAAAAGAAAGGTAGTTGAATCCACTCTTACGAGTATCAACGAAATCCCGATTTTCAACCTTTCGGATGGGCAACTCAAATGCACCCCCTACATCCAAAGAAAATTTAATCTTAAAGATATCCTTAATGACCTCAAATTCACGCCCCCTGATTAGGAATTTTAATCTGATCTCTTGTTCCTATATATATTTCATGTATGGTGTGAATGCATCTATTCTTAGTATACAACTGAAGATGGCTTGACAAACTCCATGCCGAAACTGGTTTCGTGAATAAAGTACTACGCTCATAAACAGTGGTTTTATTAATATATATGTGACCCGTTATTGGACTCAAGAATTTATCTCATATATATATGCATATGAGAAACTCACAAAGTAGCGCGAGAGTAGAGCAATAAATGCAAAAAATCCCACACGCCTTTCATTTTCCTGTGGGATTTTTTGCTTCAAATCGTTTTGGCTGGCATGCTGAAGACCGAAATTGCGATGCTATCTTGACTGATATTGCTTCATTTTCATTCAAGCACCTGCAACTGCTAAAAATTGGATGATTTTAACGGCCAGATTGATTATTATCGTCCACAATTTCTCTAATGGGTTTAAATCTGGTGAATTCCAGGACCAAGTTCCCAAAATTTCGATGTTATTTTCTTCCAAGAACTTTTTTTTATTAATTTTCCTTTGTAACAAGGTGCGCGATCATGCTGAAAATAGAGCTGCCATCCTCAAACTGGTCCTGAGCTGTTGGCAAAATGTGCTGATGAAACATGTTGTGTTACCATTTTGAGATCACGGCAGAGTTCTTGGTCAAAATTGTCAGTGCTTAGACATAGAAACCCAAGACATGGAAAGTGTACGGATGTTTCACCGTGAGTACCACAAAGGACACATGAAAGCGGTGCCCTTTACTCATCCTAACGAGGGATATTCTAGAAGCTCTAAAGAAGCGGAAAGGAGCTTCATCAGCAAATATCACTTTGCGAGACTCTTCAACAGTCTCTTCTTTATATTTCTCACACAAGTAGAGCCTATCCGTAAAGTTCTTCCTGGCAAGATGAAGCTTCTTCGCAGCCCATTGCGACCTTGGATGTATCCACCTCACTGTGGGAGCTGAATCGTCCACACCTGTTTTTTTTTTTAATCGTGGCAAACTTGGCACTGTAGGAAACCAGGTCCTTGAGTTGGGACCTTACCAAGAGGCGATTTTGACTGTCATCTGAAGCACTTGGGCGTCCATAAAACCTCTTTACAGGAATGTAACAACCTTTTTAAACTCATTAATGATCCTAAAGATGATGCTCCTCGATTCAATATCCTAAACAACTATCTCCTTTCATTTCACGCCATTTTTGTGCAGAGAAACAATGGTTGCAAACCTTTCCTTGGAAAAAAGAATTTCTGGAATTGAATGAGATTCAAACGTTCATTTTTCTAAAAACAATATTAAGAAATAGATCATTTTTGCACGTCATTTTACTCTTTTGATCGAGTAGCAAAGCACCAGGGACTAAAACTCGCTTACAACAGGATGAGAACCAGGCGCTATTTTTGGATTCAGCGAAGGAATGTTTTTTTCTTAGTATTTTTAAATACTGACTTTTTAATAACCCTGGAAAAATTTAAATATCAAAATAATTATTTCGATTATGTAAACTTTAAAAAAGAATGGAAAAAAACACTCGGCTACGCGGACTGAGATCAAAGCGGTTGCTCACTGCCTCAGTGTGCTTGGTTCGAATCCCGTTACGGAATTTTTCGAATTAGGAAATAACTTTTTCCGAAGCAAAAATTATCCTGTTTTTCTGTTTCTTGCGGTATACATTATATATATATATATATATATATATATATATATATATATATATATATATATATATATATATATATATATATATATATATATATATATATATATATAACATTCAGGTAAGAATAAGTGGCAAATGCCTATTGAGGAATGCCCTGACGTTCGGAACCAAACCCAGCGTCCTGAGCTAAAGTACGGGTGAGGAGGCTACGGGGAGCGTATAGGGGGACGGAGGGGTGGACGTATAGGGTTAAAGGGGGCGCCGGGGAAGGGGTGCTGGGCGGTATGCGGTAGAAGTTCGGGGCTTTTCTCCTTATCGATTCTGGTTCTCTCTTTGTCTCGGCAATGGAGGCTCAATTTCGTCCTCCGCCCGCCATTACCACAATCACCAACCTGCAACACTTGGCATTGCACGTGCAAGGTCAATCAAAGGGAGGGGGGGCTCTTGCAAACCCCAATAAACCCGAGGAAAGGTTCGTAAGCATTGCCTTTACGGTCTGGTTTGCCTTCGCGCTCTGCCATCTCCCGACTGACACAGAAATCGGGAGAACAAAGGGCAATTACCACAACAGCGTGGGATAAGTCTTTTAGCCCGACTTCAGGGATCTTTGCGGGTCTTTAGAAAACTTAAGTGGTCTAAGAGTGGTTTTAGAGAGCTTCTGTGAGTTTTAAGGGTATTTAGAAGCTTGTCGGGATCATAGGAAGCTGCAGGTATTTTAAGGGATTTGTAGTGATCTTTAAGGAAGTGTAAGGTGCTATGTGGATCTTAGGGAGCTTGGATTGTTTTAATGGTTTTAGAAAGCTTCTAGGACTCTTAAAGGGATTAAAGAGCTTGAGGGGGTCATAAGTAGCTTTAGATATTTTAAGAATTTTAGTGATCTTTAATGAAGTGTAGGGTGCATTGGAGATCTTAGAGAGATTCGTATCTTTGAGTGGTTTTAGAAAGCTTCTCGGCCAATTAAGGGTATCAAGAAGCTTGTGGGATCATAGGAATCTGTAGGTATTTTAAGGGAGTTGTAGTGATATTGAGGGAATTGTAAGGCGCATTGGGGATCTTAGAAAAATTGGTATTTTTGAGTGGTTTTAGAAAGATTCTGCAGTATTAAGGGTATTTAGAAACTTGACCGGATCATAGAAAGCTTTAGGTATTTTAAAAGATTTATAGTGATCACTAGGGAAGTGTAAGGCGCATCGAAAATCTTAGAGAGATTTGTATCTTTGAGTGGTTTTAGAAATCCCCTGGTACTAGTAAGGGTATTTATAAGCTTGTAGGACCATATAAAGCTGTTGATATTTTAAGGGATATGCAGTGATCTTTACGGAAGTGTAATACGTTTTGGTGATCTTAGAGAGATTGATATCTTTGAGTAGTTTTAGAAAGCTTCTGGGATCTTAAAGAATTTAGAAGTTTGAGGGGATTATAGGAAGCTTTAGGTATTTTAAGAGATTTGCAGTGATCTTTAGGCAAATGCAATGCACTTTAGAGATCTTAAGGAACTTGGTTTCTTTGAATTGTTTTAGAAAGGTTCTGGGATTATTAAGGGTATTTAGAAGCTTGACGGGATCATAGGAAGCTTTAAGTATTTTACAAGATTTGTAGTGATCTCTAGGGAAGTGTATTGCGCATTGGAAGTCTCAAAGTGATTGGTATATTTGGGTAGTTTTAGAAAACCTCTTTGATTAGTACGGGTATATAGAAGCTTTACGGGATCATATGAAGCTTTAGATATTTTAAAAGATTTATACTGATCTCTAGGAAAGTGTAATGCGCATTGTGGACCTTAGAGAGATTGGTATCTTTAAGTGGTTTAAGAAATATTATTGGACTATTATGGATTTTTAGGAGATTGACGGGATCATAAGTAGCTTTAGGTATTTTTTCTCGAATTGTAGTGATCTTTAGGTGAGTGTAAGGTGCATTGGAGTTCTTTGAGAGATTGGTATTTTTGAGTGGTTTTAGAAATCTTTTGGGAGTTTTAAGGGTATGTGGATGCTTAAGCGGGATCATATGGAAGCTTTAGGTATTTTAAGAGACTTGTAGTAATCTCTAGTGAAGTGTATGCCGCATTTGGGATTTTAAGGAGCTTTTTAACCTTGAGTGGTTTTGGAAGGCTTCTGAGACTATTAACGGTATTTAAGAGCTTTACGGAATCATATAAAGCTTTATGTATTTTAAGCGATTTGTAGTAATATTTAGGGAAGTTTAAAGCGCTTCTGGGATCTTAGAGAGATTGGTATCTTTGAGTGTTTTTAGAAAGCTTCTGGGAGTATTAAGTGTATTTCGAAGCTTGACTTGATCATAGGAAGCTTTATGCATTTTAAGGGATTCGTAGTGATCTTTAGGGAAGAGTAAGGCGTTTTGGACATCTTAAAGAGCTTGGTATCTTTATCTGGTTTTCGAAAGCTTCTGGGAGTATTAAGGCCATTTTATGAGCTTGAAGGGATCATAGGAAGTCTCATGTATTTTAATGTATTTATAGTGATCTTAGGGAAGTGTAAGGTGCTTCGGAGATCTTGAAGAGATTGGCATCTTTGAGTAGTTTTAGAAATCTTCTAGGACGATTAAGGGTATATGAGAGCTTGACGGGAACATATGAAGGTACAGTTGATTTAAGGGATTTGTAGTGATCTTTAGGTGAGGGTAAGGTGCATTTTGGATCTTAGAGAGATTGGTATTTTTGAGTGGTTTTAGAAGGATTCTTGAAGTATTAAGGGTATTTAGGATGCTTGATGTGATCATATGAAACTTTAAGTATTTTAAGGGATTTGTAGTGATCATTAGGGAAGTGTAAGGCACTTTGTGGATCGTAGGAGCTTGGGATTTTGAGTGGTTTTATGAAGGTCTTAGGACTATTAATAGTATTCAGAAGCTTGGCGGGATCATTGGTAGCTTTGGGTATTTTAAGGAATTTGTAGTGATCTCTAGGCAAGTGTAAGATGCAATGGAGATCTTAGAGAGATTCGTATCTTTGAGTGGTTTTAGAAAGCTTCTCGAACAATTAAGGGTATTTAGAAGCTTGTGAGATCATAGGAAGCTGTAGGTATTTTAAGGGATTTGCAGTTATCTTTAGGGAAGGGTAAGGCACATTGGAGATCTTAGAGAGATTGGTATTTTTGAGTGGTTTTAGAAGGATTCTCGGAGTATTAAAGGGTATTTAGGAGCTTTATGGGACCATAAGAAGCTTTAGGTATTTTAAGGGGTTTGTAGTGATCTTTAGGGAAGTGTAAGGCGCATTGGTGATCTTAGAGAGATTGGTATCTTTGAGTTGTTTTAAAAGTTTCTGAGACTCTTAAAGGTATTTAAGATTTTGACGGGATCATATGAAGCTACAGGTGATTTGAGGGATTTGTATTGATCTTTAGGTAAGAGTAAGGTGCATTTGGGATCTTAGAGAAATTGGTATCTTTGAGTAGTTTTAGAAAGCTCGTGGGACTATTAAGGATATTTATGAGCTTGACAGGATCATAGGAAGCTTTAGGTATTTTAATGGATTTGTAGTGATCTTTGGGAAAGTTTAAGGCGCTTTGGGGATCTTAAGGAGCTTGGTATTTTTTAGTTGTTTTAGAAAGCTTCTGGGACTCTTAAGGGTATTTAGGAGCTTGACATGATCATACTTAGCTTTAGGTATTTAAAGGTAATTTTAGTGATATTTAGGGAAGTGGAAGGTGCATTGGAGATCTTAGAGAGATTGGTATCTTTGAGTGGTTTTAGTAAGCTCATGGGACTATTAAGGGCATTTTGAAGCTTGACGGGTTCATAGGAAGCTGTAGGTATTTTAAGGGATTAGTAGTGATCTTTAGGGAAGTGTATGGTGCATTGGGAGATCTTAGAGTGATTGGTATCTTTGACATGTCTATTAATATTTTTCTTCGAGTTTAAAGCGCAACCCCACCGAGGGCATCTCCTGCAGACCTGGTGAGAAAGTGGGGAAGATGAAGCAAGTGGAAATGTATGGAAGATAAGCTTATAGCTGCAGATCCTCGTAAAGGCATTAGAGCTGAGAGGGCAAACCATCTTCAAGATGTTAACTGCAGCTTGATAGCCCATTCCACACCTGATACCCCCTCGACTGCGAGGGGGAAGGGCAATAAAGAGAAAAAAAATGCAGACAGGTTCACTCCCTCCCCCCATAATAGGAGCCAAGGAGGATGGGATGACCTCCCACCCCACACGTGCTCTCGGGTACTAACCAGAAGTGAATGGACGAAGGCCGGTCGGCGACCAGCCGACAATATTAGCCCCCTGCCAAGGGGAGAAAAGACTTATAAAAAAGTGGTGAGAAAAAGGGGGTAAAATGGAAATTCATAGAGGAAATAAAGTCTAGGTAGTCTTGATCTAGTTTGAGAATGACGAAGCATGATGCCATACCGCTCCTCCAGGTACCAAGTGCAACAGTCTACACGAAGTACCTCATTTTTTGGTTTAGGTTAACTTGTAGGAAGAGCTGTAGTACAGCCTCTCTCTCCCTTACTTCAGCTAGCAGGGACCCCCCCCACCCCCCGTAGCCCAAGGGAGAACCCGCTATTCCCCGTTTAGGCGAGGATACGCATGGAAACCACATCAGCAAGTTCCAGGTTGCAAGAGGGATGTGTTGTGTGTATGAAGAGAGGAGTGATTGGTAGTGTGTGTGTGTGTATGTATGTATGTGTGATGGCGCACGCGGATGGAGATGCCTGTGCCCACTCCTCAGTGTCAGCATGTCCGCCAATAGGCCGCTAATTACCTATGTGCGTTGTTTTCTCCTGTCTCCCCGCTCGTATTTGGAGCCGAATTCGCTACCCAGGGGTAGTAACCCAACGCCTTATCTATTAGACTGGCGAGAGCATCTAACGCTCAGCATAACTAAGAGAGGCTAATAGCAATACCATTGGAAGCAGATAAATAGGTGGTTGGGTCGAAGTTTTAAAATGAATAGCGGGTTTAAGGATCAAGGTGGTTATTATTATTATTATCATTATTTTTATTATTATTACATTATATTATTATTATATTATTATTATTTTTATTAATCATCGTCATCTTTATTTTGCAGCTGGCAACTATCAAATAATGAAAGCAATATAAAAATCAAAATGACATCCTGTAGCAAAGTCAAATTAGTAAATGAATGTATACTGTCTAGGTATTGTTGGGTTCCTTCCTACTTTTCTGTTAGAGAGCCATATATTCAATGACTTCAGCGCTCCAGTCTGGCACTAATACTAGGGAGGGAAACAATACCTCTGCTGGCTGAGTGAACCTTTTAATTACTGTACAATTGAGAGTGCCACAGCGTTTAATCCGTTTTAAGGAAAGAGCCAGTCAACACGCAAAGGATCCAGGGAAACACACAGAATTAACCAAAAATATATCTTTTTTAATTTATCAATTAACTCAAAATATTTACAATAACATATATAAGTTTAACAAGGTTTGCCAGAATTGATTAAGGACCTATTACCGACGATGGTCGGGAACAACGTAAGTAGGCTCCTAGGCTCCACGTAAATAAACCAATTGCCAGTTAGTTCATTTATTGAGATCTTTTAGTATAGCGTTTAGCCATAATTTACGTGCCTCTAAACTTAACTAGCAATATGACAGGAGTCACTAAATATTATTTTTCCTTTAGTTAGCTTGGGTACAGTATTAAAAACCCGACTTAATCAAAACGAATATAAATAGTTATTCGGACTTACATGAACATGAAAGGATCAGGAGTTGGCGGATGTCGCTATATTTGACTTTTCACGCTTATTTACGTTGTAGCGGCTGACAGCAAGTTTTTTCCCGAGATGGGGGGGAGGGGCACGATGTCAAATTCTTCTTATAAATTGATCTCTGGATATACGTTTAAACGACGGAGAGAGGAGTGGTGCTCTCTGGCTCAAGGAGTAATCTTCTGGGTAGCTCTTTAAGTCTGTTAGTATCCTCTTCTTCATCGAGTGGTTGCCCACTTGGTTTGAGGATACGAGATGATTTCGAAAGTACTTAAAAAAGGAGCTTTCTCGGCTATTACTTCTTCTTTTCTCCCAATTATTGAGATTACAATTTGAGAGTCACTCGAGGGTGAACAGGTCTTCTTTTTTCTTGCTCCCGAAATTTCTGTTTGGCACTAGGAATGGTGATCCAGCCAGACTTCTTACTTAGCCTGTGAAGGATAACTCGGTATGGCACCGATAAGAAAACGTGAAGATCTTCTAAGTTTTTAGAAGAACGATTTCGGAACTGGGTAAAGGACCGATCTCCTTGATCTAGTCCTTTATCGTCTCTCACAGAATAATCCACTTTCGTATCTTACGGGCTTATTTATAGTCCGGCGACCGCCCCACCTTAGGGGAAGTGAGTGAGGCCGGCGAGGGGAGTGTGAGGGGTGAGAGGAGGGTGGCACCGCGGAGCCCAGGTCGGCTTCTTAATCAGAGGCACCAACGACCATCACAATATTTATCGTCGACGTTTTTTTTTTATATCTGCCACCGCTTTGGGGGCCGCTTTAACCGCGTGCCTCCGGCCCTCGTAGGTAATCGGATCTTTTGAGAGCTGCCTAATGGCCTTTTGTGGTTACCTTGGTCTTGCAGCTTGACTCGACTACCAACTCTGCGGGGGAGATCAAAGCCTTTGGGCAGTTTGAATGTTAGTCACACAACTAACGTTCTCACGCCCCTCCTCTTCTGGTACGCTTCTTTCGCTCTCTCAGTCGAGGGACTTAAACATATATGTCTGCTTGGCACTCTTGTGCGGAGTTATGTCATAATTCCTCTACACATACAGTGCCGTCCAAACTATCAAAACACCTGAATTTCTATCATAACATATTCCTTAACTTTTCCCAGAAAAAAATCCGAGGTTTCCAGAATTGGCATACCATAACCTACAGGTCCAATGTACCAATGGAGAAGGGTTAATTAAATTTAAATGAATAAAACGAGTTATCAGAAGATAAGCAATTTGCTAGAAAAATTTAGATATCCAAAATGATCCGAACGACAGCTAAAACAAATTTCTTTTGTAATATCAAAATAAAATTAACAGTGGAAATCTTTGTAAAAATTTGTTCTAGTAAATTGATTATCTAGTGATCAATTTAATTTTATTCATTCAAATTTAATTAACCTTTACCAATACGCTCTTTATACCTGACGATTATCGTAGACCAATTCTGGAAACTTTGGATTTTCTGTGGCAAAAGTTATGGAAGATGTTATGATAGAAATACATGCATTCTCATCTATATGGATGGTAAAATGAATATCCCAGAAGATAGAGGTTTCAATTACCAAAGTCATCTTTTTATATGAATAGATAGAAAAACACTCCTTAATGATGGGGTATTAATGGCCCAAATCTACTGATTAAATGAATGCATATAAATACCACAGAATCTTGAGTATTAAATTACAAAATCTTTTTAGTGTATGAATAGAGAGAAATACCACACAATTTGTTGTTTTTTTCAACTCTTAAAGTCTACTTAGCATTAAATGCATAGACATAGCTCAGAATAGATGCTCCTTAATTAACCAAAAGTCAAATTAGCAACTAAAAACAAAGAATTACCCACATAATTTAGAGTATTCAATTACCAAAGTCTGCTTAGTAAATAAATAAAAAGAAATTACCCCAAATATGAGGGTATTAAATTACCATGATCTACTTTGGAAATGTATGCATATAAATAGTGGAAAATTGGGGTATTTAATTACCAAAGTCTACTTAGTAAATGAAGTGATAAAAATAACCCCAGAACTTAGAGTAATCAAATACCAAAGGTTCCTTATTAAATTAATACTAAGAAATACCCCAGAATTAAAGAATTCAAAGTCTACAAAGTAAAAGAATATATAAAAATACCCTAGACTCTGGGCTTATTCAAATAACAAATCTTCTTAGCAAATGAATATAAAGAAACAATCCAGAATGTTGGGTATTTAATGACCAAAGACTATATAGTAAATTAATACATTGAAAGGCTCTAGAATAGTGGGTAATAAATTACCAAATCTATTTAGTGAATGAATAAATAAAATTACCCCAGAATTTAGTGTGTATTCAGAAAACAAAGTCTACTTAGCATATGAATACATATAATTACCCAAGAATCTATGGGCATCGATTACCAAATTCTACTTACCAACTGAATACAAAAAATCACACAGGGGAACAATTTGGAACATAATTTTTGTTGATTTAGAATAAATTTGGCATGCTGATTTCAAAACCACAGGCAGTTTTCTATTATCATGTCGGGGTTTTTTTTTGTACAGCTTACTCTCTGAATAATCACAATTGTATTGCCGTAAGTAATAGAACTCGGTACCTGATTTCTTTTATTTTTTATTTATTTATTGCTAATCATAAATATTGGAAATAAAAAAGCTAAATTAGCTACTTTATTAATTATTTTTATTAACATTTTAACCGTGACTTGTAGAAGAGCTTTATTAGCAAATGACACGTGACAGTGCGGTGGGAGTTTGCGCACCGCTATATCTAGGTGATTACAATTCTATTCTGTAAAAAATACATAAAAGTCTTTAAAATGGGTTAAAAGACCTTATTTAGGATTTTTTTTTAAGCTTGTGACTGTTCAATTTGTTTTTTATTCACATACTTATTTCCTTTCTTTCAGATCGTTTCTGCCTCTGCTACTTATCATCATAAGTGCCTAAACAGCCCGAACTCCTTTGTTATATCTGTCATAGTTTCACTTTTTCTAGTCAAAAAGTAAACATCAGACCATTTGTTTAGTAAGCCTACTTTGCATATTTTAAAGTAAAAATTGGTGATCAAGAGAAGATTTTAGCCCATCACAAAGTTTGCAAGCAGTGTGTCGAGAGTTCACAGACGTGGACAAAGGGAACAAGTGATAAGTTGGCATTTGGTATACTTATGATTTGGTGAGAGCAAAAAAAATCATTGCACAGACTGTTAGATTTGTTTAGGGAAAAAAATATGGATATAACAAGAAAACAAATGTAAAACAGCGTATCCTAATCTACCATCAGCTATACATCCAGTGCATCATTCAACTAAAATCACAGTTCCACTTTTCGTTCAAGTACCCTATCTTGAAGATCTGGATCATGATTAAGAACTCAGTGACCGCAATGATGCTGACTTCGAAAATTACTCAGCCTGCAAAGAATTCGATCAGTGTAAGTTGAATGATTTGGCATGATATTTGGAACTATTGAAAAAGGCTTCAGAACTCATTGCATCAGGACTGAATGAGAATCAATTGCTTAAAAAAGGATCGAATGTATCCTACTTTTGATCCAGAGAAAGCTCATTCCTGCGGTATTTTCAAAATAACAGTAGTTTTGTGTATTGTCATAACATACTGGGATTAGCGGAGGAATTGGGAATTCCAAGCTGCAACTCAACTTAATGGCCACTGTTTATCGAAAACTCAAAGCGGAGGTTAAAGATTATCTTCCTCCACAATGACAATTTATATGATGCTGTCCCAGTTCGACATTCAGTTAGTTTTCGTGAAGAACATGGAGACATAGAGAGTCAATGAGTTTTAGCAATATCACAAAAACAATTGTGTCATCCGTATTGACCTTAAAATGGCATGCCTCCTATTTGTCAGCAACGCGGGTACACGAAGCATCCCTGCTCGAGAGAAGCATTGGGCGGAGAGGAGTAGGCCTCTAAGATCTCACCTCAAACTTAATGATCCCAACATTCTACATGAGCCACTTGTTGACAGAAAAAAAAATATATTCCCACCTTTCCATATCAAAATGGGTCTCGCAAAGCAATTCGTTAAATCATTGCTAAATTGAAAATAACTGTTTCAAGAAACTCCTTTTGACATTTCCTGGCCTCTCAATTGAAAAAATCAAGGCCGGTGTATTTGATGGTCGACAGATTAGGCAGCTCATCAAAGATGAGCATTTCATCAGGAAGATGTCAGAACTCGAAAGGAATGCTTGATTACACTGGTCTATGCTGTATTCAAGGTCTAACACATACTATGTAGCTAATTTTTAGCCAGTTTTTCGCGCTAAATCCGATAATCATACTCATTTTATCAAATCAGATCAAGTTTTGAGATATAAGCACATGACAGAAATTCCTATTGTCGTAGAATGCCTCCCTCTTTGTTCTAAGAGTGCTAATATATTGATATCTTAAAGAAGAGAGCCGTTGGAAACACGTAAGGATATAGAGAAACGCACAATAATTCCCAAAATTAACTTGTATTTAAACTTTAACAATTGAATACACAAAATTTAAACATTAACCACAGCAATACTCCGAATATTATCATACACAAGAATTAATTCAATTAGTTTGACTCTCTAAAATTGGTTAATTTCGCTACACACAGCAATATATAAGATTTAGGCTTACGGACTCAACTGGAGTTTAAATACCTCAGGAATGTTATTGTCTCACGACGCGTGCCACCTGGCCAGATGTAGGTGGGCGGGATCACGAGGTCCTTTTGGCGAGGGTAGCAGCTGGGGGGTCCACATGGTATTCCGGGGGAAAGTGTTCTTCTAGGACGAGAACAATTACTGTGCTTTATGCGGCACCAAGGTAGTCGTGGCCTATCTGGCGAGAGTGAGTTGAACTTGGTTCTTAAACCAAGTTAACTTGGAGTGCGGTGTGACCACCGAGTAACGAGCTCGAGGGGGAACTTTTCTCCTTCGTTGCTTAATTCCTCATGGGCGAGGACTGAACTCGGGGAGGGTCTTCTTCAAGAGCGAGGATCGATGAGGGGGGGGTTTCTCTGACGAGAATAAGTTACTTAAAGTTCGGTTTGGTAACCAGGAACTAGCTCGAGGATGAGCTTCTTCTTAGTTCCAGTATTCTTCAAGGGGGAGTATAACGGAGGGGGGTTTCTCTGACGAGAATAAGTTGAACTTAGTTCCTCAACCAAGTTAACTTATGCATTTGGTGTGGCCACCGAGTAACGGGCTCGAGGGGGAGCCTTTTCCTTCTTTTTTTAATTCCTCAAGGACGAGGAATACCCCTGGTGTTTAAGATGCACCATGATATGAGGAGTCTCTCTTACGAGAGTAAGTTGACTTAACAAAGTTAACTTAACGTTTGGTTTGATAGCCAGGTACTAGCTCGAGGATGAGCTGCTTCTTAGCCCTTTAAGGTAGGTAGCCCTGCCTCTCTTGCAGGGTACTTCTTAGTCTGGCGAGCCAAGTAAACTACCAATCCAGTCTAGGTAGCCCGGCGTCTTAATTCCGAGGACTTCGTCACCTGGAGACTGACGTATTCTACCGCGATTTTCCTCAGTGTTGCTCATTTATACCTAGTCACCCCACTGGGGGAGTGTTAAGAGGGGGAGGGGCTTGAGGACGGCCCAGGAGGGTTCTTATGCCAAACGGTTTTCTCACCAAGTCTTACATCGGCTCCTCGTTAGCCTTCGAGCTTGGGAGAAACACGTCTCCAATTTCTTATTTGACGTGAAATTGAATCTCACTCTCCTGGGGGAGATCTTGCATTTTAACCTTTAGGTCTTTCATAGCGCCGAGTGGTTCGGCGCTGCGGTTACGCGCTTGACCCAACAGGGCCTGGGGCCGGATGCCTTTACGGTAATCGCCTCGTGACTCCACCACAAGAGAACGGGGGGGAGTGACGATTCCCCTACACATCTCCCATCGAAGAACTTAAGGGGGGGGGGGGACTCCCGGGAACTCAAATCAACTAACTCAACCTAGTCGAGATTAGCAAAGTTGTATTTCCTTGAGCCCTCTCTTACATTAATTTTCCTTACACATGAGCGCCCTCACGCGCGTTTACACACGCAATGTGTCGAACTAGACCTACTCGCAATACAATTTTACCCGCAACAAAACAAAAGTAAAAAACAAGCTACTTCCTTACATTTCTAAGCTTTTGAGAACTTAAATCCTACCGATAACTATTAACAAGAAAAACAAGTGAAAACATGGTTTCACGCTTATTAGGTACTGAAATAACCCTCAATGGTATTTCGTCTCCGCCTATAGAGCAGTGGTACTTTTTCAGCTCCTTTGATGTAGCTAATACTAAAATGGTGCTCTAATACCAATATTTTACCGCGCCTGAGTCGGCCGTTCGGGTTATTGAGTCTAACCAAGTATGTTACTAAATGGTAGCGGTATTTCAACCTACTCGAATTACCCTTCTTATGGTACTTGACTACCTTTAAACTGAACATTATGGCTAGAGCGGCCTGTTGCAGCGGGGCAAAATTGATGAGAATTTGAGTCACATAATCCTTCTTTATCAAGGTACACTGTGGGTTCGATCTTTGGGGATCGAAAAAACCTTTCCCTGCGAGGTCGTTAATGGGCGTGGCGCTCACTACGACTTGGCGTATTAGCGGTAACTCCATTGGCGTTTCGTTCGGGGAGGAGACTACTAAGGGTAGGGGATACTCATCCGCGTCTACTATTTGACTAACTTTATCTGGGTGTATCGCAATAACACCTCTTTCCTCCTTCCTTGTCAACTCATTTGATTCACTTCTCTTAGTAGGTAGTTCATCAGGTACACCTGCTCGTACCTCTACCCTACCTTCTACTTCTTCCCTGATAACCCCATTTGGCTGGGTTCTCCTCGTAGGTTCTCCCTTAGGTACTCCTGCTGTTACCTCATCCCTACTTTCTACTTCTTCCATCGTTACCCCATTTGGCTGGGTTTCCCTCGATGTTCCTTTCTTAGGTCTAGGCCGAGCTACAACTTCCTCGGCCTCTATCAGATTCTCGATAGGTGCTCTTTCGAGTGCGAGCAATTTTTCTTTTTCTTCTCTCTTCTCTTTCAGCTTGAGCAAGAAATTTTTCCCTCTGTATTCTTCTTTCATCTATTTCTTTTTTAATCTTTATTCTCCTCTCTTTCCACTCTTTTTCCCTCTTCATTCTCCTTTCCTCAGCTTTTTTTTCTGCTTTCGCTATTTCGTTTTCCCGTCGAGTTCTTCTTGCTTCAACTTCCAGCTTTATCTTTATTCTTCTTTCTTCATCTTCCCTTTCTATCCTTATTCTGAATTCTTTTGATTCTATTTTCAACTGCCTTATTCTTTCGTTTGTTTTACTTCCGATTGAGAATCTTCTTTCCTCTATTTCTATTTTCCGCTGTATTCGGTCTTCTTTCCTTTTTCGGTTCATCAGTATATCCATTGATTCACATTCTCTTTTATCCTCTCTTATTATATCCTCTGTTTCTCTATCAAACTTGATTAATTCTTTTTCTTCTTCTCTATCCAAAACTCTTTTTTCTTCTTCGCAATCTATTCTCAGTTCTGCCATGACGTAGTCATGCATCTCTTTGCCTTCAAGTCCCAGACTTTGGGCTTGTTGGTAAAATCTTTCGACCGGATCCATTTTGTGTTTGTCCGTCGATTTTACCTTTCTGTAGTCTGAGATACGAATGCCTCCACTCACCAAGTAGCGCTCAGCCTAACTTACCCTTAATCCCACTACTATGTTGATTAAAATACCACTCCGACAACACTTTTACCACTTGGCCTACCAATTACCTTCAGATTGTTACCACCCGTAACTCTATCAATTTTCCTCTCGTCAATTATTCTCCTATTCATAATATGATATTCCTTTACGTGGTGGCTCTTTCTTAATTAGACACTGCTGGGTTCTTTCTAATATAAAATCTAAAAACCTGACATCACTTTTATAAAATGTCGTAGAATGCCTCCCTTTTTGTTCTAAGAGTGCTAAGAGTGCTAATATTGTTATCTTAAAGAAGAAAGCCGTTGGAAACACGTAAGGATATAGAGAAACGCACAATAATTCCCAAAATTAACTTATATTTAAACTTTAACAATTGAATACACAAAATTTAAACATTAACCACAGCAATACTCCGAATATTATCATACACAAGAATTAATTCAATTAGTTTGACTCTCTAAAATTGGTTAATTTCGCTACACACCTCAATAATATAAGATTTAGGCTTACGGACTCAACTGGAGTTTAAATCCCTCAGGAATGTTATTGTCTCACGAGGCGTGCCGCCTGGCCAGATGTAGGTGGGCGGGATCACGAGGTCTTTTTGGCGAGAGTAGCGGCTGGGGGGTCCACACGGTATTCCGGGGGAAAGTGTTCTTCTAGGACGAGAACAATTATGGTGCTTTATGCAGCACCAAGGTAGTTGTGGTCTCTCTGGCAAGAGTGAGTCGAACTTGGTTCTTAAACCAAGTTAACTTGGAGTGCGGTGTGACCACCGAGTAACGAGCTTGAGGGGGAGCTTTTCTCCTTCGTTACTTAATTCCTCATGGGCGAGGACTGAACTCCGGGAGGGTCTTTTTCAAGGGCGAGGATCGATGAGGGGCGGTTTCTCTGGCGAGAATAAGTTACTTAAAGTTCGGTTTGGTAACCAGGAACTAGCTCGAGGATGAGCTTCTTCTTAGTTTCAGTCTTCTTCAAGGGCGAGTATAACGGAGGGGGATTTCTCTGACGAGAATAAGTTGAACTTAGTTCCTCAACCAAGTTAACTTATGCGTTTGGTGTGGCCACCGAGTAACGGGGTCGAGGGGGAGCCTTTTCCTTCTTTTTTTTAATTCCTCAAGGACGAGGAATACCCCTGGTGTTTAAGATGCACCAGGATATGAGGAGTCTCTCTTACGAGAGTAAGTTGACTTAACAAAGTTAACTTAACGTTTGGTTTGATAGCCAGGTACTAGCTCGAAGATGAGCTGCTTCTTAGCCCTTTAAGGTAGGTAGCCCTGCCTCTCTTGCAGGGTACTTCTTGGTCTGGCGAGCCAAGTAAACTACCAATCCAGTCTAGGTAGCCCGGCGTCATAATTCCGAGGACTTCTTCACCTGGACACTGACGTATTCTACCTATCCAGTCTAGGTAGCTCGGTTTTAATCCGAGGACTTCGTCACCCGGAGACTGACGTATTCTACCGCGATTTTCCTCAGTGCTCCTTATTTATACCTATTCGCCACATTGAGGGAGTGGTAAGAGGGGGAGGGACTTAAAGACGGCCCAGGAGGGTTCTTATGCCAAACGGTTTTTCTCACCAAGTCTTACATCGGCTCCTCGTTAGCCTTCGAGCATGGGAGAAACACGTCTCCAATTTCTTATTTGACGTGAAATTGAATCTCACTCTCCTGGGGGAGATCTTGCATTTTAACCTTTAGGTCTTTCATAGCACCGAGTGGTGCGGCGCTGCGGTTACGCGCTTGACCCAACGGTGCCTGGAGTCGGATGTCTTTGCGGTAATCACCTCGTGACTCCACCGCGAGAGAAGGGGGAGTGACGATTACCCTACACCTATATTCTGATCATTTTTAGGCGAATGTACATACAATAGTAATTTTGAATTTATATATATATATATATATATATATATATATATATATATATATATATATATATATATATATATATATACAGAAGTCTTACAGAATGTTCTAATTGATACCAAGAAGAATAAACCATACACAAAAGTTACTCATGGATGAATGGTACGACGTGAGACATTTTCTTTTTAGTTTGTTCATTTATCGTTTGTGTTGTTGTCGCAAATACTCTTTGAGGTTCGATTTTACATAGAATTATTTTGGTTCGGATTGGTAGTTGTTTTTCTTTAAAATATAATAGTCTAATTGAGTGTTTATATATATTTTGATTGATAGTATTCATAAGATAAGATTATTTGTATGTATATATATCGAGATCTAAAGTATATTTACCCCTATGTCTCTTGTAAATATTTACCCTATATTTTTTTCTAAGTAAAAGACTGTACATACAATCTGTTTGGTTTCTCCCTCGATTCCTCACGTCCGAATTAGTGTAGGAAACAGGTTGGAACGATTGGGATTAGATTATAGATTTTCAGCCCTCTACATTTGGCGCCCGAATAGACACATGAGATCTCGAAGCCGGGAGCATTGTTATGGTTGAATTGCAGTCCACATCAAATTAGAGTGAAGTGTGCTTTGGTTGTTTTGTCCCCTTTTTCTATCATTTTTACTAATCCCGGAAAATGGCTTCTGTGGAGCAGGGTCTCCATGATGAGGTTGTGACACTGAGATTGGAGTTGAGGCAGAAAGAGGAGGAATGTTTGATGTTGAGGAGCGTGATTGAGGGATTGAAGAGTGTTATGATTAGTATGGATGAGAAGACAGACAGGATGAGGAAAGAAATGGACGAGAGACAGAAGCAGGTTGAACAACGAATGAAGGACCTATATGGCATGATCAAGGGGTCAGGGCCAGCCCCAGGACCCTCGACTTAGACCCCTGCCCTGACTGAAGTGGATAAGACGAATGGGATGAGTGGAAGTGTGTGCAAGTCTAGAGAGGATAGGATGATTGGAAGTGATAGGAAGGACGGAGAATGGAAAAGAGTGGGGCGTAAGAGAGAAAGGAAGACTGGGTCGAAGGGAAAGGATCCGAAGCTGAGAGAGAAAAGTGTGGACTCATTATATTCGGATGAAGGAGAGAGTGATGGCGTGATTGGTGAGAGCGAGAGCAGCTCAAGTGAGAGTGGAGTGAATGTGGGGAAGGGTATAAGGTGTATAAGTTTAGGTTGCATGTTGCGAAGAGTGTGGAAGAATTCTTTGTGGAATTTGAGCGGTATTGCAGGTTCAAGGACCTGGAGAATAATGGATACTGGATGAATTTTGGGGGGGAATGTTTGGATGGAAAAGTATTGGAATTTTTCCGCGTGATCACGAGTGTGGGTGAGCCAAGGTATGAGGTGGTGAAGGAGAGACTGATTGAGCAGGTGAAACGAATGAAAGAGAGTGTGAATTATAAAAGGGTGAATGAATTTAAGGGGAAGAAGTTGGGGATAAGAAGCCCAGGAGCTTTCTTCCACCCCAGCAGTTTATCAGCTATCGGGTTGCCCTGAGGGCTGCACCAGCTGGGGTGATGGCGAGCTTCCTGGGCAGACAGGCTGGATGGGCGATTAGAGGATGGACAAATGGAAGGGGGCAGATGAGTGGTAAGCGCATGAATGGGTATATGAGGGAGCAGCCGAGGTATGTCCCAGCAAATGAAAGACCGAATGGTGTGAGAAAGATTTTGCAATGTCGTAGGTGTGAAAGGAAGGGTCATATGTTGGCGTAATGTAGGTGAGCGTCTGGTGCGTGTTTTGGGTGTGGTAAGAAGGGGCATATGATAAAGGATTGCCAGGAAAGTATGAAAGAGTGCTTTGAATGTAAAGAAAGAGGCCATTTAAAGAAATATTGTCCGAAGTTGAATGGTGGAGCAAATGCTGGAGGGAGTGGAATATACGCATGTGGTTACTGTGGAAAGGCTGGTCATTATGCGAGGATGACTCGTGACCAGAGGAATGTATGTAGTTATTGTGCAATGGAAGGACATTCGTGTGAAAAGTGTTGGATTAGATTGAGAGCAAAAGGTGTGAATGAAAAGTCTGAAGCGAGAAACTGAATTGTAAGAGGGTACCCGGTAAAGTATCCTCTGGGTGCATGAGTGCGAGTAATGTGTTGGTAAGTCTGTCTAGTGTCAAAGTGTTGCCTGGTAGGAAGTATGAGTGTCTGAGTGTGAAGGTTGAATTGAACGGGATTGAGTGTTTGGCTTTGATAGATTCTGGATGCAAGACGAGCTTGGTGTATAAGGACGTGTATGACAAGCTGAGTGATAAAGCCCACCTATCTGAGTGTAAAGGTAGTTTAGTCGTGAATGGTAGTATGAGAATGCCTGTGATTGGAATGATAAGGTTAGCTGTTCGAATTCATGGTATGTTGATGAATGAGTATGAATTCTCTGTGATTAATAAGATGAGTAGTGAGTATGGTGTACTTTTAGAGTATGATTTTATAGAAGTGAACCGTATGGTTGTGCATCCCGCGAATGATCAGATTGAGAGAAAGATTGGTAAAAATGGGGTGTATAAGTTTTATGTAGGGAAAGATGGTAGTGTTTTTAGAAGTGTGTTTACAGGTATTGAGGTGACTGCTATGGAGAGTGTAAGGCTTGTGACGGGTGAAAGGGCGTCTGTTAGAGCGAGTTGGAGTAAGGATGTGAGTTTGAATGTGGGTGAGAACACTGTGATATTGGATGGAATGGATGCGTGTTATAAGGTAAGGCGTGTTGATTGTGTATTTTATGGCTTGATGAGAAGGAATGATCCGTTTGTATGTGTACAGGCGGACCCCAAAGTAAAAGGGCAGGTGAAAGGGATCCAAGTTGGCGATGTACTGAGTCACCTCTCCACTGTCAGTGAGGTAGGTCTGGATGATAGCACGGATGTCAGGGTAAATGTTGCAAATGAAAGACGTTCGAATGGATGTATAATGAAGTGGAAAGAATGGTGGAATTGGATGAATATTTGACTGAGTATGAAAGGGAGGATTTGTATCCAATGCTGTTTGAACGAAAGGAGGTCCTCAATAAGGGCGATCTGGATTTCGGGGTTGCGAAGCTTCCGGAATTCAAGATTATCCTGAAGGAGGACACCCCTGTCTATCAGCGGCCGAGACAATCCCGCCTCCGGTTGCTGATGAGATTCAGAACAATGTGTGGAATTAGAACGAATCGCGGTGATTGAAGAAAGTGAGAATGCATTGAATAGTCCGATTGTGCCTGTACGTAAGCTGGATGGAAGATTGCGTCTGTGTGTGGATTATCGAAAGGTAAACGAAAGGACTGTCAAAGAAGGGTTTCGATGTGTGTGATATCTGAGTGTGTGTATAGTATGCATGAGATGAACTGGTTTTCGAAGCTGGATCTGGTACGGGGGTATTACCAGATGCTTATTGCTGAGGAGAGGCGGCCGGTGACTGCCTTTTCCTTTACAAAAGGCATTATCAGTTCCGGAACCTCAGTTTGGGTTGGCCAATGCTCCTGGAGCATTCCAACATGCAATGAATGTTGTGTTGAGTAAGTTTGCGAGAATGCATTGAATAGTCCGATTGTGCCTGTACGTAAGCTGGATGGAAGATTGCGTCTGTGTGTGGATTATCGAAAGGTAAACGAAAGGACTGTCAAAGAAGGGTTTCGATGTGTGTGATATCTGAGTGTGTGTATAGTATGCATGAGATGAACTGGTTTTCGAAGCTGGATCTGGTACGGGGGTATTACCAGATGCTTATTGCTGAGGAGAGGCGGCCGGTGACTGCCTTTTCCTTTACAAAAGGCATTATCAGTTCCGGAACCTCAGTTTGGGTTGGCCAATGCTCCTGGAGCATTCCAACATGCAATGAATGTTGTGTTGAGTAAGTTTGCGAGTAAAAATGTTATTGTGTTTATATATGATATTTTGATTATGACTGAGAGTTTTGAGGAGCATATGAGATTGGTTAATGATGTGTTAAGAACGTTGGAGAGTGTTGGTGTGAAGGTAAGAGTAGCGAAGTATGAATGGTTTGCGAAAGAAGTGGAGTTCTTTGGGCATATGGTCAGTGAGAATGGGTTGCGAAAGTCGAAGAAGTTTGTTGAAAAGGTGCGAATGTTTCCGAAACCGGTGACTGTGAAGCACCTGAAGTCGTTTCTGGGTTTGATTGAGTTTCAACGAAAGTT
This sequence comes from Ceratothoa steindachneri, assembly GCA_963969495.1. Taxonomy (NCBI): domain Eukaryota; kingdom Metazoa; phylum Arthropoda; class Malacostraca; order Isopoda; family Cymothoidae; genus Ceratothoa; species Ceratothoa steindachneri. The sequence continues at coordinate 127,151,423 of OZ018330.1, read as the reverse complement.
TATACGTGATTATTCGGGTGTGACTAAGCCTCTGACTGAGTGGATGGGTAAGAAAGGTAGTACGATTGTTAGGTGGAATAATAAGATGAATGAAACGTCTGAGAGACTGAAAGAAGCAGCGGCTGAAGATGTTGAATTGGCATACCCTGATTATAGTGTGAATGCTAAGATGCTTGAATGGTATACGGAGGCTAGTCGGTACCGTATGGGTTTTTTTTTATGCAAGAGCAGCGTTTGAATGGAGAGAATGTCAGGCGAATAATTGTGTAAGTATCCAAGGCTATGAATGCGGCAGAGCAAAAGTATTCGACTGTGTAGCGAGAGTTGGCTGCGATAAGATATTGTTTGAAAGTGTTGCGTCCGTTTTTGTAGGGTGTGAGGTTTGTGATCAAAACAGTTCACCAACCTCTTGTGTATCTGCATCGTATGAAATGGGCTGATAGTAGGATTGCAAGGACTTTGGAAGATTTGACTGATTTTGACTATGTGATTGAGTACGTGCCTGGTGAACGGAATGGAGTGGCTGATTTGATGTCAAGGTATCCTGGTACGAATGATGAAATGTGTGTGGAGTGAATGATCCTGAGTATTTGCCGAAAGAGATTATGAATGGAGAGACGAGTAAGGGTGGTGGTGATTCCTTGTTTGTAAGCGTAGGGAATGGTTTGCAAGATTTGAAGAGTGATGGAGTAGATGTAAGAGTGCCCGATGGTGTGGAAACTTAAGGACGGAGGCAATGAGTGGAGTATGTAGGAAACCTGAGAGTATTGGTATGGCGGGGGTGCAGAACTTTATGAAAGAATTGAGAACGACATATATGCCAGAGGTCCCGCCGTTTCAAGAAGTGTTGATTGTAGTGAGTCGTTTGTATGGAGTGATTGTTTATGTGCACTTTGTTGGTGAGAGGCCGATTGTGAACAAAGACGAGAAGGTGAAGGGTTTGAGTTCTAATGTGGTGCATCTGCAGTGTTTGAGCGGTGTGCATTCCAATTGGGCGATTGAAAAGTGTTCGTATATGAGGATAAGAATGATTGTCTGGATGAAGATGAGTGTGTGGTGAGTGATGATGTGGGAGTTGATGACGGTGTGGATGTCAGTGATGATGTTGGTGTGCTTGTTCCTTCTGTGTATTGCGAACTTGGAGGACCTGATATAATGGAAGCGAGAGTGAAAGTTGGTGAAAGGTTCTTCTGTGGTTTGATTGATACTGGAGCGCAAGTGTCGTTAGTGAACGAGAAGATTCTGACTAAGTTCGATGAGTTTAGATGTTTTTAACGTAAGCCTTTTAAATTACAGATATGTGGATTGGGGAATGGAATGATAGTGACATGGGAACAGGTTAGTCTGAGAGTGAGTTTGGGCAGTGGTGTGAATGTGAAGCATGACTTTGTGATTCTGAAAGATGAGCAAATGCCGTGTTGTTTCTTGCTTGGTGTGGTACTTTATGAGATTGAATGATTTGTCTTTGGATGCTGATAAGGATTGTGTTATGAAAGGTGAATGTGAGCTGATGAGGTTGAATGAGTGTGCGAAGAATGTTGTCAAATTTTGTGGTATGATCGAATTGGTCATGGATGATGAGAATGAGATTTTAAGTGATGATGATATTCTAGAGATGTGTCCTTTTATCAGTGAGTTGAAGAAGTGTGCGATGATGCGTGTTGATTTGAATGAATGACCTGAGTGTTTGTGTGATTTTAAAAGGTATGCAAAGGATTTTATTATTTGTATGGATGTTGTATATTTTGTGACGAATATGAAGGGTGGGGATGATATGTTTGTACCTGTGATGTCCTTGGTTGGTATGATTGGTCTGTTAAAAGTTGTGCGTGATAAGTTTGGGCATATGGGTAAATATAAGTTGTGGGAGTGTATGAAGGAGCGTGTGTTAAATCTGTTTCTGGGAACTGTTGTGAAGGATGTTGCGACTACGTGTGAAAGGTATCAGAAGTGAAAGATGCAAGGTGTGCAAGTGAAACCTCCGATGTTAAGAGTGGATGCGAAAGAACCGTTTGAATTAGTAGTAATTGAGTGTGTGTCTTTAGGGCATACAACTGCTGGAAATATTGGTATGGTTGTTATGATTGATCATAAAAGCAAGTTTGTGTATGCGACGCCTGTGAGAAATAAAAGGAGTGTGACTGTTGCGCGTGTGGTTGAGCAGTTGTTTTTTCCTATGTGTGCATGGAAGCCTAAGAGATTCCTGAGGGATAATGGGCCTGAGTTTGCGAGTGAAGTGTTTAAGCGAATGTTAAGAGAGAATGGTGTGGAGCATGTGAGAACGACTCCGTATGTACCGTCTTCGAATGGGTTGGCTGAACGTACAATTAGGACCTTGAGTAAGATGTAGAGAAGGATGAGTACCACTTTGAATGACTAGGATGCATGGTTGGGTAGAGTGTTATTGGCGTATAATTCGACAGTGCATAGTGCAACTGGGGTGCCCCCGTGTCAGTTTGTTAGGAATTTTTAAAGGCGAGTGAAAGATAGGTTTCGTTTGAGTGAAAGTGAGCAGAGTGTATGGCGGGAGGTACGTAAAAGGTTTCGTTCGTTTGAAATAGGTGCAAAAGTATTGAAGGTAAAAGAAGTAAAAGGTAGGTTGAATGTTTTAAAGATGAAGGAAAAGTTTGAAGGACCGTATAGAGTTGTAAGACTCTGGGAGAATGGTGTGACGTATGTTTTGGAGAGTTTGAATGAAGGTGTGACTGAGTGGGTGCGGGTTCATCAGAGTCAGTTGAGAAGGTGGAGAAAACCTCCTGACTACCCTGGTAAGCCATCCGGTGTATGAACTGTGCAGATAGAGAGATAAGGTGCATGATGATAAGATGGAGTGTGATAGTAAGGATCTGTCTGGAAAAGAGCTTATCTTGGTCTCAAGGAGTAGAAAACGTACAAAGAAGAGTGAAAGGAAGAATGCAAGTACGATTGAAAGTAAGTCTGAGCAGAGACTTTCTGGTATGGAAGAGCTTGAGAGATATTAAGTGCTTGCATAAGCAGGGGGGTGAGTTGGTTGGTGCAAGTAGACGAGTGAGTGAGCTGCCTGTGGCTGATTTTTCTGGTTTTGGGAACAGTATGAATGATAGTGTGTTTGAACAGAATGAACCTAGTGTGGCTGATTTTTCGGGTTTTACGAATAGTAAGTGTAGAAGTGAGTTTGATGTGGAGAATGAGGAGGTGACTGAATTTACTGTCCTCTGGTGGGAACCAGTTGAAGGGGTTTCTGGTGTAGCCGCTGAGAGTAGAGATGATGTGAGTGATTTGTCTATTTCGCAAGAGTGTACCTTGAGTTGGATGAGAGCTGTGAGTGAGAAGCTGATGAATGGGGATATGGAGAGTGAAGGTTCTGAATGGAAGAGTATGAAAGAGTTCGGTCGAGAGGTGGGAGAACTGGTAGTGAAAGCTAAGAGTATGGTGGACGACATGATCGATAGTGACGAGGGGACTGACAGGACGACTGACGAACAACCCCGACAGATCGCTACGCGTAGCCAGGGACCAGTAGACGAGTGTGAATGGGTGAAGAAGAGCGCGATTGAGTATAAAAGATACAGTGAGTAAGGATTGAGAGTGTATTGTGAGTAACAGTGGTCGAATGGCCTAAGGAAGGGGTGGTGTGGTGGAGCGAATGTGAGAGTGAATGTAGGGCCATTCCCCCACCCCTTTTTCCAATACCCTCTCCCTCCCTCTGTAAGGATGTGTGTGAATGGAGAGGTTTTATCTTATATATATATATATATATATATATATATATATATATATATATATATATATATATATATATATATATATATATATATATATATATTATTTATTAGGGATTTCATTTTTGTCTAAAAAATAAATTTTCTCTCCCCAGCTATTTACAATTTATTAATTTGCGAAAGGCCACTCTGATAAATTTTACAAGATTTACTTTACTTAAATTAACTTTTATAAAGACGTAGTTATATCAGTCTATTGCAAACAAAGAGCCACTCAAATACTCTGTTAGATTGTACTTGACTTGTAATAATCTTTTAATAAGGGTGGCTGAGATTGTAAGACATGCAATATTGAAATTGAATATACCTTGTACGTCAAGAAATTATTATGAGTCCCGACAGGACAGACAGGGCTTTGATAGACTCAAGATGCGACCAGATCGCAGTATACCAAGTTCGGAAGCACCAGTTTTTTATACGAAGATTTTGTGGTACCACGTGAAGCCTTTTCTTTTTTGTTTGTTCATTTATCGTTTGTGTTGTAGTCGCAAATACTCTTTGAGGTTCGATTTTACATAGAATTGTTTTGTTTGGATTGGTAGTTGTTTTTCTTCAAAATATAATAGTCTAATTGAGTGTTTATATATATTTTGATTGATAGTATTCATAAGATAGGATTATTTGTATGTATATATATCGAGATCTTAAGTATATTTACCCCCATATCTCTTGTAAATATTTACCCCATATTTTTTTGTAAGTAAAGGACTGTACATAAAATCCGTTTAATTTCTCCCTCGATTTCTCACGTCCAAATAAGTGTAGGAAGCGGGTTGGAACGATTGGGATTAGATTATAGCTTCTTGGCCCGCTACAACGTTGCAATACTGAAATAGAATATACCTTGTACGTCAAGAAATTATTATGAGTCCCGACAGGACGGACAGGGCTTTTATAGCCTCAAGACGCGACCAGATCGCAGTATACCAAGTTCGGAGGCGCCAGTTTTTTATACGAAGATTTTTTGGTACCACGTGAAGCCTTTTCTTTTTTTGTTTGTTCATTTATCGTTTGTGTTGTAGTCGCAAATACTCTTTGTTGTTCTAACTCACGAGTTTTTTTTCTTTACTTCCGTTTCACGAATGTTCTGTTTAAATCAAACTACGGAATGTTTTAGTTTAATTTCAAATATGCACTGTTTAATTTACCTCCAACTCACGAATGTTTTTTTTACCGATTCTCGAATGTTTTCTATAATTCTAACTTCCGAATATTTTGTTAACTTCCAACTACCAAATGTTTTTGTTCACTACCAACTACCGGATGTATTTTTTAGTTCCAAATCACGAAATTTAAGTATACTTTTAACTCCGAAATATTTTTCTTTACTTCCAACTACGAAATGGTTTTATTTACTTCTAACTCACGAATGTTTTTGTTTACTTCTAACTCATGAATCTTATGTTCAATTCAAACTATGGAATGTTTTTCTTTAATTTTAAATATGGAATGTTTTTGTTTACTTCTAACTCATGAATTTTATGTTCAATTCAAACTATGGAATGTTTTTCTTTAATTTCAAATATGAAATGTTTTTGTTTACTTCCAACTCACAAGTGTTGTTTTTTACTTCCAATTCACGATCTTTTTTTTTTTAATTCTAACTACTAAATATTTTGGTAACTTCCAACTATCAAATATTTTTGTTTACCTCCAACTACCGAATGATTTTTAGAGGTCCAACTCACGATTGTTTTATTTACTTCTAACTCACAAATGTTTGTTTTCCCCAACTACCAAATTTTTCGTTAACTTCTAACTAACAAATCTTTCTGATTATTTCCGATTAAAGAATGTTTATTTACTTCCAACTAACGAATGTTTTTGTTTACTTGCAAATCGCGAATGTTTTGTTTACTTCCAACTACATAATTTAGTTTTTTACTTCCAAATACGGAATGTTTTTAGTTACTTCCTACTCCCAAATGTTTTCGTTTACTTCTAACTAGACTGTTCTGTTAACTTCCAACTATCACATGTTTTGTTTACTTCCAACTACCGAATGTTTTTTCATTCCAACTCATGAATGTTTTTGTTTACTTGTTAGTCTTTAAGAATGATATTTTTTATGGAAACGGTCAATGCATGTGCAATAATTTATTCCTATTGGTGTTGTTTCGTTTCTAATCCTACCAACAACTTCAGGGCTATAGTGTGACTCATCTAAAAAGTAGTAGGTTGGTAGTACCATTCAGACCAGAAATCGTGGAAGACATCTCCCGACCGAATAATGACACTTACATAAAGATCAGAATGTCAATCATTGGTTAACCTGAAGGTAGCAGGTTCAGATCCACATTGGGTGGAAAGTTGTGACACCAACCAGCGATGATAAGACCTTTCGTGACCCCGGGGGCACAACCCTTTCCGAAAGGGGGACGGGATTTGTGTGCCCCTGTAGGAGACACTAAAACTTTATCGGGAGGGTTTGGGAACAGAAGAGATGGGGATGTTGCACTGAGAAGGCGTGGGGGGAAATGATAGCGGTGTTATGATTAGATATGGGCATTATGAAGCAGGTAGAGCTACTTACCGTCGACAATGAAAATTTTGCCCAGCACTCGCTGTGATCGAACCCTGCCTAGACGCTAGAAGTCCAACGCCGTATTTATTAGACTAGTGAGAATTCCTCCAAAAAGGTAGTAGTAAGATTAATAGAGAAAATGGTCGAGTAAAATCAAGAAGACAGTAAAATTGTGGCAACCATTTTATCCCACCGCCCTTTACGTCTCTATTTACCTTGTTTGGTTCTTGCTCCAATGTTATGGTTTCCTAGTAACCACATTCGATTGCGTTATTATTACCACAAAGTGCAGGTGGATGCAATGCACACTATTATTCTCTCTGATTTTACTCCCTGAATTGTATACAATTGAAGCAGGAACTTTGTCTTCATTTTCTGCGTTAATTATGGGATACTTCACGAAATCGTGCGGGACACCGTTGCCTTTTCCTAAAGTGGTTTCTCGCGCGCAGGCCATTGTTTGGCGCGGAGTCATCTACCTGGTCGTTAAGATGTTCAAGGAGGCGGATGCAAGTGATTCGAGGACCTCTGAGGGCGTCCTTAAGATCCTTACAAGTACCATGATCTATGGAAGGAGGGGAGTCGGCTTTGAAATGGTGTGTATTTAAGTGTGAAATTCGTTCCTAATTGGCAACAGGTTGATAACAGTGACAAATTTTGAACAATGGCGTCGACCTCACGAGGAAAATCAAGACAATATCTCCAATTTAAAATATCAATGACAGGTCGATATTTCGATGAATATACGAGTACAAGTTTTGCCTAGCAAACTATCACACAAAGTTAGTTTTTAGAACTTTTTGTTCTTCTACAAAACTTATGCGAGCTCTATTATGCGGAAAATTAAAATAGAACAATGTTATGAACGTTGGTGAAGCATCTGATGACCATTTATGTGTTCATGTGTCCCATGAAGAAGGTTGTCACATATCGGAGGAGGATATCGAAATAAATATACTAGTAAAATCTGAGATTTTGAGGGGCTTGCTTCTCTGTAATTCAGTACAGCGAAAACGAAGCCCATTATCTCAAAATATGGAACATGATTTCCTCTTAAAGTTAAAAATGTCTCAGAATAGAATATATATTGTTAAAATTTTGCCTAGTATTATTGAGTTAGCTTTCTTCTAGGGTAACTTTTATTAAGATTTCTGGCACTATATCAAAATAAATCCATAAGCCTTAAACATTTTCGATTGTCTATTTTGTACAATTCACTTTTAATTTCATAACAATAAAAAATTATTCTTACATTAAATTGCAGCTGTGAATTTAAATTATCTAAATTTTGGACGGGACTGTTGAAGATAATTCTTGAATTCTAAATAACTCAGGTGGATTCAAATATCTAATTTTTCTAAAAAGAAAAATTCATTTCGGAGCAACCCTGAAATTAGTACAAATTCTTCATAATCTTTGAAAGCCTTAGACTTTGAATATTAGGAAGAGGGGAGGGATATTTCTCCACTGCAAAAATACTAAAAAAGTATAATTAAAACGTTTAAATTTTAGAATGGAAACCATGCTGGATGGGAATCGCAAATCATCTTGCCCGGCACTATCGTGGTGGAGTTTCAAAACCTTTATAACCAGGGAAGGTGGGCAATGGACGCACGTCTAACAGGGTCTTCAGTAAATAGATAGCGGGAGGCGAAGAGCCTCCGCAGCTCCTCCCAGTTGGCCCAGAGTCCACTGCAATTCTATTGAAGGAATATGCCCTTCCAGCCTAGCTCGGAAGAGAGGCGGGAGGGTGGGGTTATTCTTCGACGTGAAAACACTGTCTTTAACCCCCCCAAGTTGAAGAACCCTTCACTGAAAGGTTTACTCTAAGCGAGTTGCCATCCGCAATCGTTTCATACGCAGTCACCGACCCTCGTCCGGAGGTTATCCCTTATGCCATGCTTCGATACCTATGTCAGACAGGCATTACTTTTTTACTAGAGGGTATCCCCCTAAAGTCCTTGCGAATGACTACTGTGCTTGCCTTACGCAAACCAGGGAGAGATCACTCTAGCCCAACAGATTTCTGCCCAATCTCTCTAACCACCTGCGTGTGCAAGTTGATGAAGAAATGTTTAAATGTTAGATTGACATTTTTTCCTGCCCAGCGGATGCTGCCTGTCTCCTGCTGAGTGCGACTTCTTCAAGTCCCACTCCCTGTCAGATGCACAGGTGCAGCTGAAAAATGCTGTTTGCAAGGCCTTCATTTGATAGAGAGCATGACGATACGATGTTTTTCGATGCGGGAGAATCGTATGATACCGCATGGTGATACTGTATCATGGAGACCCTCCATACAATGGAGACGAGGGGACATCTCCTAAGGATCATATCTGGATTTCTACCTGATCATCGATTCCGGGAAAGGGTGAGGTTTTTCCTCACTGGTCCAATAGTGGAGGAAGTGTCCTTAGTGCCACACTCATTGCCCAGAGAATTAACGATATCGGTTGGTGTTCCCGGAAGATGATCTTGCAAAGCTCAACGTAAACGACCTTTCGATTTCTTTTGGTGCTTCCCAGATGCAAATTCTAGAACTTCAACGCTAATAGTCATTGGACCGCATCTCTCACAATGCAGAATGGTACGTGTTTCTGTTTTGCTTGGTCAATACTAAGGTAGTTCACTTCTGTCACCATCAACTGATTCACCCTGAGTCGGACTTGTTTCTAAATGGGCTCGCCATGAATTGGTGGACTCGCATCAACTCTGAAAGCCATATTCACAGCCTTAGGGTCTCTAGTACTCGCCATATGGACATTCTTCCTTCCTTGACATTCATCCCTTGAATTGCTGATAGGCGTACCACTCTGCTGTTTTATCGTTCCTTTGTTCGCACAAATCTAGACTACGGATGCAAGATTTACGAATCCACAATCAAACGTGCATTGTGGTAGTGAATGCGATCCACCACAGCGGTCTCCGTTGGTAACCAGTGCATTCTGCACGTCGTTTATTAAGAGACTGAATGTCAATGCTGGAGAGATGCCATTTGCCATGTACGTTTCACAGTGCATAATTAACTTCTTCGCGTGGACCTAACGTCTCCTTCAGTCACCAAAGACTATCACTGCATCCGTGTCGCCGATTTCCATGGAGCCTATACCGCCAGTTGATGTTTCGGAAAGGTAGCGATTCTGGTTCTGTCCATAACACCACCCTGGCGTCGGGAATATTGCGTGCAACCTTTTGGGGTTACACTACGTGCCACGCTAGATCAGTGTCAGTTTAAATAAATGACTCTAAGTTCAAAAAAGAGATCGGCTTCTAAGTCGTATCCCATCTGTTTAAAGTCGTTGAGGCTCTACCAAGCGCTGCGTCGGTCTTTACGGCGAGCTGGTTACAATACACCATTCGGTGCGGCAGATAACGCGTTGTGCCAAGTTCGAGAAACCGGATTGTGATCTTTAGCGACTCACTAAACGTCCTGAGTACTCTTGGTGCATTGGAATCTCTGTATACCCTGGTTTGATGCATCCGTGATGCCACGGTTGCCTCAAGGAGGACGGAAGATAAGATTATATTATGCTTGGTTGCTAGACATGTAAGGAAAGTGGAGAATGTGGAATGTGCGTGCCCATAAGATCTCCGAAGAGTCCACGAGAACTGGCGAGCATACTATCGTTTTGCTCTTTTATACAAGAACTACACGGCAGGAATAGGGTCAGCGGATGGAAACTTAAAGGTGACTGCCAGCGCGCAATAAATGTTCCCATTTAAGAGGGGCGGTCAATAGTTTTTGCGAATCGGTAGGGCAAAACAGAAGAAGGGGGATGGCTGTTTGTGGGGGTGTTAGAACTAGTTATGACAAGTCAGGACCTGCAGCCGCATGCTCCTGCTACGTCTATTTAAGAAGCAGTAGCTGATCGCAGATCGTCAGTCACAAATTTTTCAACAATGGAGAAGATTGAGCACCGCGCAGTGATCAAACTTTTGACCAAGGAAGGCAAGAATGCAAAAGAGATCCATGAACGCATGGTTGCCATGTACACCAACACGGCCCCTTCCTATGCAACCATTGCTCGCTGGAATAGGGAGTTCCGCCATGGTCGTGAGTCCCTTGAAGATGACCCCTGTCCAGGACGCCCGTCAGATATGACTAACGATGACAATGTGGCCCGTGTGGAGAGGAGGATCCTCGAAAACCGAGGGGTGAAGATCAAAGAAATCGAGCAAGAACTTGGAATATCACATGGAAGTGTTATCAACATCATCCTCGACAATTTAGCCATGACCAAGGTCTCTGCCCGTTGGGTTCCTAGAAACCTCACGCCCCATGATCGACTTCAACGTTGTAAAAGTCCACAGTGCCAGAATTGCACAAGCTGCCCTGCGCGAGTGCGGATTCGAGGAGCTCAACCATCCCCCGCACTGTCCAGATCTGGCCCCTAGCGACTACTTTTTATTCCGCCAGCTCAAGGCGGCACTGCGTGGACGCCGGTTTTGGGACGATGAAGATGTCCAGCTCGCCGTACAGAAGTGGATTGAAGAGCAGTCGGGAGATTTCTGGTTGTCGGAAATTCAAAGCCTCAGGGAAAAGTGGCGCAAGTGCATTGAAGTCGAAGGTAGTTAGATTGAAAAGTAATAAACCCTTTTCCTCAGATTTCGTTTCCTTATATCCGAATTGCAAAACTTATTGACCGCCCCTCGTACCTACAGCATAATTCTTCGGTGGTCCCATGTTGCTTTCTGTTCTCCTCGAATTGAGCACACTTGCAGGACACACCGCAATTTGATGGAGCACTCCCTGTCCCCTACTGCGACGAATGTCATGTACCCCAGACTGTTCCTTAAATTCTTTTTGAATGTGCCAGTCTAAAAGGTCTTCGCACACGTTACCTGTCCCAATAGCAGGACTAGCGAGGTCACTACCGCTTCTCCTTTGTGCTCGGGAAGAGTTCGTGCACACAGACTTATGGACTATACCACTATATTGAAGAGGCTGGTCTCTTCCATTTTATTTCACTCTCTGTATGTTGGTTAGGTGCTCCGTGCCAGGGGGCGTTCACACTCGAACCTGAGCACGACTCAATTTTGAAAGATTCCATCTTAATACTAGGATCGGTCCCTTTTTTCAAAGAGGGCCGCCACGAAGACACCAAGCAGGCGTCCCAGATTCAACCGCTACCTGTAGGAGTGGCTCAATAGCGCAAACCCTGGTCTTTTAGAGACTATCTTACCTTTGTTAGGAGCCAGCGTGTTTGCCAATGGGTTCGTCAGCCTCAATGTAAGTAGGATGCGTGGAATCTCGATAACGTCGGAGCCACTCATCGAGAGTCTGTGCGACATCTTTCAGCCCGGACGCTTCAAGCGTATTGCGATTGTTCGTTCGAGTGATGGGAGCATTTCTCCAAAGGACACATATTCCATCAGCACCATGCATTAGTAGGATTTCTAGGTAGTGAAATGAATGTCTCCGGATTCTTGGAGGAGACCCTTTTGGTCAATGAGGTCAATCTGCGCAAGTGGCCATAGTAAGTTCTCTTCGAACGGGACACACGATAACTCGCTGTACAGATAGCGCCATACTAGGGAACTCATTGACTATTCCTAAGAATACATCACCTCAAAGCTGTCCGACTAAGAAGCGATCTATGTCGAACGTGTTGTGAGAAAACAGCGGGATCTCAAGACCTATCCCTACACTCTTCCTCACGTTCGATCGTGGCATACTCTCTGAGTCTGTGCGTGCATTTTGGCATCACAACTGGGTGAAGGCATTCGTAGCACTGTAGCAGATGTTCTAGCAATGCCACTACTTTAGCCATATAAATCGAACCAATTACTGTGCCAAGTCGGGTCAGCTCAAAACTTTCGCAAACTGTTCAAAGTCAATGATAAATCAGTATTATGATTTGCCATATGTGTGAATTATAAGGAGCCGCACCTTGCTTCCTCGAAGCAATGTAGCTCATGTAACGTGCAAGAAGTGCAAGCGGGAAGCTTAAAAGCTTTGCTTAAATGAGTCTCTCTTTTTTGAGACTCAGGATGATGGAATGGATTCGCTGCTCGCTAACAGTGGTCCAGCGATGCGGGCAGCTGTTCGCAACTCACCTACGCAATTTTAATTCTTTATTTTTTTTTTCATTTTACCTACTCCCCCAAATCTACACTCATATCTTTTCACAATTTTTATATTGCGCCCATCTAGCGCCTAATACTAATGGCATAAGTGGCCATCACTCAATCTAGCATATTAATAGGCTACATCAAACGATAGACAAAAATAACAAGAAAACAGAACAAAACAACAATACAAAAGGAAGAATGTTCAGGAGGCAACCTCCTGAGCATGCACCCAACGTCAAAAAGAGTAAAATAAAACAGCGAAGGCCATATTTCTCCAGAAATTCCATGAAGTAGGCATATTCGGTGTTGACCAAGCTCTCCATTAATCACCGTAACGTCACTCCCAGTGACCCACTAAACAAAATTAATTATTACAGGTCAAATAAAACGCGCTCCCTTCCTCAAGAACAATTGCCTTTTCTCGACGGGCATTTACAAAAGTGGAACCTTTTGTACGAGTATATTTGCAACTTCAGTGATGATAACACCGCACTTCCTCGTATATTGTGATGACTTCTACAGCCCTGTTACGGCGGCTAATAGCACGCACATCTTCAAGATGGAGCCATCAAACACTATAATGCAGAGCACCGGGCGACCCTCATCTGAGAAATGCTGAATAACAAAATTACCATTATTCCTCTGTAGAGTGATCGCAGACTATTGCGCATGGCTGAAGTCGTCACCATATGGAAAAGAAGACAAAAAATAAACATACAACTCTAGCATGAAACCAACTTGCCTACCACTCGCAGTATTACTGTCAACCGCATTGCATCATATCCGCCCCAGTTACTTTGCTTTCTTTACCGATCGCTTAACTTTTGCTTTTCCTAATCTTTTCCCAAATCAACATTATTCGATTGTAATAAATTTTCTCCATTTTAATTGGTCCAAACCCATTTTTGCCCATTTCATCAGACCATCTACAGCTAGAGGTAAGCGGAAAGGAAAGCTCAGACGGAAACTATACACCATCAAAAACATACAAAACGTATACGGCATCCAGAAAAAAAGAAAAAAGATATAGCCTCGCCACTTCCCGCCAGTTACCTCCCTCCCCCCAAAAGAAAATGCATTTTTCCTTGCCTGTTGTGTACAAACATAACAACTTTACTCCCCTCATCCCTTCCCGTGTCGTGATTCACATCCGTGAATTTAGACTCGACAGATGACCATCGTTACAGCTTTGCCTTTCTATTGTAAGAGCATAATTGGATGCTTCTGAAAAAGGAGGTTTTCTGTCTAGTCAACTGTGGAACCCGCAGTAAAGAGGCATCCGGAAATGCCTCCCAATAGCCCCACCCCTCCTTCTACTGTCTCCACCCTTCTTTCCACTGTCTTCAGCCCTCCTTCCAATGTCCCCATCACGCCACCACAGTTTCCAGGCCCAGTTAGGCCCATATGGCCACCTCCTACCAACACACCAATATGCTCGCCAAAGCACCTACAAACTACAAAAAATCCTGCCACTTACAACACGCGTAGTGGTCAGTGTGGCGGTTCCCATTCTCTTGGTGCAATGGCAAGAGATTAAGGAGCGCAAAATAACTCAGACGAACGTAGCGGCTCTCCCACTACGCTCCAGGCCATAGGTCGGCTCAAGTGTTTTATCTATCTCTTATCTTACACCATACAGGCGCTGCAACTTTGATCAGCAATCACTACATTCACAAAATATATATATGCACATAACCCCGCCACCCCCACCAAACTTGCATATAAACCTCACACGAAGATACTCGGAGCCACATTCTAAAATACTTACGCTGCACCCACACCATAGCATGACACAAACAAAATCAAAAAACACAAACCAAATGCTGCTCAGGTTTTACTTTGCCAGGCACAAACTACAACTACACTTATACAAAACACTAGCTCGACCACTCCTAACATATGCAACAATTACACTCGAACCTGCGATACTCACTCATGTCTATACCACACTTAAACACCAAACTCATACTAATCAATTTACATCCACACCTGCTTAACACGAGCGTTGGGGAAACTCGCAAGAGACCACAAACATACATCCATACAACACGCATCATGAGTATCTCGTTCCTCTACTAACGCCTTATCCTCAGCCCCAGTCTTCACACATTACCACTACCTAAACACACACCCTTTAGCTTTTCCTATCCCTTCGTAAGTACATTCTGCAATATTTCATTGTCTTAATACCTGATCTCTGTGGTCAACCACTGTCATCCCTTTGTTTTTTTTTCTATTTACTTAATGACATGATCACTTCCACTCGGAAAGAGCTCAGTCCACTTGATTTCACGCGCACTCTGCTCTGGTCAAGCTACTTTTATTGGTAAAAGCGAAATTTTTCGAAAGCGAATTGAAGAATAAGAAGAAATATATGCACAGAATGTGCTTATTAGAGATTTCTCGTGTTTCCTTTGAATGAAGTAGTCCCTTAAGCAGAGCTACTTATTTCTACACCTATCTCTTCCTTTTTTTATTTATTGTTAAACTTCTTTCAACTTTGAAAAACATAACTTGGTTACATCATAGTCTGAGTTACAGTTAATATTTGGGTATAGCGAACCCCAGCACTAGACCCCGTTAAGAGGCCAGAAAAAGGGGGACCGGTTTTCGGCTACGAGCCAGAACCCAACTGTGGATTGTTGTTACGGCTAGGTCTAACTAGCTATGATGAGTGCAAATCCTGTAAGGTAGGCGAATTATATATACGAGGGTTTTACATTTGTAGAGCGGGATAATCTTTTTAACTTCCAGACGTCACTAACTAGAAGCCCAACACTAAGTAGGACATACTAGAACACTGGCAAAGGAAAAATGGATCCCCCGGATGAAGTAAAAAGACTGCCCCTCCGATTAATGTGAAATTGAAGAAAATGGATTCCTCTAGAAGTAGCCCCAACAGATTTTCTCGGACCTAGAAATACCATTAATAAAGTGCATTGAAACAGCCAATGGAACTACGGTAATCTTTCCTCAAGGAAAGAATGTGGAACAACTCTTATCGACGGCGGGTAGTATAACCTTAACAAAATTATACCTTGAAGCGAAAAATCCACCACAGATCACATCGAATAGGAACTTTGCATGCCAGAAGGTTGAGGCATGGGTAGGAGCACAAACATTCGAAGAAATTTAGCATGAATTGATGGAGCCCCCAAAATGGATAGAAGTACAAGGGCTGATCAAATTCATAGATAACAATCATGAGCTTAAAATAGTGTATGGAACCCTTGAAATGGCCTACTAATCTCTCGAAATAGAACTGATTACATTGAGAATTCTGACCCAGGCGAACATTCAGAGACGTTTTCGTAAATATACAGTTGTGCTTCACTTTCTACGCAATCGAAGACCATACTTCAGTGAAGTACCCAAAGAAAAGACTAATAAAAAGGTATAAGGACTACTCTGCGATTACGTGGTGAAAAGATACGCATTTATTGAGATTAAAAAAGATCAATAAGCGAAATTCAAACTCGCGGCTGGCTTTTCGCAGGGAGGATGTTTAAGTCCAATGTTGTACTCAGCGTACACCTCAGACACCTCCCCACCCATCACTGAAGAAGGTTTAATATTCTGAATGTTACACTGAAATGCAGACATTCCGCAACTGCACAAGCACAAAAAAGAAGTACATTAATTGAGAAGAGAACTACCGGAAAATGGCCATGCTCTACCAAAAAAGAAAGTAAGTTTAAAATAAAGAAAATACAACAACAGGAGAATAAGACAATTATAACAAACATTTCATACGCAGATGCAACAAGGAAAGGAGAAGAAATGTCAATTAACACAACGCTACCGAACATGACAGGAGGCATGTATGCTAAAATACAAACGCATAATACATTCACACGTTCAAAACGCTTTGCAAACAGGCACATATGTGAACACATTTGACTCGTTACTAAAACCGAATAGTCTAGAACCAATAAACATTTCATATCAAGTCGACTACTTGGTAAATTTAAACATGCAAATGTCGTAAGCAAACACCAAAAACAACAAACAAGAAGAACCACAAAGATCAGAAACTGAAGAAAGTGACATCGAAGAGAGCTCGGATTCCTTAAAGGAGGGGCCGATGAAAGTGACACGAAAAAGGCAAAAAAAAGAAAAAATCTATGTCAGGAAGGAGTCCGATCCGAGGGCGAACTCCCTCAACCCTTCTTCCACATCCACGAGTAAAGACAGTCAAAGAAACACAGGCCCATGAAAAGCTTAAGCAAACCCGAAAACGGAAGCACTAATAAAACATTGATTAGGCAAAAAAGAAGTAAAAGGACCGGCATCAGATAAAGGAAAACCAAAATATTATTGATACGACGAAACTTAAACTACTACAACTAAATACTTATGGTGGCTAGAAAACGATTTCTCTCTCGTTGTTTGGTAGGCTGGGTTAAGTGATCAAACGAGCTTCCTTAGGATAGACGAAAATATTGGGATGGATTCTTTATTCCTTGGTAAACAGCGGGAACAAGCCTCGAAATGGCGAATGGTAATGACAACTTCTTTCTTCTTGAGTAATTATTTTTATCTTTTTTCAAGGTGGGAGAAAAAGGGGTAATAGAAAGGTTGCATAAGAGGTGGTTGTTCATTTTTGAAATAACAAGGATTCAAGGATCGTAAAAGATAGAAAAAGGGTGTGATAGTAAGAGAGGTAAAAGATAGAAAAGGGTGTGATAGTAAGAAAGGGAAAAGATAGAAAAAGTGGTATTTTAGGAAGAGAATGATGTGCCAGTACGTCTGGCTATGGCTTTCCATGCACTTTTATGTTGCTTCCGTGCATGTTATTTAAGCATGATAATTTTATTGTGCCTTATTCATTTATCATCTTGTCCACTACGGATCTTTTTATTTCGTAATATTCAGTTTAACATCCAATTATTCGGATATTTATTTTAATTGTTTTTCCGGTGAGAAATAGTTATCTGTAGATCGGTTCCAGGTATTCTTGCAACCTCTGTTGGCTGCTGGCGAATCCTCGTTTGTAATGTCTATTCGGGTCGTCATTTTCGGGAATTTCTATATCTTGCATGACTCTTTCGGGTTAGTAGTTATGCATGCTCCTCCATATTCTTGTCGCTCTTCTGTGCAATGTCACATTCAGGGGGTCGATATCTGTGAGTTCATGCAGTCTAATCGATGGGACCATGTCTAGTAAACTGAGATCGAGGATGAATCGTAGAGCTTGATTTTGCACTGCTTGTGCCGTGCGAATTTGTGTCTTGCTTGCCAAATGTAACGGAACGGCGGGGTATAGCAAGATTTGCCTAACTAAAGCCAAATACAACTTCCTCTTATTGCGAAAGGAAAGTCTCCTGAACCTGTAAAGTTGTCTAAATCTGATCTTGGCTTGCGAGACTTTCTCCTTGATATGATTATTATACCCATTTGACGTAATCTGCAATCCCAGAACACGGGCTTCTCGTGTATATAGATATTATTCCCCATTTGTTATAATGTCGGCCGTTTTGACACGTCCGATAGGGAGGATTTTAAATTTATCCATATTGGTGCGAATTTTATTTCTTTTTTCGAAGAGATTGAGGTTGCTGATTTCCCCGGCTGTCCTATTTACGACGTCTATAGGAGCTTGGTAGTCGCTTGTTATAATTTGCGTAATGTCGTCGGCTAGCTGAACATATACAACGTAGTCCTGATTAGGAAAAGGGAGGTCGCTTGTGTAGATGGTATACAGCGTCGGGCTCAGACACCCCCCTTGAGGCACTCCTACGTTCAACGAAAAGGGTTTCTATTCGTAATCATTAATTTTTATGGTTGCCTCTCTATCCTCTAAGTAATCACAGAGGATCCTGGTGATATTGGTTTCCATCTCGAGGTTACATAACCTGATCTTCAATCCAGGTACCCAAACCTTGTCAAATGCAGAGGCCACGTCTCTGAGTACAACGTCCACCCTCCTATTTTCGGCCTTCGCATTCGCAATGTACTCTGTCATGAGAGCAAGGGCAGTTTCCGTACCGAGGTGACTACGGAATCCATTTTGTTGTCTGTTGTAGCCGCCCCTAGTTTCTAGGAGATTCCTCAGTCTGTCGTTAAGAAGTTTCTCCAAAAGTTTCCCAATGAATTCTAGAAGGGAGATGGGCCTGTAACTTTTGACTTCCTTTTTTGGTTTCCCTGGTTTCAAGATGAATATCATTCTAGTCCTTTTGAGTAGATATGGGAAGTAGCCAACGTTTAAACAGGCATTGAAGAGACTTAGTAAGGCTTCATTGATGTTTGGAGGGGCACTCACTAAATGCGCCTTGGTAATACCTGATATACCAGGGGCCCTCTGCTTAAAGTTCTTTAAAGCTGTCTCGAATTCTTCATGGGTGAACGGTTCTCCCTCGGCTTCTGATCGTCGGGTGTGATCGACGAAGTGGTATGGCGTTATGGATGGTCCTCGCTCTTCCAGGTTTGACAAGAC
The DNA here is from genome assembly GCA_963969495.1 of Ceratothoa steindachneri. Classification (NCBI taxonomy): domain Eukaryota; kingdom Metazoa; phylum Arthropoda; class Malacostraca; order Isopoda; family Cymothoidae; genus Ceratothoa; species Ceratothoa steindachneri. Next base: position 127,132,633 of record OZ018330.1, on the reverse strand, counting down.
TCTTTCCTCGTATTCCAAGTCAAAATCGTCATTTTCTTCTTCCGTTATGTCGAACTTTCTCCTCCAGTGCTCTCTGAAGTGGACTTCTATATCTCGGTCCTCGGTGATAGTTCTCCCCTCAGCTGTGATGGTAATATTGGACTTACTTTGCTGAGTGCCACTTAATCTTTTAATCTGAGACCAAAATTTTCTGGGATCGATTTCGATGTCCATCTTATCAATCATGTCATTCTAGGTTGCCTTAGGCTCCTCGCGGGTGAAATATTTGATTTCCATGCGCAGGTCCCGAAGTTCACGGTATCGCGCCGCCGTGTTCCCATTCTCATTTATTTCTGCAATAAGCTCCTCCAGTCGGCCTTTCCTTGATGTAATCTCCTCATTCCATCGTGGAGCAGGGAGAATCTTATATTCAACCCTCGGGATAGCTACTCTATCTGCTTTCGTGATCTTGGTGGTGAGGGCCTCGAAGTGCTGATCTAAGTCCTCGAGGGTAGATCCGTCCAAGGGTTCTATCCGAAAAGCTTGGAGGACTCTCTTATACTCGAGCCAGTCAGCCTTAGCCAAGCATCTACGGGAAGGGACTTTGACCTGTATAGGTGAGATCGAGATTGTAGTGATCATGCTACGATGGTCAGAGGGAGAATAAGGGCCAGGGGCGGTATTTTGGTTCAGCGCGAATCCGTCATTCGTTAATACTATGTCGGGGGTAGTTGAGGATCTCCTTGTTAAGTACGTAGCAAAATCTGGACCTGCTCTGTTTACCACGCCGCGTTCTATAGGAAGCCTCAGGAAGTTACCTGCCCCATTGAATGCCGTGGTGTAGCCAGCGTCCCTGCAGCGAGCATTTAGGTCACCGATGAGAATCACAGAGCAGTTTCTTCTAAAGAGGCGGAGGAAATTGGGTATGAGCAAATACGATCTCCTTGGTGGCTGGTACCCTACTGTAATAACTAAATCGTCGACAAGCGTACTAATTTTTACCGATAGATATGATTCTTCTAGGTCGCTTATTTCTTTAAATTTGATGCCCTTTCGAACTGCAAGGGCGACGCCGTCATATCTCTCGTTAGAGTGACTAGCTGTGATGGGGGTATAGTTATACAGTTTAATAGGGTCTGTTCTGGGTTAAGTCCGTTTTCGGAAATAAGGACGATATCCGGGTCTACCTCACGGATTATATTGTAGTAGACGAATTTTTTTCCCATCCAGCCATTAACATTAAGAGAAAAGATCTTTAGCTTGTTCGTGTATTTAGTCGTATTGTCCATATTACTCCCCGTGAAGATTTGACACTTTAGCTGGCTTTGCCTGTGCGGGCAACCTCACTCTAGCAGATCTTTTCTTTTTGAATTGATCATGGGAAAGGTTGAGACATGATTCGCCACAGATCTCGATTCTGCCTTGCCTGAGTGCCGAATTCATCTCTTCCTCGCTGATATGAAAATCATTATCCCATTTGAACTTGCCCTTGATCATCCCATCAACGATGTCTTTGATCTTCGCCGATCTCGGGAGAGGGGCAGAAGGGGAGGCATATACACGTAGATTTATATCGTTTGATTTGTAAACTGGGGAAAGTTGTTTGGTCTTCTTGGGGCTCCTAGCTCTTTGGGTCGTCCTCTGGGAATCAGCATCCTTTTGAGAAGGTTGGTATGTTTCCATTATTGTAGGGTTGTTTGATGTACTGGGCTTGTTAATTCTCGGATCCCGAGATTTCGAACTTCTTCTTGCTTCAGCTGTAGGCCTAATTTCTGTTTGGGTCTGGTATAGCTCGGTTGATGGGGGGATTGTCCGTAAACCACGTTGGTTTCATCCCATTCTGAGTTAACATGCGGTTCAACTCTGTAGCATAACTTCCCGGTTGTGCAATGTTCACAAAGTGGGCGTGTATGACACACATCACAACGTCCAAATTCATCGAGAGATCTAATTGTAGGAGGGTCTTCTTTTTCTCCTGACTCTGGGCTGCTTGTGCGTAGGAAGTCGTTGCCCTGCGGTGCTTTTCCTCTTGTATATTCTTCTTTTTGTCGGTGACTAGTGTCTTCTTCAAAAGGAACGACATCGACAGGGTACGGTGAGGGCCGCTGCAGTTCAGGCATTTTTTGACAGTCCCACTCGTACACTCACGCCAGGTGTGGCCATCTCCGGCGCATTCGCTAAAAACCTTTCCACGAAAGGTACAGTCTTTAGTGGTGTGCTGCTCCAGGGCATAGCAGGAGAAGCACACCTAAACCGACACAAAGGTTTCTCTCTCGATACATGATGCATAAATCTTTGTATAGAACAAGACGAGACCAGCTTCAGCTGCCTTAGCGGCCATCTCAGAGGTTGGAAGGTGGCTTTAAACAGATGGGAATAGTCACCCCTTTCACGATTTTTAAACTTATACACCTCTTCGACTTTCGCCCAAGTTTGTCTAGTCTCAATTTAATTTTTAATCTCCTCGATGGTATGGGAGCCGATACATGGGTCCAGGCGACGACATATAACGGATCTCTGAGCAGAGACGTGGGGAGGGATCTTCAGGGTTAAATTAAGTTTGTCGAGTTTCGTTTGTGCATCGACACTGAGAAGTTTGTCAACGTCGAAATCTGTGTCGCAGATTGCTAGGTAGCCGTAATTTTGATCTACCAGACGGCATAGTGCAACCTCGATCGAGCTGAATATGGTCGAGAACACTGTTTTCCTCGTAGGTTTTGGGCAACTCTCTTTAACCCAGAGGGAGACTCTTCTCTGTTCCCTGGGGTCGTCCATGACGGCCCGCTAGGGGAAGTCTTCACCTGGGGTCAACCAGGCTCCTATTAAATTGTGTCTCTATTATAGAGCTCGGACCACCTTCTTTGCCCTACCTATATTAACTTGTCTAGCAAGACCCACCTGCCGGTACTGACCACTCCGCACCCTAATGGGGCCCCCTTCTTCGCGCCGCCTGTAGGGCTTCCTTCCGGGATTCGGACATGTCAGATACCAGTGGTCTCTACAGGTCTTAAGTCGCAGAGAAGTTATAAGGACGCAAGATGTGCTGCTGGTCTTAAGGGAGGAACAAAACGATGGTCCGAAAATTGGCTTCCCCCGTTAAAACGCGCGCGCGCGCGCCGCGACTTCTTCAATGGGCCAGGGACGTTAGCCGTCAGCGGTCTTGAAAAGCGCGTAAGATTCTTCACCTACTATCTCTCGTGGAAATATAGATGATAAATAAAGTAGGACTTTTACTCTCTTCAGATGAGTGTTGAAAGGCTCTTGAAGCGAAGCGCAGTGTTGAAATAACAGACCTTAGCGTTAACAAATTTACCAATCAGCATTTAGTCATAAGCACTGCAATAATTGTCCAATCAGTGTCACGATAGACTTAAAGAGTTAATAACGTTCAAACACATACAAACATAGGAGACGCTGAAATTGGATAAAGAGATTTTTGTTTTGAATTCTTTGACGAAATACAGTTGCTATTTATATGTCACTACCGGGTAAAGGAGGTAACGGTTCAGTGGAGCCTAAAATGCCTTCGCTCAGTAAAAAAACTGTGAGGACCAATTTACTGTGAACCAATGATAGAATTTCATAAGACTTCAAACTGCTCGTCTTCGAGGAGGTGGTTTTGAGTCAGATTCAATTCCATAATGTGGTTCCAGCACCACATACTAACGGATGGAGAGAGAAAATCAATTATACGGAAACATTTCCAGAATAGAGCCGGACATTTTCCTGATTACGGACCAGGGAGCGAACCTCAACAACGGTGAGCCTAAAATATGTAATTACAACGTCGTCGCCGTAAATTCAACAAGGAAGTACTATAAAAGACCCGCTATCGCATAAAGAAGAACATAGATTACAGAAATCGTCAGGAGTTATATGAATAATTGCTGTAAAAATAAAAGTGGCATTGGCAAACATCATAATAGCTACAGGATATAACTTCCAGAAAGAAATCCTTTGCCGATAAACAGCTTTACACACATCTTCAATAACAGAAACCGAATCCTATTCATGGACGATTTTAATTCCCATTACGTAGAGAACAAAAACAGAACGAAAGACAGAGCAGCCAAACGTCTGGAAACTCTACTCACAAGAGGCATCTGTCATCGACAAGGACCTGATTACCCAACTCACGTAACTTGACCACTGCCTCAAAACTGGGCGTCTGCCTAGGCAATGATTATCTCATATTCCACTACTACATGCAGTCGGAAGATATACCATGCACATACCACAAAGCGCCACTACTCTCAATAAACCACCAGCAACCGATACAGGTCCCCGAAAAGTTAAGAAAAGCATACCACAGAGCAGACTGGGAGAAGTACATAAGAAAACTAGGCACATATACACCAGAACTACTAAAAGAAGCAAGATTGTAGGAAATGAAATCATAATTAGTAAAAATAAAGAGCTTGATGCAAGCGGCAGATGAACAAGCAATCCCCAAAATGGCTACAAGACGGTAAATACCTTTGCCTGGGCGCCCAAAATGGTTCAGAAGAACAAACAAATAAGTGAATTATCCGAACAAATAAGAAGAAATGGCACAACGAGGGAGCTAAACGCCAAACTGAGGAGTAAAAATGAGAATTGACTACAAAAATAAGGGAAAAGTAAAGTGAAAATTAGAATGAAACCATAAAAAAGATCGATAATGACGCATCAATGAAGGAATTTTGGTGGAAATAAACCAACTAAAAGGCAAAGCAGGAACTAAACCAAATAATAAAATAAACGACCCACAAGGAAATAACATAGAAGATAAGGAATAGATTGAATCAATATTCAGTGAACATTGTAAGAGGATTTTCGGAATAAGCGCAGAGGAATAAGCGCTTAACCATGAAATAAGCGCTTAACCATGAAATCGATAGAAGACATCCTTACTACCTCATCGATGCAAGGAAAGACACCCTCGGTGGTATCCATGCAAAGATCACCAAGCAAGAAGACAAGGCAACAATATCGATTTTTCAGCAGGAAGCACCAGGAAGATCGGGACTCACCAAACGCCCGATAACATTATAGATTTAATCATAAATGCATTAAATGCCGGTCTAAAAACAAGTTACTTCCCCAGATGAGTTCAAGATCGGTAAAATTATCTTCATTTCAAAATCAGGAGAGCCACCAACTCAGGTAGAGAGCTTACAAGTCAATCTCTCTACTTGATTTTTTCGGGAACGTATTTAAGAAAATTATAAACCAACGACTGAGTGAGCACCTGGAGGCATATGATTTCCTGAACTAATACTAATTTGGATTCACAAAGAGACGAAGCACGGAGATGGCCCTCACCGTCATCACTAAGAAAATTGCTAAAGCAAAGAGGGAAAAGGCCACCGTTGATATCGTCTGCAGGGGCACATCGAAAGCTTTTAACAAGGTTTGAACAAAGGAAATGCAATGCAAAATAATGCAGCTCAGAATGAATAAAAAGCTAGAAAGACTGCGACTAAGTGATGGAAAGATATGTATTTATTGAGATCGAAAAAGATCAATAAGCGAAATTCAAACTCAAGGCTGGGCTTCCACAGAGAGGATGCTTGAGTCAAACTTTATACTCAAGTGTACACCTCAGAGACCCCCTTACCCCTCACTGAAGAAGCCTTAATATCCAGTTTTCAGCTAACCTCACGCAAAAGCGTCCTATCCCCTTATAGGAACTGAAAAAATGCAGGCAATATTTACGGCAGAAGAGATAAGTGGGCTAAACGAGTACGAAAGGAAATGTAAAATCAGCACAAACAGGAACAAATTCAAGACTATTCCAATGTTCAAAAAATATATTGGAGATATCTACATTAAAGAAGACCAATACAGATACACGAACGAGACCAATTTGCTAGGATTGACGATCATCCAAACTAGATATAGCAAGCACGTAACTAACAGTCAAGAGTCAACAGAGGAAAAGAAAGATTGAGACTATAAGCTCAAATCATTCAACAAAAAGAACAAAAAGAAGATATACCAAGCAAATATACAATCAGCGGTGGTGTACCCAGTTATGTACATCACCTCGAAAACCAAACATTATCAAACTACAAAGGATACATAACAAAACGAAATTGCTTATCATAAATATAAAAAGAGATAGGCAAAGACAACGCGACATTCACACAGAAGATGAAATAAAAACGCTCAACAAAATTATAGAGCAAATAGAGAAGAAGTCAAGAGAAAAAACAAGAGAAAATAGGAGAAGAAATCACGGCACTGATAACCCAGAGAGAGGAGAGGAGCTCGAACCCCTTCCTACCAACCTATACCTCAAAGATCAAGAATAAATCCAAACATCAAAGACAACGATGAATAAGGAAAGACTCAGAAGTGTGCACCTAAATAACTTAATCTAAGAAAATTGAAAACTATCGAAATGACAATGATTACCCGATTGTAAGAGCCGATTACACTTAAGTTTATATAGCTAATTTTATCAGTTACCTAACTGTGTACAGTGCACGATATTAATACAAATATCTAGGGAAAAAAGAGTGGGGAGAAAGCTAAACCAGCAGTAGAAAGACTTAAAACAACGGTTTAAGCGCCTAAAAACAACACAATTATAATACAAACACTTGGAATAACAATGAAGGATAGCCTGATATTCATGCATCAACTCGCTAAACTGACAATTTTTAAATCTATATTACTCTACAAAACGAAAAGTGATTAGCATTACCTCCGTGCAACCTAGCATTCAGTTGCAAACCTCCTACTTCGTTCCACTTTTCCCTACACTTTTTCTGCTATCTTTCACCCCTTAAGGGCTGAACACTTTATACGCGAGACAGGAAATAAAATTAATCATAAATACCTAAGAATATATTAAACACCGTGGTTTAAAACACACGTAAGTCTGTAGTTCCACCTACCACCTAGATCATCTGTCAAATCTACTCTTGTATTTCTAGCTTTGCTATCTCTACTCTTTATTCTTCTTATTCCTCTCTGTCCTCCAGCTTCTTCGCTGTTCCTGCTAGAACACTTAAAGGATCTCTCTGAAAGCAGCAGCTGGGAGGTTGGGGGCGAGTTTCCCACCCCTTCCCCTCCCTCCGACCATCCTAGGATGACTTGAGGGGGGTGATGAAGATGAGGGCTCGGCGAAACTTTCATTGTCCCTCAACTCTCATCTTTCCTTTCAGTTCATTTCCTACTCCTTTCATTATCAGAACAACCTTCAATAGTTAAGGTACCTACAAAGAAGTACACCAGAAGAGAATTTGAACCAATACAACATCAAGGCAGCGTGTCTTGACTAATTAGCGAAAGACGTTCTCCATCTTGATTTCTATGTCCCCTCTTTAGGGTGTGTCGGATAGGGAAGCTCAAGTCTCTATAGGTACTTGCACAAGCAGGAGCAATATCTGAACCTTGAGGCTTATCTGGTGCAGGCTGTAGCTTAGCAAAGGAATGGTTAGATCCATGTGAATGGCAGACTTGTGTGGGTGGGAGCAAATACTGTTTGGGCTAGGTGTTAGGTAGGACTAAGATGGGGTTCTCGATACGCTAGAGAATAAGCCAGTACCTTACTAGCTGGATCATGACCGCACCATTCCTATCTTTGTTTGTACTATCGTTGTGCATACTTGTAAATATTAGATTAAAGCTAGTAAATGGTTATTATTAAGAATATATAAAGGGACGAAGAAACTGAAGATCGAATAACCTAAATGGACTCGTATAAACGGGTCCCTTTACGGATCCTAAAGGTGAGCAAAATTCTGAAAGAACAGAACTATTCAGAAGCATCTATGGTGAACTAGACTACTTTACCACGTACAGATGTAAGAATATGCCAATCAAAGAGAAATGTCAACAAGCCATTATCCCCAAATAATAGCAAACTACAGGTTTGCACAAAAAGACTTGAAGCTAAGGTACAGTCGCACATCGAGGAATTAAAAGCTGACTACTGTAAACAGTAGGTGAAAACAATTCATTGGAAATAAAAATTGAAATGAAGAAAAGATGGAATTGGGCAAAAATCAAAGAAGTGAATAAGTTTGCTAACAAGAACGCACATACTAAATACTCTAAAGTTATAAAACTACTATTCAGTAAGCCTGAAATGACCAGTAAGGCCAAAGAAACTGGCATATTGGCGTTTGATCTTAAAATAACACCGGAACAAATCAAAAGTGGCAACTTTATTAACGTGTTCTCATGTTTAAAATTGTTACGTGGTAGAGAAGGATACTTCAGGGGACTGCCCTGAAAAAGAAACAAAGGCCTGCTCGGAATGCAGTTAAGAATCTCGAGGAGATGGCACCACGTCGCATATCGCATTTATGTTCATTCATTTTCTTGGAAAATCTGCTGCTTTCATCACATGATTTGCAGGGAACAAAATAAACTCTCTGTTCTTTATCGATCGATCTATTTTTGGATAAGCTATTTCTGATCGTATTCTCCTACTGAAAGGCAACATTGATGCTGTTGGTCCGTGCCAACTTTTTGAAATTGATTAACTGGGGGGAGTATGGGAAGGTAACATAATATTTGTCACATCTGTTTGCCTTATAATTAGCTGGGGAGTAATAGATGGTTCTGGCTTTATAGTGACACTTTTCTATGAACCAAAGGGGCTATTGCAGTTCAATGAATGTTTGCATGATTGTATTAATTCTGTCTTGCAAGAAACTGCGATCACAAATGCGATATGCTCTCAGGCACATGGAAGAAACTACAGACCTTTTAATGGATACATTGCGACACGAGAAATAATGAATATAGGCATTAGAATTAGTTGGTTTCCGGTAGACGGAACAATATTCTTTGTCGTTTATTTTAGATAATTTTACATCCAGAAACGGCAATGAGTTGTTCAGTTCCCATTCTACTTTAAATGTAATAGTTGGATGGATCTTATTCAATTTCTCAAAGAAAGAATCAAATCTGTTATCATTGATGGTCCCCCCTGATCGGGAGGTGTATATTCCTAACGATCTCTAAGCCTCCATTCACGTGTTACGTAGAAATATGAAAATCTCTCTGAAATTCCTCAAGGCAAATTTAATTATCCTTTTCTCATTAAAATCCACGGACGACAATCATTCTTGGCTCAGGTCGGCTCAAACGATCTAAGGACCGTCGCTGTAAGAAATCTGACGCCGGATAGGCTTTCACTAAATCCTTAAATGATCGCAGGTTCCATTCCGAAGTGCGCCTCACTGCTAACGCAGTTATATATCACGTCAGGTTTCGTTTAAACGACATTCCCTTATGACACAAACTTTCCCACTTGAAGTCTAAGACACAAAAACAACATTCTTTCCCTGACCGAATTGGCGCCTTGATGTATTGGGAAGTCATATATGACGGGACAGCTCTTTATGCACCGCGTCATTTGAAACTTGTTTGAGGAATACACCGGGCTTTGAAAGGTTTCAAGAGGTTTACGTGTGTGATAGGAAAAGTTCCGTCAAACAAACTTAAAGTTCTACTTTTCCAGTATGTGTCATAAAAACATCTTTTTCATTGTGTGGAAAAGTGTGTCGAGATGGGAGTGAAAATAATCGATATCTCTGCTCTCATGCGTGAGGGCCACAGCAAGTCCGACATCGCCAAGCGGCTCAACGTCAGCCAGATGACCGTCCACAGATTTACAGAGAGGTTCAACAACGAGGAAAAACACAAAAATTGACCTCGTTCAGACCGTGAGAAAGGGCTTCGAAAGTTCTCCGAAGCTCGGTGGCCAAGATGGCCAGGGTGGACAATGAAGAGGTTGACAAGAGCTTGAAGTGCGTGGAAAGGCATCCGCTCCCCGACCGTATGCGATAACAACCTCGGGAGCCTTCTCAACGACTTGGAGGTTCATGGCAATCGAATTCTCATTTTTCTGATGAAAAAAAAACCCGTGACGGTCGATCAAGTCCTCTAAAAGCAGAACGACCGCGTGGTAAGCTTCGTCCACGACATCTCCGAGGTCTGTTACGTGTCCACGACCAAGCACCCGGCCTCCTTGGTGATGCTCGGCGTCGTGTCTTCGAATAGAGAGAAGATGCCATCGGTGTAGTTCGTGGCCGGCTACAGGGTCACTGCAGCCGATTTCAGGGCTATCTTTGATACATTAGGGAGGGAGTTTGAGGCTTTGGAGGGAGCTGGAGACAGTAGAATGGGAGGTTGTGGTGACATTAGAAGGGGTGCTTGAGGGTTGGCCGGTAGAAGGAGGGGCAGAGGAAGGGGTTTTAGACACAAAGGAAGGAGAGTGAGAGCAGTGGAAAAAGGGAAGGGGACAGCAAGAAGAGAGGCAGAGGTACTGGGCAGAGGGACAGGGACAATAGGAGATGGGTTGGAAACAGTTGGGACTACGCGAGGAGTAGGGGCAATATTGGGGAGGCAGGGGGAAATGGAGACAGGGTTAGGGACAGCAGAAAAAAGGGAGCAGAGGGGGCGTGGTAAAACCGCGTCAAGGGTCCAAAGCAGGTGGGTTAGCTGTGTGAGTGGCGGCGGCGGGTCTGAAGTGGGGTATGTACGTGCTCACCGGTGTAGGGAGGACCGACTATTCTCAGTACCAGCTAAATAAGCCACAATGACGTGAGGTTGCCAGGTATCATTATCATGAGGCTATCAGCGGTCTCTGAGTGCGCCAGGACACCCAACCAGGATTGGAATTAAAGCCACTGAAAATTAGAGTTACAATACCCTACTCATTAACATATACCGGGAATTGCAAATGTACTGTTACACTCGTTACGACGTTTTATTGTTTTAACATATAAATATGCGTTGAAATTGTAATATTAATCAATGTGGCCACCCTCGGCAGGATCGCGCGCACCAGGCGAGACCTCAATTCTGCGCTCATGTTGCGAACGAAGTCCCTCCTCGTGCTGACCCACGCCCGGTTGAAGGACGACTTCAGCTTCTCAACGCTGTGGCGGACCTTGCATACATTGATTGCCCTCGATATGTACTCCTTTCTAATATTTTATCTAGATAAAAAAAATAAGAAGGGTGAAGATCCGCAAGGACACATTCACATTTCCCGTTTTCTGTTAAAGGCAACGCCAACTCCTACAAAAGGCTTCTTGAAATTTCTCTTTTTAGAGAAATTGATGGTTGCATAGTTGTATTAGGTAATGCTCCTGAAGAGGGTTGAGGAACTCCAGGAGACTTTTCTAGCAGAGTAAGGAATTTTTTTTTACCTTTACCTAAACCCATATATATATATATATATATATATATATATATATATATATATATATATATATATATATATATATATATATTCTTATTTATTTTAATAGTTATTCTTGGCCTGGATCTTACCTAATTTTCCCCTCTAAACTTGTAATTTTTCAAACAATTCTACTTTGGTACCTCTTATAGCTTTTCTAAAGACTTCCCACAGGTATTTTATTGGATTTATTTCTAGTTTATATAATAGTCACTTCAAAGAAGTGATCCCCATTTATCTAAATAAATGCTTGGGGAGGTTGGATATATGGTATGGGCATATGTAGGCGCAATAACAAAAAAATGTCTCACGATAACCGATAAATCGATAACGATAACCTTATTGACGATAACCGATAATCGATAACTGGCGATAAATTTATCGCTCGATATGGTGATAACCGATAAATCCAAAATCATAATACAATATTGATTATTGACTATATATAGTGTTATTTTATAATACAATAGTAAGAATATTTGAATACTGTTTCTTAGTTTCTTACCTGGTGAGGCTCTCCTTCATCTCCTCAGATTTTGAGGATCCTCCTCCCAGCTCGGACCTACCTATTTCTGCCTCCAAGGCACGCGCGGCTCGCCCCTGTGCTAAACTGGAACCAAAAACTGAAATTATCGATTATCGCTAGTTTGGAACCAAAAGTATCGGCGATACCCATGAATCGATAACGCGGGAAAAAATCAGATAACCGATAACCCGATATCGTTATCGCGATAATGCCCACCTGTGGGCATGGGGCCGTTGGTGAGTGAGTCCGAAGTAGACTACTGCCCTTGAAAAATATGACTTCCAATTTTTTTTTTTTTGCTCATTAAAGTAGGTTGGATAAAATGGCGATTAGCGATTCTCATAGATTGATAGGCAAATGGCTCAAAATTCATCCTATCTTTATCTTGAATGAATAAACCTCGATCTTGATGATGATAATCGAAAAACTTTTCTCTTTTCTTTTTGACAATTGGCTCACTCGTTTAATTTACTTACACCACTCGCTGACGTTATATGTTTTCTGTGTGGATCCTTTTTTCGCTTTTACAAAATAATATACCCTTCTTATGAGTGAAAATTACCAAATTTTATTCAATGAGACATTTCTACCATTAACACTGCTTATAAAGTAAATAAACATAGTATACAAAAATTATATGGCAAGTTTTTCACATCTATATGACCCTAATATTAACACCTAAATGTACATGACTTTTAACAATAAAAATTAAACGTAATTGTTTTAGATCAGAAGAAAAGGTCAAACATCAGAAAACCTACGCCGTATTTTTAGTATTATAAAAGTACTAATGTTCTTTTTATGCATTCCGCGTTTGGGCGCGGAAAGTACATATTTTTATAGATACTACGCATTGATAGGGTTAATATTGAAATTAAAATAAGTCCGCCTTACCTTCTACTGATGTGACCAGAAACCATAAATTTCACATATTAGCAACATTTAATTCGAACTTAATTCACACATTGGCAACCAGAAGCGAAGCACTGATAACAGCGCTGCTTTCGAGTGTGACGTCAAAACCCCGTGTGTCTAACATTTGTGTACGGCTCGTGTGGCTCTTGCTTATTTATTTTTTTTAAGCTTTAACGTTTCTGAAAGAGAGCCTTCCGAAGCTCCCCCAGTAGATCTGCATAGTATGATCAGTTAATGGTGCAGCCATGATCAAAGAAGTCCACAAGGACCTTCAGGGATGACTCCATAATCTTGAATTTTCGTGGCGTTGGAGATGAGGGATTCTTCCATTGAATATATTCGACTTTGGTTTCCGCATCGAATTGAGGAACCCCCCATTATGTTGAATAGTTACACAGTTTTATGTAGTCTTTATTTCCCTTTCCTATTGAAGTGAGGATTATTCTGTTACATTATTTTATTGTAATTCTTAACTTCTTTCCATACAACCTTTCTTATAATAGTTTCTTAAGTATAAATTATTTATCAACTCAAAATATAACTTGAGCAACTCTTGACATCTCTGGCAACTATTGTGGTACGATAAGGTTTCCAAATTGCTCAAGATATAACTTGAGAAAAAAATATTATCTTTGATTAAACACACAAAAAAGTTATTTCTTTTTATTATGCTACCAAAGATTTATTTAGGTATTTTACCTGGTAAATATGAGAAGTTAAATATCACCCCAAATTAGTTATTGAATTCCTATCGGTAACTATATAGGGTCTCAGTAACGAATTCTCTCTCTTGTAGTTTCGTAGGCTGGGTTATGTGATCAAACGCTTCCTTATGGGATGAAGGAATATATATATATATATATATATATATATATATATATATATATATATATATCGATGAGGATTGCTTCTAGAGAGCCTAAATTTAATGTTTAACAGAAATCCCAAGGCGAGACAAATAGTTGGCATCATCCTTTTTATTTACCGGCGACGTTTCGACCACAATACCCGTCATCTTCTTAGGCCTAAAATACAAAAAACGAAACAAAATATTTTGCACTGTAAAGAGAGCACACTGCTGAATGTACATCTAGAACTTTACTAGCTAGTATTAGCTTTGGTAACACTTCAGTTTCGGGGCGCACAGTAGGTGGCGTTGTTTATAGGCTACAATTTTGGGCTACAATATATGTCTTATGACGTCAGACGGTAGCGTCAGATGTGAACAATCACGGCGTTATATTTTTTTTTGTATATGAGTATATACTGGGGGCTGCGCCCCCCAAAACCCCCAATTGATTGTAACTCAGGATCATCGCAAGGTGGTCCCCCCGCAGTGATATCTCCCACACGAGCAGCTTTTTACTGGCAGAAAAACCCTAACCTAATGACAAACAATACTTACTTTAAGCGGGCGGGTATAATTCTGCCTCGGCTAGCAGAAATTCGTGGGGCCGCTCTTTGATACTCGAAAATCTCTTCATGAAAAGAGCAGTTGAGAGATACCAGCAAAATTTTCGGAAAAATGTAAATTCGCACTGCATTTTGGGCATTTTATAGTTATCTTGACTAGTTTATGCGCCTCTAGATAATCTAAAAGTTTTTCGCGGTTATACAAAATAAAGCCGAATTCGAATAACGAAGAAGCACAAATAGAGGACTAAAACGCCATAACGAAACAAAACATTTGCAAAACGCGTCCTATTTATAAGCTATGACGTTGCCAGTAAGAAGCTGTTATCGTTCGCAGGAAAACAAAAAATACGAAAACAAAACAAAATACAATAAAAGACATTAAGAAACCTTACCTAACTTAGAAAAAACTATAAACGAGCAGAGGCGCAGATATTTAGTAAATAATAAATAATACAGACTAAAAGTTACAAATCCCCAAAACAACAAAAAAATATAAAGCCGTGATTGGTCACATCTGAAGCTAGCGTCTGACGTCATAAGAGATATATTGTAGCCCAAAATTGTAGCCTACTAACAGCGCCACATACCGTGCGCTCCGAATCTGAAGAATTACCTTGGCTTTAAATTGCAAAGTTAGAGTTAAAGGGAATATTTAAAAATGGGGCTCAAATTTACAATATAGAGACTAGGGAAGGATTTTAAATATTTAAATTAGTTAGCGAGTGTATAATTGCTAAAATCTATTAAGTTAGGGGCGCTTTGATTTATGAATCTAATGATTATATAAAGCTGTTTTAAAATTAATTTTAAATGAATACTTGAACAAAAAATTGACATAAACCTAATATACAAAATCACAAACCTTGCCAGCGAACTGGTTACGTGCTCCAGGCCGACCCAAAAGCACCAAACTGCGCCCCGCAACCCACACCTAAATGAATTCAGCTAACAAGGAGGGGAACCGACCAAAGATCACTATTTAAGTTCGGGGAGAGCTGTTTTATATATAGTGTTTCTAGGATGCGAGGGGTAATGGGATATTTGGGCGAATTTAGAATTTCAAAGTTTTCTAAGGAGATATCCCTTTTACACTTTATTACGTGATCTCTTATCGCTGAATTTTCCTTGGTTTCAAGTATCTTACCGGTTCTATTACTTATACCCAGTGCAAAAATATTTTGTTCGTTTATTTATATTTTGGGCCTAAGAAGATGATCGCATTGTGGTCGAAACGTCGCCGATAAATATTAAGGATGATGCCAGCTATTTTCCTCGCCTTGGGATTTCTGTTAAACATTATATATTGTGAGGGAATCCCCACGTGGAAGCTCTTGAGCAGAACGGAACTTCCATGCGCGGCAGAACGCCCGGTTATGCCTAAATTGGTAAGCCTACCCCCCCTTCCCCCCCTTCCACAAGAGGTAGCCTCGAACCATGTCCACCCCGACTCACTTTTATACGGGCAGATTAGCCTCTGCAAGAAGATTTCGAGGCCATTCGAGAGTAGAACTGTGTCCCGCTTACCGCCCCTCCCCCCAAAAAAAACTCTGGAAGAGCCTCAGACATAAATAGCGCTCGACTCCCATGAAGAGACACAGAGTTGAGAAGTCTCGCCCAGACCCCAGAAGATTCCCCATGGTTCCAATTCAAGTGCTAGCAACAAAGCAAAGTGACAGCTGGACTATTTTGTGTATTTAGAATTAGCCCCAGTCAGGAGGTAATTCCACTGAACGATCGCCCATGAGTGATTTTCCCGACTTCTCTCATCCACTTCTGTCGAGGCCCTCCTCATTTCGGGTAGCCGAAATACTCTCCCCTGGACCGGAAGTTACCCCCCATTGTTTTTTGGAGAGGCGTCATCACTCCAACCTCCCGCTCAGAAGTTCCGAACGGCCTCACCTCACGTGCAGAAGATATCCGTAAGCCAACCCCTCCCCCCTGCCTTCAGTAACCCAATTGAGTTAATCCTTCCTCCCCCATTTGAATATTCTTCCCCTGGAATACCTTAAGTTCTAAATTCATAGCCTGATTTATAACTACAATTCCCCCTTTCATTTACTGATGTGATTTTGCCCGTTAATTCTCTTAGGTAATTTTACCCATCAATTTTTACATTTTTTTGGTGTAAATGAAATTATATTTTTGTACATGCGTCTTAAATAACCTTGAGCTTTGCCATTGTCCATAATTTACCTGACCTCGTTGCACTCTCTCGCTACTCAGCCCGTCTAAACTCATGGTTTTCCGTCCCTTTTGTCGGTTCGCTTTCAAGTTATTGGTCCCTCCCTTATAGATATAATATGGTATTGATATAATGTAATGTCATACCACGACATATATATATATATATATATATATATATATATATATATATATATATATATGCGGAATTAAACCACATTCTTTTTAGACAATTTAATTCAGAACAGTTTCGGTGTATCTCACACCCTTTTTCAACTGACACTGGGTAGAAAATATAAGAGAAGTGCATATAAACATAACACAAGATCCCCTCTTTTTTCCCCTAATCCCCTACTTGTGGCTAATCTGGGGGGCGGGGTTAGGCCTAAACATATTGAAGGGCTGACATTTTACGATTTTGTTTATTTGCTTTCTTATTACAGGATTAAAGGAAAATTAACCCTCAGATAGATTTAAATTAGGAACTGACGATATCAAGCTCGATTCTATAATTCTTCTCTTAAAATAGTTAACCGATTTAAATGCCATTTTACTTCTATTGAAATCGATCGTATGATTCTTGTCTCTAACATGGCAAAATATTCCACTGCTTTCGCTGCCCACCCTAATATCTCTTTTATGTTCGTACAATCTCTTGTCTAGATTTCACCCCGTTTCCCCTATATACACTTTATGGCAATCGTTGCCCTTGAATATGTTTAGGCCTACCCCCCCCCCCCAGATTAGCCACAAGTAGATGATTGGTAGAAAAAAGAGGGGATCTTGTGTTATGCTTATATGCACTTCTCCTATATTTTCTACCCAGTGTCAGTTGAAAAAGGGTGTGAGATACACCGAAACTGTTCTGAATTAAATTGTCTTCAAAGAATGTGGTTTAATTCCTCATCTTTTCTTGCAATATTGCATTAATTTTCATCATATATATATATATATATATATATATATATATATATATATATATATATATATATATATATATATATATATATGGATTCTTTATTCCTAGGTATATAGCTGGAATAAGCTTCGAAATGGCGAACAGTAATGACAACTTTTCTTCTTGAATAATAATAACCTTTTCTGACTATATTTTTTACACAAAAGTACACCTATATAAATAGTTATTTAATCTACTCATAACACTACAAAAATTTAACCAATCAGGATTGATATACATTTAATCGTCATTCTTACGTTCATTTTTGGAATAACAGCCTTAGCGTTAACAAATCGACCAATCAGCTTTTAGAAATAGGCACTGTAATAATTGTCCAATCAGCGCCATGATAGATTCAAAAGGTTACTAACGTTCAAACCGCTTGGACATAAACACGGCTGAAATCCATTTTCCGAATTTTTGAAATATTTTCAGCAGTCAGTGGCCCACATTCTTGGATTAGCTGCACAAACTCCACGAAAAAGTGTATTAATTGCGGAGGGAGCCACAGAACAATGGCAATGACATGTCTGAAGTGAAAAGAAATAATAAAGAGAAAAAAAATGAAACACAAGAAAGAAAAGAAGGAACAAGAAACACCTCATATGCGGCGGCAGCAGCAACGAAAAACAATGGAACCTCCACTCAAATGAGGCTTGACAGAACTCTGAACGTAAAAATACTGACATGCATTCTACACTCACACGTCTTAAACATTGCCCAACTAGGAAGATATGACACCACGTTGAACTCCATGCTCAAGGAAAATGGGCTGGAGCCAATGAAATTTCCGCAAAATATTGATTCATCGGCTATATTTAACATAAAATTTTTAGAAGATACAAATAAGAAACTCTTGGAAGAAACACAAAGAAACACAAACAGAATCTGAGAGCAGCACCGACGAGAATAATAAGATAAACGTAGAAAGAAACACACGTAAAAACAAAAAAACAAAAAGAAAATCGACTAGGGACACCTCGCCATGCGACCAAAGAGCGGAAATACCAACCGCGAAATGTGAAACGGATAAGAGTCAGAACTCAGCAAGGACAAAGATGAACGGCAGAAATACCAGAAAAAGATACAAATAAATTTACGTAATACTACCACTATCCCAAAAGGAAGAACTGCTTAAGACCATACAAACAAGATGGATGATAGTAAATTAAGAATTCTACAGATAAATACGAATGGCTGGAAGGATAAAGAAAACACATACGGAAGTATCTTTAGAGAAATAGATCCCGAAATCATTCTAATTTCAGGTCATGGGATTAACTTTGAGACTCACAAACTAAAAATATGGAACTACGACGTAATAGTGACTAATCACACAAACGAAGCACACGACGGAGCAGCAATAACAATAAATAAAGGAATAGAGTACAAAACAAAGCAAGGACTAACCGAATCTTACCTCGCAATTGAGGTCAAAATGGAATTAACCAATATAATAATCGCTACGAGATATTAACCACCGTGACGATCGGGACTCCCAATAAATAACTTTGTGAGAATATTTAACAATAGACTTCCAACTTTGTTTTGGAGAGACATGAACGCAAAATGCACGTACACAGGATGTAGGAACAGAAACCAAACAGGAAAAAACCTACAAGCTCTAATAGACAGACGGATAATAAGAAGACTGGGACCAGAGTACCCAACGCTAATTAAAGACAGACGAGCGACAACTCCAGACATTTGCCTAGCAAACAATAACATTCCTTTTAACTACCACATGGAACCTGTAGATGTTATCTGCAGCGATCACACAGCAACACTATTCACCGTGAATCACAACCAATACAAATATCCGCTAAAAAACGGAGGCATACCATAGAGCAGACTGAGAAAAATACAAACAAGAATTGAATGACTACGCACAAAACAGACTAAATGAAGCTACTTTATAAGAAATAGACGGCGAGCTAAAAAAAAATAATACAAACAGCTGATGCGATTGCAATACCCAGAAACACATACAAAACAGTTAAATACTTTATATGAACAGACGAAATGAAAGCTAAGAATGTAGAAAGAACAGGAATACGGAGATGGCCCTCAGTGATTACAGAAAAAATAAGCAAAGTGAAAGGAGAGAAATGCAGTATGAACATTGTACGCCGGGACGTATCGAAAGCATTCGATAAAGTCTGGTAAAGAGGCATATAACATAAAATTCTAAATCTGGAAATGAACAACTATTTGGAAAGAATTTTATGCGACTACGTCATGGAAAGATCTTCATACATAGACACGGGGAATTGCCAAGGTGAAAGATTCAAGCTTAATGCGGGCCTCGCTCAGGGAGGGTGTTTAAGTCCTTCGCTATACTCAGTGTATACTTCGGACATTCCCCCACCCAGGAACGAGGGTTGTGTGAACATACAATACGCAGATGATTTCACCCAATTAATTCCCTGTGTTTATCGCAACCCTCAGATGCAGGCCTGAGTAACGGTAACAGAAATAGCAAATCTAAACGAATATGAACGCAAATGGAAAATTAAAACGAATAAAGATAAATTTAAAATTATACCTATGTATCGCAAAAAACCTATCCGACGTTTACGAAGATGGAAAGTGATAGAGGTATAATGGTGTAGGCAAGATTTTAGGCCTAACTATTACCAAAAATGGTTAAAAGAAACACGTAACCAGAAGAATAAACAAAGCACGAGGCATGCTAACTTTACTTTACAGATTAAGAAATCTAAATATGAAAAATAAGAAAAAGATCTACCAGGCCATGATACAGCCCACCTTGATATATCCAACAATTGCCAAGTATACGGTTTCAAGAAGCAATCTAATAAGGATGTAACGTATACAGAACAAGGCAGTATACATAATTACGAACACGCGACGACTAGAGAGGAAAAAACAAAGAGACTTACACATCGAAGCGAAAATAAAACCACTAAACATTTTGAAAAAAAGAGCCAAAAAACTCATAGAAAAAATACAAGAAGAAATAGGAGAGGAAATAAATAATCAAATAGCACGAGGGGCAGGATGGAAGAAACATATGATGTTTCCTAGTGCTAAAAACAAAGCAGACCAAAGGAAGAGGAGGAGATTTACGTGTAAACCAAATAAGGAAACCCGATTGTGACAAATATTTCCCAAATAAGTATTTTTTTTATTTCAAGGCAGATTCTTTATCAATTTTAATTAACACGCTTTACTTCTAAAGTCTTTACTGATATTTATCTTAGTATTATCTATTAATTTTTACTCACTTTGTTTACACTAGGGCAAATAACATTAGAATTGATTCTGATTCATCAATTTATCCCTCTTTCATCTCAACTTTTTCTTTTTAAGTTAACACAGAATATTCAGTGGACATTTTTTAATGCGATTATATTAAATGTATTGGATCCACTTATCGAACAAACTTCCACAACATTCCAGAATTTAAATCAAATAAAAATAATATTATTATTCTTGCAAATCTTACCAACTGTCTCTTAAAATTACAGGTATCAGCCCTTGAGCTTAATTTTTTTCTCTGTTAATTCCATTTTGTCCCTTTTTATCAATTCACTCCATTTTTTTTACAATATTTTGTTGTTGAAGAGACATCCCATAACGATAGTGTATTTTTAGTCGCGGGTGACTCTATATCTCACTATGTCGGTTGGTCGGTCCCCGTTTTACTTTATATTTTTGGTAATAACACTGTAACTATTCGGTCGATTCTAACAAAATTTGAAACCCTTATGTTGTTTTACATTCTATTTCGAATGATATAATTCACAAGTTACTTACTCGGTTACTCTAGGAATTATTGAAAGTTATGAAGGTCGTAAGGTCATAAATCAGATAAGTGGAGAGCACGCTACTTTTGGTCAGCAGGGGATAGGGATAGGGATAAAATAAGAGGTGAAAATGTGTATATTCTCTTTCCGTAAGCCGGATTTTTTCGAGTATTTTGACTGGGAAGTTTTCTCGTATTTTTGGCCATATTGTTTTGGCGAGTTCGTCCATAAAGATTTTTATGGGTTTTAGATTTGATCTTTGATGCAAAACTCTTTATGGCATTCCTTCTATCCTTTTGGATCGCGTAATGAAGCGGGTCGCTTTGTTTTGGACCCTTTTCATTTGCATGATCTTTGCCTTTGCCAAGAAAGGTATGTACGGTAATAATCGGATAGGTCATAATTGGGCCTACTAGTGCTTAGTATATTTTTCTTTTATTATTTTCTGACAGGTTATAGAAACTGTACAGGGATGATAGGACGGTCTTTGCATAGTCGATTTTTTCATTTACGTATGAGCTGTATCCTCTTCTTGTGATTTAGCCGAGGACTTTTTCTTCAGCATTGTAAAGATATATGATGTTGTTCGTGATGACTTGGTGGACTTTATATCTATTCATTGGAATCGAGTGGAACTTGTCCATGTTTGTTTTGATTTTATTGTTTTTTTTCGACATCCTTAATATTTTGGATTTCGCGATATCTCTCGGGTTCTGTCGTTCGTTCGTAATGATTTGAGAGATACGTCTGCCAATCGGATATAGATTGGGCAGTCATCCGTGGGTTGGGGAAGGTCTCTTGTATACACGGTGTAGAGTGTAGAGCTGAGACAACCTCCCTGGAGGACCCCTGCATTTAAGGTTAAGGCCTCACCAGTGAAAGACTTTATAGAAATTCTTGCTTTCCTTTTTGTAAGATAACTGCAGAGGATTCGCGCGAGGATTGAATTCAGTCCAAGGTCTGCTATTTTCAGCTTCAGTCCTGGTGCCCATACTTCGTCAAATGCTTTGGCAACATAGCGGAGTGTTAAATCCACTCTGTTGCCTCCTGCAATTTTGACTGAGAGTTTTTCGGTGATGAGTGCCGGTGCGTCCTGGTACCTCGGTGTTTTCGAAATTCATGTTGGTCGTTATTTTGCAATCCGTTATCTTCCAACAAATTTCTAAGCCTTTCGTTGAGGACTTTTTCGAGTAGTTTACCAATAAACTTTAACAGCGAAATCGGTCGGTAGCTTTCGATGTGCCCTTTAGGTTTGCCAGGTTTTGGTATAAATATCATTATTGCTGTCTTCAATGCTA
Source organism: Ceratothoa steindachneri (assembly GCA_963969495.1). Lineage (NCBI taxonomy): Eukaryota > Metazoa > Arthropoda > Malacostraca > Isopoda > Cymothoidae > Ceratothoa > Ceratothoa steindachneri. The sequence goes on along the minus strand of OZ018330.1, from coordinate 127,110,399 downwards.
CTGGAAAGTGCCAGACATGCATTGAAGATTTTGATTAGTGATGTGAAAATGTCGTCTGGGGCGTTTGTTAAGTGGTGTTTGGTGGTTTCACTTTTCCTAGGCTTTTCTGTTTGAATGATGAAAGGGCTGTTTTAAGTTCTTCTAGAGTAAAGGGTCTTCCCTCGTTTTCTTGTTCTTTGGTTTCGTCTACCCGTGAGTGAGGATGGCGTTCGGATTCCCTTTCCTCTAGTCGTTGTTTTACCATTTGTTCGAAAGTTACCTCGTAATTCTGGTTCTCTTCCCCGGTAGTGGAAAAGATTCTTGACCAGTGATTCTTGAAGGGGTTTTCGATCTCTTTATCATCGTCTATTGTAGTTCCTCCTTTATTTTTAATTTGATGGCTAAATATGACTTCTAATTCTTTTATTTCGGAGAACACTAGTCCTCTTCGGATCCTCATGGCTGTCGTATCGTAGCGTGTCTGCGTTGGGTTCACTGTTATTACGTTGTAATTGTGAATTTATATTCGTTCTTCCTGTAGTTTTACTCCGTGTTCTGTGATTATGACTATTTCCGAGTCTATTTTTCTTATTATCTTGCAGAATTTTAGTTTCTTTGTTCTCCATCTGTTTACGTTCAGGGTAAGGATCTTGAGGTTGGTCAATGTAACGTACGACTCGGTCCATTATTGTTTAGACATTTTTACCCATTAGGCCTTGTTTAAGGGCGTTGGTGATCACAATTTCGTCATAATCTGAGTCATATTCACACTTGAATTTTCATTTAGTTATTTTTTATACGATTTCCCTTTGCTTTGTGATTGATGGTAGAGGGTTTGAGGTTGATCCGTAAATTTTTATTTTAAATTTCTCAGTGTTGATAGGGAGTGTCTCTCTTTTATTCGCTTCTTCCAATTATTGTTCGATTACATGATGTGTTCGGACACATTCATCTCATCTTCTTCTTAGGGTTAATTTTTGGTTGTTTTTAATTCTTTTTCTTGATTTTGTTCCTGCCTGTAAATATAATAACTGTTTTCGATCCCTTATAATCTATTCTTTCTTTATTTATTTACTTTTATTCCCCAAAGCTTCCTTTTGGTTAATTCAATTTCAATAATTATTGCTATTTTGCTATTTACTTAGTTTATGGGTAACATTTATATTCATCTATATTGAGCACTCCAGTCTTGTTGAAATATAACTTCATTTCATTACGTTATGAGATGGAATTTCTGGATAGATAGCTCTAAAACTTGTGACAAAATGGTGCTATTTGTTGTAGAATTCATATTTCTCTACCAGAAAAACAACTACTCTGGCTCTGATGAAGACATGTAGCTTCATGCCATGGTAGAACAATATCTATGCTTCACAGTTAGTACCACACAAGCAGGGGGAAATGCCTCTCCAAATCTTTGTCTCACAAAGATAGAAAACGAATATCACAAGAAAATGAAAACCCACTTAAAATTCTAATTGCACTTACTTAAACTCCCGCCTCTCTGCTATGGTGACATTTTAAATTTAGACTGCAGTGATACCATGGACTCCATTAAAGATAAAGCAAGAAAAAACACCAAATTTCTGGTCAAGCTTGCTTGGTGGAAGAGTGAGATTATTGAAGCATTAATAAAAGTTTACTAATACAAAGCCTCCCCCTCCACGAAAGCCTACTATTTATAAATTGATAACTCGCTTTGCGGATGGAAGATAAGAGGTTGAAGACGACATTCGCATTGGTAAACCGTCAACTTCAGCAAGGGAAGAAACCATCAATCGTGTGCAAGTACTAATTAAAGAGGACGGTGGATTCACAATCGAAATGATTGCAGGTACATTCATCATATCGGAAGGTTTAGTTTCTTACATCTTGACCGACGTACTGAAGCCCAGTAGGCTTCTGATCGATGAGTGCTATAATTGTTGTGCCCAGATTAGCTTGAGAAGAGAATTGATCTTTCACGGCAAATTTTGAATAAGTGGGATGAAGCTCGCGAGGAATTTTTTTTTTAAAAAGATCTGTAACAGGGGATAATACTTGGATTTTGCAATATGATCCCGAAGACAAATCGCAGCCTAAACAATGACTAACAAGATGTAGAAAAGGTCCCATCAAATTCTGAATAATCAGAAAGAAAGTTAATGACCACTGTTTATGCGATATCGAGGGTGTGATAATTGTTGACTTTCTCAAAGGGCGAAGAACCATCAATGCTAGCTATTAGGAAAGTGTTTTGATAAAACTTCACAAGGGTATTGCCGAGAAGCGCCCCAGGAGAGTTGATGCCCCCCTCCCCTTTTGCAGTCATGACCTAGCCCTATCCGTCATTTTTTTGTTTCTAAACTTTACAAAACGCACGAAGGGCACTCGTTTTTCTTCTGTTGATAATGTTAAAATAGCTGTTTTAACTCTGTTTTATTCTCAGAATCTAATTTTACAGAAATGGTTTAAATGAATAGTATCATCGCTTGCAAAAGTGTTTCAACTTCATTGAAACTTGTGTTAAAAAAATATAATTTTTTTGTATTAATTCTATTCCATTTTTCTACGAACTATTTGAAGAACCCTCGTATTTATTTTGAACTCAGATATCCATGTCTTTTTTTTCAATTTGCATCATTTTACCCTTTGATCTTTAAATATCCTTCTAACTGTTATGGGTTATATTTTTAAACTTAAAGCTACATTGAACTCCCCAGCAAATTCAGAAGATTTTTTCTGTGATTTTGTAGTGAAGCTGTGGTGGTGTAGGGACCATATCCTAAGATGGAATAATACACTTAAAAAAACCCCTAAAACTGAGCACTTTAAAGTTTTATTAACTCTTATAATGAGTTCATATCGAACCAAAATAACATTTGATGTAAGGGAATCCTAATAGATAAGTACTCTCTAAAGAGTATTAGCTCTCTTTTGGGAAAAGTCTGAAAGGAAAGTGGTCAAATGACAGGTTATTTGTTCCCTAAGTTCGTTAGACCTGTGCAAGCCATGCAATGTTACAGCTAATTATACAAAATACAAAAATAATAGCGAGTGCCTAACGAAGCTGACAGACCCCTTAAAAATGAAAGTAACTTATGCGGAGTACTTAGGAGCAAGAGCTCCGAAACTAAGACCATCATTTTCATGAAATTTAACCCTCGACCCAAAAGGTAATTAGTCAATTTCCTCTCAGTAAATGCCGTCTACATTATAATATAATATAACTTATAACATTAAAAGAATTAACAATTTAGTCATATTTATTCCATATTGATGTTATTTTCGTAATCACTTCTTTATTTAAATGACTAACTAAGTCATTGTTTTCTTTCCTTTAACGCGAGAAACTTTATTACCGTTTAAAAAAGAAAAAAAGGAATATAATAAGTTTGGTTGTATAATTACAAAAATCGGTGTAAAAGATTGCAGGTAAAGATTACAATAACATTTCCTATCTATATTTAATTTAAATTAAATTAGGTAATACTTCAGATTCGGGAGGCACGGTTGGTGGCGCTGTTAGTAGGCTACAATTTTGGGCTACAATATATCTCTTATGACGTAAAACAGTAGCTTCAGATGTGACCAATCACGGTGTTATATTTTTTTTGTTGTTTTGGGGATTTGTAACTTTTAGTCTGTATTATTTACTAAATATCTGCGCCTCTGCTCGTTTATAGTTTTTTTCTAAGTTAGGTAAGGTTTCTTGATGTCTTTTATTGTTTTCTGTTTTGTTTTCGTATTTTTTGTTTGCTGCGAACGATAACAGCTTCTTACTGGCAACGTCGTAGCTTATAAATAGGACCCGTTTTGCAAATGTTTTTGTTTCGTTATGGAATTTTCGTGCTCTCCGTGTGCTTCTTGGTTATTCGAATTCGGCTTTAGTTTGTATAATCGCGAAAAACTTTTAGATTATCTAGAGGCGCATAAACTAATCAAGAAACCTAAAAGTAAGTATTGTTTGTTATTAGGTTCGGTTAGGTTTTTCTACCCTTAAAAAGCTGTTGGGGGGAAAAAAACAGTAAATTCAAGGGGACTGCTCGTGGGGAAGATATCACTACGGGGCGACCACCCTGCGATGATCCTGAGTTTCAATCAATTGGGGGGTATGGGGGTGCGCAGCCCCTTAGTATATACTCATATACAAAAAAATATAACGCCGTAATTGTTCACATCTGACGCTACCGTCTGACGTCATAAGACATATATTGTAGCCCAAAATTGTAGCCTATAAACAGCGCCACCTACCGTGCGCCCCGAAACTGAAGTGTTACCTTAAATTAATCGATGAATCAAAAGATAAATTGTTTTATGAGCAGGGAAGTAAGAGATATGGTAGCATTTGGCAATTATTGAAGGATTTTTTTTCCAGACGCCACCATGTCCTTAATTAAATATGGAAGCTTAGCTGTTAAATGACTTTAATCTTGTAAAAAAAAATTAATATAGCTTTTTTTATTTTTGTAAGAATTAATATATCTTTAATTAAAGGCAAGCCATATACGATAAAGTGAACTCCAAAGACTTCAATTCCTTTTATTTTCGAAGGCCCTAAATATGAATTTATTCTATCGAAGAAATAATAAAGAATATCTTATTAGTTGTTTGCGTATAATTAAAAAAAAATTCGAAGATACATTAATTTATTATTGTCGAATAAATTAATGTAAGTATAATGTACAAATTTAAAGTTATAAAGATGCCATTTTATTACTTACGCACCATATAGTAAAATACGAAGTAATTCACACATATTAACAAATACACATTATTACCATACATATTTATGAATAATATTATAAATTCTAAAAAAAAATATTAAATATTTTAAATATATAAATCTATGACGGCTTCTTTACACTTTTGGGATACATGTTCATTCCTTCTCTGCCTTATTTCTGTCTTCTTTCTCTCTCTTCTCCCTCTTCCTTCTCGCATCTTTAGTCTTTCTCTCTTTCCCATCTCTCACATCTCTCCCATCACACTTCGCCTCTCTCAACTCTCCGACACTCTATATCCTCTTTCTATCACCTCTATCTACCCCCTCACTCTATATCCCCCTTCTCTCTCTAGCCCCCCATATCTATTCCTCTCTCTCTATCCCCACTATATTTATCTTCTGTCTCTCTAACCCTCTATTTCTATCCTCTCACTCTCTTTATACCTCCTCTCTCTCTAGTCTCCCCTTTTTTATATCTTCTATCCTCTATCTCGCCTCTCTTTCCTTTCTCTGCCCCATCAATCTCCTCTTTCACGCTCTTTTTTTTCTTTTTCTTTCTCTTATTCCATTTCTTTTTATCTTCTCTTTTTCCCTTTCTCCTTCTGTATCACTCTCTCATTTTCTTTTACTCTCTTTCTCTCTCTCTCTGAGCGCACGAAGTCGATCATTACGATAACTCTGCAATTCTTAGTGATTATCATCAATATAATCCATTTAAACCATGGTCGCCTAGACAACAACAACCAGTGGTCTTTGCCTCGAAACATTAGTTCCCTGTATGTCTCCCCCTCCTCCCCCAGTAAGTAGAGACCCTTAGTATTAATTCCGCCCCGTTCTTGCCAACCTTTGTCAATTTAAGAACCAATAACAGTTCTTCCGCCCTTCTCGTATTTGACATCCTTATTTTAATAATCCAGCTTCCGAAAGTTCAGTTATGATTATCGATTACCGCTATGATTTCGGCCATTCTTAATGTGGTAATTATATTTGGCGGAATCAAACACAAGGCGAATAAGTCATTTTTAAACTGTAGCCTGATTTTTAATAGGATTTATCGTAGATGCTAAGCCTGACATTTCAAACGGAATTCATAATTAGGAAAGTGGAACAAATTATTCTTTTGTGTTTTGTAGGTTTTTTTTAGTTGTGTTAACATGGGTTATGTAAGAGATTTTAAATAAAAAGCATTATCTTTATGGTTATGAGTATATTATCAAATGTTCCGAGAATTGGTTAGCTTTATATCATAATCAATTATAATTATAGTTGTTCACTGAAAAGAGTGCCACCATAGCCTTCTTGTTGGATAAGGATAGTAGACGTGGGCTAGCCTCGTATTAACGGGTGTCAGGAGATGGCTTCTAGCCTCGCACTTGACTACGTTTAATCTCTTGACCAACATCCTTCGAAATTTTGATACTAACTTAGTATATCAACAAATTTCACCTTTAAAACTAATCACCATTATCTTCAACATCAACAACGTCCTTAACAGGCTTAACAAAATGTAGTATCTACGTGCATCAATGCCACAAAAGCACCCTACTCATTTCCCCTATCTATGCCTTACTGAGCGCAAAGCCATCTTTCCCCCATCCCTTCTGAGGCACAAATGAAACCAAGCAAGGCCACATTAAATGAGAAAGACCTATAGTTCTATAGTTCCATAATATTATGTTATACTATATATTTCTAATAAACAGTACACCTATAGTTCTATAATTCCATATACTATCGGAGGAGAATCTAAAACGTTTCCGAAAAATGTGGATTAACAAATAACTACCCAGAAAGCATCGCAGTTGAATTGACAATCTTGTGACTACGTGACGATACGATGTTTATGAAGAAGAGGCGATTTGATGGAGTAGCGAGGATGAAACAGAAGTGTTTAAAAAAATATATATTTGAGAGATATGGAAGAATAGTGAAATCTTCGATGCTTGAATACACCCTCACACACCCAAACGGGTGCTCATTATATACTACTGTGTTTTCCCCGGTAAACCATCAAGTCACCTCTTCTTCATGCATATCACAACACATCGCAACACATCATAGCACATCTTAACAAATCATAATACATCGCAACACATCATAACATAATAACACATTTTAACAAATCATAACACATGTTTAACACAACATAAGAGATCTTAACACCACTCAAAATATTATAACACATCTTAGCACATCATAACATATGTTAATACATTATAACACATCTTAACACATCTTAAAACATCGTAACAACGTCGTAGAAGTTTATTGATTGGTGTACCCTTTTTTCGTTGATTCGCATTTTCCGGGAGCATTTTGGATTCCCTCGATTGTTAATATAGCACCATATAGTACCATAGAGTAGAGTGTAGCACGAATAAAACCAACACTTATTTTCCGGTTCAGCTCTTGTGCCTCACCCCTGAGGGTGTGAGAACCAATTGCATCTGAGATTTGTCACGTGCCTTCCAGTCCTCAACACTGCAGGCGCTCTGTCTAAACTGTTGAGCTTGAACAAGTTCTAGAGAGTTGCGAGACTGCAGAGGTACGAAGCATCAGTTAGTCTCTTCGCGAAACTAGTCGAGCAATGTACCACACCTTCAGTTCACCCAACTTCACCAATATCATTGGAAAAAGAGCTTCTAAATACTCTCATCTATCAGTAAGCCCACAGGAAAATAAAAATGTGCTTCTACACGCTTTTGCTCTTATTATGGCCCTTTTAAAGGAATTTTAGAAACCAATTTTTTATTTTCCTGCAGGAGAGTTTGCGATATTCTCATATACAATAAATCCATTGTTTGTAAAGGATTGATTGCCAATAAATGTATTTTAATTGTTTGGCACACGAGAAATTATTTCCTGTTTGTACGAACTAAGTTACCCCCCCCCCCATTGGGCCTCACAGCCTCCCAATCATATATATATATATATATATATATCAAATGCGCATTGCAAGCTAACATACCATATAAGGCTAGAATGGCTATATAGGGGCAAACTCGACCAGAAGGAAAATGAAATACTGCGCGGTAAGGAATCCTTGCTTCCCTCCTCAAGTGAGGAGCGATTTATTTATTTGATTTGGCAAAATAAAGCAAAACCAATGGAGGCATGTATAGTAGGAATTTTCCGACCTATCCCCCCGCCATCCAACTCATCTAGCACAACCCTGCAACCAAACTTATCTAGCCACCTAAACCCTCTAGGATCCCAGTGCAAGGAAACCTATCTAGCAACCCCTGCAACCTATGTAGGAATACATCCTGCAACCAAACCTAACTAATACCCCCTCTGCAATCAAACCCCATCCATGGACCATCTGCAACCAAACCTATTGATAAACCCACCGGCGTCCAACCCCATGTAGCAGCCCTCTGACAACCAAACCTAATTATGACCCCCTTACAACCAAACTTAACTAGTGCCCCTGCTACCAAACTTATTTAAGACCCGCTTGCAACCAAACTTAGCTAGGACTCCTGAAACGAAACTTAGCTAAGAACCCCCTGCAACAAAACTTATCTAGTACCCCTGCAATCAAACCTATTTTAAGACCCCCCTTGCAACCAAACCTAGCTAGGACGCCTTTGCAACCAAACCTACCAAACGTCCCAACCATCCAGCAAAATGCATAAATAGTAAATAATACCAAAGAGCAAAAACACAAACCAGTATTAGTCATTTTTCTCAAATGATTCCTAATCTGAAATAATCGCTCCTTATTCACAAGGTCACCGTCTCTCCTTATTTCCTACCTCCCCTTCCCCCCAGAAATCCTCAGCTTGCCTAAAACTACCCCATACTCGCCATAAGGCGCCTCTCTCCCTCCATCGAAGACCCTTCACCCAATACATAGCTATTTCAGGCCCGAGGAGCCTCCCATAAACTCCTGCTCCTTACCTAATTCCCTCCACTCAACGCACACCTATTTCAGGCGTCTAGGAAATAACACCCACTTGGACACATCCAAACCTCCACCCACACTTGTCTCGGACCCATATTAAAAATTCCCTCAATTTGGACATTATAAAAAATGACCTCCGCTTATGGAACAAATAATTACTTTTTTCCATTTATTGCATCAGACGAAGTGGTGTGGCCGAGTGCAAAACTCGGAATTCTTCTTCTTTTTTTACCTTATTATTTATCAGTTCTAGTCCTGAATAAGGGATAAAAGTTAGGTCTCTTTAATGAGGTTCTCTATCTGTTGGCGAGCTGGCTGAAGGCTGGCTGAAGGCTGGGTGGCTATTTATAAGAGCCACCGAAGAAGTCATGTACTCGGCCATGAGATCCGCCTTCTTTGTGGAAACTGCATATTTTGTGTATGCACCCTTCCTGAGAACTACACTGCACATTTTCACTTACCCTCACTTTATCCCCTTTATGAACCTCATGAAATGTCTATTAAAGATGTTCTAGCTGGTTTTCACTTCCTTCTTATAATAATAATAATAATAACCAGAGCAAAGAGCTTTTCTATAGACCAATGGTGGTCGAAAAAAAAACTAAATAACGTATGAACGACTTTAAAAAATGGCAAAGAGTTTGTTATTCTGCTGTAGTTTCTGTAGAAGCGCAGGATAGAGAGAGAAAACTCCACATAGGAATATTGCCCTGTATAAAGATAAATGTAACAAGAAAATCATAAGATAAACAAACGTAACATTTATACATTTACCATACAATAATTTGAGACCGTAGCATTATATCCTGCATTTCTACTAATTGTATCCTATTGATTTCCAATGACTTCGATTTCTTTCCAAATGAGTTAAACACTTGAGAAATTTTCCAACATATAGTTTACCCGTGTATATAGGTACATAATATGAATTATTCATTTAAGAAACTTTCTCGATATATAACGTTTGTTTACTCTCTGACGTCAACCTGGTCGCCTTGGCAACGCGCCATTTCGTCAAGAATATATACAGGTACATCAAAATTTTGAGTTATTTTAGAATTTTTCAGGAATAATTCGGTGATTGACTCACATTGGGTGTAGCACTGTGTTAGCAATACATCACGATGAAAACCGTCTTCTTTTGTCAACTTATTGATAATAAAATGGTTGGTTAATTTGTTAACGGCTCGACTATTGGAAGTACCGGAAAGAAGTGTCGCATTTCTTTGACCAAAAGTTAAAAAGGCAAACCAACTAAAAGTTACACTTTATAAGGTTTATTCACGTAACTGGGAGTTAGTTGAATTCCTCATTTAGTTGATTCTAATCGTGTTTATGGTTTGCGCACATCAATAGCCCATGGAAGACGAAAAATTTAAAGAATCATATTCGCCCGTGCATCCTGTATTAATTTCACAGAGGCAGCAATGCAACAAGTGCAATGAAAAACATTTGCATTGTTTACCCTGAGAGAGTAAGTCTTCACAAATGCCAGAGATGGTTTTCGAAATTTAGAAAAGGCGGCTTTGACATTTCTGATGGGGATCGATCAGGAAGACCCACTCTTCTGGATGACAAACTTTTGAAAGCTAAGTTGAAGAAGATCCTCGTCAATCCATCAAAGAATTATCTCAGAGACTTATTACACTTTGGTCCACTCTTTAGGAACATCTTAAAAAAACTTGAAAAGGTGTATAGAGAGGGTATTTAGGTGCCTCATGAACTGTCGCCAAACAATAAAACATTGCGTTCAACAATTAGCAATAATCTGCTTTTAAGGAATGGAAAAAAACGCCTTTCCTCGATAATGGAGATGAAAAAGGGATCGTCTTTAACACTAATAAACGATGGCTTTCCAAGAATGAAACCGCAGTGCCAACACCTAATCAAAATACGACATTACTTTCCGGTATCCCTAATAAAAGTAACAGAATCACCCAACAACGAAGGCAATAGTGCTCGCTTTTGGAGTGAAAAGGATAAGAGAAGGGCTAAGGAAGAAATAGTTAAATGGGAGAGAATCATGTTAATTAAGCTAAATATGAGGCACTTATTTATTAAAAGAGAATATTTAAGAGGTTCCAACCTGTCGTTAGATAGTCAGTAGTAAAGAGTGGAATAGTGCCAACTGACCTTAATTATGATAATAGAACAGTCTGGAATAGCTGCCAAATGGCCTTGAAGATGCCAATTGAAGATAATTATGAAGAGGTTCCATCTGATCGAAAGAATGACAGTAACAGAACGCGTGTAATTAATGCCAGGTATGATGTCACTAGAAGAGTGTCTGGAAAAGGCGCCAACATGCAATTATTGTGCTTTAAATCAGTCTTGGTTAGCTGCCAACTGACTGTTAAGGCAACTGGCTCTGAAAATGCTTTAATAATGCTTGTAAAAGATGTGCCAATTGAGAGTAAGAATAGCACTACAAAGAGTCTGGAAGAAGTACCAACGATCCCTAAGAATACCACTAGAAGAAAATAACAAAGAAGTGCAAAGTAACCTTTAGGATGACACTAAGAGTCTGAAGGGTCTACAGGTTATTCCTAAGGATGCCAATAAAAAACTGCATGAAAATGGTGTCAGCTTGGATTAAGGATGCCAATAAAAGCAAGCTAATAAAAGACGCCACATGTTCCTGAGAAGGCCATTAAATAGTGTGCAACAGGTACAACTCGGCTTAAGGATACCACTAAAAGATCATGTAAAAGAACTGCCACCTGGTTGTAAATAGACCGTAGAGGCCATGGAAGAGGTTCCAACTATGCCTAAGGATGCCACTAAAAAGCGTGTGGAAGAGGTCGTAACTGGGTCTAAGGATGTCAATAGAAGAAAGTTAAGAAGATGAGCCACCCTGTTTCTTAGGAGGCCAAATGGTCTCAAATACGCTGGTAGAATAAAATCTTAAAGAGGTGCTAATGGGAAGTAGTGCCTTGTGACCTTTCCACGACACTAGCGTGCTGGCATTGCTTCACCCACATTTCCTGACCAGTCTCCGCTTCAATGGGCCATGGCCATATTTGGAATACCCCACTTTGCATATGCCTTTTGGCACATGGCGTCCCATCCATCTAAATGCAGACCTTATGCAGAAAGGCTTAATAAGGCGTCTCAAATGCGACCCATCCATACAAAAATATTTCAATTTTGTAACGTTTCATTGTTCCTGCATACATGAATATATATTAAATTAGCCGTAGCCGAAAGTCTCCTATTTCGTCTACTCGGTGGTTAGGGAATCTTCCATACACTCACACTATCCCCAACTTTACCATTTTCGTTCCGAATCTGTACTCGTTATTTGTCGCTTCTTAAAGTATCGAAACAATGCGCAGAAGCCAAACCGAATGCTAGGATATATTTAACTTTCAAATTGCAAGATATAATCCTGCCACTATACAAAGCGCTCCTGCGCCCACACCTCGAATATGCGGTTCAATTTTGGGCTCCCTACCTAAACAAGGATATAGCGCAGTTAGAAAGAGTGCAACGTCGGGCTACTAAACTAGTTCCTGGAATCAGAAACAAACCGTACGAAGATAGACTCCACTCATTAAACCTACTATCACTTGAAAGTAAACGATTACGTGGACAGTTGATCGAGGTATTCAAAATCTTAAAAAAGGATTTACTAATATTGATTACCAACTATTGTTTGAGATGGACGCAAGGGCCAACACACGCCAAAATGGTTTCAAATTAATAAAGAAGCGCTTTAACTCTACCATAGCTCAAAATTACTTCACGTTTAAAATCACGCAAACGTGGAATAGCCTGCCCCACCGTGTAGTACAAAGCACGTTAGTTAATATGTTCCAAAACCGACTTGATGAGTACTTCAATAGTGTAAATATAAGGTAGTAGGAGCGTAGAGGAAAACGTCATCCATAATAAGGAGTAAAGGAATAAAATAAAATGATGAACAAAAAGATGCCAACGACGTCCTCCTACGTGGCATGGAGTGAATGTGAACTCCATTTTTCTTATTCTGTCTGCCCTATACCTATATTATTTTCATCACGTAATTTCCTACCCCCGCCCCCCTCCTGTTCGGAGGATCGTGTAAGTGCATTTGAGGGATGACTGAACCTGCATGTCAAAGTCAAAGGCTACACATGTAGATAAGTGTGTACCGTAGAATTGAAATAGAAACTCCCCCCCCCAAAAAAAAACCAGCATGTCAAATAAAAAAAAAGCTAGACACTAACGTTAGAAAGTGGTAGCTTAACACCGTCTGTAAGCGGATTAACCTTGAGCGGACCTTAAGGTCTTTGCTGGCTCTTATTTCTGTAGTTCTGTAGTACTGTTACTGTTTTTGCCACTACTACAGTTCCTAATACTACTTTTATTGTTGATATTAATATTACTATGACCACCACTATTGCTGCTTTTATTACTACCACTGTTATTACAACCAATACTATTAATAATACTATCACATTTACTGCTAATCCCAATGCTGCTGATACTATTCTTACTTCCACTACCGCAACTGATGATACTACAACTACCGGCACTACTGATGAGCAGAGGGGATTGTAGTGTGGGGATGAAGGCACCGGAAGGCTAGACTCGAACATGGGGAGAGGGGGTCGGGAGGAACAAGTGAGCCATTCGGCAGATAAAAAGGTTAATCAAAAAGTCCCCGGAAATGGATGTGAAAGAAAAAGGTTCCATTATCCGTCAATTTATCATCTATATATATATATATATATATATATATATATATATATATATATATATATATATATATATATATATATCATTGAAGGCGTCTGCGAATTTACCATAAAATTCATTATAAAAGTAGTAACGAACGAGGGCAGGAAACTATGTACTTCACTGAGCAAAACAAAATATTTATTGGCCTGACGCGTTTCGATGCACACCTGTATCATTATCAAAGGTTGGTATTTGTAACTTAAAGATAAGATAAGATAAGATGGATAAAGTTAGAATGTGTAGAGAGAGTGAGATAGGATAGATAGAAATTAAAGTGTGGTGTGTGTGTGTTAATGTGTGCAGGATGATATGTGAAGATGATAGAGATTTGTGCCAAGTTGCGTGGCTAACGCTTTCGTTTTTCTTTTATTTTTGTTACATTTTTGTGATGCATTATTATTTTCACCCATTGGAGCCTTGGTTTTCTTTTGCTCAATAGAGCGTTTGTATCATTTTTTTTATTATTATTACTATTAATGCTATTATATAAATAGATTTATGTATATATATATATATATATATATATATATATATATATATATATATATATATATATATATATATATATATATATATATATATATATATATATATATACATATATATATATATATATATATATATATATATATATATATATATATATCTATATATATATATATATTTTTTGTCAGTAATTACTTTTAGTTCTTCATCGGAATTCTCATTCGGGTTGTATAGTTGGTAGTCGCAATCGGTTGTCCTTTTTAGATGTTGCATTCCTGGTAGTTACTTATATGTACTATAGTTTATTAACTATAGATTAGAGTGACGTTTATTAACGTTTTTCTCAGGTTACCGTCGAAGCGTTGTTTATATTGCGTACAATGGATTTGGTCTTCTTGTACGATGGTTTGGTTTATTATATTCTGTGGAATCGTATTTTTAATCTTTTCCCAACAGCTTTCTTGCTCTTTTTGTATGACTATGTTTATGGGTTCTATAGTAGATCTGCGGTGGAGTTCTTCTGCTGGTATGTAATCTAGTCTTCCTGTGTTTGTTATGAATCTAGTGGCTTGATTTTGGACTCTTTGGATTTCGAAGTAACTTAGTGTTTTCAATGGTACTATTGAGTATAGGAGCTTAGGTTGTACTAGGGCCAGGTATAGTTTTATTTTATTTTTGGTTGAAAGTTGTCTGAATATGTATAGTGCTGATAAGGTTGATTTTGCTTCTATGATTTTTTGTGGTAGGTGACTTGTATAGCCTGTCAACGTTAATTTTAGTCCGAGGACACGTCCTTCTGTTTAGAAAGGATATGCCTCTCCATCTACGCGTACAGTATTTTTTTCCTCCTCTGTTCATTGGAATTAGTTTGAACTTATCCTTGTTAGTTTTTATTTTATTCCTTTTCTCGTAATCATTTAGGTTTTTCATTTGTATTCCTGTTCTTAGGGCAATGTCCTTGGGGTTTTTCCTATCGCTGGTCACTATCTTAGTGATATCGTCCGCTAATTGTATGTACATCGAACTTTCATTAGTTAGATGTGGAAGGTTCCTGGTATACACTGTGTACAGCGTTGGGGAGAGGCAGCCTTCCTGTGGGACACCCGTTTGCAGATTGATTGCGTCGCCCGTTTTGCCGTCTATCTGCAATATCGCTTTCCTCTCGTCAGATAGCTGCAGAGTGTTTTGCAGAAGTTTATTTCCAGGTTAAGGTTGCAGATTCTGGCTTTTAGGCTAGGCAACCACACTTTGTCAAAGGCTTTGGCAACATCACGAAGTACAATGTCAACTCTGTTGCCTCATGCTGTTTCAGTAGCAATTTTTTCAGTTATGATTGCTAGCGCAGTGTCTGTCCCTCGCTTGTTCCGGAACCCGTGTTGTTGTGGGTTGTATAGGTTGTTTACGTTAAGGTGGTCGATCAACCTTTCGTTAAGGAGCTTTTCTATGACTTTGTCTAGAAATTCTAGGAGCGAGATAGAACGGAATCTTCCGACTTGATGTTTCGGTTTGCCAAGCTTCAGCAGGAAGATCATTTTTGCCGTTTTAAATGCTAGGCAGGCATTGAAGATCTTCACTACCGATTTGTGCACATTATCTGGGGCATTAATTAGGTGAGCTTTGGATATCCCACTTTGTCCTGGAGCCTATTGTTTAAATGATTTTAATGCTGTCAGGTATTCATTCATAGTAAATGGCTTTCCTTTCCCCAAGGGATTGTCTCTTTGTTCGTCGACGTTTCTAAACGGTATAATATGTTCACGTTGTGTTGCCAGGCTACGTATGATTTCTTCCACATAGTTTTGGTCTAAATCTTAATTTTCTTCAGGTAAAATAGAAAATATTTTCTTTCAATGAGTTCGGAAATGTTCGTGTAGTTCTTCATTTTGCTCTACTTTCTGGTTCTGTGTTTTCAGGCTTATTTTCTCTTTTGGCTGTGATCCGCGTAATTTCCTGAATTGTCTCCAGAATACCCTTGGATCCTTTTCTATCTCCATCTTACCTATTATGTTATCCCAGAGCCTGCCTGAATTTTCCTTGATGAGGGTGTCTATCCTCCTTCTAATTATTATAATACTTCTGTACTTTTGCATCGTATTTCCCGATACCCTGATTTCATTTATTACATTTTGAAATGCATCCATTTCATCTTGGATCTCTTGGGTCCATCTAGGTGCAGGTATGGTTCTGTATTCTATTGTTGGGATGTTTAAATTATCCGCTTGTCTGATTTCACTGATAATTAACTCTAGTTAGGCATCTATTTCCTCTTTACTTTGTTTGTTAAGGAATCCGGTTTCTACTGTGTTTAAGTATTGTTTGAATCCATCGCAGTTTGTTTTGCTGGTTGCTTTTCTGTGTGATATTTTTATTTGTATGGGCGAAGTTGAGATGGTGGTAATTATGCTTAAATGATCGGAGGGAGTTGCGGGGCCTGGCTGTGTGTGGTGATATAGAATTGAAGTTTTGATTAGTTAAAATAATATCTGGGGTAGTCGAGGCTCGGGCTGTGAGATAAGTAGGGAAGTCAGGTCCTTCTCTGTTTAGTAGGCCTCTTTGCATTAGGAGTTGTAGGGTTTTTCCCGTTCCGTTTGTATGGGTTGTGTACCCTTCTTCCCTGCACCTTGCGTTAAGGTCTCCGGCTAGAAAGGTTGAGGCTTGTGTACGGAATAGCTTGATGAAATTTGGTATCGGTAGGTACAAGCGTCTTGGGGGTTGGTATGCCCCGGCTATGACCAGGTCACCTATAGTCATTTTTATTTTCACAGCTAAAAATGATTCATCTAGCTCTTTTATTTCTGTAAAGTGTATACCTTTTTTAATGCCTAGGGCATCTCCGTCATATAATGACTGTGAGTGATTGGTTGTTATGAATTTATAGTTGGAGATTCTTATTATTTCTGTATCTGTGGATATGTCATGTTCTGTTAGGATTATTAGGTTTGGATTTTCCTTTCTTACTATGTTGGAGTAGATTAAGCGTTTTTCCTTCCAATCGTTAACATTCAAGGTGAATATTTTAAGCTTACGTTGATACGTGTCCATTGCTGTTTATATTTGCTTGTGTTTTCTACCTGACTTTGTTTTTTTTGGTCTGCCTGGGGATCGAGTGCGTCCATTTCTTTTCTTTTTAAATTCACCGCACGAGATGTTGCTGCATGAATCTAGGGCGATGAATAACATGCCCTGTTTCAGTGCATTGTGAACTTCCGTTTCGTCTGCGTCTGCTTCGTATTCCCATCTAAATTTACCTTTGACTAGTCCGTCGGCTATTTCCTTCTGCTTGTATTACTAAGGAATGGGGTAAGCATGAGATCCTTAAATTTTGATGTTGAAGTGTTGGGTGGTCATTTTTTATTTTTGTTTTTCTGAGGTCACTTTTGTGCTTTCTTCTTCTGATTCGGTATCCATTTCACTTTTGTCTTCTTCTTCTTCTACTTGGATAGTAGTGTCCTTTGGAGTCATATTTATTTTTTACAACTCATTCGAGGGTGGGTTCTCCGGGAACCACTTTTTGTTAGTCCGTTTTTCTCAAGCATGGTGTTGAGTTTAGTTGTATATGAACCTGGGCTCGCCATGTTGACAAAGTGTGCATGCATTATGCACATAATTAAGTCGGGCTTTATGGTGCCCTCGATATTGACCGTTGTCGTCTGTGCGGTGGGTGCAGAGATGCTTCCTTTAGCTGTTGCTGCAGCGTAGGTAGTGTTTTTTCTCCATTCTTTCTCTGTGTTGATTTCGGCTTTCTTCTTCCGAATTAGTTGCTTTTTGACTGGGCATGACATAACCAGAGTTTTATGTCCATTTCCGCAGTTTAAGCATTTTTTCTCTGTGCTTCTGCACTCATCCTACCTGTGTTCCTGGCTTGAACATTCAGAGCAAGCTTTACCTTTGAAGGTACATTCCTTGGTTGGGTGCTAGTCTAGCGCGTAGCATGTGAAGCACACTTGCACTGACACGAATGTTTCCCTTTCTATCTGGTCAGGGGAGATTTTCGTGTAAAATGCTAAAAATCCTTGTTTGGTGGCTATCTTTGCGATCTCTGTCGATCGGAAGATCACTTTAAAGACGTGGCTATGATCCTCTCCATTCTGGTCCTTGAATTTTATTACGTCTTCGACCTTTGCCCATTCTTGCTCTTTCTAGTTCTTTTTTTATCTCTTGGGCTGTATGTTTACCCACCCATGGGTCAAGACGCTGGCATTTTACTGATCTCTTTGTTTGTAGGTCAGGCGGCGTCCGGGGTGCTAGTCCTATTTTGCTGAGTTTCTTGGCTGCGCTCTCACTCAAAAGGAGATCGAGGTCTTTCTCCGTGTCGCAAAGCGCCACGTAGCCATTGTATTGGTCTTTAAGTCGTAGAAGGACCACTCCTATATCCGAATATATGCTCTTCAGCGTCTGTTCTCGGGAGGGTTTCTCCCGGCCGGGGAGGATGCGAAGGAGAACCCTCTTCTCTCCTTCTCGGTCATCCATTGCGGCTGGGTTGATGTCTCCTTCTCAAATGGGTTCTGGATGTTCGTCGCTGTATTTCCCTTACTGTTAGGTCCGATTCTTCGTTTTGTAAGGGTTTTGAGAGCTTCTCCCTCCTCGTTGCAAGTAAGTTTCCATGAACATTAACTGCCGGATGGAATGGATGAATGATGGTGGGTGAACCCGAGGAGGCCCCTCAGACGGGTGAAAAGTGGCGGACTTAATCATGGTTGGTGATAGAGTCAACTACCACCGCCCGGAGGTGCCGCCTCGTCTGGAGTTTGGTTATCGATGCTGCTTCTAACTTACATTGGGACGGTTACATGTCCCCCTGTCGTCCTGGCCGGAAACTACCCTTAGAGATTAGAGCGAAGCTTTCAGCATC
Organism: Ceratothoa steindachneri; assembly: GCA_963969495.1. NCBI lineage: Eukaryota > Metazoa > Arthropoda > Malacostraca > Isopoda > Cymothoidae > Ceratothoa > Ceratothoa steindachneri. Next base: position 127,091,748 of record OZ018330.1, on the reverse strand, counting down.
GCCTCGTAACCGGGTGGTCTCTTCCGTAGAGTTCTACAGTGGGCTAATCCTCAAACCTGCTTTCCTTTACGTCTCCAATTATGTCTATCAAAGTAGACCGACATAGTTGGAGCGAGACTAGCTGAATGGCAGTTGAGTTCATTTCCGCTCCCTTGCCCCGATAAGAGGGCCACGGGGTGGATTAGCCAGACATGGGTCGGCTATATGTGGCTCCGTAAATAATCTTCGAATTTTGCAATCCCCGTGGGGAAAAAGTGTGGCAAGTTCACGTTTTTGGCTGGCTTTTCCTTCCCTTTCCCGCCTTTGCCTGTGATAAACTTCTTCGGAGAGCTTGAGAAGAGATCCGTGTCGTATGATGAGTCTACGATGAGTGATGTCTGTCTATGTGACTACTCTATGTATTCTGTAACTTAAAGAATTGTTCCTGTCATTCCGATATATAAATGAGGTTGGAGCTCACAGTCTCCCATTTTGCAAGTATATTCGTATATTAAATGACTTCTCTGCTTAGGTGTTTGGTAAGATCCTGGGGTCTTTTTCATGATAAGGTTGGATGTGTGTTTGTTATTGTAGTAGATTATGAGTGATACATTATTTTCGTTTTATGTTGGTTTTACTTCTCTTTTTATAATTTCTTTTATTACTTTTTCATCCGATTTGTATTTTGTGCTCATAATTTTCTAGTAGTATAGGTTAATCGTGTTTCTTTCGTCTTGCTGATTGGTACTGCCCCTGGGTAACGTACACCATCTTTCTATCTTCTTACGTATAACGGTGTGTATCTCACCGTTTTTAAAGCCGTTATTTACGAGTACTTGTGTAGTAAGTTCGAGTTCTTCGTGTGTTTCTTTCCATGTGGAGCAATGGGTGAAATCACGGTTGATGTAGGAATTTATTACACTTTTTTATAACTGGTCGGGACATTCACTTTTTTCATTCATGCAAAGACCTGGATTTGTTTCTTTTACGTAAACCTGGTAGTTATTTTATCGTTATGCTTAGTGGTTAGGGTATCTAAGAACGGAAGTTGGTTATTTTCTATGGTGTATTTAAGTGAGGATCAGTTCTTAAATTCCTTAGGAATTTGTAATTCCTGAATTTCTTCTTCTGTTTGTATATTTATGTATATTTTGTCTACATATCTGCAGTAAATATGTGGTTTTGGCAACATTGAAAAGACTAGTTCTTACACGCTTCCCATGTAAAAGTTTGCGAAGAGTACTCAGAGGGGAGAAACGATTGCAACGTCGTCGGTTTGCACGTACAGATCGCCTGTTGCTCCATAGAAGGGGGCTTCCGTAGTGCAGATTAAGAGGAGTTCTCTCTAGGCATTTCTCGGTATGCTAAGAGGGAGGGGGGGATCACTTGAGTTGTATATTCTTTCTAAGAATAGGTCTATAGGTTCATAAGAATTCAACATCCATTAAGCCCATGATACTTTTAGGGGTGGTGGACCGGATAAATCAATGAAATCTGCAGAAGATTTCGGACTATATTTGGTAGGCACGAAAGGGGTGAGGATCTTATTTAGGAACTTACCAAGTTCATAAGTCAGAGTAGGTATTTGGCTTATTATAAGTCGTAGAGGGTTGCCATTTTTGTGTGTTTTTACATTACCATAGGCGTATCTGGGAGCAAAGTCCCCGATTATTTTCGTTAATTTTATATTTCCTGCTTGGCTATTAATGCGGGCGATGGTTTTGTTCAAATTCTTTTTTAAGTCTTCAGTGGTGTTTCTTGTGATTTTTTTAAACTTCGTTCCATCGTCAAGATAGTGTCCATTTTGGCAAGGTATTCTTTTTTAAGGAAGATGACGAAGGTTGAAGCTTTATCGGTTTTTTCTAAATCGAATATCAAGAAGCCTTTTGTATAAGCTAACGTTTAACTTTAACAGAAAACGGGAAATGTGAATTTAACCGCAGATCTTCGCTCTCCCTAATATTTTTGATAAATGAACAATATCGTTATACTCGTATATATTGTCGAAGTATGGCTAAGTGTACGGGAATATGCGCGCACAGGATCTAAGTTAGGCTAAGCAAGGCGAAAACTGTTATTGTTCTTAGAGTGCGATTTTAATAGATAGCGGCAGCTGCGTGACCAATGAATATACCAAACACAACGACAAAAATAGATTTTAATACACACTAAATAAAAAGCATAAAAATAAATATGGATATATATATATATATATATGGGTACATGAATAATACGGAATTAGGTTCCCAATACTAATGGTTATAATGGCAGATTTAGGGTAGTGAGTGATTTAGATCCTTTGAACCTCGAGAGTAAAGTAACGCAAAGTTGGGGGAGGTCTTGGTGACCTTGATTACTCACGGGGGGTAGCCACAAACCAGCAGCAGGGGGGGGGCTACTTTTTCGAACTTGTGTTTTGTGAGATGCAGGCATCTTCTCCTCTAGAGGTCACCGGAGTAACCTCGAAGGGGAGGGGGATGACTTCTCCACACTCGGCTTGAGCGATCTAATGGGCCTCTTGTCTTCAAGAGGTCACCAAAAGAACTTCGGAGGACCGCTTCTCCATCCTAGATCCAAAGGAGGTTGAGAAAGGCTGACGTTGCCTCACGAGACTCTTCTCCCTGACCCGAAGATACGGGTGTGATTTCCAGCTCTTCCGTGGCTTGCGACCGTCACTCATACTTCTCGGGAGAGATCTTTGTTCAATTGAACTCCTTTCGGGGAAGGGACGTCAAACCAAATCTGTATGTAATCCTCGAGAGGGTGCATATATACCTGGAGTTCTCCAAAACAGGGAGAGAGAGAGAGAGGCCTTCTCAATCCTCGTTATCGGCCGTAACAAACCGAGCGTCTCCTTGCGGGGAAGTGTTAACGGCAGGGATCAGCGGGCCAGACGGACGACCAGCGGCTGGAGCCATAAAAGCTGTTTGCGGCGTACCTACAAAGTGATCTCCTGACCAGAGGGGAAGGAGAGAAGATTGAGACGGCGGGGAGGTAGCCACAATTTCAGCGTCATGCCTCGTGTGAATTTTGCGGAGACCTGGCGGAAAGTCCAAAAAGGGTGAAGTCGGAGGGGATGGGGCGAACGGCTCGCTTTCTATCTCGAAGTAATATCTTAGGAGGTGGGGAAATAATATTATTCTAAGGGATCCCTCTACATTCATCCCTATCCAAAGACATTTTTACAGCACAGAACACTTTGGAGCGAAAAAAAATGTCTACAATTTTAACGTTTACCAATAGAGGAAAAAAAACATAATAAGACACGGGATTTACATATGTGTAACCCAGATAACTTAATCTTTGCAAACGCACACACAGCATCACCAAGGCAAAAAAAGAAGAAAAGTAGTATTTACAAAAATGAATCAAACGCGAATTTTACTATACACTCAGGTTGTTGGAGGGGATCTTCTATTGGATTCCTACTCAAACTATCGACTAGGCAGTTGTCGGTGCCTTTGACATACAGGATCCTATGAGATACATCCTAAACTTACGAATAGACCACACTATGGCTAACACTTTAAGATCTATGGTGGCATACCCCTTTTCGATATGGGACAGCTTCCTGCTAGCATATCCTACAGGATATCCCACTCCATCGTCATCATATTGGGCGAGAGCACAACCTAAGCCATCCTGAGAGGCATCGGTACGAACACCGAATGTTTTATTAGTATTCGGTAATCTCAAGATAGGGGCAGAAATTAATTTGTCCTTTAAGTGGTGGAAGCGATCTTCCTCGGAAGGGGTCCAATTGACTGGAACGGGGTCCGTTCTCTTCACGAAGTCATTAAGGGGCGAGGATATGGCAACGAAATCCGGCCCAAAACGCCGATAGAATGACAGGGGAAAACCTTCCAATAAGGCAAGCAATAGAGCGCTCTCATGAGGGGCGAGATTGGGGTTTATGTTCAAGTCAGAGTATCCCCCGCTTGACGGGCCGATTGCGCCTCGGGCAAAGTGCTTGGCCACTTTCGAGGTCTTTTGAAGGGGAGCGGGAGCTACAGGCCGTGCAGAAGTCGATAATTTCTTTGGCCGCTCCTGGCCAAGAGAAATATTTAAAGACTCGCTCTGCCGTTTTGTTATGGCCGAAATGTCCGGCCATTAGGCCATCATGAGCCATCTTTAGAACGGGTTCGATATTCGTTCTCGGCACACACAACGCGTTGGTCGGGAGGGTTGGTCTCCGGTTCAACGGAAGAACGGTATGCTAACGCGTCCTTCACGGTGTATTCGATCTTCCGATCGCCTCGCACCGTTTCAGTCTCCTTCTTCCTTTCTTTTTCTTCTAAGAGTACGATTTGAATAGATAGCGGCAGCTGCTTGACCGAGAAATATACCAAACACAACGACAAAAATAGATTTTAATACACACTAATTAAAAGTCACAACAATTAATATGGATATATATATGGGTACATGAATAAGACGGAATTAGGTTCCCAATACTAATTAGATAGCCTCGGTGTAGGGAAATCGTCACCCCCCTCTCGTTCTCTCGTAGTGGGGTCACGAGGCGATTACCGCAAAGACATCCGGCCCAGGCACCAGCGGGTCAAGCACGTAACCGCAGCGCCGCACCATTCGGCGCTATGAAAGAATTAAAAGGTTAAAATGCAAGATCTCCCCCAGGAGAGTGAGATTCGAAGGCTAACGAGGAGCCGATGTAAGACTTGGTGAGAAAAACCGTTTGGCATAAGAACTCTGCTGGGGCCATCCTCAAGCCTTCCCCCCTCTTACCACTCCCCCTGTGGGGTGACGACGTATAAATAACGAACACTGAGGAAAATCGTGGTAGAATACGTCAGTCTCCAGGTGACGAAGTCCTCGGAATTAAGACCCCGGGCTACCTAGAGTGGATTGGTAGTTTACTTGGCTCGCCAGACCAAGAAGTATCCTGCAAAAGAGGCAGGGCTACCTACCTTAAAGGGCTAAGAAGCAGCTCATCCTCGAGCTAGTCCCTGGTTATCAAACCAAACGCTAAGTTAACTTTGTAAAGTTCAACTTACTCTCCCTAGAGAGACTCCTCATATCCTGGTGCATCTTAAAGACCAGGGGTATTACTCGTCCTTAAGGAATTAAAGAAAGAAGGAAAAGGCTCCCCCTCGAGCCCGTTACTCGGTGGCCACACCGAACTCATAAGTTAACTTGGTTGAGGAACCAAGTTCAACTTGTTCTCGTCAGAGAAACCCCCCTCCTTTATACTCGCCCTTGAAGAAGAAGACTGGAACTAAGAAGAAGCTCATCCTCGATCTAGTTCCTGGTTACCAAACTGGCCTTTTAGTTAACTTATTCAAGTTTAACTTATTCTCGTCAGAGAACCCCCCCCCCCCCCATCGATCCTCGCCCTTGAAGAAGACCCTCCCCGAGTTCAGTCCTCGCCCATGAGGAATTAAGTAACGAAGGAGAAAAGCTCCCCCTCGAGCTCGTTACTCGGTGGTCACAACGCAATCCAAGTTAACTTGGTTTAAGAACCAAGTTCGACTCACTCTCGCCAGAGAGACCAGAACTACCTGGGTGCCGCATAAAGCACCGTAATTGTTCTCGTCCTTGAAGAACCCCCCCCCGGAATACCGTGTAAACCCCCCAGCTGCTACCCTTGCCAAAAGGACCTCGTGATCCCGCCCACCTACATCTGGCTGGGTGGCACGCGTCGTGGGACAATAACATTCCTGAGGTATTTAATCTCCAGTAGAGTCCGTAAGCCTAAATCTTATATATTGATGTGTGTAGCGGAATTAACCAATTTTAGAGGGTCAAACTAATTTAATTAATTCTTGTTTATGATAATATTCAGAGTATTGCTGTAGTTAATGTTTAAATTTTGTGTTTATTTGTTAAAGTTAAAATATAAGTTTATTTTGGGAATTATTGTGCGTTTCTCTATATCCTTACGTGTTTCCAACGGCTCTCTTCTTTAAGATATCAATATATTAGCACTCTTAGAACCAAAAAGGGGGGGCATGTTACGACACTGGTTTATTGAATAGTTATAATGGAAGATTTAGGGTAGTGAGTGATTTAGTTCCTTTGAACCTCAAGAGTAAAGTGGGGCAAAGTTGGGGAGGTCTTGGTGACCTTGATTACTCACGGGGGGTAACTTTCTAGAACCTGTGTTTTAAGAGATGCGGGCCTCTTTTCCTCAAGAGGTCACCGGATGAACTTCGAAGGAGGAGAGAGATGACTTCTTCAACCTCAGGTTGAGCGAGCTATCGGGACTCTTGTCCTCAAGAGGTTACCGGTCGAACTTCTACAGGGGGGGGGGAGATGACTTCATCACAGTCGGCTTGAGCGAGCTAGCGGGCCTCTTGTCTTCAAGAGGGCACTAGAAGAGCTTCGGAGGACGGCTTCTCCAACCCTTGATCCGAAGGCGGTTGAGAAAGGCTGACGTTGCCTCACGAGACTCTTCTCTCTGACCCGAAGATACAGGTGTCATGTCCAGCTTCTCCGTGGCTTGCGACCGTCACTCATACTTCTTGGGAGAGAGCTTGGTTGAATCGAACTCCTTTCAATGGTGTTTCTTAAACGACCGAACCAAGTTTAAGAAAATAACAAGAAACACCATTGAAGACTTAAAGAAAAAGTTGAACAAAAACATCGAACGCATAAACCGCCAACCAGGAAACTTAAAATTCAAGAAAATAATCGGAGACTTTGCCCCGGGATACGCCTAGGGTACAGTAAAAACGCACAAAAACGGCAACCCCCTAAGACCCATAATTAGCCAAATCCCTACACCAACCTATGAACTCGGTAAGTTCTTAAATAAGATCCTCACCCCTTTCGTGCCTACCAAATATAGTCCGAAATCTTCTACAGATCTCATCGATCTCATCCATTCGACCACCCCCAAAAGTTTCATCGCCTCCTTGGACGTTGAATCCTTATTTAGAAATGTTCCTGTTTCCGAAAATATAGACCTAATCATAGAGAAAGTATATAACCAAAGTGATAGAGCCCCCATCCCCTTAACATACCAAGGGACGACTTAAGAGAACTTCTCTTGCTATGCACTACGGAAGCACCCTTTTATGGACCTAGAGGCGACCTATACGTGAAAATTTACGGGGTTGCAATTGGATCTCCCCTCAGATTACTCTTAGCAAACTCTTACATGGGAAGCGTGGAAGAACGAGTTTGTACAAATCCACCAAAACCAAATATTTACTGCAGATATATAGACTACATATATATAAATATACAAACCAATGAAGAAATCCAGGAATTATTAAGAGAACTCAAGAACTGCTCCTCACTTAACAATACCATAGAAAATAGCCAAGATAACAAACTCCCGTTCTTAGACACCTTAACCACTAAGCAAGACGACAAAATAACTACCAAAGTTTACGTAAAAAAAGACAAATCCAGGCCTTTGTATGAACGCTAAAAGCGAATGTCCCAACCGTTATAAAAGAAGTGTAATCAATGCATAAATCAACTGCGCTTTCACCCACTGCTCCACATGGAAATACAGACACGAAGAGCTTGAGAGGGCTACCCAAGTACTCATAAATAATGGATTTACAAACAGCGACATACAAACAGCTATACGGAAGAAGATGGGAAAATGGTACTCGTCACCTACAGGCAGCACCAATCAGGAAGCAAAATGAAATACTATTAAACTATTTTTCAAGAATATTATGAGTACAGCGTACAAAACGGACGAAAGAGTAATCAATGAAATCATACACAGAGGAGTGAAACCAACCCAAAACGAAAACAACGTATCACTCACAATCTATTACAATAGTAAACGGACATCCAACCTTATCCTGAAAAATAACCATACACCCACCCTAACACCTAAACAAAGAAGTCATTTAATATATGAATACACTTGCAAAATTGGAGACTGTGAGCTCCTACCTCATTCATATATCGCAATGACTAAAACAAAATTAACACAAAGAATGAGCTACCATTTAAAGAAGGGTGCACCAAAACACATACATTTGAAAAACATGGAAGACAATTGGATCGGAAGTCACTCGAATATAACACCGAAATTCTTGCATATGCTCCAAATCGCCAACAATTACTCATATTAGAAGCTCTCTATATAAAATAAAAACAGCCCAAATTAAATACACAAACAAACATACAGTTCACCCTGCCTTCCTCGCGTCCTCTTGCGCCAAGTAATAATCCCCGCCTATCTTAATATTGTGCCCATTTTAAACTAGCCTCTTTAAGCCGTTTTAATCCTTTGTTTCCATTCCCTATAAATATGTTCGTATAATTGTTAACCTTCAAACCCCGATATATATAGCCATGTTTTTATTTCCTTATATTATTTCTACCTTCCTTTGATAATGATACAGGAGTATATCGAAACGTGTTAGGCCAATAAATGTTTCGTTTTATCCAGTGAATTATTTTACTGCCCTCGTTCAACAGTGTTTTTGTAATTAATTTTGGCGAGCTTATACGCGGGTTAACCAAAGACCAAAAGCGGAATATTAGAGAAATCGAGAGGCTCGAAAAGAAAATTATTTATGCTGAAGTCGCATTAAATAAAATATGTCACGAAGAGAATATTCTGCTTATATATATATATATATATATATATATATATATATATATATATATATATATATATATATATATATATATATATATATATATATATATATATATATATATATATATATATATATGCGGTTAGCTAAGGGTAATATTAAGAATTCTATAATCAGCTAGAGAAGTATCTTGGAGTTCTTCGACTCTCTACAATAGAGAAATTTCAAAAAGCCTTTTGTATAACCTAATGTTTAACTAACATAAAACGGGGAATGACGGAAACTAAACTATCGAGAAGATTGACCAACCACCTAAGCCCCCTCCCCCCAAAAATCATACAAGTCAGAACTATTAAACTATTCTCAAAAGAAAAATATTAGAAGAAAAGAGCAAAATTATTGACCATGCACCAAATCGCTGACAACTACTTTTTCTAGAAGCCATCCACATACAAGAAAAACAACCCAAGCTTAACATTCCATTCAATTCAAACGGCATATAGGAGCTGAACCACGAGATATACCTAATCGTCCCCCCCTATCAAGACCCTTCATTGCCTTCAATGTAACCAAGAATTTGACCTGCTATCCTTTTCATTTCCTTGATAAATGCCTTCAGTTAGCTAAAAAATGTCTTTTTATCGTTTTGAACCTCGCGCGCCGTTTAATAACAAGAATACTCTTGTACTTCCTTTCAATCTATCCTTTGCTTCTCTCCCTCATATTTTAAAATCTCTAGGCATTTGTATAGTATTTAACTTTAATAATACTATCTCTAAACTATTAGTCAAGAACGCCCCTTCTCCTATTGGTAATGTATATTGCGTAAAATTTATCGATTGCTCTAAATATTACTTTGGCAAATCAGGTAAATGTTTAAAAAAACGAATTTCTCAGCATAAATATAATGTCCGTCGTGGCGAAGAAAGCAGCTCATTTTATGTTCATATGTCATATCTTAATCACAATAGTGATTGGAATTCTGCTAAAATCATCTATCATAATAACGATACAATTTGACGAAATATCATTGAATCAACCTTTATTAGTAAATTTCCAAAATTTAATTTAAGTCCTAGCTTATATAAATTTGATGGTTATTTTTTAAATTATATTCATAATGTACTGTCAAAACTTTTAATTTGAGACCCAATATTTATATTAATCTTAATAAACAATTTAATTTCATTTTGTGTGCATCTATGTAGACTTATGTTTTTGTCTGTATTTATTTCCATTTGAGTCAAGTCTTTAGAACATTTGTCCTTATTCTACCTTTATTTTTCAATCCTGACCTCTGAGGTTAATCTCTCGCTTAGATTTTCTCCCTTCCTAATTGCGTAGGCGGTATTTTAATCATCTTGTCAACTTTTAGTCTTTTGAATTTACCTGATTTAATGATATTAGTTTGTATTTATCTTCGCTTCTCCTAAGTTTTCCATTTCATATTAATTCATTTTGTTGATTGATTTTTTGCTTTTTTGTGAGTTGATTGATTTTTTGCTTTTTTGTGAACGTTCGCTCTCCTCTGTATCATCCCTATAAATATTACAATTTTCCATACTTCTGCTATTCCTTGATAAAGAATTCGAAATATAGTCCGAAAGTACTTAGAATCCTCGTATTAAGTGAGTTTTCCATATATATATATATATATATATATATATATATATATATATATATATATATATACATGCAAATGATTCTAATACCACCAGAAGCCAAGAATGTGTGCAGAAGGTACAGGACAAAAAATCAAGAAAACACCGGAAATTTGATCAGAGCCCTTGCAAAGGACTTGAAGGTTTCAGAATACATCTTCAGAAGAGTTGTGCAGGAAGATATCTGTTACAAGTCGAATTTGATGATGAAAGGTCACTTCATATCAGGTAAGACAAAAGAGAATCGTTTGATCTGAGCAAAGCGCTTGCTCTCCATGTTGAAACATCAAGAACCTGGAATGATTTGGTTTTCCTCTGATGAGAAATCCTTCGACCAGGAGCAGAAGGTAAACCCAAGGAATGACAGATGGTTATGCATAGTGCCAAGCGACGTTCCAAATGTAATGCCTACCAAGATTCCACTAACAGTGATGGCTCTTGGAGTCGTTAGCAGTGAGGGGGATTTCATGCCCCCTAACTTTTTTCACGGTATACGAGTAAATTGTGCTGTCTACACAGAGGTTTTGGAAAAGGTTATGAGGCCCTGGATAGACAGAGTAAGCAACGGAAGACTTTACAACCTCCAACAAGACTCTGCACTACCTCGTAAGGCTAGAACAACCCGAGCTTGGATGCTTGGTAATTTCCATGACCATGTTCTCCCAGACACATGACCTCCTAGCTAACACAACCTCAATCTACTGGACTATTACCTATGGGACGTCGTCGAAAGAGAGGACAATCAACACCCCCATACCACCATTCAATCTCTCAAGTCCACTATAACAAAGGGTGTTTGAAATAGCTAAATATCATCTGATTCGGGCATATCAATGCTTCTAACTCTGAATTGAAGCTGCCATTGAGGCTAATGGTAAATTCATTAAATAGGCGTGTTATAAGGATTTTCAAGATTATTTCTACAAATTCCTGCGTTTTTTTCTAAAGATGGTAGTGTATTCAACAAAAACAACACAACGAACAAATTATAAGAAAGATTCTGGATGAAAACACTACCATCCTCAGAAAAATCGTGGATCTCTGCCTCCTGAAGGTTCTGGAGGATCTTCTCATCAAAAAGATGGGACCGAACCTGAAACACAGTGAACCACCTCAGAGCGAGTACTGCACCTTTTCTGCTAAAATAAAAGTGGACCATACTCTAACTCCGACCTATAAAAGGTAGCAAAGAACGAAAATGAGTAGCCTTTTGATAGCAGATGTTGGTAAATTTTCTTACGAAAAATTTCGGACATCGATTCAAACTTCATAACTGATTGAAACTCAGTGCATCGTTTCCTCTTAGAAAAAAAGATTTTTTGACTGATTGACAAGACTTCACTGTACAAAGACTTGACCATCGACATATACTCTTGCTTCTCTATCCCACCTCTTATGGCGTGTCGGTTAGGGAAGCTGAGCCTCCATAGATAGTTATAAGGACAGAAGCCATATACGAAAGGTGGTCAATAATTTTTGCAATTTGGATATAAGGAAACGAGATATGAAGAAAAGTGTTTTATTATTTTTCAATATAACTACCCTCGACTTCAATGCACTTGCGCCACTTGTCCCTGAGGCTTCGAATTCCCGACAACCAGAAATCTCCCGACTGCTGTTCAATCCACTCCTGGACGGTGAGCTGGACATCTTCATCGTCCCCAAACCGGCGTCCACACAGTGCAGCTTTGGCCTGACGGAATAAAAAGTGGTCGCTAGGGGCCAGATCTGGACAGTAGGGGGGATGGTTGAGCTCTTCGAATCCGCGCTCGCGCAGGGCAGCTTGTGCAACTCTGGCCTTGTAGACTTTGACGACGTTGAAGTCGATCATGGGGCGTGAGGTTTCTAAGGACCCAACGGGCAGAGACCTTGGTTATGGCCAAATTGTCGTGGATGATGTTGATAACACTTCCATGTGATATTTCAAGTTCTCGCTAGATTTCTTCGACCTTCATCCGTCGATTTTCGAGGATGATCCTCTCCAAACGGGCCACATTGTGGTCGTTGGTCACGTCTGACGGGCGTCCTGGACAAGGGTCATCTTTAAGGGACTCATGACCATGGTGGCACTCCCTATTCTAGCGAGCAATGGGGGCATAGGAAGGGGCGGTGTCGGTGTACACTGCAACCATGCGTTCATGGATATATTTTGCATTCTTGCCTTCCTTGGTCAAAAGTTTGATCACTGCGCGGTGCTCAAACGTCTCCATTGTTGAAAAATTTGTAACTAACGATCTGCGATCAGCTACTGTTTCTTAAATAGACGAGGCAGGATCGTGCGGCTGCAGGTCCTGACTTGTCATAACTTGTCCTAACACCCCCACAAACAGCAATCCCCCTTCCTTTGTTTTGCCCTACCGATTGGCAAAACTTATTTGACCACCCCTCGTATGAACCGGGTGGCTTACTTGGCGCAGGCCGAAGCTTAGCCAAGGATGGGTCATTACCCGTGTTAGCGGCGGATCCTTTTGAGTGGAGCAAACACTGTTAGGGTTAAGCATCAGGTAGGTTGGTAGAGTTCACTGAGACGCCAGCGGAATAAGCCAGACGACTAACTGGATTTCAGCCGCACCTTCTAACTTTCTGTTTTCTCGCCTTTTCCTTACTTTTTTTACCTTATAACGCTAAATGAAGAAAAGGAAGAAGCTCGATTAGGATAATGGAAGCAACGGAAAGGGTCCCTTTGTGAACCATAAATGGAGCACAAAACCCGCAACGCACTCTTGTATTTAACGTGATATATGGAAAACTAGGGATAGTACTCATCCGACTCCTAAACTACTCAATCAGCTATGTGGCCATTTTCCAAACGTAAAAAGATATGTATAACATACTCAGTGAGAAAGCCTCATCAAGTATCCAGAAAATCGGACTAGAAGCTAAAGTTCCTCCATAAATGGAGGCTTAAAATGTCATATACTCTTGACAGATAGATCCGTGGATAGGGGCGCATACGGAAACAGAAATTAAAGAAGAAATCGAAAAAAGACAAGAATGAGCTAAGGTCAAGGAAGTTGTGAAATTTATAAACAAAACTAACAATGAAGAGTACACTCATGTTTTTAAAGTTTTGTTCAGATAAACAGGCATGGCACGTAAGGCGAGAGAGAACGGCCTGTTAGCATTTAACCTAAAGATAACTTAGGACCAAATCAAAAGCGATGAGTTCATAAATGTTCTCACCTGTTTCAGCTGCTTGGCTTCAGACCAACATACGTTTAAGGAATGCCACTCAAAAGAAGAAACAAAATGCTCAGAATGCAGCTCAAATTTACACACATGGAAAGATTGTAAAAGCCAAGGAAAGAAGTGCGCAAATTGTGGCGGGAACCATCGCACGATGTCGATGTTTTGTCCCATTAAGAAAGAGATTATCGAGAAAAAGAGGAGAGAGAAGATAAGTCTTGAGGAGGAGAAGAAAAACATATACTAAAGTAGCTAGGGCAACAGCGAAACAAATAGTACCAGCAAAAAATATAATAGAGCTCAAACAAGAAAAATATTTAAACATACTGGCATGGGTACTACACGCACACGTAATGAACGATGCAAACCCTGGAAACTATTCTAAGGAACTTAACAAAATGCTAAGTAATAACATGTTGGAACCTATGTGGTTCCCGGAGAACCCGCCATCGGCGGACGTATTAAACATCAAATACAAACGCCGACACCGGAAACTCAAACGCAAGCAGGTGAAGATGAACCCTCCATCCAATTGACTAGTATCAACCCAGGATTACAGAGAGATCCAAGACTTAGGAACAAGCAAGCACAGGAAGAGAAAGGGGGAATGGAAGGGGAATTACCACTAGCCAAGGCAGGCTGCTCTAAAACTCAACAGGAAAGCAAAGCAATAGAAGAAGCAGGAAACGAGGAATCCCACCACCAAACCCAAAAGGAAAATAAGGAAAAAAAGCGCATTAATCTGAGAGTCTACTCCCCTGAAGATAGACCCATTCCTATAGAAAACAATAAAGAAATCATCATAGGGATTAAAAAGGGACTTTTTCAGTACGAATTCGAAAGAGAGCTAAAGAAAACTGAGAAGATCTTCACTAGAACAATAAGATACAAGATAGAAAGGAAAAGAAAGTTTAAAACAGTAATCCACAATGTGTCAGGTCGGAATGCCAAAAGGCACTCACATTGTAATTCATAGTTGCAACTTGACCCTGAGATCATCCTACTAAATGAAATCAACATCAACCCGGAAATGAACCCCATTAAAATCTTTAATTATACAACAATCTCAAGACAACTGAAGATAGAAACTCCAACGGAGTAGCGATAGCCGTCCAAAATGAGATCAAATTTACAAGATTGAAAGAATTAGATGAAACCTACTTAGCCATCAAAGTAAAGACTGGAACAGGAGAAATAATAATTATGGCAGGGTACCAACCCCGAAGGAGGGGATATGTGCCTATACATAACTTCCTGGAGGTATTTGGACAAAATGAACACGTATTATTTTTAGGAGACATGAACGCCCGAACAAGAGCCTCAGGGTATGCAGCCAATTTTAACAACAGCGGAAGAAATGTAGATCTGCTAATAGCAGGAGGCATAGTTGAGATGATCTGACTGGAATTCCCTACGTACATCGGCTTAAGCAGAGCAACTAAATCAGATATCGTGCTAGCTTCCCCTAAATTCCAATATAACTATGTGGGTAAATCCAGATCACGAGGACAAACAGACACTAGTTTGTTTACACAGCGTCAACAGTTACGTTCCATATGGTCCGATACTTTACCTCCCCCCCTTCCCCTTTGCCCCGCTGTCCCAAAAATTCTCGATATCACTCGCAAAGGAGGATTGCCATCAACAGATTTCGTAGTCCGTTAATATAAACACAGGAGGGCGGGATAGCCTTTAGAATAAAAATATTTGAACAGGCTCACTGTCCCTTCCGATTGTTTACGTCTATTTGCGCCAAATAGACGAAATTCTCACTTTCTCTAACGTAAAAAGAAGGGCGAATGGTCACAAGTTGAAAAGTGGTGCCCTAGGAGAAAGGCTTAATTAAAGGTGGGCCTTCATCTCCCCTCTCCTTCCCCTAGGGGATAATCGACGTATATATAGTTCGATCTGGAGAAATGAAAGAAAGGAGATCGAGGTAGCAATCAGGAGAAGAAGACGAGTCCCGGAGGCAAACCGGGAATCAAGAAGAGAGGAACTGAGCAGGATTTTCCTTCCCAAGTCTGTTCCTTTGGTCACATCGAAGAGTAGACCAGCGGTATCGAAAATCACTCCCATACCAATCTCGTTCAGAGAAACCTCCTATCTGAGTTTTCTGAATAAAAACAGAGATATCTCTCATCATTGAGGAATACTAATGTGAAGTTCCACTCGAGAAAATATTCACCTCTTGGTCAAGTCTTATCATCGAAAAACCCGCAAGTGTTACCCAGGGATTGGAATAACCGTACATCCCCATCCCCTAGCTTATATCTTCAAGTCAAGAAGCATCGACACGCGCCTCACTTACCTCGGAATAATCAGCCGCTGTTACTCCCGAATAGCCTCAACCAGCGTTGCTTTAGCTCAGAGAGTGGGATAGCTGTTTTACCGAGTCGGCCTCACGTCTCGAATCATCGCATCAAAGAGGTTTCTTTCAAGGTTATCAAACGCCAGACTCCCTCTTAGTTAAAGGTAAAAGGAATCCAAAATTTATTCATGTTCGTTATCATTCCGTACTAAAGTAAATTTTTGCGTCAACCATCGCGTAGTACCCATTGGTAATATTAATTTTTATTTAGATCTTATTATATCCTGAGTATATTTAAAGTTTTAATATTTCATTTTTTATGTAATTAAAAGTATATTTTTTTGCTCTAGTTGTTTAATTAAATCCTCGAAACGCTGCATATAGCAATAGATATATAATATTACGAATCCTCTCTGGTTAAAGAACCATCACAAAAGTAAAAAGTATAGCACTCTTAGAGAAAAGTGAAACGGAGTTATTCATGTACGGAACAAACGTACATACATACTCGGCCGTATGCCACGACAAACTATTTGATAGAAAGAGGCCCACCCACCAGCAGCCATCACGGATGGTGGTAGTAGCATTGTCCGCAGACCCTATACAAGTAAAATGCCCAGTCAGAAAAAGATTTAAAAAGGCTGACTGGCGTGGCTACGCCGAATACTTAGCAAATTACCAGCAACAAGATCTAAACGATGGAACCCTTACAGAGATAGATGAGACACTAAATAACATGATGAAAAAGCTGATAGATACAGACAAAAATCATATACCAAGAACAACGTTTAGAACATTGCCACATCATCGGTATACACCGCAATTAACAGATTTGTAAAATAGATATTTAAACCTAAGAGAAAAGATAGAGCGAGTTGGTCCAGAAAGAAGTGATAGAGAACGCCCCCTCAACATGAGGACGGAAATGAACCCAATAATTATGACAAAGAGAGGCACAAGATGAGACCAGATAATAGACGGGATAGACTCCGAACTAAATCCTACAAAATTCTGGCAAAAAATCAGCATGGTGAGAAGAAATAAAAAGCCGATAACAAAAGTAGTCATCAAATACAATGGAGTAGATGCGTTAGAACCAGAAAAAATTGAGGCCGCGTTTAGAGAACACTGGTATAACGTTTTCAACATATCACCTGAAGAAAACGAAGATTTTGACCGCGACCATGAACTTAGAATAGTTGAAGAGATGGATAGAAACAGAGGAGAAGTAACACCCAATCCCTCTGCTTCTGATACAGTAATGATGGAACAAGGAGTAGACCCAATAACACTTGAGGAATCAAAAAATACTATAACAACACCAAGCAAAGAGCTCCTGGAGACACAAGGATATCCCGCGAAACCCTGGTAAGAGCGCCAGGTGTATTTCTTGCCAAAATAGTAAAAAATCTTCAACGCGGCAATAAGCGCCGGGTATTTTCTTGACGCCCTGTAAAGGGGGAAAATAGTATTTTTGCCCAAACCAGGCAAGTCCCCTGACCAACCAAGAAACTTCAGGCCAATAACTCTACTAGAAACAGTGGCCAAACTACTTGAAAAATTGATCGGCAAGAGATTGAGCCAACACCGAGAAGACAACGATCTAATTCCTAGCCATCAACATGGGTTCAGGAAATGTAGAAGCACCGAGACGGCACTGGCTGTAATAGTAAAAACAATAGCCAAAGCCAAATATGACATAAACTACACATATCTGGTTTTAAGAGATGTGCAGAAGGCTTTTGATAAAGTCTAAAATACAAGGTCAAGGGATTAGGACTTCTACCTATCCTTAACAAAATGCATATGTGACTACATCACAGACCGCACAGCATTCATCAGCATAGAATGATATCGGGGGCCCGAATTTGATATCAATCAAGGCGTTTCCCAAGGAGGATGTCTCAGTCCGACGTTATATAGTTTATATACAGGGGACCTTCCAAATCCAACCAAATACGTACAATTCGCAGACGACATCTTGATAATCGTTAATAGTTCATACAGACCCCACCAACGGCAGCCAGAATCACTGCTGCAGAAATCGAGAATATAAATAACTTTGAAAAAAATGGAAGATAAGAACAAACGCAAACAAGTTTACCATTATTCCTATAGACGAAAAATAACATCGAGAGTAACGATAAACGAAGATAGGTACAGATACCAAAAGAAACGCAAGGTACTAGGACTAAAGATAACTTCTAACAAATATCAAAAACACACTACCGAGAGAATCAGACTAGCAAAAGTTAACTTAGCGAAACTTTATCAGTTTAAAAACCTAAACACAAAAAAATAAAATCAAAATATACAACCTTCTGTGTGAATCAGTACTATTATATCCTGCAATTCCAAAAATAAATCTACATAAAACCAATAACCTGAAAGTACAGAGAGTACAAAACAGCGGCGTACTATTAATTACTAATACAAGAAGGAGACAGCGAAAGAGGCAGAGAGATCTGCACCATGAAATAGAGATTAAGCCAGTTAATGTATCCCTACATAAAAGAGCGGTCAAAATATGGAATTAACTAGAAATACTACTAGACGAAGATGAAAATTGGAAGATGGAGATCCCAATAGAACATAGAGCGAACAATAGAGGAAATTTTAGGAGCGGAAAACCGTTAAATGAAGTTAATCCCGTACCAATATATAGATAGTAGAAAAATCACTACAGAATTGCAAAACAAAGCAAAGAAGTCACCAACAACTGCGAAATATTCGAATAGGATAAAAGATATTCTTAGAAGAAGAATAGAGGCGAGAGAGGCCCTACACGTTTAATCAAATGATGATTATAAAACGTGAAGATAAGAACTCAAGTGATGGCTGGTCACCGAGCTACCTGCACTAACTCTTACTCATTTCATTTCACCACTGTACCCTAATGATTACAATCCACTATAATCTAACTATATACTTTTGACTTCTAACTTTTTCAAGACATAAGACGTACGTGAGTAATGAGAAGAGTATTGAGAGTGAGTTCATAAAGAGGAGCATAAACCCGGTAAAGGAGGAAAAGACAAGTGAAAGAGACTTCCGAAACTGTAAAAGAGACGTTTTGAACGTTAACGTTAAAAGTGCTCTTTCATATACGACAGTATAGCCACAACAGAGTGCCCCATCCCATACCTCAGGGTAACTGGAAATCTGTGAAAAGACCTGCCTTTTCTGCGTGACCACGTCTCCCCAGTACACCGGATAAAGCCACCTCAAGCTTTCCAGCTAAACCACCAGCGAAAAACGCTCAACATGAGCGCCCCACCCCCTTCCCTTGGACTCTAAATCCTCCAACCCCCCACCGGCGGTGCCGATTTAACTCAGCGAAAATCCAGCTCTACTCTCTTCCATAAGCTGCTGAAAGAGACCGGGAAGGCTTTGGGGTTGCTTCTACCACCACTCCCTGCTACCTAGCAGCGGATTGATTGGAGATACCTCCTGTTTTTGTTGTTCTTAGCTGGGGCGTTACCAAGCTCGGGTGGACTGATTAGAGATATCTCATGTTTCTACCTGGCTTGTTGGGAGAAGCTGCGTCCAGTCCACGAGGTCTCAGTCAGCTCTACCCATCGGGACCTGATCAAAAGGTCGCCTCTCTGATTAGAGATACCTCTTGTTTCTGACAACCCTGACAGGGACTAGACAGGCGGAGATAGACTGATCGGAGTTTCCTCCTGTTTCTATCTCTCCTGTGGGGAAGGAGAGGATAGAGCTGGGACTCGGTCCCAACCGATGACAAGATGACCAAACTATGAATGGCGCAGGAGAGTCGTTGGACCTATGGCTCCTGCTGATGATAACCGGTACGGAGATCCCAACTAAGGCCGTGGTGTTGGATACAATATTCGGCAAACTAGGAATCGATCTCAAATGGCTAATTGAAGTCTCCCGAGGATATAC
The DNA here is from genome assembly GCA_963969495.1 of Ceratothoa steindachneri. Lineage (NCBI taxonomy): Eukaryota > Metazoa > Arthropoda > Malacostraca > Isopoda > Cymothoidae > Ceratothoa > Ceratothoa steindachneri. The sequence continues at coordinate 127,072,174 of OZ018330.1, read as the reverse complement.
CGCAATCTACAACATCCAAGCAGACATGGTAAAACTTTTCGTCCTCAGAAATCGAGGAGCTGGGGAAAATAGGACTTGAGCTCAAGTCTTCATATGCCATTAATGCAAGAAAGGCCATAATATGCAGGTGAGAAGACCCGTGGGTTAGAGAAAGATCGGCGGAGGACATAAGGCAGGAAATCGAAAGTAACCAGCAGTGGGCAAAGGTGCACGAGGTGGTAAAGTTCCTCAGCCTTACTCATGTATTCAAGTTCGTGTTTGAGGAAGTGAAAATGGCTGCAAGGGTGAAGGAAGATGGGCTGATGCTCTTTTTCATGAGAATCTCCCCAGAACAGATGAGTAGGTAGAGATTATTCCAGCTACTGACCTGTTACAAATGCTACCAGGCGGAATGACCACCCAACCAGCGCCTATCCTAGCACTGATGAGCAGAAGATTTGCTTTGAATGCACTCAGATGAAACATGACTGGATGCACTGCGTGAACACTACAAAAATGTGTATCAACTGTGCAGGGCCACATCGAACCCTAAACATGCAGTGCCCAGTAAGAACAGACCTTAATAAGTAAAGGGAAGCAGCTGATAAACCAGGTGCAAGCTACGCGTCAGCTTCCAAATCAACCCCAACGTAACAACAAGCTTCACAACCTACCCAACCGCAGATCTAAATACAGCTCACCAACTCGATGCCGCCCAAGATGCTGGTTAGTATCCTGCATGTTCGCATAAATAACATGTCAAGCCCAGGGATATTTAAAATCGAGATGAACAAGATGCTGGCTGCAAATGGACTGGAACCCATAAAGTTCCCAGACAACCTGCAATCGGCAAAGGTTTTCTCGACAGCCAAACCTCAGGAAAAGCCTGCACAGCTTACAGTCCCAGTTCCACAAGCTGCGGAGCAAGAAGAGGAACAGACCAACCTAGAATCCGTGGAAAACCAAGAGACCGTGCCCTCCTCGACCAAAACCGAAGTCCCTACAGCAAAAAATGGCAGGAAACGACGGGAGGTCAGTCCAGGCGCGCCCACCCAATCAGACTCAACAAACAAGTTCAAGCTCGATGGTAGAGAGATCAACTTCACCATCACGCTAAACTCTCACACCACACACACACAAAAGGAAATCTCTCTAGAGGAGGTAGCTAAGGGAGTGCGATGAGGCTTTTTTAAATGGTATTACGACTCAAACGTAGAGAAAGCGACGGTCAAAGCAGCTTTGGATGAGAAAAAGATCAAACTGCACGAACCACAGCTGCTTCAAATTTTACGAGCCATCCCTCTACAAAAAGCTTCGCTCTAGGAGGCCTTACAGCTTCCCACACTAGCAGAAGCCCACAAGCCGAGTGAAGAAACAAGATCGCTGCTCGAAATAGAATTACTATCCTAGCACACAAGGTGCAGGAATGGAAGACAAAAAAATAAACTTTATAACATCTACAGAGAAATGAACTCGGATATTATGCTGCTGTCGGAAACCAGTATCAGAGATGACGACAGACAGAATTTTTGCATACAATGTTCTCCAAAAGAAAGTCACAGGAGAGAGATTCGATGGGACAATGATAGGGGTCAGGAAGAATCTGAAGTTCAGACCGGGGAATACAATGGATGAATCATTCCTGTCGGTAGTCCTGAGGTGCTCTCTATGAGACATTGAGTTGGACGAGGAATACCAATCTCCCCGCTTCTAGTAACTGCCCACTACTATTTGTCGGGGACCTGAACGCAAGGAATAGGATAGCTGGCTACACGAGACCGGATGATAGAAGAAACTTTGAACTCCTGCTGAGAAGGTATATCGTAAAACATGTCGGGCTTGACTTCCCTACATACCTATATCCAGTGTCAGCCACCAAACCTGATGTAGTTCTCACAAACACCAACTTACCGTTCCACCAACTAGTCTAGCCGAGGCCGTTGACGCCCAATGATTACATCCCTATGTTGATAACAGCAGCAGCTGCTCCTATCCTAAATCCTGTTGCACCCAGGAAAGATTTTCCCAAGGTTGACTGGGACGCATAGATGAGAGGTTCCCGTTGGATCTCCCAGATTTGAGTGGCGCATCTGAAGAAGATCTTGACAACAAATTGACCAATATCAACAGCTGCATCTTCAACGCAGACGCTATTTCAATCTCGAAAGTCCGGAAATCTCACACAAAAAGATGCTGCCTGCCACCCCGGCACAACAGAGAGTGGTGCTCCCAGAACGCTTCCATGAGATCTACCTTCGCATCCTCGACATGGACTACACGAGGCCCATGGACTTTTAGATTGTTCAGCAACTCAGGATGCAGCTTAACACCGAGCTGTCTAACAAACTGAGGAAGAAGTAGAACCATCTGATCGAAAAAATAGATATTGACAAGAATCCAAAGTCTTTCTGGTCAGCCATCAGCAGGCTCAAAGGAAATACTGGAATACACGGCCCCACCGCAGTTTCACACAACGGAATCACGGCGACTACCCCCTGTGAAAAGGAAGAACTTTTTCGCGAAGTCTGGAAGAATGTCTTCAAAATCTACGATGAAGAGGATGAGTACTTCTACCTAGCCTTCGAGAATCAGGTCCTCGAATACATGGAGAGGAGGGAGGACAGGTTCATTCCTCACGGAACAGCGAACCTCACTCGTCTTCATGATTGCTCACAGGAAGGAAATATCATCACCAGTGTGGAATTGTGGGAGGCTATCTCATCGTTTCTACCCAAAGCACCAGGCCTCAGCCAAATTAGCATCAGACACCTGAAAGAGAGCCCTGAAAGACTCCGGACTAGACTGATGAACCTGTTCGACGCGTCCCTAGCAATGGGATACTTCCCAGACGGCCTGAAAATGTCGAAGATGATGTTCATCCCGAAGCCTGGAAAACCTTCGAACCAGGTCATAAACTTTTAGGCCTCTCTCATTTCTATATACCGTTAGGGAGGTGTTCAAGAAAATCCTTAACAGCAGGCTAACATCACAACTAACGGACAATTCTCTGCTGAACGAAGAACAACATGGATTTAGAAAACACCGCGGCACAGAGACAGCCATAAGCAACATGCTTTAGCATGCAGCAACAGGGCGAGCTAATGAGTGCTGGATCGACGTCGTTTGTAGAGATGTAAAGAAAGCCTTCAATAAAGTCTGGATTGATGGCCCAAAATACAAAATCTCGAGACTGAGACTCACTCCCCATTTCGAAACAATCCTCCGAAGCTACCTGACAGGTAGACAAGCTATCAGTGCCTCCGAGGACCACACAGGGGAGGCTTTCGAGCTCATATCCGGTGTACCGCAAGATCGATGCTTCAGCCCCACTCTCTTCACCATCTACATGAGAGATATCCCTAAACCTATAGACGAAAGAACTCAACATCCAGCACGCGGAAGATGTCACCAAAATCGTGGTTCGTAGGACAAAATCCGCAAGGATGAAGGCCAAAGCCACGGCTGTGGAAGCCGAAAGGATCTCCAGCTTTGATAGGCGCTGGAAAATCCAGGCCAACATCAAAAAAATCAAAGCGACCGCGATCGGGAGACATCGGACCGTCAATCTCAATAAAGACGCGATCGACATTGAATACTCGCCAAGTGTGTCCGTACTCGGTTTCAAGTTTGCCAGCACGGGCATGACATGAGCAAATAAAAAATATTCCAGAATGGGAAACGCAAAACTAAAAAAATAAAAAAAAAGATCCCGTAGTGAGACACCAATATCATAAAAGGAGAAGCCCGATCACCGGGCAACATTCGTTTATCTCTACTACTTCCTTCCTCTTCTATCTATTTTCCCTCCCCTCTCTTCATTACTTCTCCCACCTCTTATTCTGCCTTTCAAAATGAAACAAAACGAAACGAACAAAATTAATTCTTTGCTCCTCACGATCACCCAACAACTATCTCGCCGGTAAAGGAGGCAAAGCGAATAGGAACTTTCCACACTAACGAAGACTTCTGTCTCAAGATGCCTGAAGAAAGAAAAAAACTCACGGACAAAATCTGGAAAAAAACCCGAATATTTTAAATAAATCAAATAAAATGGATCTTCCTCAGTTGATTTTCAATTTTCAGCATCATATTAAAAAAAAAAACTGCCTTCGGCAGTTAGAACGCGCTAAAATATAATTGGCAAAGTCGAAATACAACTTGGTCTTTAACAAAACATTTATATAAGAGAAGCTACTCCCATCATCACTGATATATATATATATATATATATATATATATATATATATATATATATATATATATATATATATATATATATATATATATATATATATATATATATATATATATATATATATAAATATATATATATATATATATATATATTTATATATATATATATATATATATATATATATATATATATATATATATATATATATATATCTATATATGATAAACTCACAAAGTAGCGCGTGAGTAGAGCAATAAATGCAAAAGATCCTACAACTTGTTCAGTTCATTCTCAAGGAATAACGAAGAATTTTACAAAGCTGCTATATAGTATGTATGAGAGACAGTAGAGTAATGCCCCGCGCATTTACAACGAAAGGGCACAAAATAGAGAAATATTATCAAAGACGGATATGAAGTATAAAACCAAATAGATAAGGTCTACTTCCGGAAATTCCAACTATGAACACAGATAAATACCTGCACCCATAATTGTCAATACATAAAAATAAACGGGAGAAACATAACTAAGTTAATAAATCAAAGGGCTAAGATTTAAAATGGACAATTTCGTTATAAATAAGCTTTTTAATAACACGGTCCAGTTTAAAGAGGAATTAATGAATGAGCATTCAACAATATTTCTTTGAATAAAGTTATCAGATTTGTAAATAAATTTAGCCGAATGGACAAAGATCGAAAGCACTACTGCTAACCCCCTCCCCCCCTCCTAATATTTGATTTATCTTGCGTCAAGGGTACTCTTAATGATGTACCGGTTTGCCCAAAGTATTGCTTAGGGCAAATTGAACAATCGACAGAATACCCCCCCTCCCCCCTATAATATTGTTATTATTAGGAATCAGCATTTTGCAGATGGTAGACTGATACTTGAATATGACAAAAATATTTAACTTATTCAAGAGGCGGTGAAGCGAGGAAAGGGAGCCAGAAAACGGGAAAACAAGGGAGTTCTTAAAATTATATGCGGGACGGATTTCAGTTCTGTAAAAGGATTTTTTTCCCAAATTGGCTTATTCATGGAAGTCTTCTGGTCCTGTTTTTGTACTGCCCGAGTCTTTTGGATGTGTAGCATGGAGTACCATCCTTCATAAATAAGGTGTCATTTTTTACCACCTGACCATTGGAAAAAAACATGGAGAAGTCTTTTCCGAAGGTTGGAGATGTATTTTTCTAGTTTATATTACTAATACACTGTACCAATTCTGAACGATTTATCGCGGATGTTTTTTTCTGGAAGAGAAAAGTTCCGGAGATTGGGTAAGAATAATGCCGCAGGAAAGGAGAGTGTCAGATAGTGGCGATCGTCCTATGAGGCGAGGAGAACATAAGAGTGCTAAAAACACCACATCTATTAATGAAGGGAAAGACATGAAAAAGAGTGTGGAGAAAATAATAATTGTAGCACTTCTCTGTGGAATGGATTAAATCATGACTCAGTTTAAATTGCCTTGAAACCAATCTCAATAGTGATTAAGACATAAAATAAATAGGGCTAATTAGAGATAATGAAAAAATACATACTTTATTATTCCTCGTTGTGATATATCTTGAATGTACAAAGTTCCTAAGTTGATAAATAAAAAGAATGGAGAAATTAAGGGTAAATAGTAATTAAATGTTAACTATATAATGCAATTGATGGCATGAACAAAATAAAACCAGCGAGAACGCATAAAAAAATGATAGCTTGAAAGGGCGTTGAACAATAATATTTAATATATAAAAATATTGTAATAATAATTCAGTACAAGTAAATTGATTCCTCAAAATACGTCCAAGTTTCTTAAACATCTCAACATATCTTTTCTGTGTGACAAAGCAATAGAATTTAATATAAAAATGAGTTAAATCGTATTTAAGGATTCTCAGACAAATTGTGATGTAAATTTCAATTTTATTGTTCAGATGTATTTTACTGTGTTTACTCTTAAGTTCCATCGTACTGTCTTTTTCAGTTGTATATAAGGAATTTGCATGCTGGGTTGTATGTGAGTGATATCTGCGTAAGATTGCGTGTTGTTTTTCAGGTTTGCTGGTTTTATGGTACTTCATATTGAGCACAAATATTTCATCTGGTTCCCTGGGTGCAGGCATTTTGTAGCCTTTCCCATATGAGCATGGGGAAATTAAGACGTTTCTAAGTGTCTCTTGCAAAAACGTGTCTACAGTCGTCTATATTTTGGGGGATCAAATTTTCTTGTAAAGCCAAAGAGCGGGAAAGGAGGGAAGCAATATAATTCATGGCTACTTGATGTCATTTTAGAGACCTGTGCTGTAAAGAGTCGCTCTTTCTTGTGACAAATAGGTCACTTGGAATGCGTAATAGACTGCTATAACCATTTGACCAGGATAAAATCCTATTTTGGGCTTATTACGTTACATGACATGTAAGGTGGATGGGAGATTATGTAACTGTTGTCCAGGAGGTCCCTGTACCGTGAGGGATTCTTGAGTGGTTCTGCGTTGTCTTTCAAGGACGTTATTTTCTCTCGCATTAGCCGGAAAGGTGAAAATGTGTTATGTAGCAGAGTTTTAATATCTCCTGAAACAGTTTAGTGTGAAATTACATTCCATTATCTGAGATCATGTGAAGAGGAGCACCAAAACGTGATATGTAGGTGGTGAAGAATTCTTCCACTACATATTTTGATATTATATCCTTAAGTGGATATACCTCCAATTACTTAGAATAGCGGCAGATTATCGTCAGAAAGTATTTGTAGCCATCTTTTGTGGTTTGAAAACCACTTTATATGTCCACGTGGATAACATAAAACCTTGATAAAGGCAGAGCAAATTATGTAAAGAGCGGTTTCTGTTTATTTACTTTAAACTTCTGACATTGAAAATAGTTTCTAACACACTAACGAGCGTGTCCAAATGACCTCAATTGTGATAATAGTTGAAGATTAGTTTGCGAAAATCCGGTGAACTGAGGACGAACAAAACCTTTCGATAGATGACAAATGATAGACTACGAGGAAGCGGCTAGGACAATCTTATGAAACTGAAGCGAGGTGGAGGCGTCCTCCTCTAGAATTTTCAATTGTAAGTGGGTCAATTGAGATTTGTCTAAAGCTGTATAGTAAATAAATAATGATGAAAGAAGGATTCTTTGTGTGATAATATGAGGGAATTAGATTGTCTCGTTGTGATGTAGATGTTAGTAGTGCTGCAATGGGTTGCATAGATTGCGTGTTGCAATCTTTGATGGATGCCCGGGAAAAAGAGTCACTCGGATTGTTTCTTGATGGTATGTGCTGAATATCACTAGTGTACTATCTAAGGAATTCAAATGGCGGGTCTCTTTTGGAGAGTACCTGATTGTGAGAGACTTTTGTGCAAATGATCGCCTTTCAATATGCGAGAAAATAAAATGTAGTACCTTTGATTAAGTGCTTGAAGTGCTTTGTTGCAAGAGATATGGCGATTAATTCTTTGGTAAACATAGATTGTTTTAATTCTCGATCTTGAAAGTTTTACTAAAGAATCCTCAAGTCTCCCATCCTACCTCAAAAAAATATTTCAAAACACTTCCAATGCCTAAGTCAAACACATGGGTAATTAAACGAATTGGACTATATATTTTTTTTTGGGGGGGGGCGGGGGTAAAGGGTGTCATTTATACTATTAAAAGTGAAATCTGCGTGGTTATCACATTGCAAAATTGCTTTTGGTCGACGCTTGTTTAAGTTCTCTGACAATCTCGTAAGAGGATTGAAAGTAGTAACAACATTTTTAATAAATCTACGAAGGAAATTGCCTAAGCCCAGGAATATCTGTAGCTTTTGCAATGTTTTAGGACTAGGATAATCATTGATAGCAATAACTCATTTTCTTGTGTGGATATACAATAAAAGTTAGCTTTATATCCTAAAACATAAAGTGATTCTACTAAGAAAGTACATTTTTCAATATTGATTTGCAAACTAAACAATTCCAGCATTGCAAAGAATTGCTCCAGATGTTTCAAATGTTGACCTTGGTATTTGCTTTCAATGAGTAGGTCATTAACTTATGCAAAGGCAAAGTTCAGGTCACGCGAAACATGATTAATATACCGTTGGAGTATTAGAGAACAGCTAGCACCCTTTGTGTAAAAACGAGGAGTGCTTAAACACCTACTGGCGATACCATAGTCTTTTTTTTTCAATGGATGATTGCTCCAGTTGTATTTGGAAGAATGCTTCCTTTAAATTGATTTCGCAAAACACCGAACAATTATTGTTAAAAGTTGCGGTAAAATAGGTGAGGTAAGACAGCAGGTATTTAACCCTAATCGTGATAGAATTTAAACGGCGATAGTCACGGATCACACAGTAATTGTTATCAAATTTCTTTACAAGATGAATAGGTGAGTGTGGCATAGCCCCGCGATCCAGCGATCTAGCGGGAGAGTGGTACGATCCATTGAGATCCAGCGGCAGAGTTTCGCGCACGTGATGCTGAGCGTCCTCTAAAGTAATCTCTCGACCTTTCTAGAGTGACCAGCCTTCGTGAGAGAGTTGCGAGTTCTACCTTGATGGGAGCCAAACGCTTCTTACATCTGTTCGCAGAACTGTTATGAAGGATACTTTGAGATGGAAACCACCTTTGTATGGGAGCTCGTGAGGCAGCCTTAGTGAGTTGTTCAAGTGTTATCTAGAATTTCAAGTGGTTCTTGAATGTGAAAGGGAAGGTGCTGAAGTAAGGATTCTCGAAGAAAATAGGGCTCCTACTATCCCTTGATGTGCCCTTCAATTTCCTTAGGAGATCCTTGGGGGAACGAGCAAAAGGCCATATCTTTTGAGTTTGGATGGGCTGAACTTTTCAAAAATGGCCTCTTGGATGCTTTGATAGCTCAAGTTTGTGTGGTCTCTTAAGAAGGACGAATTCACATAAACTATTGCGTGTGGCAGCGGCCGCATCAGTGTTCGGATGTAACTAGTTATTCTCTCCATGAAGAAATATTTTGCCCATCTGACGACGGCGAGATTAGTTTATTTTAAAATACAAAACATAAAAAAAACTCAAAACCAAAGCACAAGAAACAAAACAACAGCAAGAAGACGAGGCAAACATGCTCCTTCCTCGAGAGGAGGCCACTAACACCAAAGAAATTTAAAAAAAAGTGAGGAGGCCGGCCACCTCCAAGAAGTCAAATACTCCACTGGTCTCTGAGAACGAACCCGTCTAGAGTACAAAAGACAAGAGGTAGCGACTGTGCTCGTCCCAGTACCGGTACCGGTAGCGTGCGTGAAGATCCCCCAGACTGGGACATTAAACAAGAATGTGCCGAACAGTCTTCAATTTATGGTTCAGGCAAGCGCTCCATCAAAGAGCGGTGCGTCCCGCGAGTGTGTCCAATTCGGAGATGACAAAAAGCAACCTGAAGCCGTCGCGGCATTGGGGGGTGGGTCAATGGGAACAGTCGCGGCGCAATGGCACGCAACTTTAAGTTCCCCTCAACCGTCTCCCCTCTTCTTTACCAAGCAGCCCGTAAAGCTGCCCGTATTCCTGCCATGTAATTCGGTGTGAGGAAGAGCGAAACGCCGGTCCGGTCGCCCATCAACGCGCTCATTCCTCCCAATCCCCACAAACAAAATTTTTATTTTTAAAGGTGGACAAGTGAACTGGTATGAATTTCCAATGCATTATTTAACCCCTTCGTTCTACCTCCTCCATCCACCCTCCTTCTTCCCAACTCCCTCTCACCCCCTCTATTACCTCCCTCTCTTCCTTCCCCATGCCACCTCTCTTTCATCCCACCTCCCTCTTCCTCCCTCACTCTCTGTCCTTCCCTCTCCTCCATCTCCGTCTCTCCCCATCCACCATCCCTCTCTTCCAACTCTTTATCCCCCACCCTTTCCCCCTCTCCCTCTTACCCCCTCTCTCTATCTCCATCTCCCCTCTATGTTTTCACCTCTATCCCGCTCTATCTCTCCACCCTCTATATTCCTCTTATCCCCCCTCTCCCTCTCTCTCTTATCTTCTCCCTTCTCCTTTCTCTTGCACTCCCCCTTTCTCATCCTTCTCTATCTCACCCACTCCCACCCACTTCCCCTCTTCCCCTTTCCCTGTTTTCTGCAGGGCAAAGTGTATATTTTAGAACGTGAATTTTAAAATAATTTTTTATTTATTATAGCTTGGTTTATGAATGAGACCCCCGGCCTTTCAACCTGACCGCCACCCGCCCCAGTTGAGAAAGGGGAGAGAGGGGAAGGGGTAAAGGGATTAGGGAAGATAGGGAGGAGAAAGGTGGGAAGGAATGGGGATAGGTGAGGGATTGGGTTAGGGGGAGGGGTAGTGATGTGATAGGAGTAGAGGAAGAGGGAGATGAGAGGGTAGGGGAGCATGGAGGTGAGGGGGGTAGAGATGATCAAAATCAATTGAAAGATCAAATAAACAGCCCAAAGGCCTACTAGCGAGCGAAGTGAAGCGCATGCTCCCCCCGTGGGGCTGGGGGGGAGTTGTAAAGCCATGTATTGTATATATATATATATATATATATATATATATATATATATATATATATATATATATATATATATGTAAGGGGCGGTCAATAAGTTTTGCGAATCGGTAGGGCAAAACAGAGGAAAGGGAATGGCTGTTTGTGAGGGTGTTAGGACAAGATATGACCAGTCAGGACCTGCAGCCTCACGCTTCTGCCTCGTCTATTTAAGAAGCAGTAGCTGATCGCAGATCGTCAGTCACAAATTTATCAACAATGGAGAAAGTTGAGCACCTCGCAGTGATCAAATTTTTGACCAAGGAAGGCAAAAATGCAAAAGAGATCCATGAACGTATGGTTGCAGTGTACACCGACACCGCCCCTTCCTATGCAACCATTGCTCGCTGGAATAGAGAGTTCCGCCATGGTTGTGAGTGCCTTGAAGATGACCCCCGTCCAGGACGCTCGTCAGACGTAACCAACGAGGAAAATGTGGCCCGTGTGAAGAGGAGGATCCTCGAAAATCGACGGGTGAAGGTCGAAGAAATCGAGCGAGAACTTGGAATATCACATGGAAGTGTTATCAACATCATCCACCACAATTTGGCCATGAGCAAGATCTCTGTCCGTTGGGTCCCTAGAAACCTGACGCCCCATGATCGACTCCAACGTCGTCAAAGTCCACAAAGCCAGAGTTGCACAAGCTGCCCCGTTAGAGTGCGGATTCGAGGAGCTCAACCATCCCGCCTACAGTCCAGATCTGGCCCCTAGCGACTACTTTTTATTCCGCCAGCTCAAGGCTGCAGTGCGTGGACGCCGGTTTGGGGACGTTGAAGATGTCCAGCTCGCCGTCCAGGAGTGGATTGAACAGCAGTAGGGAGATTTCTGGTTGTCCGAAATTCGAAGCCTCAGGGACAAGTGGCGCAAGTGCATTGAAGTCGATGGTAGTTATATTGAAAAATAATCCAACACTTTTCCTCATATCTCGTTTCCTTATATCCCAATTGCAAAACTTATTGACCGCCCCTCTTATATATATCCTTCTCCCTCTCCCTTTCTTCTTTTCCTCCCAAACAACCCTCATCAAAACTACCCTGAAAAACACACTCAAGAAAACAACACTCCTCCAAATGACACTAAACAACAACCCCCCACTGCCCCCACAAACACATATAGTAAATCCGCACTCACCTAATCCACCCTCACCCAAATCATACTACACTCACTAGAATCACTCTCACATATACGCTGAAGAGGACCTCCATCCGCTTGCGGTTCTGCTCCCTTCCTCGCAATTACTGAGGATACATTTGTGTGCCCTCGTCCGTGAAGCTCTTCAACTTCCCAAACTCCACCCACTGTGAAAATGTGTCCTATTCAATCATACTTCCTTCCATAACTGTATTCCTTCCATCTTCCTCAAGAAAATTAAACGCCTTTGCATGAATTCACCCATCCACCCGCATATCTTCCATTATTCATTCTCTTTTGCACAATACCAACCGTAAGAACCTGGTTCTAATTCCAATGGACATCTCCCCGTATCGAATAGGCAAATTGTTGCGGGCCATTCGTTGTTGGCATTGGTCCCACGTACGAAATGTTCATGGCGTTTTTTGTTCTTGTTTTAATTAATATTTGTAAATAAATTAAAGGATTCGAATAGGAGTGTTCTTGAACCTTACGTTGATCATTACTTACCTGATAACTGTCACAAGGGGTTTATGGTAACAAGTGAAATCAAGATGACCACCAAAACTATCAGAGAACGTTTTTTTGTACGAGTTTAAACTCGAAATCATAGAGTACAACCAGCCCGCAGGATACAAACGCTGTCTAATGGAGATAGAGGGGTATTTAACCAGAAAATGGACCATTTGAGGATGTACCTCCTACAGGAACATCAAAAAACATAAATAGTGATTAGGTTTTATAATAAATAAATCCATTCTAATGTTTCAGATGATTATCGCATTAGAGAATAACACAAATGAGGAACTCATCTGTCTCCTTTGGGTCCCTAAAAAGACTTCATCCATTATTGAACCTCAAAAAGCCCCGAACTTTTTCGCATACGTGATATGTCATCTATGCAGCTGAAACCGAGTCGTGTCGAGGCCTTTAATTTACGCCACGTTGCTTCCATTTATTTTTGGAATAGAGGAAGTGTATGAGAGATGAAGTGAGGAAGTGAGCGAGAAATAGTCAACGACGAAGAAGGTAATGAGGGTAACGACTCGAGTAACTTTGACTGGCGTCGAGTGTGAATAATGACTGCCCCATAATTGAGTAAAATGAGTTTCGTGAATCAGATATTATTTTTATTATTAAAACTAAGAAGTGAAAACAAACGTGAGCATCGTCGCTAGAAAGAATGAGAGATACATAAATTCGCGAAAAAAGGTAATAAAGTTAGTGGAATTGAAAATGTATGAGATACAGAGACCGAATGATTTAAAGAGGTAACTATTAGGTAATCTCATGAGAAATGCGGTATTTTCTAATGTTTATCATTATTTTATGGATAGAAACTAAACAACTTATTAATTGAATAATTAATATATTCCCCACCAGTTTCTACCAGTATTCTCCATCTTTCTACTAACCTTTAAAAACGATGTTTGTAAAAATCTTTTTAGTATTAGTTAAAAAAAAGTCCCTTAAGATTATTTCGACCTCTTCAATTATTGAAATCTTCATTCTCTTCAGGTGATTCCCCAAACTCCTAAAAAGATAGTCATCTGATGGGATTTAAGTCGGGGAAGAATAGAAGAGGACTCATTAGTTTCCAATCGAAATTGTCAAGCTTTTAACTAGTATCTCTTGCAATATGTGGTTGTGCATTGTCCTGATGAAAGATCGCACTACTTCTATTGATTAATGCTGGCCTGTTTTTCTTTAAATGCTGTATGTAAACTGCCCAACTGAGCACAATAAACCTCTTTGGTTATAGTTGGATTTTGATAAGAAGTTCAAAATGGATTATGCCATTTATAGCCCCACCAAACGCATACGAGAATCTTCCGTGGATGAGACCCCTGTTGGGATATTGGTTTCATCCAAGAGTAACACATTGTCTAGAACAGTGTTTCACAAACTCCTCCAATACGTAATCCCTTTCAGTAATGCCAAACCTACCATGACCTCCACCTTTATAAGCCTGCTGGAAATGTACTAATTTTTAATATCGCAGATACATTATTTTTAAATTTAATAGATTAATTACAGCAGAGAGTACGATAAAAATATTATTGTTTATTAATACAGATTGATTTACTTATGTATTTTAATGATAAGGATGTATTTTTTTTTATATACAGGCAAATCAATGCGTGGGTCTGTGTGCCTCAAGGCCACTTGCAGCTCTTTTGCAAGTGGTTCTTCGCCTACGACCTCATTCAGACGTTGGAAGGAAATTGCATTTTCCATCTCTACTTTCCTCTCCTAAAGAGCTAACTTATCGAAGGAAAGCCTTGATGGCATCTGTGTGCATTATGATATTGGTCTCTGGCCACAGTAGTTGCCGGTTGAGTCCATTCAAAGCTTCGAACACTTCTGCCAAGTAGGCTAGACTACACTTAAACGGCTCTCGAATGTTCTTTAACAACCGCTCCGTCTTCTTCCCTTGAGCTGCCAAAAATACCTGCAATTCATTAAATAGCTCAAATACATGAACAAAGAAATTGTCCTTTGATAACTAACGAACAGTTAGGTAGAAGAGGAGGTTTTGGTCGGTAGGACCTATGTCTTTGCAGAACTAACAAAGCAGCCTGGTGTTGAGTGGCCCTCCTTTAATACGGTTAACAATACGGATCACAGCTTCCAAGGTGACTGAGACCAGCAGGGAACGTCTTGGAGGCAAGAGGCTCACGGTGGATCAAGCAGTATGTTTTAATGACATTCAGGGTTTTTTTTATTGACTAGGTTCACAAATCTTGACTTGAAGCCGAACATGCTGGGAGCTCCATCCGTGAAGACACCAACTAACTTTACTCACGAGAGCCTTTCCTCTGAGGAGAAGTTGGACACCATATTCATAACATCTTCAGCCTTTGTAGTTGTTTTTAGTAAGCTGCAGAAGAGGAACTTCTCCTCTAGCTGATTTTGAAAGATGATTCGAGCATAAACTAGAAGTTGTGTAAGCTGTGCGACGTCTATAGTCTCATCAAGTTGGATGGCAAAGAAGGGAGAGAGTCAAATTTTCTCCGTCACCTGAAGTTTGATGTCCTGAGACATGTCATCGATGCGCTGTTTAACTTTCATGTTTGAGATATATCTGATTAAGCTTATTGACACAGTTCTGATCGAGGAAAAACAAGCAGCCTCTACCGTGCAATGTTAAACGAGCGTATCTCAACTCGTGCGTGGTTTCTTCTGTTTCGCGATAAGAAGGGAGATATTGTACGAGGGCTCGACGATCTTGCTGTGTTGAAAGAGAACTCCTGTCTCATGATCCAAACTCGACCGCTTGAGCTGGTGTTCTTGGATTTTGAAATAGGCCAAATCCTTGCTGGCCAATTCCGAATGAACCTTGGTGAGGCTCCTTCAGCTTGAAGGACTTCATGCTCTCGTTAGCAAGTGTCCTCTTGCAGATGACGCACTTTTGAACTGCATGCCATGTTAACGATAGATGAAAAGCCAAAGTTGAGAAAAATTGTAGCACCCAAATTGAAGAGGAAAGTAGGCTTGTGGCACCCAAATTGCAAGATAGGTAGGCCCAGCAAGAAACCTCACAAATGAGAGCCCGGTGGACCTATGAAATCGTGAAATTGGGCGCACGCATTACTCGTAATTACTAAAATAATATTCCATGTAATAATGAACCCATCTAGAATAGAGAGATACACTTATAGAAGAAATAGACATGAGTTAAGAAAACATGAATGTAAATAATATATCTATTCTTCTCGAGGCGAGAAGAATGAATTCGAAAAGGCAGCGAACATGTGCACATACACACAAACATACAAAAGTAGACAGATGTTCAAACAAAGCTTAGGATGAATGTGTAGAACTGAAAACAAGATAGCAGTGGCCATTGTTTAGTTAGCAGCAGCTATTGTTTGCTAGCAAGGGACTGCGAAGCTCAGTCGCGCCTTTGATATTTTGACCAGAAACAAAATCTCTATCTCCTAAGATACGAATTAACAGGGAGTGTCAAACGAATTTCCTTTCTGTGCCGAAGTCTACCACAAGAAAGTTCGGCGCCCCTATTAACTCTCGACCCCAATAACTCGTACGCATTTATTAACATCCAAGACCCGCTATAAGTGGTGACTTCAAAACACGCAATAACATCGAGGACTGGCCATAAACTCTCTTTGTATGTGCGTTTCTTGGACATCTGAAAAACAAAATATCAATCCTTAGAAACGAAAATAGTCATACGACAAGCCTAACTGTAAAAAATAACAAAACAACTTAAATACAATGGATGAACGACCTGTGTACTATAAATTCGCGTACAGTACACCGTAATAGGAAGTTAACTTATGTGGAAAATAAATTTGATGGATACGTGACTATGACTACAGTGGTTGTAAATTTTCCCATTGATACTTCTCCAAGTCCAATCCTACTGACATACATGATCCTATCCCAGAATAATCACGCACATTCTTAATGCAACTTACATTAAATCTAAAGGGGTTATTAGCAGGAGACTGGTAAAAAATTGATAAAAACACCAAGAACTTTAAAACACATGTAGGCCTAGTCCAGTGGGATAAGGTTGAAATTCGCTAATGTTTATATGTACACTATCAGACTATCTTGTGTAAGTTCGATTAGCGTTGATGGATATACTATTATACATGTTTTATATAGACAGCAAAAGCCTTCGATAAACAATGGCTCATGTACCCACAATGCAATACTTTTCGTCTCCTCTAACAATCTTACTAATATATATATATATATATATATATATATATATATATATATATATATATATATATATATATATATATATATATGTATATATATATATATATATATATATATATATATATATATATATATATATATATATATATATATATATATATTTATATATATAAAAAGTTCCTTTGACCAAACCCCTTAAAGGTTTCCGTGCAACAGTCTTAAACTTTATTTGGTGTGAGTGAGGTTGCATTATCTTCTTGAAAGATTACTCTGGCATTGCCTATGGTAACATCACCCCAGGGGACGATTTTCTCCTTCAACATCTCCAAAAAAAATCTCCCTCATTTTATACAGGAGAGACCTGAAGAAGGTTAACAAAACGGATTTATGAACCTAAAGGTGATGTCAGACGAGGCAGTACCACATCCAGTATTTTTAATCATATTAGCAATTTCAACCAGCAAATTGACTATTCAAAGGCACAAATCATATATAATTGTAAAGATTTCCGTAAAATAAAAATAGTAGGCTCTATATTAATAGGAAACATTCCCAATTTTAATTTGTCAGATGGGCAATTGAAATACAGCTCCAATTCCCGTAACCTCATCGTAAACAGCTTAGTCAACGATCTTAGACTCGCACCCCCTGATTAATGACCTTTTTTTCCTCGTTTTGTGTTTCTTTGTGTTTTTTTCTTATTGTTTTTTTCTGATATGTGCGCTATTTATAGACTTTTGTAACAATTGCATTATCAGTATACAACTGAAGAGGGTATGATAAACTACATACTGAAACTAGTCTCGTAAATTAAACTTTTGGCTCGAATACAGTGGTTTCACTATCATATACCATAACTCGCCATTGAGTTCTTTTACTTATGTTGATCCATCCTTACTTCATCTTTAATAAAGATTAGACGTGTTTTTTAGACCCTTGAAGTTACGGCCACCCACACCATCACCTAAAAGCTTGTTTCCGTCTCCTGAAAAATGCTCTCTGTTTAAACAGAAACTTATTTTCCTTTTGTGCCCAAACACGATCATTCCACGTGTTGTGTATGGCCTCGACAGTGAGCACTTCTCATCCGTCCAAAGAACTGGAGGCTGTGAGTCATCAAGGAGCCGTTGGAGGAGCAGCTTTGCCCTTTCGACTCTCTTCCTTTGGCTGAAGCTGGGAAGATGCCCTTTACCTGTTTCTTGAATGGACGAATTTTCAGATTATCTTTTATCTCTTTTTGCATGGTCACATGGCTCACTTTGGATTGTTTAGCGTATTGTCTGGCACTCCTCATTGGATTTCACCTGATCTTGTTCACTGTGTTCTTGATAAGGACTGGGGTTTCTCATTGATCAGGATAAGGTGGTCCTCATTCTTGAAAGACAAATACCTACCTTTTGAATGTCTTAAAAAAACAGATTTGCTCACATTGAGATTCAACATTTTGAAAATATCGCCCGCTGTCTTCCTGCTTTTATACAGGTACTCGATTGCTTCACATTCCAAGTCATATTTGGAAACCGATATTATTTTTTTCTAAATTTACACTTTGATCCATAAAATTGAAAAAAAAAATACCGAAAGAACACGCAAGAAAGTAATTAATTTATATATGAAATATTTAAAATCATTTGTAAAAAGCAATCTACACTTCGTGTTTCCACCCTACACTAGTGGCTAAAAGTACCTGGAAGGTAGAGCTAGGAAAATAAGGATAGTTTCCTTAGAATCAAACAGGATGAAATATGCGTTTACTATACCAATGATTAACCACCATTAAAATGCTTCGGGTACCCTGTAGGGCACAACTATCACGCCAAGCGAGTAAGTGCATTGAATAGACCAATCTAAGAACAGCCCTAAAGAGAACTGTTTCAAGTGGCAATTTTATTTTAGTTTTCACTTTTCCATCGATGTACAAGAGGGTTGTTCCCCACTTCTGGGGTTCCAATTATAAAATAAAACGTGCCCTTACGACTGTTTGAAACCTTCAGCCCCCCGTGCCAGGCAAAATAGTCAATTAAAGCAGTTCTTTTGGAATCTGTTTGTGATAGAACGGTCTGAGGCCGCTTTAATTCAGCCTATATCACATGTTAACCATGCTCACGCAAATGCTTACCCACGTGCATCCTGTCTGCGAGGGGAAGCAGAAGCGCGTTATCTCCCATCATAGCCAATGTTTAATCAAGGAGGTTCACTCCTCCGTTTCGCCTCCATACGTCGATCTCACCAGATTGAATTTGGCTTATGGGCAGATAAGGTATTTTCCCAGGCGCCACCGGGAAATTCCCCGAAGTCCCCCACTCAATTATCCCCTACGCCATGGAGATGGCTCCGGCTATTTATACCGTAGCTTTTCCCAATTGAGGCAGGTCCAGATTATCTTCGCGAGGCATCAAGCCGATCCACGCCCCCTTGTGCACCTAGGAACTCTGCCGAGAAACCCCTTATTGTCCAGAAGAGGACAATATCCCTCGAGTGCCAAGGTTCGTGCCCTTCGAGACGCCAAGTCAACAAAGCCCCCTGTTGTTCAGAAAGAGAACAACGTTAGAACAGCGATGTTCTTTGAGCCCGTTTGGCAGAAGACGGTTCTCACCCCCACCCCCCTGTTGTTCAGAAAGAGAACAACGTTAGGACAGCCATTGTTCTTTAAGCCCCTTCGTCAAGAAATGGTTCTCGTTCCCAAGACATCACGTCCGGATAATTTAATTCCCCCTTTTTAACGTTCTTCAAGAGAACGCTTGGTTTCAACAATAACCTCCATTGTTCATCTAGAACATCTCCGATTTGCTGTCACAAGGATCGCTCGTACTTCCGAGCCCCACCTCGCTTTCACTCCTTGAAGACAGTCCTCCCCCCCTCGTTAAGGACAACCCCCCGAAGAACCCTTCTGCTGGAAATCGCCAGTTAGACCGAAGATTCCTTCGCATCGTCTTCCTCTGCACAACAACTTTGTAATTAAGTAAGCTGAGCATTACCTTTAATCATTTAACCTTTTGTCGACGCAACCCTGTGCTTTAAATGGTTTAGCGAACCATTCCTCCCTTTATTTTTCGTTTGTTTACCTTTTTAAATCTCTCCAAATCTTAATCTTCAGATTAGTCAGATATTCCCACGACATATCTGACTAATCTGAGGAATAAGATTTGGAGAGATTTTAAAAGGTAAACAAACGAAAAATAAAGGGAGGAATGGTTCGCTAAACCATTTAAAGCACAGGGTTGCGTTGACAAAAGGTTAAATGATTAAAGGTAATGCTCAGCTTACTTAATTACAAAGTTGTTGTGCAGAGGAAGACGATGCGAAGGAATCTTCGGTCTAACTGGCGATTTCCAGCAGAAGTTTTCTTTTTCATTCCCCGGTTATGTAAACATTTTTTTGTGTGTTGTTGATAGTTTAATTAATAAAACTATTTTATTAATGGTAGCCATATTATTTACCCTTGTGCTTCGTTCCACTTCTTAGGCATATTGAAGATAAATAAGCCTCTCCAGGCCCCCCATCACTTTTGGACTAACCTCGGTCAATCAGATTACCACGCACTCGAAATATAGAATAATTGCCTCAACGAATAGTTATATATAGTATATCGTCGGAAGCCTATTCTGCGACACTGTTCTTAAATTGGTATAGTGATTGCATTCATTTTCTGGGCCTAAAATAGAAGCGTACCACAGACACATCCGAGCCTGTGTGAAGGGGTGAGTGATTTTAATACATTAAATATGAAATATGCAGGATTGCGGAAAGAGTGAAAAGTTACGAAACCACTTTTACCTAAACCAGGCACTTATTTAGTAGGTAGAAAATATGATACGGGAACATGGACATGCGAAAAGGAAAATGTGGTTTGTTGTGCTCCTAAAAAGGGATGACTAGACAGAAATATTGTTATGAGTGAAAGTTGAATGTCTTTACGAAAAGTAATACAAATAAACGAATGGAAAAGTTATATAAAGTTTTAGGGCAAAAGAACTCTACAAAATATTTGTATAGAAGACAATTGCATACAAATATTAAAAAAGCAGAAAACTATAGAAATATTGGTAAAGCAGAAAATTGTATAGAAATATTGGAATAGCAGAAAACTATAGTAACATTGGTAGAGCAGAAAACCGCATAGAAACTTTGGCAGAACAGAAAACTATAGAAATATTGGCAAAGCAGAAAATTACATTATTATACAATTATATTCTCTTGCATAACATATCCTGAGTTACTAAGCCTTAGAAATGCTTTAGAGCATAAAACTTTGATAGTCAACTATGATAGCATGATGTATGATTGGCTTTGGAATTAACATGCCTCTAAGTATGGGTGAAAGTGACTTGCGGTAATTGTGGTGTGTTGTATTGATATGGACTGCAGCAGGTTGGAAATCTGAGGTTTGTGGTTGGGTGTAGGTTGAACTAAGATGTGTTATGTGACTTGGTAAACAGCCTCCAAATGGCCATAAAGGCTTTTTTCAAATAAGAATTGTGTCACCTTTTTTGTTAAATGGGGGTGAAGTAAAGAGTTTTCATTTATTATATCGTCTTTTATAGTGTAAAAAGTTAAATCTGAGCGTTTAGCACATTGCAATATTGCTTTTGGTCGACGCTTGTTTCAGTTCTCTAACATTCTCGTGAGAAGAATGAAAGTAATGGGAGCATTTTTAATAAATCCATGAAGGAAATTGCCTAAACCCAAAAATATCTGTAGCACTTGCAATGTTTTAGGACGAGGATAATCATTGATAGCAGCATATTATCTTTTTGCCTGGATATACCATGAGAGTTAGCTTTGTGTCCTCAAAAATAAAGTGATTCTACAGAGAAAGTAAATTTTAAAATATTGATTTGCTAACTATACAATTTCAACGTTGCGAAGAATTGCTCCAGATGTTTCAAATGTTGAGCTTGATATTTGCTTGCAATAAGCAGGTCATCAACATATGCGAAGGAAAAGTTCAGGTCAAGCCAAAACATGATTAATGTACCTTTTGGAATATTTGAGAAGACTTTTCTCGTCCTTTACCTTCCGTCGAATCGTGTATTTCTTTCGAGATGGATGAAGAGGTCTTATATACGAAAAAGAGGTAAGAGTCTGGAGATTAGCGCACTCTACTGAGTTTTATGACCCTAAGGACTAGGATTATGCACCTTCCACACACCTTTGCTCTCCCTAAATACACCCCAAACTTTATCTCCTCTCTATTTCAGCCCAAACGTGGCAGATTTTAATGTAATACAGGATATAATAGGGACGCTGTCTTCGTCGCCTCAACCGCCAACCAGGACGGTTTGGAGATTTCTGCCTTCTTGAACCTGGCTTGGCTCTGGTGGAGAAAGAAAGTGCTATCTTCGGAGGTGGATGCGCCATCCGTAGCCAAGAGAAAAATTCATTCTCAATGGTAAAACGTCGTCAGAACGGACGAATTGGTGAATCAAATCCAGGCAATCACCATCAACGACCATAGCAAGTTGATAAAGGCTTTAAGGGGTTCTGGGAAGGTTTTAAGTGTTTGAGTATGACACTAGTCCCTCCGACATAGCCCACACGACCCACGATTGGCCCTCTAAGAAGTTCAGGATCATGTGACACTTATCTAACATGTGGCCTTGTAGCCTGGCGTGGGTATACCAGGTTGATCTCTCCTTTGAAGCTAAGGGATAGTCGAGGATTTGCCTCCCTGTATATTTCTACTTTAATCTCCAAGTTCTACAGATTCGAATCCTCTCGACAGGTAGGCGTCGTTGAGAGAAAGGCCAACCAACGACCCCACAATACCAAGGACTTGTTGAAGGCTGCCATCCGAGATATTATGGCCAACATGAATGATAGTTATTTTATCCGGGCAAGAAGTCACCTACGAGGCCGCAATAGAGGCTAAATGAGGTTTTATTGACTAATCTTTTACTTTGCATATGGCAAAAATGAAAGATGCAATATATATATATATATAAAGAGAGCAAATACAAGTTCTGTGGGTGTTAACAACCACCACAGGTCTTTCGCCATATTTAATTTGTGCCTTTCAGAAACCTTTAGTAAAGAGAAAGAAAGATGCGGAAACCTTGTATTGCAAACTATATAACAGCACAGTACAAGAGAACAGACATTGGACGTAAATGAGCAATGAGACAAGAAACAAGAGTTTCTATAGTCAAGAGAAAGAGACATTGGAAGACAAAAGGATCAAGGAGAGCAAAGAAGGCCACAATGAAGGCAATCTTTACTGAGAAGACAGAAATAACGTCAAGAGAAAAGGTGGGAATTATCATGGCCGGGAATTGTAACACGGGTGAACTGATTTCTGGTTAAATGCTTTATGGCTGGTAGCTTAATGTCAGAGCATCTGGCGGGAAATCAGCAAGCCCAGGTCATGTTAATTCAAACTTTTTCTCCTGGTGTTATTTCAGGACACACCATGAGCCAGCATTTGCCTGAGTTCGGAAAATGACAAAGTTACTCGTAGGTTCGGAAAATGCTTTAAACAGGGACGGGAAGACCGGAACTATGGAGGTTCTCTGTGGGAGATCTCAAGCTTAGTCATTTTGCCCTGGAGGCACTTGCTGAGAAACTGCTACATTATCGTTGGATCTTCCTCTTTACTTCGTCCCCATCATATCACTCTCCAACCATACGCTAACACGCTTGACCGCGTCTCTAATTCGTTTTGCTCTGTTTTTCCACAACACCTGGCCAACCGTACCCCCCTATTGGCTCTTGCACAACATAAGCCTCCGCCTTCCAAAAGTATATTGCCATGAGCTAGGCAAGAACTCTTCACAACTCTCTCTCTCTCTCTCTCTCTCTCTATATATATATATATATATATATATATATATATATATATATATATATATATATATATATATATATATATATGGGACGAATCTTAGATATTCTTCGCTCACAATCGTCTGAACTCATCTCAATCGCAGGTCAATTAAATTTTTCTAGCTTAACTGTGAAAATTTACTCTCAAAAATATCAATCTGTTTTCTTCAGCGAAGAGTTTAGCGAGGATTTAGACCCAGTCTCTGTTGCTATGCAAGTGGTTGAGTTTGAAGTCTTCCGAAGATGGCGCTTAAAAAGATGCAAAAAGAAAATAAGATTTAGGTGATAGCACGAGATTAGACGCTTGTGACACAGGGGTTGTCTCGAAGATAAAACATGAATTAAATTCAGTGATTCAGAGTTTGTCTCTTTACACGATGACTTTTATTCACTGCTTACCCAGAGACTGGAACCAAGGGCAGAACCAGAGCGCTACCGGCCCGATAGCTACACCGAGCTCTCAAAGGATTTGCCTAGCCCTAAACCCAAAGGGCTTAGGGTATAACTGGCGTCTCTGGGCGGCATAGGCACCTTTGAGATTGGCCAAGGATGCAGTGAGAGCCGGTGGCGAATGAGGAAGACGCCTGGCTGGCGAGTATAGGCGCATAAGAAACTTTGTACGGTGCATCTCCTCGGCATGGACAAGTAGGCTCTAAATGAGGGATGTGTGGACGGCACTGGTCGTCAGATGAGACGGGTGTGGTATATAAGTAAGGTAGCACCCCTATCAGCATCCCAAAGGCTGAAAATCACCTAACGAAGGATGTCCATGGCGCGGGTACAAGAGACCCTAAGGCTGTGAATATGGGCCTTCCAGGTGAGGCGTCGGTCGAAAACAAGACCGAGGACACGGTGCGAATCCAAAACTTCCAGGTGAATCCCGCTTAGGAACAATTACGGGCTTGGGTGACGCCGTGGATGGCGGTAGATGTACACTATCTTAGTCTTAGTCAAGGAAACCCTATACATGCGCGCGTCGGCAGAGCGAGAGACGCGGACCAATGCTTGTTGGAGTCGACGCCCCAGAGTTGGGCAGCGCCAAAAGCGACCGAAAGGTCGTCTACGTAAAGCGTGGCGAGAACATCTTCCGGCAGCACCGAGGTGGTACCGCTGATGCTCAGGGCAAAGAGTTTGACACTGAGGAGGCTTCCCTGCGGGACGCACTCGTCCTGCCCTATTGGGGCTTTTATACTAGGACATTCTATCGTTGCCTGGAAAAGGTAAGATTGAAATAAGGAAGGTTTGTCATTTGAGTTTCCACCAGTTGACTAATAGAGAATGGATGATGCTGGCTTAGGTGTGGCTCGCATACAGCGTTGCACGTGATTTAATGGTTGTGTGAAATGGGCATGCTTTGGAGGTTTTGGTATCTCTGTCGGCTTATGTGAGGTTATCTTAATTCAGAATGGTAGATGTCTATGGACAAAATGGTGCGAACGACTGAAGTATAACAAACAAAATTGTAAGTGTAGCCCAGAGTGCAGATCATTCCACGTGAAATAATTAATGAAATATTTAGTAATTTACTGGCAGTTAAGCATCCAGTTACTAACTTCATTTTTACAGCAACAATGAATGTTAGTTTGTTCTTCAAGAAGTATTTTACTGTAGGAATTACAGTAATACACTATAAAAATACATTAGAATCTATGGTACTGTATTTTTTATATAATATGCCACAGTAAATATTGTAGAAAAAACTATTAAAAATACAATTTTCTATACAATTTGTTACTGTAATTTCTACAGTAACACTCTATCAATAATACATTATCAGCATGTTTTATTGCTGTAGTGACTAAACTACTGGCTGCTTAGCTGACAGAGATTAATGTAAAAATTGCTGTATTTGTGTGATTTGGAGAGGCTCCGTTTTCTCACAGAGGGTTCAGGATATTTTTTTACTGTTCAGGGTGGGCTTAATGGATTTTGTGGGGGGTTCAATTGATATTAATGGAGATATGAATGGGTGAATAGAGAGTGATAAATGGATGTTCAAGGAGGGATCAATGTGTTCAAGGAAAGTTGAATGCATGTTCGAAAGAATAATAGCTCAAAGGGTGTTCAGGGAGAGCTTTTTCGCCTGGAAGTGGTGAAGATATAGGAACTAAAAATGTGTTGTAATTATATTAACTGCAGATCAATGCAACTGCGTGGTTGAGACCTAAAACATTGCATTCCTTCAGATGTCAGCTGCAGGATTATTGTCCATGACACTCTCTTGCGGATCACCTGCGTAAATTACAAAAATACATATATAAAATACACTTTCTGACAATATATAGGGGGTAGCCAGAGGTAACTGTGGTAAGTCCTTTCGATAGTGGTGTGATTACCATGGGCGGATTTGTCACCGAATTTTGGTACCACTCTTGGGGTAACCAAATATTAATTCGGTTGGGCGGCTGCCTTTTGATTCCTCAGTGAATGCCTTGTATTCACAAGGCTATGTATGACTCCAGAAGTAGAAAGCTCTCTCCTTGCTTAGTAGGCTAAAGTAAATGGGTGATCGGAGGAGTCCTCAAAGATAAACGGAATCTTGAAGCTGGATTCAATATTCTTTATTCGGTGGGAATTTGGAATCGTCTTCAGATGTCTTTTCTTGATAAAAGAATTGATCCTTAAACGCAGTCCATCTACCTTTTTACATAGAAGCTTGAATACATGAATGCATTCTTTTAAGAACACTTTATAATATATTTTTATATTTAATCAGTTCTTACTTACTTACTGCAGTGCTGGGCTCGTTACGTCAGCGATCATGGCACGCCATCTCTTTCGATCTTCAGTTTTTCTCATAACATCCGTGACACTTCTTCCTCTACCTATCCGCTCCAACAGACAGTCCATGTATTTCTTTCTTTTGTCTCCCACGCGCTCTATTTCCTTCAATTTTTCCTGTCATGCAGCCATATTCCATTTTCTTTGCACGTACCACATGTCCCACAAATTTAAATGTTTTCTCGTTATTTCATTCACAAGCTCACGTTTCACTCCCGCTTTCCTCATCTTCAGTACTTCTTCGTTCGATATTCTTTCAGTCCATGGTATTCTCATCCTTCCTCTAAAGCACCACATTTCAAAAGCTTCTATGTCCAAGTTTCACATCCATATAGAAATCTAGACCATATTAAACATTTTATCAATCTAATTCTTAGTTTTAGCCTAATTCCTATATTCGTCATCAAATTTTTCATGTTCACAAAAGCTGATTATTCAATCCTTTTCTTAATTTCTTGCTCGTACGCTCCTTCCTCTGTCACAAGGCTTCTCAGATAGTGGAATTTGTTTACCTGTTTTATTACGTTCTTTCCTTTTGGTGATACCAATTACTTCTATTTTTTTTAGATTCATTTTAAACCTCTTCTATTGATGGCTGAGCTTAGTCCTTCCACGAGTCTCTGTAACTTTTTTTCTGAGTCTGCAATTATAGCGGCATCATCTGCATACCTTATATTATTAATATTTTTCCCTTCAATTTTGATGCCTTACAATTCTTCTATGTCTTCAATACATTTTTTCCCTGGCAATGAAAATAGATCCGGTGATAGTATGCAACCTTGACCTACCCCCATCTTGATATCTATCCAATCTGTATTTTCTCCACCTATTTCTATGTTAGCTTTTTGGACCCAGTATAAATGTGTTATTAACTTTGTCTTTTTTATCCAGTCTAATATTTTCTACCATTTATGTGTGTCTGACCGTCTCAAATGCCTTTTCAAAGTCTATAAACCCAATCAACAAATCCTTTTACATTTCTATTGACCTTTCTATCACTGTTTTTATCATGAATATTGCATTTGTAGTTCCTTTCCCTTTCTTAAACCCGCACTGCTCATCTGGTATTTGTTCGTTGATTTTCTTTCCGTTTCTATTTAAAAGTACTCTTAAAATTATCTTTGATAGTTGGCAATGGTTCTGTGCTTTAAACATTCTGTTGCTCGTTCAGGTATGTATCCAGTATTGTATATTCTATTTGTCAGTTCTGTTATTTTATCTATTGCTATGTTGCCTGCTGCTTTGATCATTTTTTGATAATTTCATCACTCCCTGTTGCTTTTCTGCCATTCATAGTCATCATGTCATGTTTCTTCCCTCAATATCCTTGGTTCTTCTAGTTCCCCGTCATACACTGGTTTCTGCTCTCTTTCATCATCATACAGTTCACTGACATACTCCATCCATCTTGCAAGCACATCCTTAGACTCCATCAGAATTTTTCTGTCTTTATCCTTGACTGTAGAACTTCTTGTTATTCTTCTCTTCCCAGATATCTCTCTCACCCTCTCATACATTTGTCTTGTGTCCACTTTTTCCATTTGTTTTACGTTAACAGTTATATATTCTATTCGATTCTTAATTCTCACCCCCGCTTCCGGGGTTTCCCATGTCCATAATCTTCGAGGATGTTGTTGAAAGAATGAATTTGCAATTATCTGTTTTTCTTCCATTTGTCCCATCTTTCATTTCTGTTTCCAAGACCGAAGTTTCCCACTACATCCCCGTAACTTCCCTTCCTAATTTTAGCGTTTAATTCCTCCATAATCAATGTTAGATCATCTTCCTTTCACATCTTCTTTTCTTCCATTAGTGATTCATAAAATTCATCAATTTCTTCTTCAGACTAGTCATATATGGGTGCATAAACTTGAATTATATTTAAGTTGATTTGTTTTCCAGCCAGTTTTACTAGTATTAACCTTTTACATATTTCCCAATATCCAGTTACACTTTTTAGCTACTTTAATCGTCATCATGACCTCTACTCCCTTCTGGTGTGTATCTCCACTGCTGTAAATAAAAGTAACTTCTTTGTCCGAGCAAATCCCTGAACCTTCCCACCTTACTTCACTTAACCCCATAATGTCAACTTTCAGTCTTAGCATTTCTTGTTTAATGTTTTCAAATTTTCTTGGTTGATATAAAGTGTTTATGTTCCATGTACTCACTCTCATACGATCATTGACTTGAATTCTACCAACTTCCAGTTCATTTTCAATAGTAACGGGTTGACGATCAGAAGCTACCTGTTGCTCATAGTGATTCCGACATAACGAGGGAACATTCAAATTTGATATATTCCCATTCACTTCATTCACTCTGTTCAGTTTCTAGCTTGGCATGACTATACTAGGGTGCTTTTTAAGTGGTGAGGACCCACGAGTCTCTTCCACGGATTTTTTTTTCTGGAGTTAACTCTCCTCTAACACAGCCCATATCTCAACTTACATTAACATACTTTATCAATTCTTACATAACTATTAAATCTCATAATTTCTATATAATAATACAAGGGATTAATACACTTTCATAAAAATCAAGACGAAAGAAGGTATCACTAGTTGAGGCCTTCAAACAAACAGAGTTCATATTGGACCGCTTAATACATTAAATATAAATTGAACATAATAACACATCTCACTTTATTTAATTTAATTCTTTTACAAAATGTTACATATTTATTCAATCTTCCAATTGTTGGACCGTGGATCGTAAGCAATTTAAAGATTCAATAAATTTCATTTAATATTTTCCTTGTATATAATTGGGCTAATTTTTAGGAGCGTTTTAAAAAATAAAAATAGAAGTTTGGGCAGATTAATTTAGAGTACATTGTTTTGATTTAATCACAGATATATTCCTATTACAAAAGCAAAAGAAATCCATTGCATTGTTTATAGTAAAATTGTTTCTATTTTAATCAGAGATCTCATCGTAAAAATATACGATATTTATTGTTTCATCTAAGTCTCGGTTATATGGTTGCCAAATGTGCCAATTTGTCTTATTTATAAAAGTTCAGGAATACTTATTCTATTTTATGGTCAATTCAACTTGATTGATATTTATTATATTAAGGAAATAAGATTGAAAGTATGATCTATAGACTTTTACATGAATTTTATATATATATTAACTTAATATTACTAAATTCCAGTGTTTCGTTTATTTTTAAAGTTCATTTTTAAGGTTCTTTTGTGTTAACAAAATTTTATTTAGTTGCTCATGCAAAACGTAACTTTGTTAAGTAAAATGAAGCACATTTGAAATATTTTAACTTACGTTTAAATTATGTAACATTAGAGGATATCTAGATTTTACTTTAACGGTATTTGTTTGGTTAATTTTAATGTTACACTCTCGGTCGGGCATTGAAATTAGCATGAGCTCTCCTCGATTATTTAAACGATCTGGGCACTAGTCTTTTGAGCGTTTGTTTTAGACTTCCTTACTTACCTAAATGTTTGCCCGTTTGCCCAGATCTCACCGGTTAACCCACAAAATTCAGATCTTTTAAAGGACCAACCGTCCTATGGACAAAATTCCGTCCTACCACCTGACGTCCTTTTTATGACTTTTATAAGAGAGATAGTGAAACCTCAGGGGAGGAGTGCTCTTTCGAGAGTACTCTTCAGATTCCCCTTCATCGAATGTTTTTTTAATATGGTTCAACGTGTGAACCTATTATAAAAAAAATTCAAACTACAAAATACTCATTCTTTAGGTACTTTGGAGTCATATTTGATTCTATAACGTGGTTCTCAACCACCACAATCACTTGTATGGAAACAGAAATTCGTATGCACATCCAGTTAAATCAAAAATTATTTCAGAACTAAAAGAAAACTTCTCCCAAACTTCACAGAGCCCCTACACAACAAATCAATTACTGCTACCTCATAATTCAAGCATTTATTTAAATTCACCAAGCCAAGGAACATTAAAATTCAATTACATTTTTAGTGATCACTTTTGGGGGCCATTCGTATTTTTCACTTGAATTAATTTTTCTTCAAGGAATCCTTATTGGTTTTTACTTTTTTTCGATGACTCATAGCGCTCAGAAAGAGTTTACAAACTTTTCACTGCAGGTTCATTTAGGAGACCTCTTTATCGGGACCAAATGCTCTTTATTCATCATAGAAAATACTCTTTCATACTCTTTCGCTTGATAAGAAAAGAATGTGCTACAAAACCTTCGTGAAATTATTTATAGAAATACTCTGAGTGGTTGAAAAGTTGTAGTCATGTTTCTTCCCTCCTTTATTTTGTGCTTTCCCCTTTGGCACATTTTGAGGAACGAGGAAGGATTTAAGAAAGAAAACGTCATCGAACAGATCTTCGATATTGATTACAACGTTTCTGTTTCATTATTCTTTTCAGCTCCTGTTTCTATTTTACACTACACACCAAAACACTTTATGCAAATTAAGTTTTCTACACCACTGAGGCTGTGTTCTTCCAGGTTTAATTCCAGTAATAATCATAAGACCTGACAAAGCCCTCCTTGACTTCTACCTGACAAATCCCTTTTTGACTTCTACCTGACAAATCCCTTCTTGACTTCTACCTGACAAATACCTTCTTGACTTCTACCTGACAAATCTCTTCTTGACTTCTACCTGACAAATCCCTTTTGACTTCTACCTGACAAAACCCTTCTTGACTTCTACCTGACAAATCCCTTCTTGACTTCTATCTGACAAATCCCTTTTTGACTTCTGCCTGACTTTCTCCCTCGTTCTCTACGACAGTGACCACTTTTGAGGGGATCAACGAGAGTAAAAGTATCTAATATTTGCGGTTGCTATAGCAGTGGTAAATCTCATTTGCCGCTGAAAAAGGGTACGTCTTGGGGCGCTCCTCCCCCACACTAAGCAAAAAACTGCATCCCTTAGACCAATCTAACGGCCCCTTCCCCATCCAAAACAAGGTCAACAGACCTAAGTTGTGTGCTCTCAATTTTCTTACTTTATGACCTTATGACCATATGACCTTACGACCATAAGACCTTCAAAACTTTCCACAGGTAGGACAACCCTACCCATAGTTAGTTTTCTTTCAATAATTCATGGACTAACCTTGTGAAGACCTTGGCGATTCTATCGTTCGAGATAGAATGTAAAACAACATAGGAGTTTCAAATTTCGTTAGAATCTGCCAAATAGTTAAGATGTTATTGTCAAAACACTCATTGAGAAGTCAAATTGTTACAATCCGACAGACCGTCCGACCTACCGACAGACGTAGTAACTTATAGAGCAATGTTACATTGGTCTATTGGATACAATTACTTCTTTGATTAGGGGGAGGAGTCCATTAGTCACATATCCTGGTTGCGTTCACTGCAATTTTACTGACACCTATTTGGTCTTCCTTACACGTTAGTCTTACAACAATATCAGTTTGATGCAAAATGATAATTTTCCAGGAGACGATCAACTTTGGGGCTTAGATCCCCAGAGGAGGCTAAGGTAACTAGGATCAAGGATTATCTTAGGCCTACCATACAAAAGAATTGTAGAGGTTTCTTCGTTTAATCAATTTCCTTATAAGATTCATAAAGCATAACGACAATGTTGTTGTCCCTCTCACAAGGTTGTTGAGAAAACCGAATAAGCGACGGTTCAACTGAAATTTACAATGGGATAAACAGACTGAATCTCCCTTCAATGACATAAAAGATGCAATACTTAAAGAAACTTTCTTGCTTTTCCATGGCGTCCTCTTAAAGATGCATCCGATCTAGCCGTGGGTTCTGTTGTACAGTAACCTTCCGAAGGGCATTGAGAGGTATGGATACTTTAGTAAGGCATTTAAAGATCTTGAAATAAAATATTCAACATTCAATAAGGAATTAACCTCTATAGCTCATGCAAATGAACATTTCCCTATCTCTTAGAAAGCACCGACTTCCATATCTTGAGCGATTGCATAGCAATCAAAGGAGATGCTAGAGCACTTACAACCAGGCATTCTTCAAGGGAAGCGCGTGCGTTTGAAATTATTAGTCAGTGCAATAGTGACATTAGGCACATAGATGGAAAAGATAATCCTAGTAATGATCTTTCCCGGGCACCCATCATTGATTGCAAATTGCAATGTGTGCAACAAACCACACAAGTACTCACATACAGGCAACATATGAATTGCCACCCTCCAAAAATGCCATTATAGCCCCTTCGTGCCAGTAAATCGATTCTGACTTGTCATAACTTGTCCTAACCCACCCACAAACAGCCATCCCCCTTCCTCTGTTTTGCCCTACCGATTTGCAAAACTTATTGACCGCCCCTCGTATATAAATTCTGCTTTCCGCAAACTTGCGTTTCATTTTTATCATAGGAGATCTTGGTTGCGCCCAAGCATCTGCTTTGATCTCAATTAAATCGTCTCTTAGGCCACTTGGTTACGCGGAATTCCCTATTAATTTTCACTCTCTTTCATAGTCTCGATCGACCTTGCAAATCGTAGCTTAAAAGCTTGTTTATTCCGACGTTTTTTCGGTCTTGAGCGTAGCCAAGTGGCCTATGAGACGATTTAATTGAGATCAAAGCGGATGCTCACTGCTTCAATGTGCACGGTTCGAATCCCACAACTGTACGGAATCTTTGCGAATTAGGAAATAATATTTCCGAAGAAAAATGTTCCCGTTTTCTGTTTCTTGCGGTATGTTGGATTCATTTTCATCTTTATTACGAGCTCATGAAAAATTTATATATACGAGGAGCGGTCAATAAGTTTTGCGAATCGGTAGGGCAAAACATAGGAAAGGGGATGGCTGTTTGGGGGGGGTGTTAGGACAAGTTATGACAAGTCAGGACCTGCAGGCGCACGCTCCTGCCTCGTCTATTTAAGAAGCAGTGATCAAATATTTGACCAAGGAAGGCAAGAATGCAAAAGAGATCCATGAACGCATGATTGCAGTGTACACCAACACTGACCCTTTATATGCAATCATTGCTCGCTGGAATAGAGAGTTCCGCCATGGTAGTGAGTCCCTTGAAGATGACCCCCATCCAGAACGCCCGTCAGACGTGACCAACGAGGACAATGTGACCCTTGTAGAAAGGATGATCCTCGAAAATCGACGGGTGAAGGTCGAAGAAATCGAGCGAGAACTTGGAATATCACATGAAAGTGTTATCAACATCACCATAGACAATTTGGCCATGACCAAGGTATCTGCCCGTTGGGTCTCTAGAAACCTGACGCCTCATGATCGACTTCAACGTCGTCAAAGTCCACAATGCCAGAGTTGCACAAGCTGCCCTGCGCGAGTGCGGATTCGAGGAGCTCAACCATCCCCCCTACATTCCAGATCTGGCCCCTAGCGACTATTTTTTATTCCGCTAGCTCAAGGTTGCACTGCGTGGACGCCAGTTCGGGGACGATGAAGATGTCCAGCTCGCCGTCCAGGAGTGGATTGAACAGCAGTCGGGAGATTTCTGATTGTCGGGAATTCGAAGCCTCAGGGACAAGTGGCGCAAGTGCATTGAAGAGAGGGTAGTTATATTAAAAAATAATAGAACACTTTTCCTCATATCTCGTGTTCTTATATCCAAATTGCAAAACTTATTGACCGCCCCTCTTATATATATATATATATATATATATATATATATATATATATATATATATATAGAGAGAGAGAGAGAGAGAGAGAGAGAGAGAGAGAGAGAGAGAGAGAGAGAATTAATCATAATAGCGCAATCATAATTAGGCGGTTATGAAGGCAATTTTTGGCTTACTAGCACTTCATCAAAGCCCTCGGAAGGAGCTCTTCTCACATACACGAGAAGGTAACGCATAAAATAAGCTTTTCTAAGAGGGGTAAAAAAATGTCCTTCGATCGACCCTTTTAATTGGCGCCCCTGTTTGTCGAAGAGAATGTAGAATTTGTTTTTATACATTCAAGCCCCGCCTTGTAAAATCGCTGCTTGTCGAAGAGAAGGGAAAATTTTTTTAGATCATTCAAGCCCCACCTTGTAAAATCGAGGATTATTTGCAATAACACAATTATAATATGCGGTTATAAAGGACTTTTTGGCTTACTAACTCTTAATCAAAGCCATCGGAAGTAGCTCTTCTCACATAAACGAGAAGGTAACGAATAAAATAAGCTTTTCTAGGACAGCCAAAACCTCTCGTTCGGTCGGCCCTTTTAATTATCACCACTGCTTGTCGAAGAGAATGAAAAATTTGTTTTTATCCACTCAAGTCACGCCTTGTAAAATCGAAATTATTTGTAATAACGCAATCATAATTATGTGGTCATTTCAGCCTCTTCATCCAAGCCCTCAGAAGGAGCTCTTCTCACATACACGAGAAGGTAACGCATAAAATAAGCTTTTCTAAGGCATCCAAAAAACTGTCTTTCGATAAGCACTTCTAATTTTCACCCCTGCTTGTCGAAGAGAATGGTATATTTGTTTTATCCACTCAAGCTTCTCCTTGTAAAATCGAGAATTATTTGCAACAAAGCAATCCTAATTATGCGGTTAACCTCTTCTCACATAAACGAGAAGGTAACGCATAAAATGGGGTCGTCTAAGACAGCCAAAAATCAATCCTTTGATTGTCAAAGAGAATAGAAAATTTGTCTGTCTTTAAACACTCAAGCCTCGCCTTGTATGAAGGCAATTTTTGGTTTACTAACTCTTAATCAAAGGCGTCAGAAGTAGCTCTTCACACATGCACGAAAAAGGAACGCATAAAATAAGCTTTTCTAAGACAAATAAAAAAATAGCTTTCGATCGGCCCTTTTAATTGTCACCCCTGCTTGTCGAAAAGAATGGAAATTTGTTTTCATCCACTCAAGCCCCTCCTTGTAAAATCAATAAATATTTACAATAACACAATTATAATTATGCGGTTATGAAGGCAATTTTTGACCTACTCTCTCTTAATCAAAACCCTCGTAATGAACTCTTCTCACATACACGAGAAGGTAAACCATAAAATAAGCTTTCTTAGACAGCAAAAACACTGTTTTTCGATTAGCCCTTTTAATTGTTACCCTTACTTGTCGAAGAGAATAGAGAATTTGTTTTTATCCCCTCAAGCACCGCCTTGTAAAGTCGCGAGTTATTTAAAATAACGCAATTATTTATTATTCGCTTAAGAAAGTTATTTTGGGCGTACGAGCTCTTGATCAAATCTCTTGGAAGGAGCTTTTCCCACATACACTAGAAGGTAACACATAAAATAAGGTTTTCTAAGACAGCCAAAAAACTGTCTTTCGATAGGCCAGTTTAATTGTCACCCCTGCTTGTTGGAGAGAATGGAAAATTTGTTTATATTCACTCAAACCCTGCCTTATTAAATCGAGAATTATTTGCAATAGCGCAATTATAATTATAGGCCTATGGTGGTTAATTTTGGATTACTAGCTCTTGTTTAAAGCCCTCCAAAGGAGCTCTTCTCACATACACGACAAGGTAACACAAAAAATAAGCTTTTCTAAGAGTGCCAAAAAACTGCATTACGATCGGCCATTTTAATTGTCACCCCTGCTTGCTGAAGAGAATGCAAAATTTGTTTTTAGCCACTTAAGCCCTGCCTTGTAAAATGGAGAATTATATAATTATTTGTTAAGACGCAATCATAATTATGCGGGTATGAAATCAATTTTTGGCTTGCTAGTTCTTCATCAAAAGCTTGGGAAGGAGCTCTTCTTACATACACGAGAAGGTAACACATAATATAAGTTTTTTTCAGACATCCAAAAAACTGTCTTCCGATCGGCCCTTTTAATTGTCACCCCTACTTGTCGAAGAGAATTGAAAATTTTATTTTATTCCCTCAAGGTCCCTCCCCCCCTTCCTTGCAAAATAGAGAATTCTTTACCATAACACAATCATAAATATGTGGTTATAAGGCAATATTTAGCTTACTAGGTGTTCATCAAAAGCCTCGGAAGGAGCTATTCTCACACACGCGAGAAGGTAACGCATTATGTAAGCTTTTCTAAGACAGCCAAAAAACTGTCTTTCGATTGTCCCTTTAAATTATCATCTCTGCTTGTCGAAGAGAATGGAAATTTGTTTTTATCCACTCAAGCTTCTCCTTGTAAAATCGAGAATTATTTGCAACAAAGCAATCCTAATTATGCGGTTATGTAGGCAACTTTTGGCTTACTAGCTTTTCATCAAAGCCCGCGAAAGGAGCTCTACTCAAAAAAACGATAAGGTAACGCATAAATTAAGCTTTTCTAAGACATTCCAAAAACTGTCATAAGCTTACTGCCCAGAAAGTATAGGGAAAATATCACTAGCCAATCATTTAGACAAAGGTTCCTTGCTTCTTCCTACATTAGAGATAATAGGCTAGAGAGGAACGTTTTCTTAATGAATCCTGCGATTCCACCTGACATTTGTACCAATTTATGAATTTTAAGATCGAATAAAATCTCAATTATGAATGATAATTGTATGAGGGTTGTGCTTAGGACGTGAATGGAAACTCCGTTTGAAATCAGTCGATAATTTACAACTTTACACGTGTACTTTGGACACTGTAATGATGAACAGGTTGTAAGTAATGAATGGCTTTCAAAAAGAATTTTAATAGAGCTAAATTTGGGGGCTTATATTTCAAATCCAGGGGTGGAGTTAGAATTACTCTAAGGAATTGATGGGTGAGGTTTAGTGGCGTCACGATACGGGATACTGTTTGCGGAAACGGTTACACCAAGTGTCGACGTGTGTCTAACAAGTTGTATTAGCCACTTCCAGTAGCTGTCAAATATTCGGCTCTATCAAAGGAATTGCTTATGGTTTGCATTAGAACGCTTCGCATGAGGGATCTGTCCCAGAGTTTTTCACTAGAAGACAGAAGTTCCGGTGATTGCATAATATAGTGGCGTCGGAAAGTTTAGTTTCAGAGGGTGACATATAGTGCCACTCATCCTATTGGGCGAGGCGAAGGCTAGAATGCTTCATATACATATATAAGGAATGAAAATAGAATAATAACAATACTTCGAACAGTTCTCGTCCTCTTAATATTTCAAATTGTTTTCTATAGTTTTTCTTAATGCTCCTTCTATTTCCGATACTTAGTGAACTTAAGCCTCTTTAAGTATAGTTATTTTGGGGATAAGGACCTAGTTCATTCTCGAGGAAAGTGAAAGATTATAAGCATGAGAAAGGTGTAAAAGAAGTGAATATTTAGCCAATGTAGAGACCAGGTAAGCGGTGTGAGTGATCAGCGTGCAGTTCACTCTGATCTATCGAGGAAAAACCAATGCCAAAGCTAATTTTTAGTCGTCTTAAAGGATTAGTTTCGAACTGAACTACTTTCCCAAGAATTAAGAATCGATATTTCTATTATTTCCTCTCCCTATTTTTCTTCGGAATTTTGCTGCTTTTTATTGTAAAAAAGCAACGTAAGGTAATTTACTAACTCGTCGTACAGAAACAAGAGGCCTCGAACCGGGGATGAATGTAAAATAGTCCCATCAGAAAACAAAGAACACCCGTAGAAAAAGGAATAGCTTAAAGTACGAGTAAGTAAATGTGTTAAATAGATCCCTGTTTATTTACCTTAATTTGCTGTAATTCATTAAATGTCTTCGTGTGTGAATGTTTGGTTAAGATACATATATATTTCGACGTTTTTCAGTAGAGATACTTCCTAATCACGACGGGTATTCGATTTTGTTTTTCATTCATTAAAATGCATGGAATAATCCCATGGGGCTGTCATCTTTCGTCGTTCCTTCTAACTAGTACCTAGTTCTACCAGTACCCACCTGATCTTTATCTCTTACTTAATAGATACCAACCTGCTACTTAACGGGTACTTCTCTGGTACATATCCGGTATTGCGATCAGTTCTTACCGGTAGTGTACTTACTATCCCCAAGGGATAGGACCCATAACTATTAGTCCTAATAATACCGAGGATGTTGTAAAGTTCAGCAGCCACAGAGTACCCGGGGGCAACTGATCTTTGCTAGTTTATTGGGGAGGGGGGGTATTGCCTTTACAGGCGGTGTCAAGGGGTTAGAATAGAGCGCCTTTGTAGCGATTGAAGGTAGGAACTTCTTTATTTGATGTAAGTCCTCAAATTATGGATCTCTCGACCTCCGACGACATTATTGGAGATCCTCAGCCCGCTGCTATAAATTGAGGTGAAGTTATTGGGCCAACGTAAAAGGTGAAGCAAGAGGATTGCGAAGATGTAAAAAGGACTTTGAGAATTTGTATCTTCAGCAATTTATGTGTGGAGAAATAAATAAACAAGAAACTCTTTATGCTTTCTGGACACTTTTTTTCTTTTAATAGTGTTATCTCGTTATTTATTTGGTTGTTTATTAAAATATGTTATATTCAAAAATTTAGTTTTCTCTGTCTCACAAATCAACATCCCTCAAGGGTGTTTATATTTACCAGCTTGTTTTGGAGTCTGCGGTTCTTTGCAAGAGTAAGTGATTTTTATAAGGACCCATGCCTGGTATTAAATATTTCACACATGTGTGTACAAATAAATGTTCGAGTGATGGTCATGTTCAGTTTTACTATATAGTTCTGGAGGAGGTAATAACATAAAATGAAGACAAATGTATAGACATAGAACTATTAGTTCATAGAGATGCAAGGCAATATTGAGCCTACATGAATGTAGAAGCTCATTTTGAAGATTCAAAATGCGTTTGAAAAGTTTATGTAATCAGAGGATGAAGTGAAAGAGTGAGAATATTTAGAAGGAGAGCGTGTCTGAGACAAAGAGAGAAGGTGTGCCCGAGAAAATGCCACTCTCGTCTCCCCATTTAGGAAGAGAGGTATTTATTATCCCCATCTCAAGCGAAAACTGACTTCAGAGTTCAGAGGGGTGTTCTCCATCTTTTATTCTTCATTTTAGTTAATTATGCTGCAAACTTCGGCGTAACTTTAATGAATTCTGGGAGGCCGATTTTTCTTATACACATGCACTCTCAGTCACTATATCTGCCTGCATCTCTGCCTTATATACCAATATATATATATATATATATATATATATATATATATATATATATATATATATATATATATATAAAGCGGGGCGGTCAATAAGTTTTGCAATTCGGATATAAGGAAACGAGATATGAGGAAAAGTGTTTTATTATTTTTCAATATAACTACCCTCGACTTCAATGCACTTCCGCCACTTGTCCCTGAGGCTTCGAATTTCGGACAACCAGAAATCTCCCGACTGCTGTTCAATCCACTCCTGGACGGCGAGCAGGACATTTTCATCGTCCCCAAACAGGCGTCCACGCAGTGCAGCCTTGAGCTGGCGGAATAAAAAGTAGTCGCTAGGGGCCATATCTGGACTGTAGGGGGGATGGTTGAGCTCTTCGAATCCGCACTCGCACAGGGCGGCTTGTGAAACTCTGGCCTTGTAGACTTTGACGACGTTGGAGTCGATCATGGGGCGTCAGGTTTCTAGAGACCCAACTGGCAGAGACCTTGGTCATGGCCAAATTGTCGTGGATGATGTTGATAACACTTCCATGTGATATTCCAAGTTCTCGCTCAATTTCTTCGACCTTCACCGGTCGATTTTAGAGGATCACCCTCTCCACACGGACCTAATTGTCCTCGTTGGTTATGTCTGACGGGCGTCTTGGACGGGGGTCATCTTCAAGGGACTCACGACCATGGCGGAACTCCCTATTCCAGCGAGCAATGGTTGCATGCGAAGGGGCGGTGTCGGTGTACAATGCAACCATGCGTTCATGGATCTCTTTTGCATTCTTGCCTTCCTTGGTCAAAAGTTTGATCACTGCGCGGTGCTCAACCTTCTCCATTGTTGAAAAATTTGTGACTAACGATCTGCGATCAGATACTTCTTCTTAAATAGCCGAGACAGTAGCGTGCGGCTGCAGGTCCTGACTTGTCATAACTTGTCCTAACACCCCACAAAAAGCCATCACCCTTCCTCTGTTTTGCCCTACTGATTCTTAAAACTTATTGACCGCCCCTCATATATATATATATATATATATATATTTATATATATATATATATATATATATATATATATATATATATATATATATATATATTTGTGTGTGTGTGTGTGTGTGTCAGAAAATGAGGGAGAGAAAGAGAGCGAGCGTGTGTGATCGAGTCACGAGAAAAGAGATTTCGAGCGAAGGATCCCTGCTTCCAGACCGTCGGCAAACTTCTGGAACGATAACGCGCCCGAACCCGGTCCAGTTTATGGTGTTACAACCCTCACTGCTGATTCCCGCCATCGAGGCTCTGGGACCGAACCGATAGTAGTATATATTCCCGAGAATAATCTTGGAAGTATTCTTAGTGCTTTCGGGTCGCGAGCTGTCCTCACATTGATTCCAAGTAAGCAAGCCCACGCAATACAGAATGTATTCACGCGGCATCATAAGAGATCTTTGGAACCATTCATCAACGACGCGCAATCCTCGAGCGACAACCCTCAGTGCTATTTGGTCTCGCAGCAGGAATCCATATTTGGACCGACGAAGATTACGTCTAGAATATCGCGCTCTACTCCGCTTCCTCGAAGAATACCTTTCCCCGAGTACCCATACTCGTGGTCTTTTCCCGTAAATCACAAGACTTACATTTTCTTTCATCGTCGAAGATGCGTGACGCTCTCCAACGGAGCGAATCACCTCGTGATTTCCTCTCGATCCCTCTCGGATAATTATTGTAATAATTATTAAGCCTCGTATGGCTAAGACTCACCACGCAGTCGCCTCCCGCTTTCACTCGGGTAATTAGTGTACTTATTGACCCTAGTACGGCTAAGACAATTCATACTTGTCATTTCAACTTCATTCATTTAGTAAACTGTGTTAACTAAATTTCCTGTATATTAACTCTGTGAATATCTATTGTTACTTGTATAGGATTAAAAGATTATTTTTGTTTCTCCTGTTTAAATCCTCCAACCACCAAAGCCTAATTAAATAGTAGCAATACCGGCCAACGATTAATTCACTCTTGCTATTTAAAATCCCTTTGCACTCGAAGAGAAAATCTTTTCCTAATTTGGGCTGTCGTCTTCCCTCCCCTCCATCTTTGGAGGGAAGCCAAAAGGGTAAGGTCCGGACTATCTGAATTCTACGACAATATAATATATATATATATATATATATATATATATATATATATATATATATATATATATATGTATATATTTATATATGTATATATATGTATATATATATATATATATATATATATATATATATATATATATATATATATATATATATATATAATATATATATATGGTGCGGACGGTATTGGTTCGCATTTTTCAGCTGCTAATTTTAAGCATAATTTTTAACCTTCGTTGTCGGTCTTTGTCTTCTTAAAAACACTAACTATTTCGTTTTATTCTTTTGTACAATGATTGAGTATAGAAAGTCTTGAATCCTAATTTGTGGAAGAGGCATGGAATTTTCTTTGGAATCCGCGCCTGAAAGGCAAACAATGAAATTCCAGTCTGCCTCAATTTAGGGCAGAAGGACAGCGTAAATATCTGAAATGAGCTAGAAGATTCAGGATTCGACTACGAGGCGACAGCAGAGGAAAAAATTCATGGTCGACAATCTGACGCCATCAGAAAGCCGAAATTCGTCGTTAAAATCCAGGAGATCATCACCAATGATCTCAGGAGGTCGATGCCAGACATTTCAAGGGAGAAAGGTATGAATGAATAGCTCATCGGTCCGGGGGTGCATAACGACATTCGCTACTTTTCATACAAGATGATGAAGGGACAAGTTCTGTCCAAGGCGTTTCAGGACAAAATACTCAAGCACACCAAGAAGCTGACCAACAAGTTAAAACACCCGTTAGAGTCAGGCATGCTCTGATGAAAATAACTTTGTTCAAGACCAGAAGATCAACTCCCAGAACAACAGGTGGCTGGTTGTTGCACTCACCGACATGCTCAGAGACATGCAGATGAATTTTCAGGGACAATCATGGTTTTCAGTGTCGTAATCAGTGAAGGTGACGACCTGTTACTCCATTTCTTCCCTGAGAGGCTCAGGTAGAACGCCGACGGTTAAATCCGTGTTATAAGTGAGGCGTTGAAGCTCTGGATTGAGCGGGTAGTTGCAAGGAGGCCTTACATGTGACAAAAAGACTCTGCTGCCTGCCACAACAGCCAAAAGACCCAGGCCTGACTATCGAAAAATTTCTTCGATCACACAGGACCTGACATTTTGCCGCCCAACTTGTCTGACTGAAACCCTCTGAACCTCTTTGTGTGGGGGCGGTGGAAGGAGGAACCAACAAATGCAGCTGCTACACGAAGGACGAAATGTGGGCCGGGATTACCATGGTTTCCAGGGACCTAAGACAGGAGATGTGGACGGCTCCGAAGCCTTCGGAGTCTGCCATCTCAGCCACACGCAGTTTGATCGATTAACGTTGACAGAACAGGTCGTGAAGGCAAACAGACCCAGATTTGACGAATAAATCTAAAAAAATAAAGACGGTTCTATTTTTTTCTGAGACAGTCATCAAGCGAACGATGCAAACGAATACCGTCCTCACTATATATATATATATATATATATATATATATATATATATATATATATATATATATATATATATATATATGGTGAAGCTTTGAGGAGTCTCGAGACAAATTGGTGCAGTTAATGTAAAGCAAAATTTTATTTCAAACAATGCCTCAGGTCCTGGGAGCCCAGATCGTCTTCGGCACGTAGTAGACATTCGGGAAACTTATCTAATGTGCCCCTCCCCCAAACCCACAGATTTCAGTAGATCCCATAAATGTTTCATAAAGTCATTAAACATTTTAATGTTATCTTTAAAATTATTTAGCAAAGATAACATCGAAATATTTAACGCCTTATCCGTGATCTTCAATGCGTCCCTGGACAGTGGGAATGTTCCAAATAACTGACGAATGGCTGATGTCATTCTCATCATTAAGAAGGAAGACCGAAGCTCTGCGAGCACCTACCATCCGATAAACCTGACTTTAGTAGTGGAAAAGGTTTTTAAAGGACTAATTGTATGTATAAAGGATCACGAAACACCTATCAAGACTCACACAATCTAATCGTGGCTTCCCATAATGGTTCCCGCGATAAACGATTGTGCTTAACGAACTTGCTGGAATTTTTCCGCGACATTTATTTGAAGTCCTGCAAAAAGT
Organism: Ceratothoa steindachneri; assembly: GCA_963969495.1. Taxonomy (NCBI): domain Eukaryota; kingdom Metazoa; phylum Arthropoda; class Malacostraca; order Isopoda; family Cymothoidae; genus Ceratothoa; species Ceratothoa steindachneri. Next base: position 127,028,871 of record OZ018330.1, on the reverse strand, counting down.
ACGTCGGGGCAAAGGAAAAGGTACATCGAGTATTAGACGGCAAGTATCTAGATGCAACTAGATAATTTAGGGACACTGATCACAGCTTTCGGTGCAGACGTTCATGCCTAATTAATGTGCTTGAATTTCGTGAAATAATCACAATGTTTGACCAAGATAAAGCTGTAGATGTAACTTATTTTAACTTAAAGGTTTTTAACAACATTCCATATAAAAGACGTAATAAATGGGGCAGGTACAAAAAGAGATGATTAAAGAGTGGCTATATAACCGTAATGTTGTCAAAGGAAATACGAGTAGTTCACCATGGGCATCGGTCAGTGGCAGCGCTCCTAAAGGATCTCTCTCGGACCTTCTCTATTATATATATATATATATATATATATATATATATATATATATATATATATATATATATATATATATATATATATATATATATATATATATATATTTATACTGGGTGTCCCAGAAAAAAGTTAACCGTACTTTGAATTAGTATAACCTAAAAACTATTGGAGATTTTGGGGTCCTGCAAAAAAGTGTTTTATTTAGCAACTATTTATCTGTCGATTCTGGAAATTTCATTGAATTCCCTTTTATGATTTTGGTGCACTAATGGGTTTAGTGGAGGCTATCAAAAATATGTTTGCGCAAGGAAGTAAAATAATGAAACGAAGCCTAAGTAGGCTAGGCCACCGTGCACTTTAAAGAGAAGCGTAGGGAGCCTAGGTAGCCTAGGTCACTGTGCGATTTTCCAAGCATAGCTTAGGCCATTTTACAGTGGTTTTTGATCATGCTGTGGTATGTTCTCGTCATTATTGCTTACTAAGCAAATCAAAGCGTTTCTGTGTAAAAGTTTACTTCCATAGAACCTTTTTAATCATGCAGTTAACAAAAGATCAACGCGTATTTGTAGTCACAAACTTTATTAAGACTGACAGGATTAAACAAGTACAAGATTCATTGGAACAACATTTTCCAGGTAGGCACCCACCAAGCAAGCCAACAATTTGGAAAAATGTTCGCAAATACCAACATGAAGGAACATGCTTAAATCTAAATAAAGGTCGTTCGGGTCGTATGAGAACCATAAGAACAACAGAAAATATCGAAAATGTTCAAATGATATTTCTTCAAAATCCACATGTATCGGCCAGAAAGAATGGGTTACAATGGTCAAAATCATAATTTAACCGCATTATTAAACATGACTTAAAATGGCATCCCAATAAGATGCATGCAAGACACCAGCTTCTGGAAACTGATTTTCCTCGTCGTAGACAATTTGTCGAATGGCTTCTCCATAAACCGGTTCGTTTCTTGGAAACATTGTGATTGGTGACGAGGCAGCCTTTTTCAGGAATGGAAAGGTAATTAGTCATAATATTCGGCAATATGCGCCGATGAACCACCCCCCAGCATTCAACTTTGACACACATATCTTGTCAGCCCATTGTTTTACGAGAATAATTTGAATGGTGCTGCCTACCTGAGCATGATCAACGAGAGGATCTTCCCGAAACTCCACCAGATTTACGGCAATCAATTCAATAGACTTTAGGGGATTCAGGACGGCGCACCAGCTTATAGACAGCTTGCTGTAAGAACAAAACTAAGAGAAACGTTTGACAACCGCATTGGCCTGCTAAATCATGCAATTGAATGGCCCCCAAGATCCCCTGACTTAACACCGTGCGATTATTTCTTATGAGTTATATCTAAAGAATAAAGTGTATTCTACTCCACCACGAGGCATTAACCAGTTAAGAGAGAGTATCACACGTGGAGTCAATAGACTTAAGGAAAATCACAAGTTAATCCTAAAAGTTGTTCAATTAATGCCATCAAAGGCGCAACTGTGCTCGTAAAGAAATGGAGGACATGTGGAAGGAAATGGTGCTTAAAAAATTAAAAAATGAATTTTATTACCCATATGAAGAGGTGTTTTTGTTAAAAATGGATTTAAATATATTTGTCGATTTTAAACTTCGAAGTTTCATTATTTTACTTCCTTGCGCAAACATATTTTGATAGCCTCCACTAAACCCATTAGTGTATCAATATCATAAAAGGGAATTTAATTAAATTTATAGAATCGACATATAAATAGTTTGTAAATTTGTTTTGTTTTGCAGAACTTAAAAATCTTTAATAGGTTTTGAGTTATACTAATTCAAAGTACGGTTAACTTTTTTCTGGGACACCTTGTATATATATATATATATATATATATATATATATATATATATATATATATATATATATATATATATATATATATATATATATATATATAATTAAACATACTTTATGGAGGACAAATTTTCCTCCCTCAATCTGAAAACGAAGGATTCATGAACTTGTCCAACTACATACCTGATGAAGGATTGAAAAAGTCGTGAACCTCGGTCTAAACTGCCACCTTCAACCGAAATACGACAAAACAAACAAAAAAGTAGAACTTAAACTACTATACCAAGATTTAGAAAAACTTGCAAAGCAGAAAGCCCTCAAAATAAAACACGAACTTGCACCACAACTCATCGCAGAAGGAACTAAACAACGCACAAAGACCAAAAGCTCCCTATTAACAGAAGAAATGAAAGAATCCCTCAAAACATTCCGTGATAATAATGACATCATGGTTAGAAAAGCAGACAAGTCAAACATTTTCGTTCTCCTTAACAAATAAGAATACATGCAAAAACTAAACAACATACTTTGTGATACCTCAAAATTTCAAAAAATAACCAAAGACCCAACCGAACAACTGAAGAAAAAAGCCAAGAATCTAATATCCGAAAACAACAGTATCCCCCATCAAATTGAACTCTTTCCTATTAAAGGTGAATATAGCCTCGGATACATCTACGGAAATGTCAAATCACATAAGCAAAATAATCCCTTTCGACCAATCATTTCTCAAGTCCGAACGCTGACATACAAACTCGCCAAACGCTTGAATTCAATCATTACGCCATTCATCCCGTCAAAATTCTCCATAAAGTCGACCAAGGAATTTGTTGATATTCTCCATAGTTCCCCACCAGGAGGCACCCCAGCCTCACTTGATGTCGAGAGCCTTTTCACCAATGGGCCAATAGAGGAAGCAATCGAAATAATTATAAAGTGCGTTTACGAAAAACCTGACCTACCTCCACCACGAATGGAACCACAAATATTAAAAAAGCTTTTAAGAATATGTACAACCGAAGCTCCATTTCGAAGCCCAGATGGCAAACTTTACATGGGAAACCTAGAAGAAAGGCTCTTAACTAAAATGACGAACCCACCCAAAATTTAGACCAGATTCGTTGATGACATGTACCTCACAATTAATGATGAACACCAATTACTACAACTCAAAAAGACCTAAGAATCCCATTCCGTTCTCAAATTTACATACGAATTCAGTGTAAGTGGCCATATTCCCTTCCTGGACGTAGACGTAAAACAAAACAGCGACAGAAAATATACCACCTCCACATATCGAAAGGGGACAGACTTCGTCAATGCCTTAACGCCAAAAGTGAATGCACCGAGAACTATAGAAAATCTGTAATGAGTTCATACATAAGAAGAGCCATCAAGAACTGCTCAACGTAGACCACACTTAATGAAGAATTTCGAAGATCAAAACAGATTCTGATCAATAATGGCTACTCGAACAGAGAATTCGACAAATTACAAAAGAAAATTCTCAACTCCAAGTTTCAGGTAAAGGAGAGAAAAGAAAAAGAACTAATACCACTCTACTACAAGAACCAAATGACGGATGTTTACAAAACAGACGAAAGAATACTACAAGATATCATAAAAAGTAACACTTTCAACCAAAATAACTAGTTATCCTTACGAATTTATTATAAAAACACAAAAGTAAGCAACTTATTAAAGAAAAACAACCTCGGCGAAAAGCAATCGATCTTAAAGGCTACAAATGTGGTATACAAATTCCAATGCCCCCATGAGGACCATAAACCTCATCCAAATAATCAATATATAGGTATGACCAGTACTACCATCAGCCGGCGCCTAACGATGCATTTGCAAGAAGGAGGAATAAAATCACATTACAAAGAAAAGCATAACGTACAAATTACAAGAGCAACTCTGGTCGAAAACACTACCACACTTAGAAGAAACCCTGACCTTTGCCGCCTAAAGATTCTGGAGGCTCCCCTCATTAAAGAGATGGTCCCCAAACTTAACATCCAATGCACCAGTTCAGAGAGAGTACTTCACTTTTCCTGCTAAAGGAACAAAGTGCTCCGACTTTGACCTATAAAAGTACCAGAGAACGAAAATCCCCCCCCCCCCGGCTGGACGGGCATCACCAGAAACAACTTGGTAAATGCCCCACAGCAGATCATTTAGGGAATTACAAACGTTTACAACGCTTCCCTGAATACGGGTTACTTCCCTGGGGGTTTTAAGATCGCTAAAATAATCTTCATACCCAAGGGAGGTAAATCCCCTGATCAACTGGTCAATTACAGGCCAATCGCCCTGTTGGAATTAAGTCTACGAGAAACTCCTAGCTTACAGGCTTCGAGAGCAAATAGCCGAGCTCGGAGCTCACAATCCTCAGCAGCTTGGGTTCCGCAGAGGACGAGGAACGGAAACCTCCCCCGCCCTCTTAACGGAAAAAATTGCATGCAGCAAAGCTGAGAGAAAGTACATAGACCTGGTTTAACGGGCTGTAAAGAAGGCCTTCAATAAGGTATGACTGAGAGGGCTACAATTCAAGATCTTCAACCTCCAACTAAACCCAATCCTGGAAAAGGTCCTTTGTAACTATGTCACGGATAGGAGAGCCCAAATCGCGATCGAGGGCTGCAAGAGACCCGAATTCGAACTCGAGGCGGGAGTTCCACAAGGCAGCTGTCTGAGTCCTTTGTTGTACCTCGTGTACACACTTCACCTCCCTGCTCCAGTGAAGTACGATTCGATGTATCTGCAATACGCAGATGAGATCACTCAAATCGTCCCAAGTCCATTCAGGAACGCTGGAAGTCAAGCAAGGGCGACAGCTGCCGAGATTGATAACATCAATCACTATGAAAAAAGTGCAAGATAAAGATCAACCGCCAGAAGTTCACTATAAGTCTAATGAACCGCCGGAAAGTAGACGACATCCTCGTCGACAACGAAATTTATCCCTACTCTAACGAGGGAAAGGTCCTGGGCCTACGACTCTATAAATCAGGATACAAGGCCCACGTAAAAATCAGTCTCCCTAGCCAAAAGAGAGCTGAAGAAACTGAACCGTTTCCGAAGCCTCAACGTGCAAAATAAGAAAAAACTCTACATGGCCTTAGTATGCTCCGTCCTGGTGTACCCGGATGTGATCACGCAGATGGCAAGCTGTACCTCTCTCAAGACGATGCAGAGGGTACAAAACAAAGCTACACTGCTTATAACTGGCACGAAAAGGATCGACCATATTGGACAATCGGTCTACATGAAAGAATCGGATAAAACCGATCAATATGGAGATCCAAAGGCTAGGGAGAAAGACTTGGGACAAAGTCGACCACGAAATACTCCCAACTATTAACAACAATTTAGACATACCAGCACACAGAATACGCGCAGTAGAAAGAACATCTCTATTCTCCAGCGGAGGAACCTGTGCGAGAGAGAATATAATACCTATATACACATAGCAATATACAAAAGGAAATTAACTTTAACAAAAAGAGGCGAAGTGCCCAAATTAAAATCAAAATTTAACTAACACAAAAGAAGATAAGAAGTTTTATAAGACAATAAACTTTAACAAAAAGAGGCGAAGTGTCATAAATTTAACAAACAAAGAGAAGTGAAGAAGAATAAATCAACAAAATTAACCAAATAATAAAAGAAAAGGAAGATAGATTAACATAAACGAAAAGAGGCGAAGTGTCCAAACTAAGGTTTAAACTGAAAATAATAAATGAATAAATTAATACAATAAAACAAGAGATAATTAGCAGAATAAAAATCAATTGAAAGGCTTGAAAGCTACGACGGAGGAACATATTAATCAAATCAAATTAATATATATATATATATATATATATATATATATATATATATATATATATATATATATATATATATATATATATATATATATATATATATATATATATATATATATATATATATATATATATATATATATATATATATATATATATATATATATATATATATATATATATATATATATATATATATATATATATATATATATATATATATATATAATAACAATGGAAGAACCTGACCGTCATCAACGGTCAGCAATATTATTGACGGATGAATAATTTTTTTGAAACAAACAAGAAGAAAGCATGCTAGTGATGCCCGAACACCAGGGAAACCTAGTAAACATTTTCACACTTATGAAAAACTACCACACATTCCATCACTTTCATATAATTAATTAATTAATTAAATCAATTTCATTCTTCGCTGCTCACGACCAGCAATGAGCTGCATCACCGGTAAAGGAGGAAAAACACAAAATCAACGCAGCCTCAACAATAACGAAGACTTCCGTCTGAAGATGCCTTAAGAAAGGCGAAAGCTCACAGCCAAAACTCAAATTAGTTGTAAAAAATAAAATAGATCTTTCTTAACTAATGTTTAATATCAAACCAGATAAAAAAAAACTGTATTCGCCAGTTGGAACGTTCTAAAATATAATTAATAAAATCAAAATACAACCTGGTCTATATATATATATATATATATATATATATATATATATATATATATATATATATATATATATATATATATATATATGTATTTAGTGTAGTTGGGTAGCAGTCTTTCCTGAATGCAAATTTTTCCTTAATTAATTTCCTTTGGCAACTTTCTCTTCTTACAACTATCTTTTTTATTCCATCTTGTTGATGGTGGATCACTTGTCCAGTATTCATCTCTCTTTTAAATGAATGTGTTTGGTGAAAAAGAGATGAATACTGGACAAGTGATCCACCATCAACAAGATGGAATAAAAAGTTAGTTAGAAGAAGAGAAAGTTGCCAAAGGAAATTAATTCAGGCAAAATACACAATGGTTTTCAACAAAATTTGCATATATATATATATATATATATATATATATATATATATATATATATATATATATATATATATATATATATATATATATATATATATATATATATAACACTTTACGACGGACACAAAGAACACTCAGGTACATGTGATTTATTTGAGGAGGAAAAACGTTTCAGACGTATCTCCCTTCTTCAGGTACTAAATCCTTAATTCGCGTCAAAAGTCCCCTGGAGTTCCCCAACCCTCTTCAGGAGCACCACCCCTTACCTAACTAAACACATTGACATAAGCGTTACTGCTTATTTATCTTTTAGAGAGGCGAAAATCCGCATAACATTTTCTCGTTTTCCTATAAAAAGCTTCTTGAAATTTCTTTTTTTAGAGAAATAGATGGTTGCTCACTCGTAGGGGGTGGCGCTCCTGAAGAGGGCTGAGGGGCTCCAGGAGCCTTTCTAGAGAATTAAGGATTTCTTATTATTGCTCGTAACTAACTACATATTATATATGATTCGTTTAAGTTAACAGTGACGGTTAAGTTTACGTTGCAGCTTTTTGACTTTTCTCAAGAAGTATAACAAGAGGAAATGCTGCTTACGAAATCCATAATGTTATTTATTCAGCAGAGTGTGGACCATTAGGTGGCTCGTCAGTTTGTTGTAGAGGATTTTCTCGGAGTCTTTCTAATGGTCTCCCGCAATGAGATAGGTCTAAAGTTCATCATCTGATTCACCGGCAGGGAAATATTACATTGCCAAAGACGCATTAAATAGGTTCAGCAGTTTAGTTCGAAATCTTCCGGGTGCCTCTTTTAGGTGACTGGTTGTAATTTGACTGAGACCGAGAGCTTTGGGTTGGGACGAGTTTGCCCTCCTGTGAGTTACCCTGGAGTCGAGTGGTGTTCGCGGATCTGTATCGTGAGAGAGAACGTGTTCTCCCTCTTCTCAATGTATTCAAGAACCTGGTCCTCGAAGTCTAGGTTGAAGTTTTCCCCATCTCCAGTGGAGATTCTATAAACTTCCTTTCAGACTCCTCGGAAGAGCCTCACCTTCTCACAATAGGTATTCTCAGTTGATTCGTTGTGCATAAATGCAGTCTGGTTTTGTTTATCCTTTTTAGCCTATTTAGGGCCATCTAGACAGATTTAGGGTCCTTATCGGCGTCTACCCTTTCAATTAATTGATGCCACTTCTCTCTCAGTTCTTGGGCCAGCTGAGAGTTGAGCTGTCTCCTGAGTTGTCGAGTGAATCGGAAATCCATGAGGTTTGCCTAGCCTAACGCATAACGATAATGTGGTTCTAGGTCAGGGTGAACTTTTATTGTAGCATCATTTTCTCTTGTGTAAAGTGGGCGAGGGGTCATGCAGGATTCTGTTGGAGGCTTCTAGTAAGGCACTTGCTTCTGCACTAGAGATGCAGTTGTTGATAGCAGCCAGTTCCTCTTCCAGGTCTTCGGCGGTTGCGTCGTTCAGATCTGGGCGTTCCATCGGCAATGCTTGCTTGTACACATCACAGTTAGCATTTGAGTAGTCATTCCTGGCGCAGTAGGAATTTGGATATGGGCACTTGCTACAGCTATTACTATGGTATTAGTTGCCCTAGCCGGAAATGTTGGTGATAAGGGAAGTTTGTATTCGCGAGAACAGCATCATGCTTGGTGGCTGTCCCTTTATATAGGAATGTAGGGAAGTCTGACCCGATTCGTTCTACGATGCTCCTCCTTATCAAGAGCTCTAAATTATTTCCTTGCATGTCAGCCTGCGCGTAACCTCTACCTGTCCTGTTCTTCGTGTTCTGGTCTCTAGCGAAGAGTACTGAGTGGTTTATTTACCTGAACAGGGTGATCATGTCGTTTATAAACAAATAGTGGCGGTAAGGGGGTAAGTAGCCGGTGCCCATCTATATTTCACCCAAGGAGTTCCTCGGGATGATGAACAGGAATCACTCGTCCATTTATCTCCCCATTTTGAACTGCAAATCATTTTAGACTGCTACCATATCCTCGTCGTAATCGCAGCCTCTCGTAATATCCTTTGTCTGTTCTCCTCATCTTTTTGGTGAATACGGCGACTTATGTCCCAAGTAGGTAGTCACCGGATGGGCTCCTACAAAGTAATGTTCTCGTCACCGATGCCAGTTCCCACTAGGTGGAGGATATCTAGGTGAATCTCTCTGTAGATATTGTACAGTTGTTTCTTGTTTGTGTTCCAAACCAGCACGTTATTCTTTATTATTGTTAGTGTACGGCTTTCCCGAACGAAGTTTCTTATAAAGGGAGGGTTCATAAAACTTGATGGAGCAGGCATACAGCTCGTCTATGGGCGAGTCTTAGAACCATTTGAATTGGAAACTGCGTACTTTATTTACCACATTCTCTAGTGTGATGGTCCTAGTTTATGTGGTGTTCTTGTTGAGGGTGATGGTGAAGTTGATCTTTTTGCCATTCAGCGTGTTTTCTGTGTGATGTTGTTGGGCGGGGAGTCTAGTTCGTGTTGTCTTCTTGGGATATTGAATCTCCTTTGATAATTTAGTGTGGTGGAGTTGCGAATGTGACCTGTATGCTTAAGGTCCGGTGTGTGTCCATGAAGTTGAAACACATTTTTTTTTGTCCGTGCAGAGCATCCAATCGTGGCCTGTCTGCGTGCACTCAGAGCAAATCCTCTCGTCCTTTACTGGGCATGCTCGTGTCGGCTGGTCTTATAACTTGTAGTGTTCTGTAGGACACAGAACACTTTGAGTCTTCCTTGAACCTTGTCTGTCATCGATATTTCCTGGAATATTACCGAACCCACAACTTTGAGATCCTCTCATCACCAACCTCTAGCTAAGATGCACTCGTTGGTTATCGCTCCTTAGTTTTAAGTAGATACCCACTCTATTATGAACTGTATCGGCTAACTATACAGTTGTTATACAGTGTGTCCCTAAAGTCTGAACAGATAGGCAAAATGCATATTTTCGATAAAGAAATTTTTATTACTTTGAAATACATTTGTTTCAAGTGAAATAATAATAAATAAATAACATCTTCAATGTGATTTCTGCCATTTGTGATGCAAAGTTCAATGCGTTTTGTGAGATTCCCCCGATTAACCAGATCATTAACTAGGGTTTATGTGAATCTGGGGACATCCTGTATAATTACTTACATGTCGAAGTATGGCCAAGTATACGGGAATATGCGCACACAGGGTCTAAGGTAGGCTAAGCAAGGCGACAACTGTTATTGTTTTAAGAGTGCGATTTGAATAGATAACTGCAGCAGCGTGACCAAGGAATATTCCAAACACAACGACAAAAATAGATTTTAATATACACTAAATGAAAGGGACAACAATAAATATGGATATATATAGGTACATGGATAAGACGGAATTAGGTTCCGAATGCTAATTAGATAACCGTAGTTATTGAATGGTTATAATGGGAGATTTAAGGTAATGAGTGATTTAATTCCTTTGAACTTCGAGAGTAAAGCGGGACAAATTTGGGGGGAGGTCTTGGTGACCTTGATTACTCACGGGGGTAGGCGACAACCTGCAGCGGCTCGGGCTACTTTCTCGAAACTTGCTTTTTGCGAGATGCGGGCCTATGGTCCTCAAGAGGTCATCGGTCGAACTTCGAAAGTGAGGTGGGGGGAAATGACTTCTCGGCACTCGGCTTGAGCGAGCTATCGGGCCTCTTGTCCTCAAGAGGTCACCAGAAGAACTTCGGAGGGTGGCTTCTCCAATCCTTGATCCAAAGGCGGTTGAGAAAGGCTGACGTTGCCTCACGAGACTCTTCTCCCTGACCTGAAGATACGGGTGTGATGTCCAGCTATTCCGTGGCTTGCGACCGTCACTCACACTTCTCAGGAGAGAGCTTCGTTAAATCGAACTCCTTTCGGGGATGTGTCGTCTAGCCAAATCTGTCCGTAATCCTTAGGAGGGTGTATATATATACGGAGTTCTCCAAAACTGGGAGAGAGATTGAGGCCTTCTTGGACCCTAGTTATCGGCCGTGAGAACCGAGCGTCGCCTTGCGAGAAAGCGTAAGGGGCAGGGATCAGCGGCCAGACTGACGACCAGCGGCTGGAGCCATAAAAGCTGTTCGAGGCGAACCTGCAAAATAGATGAGAAATTTCACGGCCCGTGGGGGGAAGGGGGGGGTGCGTCGGCGGGGAGGTAGCCTCCAATTTCAGCGTCTTGCCTCGGTGTGAATTTTTGCGGTGACCTGGCGGCAAGTCCAAAAAGGGTGAAGTAGGAGGGGGGGGGAGGAGTAACGGCTCGCTCTCTCTCCCGAAGTAATATCTTAGGAGGTGGGGAAATAATATTATTCTAGGTGATCCGTCTACATTACAGGGTGATTGAAAAGTGACTCACTGTTTTAAAATTGTTGTAATTTATTTCTGAACTATAATTCTTGCAAAAAATGATTATAAGAAGAAAGTGTATAGCATGAAGGAGTTTTATCTAAAATTCCATATGGTCTCCAGTCCTCGCCATTAGCTTCTCAATGCGTCCGGGAACTGATTTCACCAGGAACTCCTGTTGAGTGGAAGACATTACTTCTTCTTGCATTCACCCTTCAAGTTCTTCTAAAGTCGGTGGTTTGGTAGAGTAGACTTGCTCCTTTAACCAACCCCAAAGAAAAAAGTCGCTGAGTGCTAAGTCAGGACTTCTGGCTGGCAACTCATACTGACCACGACGACACATCCATCTTGCAGGGAAGTGGCCATTGACTCATTCACGAACAACAATGTAAACACGTCACACGCGTAACAGTCTACACGGGACCCCCCTTGAGAGCCTAAAAAGCGAAACTCAACAAGGACATCTCTGCCAGAAAGTCTGTAAGAACGTGGTGAAGAAAGAGGAAGTGGAAGATAGATAGCTAGAGATATACCTGCAGATATTGAGGCTGGAGAGGCACGATAGACTTCAGATTTCAGTTGCAGCATGGTTTCCCATTCTATACCTAGCACCCATTTGCGGGGTGAATGGTTTCAAGACAGAAGTAGGTGTAAAGGGCAAAGCGTGGAAGTGAATCAGTGAGAGGAGCCGTGTGAGAGAGAACTTCGGGGATGGTTTAATAACCAGTGTTGATTTGGGAATGATTTTCCTGCCTTTCTTGGTGGTGGGCGTGGTCGGAAGAGTTGCCAACGACCGCTTGATGAGTGTTACGAGGGCTTTTATGCAATTTTCGTTGCAAGGGGGGGAAATATGAGCTGTGTTGAAATGTGTAATTCTAATTTCTAATAAAGAGGAACACTTCGATACATAAAATTAAACATCCCCAAAGTATTTAGTTCATTTTAACCTAATAAATATTTTTCCCCTTCAATATATCTTTCGAACTTGGAAATAAATGAATTAGCAAAGAGCACTGTCATTTTTTTTTATTAACCTATGTTACAATGACGATCAAAATTATTTCCTCCTATTATTTCTACCTCTATATTAGATAGATATTTAAAAAAACATATATTTCTTGAGAAACGATAACAGATTATATGAGCTTATGATGCACTAATAGTACAGGCATTGTAATCCCTCTATTTTTTTCATTTTTTTAAGCTAAATTAAGCCTTTCGGAAATGACCATTCACATTTTTACAGAGCTATCATTAAAACTTTATCTGTTAGACCACTCACAAAATTACATTAGAGGAAAAGAATTTCTTTCCAATACCAGCGTCCAAACTTGGACCCCGCAGCTTTAAGCTGGTTTTGTTTAATTTCCTAAATGGTTTGCAGTTTTAAATGGCCAAAACTCTTCAAGATTTGAGAAATTGGATTATTTCCCATCGCAATCATCGAGTTGCCAACAGATTTATGCTGACTTACTTCATCCTGGCAGTAGATACCTGCACCGCACCGTCCTCACGTGACACGTCTTCTTCCTGCATTATTACATTCTACCGAAACTATGAAAGTCATGACCTAACATGGAAGAAACCAGTGAAGTTTAAAAAGAGATGAACCATTATACAGAATTGTATAGAAAGAAAGTGTTGTCCCCCAACTAACTTTTATTAAAAAAACAATAACATAATTAGTCTTCTATAGCATAAAATCCATATATGAAGTGCCTAGCCTACGCATAGCGTAAAATAAATCAACCGAATTTCCGTTGCCATAGAAACCTCACAATTAAAAGAATGTCTACGTTTATTCACTGGGCATAATTTTTTAAACGATCATATACTAATACTATACTCATACAAACACACTCTCACCTTCCCTCTCCCCATCCCCTCCCTTACCTCTCTCTCTCCTATTCTCTCTCTCTATTATCTCCCTTTGATTCTCTCACATTCTCTATTATTGTCCCCTCTCCTTTCATATTATATCTTAGAGAGAGTGAATCTTCCAAATACTAAACCCGTTTTTCAAAATGCTTCAACTCAGCAAGTCTTATTGATTCGCTCGCTCACCCTCTTTAAAGGTTTATGGTTGCGAACTTGCGACCAAACCTGGCACCATTTTTTTTTTTTTTACTGCCTTTCTTACGCCCCCTCCCCTTTCACCTCGGCTCTCCTGTAAGGGAAAAAGAGAACACGGAAAAGAGCCGACATTAATAAAAAGGAAAAAGGGGTTGGGGGGGAGGTGTAAAATGGAAGATGACTAAATTTTCCAAAATGTTTCGGACAGAAGTAGAAAACCGAAAATTGGGGTGACTGCGATATTTAGTTGTTTAGCCAACAAAATATTTTTGTTCGTGTACTCTCTTCATGTGTCTATATTTCACTTTTACACATACACACTGACACACATGACACATGAAATACGTACACACTTTATTGAGGGTTATATTTGAGCCAAGAATTTCGCCCAAATTTATAAGTCGAAATGAATCTCCTGAGAGAGATTTTGGGGGAGATTTTTTCCCTTTTTCCCCCTTTCCCATCTTTCAAGACGAATAACCCGATCGTGGACAGATTCATAAGGGAGGGAAAGATAGAAAGAGGGTGGGAGAGAATGAAAGAGAGAAAATTGTGAGGAATGGAAAATTTGGGGAGAGGAGGGGAGGTCCCCATTCATCTAATCGTCGAGGAGCTTCTGAGAATTTGTGGGATGCGCCTATTCTGCCTCAGCTGGACAGCCAAAGCAGGAGGCACAGTTCCGCAATAAGACCCCTCCCCCCCCCCCTCCGACACTTCCCCATCGTGTGCCCACACATAGGCGATTTCCGACTCACATCACGTCCACGGAAGGAAATACACACATGAGGGGAGAAACAGGGATAAAGCAACAATATGACATCACACGCACACAAACCAATTTGGAAGGGATATATATATATATATATATATATATATATATATATATATATATATATATATATATATATATATATATATATATATATATATATATATATATATATACTTTCTCTTCTTCTAACTATCTTTTTTATTCCATCTTGTAGATGGTGGATCACCTGTCCAGTATTCATTTCTTTTTTACATGAATGTGTTTGGTAAAAACCAAACTAAATTGCTAAGTTTTCGATCTAATTCGATTATCCTCGGAGCATTTTGAAATGTTCTGGAAATGTTCGCCAACTATTACATGGGTCAACTTGAGGAGAGATTATTGGACACCATGGAAAATATGCCACACACATATTGCCGATACGTAGATGACATCTACATCAACGTCCAAAACGAAGAACATCTCGTTAACATCAAGCAACATTTGAGGAGAACTCCGTGCTAAAATTCACTTATGAATTGAGCACGGGCAATAAACTCCCTTTTTTGGATGTTAGGTTCAAAACATCAATGGCAGCTACATCACTAAAGTACATAGGAAAAGTACAGACATGGGAAGATGCCTCAATGTAGAGAGTGAATGCCCTGAAAGGTACAAAATAAGCGTAATCGGCTCATACATCCACCGTGCTTATAAATGCTGCTCTACGTGGGAACTTTTACACCAAGAGATTTCACGAGTAAAACAAATACTTGTGAATAATGGTTTCTCAAACAGCATGATTGACAAACAACTCCAATCATTTTTAAATAACCATTACAAACATGCGGATAAAACTGAAAGCAATCATGGAGAAGTCAACAACATCAAAGTGTATTACAGAAACCAGATGTCCACGGCCTATAAAATAGGTGAAAAAACATCAAGGAGATTATTAACCGTAACATCAGGGTTAAAAATCAAACCGATAAAATCCAACTCATCATCTACTAAAAAACAACAAAAGCCAGCAATCTCCTGATAAAAAACAACACCTACCTAAACTCCTTGAATCTCAAGTCAACCAACATAGTTTACGAGTTCATCTGCCCCGATAAAGACTGTAAGCTTAATAGTAACTCAAAATATATTGGCATGACAACCACTACACTTTCGAGACGGTTAAACTATGCATCTACAAAGCGGAGGGCCTAATAACCATATGGAGAGTGTACATAATATTAACCTAGCGAGAGATATGATCGTTGATAACACCATTATTAAAAGAAAAGAAGTTAATAAGGCGAGGCTTAACATCTTAGAATTGGACATTGGACATAAAAAGTGGAGGATTAGATAGACAGAGAAGGTAAAGAGAAATAGCTATTAGTTAGCCAGTGAAAGGTTTTAGTGGTGAAATTTGGGAATAAGGGATAGATAAAATAGGTCCCTGGGGAGAGGGGATCTCTGTGTCTCTTTACGCTAGTGTATTTGTTGTTTTACTTACATTTTTGTTAATTTAGCTTCAAAGCCTTTAAAATTTTCTAACATTTGTGTTAGCCTGATATATATATATATATATATATATATATATATATATATATATATATATATATATATATATATATATATATATATTATTTTATATATATATAAATATTTTTGTATATATATTTGATTAAATTCTATGATTATTAGTTTGTACAAAACATTTGTACATAGTAGCTTTCAAGCATTTTTTTGTGTATGTTCTGTAGTAGGTCGGGAATTCCGAAGTGATTACTGATGAAATCTGGGTCCGAGTTCCTCTCTACCTTCTGCCAAATTTTGAGGGCTCTGGTACCTAGGTCATTGTTCATCGCCCTGATGTTTTCTTCTTCATGTAGTGTCTGTTGGCGTTTTCTGACCCTTCTCCTAGCGTTGCTTATTATTTAGAATGCTTTATTTTGCATTCTTTGCAATTTCATCATCCAAGTCTTTGGAATGGCCGTTAGTGGCAGGGTGGGGGATGGATACAATAGTTTTGGTCTGATGTAGGCAGAGTAGATTTTCTTCTTATTGTTCCTCCTTAGGTTTTTAAATCGATATAACTCTCTTATATCTTGCCTCGTACCTGCAATTATGCCGTTAATTTGGTCCTTATATCCCCTGGCATTTATTTTTAAGCCTAACACTGTGCTTGTTCTCTTGTATGGATATCTCCTATTCCCTACCTAAATTGGTGCTATTTTACTTCTTTTGACTGGAATGATGGTAAATTTGTTCAAATTAGTCGCGATTTTCCAGCGACGTTCATATATAGTTAGGTCCTCTATTTCATATGCCGTCATTCTTGCCATTGTCCTTTCATTTTTGTATGGGGAGACCACTATCTTTGTCACGTCGTCGGTGAATTGGATATACAATGATTCCTCTAGCTTAGGACTATGGAGGTCTCTAGTGAATATCAAGTAAAGCAGTGGACTCAAACAGCTACTTTGGAGAACGCCCTTTTCCAGTTGAAATTCTAGTCCTTGGTACTCCCCGATCTTGATGAATGCTCTTCTGTCCATGACGCAATCACAGGTTATTTTCTCTAATCTAGGATTAAGTCCCAGTTGGATGATCTTAAACTGTAGTCCTCTGCGCCACACTTTGTCGAAAGTTTCCTGACGTCCCTCAATACTAGATCAGCATGATTCTTCTCTTTTTTATATTTGGGCTAATTTCTCTGTTATTATCTCCAGTGCTGTGTCCGTACCTCTCTGCTTTCTAAATCCGTGTTGTTGTTGATTGGGCAGGTTATTGTCTTCTAGGTAGGATTGCACTCAGTTGGCGATGATTTTTTAGAAGATTTTTCCTCCAAATTCGAGGAGAGAGATCGGGCGGTAGTCTGCTGGGGAGATTATGGACTGCCCCGATTTAGGAATGAATATCATTTTTGATATTTTTCAGACATCGGGAAAGTATCCCGTATTGAGGGCCACGTTCATAATGTTTTATGTTGTGTGGAGCGTTACTCAAGTTTGCCTTCTTTATGCCTCAGTGCTTAAACGTTTTTAGGGTTTCGTTAAACTCTTGTAAGATCTTTTTTCCTAAGCCTACCATAGGTCTTTCCGCTGTAGCGTTATTGAACGGATATGTTCGTTCTATTACTTCGTTTAACTGGTCTAATATCTCGTTCCCGAATTCTGTGTCAAAATTTTCTTCCTCTTGAGGGGAAATTTTAAAAATATATTTGACTAGTATTCCTTAAATTTTACTTCTAACTCTTCAGGTTTAGTGATCACTTCACCTTCCTCGTTCTTGATATTCGCTTTTTTGTTTGCTGGCTTTCCTCTGAACCTCTTCACTGTTTGCCAGAACGTTCTGGGGTCCATTTCCTCATCAAGTTCTTCAATGAGTCGGTCCCAGATTTCTGATTGTTTCTGTATGATCAGCTGGTGGAGGTGTTCTTTTGTTTCCCACCTCATCTGGTGGAGGCCCCTGTTTGATCCCCATCTTTTGATTGCGTCCACTAAGCCTCTGTATTCTTCTTGAATGGCAATCATTTCTGGTGTCCATTTTGGAACTGGTAGGGTTTTATATTTTATCTTTGGGATAGTATCTCTATCTGCCTCTAATATTTTCGTTGTAAGGTGGTTTAATTTTTCATCTATTTATTCTGGCGTAGCTTCCTCTAGGCTTGCCGGCACGTAGTTCTGGCAAGCGGCCTGATAGGCTTCCCAGTCTGCTCGCGCATATGACTTCCTTTCCCTTATTGGTACTTGGATTGGGCTTGTTGAGAGTGTGATCGTTAATGCTTCCTGGTCGCTGAGTATCACGGGTCCGAGGGGGATGTGATAGTTATAAGGAAACTTTGAGCTTGTTAAAACTATGCCGGACTTAGTTGCACCTCTTTCTGAGTAATAGGTGGAGAACTCTGGTCCAATGCGCACTGCTATGTTTCGCTCTAGTAGGAGTTCCAGATTTCGTCCCGCCGCGTTGGTGCTGGTGTACTCAGCGGCCCTGCATCTTGCGTTTAGGTCACCAGCGAACATCACCGTTTTCTTATGGGCAAACAGCTTCAAGAAGTTGTGGATAGGAATGTACCCTCTTCTTGGGGGTTGGTACCCAATAGCGATACTTAGGGGCCCTATGGTATTTTGGACCTCTATCGCTAAGTATGACTTGTCTAATTGAGTTAGAAGTTTGTGCATGAGGTCTTTTCGGATTGCTATCGCCGCTCCGTCGAAGGCCTCATCTGTATGGCCTGTTGTATAAACTTGGTACATGGATATTTTCATGTCTTTGTTTTTCGTATCGATGCCGTGTTCGGATATTAAAATAATATCTGGGTCAAGGTTCTGAATTATGTTTCCATATTCGGAACTTTTTCTTGTCCAACCATTTACCTTCCTATTCATTATTTTTAGGTTTCTAATTGTAGTGTCCATTGTGTAGAATGTTTCTTCTGTTTTTCTTGTTGTTTTGTTTTACCTTGGTTGTACCTATTTTTATTCTTCTCTTCTGTGTTGCTTTGACTTTGAGGCCTGGTGAGGGGGTGTTCTGCATTTACCGTTTCGTTTTTTATTAAATTCACTCTGAGATATATTGTTGAATATTTCTGGAGTGTATATAATTTTTCCTTGATAGAGGGCCTCTTCGACCTGGTTCTCTGGCATTTGATCCTCGTATTGTAATTTGATTTCTCCGTTTATAATTCCTTCGGTGATGGCCTCAGCGTGGTGTTCCTTGGGATAGAGAAAAGCTTGAGATTTATTCCTTTAGCATTAATCTGAGGTTTCTTCCTCGGGGTAGACGTTAGGGATCTTTTCCTCTGTTGGCTGTTGGTCCTCTTTTGTTCTCTGGCTGCACGTTCTGAGTTTTTTCCTATTATTTGTTCCTGCTCATTTTCTGTTACCATCTCCTCTGCATTATGATCCTGTTTTTCTTGATTCTTGCCTGTTTTTGCTTTCTTTCTCGCTTCCTGTGCAGCAATTCTTGGATCCCTTCAGGTGGAGGCGTTTCTTCCTGCTTGAGTAGGTAGTTGACCCTGTTTGGGTTCATCAAGTTTAATTTTCAGAAATTCTTCTGATGGAGGATTGTCGGGGAACTACATTTGTGGCATTCCGTTGTTTTTCAGCATTATATTCAGATATGTTTTTAAAGGTTCTGGTCTAGAAAGGGAAGCGCAATGTAGGCGTAATAAATACGTGTAGCACAGTATTGTCCTTGGTTGTTTCTGCCTTGGATGCTTTCGCCATCTGGGCGTACGTGTTTTTCCTCTTTTGTTCTTCTTCCTGTCTTTTTTCCTGTTTCTTCTTTTTTATTATGTTTTTCTTGAAGGGGCATATCATTGCGAGAGTGCGGTAGTCAACGCCGCAATTCAGGCACCTTTTCCGCTCGCTATTGCAGCTCCTCCAATTGTGGTTATCCGCACTGCATTCAGAGCATTATTCTGTCTCTTGTTTGCATGCTCTTGTGGGGTGGTGGTCCATGCGGTAGCATCTGAAACAGATCTGAATCTCTGTGAATTCCTCCCTCTCTATTTGACTGAAAGTGATCCTCACGTTGAAAGCCAACAGTCCTGTCTCAGTTGCTTTTTGAGCCATACCTGTATCACTAAAAACAACTTAAAGACATGTGTATGTTCTCTAAATTTTATTACTTCAATCACTGTCGCCCAGCTGTGGTTGGATTTAATTTCCTTTATTAGTTCTTCCGAATTATGAGACCCGACCCATGGGTCTAGACGCCTACATACCACGCTTCTATGGGCCAGTATTTGGGGAGGGATTTTGGGAGCTAGTCCGATATTTTTTAGCACGTCCACTGACTTTTGTGCCGTCAGGGTTTTGACATCCTTTTCATTTTCGCAGATTGCTACATAGCCTTGAGGATTTTAAATTAATCTAACCAAAGCAATATTGAGTTTGGAATATATTGTTACGAAAACTGTCCCTCTGTCGGGCTTTTCCCTGCTTAGGGCTTTGAGAGAAATCCTTGTAGTTTCCCGCATATTTGTAGTGGATTTTTAGTGAACCATGATACCCTTACAATTGTATTAATAGAGGACACTGGAAGAGGAGGGGATATTATGACTTGCCTACTTTTATGTAATTATATTTGTATGTAATTTCTATTTAGAGACCTAGTTGGATAGCGGGGGAGTAGGGAAAGATATAGAAAAAAGAAAATTTATATGTCCTTGTCCACGTACCTTTCTTCTGAGATTTCTTCTTTGATTAGGATATATCCCTTTAGAAATTTCTTCTGATTGCTCACTTGCACGGTTTGGTTAAAGGGCGGTGTAAGTAGATTGTTAATTATTTACACTCAATTTTCCGGTGGTGCGCTCAACTAAATAAAAATCACTTGTTTTTCACTCTGTTTGTTGGATCGTACCGGTGGGAGCACTGATTCTAACGGTTGAATGAGTTTAATTACTTGAGGGGAATAAGCGTGGAGTTCACTAAGTTGACCACTTGCTTCTAAACTCGGGGCAATCGGTCCCACTTTAGTATTAAATGCATCAGGCGAACAATGTTTATTAAAATTTATTTAACGTGTTTACTGATTATAACACTTGCAGAGTTTGGCCAGAATCTGGGCACTTATCTAATATTAATTCATTTTTGCGCTTAAATGTTTAATTACCGTAATAGGCAATATCGTATTTATTTGTTTTTGCACTTTTGTCACTTCCGTTTTTCACTTCGAGTTCTCGTTGAAGTCAATAAAAGCTTGAAAACAAGTAACACTTTTATGTGTTAGGAAGGTAAAGCACTGGCTGTAGCTGTTTGATAACCTCCTTTATCGATTCTTCGATATCCGCGAGAGTAGAGTTCCACAGGCTTAAAAGCCATATTAATAAATGAAGATAAGCCGGCCATCAACAGTCAAGCGACAAGCTGGAATCGCACATTAAAACTATTTTAAAAATTCCACGCACAGGAGTGGCTCATTTCCTCTAACGTTACGTTTAACCAAGGCGTAATACATATCCCTTAAAAATCGTTTTCTTTCACTTGGCCAACATCAGGAAATTATATATGATGTATGTCCGGGCTATGCTGATCTACCCCGCAGTGGTGTCCCAAGCGGCTAATAAAACCTCGATGAAAAGGCTCCAACGTATCCAGAACACTGCCTCTCTGCTTATCAACAAAGTAAGAAGGCGTGACCGAATCAGGCAAAGCGTCCTTCATCGGAGGAATCGCTTGGAGCCCATCAATGTCGTCACCTAGAAACTAAGCAAGAAGATCTGGTCCACTCTAACGGACGATGTCATCCCAGAACTCCAGGGAGCAGGTGGCAGGTTGAATATACCCGCGTGGCTACGGGCGAAAGCCTCACGCAGAAGCCGGTTCCCGAGCACAAAACTGTGTACACGAAATAATATCACTCCAATATACACATAAAAAGCGTCACAACACATCACATCTAGCCCCATACATTTACTCACGAAAAATGAGACTACAGACAACACTAAAATAGCATTGTCGGCAAGAAAAGCTATAAAAGGCTTGAATGCTACAAATAACACTACTACACTAAAAGTCAAAAGACAGAGAAGAAGAAACAAAATACAATAAGAAGATCATTACAAACCCATGAAAATACAAATAGACATTAAAAAACACAAAATAACAACACAAATAAAGTAAAAATGAAATAGTATAAAAATAAAGTGATGCCCTCCCTACTAGGGAAAAATCCCCCTCCCAATCTTTAATTTTTTTCACCCACTATATCTTCCACTATACCATCTCTCTTCGAAAAACTAAGTACATCATCATCATTTCTTTCACTTGACTTGGAAGAAAACTTGAATTATTTTACGCTCGACTAGAAGTCACAGCCGGCAAAGGAGGAAAAGTCGAGGGTGAGTCGCCTCAAAGAAAACTTCAACGAATTTTACTTTTCCCTACGGGGACTACAAGATCTACATTATACGGAGCCACGTATCACCGACTTATGTCTGGTTAAGTCTTCTCACAACCCTCCCACTCGGCCCGGGGCGGGTGAGCTGAAGTGAACTGAACTGCAATTCATCTAGTCTCGCTCCAACTATGTCGGTCTACTTTGATAGGCATAATTGGAGACGTAAAGGAAAGCAGGTTTGAGGATTAGCCCACTGTGCAACTCTACGGAAGAGACCACCCGGTTACGAGGCGATGCTGAAAGCTTTGGGGAAGAGTTCGCTCTAATCTCTAAGGGTAGTTTCCGGCCAGGACCGCAGGGGGACATGTAACCGTCCCTATGTAAGTTGGAAGCAGCATCGATAACCAAATTCCAGCCGAGGCGGCACCCCCGGGTGATAGTAGTTGATTCGATTACCACCCATCATTAAGTCCGCCACATTTCACCCTTCTGTGGGGCCTCTCTGAGTCCAGCCATCATTCATCCACCCCATCCCGCAGTTCATGTTCGCCGAAGCTCTCTTGCATTGGGGAGGGGGGGGGTGCCCCCATAAAGAATTCTACAAAAAGAATACATTTCTACAAGAAAGAAGAATCACTTGAAATAATTACTAAGAAGTAAAATCAACAGCAAAAGGTTAAGAGGAAATTCAACCTAGGGGGTCATCCCCCCGAGGGAAAAAATAGAGCCCAACGGAACCACTCTGATCCCGCTACGCACCATCAGTAGTAGCAGCAGGTACAGCCGAGAGAAGGTTTTCGAAGTGGTCTTCGGGAAACTGAAAATCACTATGCTACCTCTGCTCGAGTTCCTCACAGTATAGGTAAGGATCTGCGAGAAAGAAAAAGATGTGGAGGGTATATCGAAGGAGGAGGCAGTATAGACACTGCGCGAAATAGGTCCCCAACTGGCAATCCCTCCTCAAATACAGACGCACAAGAGCGTCGTATGCAGGAGATTAGATCTTTAAATTGGACAACACTCCAAGGAGCAAATAAAGGAGGAAATCGCGAGAAACAAACCACGGGCCAAGGTTTCAGAAATGATCAAATTCTGGAACAAAAAAGAGAATATTCAAGGTAATCTTTGCGGGCACATCGATGGCACAAAAGGGAAAAGAAAACGGACTCCTGTTATTTAATGCCAAAACCAGCGGAGAGCAGATAGAAAGGGAATAATTTAGTCTAATACAATTCTGCTTCCGCTGTTACAAGATGGAGAGCCACGCGATTAAAGATTGCCCCAAACCACATATCTGCTCAAGGTGCAGTGAGGCGGGGTACCACTGGAAGAATTGTAGCAGTCCGAGGGAGAAGTGTGCCAACTACGGTCAAGTACACCCCTCCAAGGCTATGGCCTGCCCTCTAAGAAAGAAATTGATTAAAAAAAAGGTACAACAAAAGAAGAAGAGCAGACCAGAAAACAAAATACGACATGCGCTCAAGCAGTCCTCGTGGAGACGGAGGCGAAGAAATCATACTTAAGGTTAGAAAATGAAAATTCTACAAAAATACTGACATGCATCTTGTATGCACATGTCAGAAACCTTACAACCCCGGGAACCTTTGCAAAGGACCTCAACCAGATGCTCGCTAAAAACAGGATGAGCGAGATGTTGTTCCCTGATAATCCACCATCAGGCGACGTACTCCAATTACAAATGATCCCCAAAGAAATGAGTGGTAAAAGTCAGGAGACAGAAAAGAAAAACAATAAGGAAGTCATGCGGCCAGATCCAAGGATCAAGGCCAAAAAAGAGAGAGAGGCGTCCGCTAAGGCAGCTTAGACAATTACACAATCTGTAGAAAGAGAAACTGAGTCCTCCAAAACCACGGACAACTCGAAAGGACTGAAACACGAATAAAATATGTGTTGGGATAAAAAAGAAGTTCTACAAATGGGACTTCGGCCCTCAATGCGACGAAGAAACGGTTGAGGAGGCACTGGTTAACCAAAACATAGCCTTCCACCGTGAAACATTTGTGGAACTGTCCCCAGCAGAATACAATAAGAAAGGGAACGGGAAACGCAAATCGACAACCTGTAAACACTAAGACATCCACCAAAGCTGGAACAGAGAATGAAAAACCAGAACAACAAGTTAAAGATCTTGACCTTTAACGTAAATGGATGGAAGGAGAAAGCCACGGCATATGGAAACATATTCTGAGTGCTTAATCACAACATCATACTAATCACGGAGCATGGTATCGATACGACCAACAGGCAGTTAAAGATACCACGCTACAGAGTGGTCTCGAAAAACGATCTCAGGAGAGGTACGACGGTGCTGCCATTGCCGTCACAAGGAACTTCTCGTTCAGACTCCTTCCGGATATGGACAAGTCCGTCGTGGCAGTAGAACTGCACACTCTAGTGGGCAAGCTCATAATCGCGGCGGCATACCAACCACCTCGACGGAGGTACCTTCCTCTCACAAACTTCTACACCCTGTTTGGCCATGGCAGAATGGTTCATGACGACCATTTCTCTCGCATCAATCCAGCTTCCAATTCCTCTTCGCAAAAGATACGCTTCGGCCAACTGGGAATGCTACAAGGAAATCCTTCCTAGATTTGAACCAGCGGACCTAAACGGAGCAAGGCTAAAGAGGATCGACGAGGAGCTGGAGAAGATAACTTCCCACATAATCAAGGCGGATCACGAGAGTGTACCGATGAAGAGGTACAAAACTCTCCCACAACCCAGATGAACCAAGGAAATGACAGAGATCGCTAGAGTGCACAGGGAGGTGTATGAAGAAGTTAGGAGAGGAAGGACAAATTGAAAAAGAAGCTTGCTGCTACGACGCCTGAGTAAAGATTTAAAGAAGGCTATTAAGCAGCAAGAGGCTAAGATCTGGGACAGCCTGATTGAAAAAGTAGACAGTGAGGTGAGACCCGATGTGTTAGGACGACTTGTGAACAAGTTAAAAGGTCTTATAAGTAGAGAAAAGACGCGCATTAAGGAGGGCGATGACTTCTTGGAAGACCCGGCGGTTTTGGAAGAGAGATTCCGCACATTCTGCAAAGATGTTTTTGTGGTAACACCAGAAGACAATGCGGAATTCGACCAGGAATTCGAGGGCCAACTGATTGAAGATCTTAATCAGATTGTGCATTGCACGCTCCCACATGCCTTTGTCGATTAAGGGAGGTTTTTAGGAGACCATGGCCGACCAACTACACCTAAAGAGGTCATGGAGGTCATAAAAACCTTTAAACAAAAGGCCCCAGGCTGGGCGGGCATCACCAAAAATAACTTGGTGCATGCCCTCCGGCAGGTCATTCAGGAAATCACGAACATCTACAATGCTTCTCTAAATACGGGCTACTTTCCTGACGGTTTCAAGATGGCTAAACCATCTTTATACCTAGATGGAGGAAGCCCGATCAACTGGTAGACTACAGGCCAATATCCCTCCTGGAGATTATAGGCAAAGTCTACAAAAAGCTTCTAGCCAACAGTTTACAAGACCAACCTACCGATCTGGAAGCTCACAACACTCAGCAACATGGGTTCCGGAAGAGAAGAGGGACTGACACAGCCCTTGCCCTTCTCATCTTAAAGCTTGCCCGCTGTAAAGATGATAGGAAATACGTAGACGTGGTGATGCGAGATGTACAAAAGGCCTTCGATAAGGTTTGGTTAAGAGGTCTTCAATATAAGATCTTAGGCCTCCAGCTAAATCCAATCCTGGAAAGGGTCGTCTGTGACTGCATCATGCACAGAAAAGCCCAAATTTCGATCGAGGACTACAGAGGATCCGAGTTCGAACTTAAGGCGGGTGTTACACATGGCGGCTGTTTTAGTCCGCTGCTGTACCTTGTGTACACACTGGACTTACCTAATCCAGTAGGGGAAGACGTGATGTACCTGCAGTTTGCAGACGACATGACACAAATCATCCCCAGCTACTACAAACATGCTTGATTTCTAGCAAGGCAGACAGCCATCGAAATCGATAACATCAGTCGATACGAACGAAAGTGGAAAATCAAGATCAACTGCCGAAAGTTCTAGATCCTTCCAATAAACCGCTAAAAATGTGTTGAGGTCTTAGTGGACGGCGAAGTATACCCATACGGAAATGAAGGCAAATTCCTAGGTCTGCAATTAACATCAAAACGACCTTAGTATACCCGGCAGTGGTCATGCAGGCTGCTAGTTCCACCTCTCTCAGATAAATGCAGAGAGTGCAGAACAAAGCAGCGCTGCTCATAGCTGAAGCACAAAGGATGGACCATATTCAGCAAACAGAACTGCACCACGCTAGAGCAGGTCTGAATCCACTGAATATGGAACTCCAAAGGCTAGGGAGAAAGACCAGGGACAAAATTGAAAATGTGATACTCCCGAACTTGAACCTCGACCTAGACATTCCTAGAGCATTTAGGGGACGGTCCACCAGGCAAGCCCTATTCCCGAGTAGAAGAAAGTGCTCACGAGAAAACCAAATTGGAATATATACATAAACAAGAAAAACAGAACCATCTAATTAAAATTTTAAAAAAAGAGGCGAAGTGCCGACAACTTAAACAAACAAAATAAAAAGGAAATGATATCCTAAACACCGGCAAAATAAGAATTATAAATTGTTATTTCAAAAACAAAGAAAATTATATATAGCAATCAAAAAACTTGAAAGGATTGAATGCCGCGACGGAGGAAAGATAAAAATTTTATTTATTTAATTTAAAAAAAAGGAAAAAAATGTGTATATATGTGTATATCTGTAAGAGGTATATATATATATATATATATATATATATATATATATATATATATATATATATATATATATATTTACAAAAAAAAACTAACCAAATCTAACAATGGGAGGAAGAGAAGACAAAATACAAGAAAAAACCTGAGAAATGCCCTCTACACCAAGGCAAACTCAAACTCTTTTTATCTTTATATACTTACCACACATTTTCTTTAATATTACACCAAGTTTTCAGGTTTTTTCGTTCACTTTCTGCCAAATCATGACTCCACTCATTACCACGGTAAAGAAGGCAAGAACATTTCAAAACGCTCCGAAGATGATCGAATAAGATCGAAAACTTAGCAATTTAGTTTGTTTTTTACCAAACACATTCACTTAAAAAAAGAGATAAATACTGGACAAGTGATCAACCATCTGCAAGATGGAATAAAAAAGATAGTTAGAAGAAGAGAAATTTGCGAAAGGAAATTAATTAAGGCAAAATACACAATGGTCTTCAACAAAATTTGTATTCAAGAAAGACTGCTACCCAACTACACTAATATATATATATATATATATATATATATATATATATATATATATATATATATATAAAGTGTATCATAGGTAAAAATTTATTGATTTCACTATTGGATCATGTTATTTGAGTCATGGCAATTATGTCTGAAAAATAATATCGCCTAAATGTCCGCCAAGGCTTCGGCTTCACACCTCCACTCGATGGTCAAAAGTTTTGATGATGTCTCTGCATAGTTTCTCCTCGATCTCACCAATATGCCTTATTATCTCATGCTTCAACTGTTGGATTGTTGTTGTCTTGTTGGCATAGACCTTACTTTTGAGATAACCCTAAAGAAAGAAATCTAAAGGCGTTAAGTCACTCGAACAATTTTCCCAATTTCACTCTCGGTTGGTCGATTATGTTGACCAAAAAAATCGGGAAGTGCCCGAAATGCGTTCTGTTTGAACGTCCATTTTCGTAATAGGCTTCGATAACTTTAACACGTTGTTCGATTGTTAATCTTTCCATGGTTAAAATTGCCACAGACTGAAGTTGTTAAATCTGAAAGAAAAAGAAAAACTCATTAGACGCTTAAACTTAACTCACATTTAAAATCGGTCCAAGTTATTGGAACACCCTTTATATATATATATATATATATATATATATATATATATATATATATATATATATATATATATATATATATATATATATATGCAGGTTTTATTGAAGTCCACAGTTGGGGCAGCGTTATTAATTTTAAATTGTATTTTCTTGATATTTCTTACAAGTTTTTTAACACGGGGTCTTCAAGGCGAGAAAAACCTCCGCGAATGATATTCTTTATTCCTAGACGTCTTTCGACCATGTTAGGTCATCTTCAGGAAACATACAGAAATGGAATTATTCAAAAATTGTTATATTATATATAGTATTTCTACGCGAACATAACAAAAATTGGCCAATCATGGCGCGGGAAATTTTTAAGGGGAAACTAAGCGCAACAAGAAACATAAAATTGAAAAAAAACAATAAGCAGCTTTAAGCAAAAGGCGCCTGAAGCCTCAGGGTCACGATGAGAAACTACATGGAAGGGACGAACAACATCTTGGAGGGATTGAAAAACGTATTCAATGCCTACTTAAATACAGCATACTTTCCCAAGGATCTGAAGGTGGCTAAGATGATTTCCATCCCTAAACCTGGAAATTCTCCATACAGGGTAGAAAATTACAGGCTAATTTCGTTACTGGATTTTATCGATAAAATATACGAAAAAATCCTAAAGAAGATACTGCACAGACATCTTTGTGGAATATAACCTGTATAACGAGTGGCAATTAGGGTTCCGGAAGAATAGGAGCACGGATATGGCACTATGCTTAATAAGGGAGAAAATAACCAAATTCAAAGGCGAAAAGAAGATCGTAGACATTGGATGTAGAGACGTGTCCAAAGCATTTGACAAAGTTTGGCTGCATGGCCTGAAATACAAAATACTCCAACTGGGTTTGGACAACCAACTGGGAAGGCTACTATGCAATTATGTATCCGAGAGATACGCGTATATAGACACGGGCAATCACAGAGGGGACCCCTTCAAGCTGGAGGCTGGAGTTCCCCAAGGCGGTTGCCTGAGTCTGTTATTATACGCGGTATATACAGCAGCCTCCCCCCCCCCCCCTAGCGATGGAGGGTTGCATGAATATACAGTTCACGGATAACATAACTCAATTTGTGGTGTCACCCTACAGGCACGCCCAATTACAAGCAAGGACGACTGCGGAAGAAATCCGTAGATTGAATGAATACGAACGCAAATGGAAAATAAGTAAGAACAGAGATAAATTTAAAATAGTACCCTGTCGAGGAATAGGTCACTTCCCTAGACAATGCGTCTATATATACATATATGTATTTATTGGTTGGGAGGAAAGAGATAAAAGCCACGAGAATATGTATGTATATATATATATATATATATATATATATATATATATACATATATATATATATATATATATATATATATATATATATATATATATATATATATATATATATATATATATATATATATATTTATATATTTATATATATACAGTTATATACACATATATCCTCTAATGTACGTACGTGTCCTTCGCTACGCACAAGTACGTTCACTTCGTAAAAGTAATCTGATGATTACGAGGAATAAGAGTGCGATTTTACTACAGGGGCCGATAGCGTTTAATGAGTTAACCAAGTTGCAGTTCAAGGTTATATTTAAAGAGCGAAAATCAAAAATATAATTTCAATAAGTCATTTGTTAACATATATATACATACGGGAAATATAGGAAATGTAAATAAGGATAATACTGACAGACTATAGAAAATTTGCAATCGGGTAACGGTAATTACTTGTTAATTAGCTTTTAAATGGGATACTATAAATCAGTTATACAGAGGGAATATTTATATGTTGGAAAGTTGGTCGATTAACGGGAGATACAAGCAAGGGTCGTTTTACCTTAAAGGGAGTCCTCGAGGAAGGGGACTTCTTTAGCGAGTCGGCGCGGGGAAATGGAGACGGAAAATGGTCGTGATTCTCGGACAATATCCTGATGGTGACGAGGATGAAGGTGGGAGGGGGGGGGGGGCAGAAGAAGAGTTCACGATCCTCCTTGACGACGGATGATGGCACATCTGCTCCAGAGAAGTGCAACCTCCAAAAATCGAGACTCTGACGCGGCTCGGCGCGAAATCTCACACGGAAAACTGGAGATCTTTGAGGGGAGGTTCCAGATGAGACGAGAGGAATCTCGGTCAGTCCTTTCGGGACGAAACGATGATTCGAAGCTTGCTCTGAACAAGGTATGCCTTCACAAAAGAGATGGATCTGCCTGGTGAGATTCAACCTCGATGGTATACGCAAATACCAGGGACTTGGGGAA
Organism: Ceratothoa steindachneri; assembly: GCA_963969495.1. Classification (NCBI taxonomy): domain Eukaryota; kingdom Metazoa; phylum Arthropoda; class Malacostraca; order Isopoda; family Cymothoidae; genus Ceratothoa; species Ceratothoa steindachneri. The sequence goes on along the minus strand of OZ018330.1, from coordinate 126,998,556 downwards.
ACAGACACACGATCTGAACCGAAGGCAACGAGATCTCAAACTAAATCTCCCATCTTCGAAAAACCCAGAGTATTTATATGACGGCCATTTTTATGGTGCTCGATTGCTGGAAGGTACAGACATCTGTAAGAAAGCTTCCGGCGCCTAGAGGGATTAGCTTTTGTCGCCCGACACAGGTCCTAATCGTCTCCAACGATGTAGGTGGGAACTTTTGGCTATCCTTTTCCCGACTACGGAGATTAGAATTTCATCGGCGAGTGAAATTTTTTAGCGCCTAGCTTAAGTACACCCTTGAGGTGCTGACCAATATTCAAATTCCTTCTTCTTTTATTTTTCTCCTTGGATAGAGAGCTTTAATCCACGTGGAGTTATACTTAGGAGACATAGGGAGGGAAAGAATTCAAGAAACAAATGAAGGGGTATTCTTCTTGGCGTCCTTTTTCCTTACATGCCTCCCTTCCAAAGATGGCGTTTTTCCCGACACGAAGGGGGAGGAAAAAGTGTATCGTGACCAAAACCCATCGATATTAAAATTTCAGCCGACCCCGCGGCCATCAAGGTCCAGACAGGATTTGCTCCGTTTGATCCCAGACGACGGATAAAACTTACACATACATTAAGGTTAATGGGTAATTAATTACATAATTAAAATATATATAGTTTCATGTAAAAGCAATACCACAATTTAGAATAAGGAATCAATCAAGTGGAGGGACAATCCAGGATCTAATAAAAAAAAATCAATAATGACAACACGTATATACAAGCAATACTCTAAAATATGGGCGTACGCACACACGCACAAAAATAAATTTTACATGGGAGAGCAACGAGCTTGAATATATACATGAACTTATAAGATGTATGGAGTTCTACCTTGGGGGAGGAGGGTCATCTACTGGACTCCTACTAAGACTGTCTGCTACACAGTTTTCACTACCTTTTAAATACAAAATTCGGAATTGATATTCCATTAATAGCAGACTCCAGAGCATAAGCCTTCCGTTTTGGCTTTTACAATTTCTTAAGTAGGCCAAAGGACGGTGATCCGTTTCGATCACGAACTTCTGGCCTATCAGATACATTTTAAATTTCCGGACACCAAAAACTATTGCCAGAGCCTCAAGTTCTATTACTGCATAGTTTATTTCGCGCGGCAACAGCTTCCGGCTTGCATAAGCGATAGCATAGCTATTCCCATCTTCTACGGACTGCAGAGACACGCAACCGATGCCATCGTTGCTGGCATCCGTACGGATTCCAAACAATTTGTTCGGGTTCTGGAGCCGCAATATGGGAGCAGATATTAGCTTATCCTGATCTGCTGGAAGTGGGAAATCGCCTTGGGGCTCCAAACGAGGGAATCTGGGAAATTTTTCTTAAGGAGGGAGTTCAGGGGGGACGCTAAGGGTGCAAAGTTAGGGACGAAGCGCCAGCAGAAGGATGTTGAACCCAAGAAGGAACGTAGCTGCTTCTTAGTACGGGGAAGGGGCATATCTGAAATGGCCCTGACCTTTTCTTGCTGGGTCGTTAATTGGTTTTCGCCAATGTGAAATCCAAGGTACTTGATAGTGTCGTAAGTAAAATGACACTTAGAAGGACCCATGGTCAGACCATGCTCTCGGAGCATATTACAGAGGGAACGAAGGGAGATTAGATCTTCATCACATGTGCATGTAGCTACGTACACATTATCAAAATAGAATGGCAGATTATTCAGACCATCTAAGAACAAATGTAGGCTCTGGTCTATCAACGGGATGGTTTGGCATCGAAAGCCTTCACAGCGTTAAGTTTTCGAAAGTCCACACACATTCGAAAGGACTGGTCTAGCTTCTGAACCATAACAATGGGGGGACAGTAATCTAACGAGGAGGGTTCGATTATTTCTAATTTGAGTAGGTTTTCGACCTCCTCATTGAACGTGGATCGCAAATGAATGGGCCAGAGGTAGGCCTTTACCAACTGCGATAACTGGGCTTTCTTAGTGGGCTCCAGGTGGGGAGAGACTTTATATGTTTCGGGGAGCAACGGAAGTGGGTAGTCATTATCAGCTTCTACGTGAACTGTCTGGACTAGGTTAAGAGGTTCGGAGGGATAAGAGGCTTCCATCACGGCCTCTTCATCCAGGGCAACAATATTGTTGATGCAGGCACGGCGGTGGTAGCATTTGAGCACGTTGACGTGAAACACTTTGTTACCGGAGGGCGTTTGGATGATGTAGTCCACGGGGCCACGGGCTTCGAGGACTGAAAAGGGGCCTTTCCATTGGGAAAGAAGTTTATTTGTTTTCGTGGGCAGGAGAAGCAAGACCTCGTCACCGGGCTTGAACCGTTTTATTTTGACTCAATGTCAAAATGGGTTCTGTCATACTCGTAGGAGTGGGGGATACGTAGAGAGCGCATAGGGGAGTGGTTAGGAACGGAGGAAGAACGGAACAACAGTTCACCCTCACGAGGTAGAAGACCTCCTTTTGCCCAGGAGTGGATTCGCGCTCGGGGTCCTCTACTTTTCCCACAATAACTGTAGGGGAGGACATTCATTCTGTGCCTTTACAAAAGACTCGCTGTCCAGAGTCTCGTACTCGGGGTAAAAAGGGGGTTCTAAAGTCACGGGTGGTGTCTCGTTCTTTAGGGCATGGGCTCTCGTGATGGCGGGCAAAGCAACGGGACTAGGGTAGAGCTGCGCGCTCTGGCCAAGTAATATTTCGCAGAATTTAATAGGGGCTGCTACGGCGTCAGCCCAACCGGTGAAATACTGGCATTTGATGAAACAACGAACCACTAGAAAGCGGTTGGCTAGTCCGAAGTAGTCCTGGACTATTACAAATTTATCGTGGTCGGGGCTCACTGATGGGGCAGCAATTTTTCCGATACGACGATGCATGTGCATCCTGTATCTCTGGCCAGGGTTGAAACCCGGCCACCATTAACTGATCCAGTTTCAAATTCGAGCCCACCTGGGAAGCTCTCGTTAAATAAAAATATAACTTGAGGGCCCGGGGGGCTATTCGCTGGTGAAGAAGCAGGCGTTTCAGAGCGAGAAGCCGGGGGAGAAAGTGAGGCGCTTACTTGGTGGACTTGGTGGCTGGGAGCAGAACGGAACTGCGAATTTTGGGGACAATTCGTCCTCGCATGCCCGGGGGTTCCGCAAGAAAAACAGACGATGGGTCGTCCGGGGTAATCCGACGCAGGAGGATTAAAGATGGGTGGTTTAACATCCCTAGATTCAGATGAGAGATGATATTCTGATTTGGAGGAACCTGGGACCTTTACAAATTTTGGAACGTTCTCCGGGTGAAATTTAGGGAAGTGGCCTTTACTCTTGGATGATGGAGGATGACTCTTCTTGGGATCTTCAGGGTAAAGATTATGATTGGCCGCGTGCAATCCGCTTCTTCGATGCATTCTTTGAAGGAAAAATACTCTTCGGTCCTTCACGAATGCATGGATTTTAGAGGGCAGCGTAGCCAGCAATTGATCTCGCAAAATGAAGTCGAACAGAGATTCATAGTTGCCGTTTACCTAGACGGAGTCCAACCAAAACTGCAGACTTCTTCTGAGGGTGAATCCGAACTGGCAGTAAGTCTGGCTAGGTTGTAGCCTTGCCTGACGAAACTTTGCCCTTTAGAAGTCCAGATTCATGCTGATCGCAGCCACGAGTTCGGACTTAAGGGTTGAATAGTCAAAGGTAACCTCGGCGGGTAGCAAAAAGAATATATCTCGCAGTGGCGTATTAAGAAGTGGCAAAAGTCGGGCGACTCCATCAGTTTTGATATCCCAGTGATTTGCCTCAAAAATCTTTTCGAAGTGAGTGAGGTAAGCACTGAAATCCTCACCGTCCTTAAATGCTTGGAGCTTTAAGTGGGGATCTGGGGCGAGGAGGCTTCATTCTGGAGCTAACTGAGAGGGTTTCTAAGTTATTCCTATTTAACTCCCTTTCAATGTGCCTCACCATTTCTCTTTCTTCAGCTTCTCTTCTTCTCTCCTCAGCTTCAGCTTCTCTTCTTCTCTCTTCAGCTTCAGGTTCTCTTCTTCTCTCTTCAGCTTTAGCTTCCCTTCTTCTCTGCTCAGCTTCAGCTTCAGCTTCTCTTCTTCTCTGCTCAGCTTCAGCTTCTCTTCTTCTCTGCTCAGCTTCAGCTTCCCTTCTTCTCTGCTCAGCTTCAGCTTCTCTAATTTCTTTTTTCTCTGCTCTTTCGTTTATTTCCCCTTCCTGAATATAGGCGACTAGCTCTTTACCAGAAAGACCAAGCATCTCACCCTGTTGCCTAAATCTTTCTAAGTACGTCATCTCGTTTCCTTACGCGAGCCTTAGCCACTCGACGCGTTCAAGAATCTTACGGCAAAGAAAATGGGATCTCGCAATAGTTCTCAAAAATTCTAAATAAAATTTTAATTCTTGTGATCACACACACGGACAAAAGCAATATATTATAATAAATATACTAATTCCTATATGAGTACTTGATATAGGACCTCTTAATCCGGCACAGGATTACAATGAGGGGAGTTTGAAAGATTTTTTCCCAAAACACACACACACACACAATGGCTTGTTACTAAATATGGCCTCAAGGGCACCATTAAAGACCGATTACTAAAAATAAAATAAAAAAGAAGTTATTTTCCTATCTTTAAATAAACTTGACCCAACTTGGTAAATTTTCTCTTGATTCAACTGAGGGACTCGAAAACGAAAGGGGTCCTAAATTAACCCAATAAAACCTGACACCAGAATTATATATATATATATATATATATATATATATATATATATATATATATATATATATATATATATATATATTTGTCGAGGAATAAGTCACGGGTTGAGGGAGTGCCATGTAAGTGGGCCTGTTTTTTAACCCGTGAAAAACTTAATAAGGACACCTCCATCATCCTGAGACTCCAAAACTGCAGAAGATTGCGGATGGCCGAAGCCGTCATTATTCAAATGAAGAAACCGGCAATTAACGTGCAACTTCAGCCGGAAACCATACTCCCGACATATCGGCGTCTCCGAGTTGACCGCCCTTAAAAGAAGCACGTTTACAAACTTTCATTTCCTTTGCCTCCTTTGCCAGAGAACTAGATGGGAGCGACAAATAGTCAGAATTTTGAATCTTGAATCTTGAAAGAGAAATATAGAATAAGAGGAGGAGGAGTTTGGAAGAAATAAAATGAAATGAAATGAAAAGAGAAGTGGGAGACAAAGAATAGCTCTTCCTGCCCTCCCGTGCACCCTTGGCCCTCATGGAGCGGCCAAGGAGGGAAAGGGAAGGCCCGGTACTCCTTTATAAACCCCTATAGTCACACTGTCTAGAGCCAAAGTAGGCTCCAAGCACTGTGAGTACGGCGGATGGGAGTGATAAGAAGAGAGGGAAGAAAGTTTTTAGGATAGGATAGCGAAGAAAATAGGAGACAAAAGTGGGTACTTAGTTAATCATCGGACCTACAGCTTAACTTAGAATCCGAACCATGATGTGTCGTTTGTCTCTAACTATAACTTTGCATTTTATAGTGACACATGTCACACGTATCTATTGTGAGTCCTGTGAGCGAATGTGATACTAAAAAAGAATAGATGTTAAAGGATGAAGGAAGTAAGAGGTTTGCAAAGAGATGCTAGATGTTTGGAGGTCAGGCTTATCTCTGTCCATTATAGGTAGTTATAGCTAGCGTGATAAATTTAGAAAATTTGTATTTGCGTGAGTGTCCCGCATTGCTGTGTTATTTTATTTATTTTTTTTATTTCATTTTATTTTTTTGTGTGTATATGTATCTATTTTTAATATGTCTAAGTAGTGTTGGTATTTATGAGGCGTTCAGACCATTATTAGTAATTATTCTTACTAAAATCTACGTGTATAGGTTTCTATCTCCCTATCTATTCTTTCTTTTTTCTATCCTAGTTAAAATTGGCTATATGCTATTCTCTGGTAATGCTTCGGTTATTTAATTACTTATAGTCGTCGTCAAGTATTATTCTCTTTCTCTAGGTGTAGATTTCTTCTTCTTCCTTTTCTCCTCCTTCTACTATCCTTGAGAAACTTGAGAATAATCTGTGTGATCTTCATCATTCTCTTTGGGCAATTCGGTTGGTTAATTCAACTCCTACTTGATTATGTGCCTTTTCTATGACTCTCCTTGCTCTTTTAGCAATTATTCTGTTAAGTGGCTTTATCTTTGCCTCACTGTACATGCCTCGTAGTCTCCTTCTTTCCCCTCTTCTAATGTTTGTTATTAAGTATATAGCTTTGTTTTGGACTTTTTGGAATCTTAATCGGTTACTTCTCGGGATCGTGTACATCGCAATGGTTGGATAAATAATCGCGAACTGTACTATGGCTTGATAAATTTTCCTCTTGTTTTTCATGCTTAGGTTAACTAACTTGTATAGTAATGCCAGGCCGCCCTTACCTAGATTTACCATCTCATTTCCGTGAGTTTTATAACCTGATTTCGTAATGTTTAGACTAAGCACCTTACATTCTCTGTAGTATATATAGCACTGTCTTTTTACATATACATCTGAGATGCTCCTCCTGTACACTGGTACCATTTTAAATTTATCCCTGTTGGTTTTAATTTTCCATTTTTCGTCGTATCTATTAATGCTTCTCATCTCTTCTGCAGTCATCCTTGCTTGCATTGAGCCGTTCCTGTAGGGACAAACTATGATTTGAGTGACGTCGTCGGCAAATTGGATGTTCAAGCAGCCCTCATTTCTTGGTGATGGTATATCTGATGTGTAGATTGAATAGAGAGACGGACTCAGACATCCACCTTGGGTCAAACCCGCGTGAGCTCGAATATTTATCCCTGATGTCGTCCTATTTCCACATAAGCACGTCTCTCCATTACATAATCACATAAAATCCTTTCGATCTTGTTGTTCATTGCTAATCTAAGTATCTAAATCTGAGTCTTCCAATTTTATGTTTCTTGTAGCGCTTAGTTTCCCCTTAAAAATTTCCCGGGCCATGATTGACCAACTTTTGTAAGACTTATGTTCGCGTAGAAATACTATATATAATGTATCAATTTTTGAATAATTTCAATAAGGAGAGAAGGATGGAGATCACACAGATTATTCCCAAGTTTCCCAAGGATAGTAGAAGGAGCAGAAGAGAACGAAGAAGGAATCTACACCAAGAGAAAGAGAATAATACTCGACGACGACCAAGAGTAATTAAATAACAGAAGCATCACCAGAGAATAGCATATAGTCAATTATAACTAGGATAGGAGAACGAAACAATAGATAGAGAGATAGAAACCTACACAAGTTTTTAGTAAGAATAATTACTAATAACTGTTTGAACGCCTCATAAATACCAACACTACTTAGACATATTAAAAATAGATACATATACCCCCCAAAGAATAAAATAAATTAAAAAATAACAGCAATGCGGGACACTTATGCAAATACAATTTTTCTAACTTTATTACGCTAGCTATAACCACACCAGGAGCAAAAGAGCTGTCTGATTTTCTAAGAGAGCGCATTGTGAGTCAACCTGAGGATTCCACAAAACCTTGGGATTCCTCTTACAATTCACCAGCAAGGGCAAGGAATCAACAGCATCCCGCTCAAGTCGACGTTGCTCCTCTGACAGGTGTCTTCAGGCTTCCAAACGGATCGTTGAAAATAATCCACAATTTAAGTCATCAGATGTCGCAGAGCAACTCCAAGTGAGTCGGAGTATTGCTTTGAGGTATCTTATCTTCATGTGATTTGTTATTTTCAAAAGTTTTTCCTCACCATATTTATGTTTTATGTTACATTTTGAGTTTTTAAAATATTTTTTGATTTTTTTTATATTCTGCGACCAGCAAATATTAAAAAGAAGATAGTATAGGCAAATGAGATGGTAGAAATACCCATAGTGTTCTGATGGACTGTCAAATTCTCAGCCGAATTAAGATTTGGGTAATTTTTTGAGAGTAGATCCGTGTGGGTCTGGAGACTGCATAATCGAAAATTTGATTCCTATCGGCTGCAATCAACTGTAAAACAAGGCAGTATTTCAGTGATGATGTTGGGAGCAATCTGGAGCACTGGTCGTTCAGAATTGGTGGTCTATTGGCAAACATAAACTCGAAAAAATACATCTCCAGCCTTCGAAACGGACTTATCCCTGGTTTCTCGAGTGCTCAGATGGTAAAAAAAGATATCTTATTTATGGAAGATAGTGCTCCATGCCACACATCTCCCAAACCTCTGGCAGTACAAAAACAGGCTCAGAAGACTTTCTTGACCTAGCCAATCTCCTGATATGAACACCTTTATGGCAGAGTGGGCAGATTATGCCACGAACGCCAGCATCATGTCAGATTTTGTTGACATGTCTGCGGCCTGGGCATAAATTCCTGCCCATGGCATCGGGGAGTTAAGAAGAGGGTACTCATAATCTTTGAGGTCACGGAACTTGTCGACGACTCTGGCTACGAACCATTTTTGGGTACTCAGGGGTGAAAATAAGCGGACAGAATGGAACAATATTGGCCTCAGCGAAGTAAGGAGGAAGGGTACAGGTGATAAACAGTTTCATATTCTCTTATGGGCGTAGGATTCCTCATAGGCCGAGGTTAATTACCATTCATAACATAAATTATAGGAATATCCAATAGATTAATCCAAATAGAAATTAAAATATCAATGAGGTTTACCCTGTCAGTAATCGAATTTTACATTCTACAACATCACCTTCAGATGAAGGACTAGAGGACTTATATGCAGCACTCACAATGCACAACCACAAGGAAACCATCATTTATTTCAAGGTGGTAATGGGGTACTTCAATGTCAAGATGACTAGAGGGCATAGACAAGATAGCCAATTAGTAGGAAAATTCACAATGTCCAAGGAGCAATAAGCCTTTACTTCCAAATGACACAAACCCGAAAACAGACATGAATGGAATAGTAAACGGTATTAATTACCTACTCTTCAACAGGAGGTTTTTCAGTAAGGATATATCGGTTATCAGCTCTTTCAACTTAGGTTGCGACCCTCGACTTACCACATGAAAATTCCAAATACATCTAACACACGAGCGACAGCTAAACTCGTGACAAAGAAAACAAAAAGTGAAACTTGAGAGCCAAAACAAAATAAATACCAATTTAAACAGATCGAAATACAGCTAACAATTTGCAGGATTAATATACAACACCCAAGGGTGAACAGGGAAACTAAATTGCAGAGAAAGATCATTGAAAGCAGTTGAAATTTTCTTTTATCAGGAACTGATATGTACATGTAGTGTACTTGGAAGGAATTTTCATGCACATATGAGTACTAAAATTGGTAAAGCGCCTGTGGAAGAAGTGTTTAAAATCATCTTTATAAGGCCTAGAAATGAAGGTCTTGCTGACCAAATGGGTATTATGTTTACAAAGTGTTTAAGGAATAGTCGGACACCAATGGTTCGGTCCAACGATTCCGTTCTACTTCTTTTAAAAAAGGCGAAAAGGGAAACTTGAGGAACTATAAAGCAATCAGTCTCTTATGAGCAACATATAAGTTACATAGAAAATTTTTACAAATGTTTCCCAGACATAGCTAAAACGCTTTCCCATAAAAAATTATCAGTGTGCATCAACGCGGCTAATATGCTCTATCAAGCCAAAGACACCCATAATTTTCTTCCACGCCAACATTGCGTGAAAAAAATGGTGGCATATGCTGAAGCATCTCGCTTAGTCAAGATTTTCCCTGAGGCCCGAAACACAGCTCCCAAACAATCCCCACACTTATCATTCATAATCCCATCTACTTGGTCTTCAATCAGCCCTTCCTCTCATTCACATAATAATCAGTCGACCTTTTACGTAGTCAACCAACCCAACATACACCTTGACGCTTTTCTTACCTACCCATACCATCTCAAGACAGCCGGGTCATGACCTCGTTCACGCTTTTTTCCAAACCCATAAATATTTTTTAGCAATTCTTTCTTCACTAACATCCTCACATCGAAAATCCACCTCAAGTTGTCCATTTGTATTCCTCTCAGTCAAGATCTCTCCTTCCATACCGTACTCTCACTCCCATATACCAAAGTTGACCCAACACCACTTTTTAGCACATCCCACCCCCCTCCCAACTCCCTGACCATTTACTACAGATAGAATCGCCCATAAGACTTTCTTACCATTCAAAGCCTTGTTGTTTGAACCTACCTCGTAGGTACCACTACCAGGGACGATACTTAAAACTTCGCAGTTGTTTCAAGGTAAGAAAAACACATTCTAGCATCACCCCTCCACCTTATCCTGACCCACAATCGATAGCATCTTACTCTTTCCTGAATTTAGCCACCTTTCTTACACGCCCCCTCTCCTGTCAAACGTTTCGATCAACACTTCCACTCACTCCCCACTCTAGCCCAACTCACTATAGGCTATTAACATCGTATCATCAGGATACGCCAACTTAGTCAGAATGCATCCTTCATCAATCCCACGCGACTTTCCTTTAACCCATTCACACTTCTCTCTCAGTATTCAACCCATGAGGATATTAAGCACCCATGGCGACATTACATACCCTAGATTTAACCACCCCACCCCACTCTTTCTCTCGAATATAAAATAAAATCACTCATGCACTTTATACACAAGTGAACCCCTTACTTCCAACGTGAATACTTTTCGCACCCCCCAACAGTCTTCCACCTACAATCTTCTACCTACATTCATGGACTTTCCCCAAATGCTTCCATATCTACTCAATCTCAAGCTTTCTGCAGATCCTTGACCACAGAATAAACTTCAATAATAATAATTTTCTATAGCGCCCTTCAAGGCAATTTGCCTTCAAATAGCGCCTCTTTTCAAACTAAAAAGAGCTTGAGATACAAGAAGTGGTTCTTCAAGGCACCAATGGGGGGGGGAGCGTATTGCAGCATGCTGTCCACCCACACGGTACATAACTATGAGGAACATACAATATGTCAAGGGAGCAGAATTAGAAGACAGGTAGTAAGGATATGCGTCAGTTAAGATCATATACAGGGTTATCCCCCCTCCCCTCCCCCCCAAAACCGGGCCTGCACACACCTTTTGTGATATATCCTGTATTCATTCACTAATTACCGTTAGATCTCAATGGGAGCTCCAGCAAAGAATATACTGGGTCAAATATTACTACAAGACAGACTCGTTCAAGAAAGTGCCGGACACTTTCGTGCATCAGTTCGAATGTGAAAAAGCCCCCTCCAAGAGCATAATTCAGGACTGGGTGGACCACTTCTAAAACTATGGGACAGTGGAGAACCTGAATACAGCCAGTGACAACCGCCCAAGTGATTCAGGACACCCCAAGAAGCATACAGCTGAGCTGGTCGAGAGCGTGAGAGAGTCAGTTCAGCAGAGTCCAAAACGCTCTGTGCGCAAGAGAAGTCAGTCCCTGGGTATATCCCGTGAGACTTGCAGGAGAGTGCTAGTAATGGATTTAAAGGCCTACTCATACAGAATACAGACGAAGCAGACCCTTACAGCCTCAGCCAAGGAGCAGAGAAAGGCTATGGCAGTCAAGATACTGGAGAAGATTCAGGAGACCGTAACTTTCCTTAACCTACTTTGGACTTCAGATGGAGCTCACTTCCATCTTGAAGGAAAGGTAAACTTGAAGAAAAATGTCTTCTGAGGGACATTCAAACCGAATGATGTAGCCACCAAGCCCTTACACTCCCCTGAGTGCACGGTATGGACTGCAATCTCATCCAGGGGCATCATCGGACCATTCTTCTTCGAGGAATCTGGCGTGACAGTGACAGTCACCAAGGAGCGGTATGTTGAGGTCTCCAAAACCTTCAAAAGGGAGCTGCAGACCCTGTTCCCGTCTCTTATGGGGATGTTCTGGTTCCAGCAATATGGAGCAAGCTCTCACACCTCAAACTTGTCCCGAGATTGGCTGAAATAGAAATTTGGTGGCCGTGTGATCAGTCTCAATACTGATTTTGAGTGGGCACCTCACAGCCCAGACCTTAGCCCCCCAGATTTCTTTTTTGGGGGGTAACTTAAAGACAGAATGTACACAGGGCGACCCAGGACCATCACGGAACTCAAGAGCCATTAGTTGGTCGGTTTGTAAGGACGTCATGGACAACTTTGTGCTGCACCTCAAGAAATACACAGTGCTAAATGGAGGTAATCTCGAACACGTGCTCTCGAATAAAGAAGAAAAGTCCAGACTCTCATGTTTCGATATGATGTTTTAAAACACAATAAACTAGTTAACACCAAAGTTTCATTCAATCCTTGCAGAAAATTAAGAAATCAGGCATACCGAAAGTTGGGGCCCGTTTTGGGGGGAGGTCACCTTGTATTATGTACAAAATTGAGAGAGAGAATAGGGAAAACCACGAGTGGTACAATGCTCTTTATTACTGACGCTTCGTTCCTCTGAAGCTTCGTCAGAGTAACAAGAAGCTCCAGTAATAAAGAACCTTGCAACGTATACTTGTGGTTTCTCCTATTTTCTCTCTCTTCATTTGTTGCCAAAGACACCTATCACTTATGTAAGAAAAATGACCTCAAAGATGATTTAGTATCGAATGGGGGTGGCCGGGGAAATGGCACGAAAGATGCGACCCATGGGTTGCAAAGCTTTGAAAAGTTGATCAGTTCAAAGTGTGGAAGCATGGGACACAGCGAGAAGTGGTCTACTACAGTAATCAAGGCTGGTGGTGACGAAAGCGTGAGTAGTAGCCTTTAAGCTATTGTGATCAATGCAACTAAAATTACGGAGAGTGCAGAGGTAGAATTTGCGGCCATTGGCAATATAAACTTTGAGAGGGAGTTAACTATGAACGGTGATGGCAAGTTTCGAAATCACCCAAGAATTCACGAAGCAGGTGAATATGAACAGTATTATCGACTTAATCAAATGCTGAATAGAGATCCATAAGTAATATAATGGACGGCTGGACGGCATCAGCTGCACCACTAAGGCGGCCATGTACCTTTGCCCCAATTTCGTTCAGAGAGTGACAATTTAATTAATAATTATTAAATGAGAAGTGGAGTGTTTGTGGTATATTTAGTTATAGATTTATTAGATAAGACATCTATTAATAAAATAAATTAAATTTATTGGATACGTTATTGCGGTATTTCGAGCAGTGCGGCAGAAAAAATTGACTTGGATTTGTTTCAAAACCGAGTTACCGAATTTTCGAAATGTGGCTTTTCCCTAGCTCATGAACTTCATATATTTATTTAATTTTTAATCTTGGATATCGCATACTGTAAATATTCGCATTAACAATTGTCCTTTTTTATCGCTATAATTGATTTTCCAATCTAACTTGTTAGGCAAAATATTATTACTTGGCAACATAGCACAGCATAAACAACGGCAACCCTGAAAGACTATTCAAGGATTTATAAAACATATGTAAATAATTATTATATCGTAGTTAGCCTTATTTCTCCGAAGCACTTTGGGGGCAACTGTACATGCAGTCGAGATAATTTAGTTCTGTGACCTAAAGACAAACTGGGAAATCTCATCAGCAGTGGAGAAAAACAGGTGATCTTACACATGCTACTACATAAACAACACAAAACGAAAAACTCACAAAGAACTATAGACTTATTGCACTATTAGAGCACCTAGCCAAAAGTACTTGAGTGTATGGTCACCAGCCGCCTCCGGAACTTTCTGTAAGAGAGTGACTAGTTTCCCCCTGCCAGTATAGTTTCAGAAGAGGCCGGTCTACTCAAGCGGCTGTGAACATCGTTCACGACAGAAGACAGAAAGCACCACAGTCACGACAGAAAACACTCTCCATCAGCAAGGACATGGAGGAGGATTTCGACAAGGTGTGGCATCAGGGACTTTGTTGGAAAATAGCCAACAACACGGAGCTCCCACCAGAAGGCTTCTCTCACACTACCTTAACGACCGGAGGTATCACATAAAATACAATAGCAAAACATCACGCCCATTCACACTACACTCAGGTGTACCCCAGGGCAGCGTACTGGCACCTACACTAATTATAATATACACTAATGGCCTCCCACGTCCACCTGAAAAGTGCACACACTGTCCTACGATGACGATGATACTATTCTTATCTCTTGCCAGGGCCCTGACAGGATCACGTGCCATGCACAAATGATATTGAACGAGAAGTCAAAAAAATGAGGTCAAGTGGCTCATTGCCACGAATCCTCTAAATACAGAAACGGCCCTCTAAGGCGCGCGTGATCACTACATGTACAACATTCAAGTATAGACTCACACACCCAACCTTAATTACACGACCCCCACAAAATTTAAATGCAGAACTCACATGAAAATCCTCAGAGGTATATTTGACAAATACCTACGCTTCCATTTACATCATAACATCAGACATGCACGAGCTAAAAACACAGACAAATTGCTACACAGCCAGTCGCAAACTATAATTACACTTATACGAAACACTAGCTCGACCACTCCTCACATATGCTCCAATTACACTAGTAGCCGCGAGTCACACCTGGAAGAGGAAAGCAAGGGCGCATTCAGAATTCTGCTCTGAAATGCGCATGTCACTCTCCTCCTTACACACTCATGTCCTCACTGCACAAAACAACAAACTCACTCCACTCAACACATACACCCGTTCCCGTCTAACAGGTCAGGTGGAGAAACTCGCGAGAGACCTCAGATACACCCAAATTCCTACATCTTAGACAACACGCTACGCTGGTACTAAGATACTTAGCAGCCCTAGACCAGCCACACTCAACACCTGTCTAGACAAAGCCTCATTACAAATATCACTTTTCTTACTGGTGCCCCCTCTTCCCACCCCCTCTCCCCGCCGCCCCAGTCTAACATAACACCACTATTACAAACACCAAAACACGCTGCATTGGTGTCTAGCCACTGCCTTTCCACTTTTTCTATCCCCTTAACTTATTTCTGTCATTTCCTTTCTAACTCCTTGATCTCTGTGGCTCCCACAATCATGCCTCCACATTCCTCTTCTTCTTTGCCTACAACACTCAGCATACTTATTTCCTCCCCGGTAGTTCTTGTTTATCTTAATCTTCCAAGCCAACATTATACACCTTTCAAAGTACTTTTGCCACCTATTTTTCACCTTATCATTGCTCATCTTGCCATTCTTATCGTTCACGACGATATTGTTCTCTTGGTTTCCCATCTCTCTCATTTGCTTCCAGAACATCTTGGGTCCAAATGCTTACTTCCTAGTTTTCTTACTCCGGTCAATCTCTGATATTACTATATTTTCGCGCCTGCGTATTCTTTGATTCTCATCTTTGTACGCTCTGCTTCATCTTTCCATTTCTAGCTCACCCACATACAGCCTTTACACTACCCAGTGCCACTTTCTTGAATTCGTTCTCTTTTTCTTTATCCTCATGTTGACAGTTCCTCTCTCCTACTATCAAACATTCCCACGTATTTCTGATTAAACAGCTTTTCATTTTTTTTTATCATCCCTCTTTTCCACCTTTCCAATGACTTGTCACCAATCCATCAAACAATCTAACCTTACATGGAAAAATCATGTGGTCGGATAGTTTCGTACTCATAACTGTTAAAGCTTTCACATCGAATATTTGTATTACTGAAAAGTAATGTCGTTTTCGTGTGCTAATGACATCATTAGTAATGGAAACAAGTTGTCTGATTTCACAGTGAATATTAACCATGATTCTTTCGAAGAGCAGCGTAAGATGAACAGTGTGTAGATTGTTTTTTTTTTTATTAGAGCGGATGCGACGGGTGGGTGCTTCGTGGACAGATTTCAGAAGCTGCAGTGGGGGTTAGTGGCAAGAATGAGAGCGAGAGAAGTAGAGTCATCTCCGAACAACGAGAATGAGCTGCCGTAAGGCGCCTAGAGTAGCCCCCCTTTTATCCTTAGCTCTTTAAATATGTAGTATCAGAGAACCAAATAGCGCACCGTCGATGAGGGAGAGTGGGGGTTTGGACATCGAGGCAGGAGAGGAGGACCCAGAAAATAGAGCAGGAATTGTCCAGGGTCATTTGTTCAAGGGCAATGCTGGAGAGCCAGCGATGACCAAAAGCAGTGGAAATCAAAGATTGTGTGCATTGGGAAGAGAGAAACACAACTGGGGTGAAAGAGTGGTGATAAATTGTCGTTGGGGGGTCCAGTGTGGTGAGAATATGAATTGGGAAAGAATAGAGGAGAAGATCAAGTATATTTGCATGTATGTGGGAGTGGAAGGGAGCATGTTGAGAGAGGGAGTAAAGCTTGAGTATTTCCAAGAAGTCCGAGGCATCAGAGAGTATGGTGAGGGATGCTGAGGTCGCCAACATAAGCAAGGTTGAGGTATTTTAGGTTAAGGTAGCCTGACTTATACATTCGCCCAAGTCGTCAAAGAAGCTGTATGATGTGTGAGAGCTTACATCACGCTCATTGACCTGTAATTGTGATTCCTAGTTTTCTATATTTTTGGGCGCACACACGCGAGTCTATAAGTTACTCTGTCGGTCCGTCGGTCCGTTGGATGGTAACCAGTTTACTTCTCAATGAGTTTTTGAAAGTTTTGAAGGCTATAAGGTCTGATGATACGTTTGTTAATTAATAATACGTTTGGTAATTATTTTTTTTCAGAATTATTGAGGTAATTGAGAGCACGCGACTTAGGTCTCCTTACCTTCTAAATTTCTCTTTTTCCCGCAGTTTTCTCTAATAATCCCGGCAAGTTCAACCTTTGTGTGAGAGGTCATCAAACACAACCCTTGGTCAACATCAATTTCTTCATGGACATTATTTAATGTGGAATATACAGTACCACATGCTAATCAATAACAACCGCTCACCCCCCCCCCTCCTAAATTGGCTTGGTCATAAAGGCAATGACTCTTTACACTGAGAATTTTGAACTAATTGACACCTGGAGAAGTGAGGCGCCTTCCCGTCACAGTGTGTAACCGGAGGGGGGGAGGTTTCAGGTGTAGAGGATTGCGTACCTCCCGGCCCCAACACTCCCCGCTGCTATATCTCCCATACATTTTTCCCTTTATCTTCAGCTCTTCCTTAAGAGATAACCAACTAAAGCAAACAGATGTGTGGATGTATAGAAGAATCTCCCGCTAGAACTCTTGCTTATATCTCTCTGGGAGCTAATGGATTCTCTACTCCCTCCGACTGGTTGAGAGATTAAGGAAGAAAACCCTTGCCCTTACACCCTGCGATGTAGGCCCCTGTCAACCCTACCACACTTGAGTAGAGCCACGCCTTCTGTGAGGCGGCACTGAGGGGCCAGAATAGAGTGGAGGGAGTCTGTTGCATGCTATGGGAATTTTAAACTACCCCCCTGTGGTAGCCCTGTGGTAGCGCTTCATGCAACAACTCGATCGTAGAAGTTCAATTGCAACTTAACTTCACGTGAGATACATCTGAAGTGAGGAAGTGATGGGGGGGGGATGTCACACCAAAATCGCATAAATGACCTGACCACTCTTCTTTCCCCTCCCTAAAGGGTGGATAGATTTTTTTAAAACAGCCTTGCGGGTTGGACAAATCTACTAGAAATTTTAACCCAACTATTTTTCGCAGAAATTCTGAAGAAAGTAGACATTGAGGCATCGATCTAAAGACTAATAGAAAACTCAACCATAATAGTACCTCAAAGGACATTGCTGACCATACCGAGGCGGTACTATTTTGGGACAGCCCTAACCTGTAGCAAGAGAAAAAGCATAGAACAGATGAAGGCTCTTCCCACCAACCTATCCTACCCGCTTTTGCGGGCACAGAAAGCGGAAAAAATACCTGATTGTGGTGTGAAAAAGGACACAATCAGGAAATGTTAATAGAAAAGCTGAATATCTAACTTATTTCTATAATCTACTTGACACTACGTTCTATACTTATTCATGGATTACATCATCCAGTCTAGATTTAAATTGTTCTACAGACGAACTATTCATCACCTCGACCAGAAGACGATTCCATGTACCGCAGATCATATATGAGGAGTAGTTCCCGCAAATACTAGCCTGAAATAGGGACAAATCCAGCATGTAACCATGGTTACGAGTGTGGTTTGTGTTCAACCTGAACAGTTTCCTGTAGTCCACGTTTTCAACAACCCTTAAAATATTAAAGGTTTCTATTCGCTGGCCTCTTAATCGGCGTCTACAAGGAGAAAAGTCACAATTCTTGAAGCCCGCGCTGATAGCCACTGTGCATAAGGCGATGGAATTAACTTAATGGCCCGGGCCTGGACCCGTTCCAGTCAATCTATGTCCATAAGCAGTGCAGGAGACCAGAATTGAACAGCGTACTCCAGGAGAGGTCTGACTAGAGAGTTGTACAATTTGAGGACAATCTTCTTATTTCGGGAGCGAAAGATTTTGCCTCTTTATGTAGCCCAATTAGTTTGTGCCTTAATGTCTACATCAACACACTGCCTGGAAAACTTTAGGTCGCTGCTAATTTTCACACCTAAGTCCTTTCCAAGTCAGTCACCTCCAGAACTTAACTAACAAGTAGTATTTTTCTCGAGGATTGGCATGGCCGATGTGCATCACCTTGCACTTGTCAAGGTCGAATGGCATTTGTTAAATCTCGGACCACTCTCCTGACCCCTGAAGGATTTCTTGTAGGTTTTCCACCCCTTCGCGTGAGCTCATGCAGTCTCCTAATTTTGTATCGTCCACGAACTTGGATATCGAGCAAAGCAACCCATCGTCTCTAGCATTTATATAGATGATGAACAAGAGAGGACCTAACACGGAACCCTGGGGCAACCCACTGCTCACGGGGGCCCATCTCGAGGTTACCTCATTTATTCTCCCTTTGTCGCCTTCCTGACAACCAGTTCTCAATCCAGGCGGCCACCCTACCTGTTATGCCAACCGTGCGGACTTTGCACATTGATTTGCGGTGTGGCTCTTATCAAAGGCATTTTGAAAGTCCAGATATAAGACGTCCACAGCCCGACTACGATCGTATTCACTCAGAATGCTGTGAAATAATTCTGGTAGATTTGTGAGACACGATCGGTACCTGCGAAACCCGTGTTGGGAATCTAGAATCAAGTTGTTTGTTTCTCGGTGTGCTTTACTATTTTTTCTGCTATTATGCTCTCTAGCATTTTGCACACAACATATGTCAAACTTATAGACCAGTAGTTACCTGGGCTTTCGAGCTCTTCCTTTTTAAATATGGAAGTCACGTCGCCGTCCTCCAGTCCTCTGTCACCTCCCCATTTCTAGTGATTTTTTTATAGATCACGGTAACGTATGCACAATCTCACCGCTCACTTCCCGCAACCAAATATAAAAATACCTAACTTCGAAAAAACAATAATATGTAAAAAGGAGGACAAAAAGTTTTTTTACCAATTTATAGTAAGTATGTGAATCGATCGTGAACAAAAACTAATTCTAAAAGATATATAAGCTCATCTTAAACATAAAGCCGTTCTTTTATGTTAATCATTATTTATGGATAAAAAATAAACAACTCTGAAGAATTTATTAATTAAAACAATTCTTGCCGATGGTGTATGGTATTTCTCGCAATATGACGTCGCTTTCCTATTGAGGACAGTAAACAGTTTTGTCAATAGTCTGTGTGGAGGAATGAATATAACGAGGACAAGCAGACGCTAGTTTTTTATACAGGGTCAACCATTATGCTCCGCATGGGCCAAGACCCTTCGAAGTCGCGCGCAATGACGGATTTCGGTCAGCAGATTTCGATTTCGTAATTTACGAGACTGGTGGTGTAAAAATTCATCCCGGGGTCAAATAACCCAGACTTGCTCCCTTCGTCCGTTAATATAAACATAAGAGAGTGTGAGAGCCTTATAATGAAAATCTTGCTGCCTAAGGCTTCGTCAGCAGAAAATCTATGAACAGGCTCACTGTCCCTTCCGATTTTAAATGTGAGTTAAGTTTAAGCGTCTGATAATTTTTTTTTCTTTTTCTTTCAGATTTAACAATTTCAGCCTTTGGCAATTTCAACCATGGAAAGATTAACAATCGAACAACGTGTTAAAGTTATCGAAGCCTATTACGAAAATGGACGTTCAAACAGAGACGCATTTCGGGCACTTCGCG
Organism: Ceratothoa steindachneri; assembly: GCA_963969495.1. Lineage (NCBI taxonomy): Eukaryota > Metazoa > Arthropoda > Malacostraca > Isopoda > Cymothoidae > Ceratothoa > Ceratothoa steindachneri. Next base: position 126,978,476 of record OZ018330.1, on the reverse strand, counting down.
ATTTTTTTGGTCAACATAATCGACCAACCGAGAGTGCAATTGGGAAAATTGTTCGTAAATTCAAACAAACGTGATCGGTGGCAGATTGAAAAACGCCATTAGTGCTCGTTTACGCCGTTCAGCTGAAAACATTGCTGCAGTGCGCGAGAATGTGGCCGAAGATTCAGACACCTCTATTCGTCATCGCGCGCAGGAATTGAACCTCCCCACAACGTTACATCGAATTTTGACAAAAGATTTTCTCTACACGCTTACAAAATTCAATTGACACCAGAACGGAAGACTGCTGACCATTTGAAGCGCCGCACATTCGTCAATTGGGTGCACAAACAAAGACAAGCCGATGATGATTTTTCGCAAAAAAACATTTTTAGTGATGAAGCCCATTTTCATCCTAGTGTATTCGTTAATAAGCAGAATTGTCGCATTTGGGCTGATGAAAATCACAGGAAGTTTGTTGAAAAACCACTGCATCCATAAAAGGTCACTGTTTGGTGTGCATTTTTGCTAGCGGAATCATTGGGCCGTATTTCTTCGAAAATGATGCCGGGAATTCTGGTACGGTGACAGGCGAGCGATACCGTGCCATGATAACCAACTTTTTATGGCCTGAATTGAATTCTATGGATGTCGAACATTTGTGGTTTCAACAGGATGGTGCCACATGCCACATAGCCAATGCAACAATGGTTTTATTGAATGAGAAGTTCCCAGGTCGCATCATCTCTCGAAAAAGCGAGGTCAATTGGCCACCACGATCGTGTGACTTGACGCCTTTAGATTTCTTCCTTTGGGGTCATCTCAAAAGGCAGGTCTATGCCAACAAGCCAACAACAATTCAACAGCTGAAGGATGAGATAATAAGGCATATTGGTGAGGTCGATGAGCAAGCAACTATGCAGAGACGTCATCAAAAGTTTTGACCATCGAGTGGAGGTGTGCCGTCGAAGCCTTGGCGGACATTTAGGCGATATTATTTTTCAGACATAATTGCCATGACTCAAATAACATGATCCAATAGTGAAATCAATAAATTTTCACCAATAACACTTTTATTTACTGCTAACTTCGATCCGTCTTAATGGAACACTCTTTAGAATAAATCTTACCTTCCCCGTGCGTAAACATGAAGGTGCGAAGTGTCATAGCGTTGAAAATTTAGGCCCTAGGAGAGGGGCTTAACTGTGATCTAGTGAGGGTTCACCCTTCCTAAATTCCCCCGTCTCCCCTCCCCCCAGGGAATAATCGACGGATATATGTCGATCTTGAGAACTTCGGAGGAGAATTCGCGTAGCCATCGAGAGAAGAAGACTAGTCTCTGAGTCAAACAGGGAATAAAGAAGATAGTTGGAACCAAGCGGGACTTATCCTCCCGAGGCTGTTCCTTTGGTCGCTTAGAAGATCAGACCAGTGGTAGCAAGAGCAACTCTCCTACCATTTTCGTCCAGAGAAAATCACGTATCTCAGTTTGCTGAAAAAGCATAGTGATACCCCTCACCATTGAGGAAGACCAAAGTGAATTACCATTCGAGAAGAGATTCACATCTTGGTTAAGTCTCATAGTCGAGAAGACGGAATCGGTAACACAGGGATCGGGATAACTTCCATTCATCCAAGATGTAAATCTTCAACTTGGGAGAAGCACCATCACTCGCTCCCACCACCCCGGGAGAAGCATCAGCTGTTTTCTCTACTCCTCCCATCACGCTCGCCTCACCTCAGCGAGGACGTCCCCAGTCAAACTCGCCCAAACCAAGGTCACCCAACTGTCGACACTCCCCGAGTTAAAGGTAAAACGAATACCAAAAAATTACTCATTTTTTTTTTTTCATTCCGTGCGAAAGTGTATTCATAACAAAACCATTTCAAGCTTTTAGTCGTTACCAAACTATTTCAATTTCAAATGACTTAAGAACTCGCATTAATTGAGCTTAAATCTCGTGTATTAGAAGTGATTTTTTGCGCCAACCATCTTGTAGTACTCATTTGTATTGTTAATTTTTATTAGACTCTCCTGCTATAGAATTAGTGTATTTAAAGATTTAATATTTCCTTCTTCTATGTGATTAAAAGTATATTTTGTCGGAGTTGTTTAATTAGATCCTCGAAACGCAGCACTGGCAATAGATATATCATGATATGAAGCCTCTTTGGTTAAAGAATTAAATTAGATCACTCTTAGATAAAAGTGGAACGAATTAATTCATGTACGAATCAAACGTACATACGTACTCGGCCGTAAACCACGACAGTCTGATTTAGATTAAGAAGGTCAAAATAGATCATACCATTCACATCCTACCAAACACACAAGAGAATCTTTCGTGGAAGAGATCCCCGTTTCAGCTAGGGTATTTGTTTTTCTCCATGACTAATCCATTGTCAAGAACGTTTAATATTATTGTACACAACCCACGCTTCGTCCTCTGTAACTATCGTACTCAAAATGATTTCATTTTTAGTCAACAGAGGATAAATGAAGAAATGTTGATTAATTGTTGTGAGTGTACCTCTGACAGGTCCCGAAGAATCCATTGCCACAATCGTAAAACCTTACCTATCACCTCTAAATGAGGAGGCACAGTTGAGTGCGTTAAATGTAGTTTTTCAGCCAATTATTTAACAGTTCCAATCTGATTTTCTTCCCCTGTCATTTTTAAAAGATCTTGATCAAATTCAACTGGTCATCTTGAACGAGTTCATCTCTGTAACTTAACTTTCCTCCGCGCGATTATTCTGAAGCCATCTTTGGTAATGGTTCACACTAGTTATTTCATTACCGTTTATTTAAGACAAAATTTCTGCTGTTAACTTCGCATCGCATTGTTGCTTTTTCTAAGCTTTCAAAGCATAACGTTACGGATGTGGTGTTTTTGACACTTCCACAATATTCATCATTTAACGATAAGGCCCATTACAAAAAACAATAATAATACAAAATTAATAAGGGAGAAATTGACGACTAAGGTATGTCGAAATGTAAGCCTTGGGTTAGGCTAAGACATACAGGTAGCTAAGCCTCGAGTTCAATAGGCTAGGCTAGTAAAAAAACAATCTTGCTTTCGATAATTTCTATCTATAAAATAATGATATAAACATTAAAAAATTGCCGTATTACTTATGGAATAATCATATATATATATGAGGAATTAAACCACATTCTCCGAAGACAATTTAATTCAGAACAGTTTCGGTGTATCTCACACCTTTTTTCAACTGACACTGGGTAGAAAATATAAGAGAAATGCATATAAGCATAACACAAGATCCCCTCTTTTTTCCCCCAATCCCCTACTTGTGGCTAATCTGGGGGAGGGGGGGGGTAGGCCTAAACATATTGTAGGGCTGGCATTTTACTATTTTGTTTATTTGCGATCTTATTACAGGATTAAAAGAAAATTGACCCTCAGATAGATTTAAATTAGGAACTGACGATATCAAGCTCAATTCTACGATTCTTCTCTTAACATAGTTAGCCGATTTAAATACCATTTTACTTCCATTGAAATCGATCGTATGATTCTTGTCTCTAACATGGCAAAAAATTCCACTACTTTCGCTGACCACTCTAATATCTCTTTTGTGTTCGTACAATCTCTTGTCTAGATTTCTCCCCGTTTCCCCTATATAAACTTTATGGCAATCGTTGCATGTTACTGCATATACTCCTATGTTATGATGTTCTTTGGGATTCCTGGCCATCATCAATTGGTTTAAGGAATTATTATATTTAAAGGCTAGATTAATACCCGCTTTTCCAAATATGTCCTTTAAACTATTTAATCCCACAGGAAAATGAAAGGCGGATTCCAAGTACTTTTGAACTTGTTCAGTTGATTCTCAAGGAATAACGAATAATTTTACAGAGGTGGTATATATATGAGAAACAACAGAGTGATGTCCCGCCCATGTACAACGAAAGGACACAGAATAGAAAAATATTATCAAAGAGTGGTTTAGATATCGGATGTGAAGTATAAAACTAAATGGATAAAGTCTACTTCCGGAAATTCCAACTGTGAGCAAAGAATGTAGACATTTAGGTCACAAAACTAAGTACATACACACCCAATTATGAATACATAAAAAGAAAAAAAAGAAACATAACTAAATTTATAAATCAAAGGGCTAAGATTTAAAATAGACAATTTCGTTATAAATAAGCTTTTTAATAACAGGGTCTAGTTTACAGAGACCAAAGGATACGAGTATATTAAAGTTAGGTGAGGAATTAATGAATGAGCATTCAACAATATTTCTTTGAATCAAGTCGTTGGATTTGTAAAGAAATTTAGCCTCTTTTCAATTGATAGGGTGATTGTTTTCCGATAAATGGACAAAGAAAGTGCTGCTGCATTCCCCCCTCCTAATATTGTATTTATGTTGCGTCAAGCAACAAAGTATTGCTTAGGGCAAACTGAACAATAAACAGAATAATCCCTTTATATACTATTGTTATTATTATGAATCAACATTTTAAACATGGTAGACTGATATTTGAATAAAACAGAAATATTTAACCTATTCAAAAGGCGGGGAAGCGAGGCAAAGGACTCAGAAAACGGTAAAACAAGGGAGTTCCTAAAATTGTATGCGGGACGGATTTCCATTCTATTAAAGGATTTTTTTTGTCAAATTTAGGCATCCTGCAAGAAATAACAACGGACCATTTCGCCGTGATAACTCACCATGATCAGGCACCATGTTACTTGAAGTAACGATCTCTAACGTCACCGTAGTCACCATGACAACGCACCAGTTCACCGTGACGACACATCATAACAACGCACCATGTTACATTTATTAACGATCCCTGGCGTCATCATAGTCGCCATAACAATGGACCATGTTACTTTTGTTAACAATATCTGACGTCACTGTATTCACTATTACAATGCGCCATTTCGTCGTGTGAAGGCACCATGTTACTTTTGTTAAAGATTTCTGACGTAGCCGTAGTCGCCATGACAACTCCCATTTCGCCATGACAATGCACCATGTTACTTTTCTTAATGATCTCTGGCGTCACTGTAGTCGCCATGACAACGCCCATATTATTTTATTAACAATTTCTGATGTCAGCAAAGTCGTCATAACAACGCACCATTTTGCCGTGAAAACGCACATGATAACGCACCATGTTGCTTTTGTTTACCATCTCTGACGTCACCGTATTCGCTATGACAACGCCCCATGTTATTTGTGGTAACGATCTATGGCGTCACCATATTCGATATGACAACGATCCATGAGAACCTACCATATTATTTTTGTTAACGATCCCTGACGTCATCGTAATCACCATGACAACGCCCCATTTCGCAGTAACAACGCCCCATATTTTTGTTAACGACCTCTGAAGTCACCGAAGTCACCGAAGTCCCTATAACAACGCACCATTTCACCGTGGCAACGCTCCATGTTACTTTTGTTAACAATCTCTTACGGAACCCTAGTTGCCATGACAACGACCATTTCAAGATGACAACGCACCATTTCGCTGGGACAACGCAGCGTGTTACTTTTGTAAACAATCTATGACGTCACTGTCGTCGACATGCCAACGCCTAGTTTGCCGTGAGAGCGCACCATTTTGCCGTGACAACGCACCATGTTACTCTTATTAACAATCTCTGACGTCACCGTAATCGCCATGACAATGCTCCATTTCACCGTGACAACACCCAATGACAACGCACCATGTTACTTTTATTAGCAATCTCTGACATCACCGTACTCGCCATGACAACGCACCATTTGGTCCAGATATTACGTTTGTAGACGCGCCTGTCACTAATGAACTAAAGAAAAAAACTCATCTTTTGTCGAATTTGTTTATTATAAAAAGGTTGGTTAAACAGACATTTGTAACGTTTCCAAAACTTTATTTCGCAAATTTGAGTTGAATTAATTATTATCAATAAATCAATACAAACTTGAAATTTGATTCCATATAGGGTTTAGCTGTATTGACGTGTTGTCTCCACTTCCTTAATTATCTTGAACGTAATTCTCGACTTACCTATTATTATGGGCTGATGCACCATCGTAGAAACCATGTGATAATCTCTCGGCTTAGACCAATCTGTCCTTGTCCCCGATCCCTCACCAGTGAGCCCCACCTTCATCACCGAATGGGAGCAGGATAAAGAGTTAGGTAACCCTGTATTTATTTATTTTTTAAAAGCAACAAAAAAATCCCTCCTACTGAAAGGAAGAATCGTGAGGGGAAAGTATTGGAGTTAGTGGATGTGAAGATGTTTGGGATACATAATCCTGATTATTTGTAGTCGTTGGGACTTAAAGAGAACGCAACTCTTTGGAATCTGTCCACTTTTCCACTTAAGAGGTGGCCGTTGCCTAGCAACCTGGTAGCAAGGATTCTGTCCTTAAAAGAATGACAGAAACCTCCGAGAAGAAGCGCTCATCATATAGGGCATTGGCGTGGCTGAACGAGACAACAGAATCGGTGAGAGACAACATGCGAGAGAGAATATGGAGAAAAGAGAGAGAATGGGAGATAATAAATAAAAAAAAGATAAAACGGATAAAAATAAAAGACAATGTAGAAAAGTAAAAATGAGCGACAGTGGATAAAGGGGGAAAGAGATACTGGCAGAAAATGAGAGAAATTGGTGGAGAAAATGAGAAATAACAGAGAAAAAGCGAGAAGGAAAAGAGAAAAGTTAGACAATGTATAAAAAGAGAGAAATGGAGAACTTAAAGACTGGATAAAATCAGAAACAATGGATAAAAAAATAGAAAAATGAGATTCCAGAATAGAATAAATATAGGGGTAAGAAAACATTGGAGACAATAGGGAAAAAATCGAAATAAAGAGAAAATAAAAGATTAAAAAATGAAAAAAAATCAAATGAGATAATCGAGAAAAAGTAAGAAAACGAAAAAAATGTGGAAATGTGAGACAAAGGAAAAAATAGAAATGGAAAAATATCGAGAAAATGAAACACAAAAGAGAGAATGTAGAAAACCGAGAAAACGTGAGACACTCGAGAAAAAAAGAATGGAAAATAGAAAAAATGAGACATTTGTTAATAACGAGAAAATTGGGTTTAAAATAGATAGTTCTAGACAAGCCTGCAAGGAGACGTCCATTCTTGTCTCTGACCACCAGAGTGCCACGCGGAAAAAGGAAAAACATCGGAAGCCACGCAATGTTTGCACGCTTGTGTGCTGAACCTCCAGTAATGAGAGGTGGACGCAACGCGTGCGCGTGAAAGAAGAGACCACCCGGAGAAGCTGGAGTAATAATTATTTAATTCAGGCGAGTTATGAAAGAATACTTTTCAACTTGACGCAATTCCACCAATGAATGCGAGGGCAGAGGTCGAATGTAAGCTTTTCCCGTGTGTAGCTCCACGCGCACACGAGCCCTACACACACCTTTCAAGACATTCATGGATGACGGTCATATGTAGGAATTACGATTCAGAGACAAAGTAGTGCCAATTTGTGGTCATCACGTCTAGGGTAGCTGGTACCATTGTGGCACTCTTTAATGGTACTCTAGTGGTATTGTTTTGTTGTTCTATTTCTTTATTTTAATGACACTTTTATTTAATTACTTTTGCGTGGCACTCCTCTTTCCCTGGCACACTTGGCGCATGTTTTTCAGTTTCCCTCTAGCTTCATGGCACTAATGTGACACTACCATTTCTCTAGTACACTTGCCGCATGTTTTCTCTCTAGCCTTATGGCTCTAATGTGGCACTGCCGTTTTTCTAGTACGCTTGGTGCATGTTTTCTAGATTCTCTCTAGCTGCATGGCACTAATGTGGCACTCCCATTCCCATGTCATGCTTGACGCATGTTCTCCAGTTTTTCAAGAATTTCATCGCACTACTCTGACGCTACCCTTTCCCTAATACGCTTAGCGCATGTTTTCCAGTTTCCCTCTGACTTCATGGCACTACTATGGCACTACCCTTTCCCTAGTACGCTTGACGCATGTTTTTCACTTTTCCTCCGACTTCATGGCACTACTGTGGCACTCCCCTTTCCTTAGTACGCTTAGCGCATGTTTTTCAGTTTTCCCCTGACTTCATGGCACTACCCTTTCCCTAGTACCCTTTGCGCATGTTTTCCACTTTTCCTTCGACTTCATGGCACTACTGTGGCACTCCCCTTTCCTTAGTACGCTTAGCGCATGTTTTCCAGTTTCTCTCTGACTTCATGGCACTACCCTTTCACTAGTACGCTTGACGCATGTTTTTCACTTTTCCTCCGACTTCATGGCACTACTGTGGCACTCCCCTTTCCTTAGTACGCTTAGCGCATGTTTTTCAGTTTCCCTCTGACTTAATGGCACTACCCTTTTCCTAGTACCCTTGGCGCATGTTTTCCACTTTTCCTCCGACTTCATGGCACTACTGTGGCACTCCCCTTTCCTTAGTACGCTTAGCGCATGTTTTCCAGTTTCCCTCTGACTTTATGGCACTACTATGGCACTACCCTTTCCCTAGTACGCTTGACGCATGTTTTCCACTTTTCCTCCGACTTTATGGCACTACTGTGGCACTCCCCTTTCCTTAGTACGCTTGGCACATGTTTTCTAGTTTCCCTCTAAGTTCATGGCACTATTATGTCAATGAATCTTGTCCGGCCTCTCCGCTATTCCTGGCATTATCATGCCATTCTTTTCATGTGGGTTCTCTCCTTCTTTAGTGGTGCTTTTGTATCCTTGTTTTTCCTGAGGATCTCTCCTGCTACTGTTTTCCTTTCGGATGTCTCTTTTCCTAGTGGCACTATAGCATCCTTGTTCTATTATTGGTTCTCTCCTTTTTACCTAGAACCTTTTATGGCGGACACTTTTTCCTCGTACTCTTGTGTTAACGTTTTCCTTTTGCCCCCCCCCCCGATTGCTAGTAGATCAAATTGAGGGGCCAAAGAGAAAGCCTTAGAAGAACAGTGCCAGTAAAGAGCCATTGCTTGGTGAGAACTGCTGTGTCTGGCCGGATTTTGTTTGTAAGAAAGGGTCTGTAAAAAATAATGATGAAGATTGAGGAAATGAAAATGGCTGTGTGGAAATTAGGAAGTTATATAGCAGCATATACATATACGAACATTGTGGTATAGATGGCATGCAATTCTCCGGGTGTCACTTGCAGCATAGTTATATACCTGACACCCCCTTGCGGGCGTTTGTCTGGCAGGGACTTGCTCTGTTAGCCATTGCGTGGGAAGCGGTTTTGTTTCCTGCTTTGTTTTCTTCCCTTTTTGGGACGCATCGGAATAGGAAGAAGGCCTCAATGTGAGGGGAAGGGGGTGGGTATCTGGTGGGTGGGTGAGGTGAAGGAAGAAGGCATTGTAATTTTGGGGAGGAGGAGCCCCCAAGGCCTTCTAGCTGCGTAGTGGCTCCGTGCGTTCATATTCTACGGAGAAACTCAGAAAAGGCAAAAAATATTAACAAAGAATCGCCGATCTCGAATTCTACGTGACAGAACCCAATTTGTTGATAAGGCGGGGGCACCTTTGAGGCCTGTGATGAAGGACGTTGATGATCTCGATGGCGGGTAGGAAAGCAAACGTCTTATGTAGGTTACATTAAAGTGAGGTTGGGTTAAGTAAGGTTAGGGGCAGTTAAGTTAGGTCAGGTTGATTTACGTTGGGCTGGATTCAGTTAAATTGGGTTATTATGTTGGGTTGGGTTAGGTTGGATTAGGTAAAGTTGTTAATTTGGGTAGATTGGCGGAAGTTAGATTATAGTTGTTTAGGTAAGTATGGGTTAGGTCAGGTTACGTTGATTTGTGTTTGGTAAAGTTACATTGGGTTAGATTAGGTCGGTTGGTTTTATTTGGTTAACTTAGGGTCGGGTTGGATTAAGTTAGGCGGGTAATGAATCAGATGTGTAATGTGGGTAAAAATTGTTTGGTAAAAATGGGCACAACAGAGAGAATGTGCATCGTGCTCTTACTTCAATACTTTCACGCGCTGTAGATGAACCCACGCCATACACTTAGTCCCTAAATTCCTTCTGCCTCGTCCTCATTCATAACCACATGACACACTACATTACACTACATGAGAGCCGCAACAGCTTTCATGGCGTACGAAGCTCCGCGTTGTGGTCACGGGGAGAGAATGGATTGTAACCATGTACACACAAAGGGACGATATAAATACATGATAATGTGTGTACCTGTGTATAAGCAAGAAACAAACCACGCCCTCTGCCCTCAGAGGTCACACCCATGCCCAAATTGACACCCAACCCCTTCACAGCAACGGTAAAAGTGTATTTTGAGGGGTGGGGGAGCACGTCCACACGGCGACAGCCAGGCGGGAAGGAATAGGAAACGATTGAAATTTGGATCAATCACGCAGTCACCCTCTCCTATTTACTACACATTCGCCCTCTCGTACCTGGTACTCGTCCCCTAATGCTTTTATCTAACCCACATTCGACCTATCGAGTTCAATCTATCTCAACCCCACCCCCTTCTCGTATATTTATCAACCTCACACCTACATTTCGCATATTTGTTTACCAGACACACTCACCCCTCGTATTTTAATATGTTTATAAGGGCCAGAAAAGATCGTGAGGTTCAATCACGCCAGCTCTGTAAATTGGAACAGACCCGTCTTTGTCATTAACCACCTAGAATGTTTTTAAGCTACGATATAACAAAAACGCCGACTGTTATTAAGCTCAAACTAGTTTAATATCTTAAAAACTTGCATCAGTCTCCCCCACCAAACTTCAGGTTGGTCCGAAAGACGTTTCAGCTTTTGTAAATATTGTTTTAATTTACTGTCAAATATTTTTTTAAATTTTCTATTTCAGAGAGCCTAAAGTCTTGTCACCCCGCTGTGAATATTGTTTTATTATCGTCTTTTAAATATTTTATGGAATTTTCTATTTCAGATGATCGAAAGTCTTGTCACCCCTCTGTAAATATTGTCCTATTTTGGTAGTTAAGAGCACCGAAAGCATTGTCACCCCACTGTAAATATTGTTTTAATTTTCTCTTTCAGAGGACCGAAAGTCTTGTCACCCCCCTGTAAATATTGTTTTAATTTTCTATTCCAGACGACCGAAAGTCTTGTCATCCTCTGTAAATATTGTTTTACATTTCTATTTCATAGGACAGAAAGTCTTGCCACCCCCTGTAAATATTGTTTTCATTTTCTATTTCAAAGATTTTTTTAATTTTCTACTTCAAAGGACCGAAAGTCTTGTCACCACACTGTAAATATTGTCCTATTTTAGTAGTTAATAGTACCAAAGCATTGTCACCCCACTGTAAATATTGTTTTAATTTTCTCTTTCAGAGGACCGAAAGTCTTGTGACCCCCGCTACAAATATTGTGTTAATTTTCCACTTGAGATGAACGAAAGTCTTTTCACCCCCTGCAAATAGTGCTTTTATTTTCTATTTCAGAGAACCAAAAGACTTATAACCAACCTGTAAATATCGTATTAATTTTCTATTTCAGTGGACAGAAAGTCTTGTCACCCCCTTGAAAATATTGTTTAAATTTTCTATTTCAGATGACCGAGAGACTTGTCAATCCGCTTGTAAATATTTTTTTAATGTTCTATTTAAAATATTTTTATTAATTTTCTATTTCAGATGACCGAAAGTCTTGCCATCCCCTGTAAATATTGTTTTACATGTCTATTTCATAGGACAGAAAGTCTTGTTTGCCCCTGTAAATATTGTTTAAATTTTCTATTTCAGATGACCGAGAGTCTTGTCAATCCGCTTGTAAATATTTTTTAATGTTCTATTGAAAAAATATTTTTATTAATTTTCTATTTCAGATGACCGAAAGTCTTGTCATCCTCTGTAAATATCGTATTAATTTTCTATTTCAGTGGACAGAAAGTCTTGTCACCCCCTTGAAAATATTGTTTAAATTTTCTATTTCAGATGACCGAGAGACTTGTCAATCCGCTTGTAAATATTTTTTTAATGTTCTATTTAAAATATTTTTATTAATTTTCTATTTCAGATGACCGAAAGTCTTGTCATCCCCTGTAAATATTGTTTTACATGTCTATTTCATAGGACAGAAAGTCTTGTTTGCCCCTGTAAATATTGTTGAAATTTTCTATTTCAAAGATTTTTTAAATTTTCTATTTCAAAGGAATGAAAGTCTTGTTACCCCCCAGTAAATATTGTTTTATTTTTCTATTTCAGAGGCTCAAAAGTAATGTCATCCCCATATAAATATTGTTATAATTTTAAATTTCAGAAGACCGAAAGTCTTGTCACCGCCCTTAAATATTGTTTATTTTCTCTATTTCAGATGACCGAAAGTGTTGTTATCTCTGGTAAATTTTGTTTTAATTTTCTATTTCAAATAATTTCTCAATTTTCTATTTCAGATGACCGAAAGCCTTGTCACCACCCTGTAAATATTGTTTAAATTTTTTTATCTGAAAGGAAAGAAAGTCATGTCACCCCCTGTAAATATTGTTTCAAATTTCTATTTAAGAGGACTGAAAGTCTTACCACCCCCCTGTAAATATTGTTTTGTTTTTCTATTTCAGATGACCGAAAGCCTTGTCACCACCCTGTAAATATTGTTTTGTTTTTCTATTTCAGAGGACCGAAAGTCTTGTCACCCCCTTGTAAATAATGTTTTAATTATCTATTTCAAATATTTTTTTTAATTTTCTATTTCAGAGGACCGAAAGTCTTGTCAGCCCCCTTAAATATTGTTTTAAATTTCTATTTCAGAGGACATTTGTAAATATTGTTTTAACTTTCTTTTTCAAATATTTTATAAATTTTCTATTTCAGATGACCAAATGTCTTTTCACTTCCTGTAAATATTGTTTTATTTTTCATTCAGGGGACCAAAGATCTTGTCACGGCACTATAAATATTGTTTTAATTTTCAATTTCGTAGTACCGAAAGTCTTGTCAACCCCCTATAAATATTGTTATAATTTTCAATTTCAGAGGACTGAAATTCTTATCACCCCCTTGTAAATAGTGTTTTAATTTTCTACTTATATGACCGAAAGTGTTTTCACCAATCTACAAATATTATGTTCATTTTCTACTTCAGATGACCGAAAGTCTTGGGACCATTGCAAATAGTGTTTAATTTTCTATTTCAGAGGGCCAAAAGTCTTGTCATTCCCCCTGTAAGCAATTGTCTTTATTTTCTATTTCAGAGGACCGAAAGTCTTCCTACTATCTTTAAATTTTGTTTTAATTTTCTATATCAAATATTTTTTCAATTTTCTATTTTAGATGACCGAAACTCTTGTCACCCCCCTGTAGATAATGTTTTAATTTTCTATTTAAAATATTTTTTGAATTTTCTATTTCAGTGGACCGAAAGTGTTGTCAGCCCTCTGTAAATATTGTTTTATTTTTCTATTTCAGAGTACCGAAAGTCTTGTCACCCCCCTTAAATATTGTTTTAAATTTCTATTTCAGAGGACATTTTTAAATATTGTTTTAACTTTCTTTTTCAAATATTTTATAAATTTTCTATTTCAGATGACCAAATGTCTTTTCACTTCCTGTAAATATTGTTTTAATTTTCTATTTTTGATGACTGAAAGCCTTGTCACGCCCCGACAAAAATTGTGTTAATTTCATACGTCAGATGACCGAAAGTCTTGTCACTCCCTGTAAATGTTGTTTTAATTTTCTATTTCAGAGGACCCAAATTCTTGTCACCACCCTGTATATATTGTTTTAATTTTATATTTCAGAAGACCAAAATTCTTGTCACCGCCATTTAAATGATGTTTAAATTTTCTATTTCAAATATTTTTTACTTTTCTTTTTCAGATGACCAAAACTCTTGTCACCTTCGTGTAAATAATGTTTTAATTATCTATTTCAAATATTTTATTAATTTTCTATTTCAGCGGACCGAAAGTGTTGTCAGCCCACGGTAAATATTGTTTTATTTTTCTATTTCAGACGACCGAAAGTCTTGTCATCCCCTGTAAATATTGTTTTAAATTTCTATTTCATAGGACAGAAAGTCTTGTCACCCCCTATAAATATTGTTTAACTTTCTTTTTCAAATATTATTTAAATTTTCTATTTTAGATGACCAAATGTCTTTTCACCACCTGTAAATATTGAATTAATTTTCTATTTTGGATGACTGAAAGCCTTGTCACCCCCTTGCAAATATATTGTTAAGTTCATACAGTAGATGACCGAAAGTCTTGGCACGCTTCTGTACATATTGTTTTAATTTTCTATGGCAGAGGACCTTAGGTCTTGTCAACCACTTGTAAATAATGTTTTATTTTTCACTTTCGTAGTACCGAAAGTCTTGTCAACCCTCTATAAATATTGTCGTAATTTTCAATTTCAGAGGACCGAAATTCTTATCGCCCCCTTGTAAATATTGTTTTAATTTTCTACTTATATGAACGAAAGTGTTCTCACCACTCTACAAATATTATGTTCATTTTCTACTTCAGATGACCAAAAGTCTTGGGAATCCCGTAAATAGTGTTTAAATTTATTTTCTATATCAAATTCTTTTTTCATTTTCTATTTCAGATGACCGAAACTCTTGTCGTCCCCCTATAGATAATGTTTTAATTTTCTATTTCAAATATTTTTCTAAGTTTTTATTTCAGCGGACCGAAAGTGTTGTCAGCCCTCTGTAAATATTGTTTTATTTTTCAATTTCAGAGGACCGAAAATTTGTTACCCCCCTTAAATATTGTTTTAACAATTTCTCTTTCAGAGGACATAATGTCTTGTCACCACCTTTAAATATTGTTTTAACTTTCTTTTTCAAATATTTTTTTAAATTTTCTATTTCAGATGACCAAATGTCTTTTCACCCCCTGTAAATATTGTATTAATTTTATATTTTGGATAACTAAAAGCCTTGTCACGCCCCTACAAAAATTGTGGTAATTTCATACGTCAAATGACCGAAAGTCTTGTCACTCCCTGTAAATATTGTTTTATTTTTCTATTTCAGACGACCGAATGTCTTGTCACTTCCCTTAATTATTATTTTAAATTTCTATTTCAGAGGAAAGAAAGTCTTTCCACCCCTTGTAAATATTGTTTTAACTTTCTTTTTCAAATATTATTCTAATTTTCTATTTCAGATGACCAAATGTCTGTTCACCCCCTGTAAATATTGTTTTAATTTTGTATTTTAGATGACTGAAAGCCTTGGCACTCTCTTTCAAATATGGTGTTAAGTTCATACGTCAGATGTCTGAAAGTCTTTTCACGCCTCTGTACATATTGTTTTAATTTCCTTTGGCAGAGGACCTTAGGTCTTGTCAATCACTTGTAAATAATGGGTTTTTTTCAATTTCGTAGTCCCGAAAGTCTTGTCAACCCCCTATAAATATTGTTATAATTTTCAATTTCAGAGGACCGAAATTCTTATCACCCCCCTAAAAATATTGTGTTAATTTTCTACTGATATGACCGAAAGTGTTCTCACCACTCTAAAAATATTATGTTTATTTTCTATTTCAGATGACCGAAAGTCTTGGGACCCCTGCAAATAGTGTTTTAATTTCCTATTTCAGAAGGCCAAAAGTCTTGTCACCTTCCTGTAAACAATTGTTGTGATTTTATTGTTGTAATTTTCTATTTCAGAGGACCAAAAGTCTTGTTACGCCCCCTTAAATATTGTTTTAATTTTTTATTTCAGCTGATCGAAATTCTTCTTAGCCCCTTGTAAATATTGTTTTATTTTTCCTATTTCAGAAGACCCAGAGTCTTGTCACCCCCCGGTAAATATTCGTAAATATTTCAAGTTTAGAGGACCGAAAGTCTTGTCATTCCTGTATATATATTTTGTTTATTTTTATCTTTTAGAGGAGCAAAAGTCTTGTCAACCCCCTGTAAATAACGTTTTAATTTTCTATTTCAAATATTTGTTTAATTTTCTTTGTCAGCGGAACGAAAGTGTTGTCAGCCCCTGGAATTATTGGGTTTTTTCTATTTCAGAGGCCGAGAGTCTTGTCACCACACTGTAAATATTGTTTTAATTTTTTGCTTTAGTGGATCGAGAGTATTGTCACCTCCCTGTAAATATTGTTTTATTTTTCAATTTCAGAGTACAGAAAGTCTCGTCAGAAACTTTTGTCACTTGCTCTGTAAATGTTTTTTAATTTTCAATTTAAAATATTTTTAACTTTTTATTTCAGATGACCGAAAGTCTTGTCAGGCCCTTGTGAATATTTTTTTAACTTTTCTGTTTAAATATATTTTTTATTTTCTATTTCAGATGACCAAATTTCTTGTCACCCCCTGTAAATATTGTTTTAATTTTCTATTTTGGCTAACTGAAACCCTTGTCTCCTCGCTACAAATATTGTGTTAATTTTATACCTCAGATAGCCGAAAGTCTTGTCACTCCCTGTGAATATTGATTGAAACTCTTGTCACCACCCTGTAAATATTTTTTGTAATTTTCTATTTCAGAGAATCTAGAGTCTTGTCATTTCCCCTAAAATATTGTTTTAATTTCCTGTTTCAGACGGCACAAATTCTTGTCACCCTCTTTAAATTTTGTTTTAATTTTTTTATTTTAAATATTTATAAAATTTTCTGCTTCTGCTGACGGAAAGTCTTGTCAACCCCCTATAAATATTGTTTTAATTTTCTATTTCATAGGACCGAAAGTTTTGTCACCCCCATGTAAATATTGATTCAATTTTCTATTTCAGATTACCGAAACTATTGTCACCTCTTTGTAAATATTGTTTTATTTTTATATTTCAGAGTACCGAAAGTCTTGCCCCCCCCCCCTCCTGTAAATAATGTTTTAATTTACTAGTGATTTTTTTTTCTAATTTTCTATTTGTTTTTTTTTCAGAAGACTGGCAGTCTTATCGCCCCCCTGTAATTATTGTTGTTTTTTTTTCTATTTCAGGGGACAGAGATTATTATCACCCCCTGTAACTATTGTTTTCTTTTTCGATTTCAGGGGCCGAAATTCTTGTCCCCAGCCTATAAATATTGTTTTAATTTTCTATTTCAGAGGACCGAAAATCTTGTTACCTTCCATGTAAGTTTTTTTTAATTTCTATATCATATATTTTTTTAATTTTCTTTTTTAGATGACCCAATGTCTTGTCACTGCCCTCTCCCCCTCCTGTAAATATTGTTTTATTTTTTCATTTCATATATCTTTTTTTTTCATTTTCTTTTTTAGATGACCAAAACTCCTGTCACTCCCTGTAAATATTGTTTTAATTTTCTATTTTAGGTGAAGGAAAGACTTATCACAGCCCTACAAATATTGTGTTCATTTTATACTTCAAACGACCGAAAGTCTTTTTACTCCCTACAAATAGTGTTCATTTTGTACTTCAGAGGACAAAAAGACTTGTCACCACCCTGTAAATATCGTATTAATTTTTTATTTCAGTGGAAAGAAAGTCTTGTCACCCCCCTAAGAATATTTTTTTAATTTTAAGTAGCAGACGACCGAAATTTTTGTCACCCTCCTGTAAATATTGTATTAATTTTCTACTTGAGATGACAGAAAGATTTGTCACCCCCCTGTATATATTGTGTTAATTTTATACTTTAGATGACTAAAAATATTATTTTATTTTTCTATTTCATAAGACCGAGAGTATTGTCACGTCCCTGTAAATATTGATGGGGGTTTAAATTTCCGAGGAACGAAAGTCTCGTCACAACCCTATAAATATTGCTTAAATTTTCTATTTCAGGGGACCAAAAGTCTTGTCACCTCCTCTGTAAATCATTTTTAATTTTCTATTTAAAAAATATTTTTTTAACTCTTTATTTCAGATGACCGAAATTTTTGTCAGCCCCCTGTAAATATTGCTTTAATTTTCGATTTCAAAGATTTTTTTAAATTTGCTATTTCAGATGACCGTAAGTCTTGTTATCCCCTGTAAATATTGTTTTAGATTTCTTTTTCAGATGAGTGAAAGTCTTCTCCCCCTCCTGTAAATATTGTGTTAATTTTGTACTTCAGATGACTGAAAGTCTTGTCACCCCACCTGTAAAAATTTTCTATTTCAAATCTTTTTTTATTTTTAATTTAGATCACCAAAAGTCTAATCACCCCCTTGTAAATATTGTTTTAATTTTCTATCTCAGATGACCAAAAGTTTATTCCCCATCTGTAAATCTTGTTATAATTTTGTATTTCAGAAATCCGAAAGTCTTTTCACACCTATAAATATTGTTTTAAATTTATGTTTCTGAAGACGAAAGTCTTGTCACCCCCTTGTAAATATTGTCTTATTTTTCATTTCCTAGGACCGAAAGTTTTGTCACTTCTTTTTAAATAATGTTTTATTTTTCTATTTCAAATATTTTTGTAGTTTTCTATTTCAGAGGACGGAAAGACTTGTCACGTCCCCCCCCCCTCCCAATGAATATTGTTTTAATTTTCTATTTCAGACTACCGACTTCTTGTCACCCCGCTGTAAATATTGTTTTATTTTTCAATTTCTGACGACAGAAAGTCTTGTCACCACCCTATAATTATTGTTTTAATTTTCTCTTTAAGAAGACCTAATGTCTTGTCACCCCCTGGAAATACAGTTTTAATTTTCTATTTCAGAGGACCGAAAGTGTTGTTCCCTTTTCTGTAAATATTTTTTTAATTTTGTATTTCTCATATTTTTTCATTTTTCTCTTTCAAAGGACCGAAACTCTTCTCATCCCCCTGTAAATATGGTTTCATTGTTCAATTTCAGATGACCGAAAGTATTTTCACCACCGTGTAAATATTATTTTAATTTTTATTTTAGATTTTTTTTTAATTTTCTATTACAGATGACCAGAAGTCTTGTCACACCCTGTAAATATTGTTTTGATTTTCTATTTTAGCTGACTGAAATTATTGTCAACCTCTACAAATATTGTGTTAACTTTCTACTTCAGATGACCGAAAGTCTTTTCACATCTGCAAATAGTGTTTTAATTTTCTATTTCGGAAGACCAAAAGTCATGTAACCACCCTGTAAATCTCATATTAATTTTCTATATCAGAGGAGACAAAGTGTTGTCCCCCCCCCCCCTCTAAATATTGTTTTAATTTTCTATTTCAGAGAACCGAAAGTCTTGTCACTCCCCCTGTTAATATTAGATAAATTTACCTATTTTATATGACCGAATGTCTTGTCACCCCTTTGCAAATATTGTGTTAATTTTGTAATTCAGATGACTAAAAAACTTGTCACTCCTCTGCAAATATTGTTATAATTTTCTATTTCAAATATTGTTTTGATTTACAATTTCAGAGGACCGAAAGTCTTGTCACCCCTCTGAAAATATGATCTTATTTTTCTAATTCAGATGACCGAAATTCTTATCACTCCCCCTATAAATATTCTTGCAATTTTCTATTTCAAATATTTTTTTTAATTTTCTATTTTAGATAACTGAAAGTCTTGTCATTCCCTTGTAAATCTCGTTTTAATTTTCTATTTCAGATGACTGAAAGTCTTGTCACCACCTTGTAAATATTGTTTTAATTTTTTATTTGAGAGGACCGAAATTCTTGTCACCCCCTCTTAAATATTGTTTTAATCTTCTATTACAGAGGAAGGAAAGTCTTCTCACACCCTATAAATATTGTTTTAATTTTCTATTTCAAATATTTTTTTAAATGTTCTATTTCAGATGACTGAAAGACTTGTTACCCCCCCCCCCTATAAATGTTTTTTTTATTTTTCTATTTCAGATTTAAAATGTCTTCTCACCCGCCTATAAATATTTTTATAATTTTCTATTTCAGAGGACCGAAATTCTTGTCACACCCCCCAACCCCTTCCCTATAAATAGTGTTTTAATTTCCTGTTTCAGATGACCGAAAGTCTTTTCGCCCCCTATCAATATTGTTTTAATTTTATATTTCAGAGGACTGAAATTCCTGTGACCCCCCTGTAAATATTGTCTTATTTTCCTATTTTCAGAGGGCTGAAAGTTTTGTCCCCCCCTGTGAATATAGTTTTAATTTTCTATTTCCGAGGACCGAAAGTCTTTACACCCCATGTAAATATTGTTTTAATTTTCTATTTCAGAGGACTGAAAGTCTTGTCACTCCCTGTAAATTTTGTTTAAAATTTTCTATTTTAAATATTTGTTTAAATTTTCTATTTCAGGTGACTCAAAGTCTTGCCCCACCCCCCTGTAAATACATTTCAAATTTTCTATTTCAGACGACCGAAAGTCTTGTCACCCCCCTGTAAATTTTGTCTCAATTTTCTATTTCAGAGAACCGAAAGTCATGTCAGCCCCCTGTAAATATTGTTTTACTTTTCTATTGCAGAGGATCGTGAGTATTGTCCCACCCCTGTAAATATTGTTTTATTTTTCAATTTCAGAGGACCGAAAGTCTCCCCCCCCCCTCGCTAAATATTGTTTCAATTTTCTATTTCACACGATCGAAAGTCTCTTCCCCCTTTGTAAATATTGTGTTTATTTTCTACTTCACATGGTCAAAAGTCTTGTCATCCCCTTCAAATACTGTTTTCATTTTATATTTCAGAAGACCAAAAGTCTTGTCACCACTCTGTAAATATCGGATTAATTTTCTATTTTATTTGACAGAAAGTCTTGTCACCCCCTAGAAATATTGTTTAAATTTTCTATTTCATAGGACCCAAAGTCTTGTCACTTCCTCTGTAAATATTTTTTTAATTTCTATTTCAAATATTTTTTCAACTTTCTATTTCAGATGAACGAAAGTCTTGTCACTCCCCTGTAAATATTGCTTTAATTTTCGATTTCAAATATTTTTTCAATTTTCTATTTAAGATGACCAAAGGTCTTGTCACCCCCTGTAAATATTGTTTTAATTTTCTATTTTAGAGAACGAAAGTCTTGTCACCCCCCTAAAACTATTGTGTTAATTTTCTACTTCAGATGACCGAGAGTCTTGTTACCCCCTGTAAATATTGTTTTAATTTGATATTTCAGAGCATCTAAAGTCTTGTCACCACGCTGTAAATATCGTAATTCTTTTTTATTTCATTGGAGAGAAAGTCTTGTCACGCCCCTATAAATATTTGTTTAATTTTCTACCTTAGAGGACCAAAATCTTGTCACTCCTCCTGCAAATATCGTTTTAATTTTCTATTTTATATAATTTTTATGATTTTCTATTTCAAATGACCAAAAGGTCTTGACTCCCCCTGTAAATATTGTTTATATTTTCTATTTCAGATGACCGAAATTCATATCACACCCCTGTAAATATTGTATTTATTTTGTACTTTAGATCACTTAAAGTCTTTTCACTCCCTGTATATTTTATTATAATTTTCTATTTCTTATATTTTTTTAAATTTTCTATTTCAGATGACCAAAATGTTGTCACCCCCCTGTAAATATTGTTTTAATTATCTTTTTCAGAGGAGCGAAAGTCTTTTCCCCGCCTGTACATATTGTTCAAATTTTCTATTTCATAGGACCGAAAGTCTTTTCACCCCTAAAAATATTGTTTTAATTTTATTTGTCAGAGGACCGAATGTCTTTTAACCCCCCTGGAAATATTGTCTTATTTTTCTATTTCACATGACCAAAAGTTTTGTCACCCCCTTTTAACTAATGTTTTAATTTTCTAATTCAAATATTTTTTCCCAATTTCTATTTCAGAGCGTGGAAAGTCTTGTTAACCCCCCCCCCCCCTATAAATATTGTTTTGATTTCCTATTTCAGAGGACCGAACGTCTTGTCACCCCGCTGTAAATTTTGGTTGAATTTTCTATTTCAAATATTTTTTTTAATTTTCTACTTCAGCTGACCGAACGTCTTTTCAGCCCCCTTTAAATATTGTTTTATTTTTTATATTTCAGACGACCGAGACTCTTGTCACCCCACTGTAAATATTGTTTTATTTTTCAATTTCAGAGGACCGAAAATCTTGTCACCACCTTATAAATATATTTTACTTTTTTATTTCACAGGTCCAAATGACTTATCACCCCCTGTAAATACAGTTTAAATTTTCTATTGCAGAATACCGAGTCTTGTCACCACCCTGTAAATATCGTTTAATTTTCTATTTCAGAGGACAGAAAGTCTTTTCATCCCCCTATAAATATTGTTTTAATTTTCTATTTCAGAAGACCAAAATTCTTGTCACCTCCCCTGTAAATGTTTATTTAATTTTCTACTACATATGTGTTTTTATTTTTCTATTTCAGATGACCGGCAGTCTTGTCACCCCCCTGTAAATATTGTTTTAATTTTATATTTCAGATGACCACAAGTCTTGTCATCACCCTGTAAATATCGTATTAATTTTCTATTTTAGTAGACCGAAAGTCTTCTCACCCCCCTATAAATATTGTTTTCATTTTCTATTTCAGAGGACCGAAATTCCTTTCACTTCATGTAAATATTATTTAAATTTTCTATTTCAGAGGACTGAAAGACTTGTCACCCCCCTGTAAATATTGTTTTAATTTTATATTTCAGATGACCACAAGTCTTGTCATCACCCTGTAAATATCGTATTAATTTTCTATTTTAGTAGACCGAAAGTCTTCTCACCCCCCTATAAATATTGTTTTAATTTTCTATTTCAGAGGACCGAAATTCCTCTCACTTCATGTAAATATTGTTTAATTTTTCTATTTCAGAGGAGCGAATATCTTGTCACCACTCTGTAAGTATTTTTTAATTTTCTATTAAATATGACCGAAAGTCTTCTCACCCCCCTATAAATATTGTTTTAATTTTCTATTTCAGAGGACCGAAATTCTTGTCACCCCCCTGTAAATATTATTTTCCGGCAGCCTTAGCACAATCACCAAAGCACAGTTTCGTAGACTATCACACAGGACTTGGAGCCACATTATGTCACGAGAATGATGGTGTTCATACCTACCTCCTCGATGTGTAACAGTGTCAATGAAAGTGAATACACTAAAACCAGTAGATGTGTTTGATATTATTTTATTTTTCCTCTATCGTTCTTTTTCCTCTTCGGTATGGGGCATAAGACTTGCGGACCACCCTAAACGTGTCTCCAGTGACTGTAAATTGAGCATCTTCAACCTGCGCTCGTATGATCTCCATCGCGATCCGGGAACCATCTTAGTTGGGCGACGCCCTTTCGCGCTCTTCATCATCATTTTGCGCAGATGAGGAAAGACACCGGGGGAAGGGAGGTTCAAGGGAAGGGGGATGCGAGGGAAGGGGGATGCGAGGGAAGGGGGAGCATGTGTTAGGCATCATGGGTATGAGTACCCACATAGGCAACACTAAAAACTTGGGTTCACCCTCTAATAATTTGAGTTCGCCCTCTATAAATCGAATTCACCCTTTAATAACTTGAGGTTACCCTCTAATTATTTAAGGTCTCCCTCTTATTACTTGAAATTAAATTATAATTAATTGAGGTTACCCTCTAATAATTTGCGGTCACCCTCTAATAACTTGAGGTCACTCTCTAATAAATTAAGGTCACCCTCTGATAATTTGAGGTCATTCTAATTTGTGAGGTTACCCTCCAATTATTTGAGTTCACCGTCTGATAACTTGTGTTCACCCTCTAATAACTTGGGGGTTACCCTTTAATAATTTGAAGTCATCCTCTAATAACTTGAGGTCACTCTCTGATAGTTTTAGGTCACTGTCTAATAACTTCAGGTTACCCTCTAATAACTTGAGGTCACTCTCTGATAATTTCAGGTTACCATCTAATAACTTGAGGTCACCCTCTGACAATTTGAAGTCACCCCTTATAATAACTTTTGAGGTCACCCTCTAATAACTTGAAGTCACCCTCTGATAATTTGAGGTCACCCTCTAACAACTTGAGGTCACCCTCTGATAATTTGACGTTACCCTCTAATAACTGGAGGTTACGCTTTGATAATTTGAGGTCACCTTCTGTCGTAGAATAGGCTCCCGACGATATACCATATATAACTATTCGTTAAGAGAATTTTTTATTTTTCGAGTGCGTGGTAATCTGATTGACCGAGGTTAGTTCAAAAGGAGGGGAGCCTGGAAAGGCTTATTTATCTTCAATATGCTTAAGAAGTGGAACGGAGCACAAGGATAAATAATATGGCTACCATTAATAAAATAGAGTTTTATTAATTAAACTATCAACAACACACAAAAAAAATGTTTACATAAATGGGGAATGAAAAAGGTCGTGGGAATATCTGACTAATCTGAAGATTAAGATTTGGAGAGATTTAAAACGGTAAACAAGCAAATAAAGGGGGGGAATGGTTCGCTAAACCATTTAAAGCACAGGGTTGCGTTGACAAAAGGTTAAATGATTAGAGGTAATGCTCAGCTTACGTAATTACAAAGTTGTTTTTCAGAGGAAGACGATGCGAAGGAATCTTCGGACCAACTGGCGATTTCCGGCAGAAGGGTTCTTCGGGGGGTTGTCCTTAACGAGGAGGAAGGACTGTCTTCGAGGAGTGAGAGCGAAGTGGGGCTCGGAAGTACGAGCGATCCTTGTGACAGCAAATCGGAGATGTTCTAGATGAACAATGGAGGTTATTGTTGAAACCAAGCGTTCTCTTGAAGAACGTTAAAAAGGGGGAATTAAATTATCCGGACGTGATGTCTTGGGAACGAGAACCGTTTCTTGACGAACGGGCTTGAAGAATCATGGCTGTTCTAGCGTTGTTCTCTTTCTGAACAGAACAATAGCTGTTCTAACGTTGTTCTCTTTCTAAACAACAAGGGGGCCTTGTTGACTTGGCGTCTCGAAGGGCACGAACCTTGGCACTCAAGGGATATTGTTCTCCTCTGGACAATAAGGGGTTTCACGGCAGAGTTCCTAGGTGCACAAGGGAGACCGGATCGGCTTGATGCCTTGCGAATATAATCTGGATCTGCTTCCATTGGGAAAAGCTATGGTATAAATAGCCGGAGCCATCTCCATAGCGTAGGGGATAATTGAGTGGGGGACTTCGGGGGAATGTCCCGGTGGCGCCTGGGAAAATACCTTATCTGCCCATAAGCCTAATTCAATCTGGCGAGATCAACGCATGGAGGCGAAACTGGGGAGTGAACCTCCTTGATTAAACATTGGCTATGATGGGAGATAACGCGCTTCTGCTTCCTCTCGCAGGATACACGTGGGTAAGCATGTTGGTGTGCATGGTTAACATGTGATAGAGGCTGAATTAAAGCGGCCTCAGACCGTCCTATCACACCTTCTAATAACTTGAGATCACCCTCTGATAATTTGAAGTCAACCTCTAATAAATTGAGGTAACTCTCTTATAATTTGAGGTAACTCTAATAAGTGAGGTTACCCTTAAATTACTTGAGTTTACCCTCTAATACCTTGAGTCCACCCTCTAATAAATTGGGGTCACCCTCTAATAAATGCTTTTCTCCATGTTTTTGGTCGGCCAAATCGAGAAAAATATACACCTATATCTGAGAGCAGTGTTATTATTAATAGTAAACGGAAATGTCTGTTTATGTGGGAGAGATAAGTTAATTGTCCTTATCCTATTAGCATACACCACACATGCGAAAGTAAGCATTAGAGGGAATGGTAGCTGGTTGTTAACAAGTAAGTATTAGCCCTGTTCTTCCAACCATCAGCATTAAAATATATACGAGGGGCTGTCAATAATTTTTGCAATTCGGATATAAGGAAACGAGATATGAGGAAAAGTGTTTTATTATTTTTCAATATAACTACCATCGACTTCAATGCACTTGCGCCACTTGTCCCTGAGGCTTCGAATTCCAGACAACCAGAAATCTCCCGACTGCTGTTCAATCCACTCCTGGATGGCGAGCTGGACATCTCCATCATCCCCAAACCGGCGTACATGCGGTGCAGCCTTGAGCTGGCAGAATAAAAAGTAGTCGCTAGGGGCCAGATCTAGATTGTAGGGGGGATGGTTGAGCTCCTCGAATCCGCACTCGCGCAGGGCAGCTTGTGCAACTCTGGCCTTTTAGACAGGGCCATTGTCGTGGAGGAGCAGGACACCGCGTGTCAACTTGCCGGGCCGCTTTTGACGGATGCACTTCTTCAACCCAGCCAGTTCCTCGGCATAATATTTGCCCGTGATGGTCCTTTCAAGAGGCGCATAGTCTACCATCAACACTCCCTCAGAATCCCAGAAGATGGTGGCCATGATCGTCCCGGCTGAGGGTTGGGTCCGGAACTTGATGGGGGTCGGAGAGCCCCTGTGCTTCCAGGCTATGCTTTTGAGCTTAGTCTCGGGATCCCAGTGATGGACCCACGTTTCATCACCTGTCACTATGCGTGACTCGAATCCCGCCGGGTCTTGGTTGTACAGGAGCAGCAGCTCCTCCGAACTTTGACGACGTTGAAGTCGATCATGGGGCGTGAGGTTTCGTGAGGTTTCTAGGGACCCAACGGGCATAGACCTTGATCATGGCCAAATTGTCGTGGATGATGTTGATAACACTTCCCTGTGATATTCCAAGTTGTCGCTCGATTTCTTCGACCTTCGTCCGTCGATTTTCGAGGATGATCCTCTCCACATGGGCCACATTGTCCTCGTTGGTCACGTCTGACGGGCGTCATCTTCAAGGGACTCACGACCATGGTGAAACTTCCTATTCCAGCGAGCAATGGTTGCATAGGAAGGAGTGGTGTTAGTGTACACTGCAACCATGCGTTCATGGATCTCTTTTGAATTCTTGCCTTCCTTGGTCAAAAATTTGATCACTGCGCGGTGCTCAACCTTCTCCATTGTTGAAAAATTTGTGACTGACGATCTGCGATCAGCTATTGCTTCTTAAATAGACGAGGCAGGAGCGTGCGGCTGCAGGCCCTGACTTGTCGTAACTTGTCCTAACACCCCCACAAACAGCCACCCCCTTCCTTTGTTTTGCCCTACCGATTCGCAAAACTTATTGACCGCCCCTCGTATATATCATACTTCAGGCATTTGTGTCACAATGTTGAGAGAAACCACTTCTCCTATCTGAATTTTTGTCGGTCTTTTGCAATTTGTTTCCAATTTTTTAGCATATTTTTTTGATGAGTGGATGCAATTTTGTCCACAATGACATCTCCAACATCTTTCAGCAAGTCCGAAGTGATGTTGTCCTGCCCTGGTGCTTTGGGCCTCTTCATTTGATTGATTGAAATTTTAATTTCTGCTTTGAGAACCGCCGAGGTATTATTGGGTGCTGTTGGTTTGGGTTTTAGATGTTGTTGTTGCTTTGGTATAACTTTTTATAGTACTCTTATTTCTTTAACTATTCTTTCTCGATCCTAGATGATTGTACTACCTTCCTATTTTATAGCTACTATCGGAGAATCTCCCTTTTGATGTCTCCTTTTAGCCATTTTATACCCTTTTGCTTCTTTGATGGTGTCTTCAACAATAGTTGTATTGTATTTTCTGATGTCACTCTCTATTTCTTTTTAGAGTTTGTTGTCGTTCTTATTTTGTGTGTCGTTGTATTTTTCAGAAGTGTGTGTCATCTATTTCATCAAGTTATTATTCGGCGCTTGTATATTACTGGTGTTACTAGTGTCAAGGGGATTTTCATAGTATGTTCTCTGAAGATTGCGGTGGAATTCTTGAAGGAGATTTTTCTGGATCCTATTGGGTCTATATTTTGAATGCAATAGATTTCTTCTCTTTCTAAATGTTAATTTTTATCCTCCATCAACCAGCATATAATCAATTTCATGGTATATGTTCTGGCTTCTCCAGATCGAGCTTAGTTGATGCTGCTTTTTAACAGTGATAGAAAATTTTGGGCTTGATCTAGTGCAAAGTTAGGCCGTATCTTCCAACATTTAACTTCGTTTCCCCATTGAGAATGTTCACATACTTAACTCATTAAACCCCGCCCGACTAGAGCTCTTGCTAGCCATTTCCCGTTCAATTCCCATTTATCCTTTAATTACCCTTCCCTTTCTATTTCTCTCTCTCTCTCTCTCTCTCTCTCTATCTATCTATCTCTCTTATCTCTCTCTCTATCGCTCTCTCTCTCTCTCTATCTCTCTCTCTATCTCTCTCTCTATCTCTCTCTCTCTCTCTCTCTCTCTCTCTCTCTCTCTCTCTCTCTCTCTCTCTCTCTCTCTCTCTCTCTCTCTCTCTCTCTCTCTCTCTCTCTCTCTTTTTATATTCTCGTGTTGTTAGTCCCATTAATTGACCTATGGAAATCAACACAGATATTAAATAATATTAAAATATGCCCTTAATCAAAATTTACTTACAGGCGTACATGGCAGATCAATATTAGGTTCTCAGTATATACCCGTATATTACTCAAAAGTTTTCCATTATTTTTAAACATTTATTTTTACAGAAAAACATTAATATATAATGAAAATTAAAGTTCAATATAATATATTTTATTCTCTCAAATCATCTTTTCGAATTACCCCATAAGGCTTAGAACATTCATATAATCTCGTGAGATTTTTATTGTTCCAGGAAGGAACTGAGATCAGATTATTTTTAGCCACGAGCGTCTTTACATCTCACTACGTAGGGCGGTCTTCGGTCGGTCGGTTCCCGTTTTACTTTTTTTTGTAATAAAGTTGTAACTATTCGGCCGATTCTAATGGAATTTGAAACCCTTATGTTTTTTTACATTCTCTTTTTAATGATATAATAGCCATAGTCTTCCCAAAGTTAGCCCCGGGAATTATTTTGTTTTGTCAATAACATCATAACTATTCGGCTGATTTTAACGAAATTTGAAACCCTTCAGTTGTTTTACATTCTCTTTCGAATGAGACAATTGCCAAGGTCCTCTTAAATTTATTCCGGGAATTATTGAAAGTTTTGTACTTCGTAAGGTCATAAATCAGAATAAGTGTAAGCACGCGATTTTTGGTAAGCAGACCTTGTTTTATTGTTGCTCTCAATTCAGCCTTATTAAATTTTGTGTATTTATATTATACAGAAATAAAAACAACTCAGGTGCAACATACGACTATTCGTTTTAATAAGATATGTGCCATTAATGTACAATCAACCAGTTACAAATTATTTAATTTTCCTTCTATTATATTTAATAGACACCCTTTATATTCAGTTAGCATTTTTAAATTGAATGAGGCTTATAGGTCATTCAATTAAAAAAATTTGGTTGCCTCCTTATTGTTTTAATCCTAAACATATCGTTAATATCATTAATTGGTGGGGAGAGGGGAGTATTAGAAGTACCACTGAACCAAACTCGCTGAGCAAAATCTCCAATCCGGAGAACGAAATTGATTTCAGTGTCCATCCTCCGTTTTCCTCCTAAGGACGCCGTTCCTATCTCTATATTCTCGTATGTGATGAATTCATCCCATAGAAAATAAAGACAGCTAGAGAAACTACTTGCGTGGAGTCTAGCAAGCGAGTGCGACGAGTACGACGCATTTTCTGTTTAGATTCACAACAAGGGTTTATTGTGTTTATTGAGATACAGGCGTGCAACGGCCAAGCGACCCGCTCGAAGCAGCCCTAAAGGTTTTGCGAATTTTTATGATTCATGATAACAATTGTTTATTCTCCTCTATTACCCCACAATTTTCTAAATACTTGTATAAGCGATTTTTAAATATATTCAATGATTCACTTCCCATCACTTCAGCCGGCAATCTATTCCTCTGAAGAAATATTTTTTCCTATAATAGTCTCGAACCTACGACCCTCGAGCTTGAAACCGTTATTTCTGCGGGTATTGTTTACTTCACTGAAGGTAGGTAAAGAGGTACCCAAAATCTAGCTTATCATAATCTTTCAGTATTTTAAAACCTTCGATCAAATCTCCCCTTAGTCTACGCTCTTTAAGAGATGGTAATTTCAGCTGTCTCAATCTTTCTTCATACTTTAAGCCGAGGAGCTCTGGAACCAATTTAAGTGCTCTTCTCTGCACCCTCTCCATCCTGTCAATATTCCTGACGTAAAAGGGTGACCAAAATTGAACGGCATATTCGAGATGGGGTCGAACCAAGGATTTATAAAGCGGGACTATTACGTCATGAGATTTATAATCGAAATTACGCGAGATGAAACCCAGAACCCTATTCGCTCCTTTTGACGCCTGCATACACATCTCAGGGGGCTTGAGATCCTTGGTTATAAGGACCCCCAAGTCCCGCTCCTACTCCACAGAATTAAAATTTCTAACGCTTATATTATACTAAAATCTTTTATTAAAATAACCCATGTGCACGACTTTACATTTTTCGACATTAAACTCCCTCTGCCATTTCTCTATCCATTGAATAAGCTTTTCTAAGTCTTCCTGTAAGGATGCCCTATCCTCATCTGGAAGTGCGCTTCCCATTAGATTTTCGCGCCGTTTTCCACTAACTATAATTTACCACTTAATAGAAACAATAAATGTAATTAATATGTTTTTGATTTTTAAAAATTAATTCAGGGCTAATCTGGATCTACCCGACTTTTCGTATCTCTATATTGCCGTTTTAATGGTCTAGTCAATTGAAACCTGTGACATCATTTTGTCAATAAAATAACATTCACCCAAACCGTCTTTGGTGACAGGATCTAATTTGAGTGGAGGTTTTTTAAACCTTAGGTTACATATAATTATGGTGAAATAGCGAGCTAACCAAGCTATTCGAACACATACATTTGACAGCCAAGGAAACGGCGTTTGTTAATTAAGCAATTCACCTCTCTAATAAAATTATCCAGATGGAATGGAGGGAAGACAAGCTTGCCTTAGGTTATTTTAGTTTTAATATGTAAATATCGGCATTAATGAGTATTATAAAAGGGGGCTGAGGGGAGCCGATCCACAGAACGCATTTGCTTAATTGAGTCTAACCTCCAAATTAACTTGCAAAGGAGGATACTAAAAGATTAAAGCCAATATCCTAGAGTCTTATTATACGCACACTTGCTTGGCGAAGGACGTTCCCCTTCTGAACACGGCCTTATTTAGAATTAGGTGCCTTTCAGGTCCCTAATTCACCGAGTAGTTTGTGTATTGAAGCTATGTTCATAATATTTCACCTCACTTACCTAAAACGATATCCAAGAGGATTAGTGACGTACAGACCGGCTAAAAATCCAGGATCCACTCGAGGCAAGTATAAGAAAGGGAAAATGGAAGGAAAGAAGAACACAATGTATAAAAAAAAGAGTTGCGCAGCCAGCAATCTTTGGCAACCACATGATAGTGACACCTAACAACATCACGCTATTCGTGGCCTATTTATTCTTGTATGTGAGAGGCGGGTTATTGTAATTGACACAACTCTCGCTGCCACCCTCGTTCCACGGCAAATATCCTACTCCAAGAAAGCTATCCATCTACACGCGCTGCAATGCCACTGGCTTAAGGCAACCAAGAATAAATATTAATATATATATATATATATATTAATAAATAATCATTACGAGCGTGTTTACTTAACCAACGGCCCCAAGGGGATATAAAATTATACATGTTATAAGCAATGTCACTCAATAGTAATTTTATGTTATTGTTTATCTCAACTATATTCTTAAACATATTAACTGAAGCCCGTTCAATGATTTGCGAGGTTAAATTATTCCATGACTACGTAATTTTATATGAGATCAAGTTTAGTGCTACCGCAGTGTTGATAAACTCCAAACTGTTAATTTAGTGACCGCTCTGGTATATAACTTAACAACTCATACTTTATATTAGTGAAACCATTAGATTTTCGTGTGTTAAAGACTCCGAGTGACTGACAGTGCAAACGGCGCTTTCCTATTGAAAGCAAATGGGGTCGCCTCCGCCTCGCTTCACATCAATAATCTCGGCGCCCTACCTTGAGACGCGCAGAGGGTAAGACGCCAATTCTCAGGTAGGGAGGGGGGGGGGGTCTGGACCGCATATTCCAAATGAGGTTTTACAGGCGCTTTTTATTGAGCAAAAATATTTATTTTATTTAAATACAAAACCTCTGGCTACATAACCCATAATCCTTGGCACTTATGGGGCTGCTGCCACACATTGCTTCAGGTCGCTCGCAACTACTCAACCAAAACTGTGTTTAAAATCCACTAGGCTTGAGTTGCAGCGGAATGGGTTGCCCACTCCGCAGCAGGATTTTATCCCATATGTTAACCCTCCCTGTTAAGAAAGACCTAGTATCCACTAGTGTTATGTTACGTCATCCTTCTCCTGCATCATGGACAAAATCTCTCGACCGGATATTGAAATGCACATAAAGGTAAGAATGACAATCGCTATCAAGCCCAAAAGCACCATGGGCCAGTTCTCTTGAAAGGGTGGGTGGGTAGTTGTCTGTTTTAACAGCAGCTATCGATTGTGGAACCAATTTGTGACCTAGTACCCTAGTGATCGGCCCAGTTCCGTTGAGGGGTATGTGGGCACGTTGGTATAAGTACCCCCATAAGGGACATCAGCCTATGGCGTCAGGGGTATGTATATATGATTACTCCCATAGACGATACTAGTAGCCCGCGTCCTGGTACCCACTCGTTCTCGTTTGTTCTTACACTGGTGGCGATTTTCTTGTTCGTCTGATGTTGACTCCAGGGCTGAGCGCTGCTCGTTCGTGTCCTTGGAGACGCAGCGCAGCGATATGGAGATACAAAAAAAAAAACAGGAGAGGAATTAAAAATTCATTATGTTGGCAGTCAGTTAATTTCCATGAGGGGAATTCCTGGGATGCTAAATCTGGAGCCAGATTTCTCGGTCGTCTCCTGATTCTTGCTCATCTTGGCTATAACCAAATATAAAGAGCTTTGTCCGTGGTCCAGCAAGACCCCAGATCCAATTCTTGCCATCTTTAGAACAGCTCTCACAAAACTGGCATCGAATAAAAAGACCTGTAGAACGCCGAAGAAGCCAATTCAGACAATACAAATATCCAATAATAGTAATAACACTAATACAGACTCTTGCTTTATGAAAAAAAAGTGCGGAAATGCCTCTATTTTTTGTCCTTATGAGACAACAAATGAATTGCTCAGAGGAGACACGGTGTGGGTGGCCCGCTGATGAACTAAATTTTCCTTTGTATTTGCTTTTTTTATTACGGGCGGAAATTCTATTCTATCTTACCCTATCAATTTCTATCCTATCTTTACCCTATCTTATTCTATCTTATCCTACCTTATTCTATTATATCTTACCTTATCCTATTCTATTCTATCTTATCCTATATTATCCTATTCTCTTCTATTTTATAATATCCTTACTTATCCTATTATATCATAATCTATTCTATATTACCCTATTTTTTTATCCTATTCTTTCCTATCTTATTCAATATATTTTCTCTTATATTATTTTTATTTGAAAATATTAATATCTGAGAGGGGGAATATTTAATTTATGTTACCAGTCCTGTCAAAAATGAATAAGGTTGACTACTTTTTCGAGGCTGCCTTTTGCGGAGCAGGGAATGAAGCCATCTCCGCCTTCCGCTTTTTAGAGACTTGCAGGGTTAGGGAACAGAATTACAAAGTTACATGATTATTGAATGGAATTACAAAGTTACGTGATTAAAATAAAGAATTACGAAGTTTCAGGATTACCCCACGCAGTTGTAAGAATGCAGAAGAGAAATAAAGAGTTGAACGATTGCAAAACAGAATTTCAGAGATGTAAGATTACAGAACAGAAGGACAGAGTAATAGGATTATCGAGAAAAACTATAAAGATACAGGATTACATAACAGAATAACAGGGTTACAGGATTACCGCAACTGAATTATACAGTTAAAATTGGGTTTATCATTACAGACTACATTTACTTGATTACCGAACAAATGTAATCGCATAGTTTAAAGATTACCGTTCAGACTACCTCAGTTACAGGATTATAGAACAAAACTCAGTCACAGGATTACATGAACAGAATTAAAATCTTACAGGATTATAGTACAGATTACAGTTACATGATTACATAACAAAATTTCAGAGTCACAGGATTATAAAAAAAATTATGGAGTAGCAAGATTATGGAAAAGAATTACAGTTACAGAATTAAAGAGCTTGCTGAATAAGCAACATAGCTACAAAGTAACAAGATTAGAGAAAATAATTACGGCGTTACAGGATTAGCGGACTGAACTACAGAATTGCAGAGCCACAAGATTAAAAAAGAGAATAACATAGGAGGAAGAATACAAAAATGCAACGTTACAGGATTACAGGACCAAAATTAAAGAGGTACAAGATTAGAGGAACAGAATTACGGAGCTACGGAATTATAGAAAAGAATTACAGATTACGGAATTATAGAACAGACTTACAGAGCTACTGAATTATATAACATAATTACAGAGCTACGGAATTATAGAACAGAATTACAGAGCTATGGAATTCTAGAACAGAATCATAGAGTAAAAAATATTCAGTCTAGAATTACAAAGTTAAAGGATCAGAGGAACAGAATTACAGAGGAAAAGATTATAGTACAGAGCTACAGGAATACTAAACAGAATTACGACGCAAGAAGATAAATGCAATAGAATTACAAATAAGATATTTGCAGAATTAAAGAACGAATTTCATAGTTACAGGATAACATAAAGGAATTATGGAGGTACAGGATTACTGAAGTGAATTACACTTAGATGCTAATAGAACATAATTGCGAAGTTACAGGATTACAAAGTAAAATTGTAGAGTTACAAGGTAATAGAAAGTAGTTACAGTTACAGAAATACCTAACGGAATTACAACATTGCATAATTACAGAGCTACTGAATGGGATAACAGAATAGCATAGCTACATGAATACAGAAGAGAATTATACGTCACAGGATTATAGACTTACAGAGATACATGAATCGTCGTCCAGCTTGTGTCCGAGCATCGGTTCCGTCCTGAGTTATCCGGTCTCCTTGGCTGATGTTTGTACCGGACATGACTTAGGAGACCCAGTCTGTTGTGGAAGAGCCACGAGCAAAAGTGTCATGGGGGAGCAGGAGGAGGACGAGGTTGCCCCAGTCACTCCTTTCGTCTTCGTCATTTGGCCTTCTCTTGCCGCCCTCTGTTCTCCTCAAAGGCCGCGGTGCCGTCACGGACAGCTGGCTCCTCCAGGCTCCTCTGTTCCTGACAGTTGGCTCCCACGAGGAAGGTTCAATGTTGGTTTGGGCCAGGGCGCGCTTAAGCTAGTCTTTGCAACGGCACTTTAGCCCTCCTCGGGGTCCTGTTCCGGTAGCGCGTTCCCCGTAGAGCATGATCCTGAGGAGTCTGAGGAGGTCCATTCGTAGGACGTGGCCTGCCCAGCGAAGGCGATGGTGAAGACGATACATGAATATAGAACATAACTATAATGTTACAGGATTACAGGAACAGAATTACACATTTGCAACATCAGAAAAGAGAATTACTGAGTTACAAGATTACATAACAGAATTACATAGGTACAGGCTTACACATCAGAATTATATTGTTTCAGGACCAGAAAACAGGATTACAGAACTGAATTACAGAGTTACATGAATACAGAACATGACTATAGCAAGTTTTGCAAAAGTTCGGTTACACTCGGGGGAGGGGGGGGTATATTTCGAGAGGTTTATGCGTATGATATAAAATTTTCCGTCAAACAAATTTAACCTTCTACTTTTGCAGTAGGTCTCATGGGGAGACTTTTCCGCAGGTGTGTCCAGATGGAAGTGAAAAGAATCGAGATCGCTGCTCTCCTGCCCGCGGACCACAAAAGTCTGACATCGCTTGCTCACGAGAATCCTTGGGGTATGCCATCGTTGCATAATCCTTGTTCTATGCGATATCAGCAGAAATTAAGAGTTAGGTCATAAAAACAGAATCATTTTGGTATTCTATCACATATTTGTTGTATGCCATCTTTAGCGAATCCTTTGGATATGCCACCCCCGGAAAATCTTTGAGGTATGGCATCACAACAGTATTCTTAGTGTATGCCATATAAGCAGAAACTTTGGTTTATTCCATCCCAACAGAATCCTTGTCGTTTGACACTTCAGCAGATTCCTTGAGTTATGTCATTTCAGCATAATCCTTGGAGTATGTCATCTCAGAAGAATACTTATGGCATACCACCCCAACAGAATCCTGGTCTACGCATGCAAACAGAATAGTGTGGGTATTACCTCATAGCATACTCCTTATGCTATATCAGGGTATACCATCCTTAGAGTATACCATTCCAGAAAATACATGGGGTATGCCATTCAAAAAGGTACTTATAATATTCCATTTCATCAATATCTGAGGGGTATACAATAACAGCGGAATATGCAATGGCAGCAGAATCCTTGTAGTATACCATCATAACAGTCTTTTAGGCATGCCATAAATCATTGGAGTATGCACTAGCAGTACAACTCTTGCCATCCCAGCAGAATCCTTGTGTTATGCCATCACATGTGGATCTTGGGTTATTCCATCCTAACAGAATCTTTAGTGTATGCCAAGAACTTGCCACAATTGCAGAATCCTTGGGTAGTTCAATATCAGCAGAATCATTGCGGTATTCCAACAACTTGCCACAACTGCAGAATCCTTGGGTAGTTCGATATCAGCAGAATCCTTGCGGTGTGCCAAGAACTTGCCACAACTGCAGAATCCTTGCGGTATGCCAAGAACTTGCTCCAACTGCAGAGTCCTTGGGTAGTTCGATATCAGCAGAATCCTTGCGGTATGCCAAGAACTTGCCACAACTGCAGAATCTTGGGTAGTTCGATATCAGCAGAATCATTGTGGTATTCCAAGAACTTGCCACAACTGCAGAATCCTTGGGTAGTTCGATATCAGCAGAATCCTTGCAGGGGGCCAAGTACTTGCCTCTACTGCAGAATCCTTGCGGTATGCCAAGAACTTGCTCCAACTGCAGAATCCTTGGGTAGTTTGATATCAGCAGAATCCTTGCGGTATTCCAAGAACTTGCCACAACTGCAGAATCCTTGGGTAGTTCGATATCAGCAGAATCCTTGCGGTATGCCACCCAAGCATCATAGTTGGGTTCTGTCATTTTAGACGAATCCTTGGGTATATCGTCCCATCAGAATCCTTAGGGTATGCCATCTCAGCATAATCCTTGAAGCATCCACCCCAGCAGAATCTTTGGAATATGCCATAACAGCAGAACCATTGGGCTATGCCATCCCGGTAGAATCCTTTGAATATTTCTCCTCAGCAGAACCATTGGTTTATGCCATCTCAGCATACTCCTATTGCTATGCCAGACCAGCAGTATCATATGGTATGCTACCTAGACAGATTCTTTAGTGTATGGCATCACACAATAATTCCTGGTGTATGCCATATTAGCAAAGTCCTTAGAATTTTTCTATCATGAAATTCATTGGGGTATGCCCTTGGAGTGTGCCATTTAGGCATATTTTTAGGATATGTTCTCTCAGCAGAATGATTGTGATATGGGTTTCATGGCGAATCATCGGTGTATTCCATCTTGGCAGAATCCTTGCTTTATGCCATTCTAGCAAAATATTTGCGATCTGCCATCCCAGCAGAATCCTTCTCGTATGCAATCCTAAGAGATCCCTTGGGGTATGCCAACACAGCAGAATCCTTGTGGCACTTCATCCTTGTATATTCATAATGGTATGCCATCCCATCAGAATTCTTGGTGTATGCCATCCTAGCCTTTGGGGTATGCCAAACAAACCCCACCCCCAATCGTTGGTAAATACCATCTCATTCACCAAGTGATACCAGCAGAGACCTTGTGGTATGCATTCCCAGGGGATTCTTACGGTATATCTTCCCAACAGATTCGTTAATGGATACTACTCTGGAAGAATCCTTAGTGTATGCCATCTCAGGAGGATATGTGTGGTATGCCATTGCAGCAGAAGTATTGGGGTATACCATCCCAGCATAAAACTTGGTGTATGCTATCTCAAATGAATCCTTAGGATAAGTGGGATAAGCCATCCAACATAATCCTTAGGTTATGGCTACCCCAGCAAAATCCTTCAGTATGCCATCCGAGCAGAATCGCCGGGGCATCCCATCTAAGCAGAATAATTGTGTACGGCATCGCGGCAGAATCCTTACAGTCCGCCATCCCTGAAGAATCCTCTCGGTATGACACCCAAGTAGAATCTTTTGAGTATGTTATCCTAGCAGAATCCTTAGTGTATGCTAATCTCACTAGATCCTTGTGGTTGATATGCAGCCTGAATCCTTGAGGATCATATGGCAGAAAAATCGTTGGGCATGCCATCTCATCATAAACCTTGGAGATTGGCATCCCAACAAAATCCTTGGTGTATGCCATCCCATAAGGAATACTAAGCGGATTTCATCCTAACAGTATCTTTGAGGTGTGCGCTACTTCCTGAATCTTACTAGTATATCATTAGGTATGGCAGGATCCTTGTGCTAGGTCATCTCATTAAGATACTTGAATTATGCGATTCTAGCAGAGGCATTTGTGTTTACCATCTCAGCAGAATACTTCGAGTACAATTTCTTGGGGTACATCATCCTAGCAGAATCTTTAGCGTATGCCATTTCTGGAGAAGCCTACGGTTATGCCATCACAGCTGAATCCATTGATTAGTCTATCATATCAGAGTCCTTGAGATATGCCATAAGAGCAGAAACTTTAGGTATGTCATACCCGCATAATATTTTGGGTATGCCGTTATGTCTGAATCCTTTAGGTATGTCATTAAGCAGAATCATTGGGGTATTCCATCCATGATCCATAGGGTATGCCATCCAGGCAAAATACTTTAGTTATTTCATCACAGCAGAATCTTGGCTATGTCATCCTTCAGAATCAAAATATTTGAGGTATGCCACCTATGCCGAACCATTGGAGAATGCCCGCAAAATATAATTCTTAGGGTATGCGATATCATTAGAATCTTGGGTATATACGAGTATAATCGCAGCACAATTGTTGTGCTATGCCATCATTGACAAGTCCTTGGGGTATGCGATCCAAGGTGTTTCATTTGGGTAGTCCATCTTAGAAGGCATAATCCTCAAGTATGGCATCTAGGCATAATCCTGGAGGTATGCCATCTAATCAAATTCCTAGTCGTACGGCATCCCAGCAGAATCATTTGTGTGTGGCA
The DNA here is from genome assembly GCA_963969495.1 of Ceratothoa steindachneri. Taxonomy (NCBI): domain Eukaryota; kingdom Metazoa; phylum Arthropoda; class Malacostraca; order Isopoda; family Cymothoidae; genus Ceratothoa; species Ceratothoa steindachneri. The sequence goes on along the minus strand of OZ018330.1, from coordinate 126,939,544 downwards.
TTTCAACCGAAGCCTTGGGATATGCCATCCCAACAGAATCTTTCGGGTACGCTATCTGAGAAGAATCCTATTGGGTATGTCATCCCAGAAAGTACCTTGGGTTATGCCATCCCACCAGATTCCTTGGTGTATGGCATCACAGTTAAACCCTAGTATTATATCTTCCGATGGAATCTTTGGGGTGTGGCAGTCTACCTTATTCCTTAGGGTATGGCATTTCAGGACAAACTTTGGGGTATACCGTCGCATATGAATCCCCCGAGGTATGCCATCCACGCAGAAACCTTTGGGTATGGCATCACAATTGAACCTCTTGGTAAGCCATCCTAGTTGAACCATTGGGGTATGCATCCCAGAGGACTCCTTGGGAGGGTATAATCACAGCAAAATACTTGGTTTATGCCATCACAGAAGAATCCTATAGCTATTCTACTCTGGCATAATCGTTGGGTAAGTAATCCCTGCATAATCTTTGGGGTATACCAACAAAGCAAAATCTTTGTCGTATTCTACGCCTGCATAATTCCTGGGCTATACCATCCCAGCGAAATCTTTAGGGTATGCATTCATACAGGATCCTTGAATATACCAACCCATGAGAATGCTTGAATATAACATCCCCCGCAGATTTTTGATATGATATCCTGCTTGAATCAATTGGGTATGAACCCCCCCAGCAGATTGCTTGTGTTATGCCATCTCATGAGAATCTTTGGGGTATGCCATCTTAGAAGAATCCTTGGAGTTATTTCATCTAAGCAGAATTCTTTGTCTATGCTAATTCATAAGAATCCTTGGGTATACCATACCATGAGAAACCCTGTATTATGGCAGACGAGAAGAATAGTTAAGGCTTGCCATCTCAGTAGAATACTTGTATCATGCCATCACAGCAAAATCCTTGCGATATACTACAACAGGAGAATCCTTGGAGTATGCTACTCTAGGAAAATCCATTAGGTATGCACTCCAGGCAAATCCATTTGGTATGCCACTCCAGGCAAATCCATTTGGTATGCCACTCCAGGCAAATCTATTTGGTATGCCACTCCAGGCAAATCCATTTGGTATGCCACTCCAGGCAAATCCATTTGGTATGCCACTCCAGGCAAATCCATTTGGTATGCCACTCCATGCAAATCCATTTGGTATGCCACTCCAGGCAAATCTATTTGGTATGCCACTCTAAGCAAATCCATTTTGTATGCCGCTCCAGGCAAATCCATTTTGTATGCCACCTTATCAGAATCTTTGGGATGGGTCATTTCAAAAATATCTTTGTTTTTTTTCATCCTAGCAGCTTCCTTATATTGATGTTTTTTTAGCGAAATCCCATGGGTATACCACCAGCCCAGCGTATCCTTGTGGTATGCCATTCCAGGAGAATCTTTGGATATGACATCCTACCAGGATTCTTGGGGTATGTCATCCCAGTAGAATTCTTTGCATATTTCCTCATTGGAGAAAATTTGAATATGCCATCGGAGCTGAATCCTTGTCCTAGAACATTCTCGCAGAACCGTTGAGGCATTCCATTTTAGCAGAATTTTGGGGCTATACCAGCTGATTCTTTTGATAATTATGCCTTCCCGGCAAAATCAATCTTAAGGAGCCACTTTGGAATGAATTGAAAAATTATATCCACCCAAACCCCATGCCTTTTAAACTCTCCAATCAATACGCCATGATTGTATGAACAGGAACTAATAATATTATTATTTTGCGCCAAATATAATACTTAAATACATTATAGGCTGTGAAAGACTAAGGAGAGAGAAAAGGAATTCCCATCCCCCACCTGGCTTCCCCAGTTCGCCGTTGACCGCTCTAAATTTGTACGCCCTATATACTACGAAAATTAGAACAATGGAAAGACCATTAAGGGGGCATCGCGACTTCCCGCTATGGACCCTTATCGCGACCCAAGGCAATTAAGGAAGTCTGTTGGCGATGAATCTCGCTCCACTTCTAGATAATTTCGAAGTATATATTCGAGAGTTCAGAGTTCGCAGGTAGATTAGGTCAGAAGGTGGCGTCTAGTACGTTAGTCGTTAACGTCTTCGTTGGTCGAGAGGTAATCGACTACATTATCGTCCAAAGAAGAGTTGAGTGATTGTCGAAGAGCCAAGGAAGGGCTATTCGTCACTCAGTGTTGTTCGTGGAGATAGTTTTTAGGCACGCTTCAACTCTTTTCACCACGTCTTCAGATTTTAAGGATCGGAAAAGCCATCCCCGAAGCATCCTCCGTTTGCCTCTTAAAGGATAAGAGGCACCATTTTCAATTTCCCGAAGTTGGATTGAGCGTCTCGTTAGACGCCCACAAGTTCAATCTTGAACTTACCTGCTTGGTCCTACTCGCCGTACATTAAAGGAAATGGGACTTATCCCCCGCTGCGTTAGGCTCGTCTCACATTTACCACGTCGAACCTCAAAGGTCCCTTTTGCTCTAGAACTTGCATAATTGTAAGATCATTTCTTAATTAATTATCCCTCGATTCAAACTTAATTGATAGTGTCAATCATCTTAGCTGTGAACCGTCAATATTCAATTACATTACCATTTAACTTGCCCTACATATACGAGGGGCGGTCAATAAGTTTTGCGGATCGGTATGGCAAAACAGAGAAAGGGGGATGGCTGTTTGTGGGGGTGTTAGGACAAGTTATGACAAGTTAAGACCTGCAGCCGCACGCTCCTGCCTCGTCTATTTAAGAAGTAGTAGCTGATCGCAGATCGTCAGTCACAAAGTTTTCAACAATGCAGAAGGTTGAGCACCGCGCAGTGATCAAATTTTTTACTAAGGAAGGCAAGAATGCAAAAGAGATCCATGAACGCATGGTTGCAGTATACACCTAGACCGCCCCTTCCTATACAACCATTGCTCGCTGGAATAGGGAGTTCCGCCATGGTTGTGAGTCCCTCGAAGATGACCCCCGTCCAGGACGCCCGTCAGACGTGACCAACGAGGACAATGTGGCCTGTGTGGAGAGGATGATCCTCCAAAATCGACAGGTGAAGGTCGAAGAAATCGAGCGAGAACTTAGAATATCACATGGAAGCGTTATAAACATCATCCACGACAATTTGGACATGACCAAGGTCTCTGCACGTTAAGTCCCTAGAAACCTGACGCCCCATGATCGACTTCAACGTCGTCAAAGTCCACAAGGCCAGAGTTGCACAAGCTTCCCTGCGTGAGTGCGGATTCGAGGAGCTCAACCATCCTCCCTACAGACCAGATCTGGCCCCTAGCGACTACTTTTTACTCCGCCAGCTCAAGGCTGCACTGCATGGACGCCGGTTTGGGGGCAATAAAGATGTCCAGCTCGCCGTCCAGGAGTGGATTGAACAGCAGTCGCGAGATTTCTGGTTGTCGGGAATTCGAAGCCTCAGGAACAAGTGGCGCAAGTGCATTGAAGTCGGTGGTAGTTACATTGAAAAATAATAAAACACTTTTCCTACAATCTCGTTTCCTTATATCCGAATTTCAAAACTTATTGACCGCCCCTCGTATGTGTATGTAATCTTTATTCCTATTGAAGTATATTTTTGTAACCGTTTTTGAATAGTCCATGGCTAACAACTGTGTATCTGAAGCACTCTTAAAGCCATCCCCAGGTGGAGCCTTAATTTCGATCGGCCAGTAGGCCAGTGTGCGTATAAACGCGTACACCTGGTCATACCACAATATATATATATATATATATATATATGTGTGTGTGATAGAACGGGTTGAAGCTGCGTTAATTTCAACTCCTATCACATATTATTTTAAAACCACGATGCTCCCACGTGCATCTTCGCGTCGAAGCTTGGTGCCTTATCACAGCCACCGGGTGTCAATGTTTAAACAAGGAGGTTATCTTCCCCCCTTTCACCCCCATACGCCGACCTTGCCAGATTGAGTTAGGCTTATGTGCAGATAAGGCATTGTTCCCAGGCTCGGCTGTTCATTCCCTCGAAGCTCCCACTCCATTGTCCCCCACGCCAAGAGAGTGTCTCGACTATTTAGATGGAAACTTTACCACTAAGATCAGATTGGAGATCCAGATTTTCGTCGCGAAACATCACCACGACCCTCTCTCACTTTGTGCGCCAAGGGACCTCGACCTCGAGATTCACCATCACTTGTCCAGAAGGAGGACAATATCCCTTGAGTGCCAAAGGTTCTCCTTTCATGACGCCAAGTCCTTAAGGCTTCCCCCTCGTTGTTCAGGAAGAGAACAACGTAGAACAGCCATTGTTCTTTTGACCCTTCGCCAAGAAACGGTTCTCACCCTTCCCCCTTGTTGTTCAGAGGAGAACAACATTAGAACAGCCATTGTTCTTGAGCCCGTAAACAATAGACGGTTCTCACACCTTCCCTCGTTGTTCAGGAAGAGAACAACGTTAGAACAGCCATTATTCTTTTGAGTCCTTCGCCAAGAAACGGTTCTCACCCTTCCCCCGTTGTTTAGAGGAGAACAACATTAGAACAGCCATTGTTCTTGAGCCCGTAGACAAGAGACGGTTCTCACCTCCCCCCCTATTGTTCAGAAGAGAACAACGTAGAAACGCCATTGTTCTTCAAACCGTTCGTCGAGAAACGGTTCTCATTCCCTAGACGCCACGTCAGGATCATCTTATTCCCCCCCCCCTTCGGCTGGAACTCGCCAGCGGACCGAAAATTCCTTCACGTCGCCTTCCACTGCACCACTCGTATAAAGTTACGTAAGCCAAACGTCACCTTTGAGTACTTAACCCTTTTGTCAATTCTATCCTGTTCTTTAAATGGTTTAGCGAACCATTTCATCTCTTTAACTCTATATTTGTTTTACCTTTTTTAAATCCTTTAATCCTCGGATTAGCCCGAGCCCCCACGACCCTTTCCATTCTCTGTTTATGTCAATATTTTCCGTCTTGTTTGTGCTGATAGTTACTATTAATAAAACTCTATTTTATTAATGATAGCAATATTATTATCCTTGAGCTCAATTCCACTTCTTAAGCATATCGAAGATACATAATATCGACCCACCAGACATTAACGCAATCTAAAGATAATTAAAGAAGTTCCCTCAACGAATAGTGATATATGGTATATCGTCGGGAGTCCATTCTACGACATATATATATATACTATTTAAATTTGGTATCAGGTGTGTAAGGTTTAACGCTATATCTTTGCAAACACTGGTCTCAGTCGAGTAAAGCATAGTGTTATTCGTTACAATAATAGAGTATAGTAGTTTCCCTTTTGTTTTAACGATTGCTACCCCCTTATTTTAAACTTAAGAAGCTGGATTAGCTCAAGGAACTGTGATAATACTTTGTTGTGTTTTTTTTTGTGATTTTAGTCAGTGGTTATTTAAATCGAGAAATCAAGTACGAATAAGTCAGTCAGTGCCCATATTTAGGTAGGCTAATTTCTCTAGAAGGCATAATTCTTATTGCGAGGAATTTTAGTTGGTTGACTAGTGCGCCCCAAGTGCAAAGATGACCCAGTTCGAAATCTTTAAAGCGCAAGGAGAATCCTTGGGACTCTCCGGAAAAGAACTAATTGAGTACGTTCAAGAGGAGCAAAGAAAAGAGGAAGGAAGAGAAATCCAACGAGAAGAAAGAGTAATCCAACGAGAAGAAAGAGAAAGAGAAGAACGAGAAAGGGAAAGAGAGGAACGGATAAGACAAGCTGAGCTTCACCATCAGATTGAATTAGCTCGTGTTGAAGCAGAGATACAGTCCGCCAGTTCCCGTTCCGAAGCTTCCCCCCCCCCCAATCTCTCACTAAAGCTCCCCAATTTCAAGGATGAAGAGGATTTCGGAGCATTTTTAGCCCACTTCGAAAAGATCCTCGAAATCAATAACATGGATCTGGAGGCTGAAGGTGTAGCCAGATTACTTCCCCTGTTAAATTGCAAATTGCGCGAAATTTTTATATCTTTACCATCTGAGTGTACAATTAACTACAGCACATTAAAAGCTGAGTTATTGGCCGCTCATAATATGACTCCCGATTTCTACCGCCAAGAATTTCTAGGAGGTCGTATTAAACCCGGACAGACGTTCCGTCAATTCGGATACATTCTTCAGAGGAATTTTAAATTTTGGTTAGAATCCTCAAAGGTTGATCCGAACTACGAGTCCTTAACAGACTTCGTGTTGCGAGATCAATTTTTGGCCTCTCTCTCGAAGTATGTAGATCCGCGCGTTCGTCAAGGATCGTCGGTGCCAGACCTTTAAAGAATGTACCGAAGAAGCGGATGTCTATGCCGCAAGCCATAATTTATACCCAAAGGAGAATCGAACTTCTCACCAATCCCCCTACAAGGAAAGAAGGAAGGATTCGCGCTCCTTCACAGGAAAGCCGACGAAGTTTCCGAGCCCCGTAAAACCCCAAAACTTCTTTCCCTAAAACCAACAACGGGACTCCAAACCTCCCGTTAAGATTTCTCCTCCATCTCTCTTCCCGAAGCGACCAATTATATGCTTCACCTGTGGTGTAGAAAACCACATGAGCTGGAATTGCCCCCAAAATTCTAGGCTTAAAAGCGGCCAGCCCACCAAGTTCACCAGATTAATGCAATCCCAGCTCCCCCGGTGGTGCAGACCCAAGCAGAAACTTCTCCCCCTCCGTCAGGCCACCAGGTAAATTTTATTTTTGATAAAAGTTCATCGGGAACTTTGAAATTTGAGGATGGCAGCGTGAACGGCTGCCAAGTATCGACTCTCGTTACACAGGATGTACGTGTTTCCTCGTGTCCGACGAACTCCTTCCCCCAGTGGGCCCTAACCACGAAAAATTTGCGGTGGTACATGAACACCTTGGGCGGGCGAACCAATTCCACGTCGTTAGATGTTACCTGCAGTGTCAATATTATGATGGCTGGGCTGAAGTCATTTCAGCACCCATACAATTCTGTTCCGTGCTTATAAGACAGAGCCCCCAAGTAAGTTCCGACCCTGTGTCTCAGGCCGCCCTTCCTCGAGGCCGAGTTAAGAAAGAAGCCCAGGAGCCCGTCCCCATCAGAACCCCGATACCGTCCAATTTCTCGGAGACCCCTAACCAGGACTTTAGGACGACACAAAAGGAGTGTGAATTACTAACACCCTTAGGCGATAAGGCCCAAGACAAGGACACGGAGACTTTCCGTGGACCCCAAGAAAAAAAGAACCCCCAACGCGCCCATGGAGATACCTTCGCAGAACTAGACGAAACATTGGCGCTTGAAGAAGATTACCCCGCGGAGGCCCTTAAGGTAATACATATAGTGTGCACCCAACCTGATGCCGATTACCCTCCTCCTTTCCTACCAGGCGAGTCTTTGGAACCCTCTGACCTGGATATTGACGCGCAGCTGACACCACATCAAAAGAGTCAGCTACAAGAACTATTTGAATGGAGTCACCATTTAACCACCCTATTAGCTCTTTTCGAGCGACTGCGCGAAAATGGCCTCACCATTGGCCCCAGTAAATGCCATTTTGCCCACGAAACCATCAAATCTTTGGGTTTCAAAATAGGACAAAGCAAGTTAGGTCCCCAAGAGGATAAGATTAAGGCAATCGTCGACATGCCCCTCCCGATTACAAAGAAGCAATTAAGATCGTTCCTAGGATCAGCTTCTCACTATCAGCGATTTGTTCCGAATTTCGCTGCAATTTCGGCCCCCCTCAGCCCCCTTCAAAAAAAAATTTCCCCGATCGTTTACGTTGGAATGATGTCGCTGTTTCCCATTTTAATCAGCTCAAGAGTAAGTTCATTTCTGCCCCTATTTTAAAGTTGCCCAACCCGGAAAAATCCTTTGGGATTAAGACCGACGTGAGCAACGAGGGCATTGGAGGTGTACTCCTTCAATACGAGGATGACAGAACAAGTCATCCAGTTGCATATGCTAGTCGTCAATTATTACCACGCGAAAAGAGATATGTCACTATAGAAAAGGAAGCTCTATCAATTATCTGGGTCATAGACAAATTCAAGATGTACTTGATAGGTAAAGAATTTCAGATAGGAACCGACCACCGTCCGTTAGCCTATATTAGGAATGTGCGACACTCCAACGGCCGCATCAAGCGCTGGAGTTTACTCTTGCAAGAGTATCAATTTAAAATAAATTATATAAAAGGTTCCGATAACCAGGTCGCTGACGCCCTCAGTAGGAATGCGTTACCGAATAGCGTAGAATAAGTGTATTCATAGGATTAGTATCTCCATGTAGGTATATACCGTCTTGTACGACTTGAATTAAGATTCTCTTGTAATATAATTAGTTAATGTATATGTCTGAATTTTGTAACGCTCAATGTCTAATTTTTTTTTGTATGTATATATATTTGTACCCATTAATTTACGTAAAAGTTATTTTTTTCCCATATGTACTAATTTTATATCATTTCATTGTTCCATGCCTTTTTTGTTTATTAAGTTTGTATTAAAGGTTATTTTCCCTTATAATCAAAAGATCAAAATAATCATATGTATTGAGGTAATACGAGTTAGGTGCAGGAAGGTACGAGAAGACGAGTTCCCCACAACTGAGCTCTATCGTTGTCCCTTCTCTCTTTTTTTTCGAAGTGACAACTTCCCCCGGAATGGAGGGGTGTAATAGAACGGGTTGAAGCTGCGTTAATTTCAACTCCTATCACATATTATTTTAAAACCACGATGCTCCCACGTGTATCTTCGCGTTGAAGCTTGGCGCCTTATCACAGCCACCGGAAGTCAATGTTTAAACAAGGAGGTTATCGTCCCCCCTTTCACCCCCATACGCCGACCTCGTCAGATTGAGTTAGGCTTATGGGCAGATAAGGCATTGTTCCCAGGCTCGGCTGTTCATTCCCTCGAAGCTCTCACTCCATTGTCCCCCACGCCAAGGGAGTGTCTCGACTATTTAGATGGAAACTTTACCACTAAGATCAGATTGGAGATCCAGATTTTCGTCGCGAAACATCACCACGACCCTCTCTCACTTTGTGCGGCAAGGGACCTTGACCTCGAGATTCATCATCACTTGTCCAGAAGGAGGACAATATCCCTTGAGTGCCAAAGGTTCGAGCCTTTCGTGACACCAAGTCCTTAAGGCTTCCCCCTCGTTGTTCAGGAAGAGAACAACGTAGAACAGCCATTGTTCTTTTGACCCTTCGCCAAGAAACGGTTCTCACCCTTCCCCCTTGTTGTTCAGAGGAGAACAACATTAGAACAGCCATTGTTCTTGAGCCCGTTAACAAGAGACGGTTCTCACCCCTTCCCTCGTTGTTCAGGAAGAGAACAACGTTAGAACAGCCATTGTTCTTTTGAGTCCTTTGCCAAGAAACGGTTCTCACCCTTCCCCCGTTGTTTAGAGGAGAACAACATTAGAACAGGCATTGTTCTTGAGCCCGTAGACAAGAGACGGTTCTCACCCCCCCCCTATTGTTCAGAAGAGAACAACGTAGAACAGCCATTGTTCTTCCAGCCTTTCGTCGAGAAACGGTTCTCATCCCAAGACACCACGTCAGGATCATCTTATTCCCCCCCTTCGGCTGGAACTCGCCAGCGGACCGAAAATTCCTTCACGTCGCCTTCCACTGCACCACTCGTATAAAGTTACGTAAGCCAAACGTCACCTTTGAGTACTTAACCATTTTGTCAATTCTATTCTGTTCTTTAAATGGTTTAGCGAACCATTTCATCTCTTTAACTCTATTTTTGTTTTACTTTTTTTAAATCCTTTAATCCTTGGATTAGCCCGAGCCCCCACGACCCTTTCCATTCTCTGTTTATGTCAATATTTTCCGTCTTGTGTTTGTTGATAGTTATTATTAATAAAACTCTATTTTATTAATGATAGTAATATTATTATCCTTGAGCTCAGTTCCACTTCTTAAGCATATCGAAGATACATAATATCGGCCCACCAGACATTAACGCACTCTAAAGATAATTAAAGAAGTTCCCTCAACGAATAGTGATATATGGTATATCGTCGGGAGTCCATTCTACGACAATATATATATATATATATATATATATATATATATATATATATATATATATATATATATAACTGTCATTAGTTCTGCGAGTTTGTAAAAGATTCCAACCTACCTGATCTTTTACTATTTCCTTAAAGATCATTTTTTCTACTCTATACAGTTGTAAGTGTCAAGAATATTCAAGCAAAAATAATAGGACAATTTATTTTTAATAGGCAATTATATTATTTTTTAGTTGAGCGTATTTACGTGGGTCAATTCACCACTAATTAAAAGGCAAGAATAGCCGCCAATTTTGGTTTCCTGTGGTAAAATTATCAGAAGACTCAGTCCTGAGACAGGTTCCTTATTTAGTTATTCTCTTTTTCTGGTGTTAATAATTAATTGGAACCTTTCGTAATTTTTTTGGGGGGAGGGGGGGAGAATTGTTAATTACAAGTAGGTTAGATTTGTTATGAAGCGCCTCACTTGTTCTGGTATGCTTTCTCGTGTGCCGAAAGACGAACGCAGCATATTCAGGATGTCTTCGTTCGATCGTTTTCATAAGCATGAACAGATCCTAGGACTATCAGGAAACGATTTAATCGCTTACGTTCAAGCGGAAGAACGAAACGAACGGGCAGAAAGGAAAGAACAAGCACAGAGAGAAGCAGAATGAAGGAAAGAACAAGCACAGAAAGAAGCAGAAGAGAGAGGACAAATACGACAGCACAAGAGAGAATTAAGCCGTGATCATATCGAAATGACTTCTGTGGGATCACGTAACCATCAGCCACAAGCACCTTAATTAAAACTCCCCGCGTATAAAGACGGAGAAGATTTTTGTTCTTATCTGACCCACTTTGAAAAAAGTTTCGAAGTCAACAATTGGGATTTAGAATCAGATGGAGTTGCTCATCTACTCTCCCTCTTAAACACTCGTCTGCGTGAAATCTTCATTTCTCTGCCCTCGGAAGCAACCCTGGATTATTCAATCCTAAAAGCAGAGCTCCTCTCTTCTATTAATATGAATCCGGAGTTCTATCGGGTTAGATTCCGCTCGGTTAGGAAACAGCCGGGACAAACGTTTAAGCAGATTGAGTTCACCCTTCGCCGCAATTTACAGTTTTGGCTGGACTCCTCACAAGTGATTAACGACCATTAGTCGACTTTATTTTAAGGGATAAACTCATGGCTACCCTTCCTCGAGAATTAAAGGCCTTCATAACTGATAAGAGAGATTCTTCGTTTAAAGAGTGTCTAGAGGAAACCGACCTTCACGCTTCCAGCCACGACCTGTATTCCAAGGAGATCAAGAAGAGTCACCCCCCGTCCCTCAAACATAAGGTTGGGCCTATTAAGATCCATACTGAGAATAATGGTAGCTTCGTGAAGATTCAAGCGTCCCATAAACCCAAGCCTCATTCTCAGCGTGAACAAAGAGACGTAAAGCCTCCAACATTCCCTTCTGCGCCGTCTCACTACCCGCGTAAACCCATCGTATGCTTTACGTGTGGCACCCCTGATCACCTTAGTTATAACTGCGCCCAGAACTCGCAGCTAAGGACCACCCCTAATTAAAAGGTCCATCAGGTAACTACTTCTCATCCTCCCTAACCCTTCTGCCTCATCATCGCAGTCGCCACCTGCTCCCTCTCACCCGGAACAACAGGTAAATTTCCGGTTCAATAAGAGCTCCCCCGGTGGGCTCAAGTTTGAGAACGGCACGATAAATGAATGCCGAGTGTTAACTCTTATAAGAAACACGGTTTACACATGCATAGTAGTCTCGGACAAGCTGTTGCCCCCAGTAAGTCCCCAGCATAAGAGATTTGCTATCGTTCACGACATTTTAGGTCATGCCACTAAATTCCCTGTGGTAAAGTGTTACATACAGTGTCAGTATTTCACAGGATGGGCCGATGTAGTTGCCACCCTGATAAAGTTTTGCTCTGTTCTTATCGGACAGAGCGCGCAGCTCTCCCCAAGACCCATCGTGCAACCAGTGATGACCAGGGCCGAAGCTGCTAAATATACCGTTACCCCGGAACCTTTAACGTCCTCGTCAAACCCGGACGTCAAGTTATCCAGCAATGATCAGTTTGCTGAAACTCAAAAGAATTGCCCTTCTTTGCAACCCTTGTGGGAGAAGGCCAGTAAAAAGGAGCCCGAAACCGTTCGAGGGAATAGAAGAATTAACTACATAGAAAAAGATTCGTTGCTATATCGATATTTTGTAGAACCTGATAACGTCCCGGTCAATACCCTGTGTGTACCCAGGATGTATGTATGTCAAGTTCTGTAGATGGCTCACGAGGGGGTAATGGGTTGGCATTTCAGCTATAATAAGACGGCCCAGCGCGTTCTCAACTATTTCTTTTGCAAGTCCTGTGACATATGTCAAAAGGTCACTGCCAAAGGTCGTGTTGCCCCTGCCCCCCTTCAGAAGACCCCAATCGTGTCTGAACCCTTCTTCAGAGTCGCGATCGATCTGATAAGCCCTCTTCTCCCCCTGTCTAGTGAGGGACATTCCTATATTTTGACCCTCGTTGATTGTGCCACTCGTTTCCCGGATGCAGTCCCCTTGAAGAACATTGATAGTATTTCGTGTGCAGAGGCGTTGATTTATATTTCTTCCCGAGTAGAAATCCCGAAGGAGATCCTATCCTATCGGACAGAGGCCGCCAATTGACTTCAGAATTGATGGAGTATGTAGGAAAGCTCCTGCTGGTCGAACCACTTTTCTCAACCCCTTATTACCCCGCCTCAAATGGGATGTGCGAGAAATTAAATGGGATTCTCAAATCAGTTCTCAAGAAATTGTGCCACGCCCAAACGCAAGAATGGCACCACTGCCTCCCCGTGGCTTTATATGCATGTCTAGAAATCCCCCACCGAACGCTCGGATTTGCTCTGTTCAAACTATTGGCGGACGGAATGTCCGCGGGCCGATGAGCATCCTAAAAGAATTATGGTCAAACCCCAAACTTGATGAGGAGATTAAGTCCTTCTACGCTTATGTGTTGGATTTGCGTAGTCGCCTAGAAAACTGTGCAGGCCTCGCCTTCAAGAATTTTGAGATGAATTTGGAAAAATACAGAACGTATTTTGACATCAAATCCAAAGCACGGAAATTTGAAGCAGGTGACGAAATAATACTTCTGTTGCCCTCTGAGTCTAGTAAGCTCATATCTCAGTGGAAAGGAGCTTTTTCAGTAGTAGTACCCCGAGGCCCGGAAGACTACTTAATTCAAACCCCTTCAGGTAATAAAGTTTACCACGTCAACCTGTTAAGAAGGTCCCACTGACGCGCGTGCGTCTTATAGGCAACTTACCCGTTCGAACAGCTTTGCCTCTTTCAAACGGTTTGCGTGGAAGCAGACGACGAATACCCTTTGCCGTCTCTCCCTCTTCTCCATTGGACTCTTCCCCCGAGTTCGATTTTAACCCCTGTCTCCGACCCATCAGGAAGGCTCACTTGGCGAGCCTACTAAGTGAATTCTCGGACGTAGACTCCGAAACCCCAGGTTGTTTAACCCAATTCACTCATGCGATTGTTTAAAATCGCAAGAACCAGTAAGAACTAAGCCTTACCCTATTCCGGTTCATTTACGCCCCGCGTTTAACGCCGAAGTAGAAAATTTGCTCAGGTTGGGGATCATCGAACCTTCCTCATCTTACTTTTGTTCCCTAATTGTGATGGTCAGAAAGGCCGATCAATCATTTAGGATGTGCGTCGATTTTCTAAAATTAAATTTGGTCACCCAGTTCGACGCCGGGCCCATATCTTTGATTGATCAAAACCTACATCTTTTCGAAGATGCAAAATTCATCTTCGAAATTGGTCTTTGTGAGGCCTACCATCAGATTCCGCTCTCCAAATATTCTAAGCGCTTTACAGCTTTTGCTACAGAGAAAGGCTTAATGCAGTTTACCCGTCTTCACTTTGGTTTGGTAACTGCGTGTGGAAACTACAATTGAATGATGAGGCGAATTGTAGACGGCCTAGTCAGTGTAACCTTTTTATTTGGGCAACGTGTACGTTGCCACCCTTATATGGGACCAGCACGTACAGTCCCTTCGCGCTTTGTTAATCCGTTTGCGCGCACACGGACTCACGATAGGCCCGTCGAAGTGTCATTTCGCATATGATACGATTAAATATCTTGGTTTTAAGATCGGAAAGAACCAGATTGTCCCCCCAAGAAGATAAAGTTAAAGCCATAGCTGAAATGCCGCTTCCCCGGACGAATAAGCAGCTGCGGTCATTTCTGGGTCTGCTTCATTTTACAGGCGCTTCGTTCCCAATTTCACCACTATAGCGTCACCCCTTAATGATATGTTAAAGAAAACGGGACCCGATCCTGTCAGTTGGACTCCCCTCGAGGTGCCTAGCTTTAATCAGCTGAAGGAGAAGCTGATCTCTGCTCCTATTTTGAGACTCCCGAATTCGAACAAAAAGTTGTGGATTCGTACTGATGCATCTCGTGATGGTATAGGTGGTGCCCTCATGCAGTATGAAAACGATGAAGGTGGATAGCCCGTTGCGTATGCGAGCAGGAAGCTGTCTGCCCGCGAGAAGGCTTACACCACCATTGAACTCGAGGCATTAGCTATAGTATAATCAATTGAACATTTTAGAATGTACTTAATAGGAACCGAATTCGTAATTGAGAGTGACCATAAGCTATTGTCGTACCTTCGTAATTTCAAGAGTCAAAATGGACGACAGATGCGATGGAGTCTGTTGCTCATGGAATATCAATTCCGTATTGTGTATATCAAGGGTACTCAAAATTGTTTAGCGGATAGTTTAAGCTGAAATCTTCTAGAAGACCCTATTGCCATAAGTTAAGGATACCATTAGCGTATCTCCTTGTAAGTATGTTTGCTGGTTTGTTTTTTATATAGGTTAATTGTTTGAAGTGTTGTATAATTATTCTCAGTTTGTAATGTGTCTTTAGTAATGGTTCTTTTTTTTCTTTAATTTAGTTACTCAACGTGTTGTATGGCTTATTTTTTTTTATTGTACCTGTGCGTATAGTCTGAAATAATTATTATTATTTGCTAACCCCGCTCATGTCCGAATTTTGTTTGTATCACGTTTCACTAATTCAATTTTTATAGCATCTCCCCCTTGAAGAAAAAATAGTTCGAGACATCTTTATTCGCACCCGACTTGTGAAAAAAAATGTCTTCCTGAAAAGGGAGGAGTGTGGAAGTAAAAAGAGAGGGAAAAGGACCCCTTCCCCCTGGCTTTCCCAGTTCGCCGTTGACCGCTCTAAATTTGTCTGCCCTATATACTGCGAAAATTAGAACAATGGAAAGACCATTAAGGGGCCATCGCGACTTCCCGCTATGAAACCTTATCACCACCCAAGGCAATGAAGGAAGTCTTTTGACGATGAATCTCTCTCCGCGTCTAGATAATTTCGGAGTATATATTCGAGACTTCGTAGTTAACAGGTAGATTGTGTCTGAAGCCACCGTCAAGTACGGTATCCGTTAACGTCTTCGTTGGCTGAGAGGGAATCGACTACATTCTCGTCCAGAGAAGAATTGAGTGATTGTCGAAGAGCCAAAGAAGAGCTAGTCGTGACTCAGTGTTGTTCGTGGAGATAGTTTTTAGGCGCTTCAACCCTTTTCACCACGTCTTCGGATTTTAAGGATCGGAAAAGCCATCCCCGAAGCATCCTCCGTTTGCCTCTTAAAGGATAAGAAACCTCATCTTCAACATCCCGAAGTTTAATTGAGCGTCTCGTGAGACGCCCACAAGTTCAAGGTCGAACTTGCCTGCCTGGTCCTACTCGCCGCACATCAAGGTAAAAGGGATTTAACCCCCGCTTCGTCACGCTTTTCCCACCTTTACCGCGTCGAACTTCAATGATCTCCTTTGCTCTAGAACTTGCATGATTGTAAGATCATTTCTTAATTAATTATCCCTTGGTTCAAACTTAATTGATACTGTTAATCATCTTAGCCTTGAACCGTCAATATTTAATTGCATTGCCATTTAACTTGCCCTACATATATGTGTATGTAATCTTTAGTACTATTAAAGTATATTTTTGTAGCCGTGTTTGAATATTCCTTGGCTTAGCAACTGTGTATTTAAAGCACTCTTAGAACCCTTCCAAGGTGAAGCCTTAATTTAGGTCGGCCAGTAGGACAGTGTACATATAACCGCGTACACCACCTGGTCATACCACGACATAGGCATTAGGATTGTTATTAAAAAACGCAAATTCTAAAATTGGGGATAAAAATCCCTTTTATAATATTTTATATAATATTAAATTTTATATTTTAGAATTTCCATTGGAAGCTGTAAACAGAGATACAGATAGAATGAAATCGGTGAGAAGATTGAGATGGGGGATGTGACAGTAAGAGGAAATCAACACATTGAATTGTACTGACGTCATGCTATGGTAAAGAAGGCAAAGTGTCATGCACATCCTCATCGCTGGTAGATAAAAAAGTAACAGATAAGAGGATATAAGGCTTTATCGCCTTTATAACAAGGAATAGTTAAAGGTAAGTTGTTATAAAAGGTTGAAGAACAGAAAATCATAGAGAAATTTCGTAATTTTGCAAATAGTTATCGGAAGAGTTACATAGTTACAGGTAGCCAGCAAGGCCTACTTAGTCCACTCAAAGGCCAGTCCTATTCTATACTAATATTCTAGTAGTCCTCTTTTGGACATTGTTGTTAGGATGCTTACTCACGCGACCATCAATCCACAACTGGGCTCCTCCGTATTTAAACAATTCATTATTCATACAATATCTGTCAATTTTGTTTTTTAAATTATTTACACTACTACCATTTACTACCTCCGCGGGAAGTGCGTTCCATTCATCGATGGTTTCAAGGGGAAGTTTTTTTAGCTATGTTCCTTTGAAGCCTCCTCCGTCCTTTCAGTTTAAAAGCGCTGTGACGTACTTAAATTTTTGTTCATAATTTACGTATTCAAATTTATTTAGAATTCTGAATACTTCGATATTCTCACCTCGCAATCGCCTAGTTTCGAGAGTCAGTAGTTGTAATATATTTAATCTTTCGATATACGACTTATTTCTAATCGAGGGAATTAGTTTAGTTGCACGTCGTTGAATTCTTTCCATTTTATTGATGTTTACATGTGTTTAAGGTGGTGACCACAATTGTATCGCGTATTCTAAGTGTAGCCATACGAAACTTTTAGATAGAGATATGATTATATGTTAGTGTTTGTAGTGAAAACTTCTCCCAATAAATCCAAGCATTCGGTTCGCCTTCTTACACGCTTCATCACACACACTGTTTGTTAACTTAAGATCCTTTTAAACCGGCACCCTAATTTTTTTTCTATGGGAACTAAACAAACAAAAACATGTTAGAAAATATTACGAACGAGAAAATGAGATAAGAATGATCAAGGAGACGATGTAATGAGGAAAGACTCAGCTGACCTACAATGAGGCGTTGTATGCTTGATCTCAGTATGGAAAAAAGCTGTAAAGAGCATTTCTATTTAAATAGGGTCGAAATGGAAGCTATTTGGAGCAAACAGGAACAAACAGCGCAGAAGAATAATCTGAAACTCCTAAAGCGTCAACCTTTCAGGAATAAAACCTGTAGGTTTTTGCTCGTTATCAGATCTGTTGAGTCCTGTGAAACTCATTCTTATCCACATAAGGTACAAATCTTTGCCCCTTCTCGTTATCCATACCCCCACCTCTTTCATTCGCATAAATGGTATAGGCGAGATCCGGGTAGGATGGAAACCTGGGACTCTATAGGGGGTCAAGAAAGTCAGCTCAGTCACAAAGAGGAGCCACAGTCTGGTTCCTGATGCACTCAGGCGCGCAGCGACAATCCGAGGAGCCAAAACTGGAATCGGGCAGTTGGCGATTTTATCGCTAAATCTAACCGTAGATCAGATGGTCTATTAAGCAATCAGAAGGGAGCGATGGTCTCAGCTTCTGTTCATATGATACCGAATTAGTCCATAAAGGCGTACTGTTCACGCTGATCAATGGAGAATCAAAGCAATACTAGAAGAAAGAAAATATTATTCGAAGCACAGTATCATAGTTTCGAGACTTCTTGCCTCATGTTTCAACTCTACAATGAGTTATAAAATTAACTGCGTTACTTGTTGGGAAAGAATTTCGGTTCTTAATAAAAACGATGCTTATGCAAGAGATATTTGATTCGCATAGCGCGCTGCAGCAACCATGCTATTTATTTATTTTCCTAATTCAAAATTAGAGATTTTTAAATTTTAGAGACTTTTACTTTTTCTAAAGCTCTCAACGCATTGGCAGGACAGGACGCTCGTAGGACATCGACCATGGGCAACGCATTAATAGGTTCTGCCCTCCAAATCTAAAAGAATATTTAGCCCTAAAACAAAGAAGTCCCCAAATTTAGCTTGATCCCAATTTTCTCAATCAGCTCAAGTTATCTGACCTTGTTCTCAAAACTATTTGATAGGCTTTTTTGGAAAGATGTGACTGAAGAGCGCATTCGAATTGTTTCCAGCTTGTAATTGTGCTCGTGTGTGTCATTTATTTCAACTTCTGTCGTGCTTTTCCCACTGTAACTTGTCTTTTTTTTCCATTTTGTTTTAACCAGCATAAAAGCAACCCAGGTAATTCTATAACTCACTGTACACCTCAACCATGAAACCAGAAGCCTTGAAACTATAATAGTGAGCGTCGAATAAAAAAAATTTCAGCCTCGGATTTTGTTGGGGGGGGGAGGTTCATTTCGAATATTTGGGTTTTCTCGTTTGTTGATTCTTGCCGGGTTTCGTTGCCATATGTGCGGGTTTTCTCGTGTGTGCAGTTGTGTGCAAGTGAGTGTACAATCTAAAAGTTCCCTCCGGGTTTCTTTTAGACGTTGTTTGCTTTTCACTCCAGGAATGATTCATTTGGTTAGCTCCACTTCGGGACTTCTTCCAAACACCATACTCCTCTTCCATAATGAGAATGGCTGGGAGTGGTAAAGTGGATGTATTGGTAGAGACTTTAATTTTAGTCAGCGATAGTAGAACAGTAGTAGTGGCGCGATAGAGACACGACCGCCTCACAGATGTGTGGCGGAGCGGCAAGCCACATCGGCCGTGGAGTTGGCCGGGAATGGGCCATATCGAACGAATTCCAGAGGATCCGGAGGGCCTCCAGAGCACCCCGCAGTCTCTGGTGGCGGAGGCCAGAGCATCAGCGAATCACAGGCGGTAAACACGACCCACGCCGGGGTCATAGGTTCATCCCCCCCGGGGTATGATGGGGTGGGAGGGGAGTGGGTTGCAGGAAAGAGGAGGGTTTGGGGGAGGGGTGGACAGACAGATCGAGAGAAAACGGGGGAGGGAAAGGTCAAAGGGTGAGGCAGGAGAGGACGCCGTCAGTTCTGGTTAGCGCCGATTCGGTTCTATGAATGGCTAGTCCAAAGTACGGAGGGAAAGGTGGTGGTAAGCAACGTAAAAAAGATGTAATTTTAAAGTAATTAGGAATCCTTAAACACCTGAGTTTCTTTAGTATTTAAAAAAAACAACCCTCAGGTAAGGAATTTCTTGGAAAAATTGTTGAAGAGGTGTGCATAAAAGTGGTGAAATTGAGATAAGTAAAAATATAAGTACATAGGTAGAATGGAATAACAGGAACTAGACAGGGTAGAGAGCGTTCAGCTCTCCTGGTAGCCGAAAACATATTGAGAATAAAGGCAGAAGGGTATAAGTATAACACTGGTATGTGTTAATTTTGCTGTCGCCAGTTTTGTGCGTGATTCTTGTGGTCTTTTCCTGTTGATTTCGAGCCTGCAATCCAGTTTTCTCAATCAGCTCAACTCATCCGTTCCTGGTCTCAAAAGTATGTACGGTTATTACGAATATCCGGCATCCCTAAACTTTATTCCAAAATTGTTTTACCTGTCTTATAAATATATATTTTTATTCATAATGAATAGAGCGTATAAAAATGATCAGAACCGATTTTGTTATATCAGCCGGACTGTTGCCATGCCAAATAACAAGCTAGAAAGCACAAAATTCATGAAGAACATGTATTGAGCATACTTTGGATTAAGTAAGGGGACCAGGACAAAGATTCCCTCTGCGGTAAAACCCATACCCAATGGTCCTAGAATTCCAATACCCAAGCCAGCTCAAATCCTGGACTTCGATGATTCTGGTGATGAATTAATGACCAATCCCAGTAACCAATCTTCGTCGTATAAACCTCCAAATTCTGCTTCAAATGACCCGAGGCTCAACCAGGCCAAATTTAACGATTTTACTCGGAGTTTGGGACTTTCCAAATTAGTTGTTGAGATCTTGCTTGGCCTCACGGCTTCGAGAGAACAACTTGCTGGTTCCGGAAACAACATTTCCCTGGTATAGAAAACGAGAGGAATATTTCCACAAGTATTTTTCAATGCACGGAAATACCTCTTCTTTAGTTTACTGCTGCACTGTTGAAGGGATAATCGAATCCTTCGACGTGTCATGTAACGTATCAGAATAGATGAAATTTATATGCTCGTTAAAACGAAGTTTGAAAGCCCTACTTCTCAACACTGGGAAAAATGTTGCATCAGCCCTTGTAACACATTCAGTACAACATACTGAGAGCTATGATAATATGAAAATTGTACTGGGTGCTCTCGTATGCGACCAACATAACTCGATGATTTCATAGGGAAAGACCAGGTAAACAAATGAAGAAATTATATTTTATTTTTTTATAATTCAGAGATATTTTTATTGTTATTGCTATTGACTATGTTGTTTCTGGGTATTTCGACATCTCGAGAGTAAATTTTCTCCTATCTGATGCTAAAATAAAGTCTGGAGGCTTTGTTGATCCTCGTATACGAACTTTGATGAAAAATACCCAGCTCGAAAACCCAATGACTCCAAATAAGAAGAATACCTGGCAGGAATTCGAAACAGTGGTCACTGTTTCTTTTACCAACCGGTTGTACAAGTCCAGAACACGCGTCCGCTGTCGAAAAGTTGATGGAAGCTTTCAAAATTCATGTGTCCCACATGTCCATAAAAATGCACTTTGGAGATTACACTCGGACTATTTTCCTTAAAGATGCGGGAATTATAATGAGAAAGAGGGTGAACCATTACACCAACATATCAAAATAATGGAAGAGAGGCACAGTGAAACTGGTGTATCAATATGCTGTCGGACTATTGCTGGTGTCTGAAGCGAGACGTACCACAACGAAAACGGCCGGAAAGCCAAAAAACTTCACCGATTCCGTAATTAACTTCTTTATATTCATTGTATCAATAAAATTATTAACGCGAAATTGTTTGCAGGTTTTCCTAATGTTCTTATAATATTACTCGTATCTAAAGAGTTTAAGCTAAAAAATCAATATATTTGGGGATAAAAATAGAACTTATAATAAAAGGGTAATGCAGAAAAAAACCTGACCTGATTGAGGAAAGTCAAGGTCATTTTCGAAGTCGGCAAAGGTCCAATTAATAACATCAGTTGAAGAACCTCTTTCAGCAGACGAACATAAAAATACTTAGATACGTAAGTATTTTAAAAATCATACTTGGATTAGTGGGCAAATTAGAGTGAACGATCAGTGATTATTATAATTATTTATTATTGATATTATCATTATTATTGGTTCATTATTATTATTAATAGTAGAAGAAATAGTAGTAGTAACAGTTTGGGGAGAATCTTTCAATATTGCTGTAATTACATTGAGATTTAATGTCGGATCAAATGAAAATAAGCAAATAATAAAATCCTACAAAATTTTAAATCCATTAAAAAACAAAGTTTGCTGACCAAAGTCGCGTGCTCTCACTTATTCTGATTTATGACCTTACGACATCCAAACTTTTAATGATTTCTAGACTAACCTTAAGAGGACCTTGGCAATTATATCATTCGAAAGAGAATGTAAAAGAACATAAGGGTTTCAAATTTCGTTAGAATCAGACGAATAGTTATGATGTTATTGCCAAATAATTCCGCGGCTAACCTTGGGAGGACATTGGCAATTATATCATTCGAAAGAGAATGTAAAACGACAGAAGGGTTTAAAGTTTCGTTAGAATCAGACAAATAGTTATGAGGTTATTACCAAAACAATAAAAGCACAAAGGAGACCGACGGATATAGAGTCGCACGCGACTAAAAACGCAAAAGTTTCGGATCGATCGAAACCCCAATTGTCAGATCCAGAAAAAACAATAGATAAATGTCGGATTCATCAACCCAAACCGAAAATATTTTAGATCCATCAAAACAAATATTTGCCCAATCTCGGACCCAACGAGACAAAGACACGATGACAGATCTATCATAAAGAATTAGAAGCAAACAAAAGTTTTGTACCCAATATAAACATAAACAAATATAAGATCCGCCAAAGCGACCGCACTTAATGCATGATCCATATAAATCCTTCACAATTACTAATCTATCAAAGCAAATGCACATGGTCTGATCCATCAAAGTCAAGCGAGCTCGATGACGGATACTGCAAAACAAACTTGTGAATTTAGCAACAAATGGTTGCATATGTCGGATCAATCAAGCATAAGCCACTTAGGCCAGATCCGTTAAAACACATAAAACCCGGATCTATAAACAGGAGCGTAGAGGTTAGATCCATCAACACAAAACCGCATAATATCGACTCCATCAAAAATAATCACACCGTGTCGGATCCGTGAAAACAGAGGTTTCAATAACGCAGCCGCACGTGTCAGATCCATGAAAAACATTGACGGATCTATCAAATATAATACACAAATCCCGATTTCGTGGAAACAAATCCACCAATTTTAGATCCTCTCGGCTAAACACCCAACAATATAATCGATCAGAACAAATTCAGACATGTCGGATCTGTGTAAATTAATGCACAACAAACCTGGACAATGAAAGCGTCGCTAACACACATACGCAAATGAAGGTAACCAAATAACTAGTGGATCTGAAGCTAGATCCTTCAAAACAAATGTGTCAAGTGACTTTCCCGGATCCATCGATCCATTGCTACTAAATTTGTCCCCATTTCCCCTTCTGCTCTCACTCATTGTCTGAACTGTGGCAATCTTGTAGTAATACACGCCACTTCCTCCTTCCCCTCGGTCCTTGGCAGTACTCCTCTCTAACTTATAGCTCAATTTTCCCCAGCACAAACCTCACCCAGCACAATTTGTACTGGGCGTCCGCAAAAAGGCGGCCAAATCACCTATTAACCGCGCCCTTGAGAGCTGGATGTCGCTGCCTTTCTCAAGGTCTCTCAAGTGGAAAGAAGAGGATCCCTCATACACAGACTATATTCTCATGGCGACATAGCTCACCTCTTGTAACATATATAAGCCTTTGAAACGTATCTAACTCCTTGAAACATATCAAAGCCCTTACAACATACTTAAGACATTGCAATATACATAATCCTTTGCAACGTATATAAGTCTTTGTAACTTATCTAAGCCATTGCAACATATCGAAGCACTTACAACATATATAGGCCTTTTTAAAATACGTAGCCCTTGCAATATACATAGGTCTTGGCAACGTATACATGCCCTTGTAACTTATATAAGCCCTTGCAACATATCGTAGCAACATATATAGGCCTTTGTAACATTCCTAAGTCTTTGCAATATACATGGACCTTTGCAACCTATATAAGCCCTTGCAACATATCTAATCCATTGCACCATATCCAAGCCCTTACAACAAATATAGGACCTTCTAACATACTTAAATCCTTACGACATATATAAGCCTTTGCAACGTATATAGGGTCAGGAAACTTATGTAGGCAATTGCAACATATTGTATCCCTTGCAATCACATTTAATTATACCTCAAAATAATCCCAGTCTAAATGCATACAATGTGGATATGTGGCTATATAACTTCCATACATTTTCACTCCCTCTATCTACTCCACTTTCTTTACGAATTTATTGTTACAACTTATCTGACTAGAATTTAAAGATAATAATAATCAGGTATTTAATATTTATTACGTTTCAAGGAATACTAATTTGCAGGTGATCGAATGCACTGATAATCGTTCTCTATTTATTCCTCTTCCCCCTTATAAAAATGATTCGAATGTCTTAAACCATGCAATGTTGCATTTTTCTTCAAGTATTTGCAAACAAAATAGAAAATATCGTAGTTTTTAGAAGAAATAAATAAAAAAATTCTTAGAATTGTTTAAATGGATCCAAATTTGCTGCAAGTTGTAAAACATTGCCGAAGTGTTCTGAATATTCCTAAATGTCAACGTTAGTTCTTATAATTCCGTTCAGGTGGTTTTGGTCTCAAAATTTCGAGGTCACCATCCTGCAATTGGTTTCAAGGTTGTTGTGGGGTCTGATCTTTAATAGGAAACATCTTAGTAGAAGAAAGACCACAAAAATCCTATTTGGGCGCCAAATCAACTAAAGGGCGACGTTTAGAATGTGTGATAGAGCTTCATTTTTAGTGATTCGATTTGTTCTTGTGACAATCTGGGCAAAATTGTCCGGGGAGAGAAAGAGTGGATTGGTTACTGCAGTATTAGGCTCCAAATAGAATGGTTCGATCGCAAACGAACCCTCTATTCCTGCCCCTCGGCGCGGTCCCCAACAGCAGAAGGCGATGCTTTGCATTTGATAGGATGGAAAAGAGTTCCTCAATAAAGAAAAGTTGTTCTTCCAGACCTTTGTACGTATTCAACAATGTTTAAATGAAGCTTTTTAACATAAAAGTCCTTCTACGGGCAACCGAAAGTAGAGTCCTCTACTTCAATGGCAATACTCTTCCATACGTAGTACATTTAACCCAAGAAAAAATGATTGCGTTAAGTTGTGAAATTCTTGCTCACCCTCCATATTGAGCGGGCCTTCCACACCATCTGAGTGACAAGTCATTAATTGCATCACGTTAATGGCCAAGTTTACCCTGGATTGAAGATGGTGGAAAAAAGATATCAAATCACATTGTTAATAATGAACGAAAATACTTTGCTGAATAAATGGGGTAGGTGGGTATATTAAAAACTATTCTACCCTCTAAAAAATATATTAATTTCTTGAGAAGCGAATACTTTAAGAATATATTTTGGCCCATTCTTAATTTATGTTATTAAAATCTCCCGAGTACTTTTTCATTCGGAGTGCTCTTATTTCGGTCTATCTCAATATTGTTATTTTCTCTTTATCAAAGTTTTTGCCCATCGTAATCAATAAGTTCTATCGAGAAGTCTTTGAATTTCTGGAAACTTTTCTCTGTTTAGCGATTCGTTTCATTCTACTAGTTGTTAGGTGTTGTTTTATTTGCTTTAGTGACATTATAGTTCAATAATTTTTACTCCAATTGAAATATTGGTCCCTATCGTCAATGGTCTGCTGTTAATAATATCCTCGAGGGCTTATTAGCAAGGGATGATATGTTTTTATGCGAGGGAAGAATAAACTCAACAACTTATAACCCCATGTTGGCCCAAGTTTTAAAGCCAGCTATCCAGAAACTGCATCTCATCACGAAGAAAGGAATTCATATTACAAGAGGACAATGCCCGAGGGTATACATCCAACCATACAAAGACTTAAATCCAATGGACCACCTGTGGGGAACCTTGGAAAAGCAATAAGAACCACCACAATTACAAATTAAACAGAACTGTATAAAAAAATACAAACTGAGTGGGGAAAGAGCGTCACAAATTTGTAAAAATTTGATGAAATTCATGCCAATAAGAATTATGGCTGCAATAAAAGCAAAAAGAGTGCAACTAAATATTAAATAATTGTAAATAAATATAAATATATATCATCATATTTCAAGCAGTTGTCACCCACAGTTGAGAGAAACCTTTTCTCATCTTTCTTAATTTTTGTCGGTCTTGTGCAATTTGTTCCCAATTTTAGCATATTTTTTAAAGATCCTTTATCCATTTGATTTACTTCTTCTTCTTTTACCAAGTGGATCCCTATCGGAATTTTTTCTGGTTCCTCTATCGTCTTGGAATCTTTCCACATGGCCTGTCCAGCTCCAATTCAGGTTCCTTATAGCTTCCACAATATCCTAAAGTTTGGTTTGTCCACATATCTAAATGGAGGATTTTCTGTCACGCCAAGTTATCCCCATCATTATGCGTTCATGAGTTCTTTGTGTTGTTCTAAGTTTTAATGTAACTGTTTTGGTCAAGTTCCAAGTTTCTCCTCCATAGATCATAGTTGAGATTATGCATTGATTATATACTTCTCTTTTAAGGAACATTTGCATTTTGCTCTTGAAGATGATGCTCGCCTTTCCAAATGGCTTCCAACACAGGACGATTCTGCGTGTTAGAATTCTTTAATTTTATCGGGTCGCTTCTAATCTGCTGGGTCATATTTGCTCGTTGTCAATTGCTATGTCTATCATGACCGAGCTCTGGTTGGTTTGACCTGACTTTTGTTTCTCAAAGATTTATTTTAGGGCGACTCTTTTGCTTCAAGGTTGTTTCTGAGCAAGTGTTTGAATCTCTCTATCCCAAATATATATATATATATATATATATATATATATATATATATATATATATATATATATATATATATATATATATATAAGTAATAGAAATAAGTGGAGAGTTATGATATATGATAGTGAAAACACTGTATATGAGCCAAAAGTTTAATTTACGAGACTAGTTTTGGTATGTAGTTTTTCATACCCTCTTCAGTCGTATACTGAGAAAGAATGCAATTGTTACAAAAGTCGATAAATAGTGTACAGATCAGAAACAAGAAAAATAAAAAAAACACAAAGAAACACAAAACGGGGGAAAAGGGTCATTAATCAGGGGGTGCGAGTCTTAAATCGTTGACTAAGCTGTTTGCGATGAGGTTACGGGAATGGAGGTTGCATTTCAATTGCCCATCTGACAAATTAAAATTGGGAATATTTCCTATTAATATAGAGCCTACTATTTTTCTTTTACGGAAATCTTTAGAGTTATATATGATGTGTGCCTTTGAATAGTCAATTTAGCACAAATCATATATAATTGTAAAGATTTCCGTAAAAGAAAAATAGTAGGCTCTATATTAATAGGAAATATTCCCAATTTTAATTTGTCAGATGGGCAATTGAAATGCAACCTCCATTCCCGTAACCTCATCGCAAACAGCTTAGTCAACGATTTAAGACTCGCACCCCCTGATTAATGACCCTTTTCCCCCGTTTTGTGTTTCTTTGTGTTTTTTTTATTTTTCTTGTTTCTGATCTGTACACTATTTATCGACTTTTGTAACAATTGCATTCTTTCTCAGTATACGACTGAAGAGGGTATGAAAAACTACATACCAAAACTAGTCTCGTAAATTAAACTTTTGGCTCATATACAGTGTTTTCACTATCATATATCATAACTCTCCACTTATTTCTATTACTTATATATATATATATATATATATATATATATATATATATATATATATATTCATCAATAACGCTTTCACTGCTGTGGACTTCAACACTGCATGTATACAGCATGGCCTCTTACCTAATTATATATATATATATATATATATATATATATATATATATATATATATATATATATATATATATATATATATATATATACATATATATGTTGGTGTGGGGGTGTATGGGTGTGGGTAAACGAATGTACTGGTGTTGTCCACATGAGGGCGGATATCTCGAAAGGGGCTAAGGAATGAGAGAGATTATGGGGGTGGGAAGTAAAATGGGCATGAATTTGATTAGCATTTATTTAACCTCGTCATGGAGCTGTTCTGTTTGAAGCCGGGGTCAATTCGACGGTATCACTGGCCGAGACCAGCGCCGTCTCTCTCTCTCTCTCTCCCACACACATATATACTCTCTTTCTCTCTAAAATACACAAACTACCTCTCTCTCATTCATTCTCCTACACACACAAACTACTGGTGTCACAAACACTCCTACATCGCTATTTATCACAGTGTATGTAGTGTGCCCCACCTGCCCCTAGACCAACCACTCCCTCGGACTGTCTCTTCCCATCCTTACACCCCAATGCAGTTCGCGATCGGCTTCCGGATGGGTGCAGTGTAATGGGTAAAGACTCTAAGTGCGCGCACTATAGGAGTCATCAGTCGTTGTATGTGTGGGGCCTTAAAGTGCCACCTAGTTGGCTCCACTCTAACCAATGGGAAGGGTGAATTGTGTGAATTTCTACACCTTTGTGTGGGTGCGTTTCTCTCTTAAACCTAACCACACGCACACCTGCCTACATATACATAAACTTTCAACGCCATTACCTTCTTGACTCCTTTAAAATTTCGCTCACCCCTATTTCGAATCCCACCCCCATCTCTCTCCCACACCTGACAGAACATACACCCCTTTTCACCCCCACCGTTAGACAGGTTGGGGTCACCTTTGGTGTTTAATAATCAGTTGATTTGAAGCTTCCCCCCCACCCCTATTCTCCTTCCCATCTGAATCTCTTTCGCACATACACTCGTCAGAGATACATAGACCCACACACGCACTTTTGTTCATCTTGAACAATCAAAATTACATACGATTTTTATTCATAGGTTTGTTTATGCAGTGTGTAGGTGTATGAGGGTGGGTGTGTTACATAATATTTTTCACTCTTTAAAATGGAATATCTGAGGGGGGGGGGGTGAATATGAGAGAATTGCCATGCCAACAATATTCCTTCCACAACCTATATCTAAAACACAGGTACTCTCAATCGGGCTGGTATAAGTATAAGTTATGAAAGTAACACTCTAATCCTCCACACACAAACATGCGGGTGAAACACAAACTGTAAGATTGCGTGCACACGTGTGCGAAAAAAGTTTCTGATGAAATCAGATACGTCTATTGCCTTTCTGTCACACATATGGACACGCATCGGCACGCACACATAGCGCAGGAAACGGAATAGAGGTCGGAGAATCCATAAAATGTGAGGTTGTAAGATCAGCACGAATTATGCAAAGGAGAGACACTGACCCTCTCTCACACAGCCACCACAGACGAAATGGGGGCGTGGCTTACAGAGGTGTGCGCACGAACGAACTGAGATCACTATGCGATGGGAGGAGTTCTTGAGCAGACGATTCCTCCTCGCTAATTTTGCATTATTATTATTATTGAAACTTACTATGAACTTAAGATTTATATGCGAAATATTTACGTGTCCATATATATATATATATATATATATATATATATATATATATATATATATATATATATATATATATTCGTATAGTTGGGCAGTAGATTTTCTTCGTAACATATTTTATTGAAGGCGACTGTTAAATTATTGTTAATTGTTTTCTTTTCGAGTCTCTCGATTTGTCTTATATTCCACTTTTAGTTTTGGTTTAATTCGTGGATTAGTTCCCCCAAATTCATTTGAAAGTCGTGATGCACGAGGGCAGAAAACTGGTTCACTAAGCAAAACAAAAATCTTTATTGGCCTGACGCTTTCGATATATACAAATATCATTTTCAAAGGATAAAGAGTTGTGACCAGGAAATAAGATTCAGAACTACAGAGCTTTATATATATATATATATATATATCCTGCATTTAGTGATGTCAACGTAGGGGGTGAATATGCTCTACAAACATTCAATTGTTGTCGCACGCCCATCTGCGACGCGCATGGGCGTGTAAAAGAGCATAATTGTGAGAAAGAGAGGAAATTGGTCAACCGATAGGTCGCATCTAAACTGAGCCTATTTAAGAGAGAGCGAGAGAGAGATAACAGTATTAAGCAGAGAGAGTTCGGAAAGGGTACGGGGAGCCAGTCAGCCAGTCAGCCAGCCAGCCAGGCACTTGTCAAGATAAGGAGATGGGAAGGGGGTGGGGGGAGGAGTCTTGCTCAAGAGGAGTTAGTCATGGTAAGGTGGAAGGAAGGGGAACAAACAAACTAACGCACTGGAATGCTCTTGGGGGGAAGGCGGAATTGGAGAGGGTGACTGTGAAATTGGGAAGAGACATTCCCCCATGAGAAAGGGGGATAACTGGAAGGGGAAGGAGTGAAAGAAGACACGCATAATAAAGTGATAGACAGTCAATCGATAGATACATTTACGCAAATAAAGTATAAAGAAAAATAACCTTCAGATTTTTTTTCAATTTGTTCGCCATTCAATTAATATACGCTCAAATCGAAGTACCAATATATACTTCCACCGACCCCGAAAATCCCCGCTTTAATTGGAAATTCCTACTCGCCTGTATATACGAGTACACACATACCGAGTCGGGAAGAAATTGTTGAAAAAAAACCCTCCTTTAAAGCGATATAAGACGTTTTAATCAGAAATTCCTTCGCATAGGTGCAAGCGTACGTACATTTTTGAGAAGGGCGTCTACACAGTGGTATAGTGTCATATAATCGGCCTGTATTTGAGCGCTGTCTCAACCCAGTCGCTGGAAACTGCTGTGAGCCGCTTCGGGATCTTATAAATCATAGAAAAACTCATCTTCCCTGACCACTATGGAATGGGATAAATAACCCCGTTATAGCGAACAGGTGGTGAGAGTCAGGGATGATAGGCCGGTATTACAGTCTCGAGAGTGCCTTCCTAATATCATTCTATGGCATACTCAGGGAGGGGATGGTAATGATATAAGGGTGCTTATAAACTAGGAAACAACTTGATGAGCGGGTGCATGTATGATAGGGGTGAACCACACCACTTTTAATATATAGGCAGAGAGAGAAGAAGGCTTCCTTCTAGTACGCCAATGGTAGACGAATTAATATCTCTCTCTCTCTCTCACGCACACACACACACATACATAGACGCAAGGTGCTAAAGGTTTTTAATAGGTCAACTACTGGGAAGGAGGGGGGGACTTAAAACGCCCTATGTAGCTTTGTTTCAATGGGCCTCTTTGTGTATCCATCCACTAACGTGCCCCCAACCCCACCTCCAGCCACATATCCAATGGACACCCACTTCACATCCCCCAGTACCCTCCCCCCTCCACCATACATTCACCGCACATCCAACACACATCCAAGGCAAAATATTTCAGCATTTGTTTCTTTCGTTTATTCCTCTCATTCTAAGGCCAATGGCCGCCGAATCCCCACTCCCCAATTCCATCATTTGGCTCCCTCATTCAGTGTGTGTGTGTGTGGGGGGAGGGGGGCGCAGGGATATTTGGCTGTTCCCCTCTGTGGAGTTGGGGGATTATGGAGATAAAAATAATCCAAGTATGAAGAAGTGTTTTGGGGACAATTGAAGCACTGGAACAAACATCATTATTATTATATTATTATTATTGCTTATAAAAAAGTGAAAATTAATGAGGGCATTTACTGCAATATACAGGGTAGAATTGGGATCGAAGTGGTA
The DNA here is from genome assembly GCA_963969495.1 of Ceratothoa steindachneri. NCBI lineage: Eukaryota > Metazoa > Arthropoda > Malacostraca > Isopoda > Cymothoidae > Ceratothoa > Ceratothoa steindachneri. Next base: position 126,908,238 of record OZ018330.1, on the reverse strand, counting down.
ATGTTCACGAGAATTGAAAATGAGTGAGGTAAATACCGACGTTCCCCACAGTGGGAATCATCAAAGCCTAGCAGGGTGTGGGCGAGTACTCCAGACTCGATCCCGAAATTACTCAAATGAACCACTAATTTGCCAATTACTATTAGCTACATCTGATACCAATGTGTATTTATTTATTTATTTATTCATGTTATGTATTTATTTTGTTTATTTGTGGGTTTATGGTTTGATCAATTTTCTGAGGGGATTCTAATAAGTTAGTTTATATTTACAATAAGGGACAATACTGAAGGATTCCTACACGTAGAGGTCAATATTGAAGGCTTAGCACACGAAAGGGTCAATATTAAAGGCTTCCTACACGAAATGGTCAATAGTAAAGGCTTCTTACATGAAAGGCTTAATATTAAGTGCTTCCTACACGAAAAGGTTAATATTAAAGGCTTCCTACACGAAAGAGTCAATATTAAAGGATTCCTACATGTAAGGGTTAATACTAAAGCCTTCCTACACGAAATGGTCAATATTAAAGGCTTCCTACACGAAAAGGTCAATATTAAAGGCTTCCTACATGAAAGGGTTAATACTAAAGGCTTCCTACACGAAATGGTCAATATTAAAGGCTTCCTACACCAAAGGGTCAATATTAAAGGTTTCCTACACGAAAGAGTTAATATTAAAGGCTTCTTACACGAAAGGGTCAATATTGAATGCTTCCTACACATAGAAGTCAATATTGAATAATTCCTATACGTATGGGGCAATACTGAATGCTTCCTACACGTAGAGGTCCATATTGAATAATTCCTATACGTATGGGGCAATACTGAATGCTTCCTACACGTAGAGGTCCATATTGAATAATTCCTATACGTATGGGGCAATACTGAATGCTTCCTACACGTAGAGGTCCATATTGAATGCTTCCTAAACTTAGGGCAAGGTATTAAATGCTTTTACTTGTATGGATTGATATAGAATGCTTCCTACACGTAAAGGTGAATATTGAATGCTTTCTACACGTAGTGGTCCATATGAAATGCTCACTACACGTAATTGTGACTAGTCAATAGTCTTACACGTAGGGCTAAATATTAAATGGTTACCATTCTTGCAATTCGATAACACTGGTCAACAAAAACATAAAAAGGTCTTTCTGGCAGTGGAAGTTAGAGGCGTCTCTAGACTAATTTTAGGGTGCTGAATTCCAATCTGATCTCAGATTTGATCTATCACATCACATTTTTGCGTTATCGGTATACCCTATTTTGATGGATTTTACCATTAATATTAAATTTTCATTACCTATAATTTCATATTGTTACTGCATTGCTGAATTGTTATGCCTTTTTTTATTATTATTTATATTTATTAAGTATTATATATATTACTTTTATTACTATTTTCTGAGATATTTTTCTGGTGACATCTGGCATCTCCGTCATTTATTTACAGCATGCAAATACAATTTCAGGCAGTTAAAGATTGGCGTGTATTGTGGGAGGGTAGGGAGTGCTTTTTTTGCGGATAGCCATTGATTGCAATTGTTTTATTGTTAGAGTGACGGCAGCTATGGCTACATCATCCCAGAGAGGAAATATGCCGTAATGAACCAAATATATTTTGCTACATCTGTGGCGACTTCACTAGGAAGACTCAAAGGTGCAGCATAAGTAACTTTGTCAGGAAAGCATATCTTGCCTAGCTCAAAGTACCACTTGGAGATCAGGACAAAGGCTGGACTCCTCGCAAAGTATGCAAAAGCTGCGTTGAAACCTTGCGATCATGGTCTCAAGGAAAGAATGCCAAGCTCAACTTTGGTGTGCCAATGGTTTGGAGAGAACCAACGAACCATTTTGATAACTGCTACTTTTGCCTTGTCAATGTAAAAGGTTTCAATGGGAAAAACAAACATCATTTGCAATACTCAAATATCCTTTCTGTCATTCGACCAGTTGTGCACTGTGATGAAATAGCTGTACCAGAATTTACTGAATAACCAGATATTGCAGACGAAGCCATCAGTACATCAACTGGTACTACAGATGATGAAGACAACCAGATTGATATTTTTGAGGCAACTGATACAGATTGTGATAAACTTTCCCTGTTTAGTCAACCTGAATTAAATGATCTAATCATAGATTTGTATTTGCTAAAGATGTCTGCTAAATCTTTGGCTCCCAGGTTGCAAGAGAACAAACCTGCTGAAACGTGGCACCAGTGTCTCATTTTATCGTAACAGAGAAGCAGAGCTGCGTAAGTACTTCCATTCTGATGGTCAACTTGTTTATTGTAGTGATGTTGAAGGACTTCTGCTCACTATGGGACTGCCTGTATACGATTCAAGGGAGTGGAGACTTTTTATTGACAGTTCTAAAAGGAGTTTGAAATGTGTTTTACTTCACAACGGAAACGTGTATGGTTCAATCCCAATATGGCACTTGGTAAAGATCAAAGAAGAATATGACAGCATCAAAGTTGTTCCGGATAGGTTGCAATATCATTTACATGGATGGGTAATATGTGTTGATTTGAAAACGGTGAACTTTTTGCTGGGCCAGCAAGCAGGTTACACGAGATACCCTTGTTTACTGTGCTATTGGGACAGTAGGGCTATAGCAGACTACTGGCTGATAAAAAAGAATGGCTACCAAGAACCTGTTTGACGCCTGGTGACAATAACATCATTAATGATCCCCTGGTTGATGGGAGGAAAAATCGTCTTTCCCCCACTGCACATAAAACTTTCTTCCGCCACATATGTTTAACCTTTCCAAGCCTGAGTGACGAGAAGAAGAAAGCAAGAATATTTGATATTACCTCAGATAAGAACACTCCTCAGAGATGCCCAATTTGTTACAACAATGAATGCGGCAGAGGCTAGAGTTTGGAACGCTTTCTCTAATGTGGTGAAGTTCCTCGGGAACAAGAAAGCGGCAAACCACAAAGAGAATGTGGAGGAGCTGCTCTTGAGTTTTCAATTTCTTGTATGTAAAATGAATATCAAGTTGCACTATTTACATAGTCACTTAGGCAAATTTCCAAAGAACCTGGGTGGTGTTAGTGACGAGCAAGGTGAACGCTTTCATCAAGATATTAAAGTAATGGAAGAACGCTATAAAGGCGGATGGGACTCCAATATGATAGCAGATTACTACTGGAGCTTGATGGGAGATGTTTCAAATGCTGTGCATCACAGAATGTCAAAGAAGAGGAAGTTTGTGCAGCTGTAGCTCGACGACAGGTAATAAACTTTTTGACTCTCTCTAGGCTTATGTCTATTTCTGATATTGTTGCATCTCGAAAATCTGATGTGATAGGCAAAAACTGATGGTATATTTGAAATCAGCACTTAAAATTAACTATAAATACACTGGGAAACCTTAGTGCAGAAAAATTGTGTTGACCAATGTAATGAATGCTTCCTACACGTACTGAGTCAATATTGAATTCCTCATACATATTGAAATCAATATTTAAAGCTTCTTACACGTAAATGTCAATATTGAATGTCTCCTAAACATGAAGGTCAATATTGAATAATTGCTAAACATAATCGTCAATATTGAATGCTTCCTAAACGTGGAAGTCAATACTGAATGCGTACATGACGTAATAGTCAATAGTAAATGCTTTATACATGTAGGGATCAGTATTGAATGCTTTGTTCAACTAAAGATCAATATTGAAAGATCCCTACACGTAATCGTAAATATTGCATGCTTCATAAACGTAAGGATCAATAATAAATGCTACCTACACCTAAGAGGCAACATCGAATGCTTTCTACACATATAAGTGAATATTAAATGCTTCGTACACATAGGTGTCAATATTGAATGCCTGCTACACGTTGAGATCAATATTGAATAGTTCCTACACGTAGGGGTAAATTTTGAATGGCCCTTAAACGAAAAGATCAACATTGAATGCTTAGTAAACAGAAAGGGCAATATTGACTGCTTCGTACACGCAGGGAATAATATTAAATGTTACCTACAGGTATGGGTAGATATTGAATGATCACTACACTTAAGGGGCAATATTGAAAGCTTCCTACACGTAAGAGTCAATCATGAATGATTTCAACACGTAAGGGTCAATATTAAATGCTTTCAACTTACGGCTCAATATTGAGTGCTTCTTACACGTCGGATCAATATTCAATGCTTACTACATGTTGAATTAAACATTGAAGGCTTCCTACAAGTACGGGTCAATATTCAATAATTCCTACGCATTGGGTTCAATATTTGATGTTTTCTACAAGTAAGGGGTAATAATGATTGCTTCCTAAACAGAGTGGTCCATATGGAATGTTTCTTACACGTAATCGTTAATATTGAGTGCTTCCTACATGTAGAGGTCCATAGTGAATGCTACTTAGACGTAAGGGTCAAAATTGAATGATTCTTACACGCAATGGTCAATATTGAAAGCTTTCTACAAGTAGGAATAAATGTTGAATGCTTTGACTAATAAAGAGTCAAACTACAATATTGAATTATTCCTCACCAAGGATTCAATATTTACTGCATCCTACTCTATGATGTCTATATTAAATGCTTCCTAAACTTAGGGGCTCAATATTGAATGCTTACTACAAGTAGTGGTCCATATTGAATGCTTTCTACAAGTAAGGTCATTATTGAAAGCTTCCTACACGTAAGGGGCAATATTGAATGCTTCCTGCACGTAGGGATAATATTAAATGTCTCCTACACGTACGGGTCAATATTCAATTAATCTTACGCGTAGGTAACAGTATTGAATGTTTCCTACAGGTAATGATCAATATTAAATGGTTCATACACTTATAGGTAATATTGAATGCTCCTTATACTTACTGTTCAATTTTCAATCAGTGTTACACGTAGAATCAATATTCAATCCTTCCTACACTTAAGTGTTAATATATAATACTTCCTACGCATAGTGGTCAATATTGAATGTTTCCTACACGAAGAGGTCAATATTGAATGCTTCATAAACGAAATGCTCAATATTGAATGTTTTCTACACCTAAGGGCCAATATTGAATACTTCCTGCACGTAGGGGGCTATATTGTATTCTTTCTACACGTAAGGATATAACATCAGAATATGTGGTTGAAGCATTTTTCACCAACTACATATCACGTTTTGGTGCTCCTGTTAACGTTATCTTAGATAATGGATTGTAATTTCATTCTGGACTGTTTCAGGAGTTATTGAAACTTATTGCCACATAACACATTTTCATCTCTCCTGGAAATGCGAACGAAAATGTCGTTCTCAAAAGACAACGCAGAACAATGCGAGCGTGACTCCTGGCAAAAAGACCTGCTGGAAAATGCTTACACGATCTTTCCTTCACTCTACTTACCATACGAACGCATTAAGCCCCCCAAACAGGATTTTCCCCCGCTCAAGTGTTTTATGGCGCCCTATTAAGCATTCCAGATGAACTCTTTGTGACCAGGGATAGCGACCGTTTACAACATAGGTTTATAAAACGACATCATGAAGCGATGCATTCTCTTGCTCTCATTCTTCCTCGCTCTTTGGCTCCACAAGAAACTTTCATTACAAAAATCTGATCACACGTTTTCGCGAAAGGCACTCATATATGACCTACATTCTCCACCCGATATAAAAGAGGATGCAAAGTCCTACAGGATCGTAAACACGCCTACACCCTTCAGGAGAGTAACGGAAATATTCGAGCTCGCGTACGAAACATAAAGCAAACATTTAAAACAAGTCATCAAATCCAGATATCACTAACATACAATCCAACATGCAAATTCCTCATATACAACTGACATTATTTTTCTTTTAATGTTGAGAGCGTATCCAGCGACCCCCTACTAGGGAAAAAGTTGCAGTACTTACATCACAGCCTACTACTAGGCTAGATTTAAAAAAACAAATAAAAAAATGTAAATAACAAAGATAGAAAGGAACAAAGGCTAAGACACAGTCTAAAAAAAGAACAACAACAACTAAAAAAAAACCAAGATACTGCAACAAGAAGGAAGGAAGCTTCGGCATCGGGGGTAGACTGCCACCCCCCACTGGCGCAGGAACATGCGACTTACAACAAAGAGACAAATAAAATGGAAGAGGCTAGCTTCCTCCAAAAAGTCTTGTGTACACGAACCAGGGCCGATTACAAGGGACAAGTGGTAGCGACCCTGCTCGTCCCGGTACCGGTAAAGGTAGCGTGCACGAAGATCCCTCAGACTGGGACATTGAACAAGAATCTGCTGAACAGTCTGGGAAACAAAACACTTGTCATAATTAGTCGCAAGCGATTGTTCAATCAAATGGCGGTGTGTCCTGCAAGTATGTTCAATTCGGAGACGAATGAAAGCAGCCTGAAGCCGTCACGGCATCGGGAGGGTGGTACATGGGAACACTCGCGGTGCAATGGCGGGCAACTTTAAGTACTCATCGACCGCCTCCTCCGCATCTGTACCAAAGGGTCCATATGGCTGCCAGTATTCCTGCCATATAATCGGTGTGAGGAAGAGAGAAACGCTGGTCTGTTCGCTCAGTCCTCGCGGACTTCTTGGCGACTTCAATGACACGCTCATTCCCCGCAATTCCCACATGTCCAGGAAGCCAGCAGAAGATAATCTATATAGACATCCGCCCGGCTCGCCAAAACCGTAGCGTCACGGATATCGCGAACCAGGAGATGCTGAGATTCCAATGTCCCGAGAGCATTCAGATCGCTTTGTGAGTCGCTATAAATCACAATCTGGTCTCCAAACCGGGCACATCGCGTTATTTCCCATACCGAGTGGTGTATCTCAACCAGCTAGGCCGTGAAGACAGACGAATCGCCTGGAAGAGCCCTACTGACTTAAAACAGAGGGGATACTGCGTGGAAACCGACCACCACTTGAGACTTGGAGCCAACCGTATACACTGGCAAGGTTCCAGCGTGACACGAAGTGTGCTCCAAAAAGTCTTATGCAAAACTCCCGGCGTTGTAGAAGCTTTGGGGGCAGAGGAATGGCGACAAACAGTTAAAGGTGGTACCATGCAGGGTAGAACCAGAGGCGTTGTACTGAGCTCTTGAAGGAGTTTTCTAGCCCTAAATCCAAAGGGCTTAGAATAAGACTGACGTCTCGCGGCAGCATATTCACCGACTAGATCAGCTGATGATACAGTGCGAGTTGTTGGTGACTGAGAGAGGCGCCGGGCTTGCGCGTACATGCGAATAATGTACTGTGCACGGCGCAGAGAAAGGGGCATCTACCCAACATCGACAAATAGGTTCTCAATAGGGGACGTGGGGAAGGTATCAGTCGCCAGGCGAAGGCCTGTGGTGGATCGAATTCACCTTCCGCAATACACGCTCGGATGCAGATGCATAAAACTTGCATCCGTAGTCAAGCTTCAAACGAATAAAAGATCGATAAAAAAGGCAATAGCTCCTTCAGCGCCCCACGTGTTGAAAGACAGGGAACGAAAGATATCCATAGCACGGGTACAAGAGACCCAAAAGCTGTGAATATGAGCCTCCCAGGTTGATCGTTGGTCAAATACAAGGCCAAGGAAACGGTGCGAGTCCACCACTTCCAGGCAAACTCCATTTAAATCAAGTCTGGGTCAGTTTGGAGTGGTGAAAGGCGGTAGATGTGCACCACCTTAGTCTTTGCCAAGAAAAGCCGAAGCCTGTGGGCTTCGGCATGGCGAGAGACGCGGTTCAATGCCTGTTGAAGTCGTAGCAGAGCATCCGAAGTAGAGTGGATCTTGTGGAAGCCGCACCGTACGGAGGACAGGTGTTATCCGCTGTCCAGAAACTTGCACTCCAATGTCCATCAACTTTCACACGTAGGAGTTCGAAAGATTGGGCGAAAACCGGCCTGAGTAGAGTGGTCTCTTCCCGGTTTGTGACAAGCGAGCAAAGAAGAGATTCGCCAGAAGTCTGGTAGGATACCCTATACCCATATCCTTACAAAAATGCTATGCCTCGTTGACCCAGGTGTCGAAGCATGCCATACGGGACATCGACCGAAACAGGAACGGTGTCCACGCACGAAGTTAGAGCGGTACGCAAATCACTCAATGAAAACCTGTCGTTAAAGGGTTCTCCCCCACTGGAAGGAAAGTTGATTTGAGGCCTTCAGAAACACCAAGACGCGCATTGAATGGTGGCGGAGCAGCATTCCGACTAGAGATTGCTGAGAAAGAGGTCACAAGAAGGGATAAATACCTGCTCCCTTACCTCAACACAGACGCGGTGTATGAGATTGGGGTCCTATTATCCTGGAGAACGGGAGGAGGTTCCTGCGAAAATTTAGCCCGAATCCTTTTGACTTGCTTCCACACCTCTGATAGAGGGATCTTCCAGTTAAGTGAAGACACGTATGCCCGCGAAGAAGAGCGGCGGGCGTGCTTCGAAATATACTGAAACCTAGCCCTTGCCCTAGCCCGACCAAATTAACCGACAGGGAAATCGTTCGTGCGGCGCTTATAGCGCATGTAGGCATAACACTTCTACTTGAGGGCCGTCTAACACTCCGCTGACCACCATGGGATTGGACGGCGTGCAAAACGGCCAGACGTCCTAGGAATAGTAGTTAGGCCCACGACGATGAGGTAGACGGAGAAGAACTCAACAGCCTCATCAACCGACCTCAACTCCTCGACTGAGATAGATAAAATCAGTCATTTCCTGAAACGCGGACCACCGCGCCCGTGCCAAGCACCACCGGGGAGAGCTCTCGGGCGGCAGCAGCCCAGAAAATGATCTTTGAATGGGAAAATGATCACTACCACTAGGAGGTTATCGACTACTTTCCCCCCCCTTCCCTCCACTTAAAATTAGGCTCTGCATCCGGAGAGCACAAAGATATATCGAGGCCAGAAAATGAAGCGGTTCTCGGGCAGTGATGCGTAAACTCATCCACATTTAGGACACCTATCTCCAGCATGTCGATCAGGTCAGCTAAGACTTGACCCTGGGGATTAATCGAGTAGGGTCCCCAGAGGGGGTGTCTACCGTTCAGATCTCCGAGCAAGAGAAAGGGTATCGGCAACCGTGCCACAGCACGGCTGAATTCCCCGCGTCGAAGTCCGCTGACGGTGGAATATAAGCAGAAATAACAGTATACCTCCTATCCAGGTTCAGCTGCACAGCTACTGCCTGAAAGGGGGTATCTAAAGCATAGAGAAGAACGGAGACATCATGCCGGGTATAAATGGCGCATCACCCTGCCCGGTCACCATCCCGTGGTGGTGGGGTCGGAAGACCATAATCCCCTGGGAGGCTTGGCAGGGGACAAGCGCCCAGCATGGTCTCCTGCAAAAAGATAACTAATGGGGAACGGGAGAAGACGAGCCTCCTCCGCTCCTCCGCAGCTCTTCCCAGTTGGTCCGGAGTCCGCGGCAATTTCATTGAAAGAATATGCCTCTAAGCCAAGCTCGGAGGAGATGCGGGGGCCCTCTTCGAAAAGAAGGCCCTCGTGGGAATGTCCGTACGCTTCTCTGAGGCAGAACTCCGGCCGCTCTTTGCCAGACAATGCGCTGAAAGCTCTGTCGCATTCGAAGACTTATCGGGGGAGTTTGGGCTCGCCATGCGAGTCTTTTCCTCCCTCCGTCTCGAAACCTTAGGCAGGCGGAGCGGCTTCGAAGGCAGCGGCCCCTCTTTTGGAGGACTCACCGTCTTCCAGCCACCCAGCCTAGCACTGGGTGTGGGCGTAAGAGCCAAAGCTCCTTTGGTGTTGTCCTCCTTTCGGGAAACAGCTTCCGGAACTCCGGAAGACGGCCTCACGACCAACTTCAGAGATGTTGCCTCCTGTGAGTCTAACGACTTGTTAGAGGTGCACATATGCTTTGCCTTTCGGAAACCGGTCACCCTGGGGATGGGGGAAGCCCTGGTTTTAGCCGTGAATGTGTATGATAACTTTTTGTCTCAGAAGGGCTCCACAAGGGCGCGGAAACGAAATGATCGTAGGCCTTGAGAGGACAGGAGCAGAGGCTGACTTTCTGAACATTGAGGCATAAGACGTCCCTTACAACGCGCCAGGACCAAGTCCTTAGCCTCGCGAAATGAAAGACGATCCTTCGCATGAACGGCCATGATTTCCTTCTCAGGGAGCTACGCACCGCATTGCTTTGAAGAAGCGGTGTGCGGGTCTCTTTAATTGACATGACACACTTGGTCACACACGATTTGAACTTATTGTGTGTGACCTTAGAGCAACTTACATAAACTTTGGGTAACCGCGACTTTGCTCGTGTACAGGAGGAAGCAGTGTAAGAAGACAGGATGTCAGAAAGGAGAAGAGGCTAAGCTAGGGTCGGACGGGGCGCTGAAGCCCGTCAGCACGGCGGCCAGGAAAGCAAATCGCCGTGCCCCTTACGGGGTATACAACCCATAAAGACACTTCGATGGAACTTTAAGTAAACACAATAAAATATTGCATCTGAACAATAAAATTTAAATATACATCATAATTAGTTTGAGAATAGTGGAATACGATTTTAACTCATTTTTTTTACATTAAATTTCATTCTTTGTCACACAGAAAAAATATGTTGAGATGTTTAAGAAACCTGGACGTATTTTAAGGAATCAATTTACTTGTACTGAATGTATCACCATTATTATTGATCTAATTTGTATGTAATTAGTATTATTGTTCGATGCCCTCGCTAGCTATCATTTTTTTATATACTCTCGATGGTTAATATTCTGTTGATGCCATCAATTGTATTATATAGCTAACATTTAATTATTATTTTCACTACATTGATTTTTTTTCAATTATTTTATTTATCAACATAGCAACTTTGATGTACATTCAGGCTAGATCACAACTAAAAATAATAACGTATATTATTTATCATCATCTCTATATAGCCTATTAATTCTATGTTTCAATCACTATTGAGATTGGTTTTTAATGTGTATTAAATATCAAGGCAAATAATTGAGCAATTGGAAGTGACTCATGCTTTCATCCATTCCTCACATATAACGCTATAATTATAACTCTATGTACACCCTTCTTTACATACCTTTGTCCTCATCTGAAAGCGGGATTTTTGTACCAATTTTGTGTTCCCCTTGCCCAATATGATGACTGACACTCTCTAGCACTCAAGTTTCCAGCACTATTATTCCTAAGCAATCACCAGAACTTCTCACTTCAGGAGAAAACATCAAAGAGATATACCCATTGCAAAGTTTGCCTAATGCAAGACCATAAAACCCTTCTTTTGAGATTGCCCCAAAGGGGACACAGCAGGAAGTGCTTGTTCTAGCTTTAGACACGCACACAACGTCGAAAGTTGTATCGTTACGTCACTAAGCACCACCGTTCAGTTCATCGGAGATTTTAACTCCGCCTACTGGTTTAGACTTATAAAAAACAAAAGTTAGCTATTTAGATATCAAATGCTTTGGTAGTAATTCATTACCACCTGTTCGTGATTACAGTGTCCGCCTATCCTCGACCGATTTCTACAAAATTCACATTTAGGCTCCTGCAGAACATCTGTCACCATTCTGTATTGTGCCTTGATTGGAATCCAAGGTTAATAAACTTCAGGAATCACTAGGTCGACGCTGTAACTCATTTATAAAGTGGTCATAGGTTATTATTGTTATTAAAGTGTTTTTTAAAAAATTGAATCACATATTATGTTACAAGTTTCAGGAGCAGGGATATTGGTAAATAGTGATTCAACATCGAAACTAATCATGTGATAATGGTAAAATCTAGAGGAAGTAATTAAATCTACGAATTCAAAGGAATCGTGTTTAGTAAACTCATTTTTAGTAATAGGCTCTATAATGAGTATCAAAAATTTACAAAGATTATATAAGTAGGTGTACCAATTGCCCAAATTGTCGGATGAATTGGTAATCCGACCTTATGTGTTTGGGGGAGGCCATCGAGTCAAAAGTCTATGGTAATGTTATTCAAATAATCATCTAGACTTAAGCTTACAAATAAATCTGTTAATTTTATCCTCTCTCTTAATGACACTTTGAAATGGATCACTACCAACTTTAAGAAATTTAGAAGAATCATTCAATACAGAATTCAGTTAATCCACATAATGTCTTATTTAACAATACCGCACCTCTGCCTTCATGTGGTTTACATATAAGTAAATCTCCACGTTTTAAATTCTTTAAAATATTAATATCAGGAAAACTGAAGCCTAGATTAAAATTTTTAAACGGGTAAACTGATATAAGCCTGAGTGTGCTATAGACTTTATGTTATTAACAAAATAAGAAAAATCAGAGTGCCAAAGTGGCAAACTCATTATGTGTGAAACTATGACTTCAAATTTATGAAGATAATTAATACGGTTAATCTTAAAGCAAGGCAATTTACAATCCAATCCCAAAGTCAAAGTTTCTTTTTGATCATGTGTTAAAATGGAGTCGCTGAAATTGAAAAATACCTTATCTGGATCAATTGACATATCAGAAGAAAAACCTAAATCTCAAGTTTTTATATATATATATATATATATATATATATATATATATATATATATATATATATATATATATCTTTCTCTCTCTCTCTCTCTCTCTCTATATATATATATATATATATATATATATATATATATATGCACCAAAGATAAATTATCCTGCCCCTCGCTTTGGGAAAGTAGCCCTATTTCCACTATTTCCAAATTCTCTCACACCGTCATCAAATGCTGAATGGAATTTAAGCCCCGTATAGGAAATCGATCTGCTTATCAAAGTGTGAGGACTCTAAATTGTGCTTACCTTAACTCACCATGAGCCAGGAAACAGATAAAGGGTCGTCTTCTTTTTAATATCTGCATTCCAGGGCTTAGCGAAACAAATACACTTCCTTGATAAAGGCACTTTCCCCCTTTTTACTCAAAACCTCTATATGTAATCCTAAAGTCATACTCAAACTACTTTATCACAAGGACACACACATAAAGGTTTACATAGCACCACCCAGTGGCGAATGCACAGCATACACCAACTTTCCTTACACACAAATACGCAATCTCTTAACGAATAAGATAAAACCCAGCATTTGTCTTCAGAAGAGTCTGGGATGTAGCGTCAAGTACTTTTGGCAAAGTATAAGGAGTTGCTTAAATTGAGATCAAAGCGGTTGCCGCTGCCTCACTGTGATAGGTTCGATACCCACCTCTGCTCGGATTTTTCATTTATGAAAATTCATTTCTCCCTCCCCCAAAATTTCCTCGTATATTTATATGTTGATTCTGAAAGGTATACACATCCATTCTCTGTACGACAGAAAACTACGACTAGTGTGGTTAGCGTGCAACAAGCATCTACCACGTTCAAACTTATGCTGCCTCATAAAGGAAATGTGTGCCAAAGTTACACAGAAACAGAAGAGAAGAGATCTTACCAAAGATGACCTCGACAAAACCCCTACCTTTGCATATATATATATATATATATATATATATATATATATATATATATATATATATATATATATATATATATATATATATATATATATCCAGCAAAACCGCCCGGAACAGAAAAACAGGATAATTTTTCTTCGGAAAAAGTTATTTCCTAATTCGAAAAATTTAGTACAGTGGTGGGATTCGAACCAAGCACACTGAGGCAGCGAGCATCCGCTTTGATCTCAATTAAATCATCTCTTAGGCCACTCGGCTACGCTTCGCAAGATCGATCAGGACTATGAAGGAGAGAGAAATTAATTGGGAATTCAAAGGAAAAAGGAGAATTGAGGTAAACACGCGGCGAATATACAATGTATGAATGTTTCATGAGCGCGAAAGAATGATGAAATTAATATAGCATACCGCAAGCCGATACCAAAAGGTATCGAGTTGATAGTAGATGGGTACTGGTTCTCTCGGATGGGTACCATAAGGCTACCTGATACGTAGCGGTTGAGTACCAGGAAGGAACCATTGCTACAAGTATAAGTAACATACTGGTATCATTGGTATTTGATAAAAACTGATGGGTACTTGTCGGGTACTTGGTACAAGACTAGTATCGGATGAGTAACAGCTAAGGGCTGGTAGGAACCGTGCGTCTGAGTAGCGTTTGGTACGGGTTCCGTGTAAGATAAGATGGGTACCCTATAAGTACAGGGGTGGTACTAGGGAGTACCAGGAAGGTATTAGTCAAGTACTCCAACGTCAATTAACTCGCTGACCAGACAGGGTTCACCCAGACACATCGCACTTCATGGATCTGGAGGTTGGTCGAAGGTGGACTTGTGTAATTCATGTTGTGAATATGTAGCGAACTGTATCCGGCCTCTGGTTGTAAAGGGGACAGACGTATGTAACGGTAGAGCCGGCGCACAATTTGTTTGTGTTTAGTTTCGGGTGATGACCGCACTTGAGCTTTGTCAGGGCGACCCCAAAGTTACACGGGGAAGATTTTCATTTTCGTTCGATATCTGGCTGAATAATGGTGGTGAGGAGGTGACTTGAACCTAGAGATAGGATACTTTGCTATGTGTAGGGGGGAAGGGGGGATTTTCACTCTGGGCAATGGTGGTCTGATTTCGGTGGTTACGAGTCTTCGAAGAACCTCTGTATATTATTTACACGATGCCCATATGTGGGGCAGGAAGAATATCCATACCCTGCGGAGCGTATCGTAAAAGGAAGCTAAACCCAGAGATGTGAACGCTAACCTGTGTGATATGGAGGAAATGGAGTGAAATCATGAGTGGATCAGTGTGGTAAGGGTAAATAGGATGCGGCAGTGCTTTTGAGTGAAGAGTGGTATGGTGTAATTGCTGCGTATGAATGTGTGAGCTTGAGAAATATGTCGGTGAACTTGATGTTTGCAAAGTTGGAACTTTGCTGATTGTAGTATATGAACCGTGTAATGATAGAAGTAGAGCTGAAAAAGGTTCTGAAATGACTTGGGAGGAGTGGTGGATGGAATGGGTACCTGTGGAATGTTGTGGGAGATATGAATGGATGAATGGGTAACAGAATGAGAGAGGGGATAACAGGAGTTTGGGGTTTACTGGGAGAGGATGAAAATGGAGAGAGGGTTGTAGGGTTCTGTAATAAAAGAAAATTGTGTAGCAAACATTCATTCAGGACAAGAATGCGCATAAATGCACATGCTGCGCGGTGTATTTGATGTAGGAGGTGTAAGAAGTCAGAGCATGAGAGTATCTGATCACATGATTGTGTTATGTAAGGTTAGATAGGTTGGTGTATGGATGATAAGACATGATTGATTTGTGCCTAGTGTGAAAGAATATGCTGCGGGGTGTATTTGATGTAGGAGGTGTAAGAATTCTGAGCAGGAGAGTATCTGATCACATGATTGTGCTATGTAAGGTTAAACAGGTTGGTGTATGGACGAGAAGACATGAGAAAAGTGGAAAGGAGGAGAGAATCTGAAGTGAAGAATGATTCAATCAGAGAGAAAGTGGAGAGTATGTGAGAATGCTTGAGATTATAAGAGAGTAAAACGGGGATACGGTGGAGAGAGTACGAATGCGGAACAAATTAAAAGAAGTGCTAGTAAGTAATGCAAGGGTTTGTGTGGGGGTGTGCAGAAGTGGAAAGCGGAAGCAAAGTTCTAAATGAGAGAATGGAGATATAAAGTGAGTAGTGCAAAGTTAAAAGGAGGCGAACTTGCATATACTTAATTGTGTAGGCGAATATGTCAGGGAGATGTGGTTCAATGCATGCGGGGAGATGAAGAGGATGTGGAACAAGTGATTAAACAGAGTTGAAAAACAACAAATAAGGACTTAAGAAGGGAGATGAATGAGGAACACGAAATTAACAGGAACTTATTGTGTAAGGAATTGAGATGTGATGGGCGAGGAGGAAGGAGAAGATGAATGAGAGCCACAATAGGGACAAAAAGTTATTGTAGAAGGAATTGAGATGGGCGAGAAAGAAAGAGAAGATGAATGAGAATCCCGATAGGAACAGGAAGTTATTGTGGAAAGTGTACGTAGACGTTCCACAGTAGCGTTGCTTTGTGCATGGTAGCCAATGGTACGAAGGCGAAAAGAGCCAAGCACTGACATGAGTGTATCTCATTGGTGGGACTCAAATTGACTAACTACCACGATCAGTTATGATTATGAATGGGACAATGTGCGACTTAAAGGTGCGGTACAACGGTGAACCATAGGAAAAAAAAAAAAAATTGCCTTACGAGCGTCATTGTGAATGTGAAGGTGTGTCAGAAACTAAGGCTTATGACTCTATATATGATAAGCGCTTTAATGTAGAATGTTCACAATCGAGAAGTAAACCTGAGTAGAAGGCATGGGACTGAGGATAAAAATTATATATATATATATATATATATATATATATATATATATATATATATATATATATATATATACTGTAGATAGAGAGGTGGAATAAAAAGTGCAAAGAAAAAATAAAGAACGAAATTATTGTAAGGGAGTTGAGGGCAACTTCCTGCGTCGCCGGACCACTGTTGGCGAGCGGCCTATCGACTGAGCCACCTTGAGTCTCAAAAAGTATTTATTGGAAACAAGAAAGCTTAAAGACAGATTGCATAAGCTCCGCTCATAGGAGATTACACAAAACTCTGTCCATTCCATTTTCTGCACATAGGACAGATCATCTCTCTTCTCAGAATGATTCTTTACACTTCGTTTATAGAAATTACTTCTCAGTTGTAATCTCGATCAGGTTTTTTACGATTCATCCACTGAGGCTAGAACTTAAGATCCCCCGAGTCCATTCATTTTTTTACTTTATCACGTATCCCTCAGTGGAGTGATTTGATCATTGTTAAGTAGTTAAGGATTATTTGCATATTAAATAATGTTGTAAGATGCTTCTATTTAACCTAAGTTTCAAGAGTGAGAATTCGAGTCTGCTTGCCAAATGAGTTGGAGAAACAGCGTCATGAAATGAGACCTCATACTCATCTCTCTATAAAGTGGTGATCCCAGAATGATCTCATATTCCATCCTCCACGGAATCTTGCAACAACTAGAAACAACTCAACGAAACTCGTCATGGAAAACAACAGCTCTTTATTTACGGTAAACTCATCATGTGCAACTCATGGTTAGCGCAGATAGAGCTACTCTTTTCACTAGAAACTGTGACTAGTGAGAGTAATAAATTCATGTCGTTAGTAATAACAGGGAAGTCAACCTTTTTTAAAAGACCATGCAATCTTACCTACCAAACCTCCCCAAACTGCAATTTTGGAACAGTTTATTACTTCCACGGTGCCAAGGAGGGAGCTTCTAGCCCCATCTACTTAACTCTCGCATCTGCCTCTTGAGGATCCCCTAAGGAGATTAAGAAGCAGCACTTTTACCTATTAAAGAGAAGCTTACAAACATCCCACAAAGAGTAGCGTGGATTGAAAAGGCAAGGACCCAATCCATGGTGCGTTCCACCTCAGGTACTAGCAACTCTCCTGTGAGGTCACGCAACTTTGCCGACCTAAACGATAGTATCTGCTAGTATCAGCTGATATTTGGCAATGAGACACACCGATGTTCGCCCGGCTGCAACGAGAATGGAACTTCGGTATACTTTAGAAGGGGATAAAAATGAAGGACTTGCCATCCCTCTCCCTTTAAAAGATTCCTTTTCTCCCCAATATCGATTCTATCATCGTAACACGATTCTTAATTGACACCGGATCCTCCATATCGATCATACCTACAACATATAATGATCTAAAAGAGGAGAGCCACCTTCCACTGCGAACCACAACAGGATGCCCGACGAACGTTTAGTGAGCGAGCAGTTAATCTCTCATTAGGATTAAGAAGAGATTTCAAAGGGAACTTTTTAGTTTGTGATGTCAAGTTTGCGATCATAGAAACTGATCTCTTAACCCACTTTAATCTTTTGGTGGATTAAAAAAAATCATTTTTCGTGTACGGCATACCAAAATTAAAAATCCAGGCTATTAGTGAGAATACGAATTCCCTTTCTTTATACTTTTTAAATTTCAAGTGATTCCCCAGTGGTATTACTTCTTCAATCAATATAAAGAATTATATAAGCCCAACAGCAAATGTTATAATGAAAGTCCACCTAACACACATCTCTGTTATTATCATCATATAACGATCCAATGATCTCCAATTGCAATTAGGCCTCGGCGCTTATCTCTCAAACTATTAAGCGTAGTAGGGACATCATACAAACTCTATTGAGGAACAAGGTCTGCTGACCAAAATGTTACGTGCTCTCTCTCTTATTCTGATTTATGAACTTACGACCTTCAAAACTTTCAATAATTCCAGGACTAACCTTGGGAGGACATTGGTGATTCTATCATTCAAAAGAGAATTTAAAACAACATAATGGTTTCAAATTTCGTTAGAACCTAGCCTAAAATAGAATAGCCTGGCCGTGCCGGGCCTAACCTAGCATAGTATAGCTTACTTTATCCTACCTTAGTTTAGTATAGCCTAGCCTATCACCTCCTAGTATAGCCTAACCTAGCTTATTAGACCCTGGTCTAACCTAGCATATTATAGTATAGCCTGGCTTAGCCTAGTTTAGTATAGCCTTGCCTAGCATAGCATTGCCTAGTGTAGCCTAGCTTACTATAGCTTAGCCTAACCAGGTATGGCTTAGCATTGCATGTCAGAGCATAGCCTAGCGACGTCTAGAGTAGCCTAGTCTAGTATAGCCAAGTTAGAATAGGCTACTATAGCCTAGCCAATATATCCTTAGGACGATAGCCTAGCTTGCTTTTACCTATTCTAGCATAACCACACCTAACATAATAGAGCCAAAGATATCATATTATGGCCTGGCCTAGTATAGCATACCATACCCTAGACTAGAATAACCTTGTATAGCTTAGCTTATTATAGCCTTGGTTAGCTAGCCTATCGTATCCTAACATAGTATTACCTAGCATAGCAGAGCATAGCCCTCCCTAGCCTATTATACTTTAGCCTACACTAGCATAGCATAGTATAGTCCTGTCTAACCTAGCATAGCTTAGCATATCTTAGCCTAGCATAGTATAACCTAGCCTAGCATCAACTTTCCTAGACAAGTATAGCCTATACTCTCCCATTACATATACCCTAGGCAAACATTGCTTAGTATTATTTTCTAGCCTAACATACTATATGCTATCCTAGCATAGCATTTTATAGCCTAAATTAGCATAGTATATCTTACCCTTGTACATTATATCTTAGCAAAGTATAGCCTAGCCTATAATAGCCTAGCATAGTATAACCTATTCTAGGCTTGCCTAGCAGAGTATAGCATATTATAGCCTAGTTTAGTCTAGCAGAGTATCAACCGAGTAGCTATGATGTTATGGCCAAAACAAAATAATTCCCGGGCTAATTTTGGGAAGACTTTGAAAATTATATCATTCAAAATAGAATGTAAAACAACATAAGGGTTTCAAATTTCGTTAGAATCGGCCAAATAGTTATAATGTTATTGGCAAAGCAAAATAATTCCCGGGCTAATCTTGGGAGGACTTTGGCAATTATAACATTCGGAAGAGAGTGTAAAACAACATAAGTTTTTCGAATCTCGTTAGAATCGGCCGAATAGTTATCATGTTATTACAAAAGAAAAAACGGGGACCGACCGGGGGACATAGTGAGATGTAGAGTCGCTCGCGACTAGACTCGGACGCGACTAAAAATAAGATACGACTGATTAGTCAGTATATGTATTTGATGAAAAAATCGGACAACAGCTCTTGCGTTACCTGTGACTCTTGTGTTTAATTCAGTCAAAATAAAATCTAACTATTCGCTTCCATATTTAACAGAGATTTCTGTAAGTGTGATTTGCAAGATGCTTTCATTCAAGTCCTCATGTAGCCGTCATACATCGAGAAACTGCTATGATCTCCCTGCTGGGCTTATATGAATGGGATGTCATTTCTCAAGGTATTACAAGCATTTCAAGAGTACATCAATCATGTATAGAGTAACATATATTTCCTTTTTTCTTATATAGATGGCTTGTTATTGCATGCAAAATCCTAGCTATACATTATCACGGTTAGCAAATCAACGAAGCAAAGTATATTTTCTCAGTAGGATCCTTCAATTTCTTAGTGTATAAGGTCAATTCTCATAGCATATCCTCCGAAGAGGATAATATAACATTTAATAATGATTATCCTAGACCAAACAGCATGCATTGAGCTACAAAGATTTCTTGGATTAGTCAACTTCCATACGAGATTCCTAAAAAATCCCGCCACAACTCTCATTCCTCTGACAAAATTATTAAAACATTCAAACAAATGTCCCCCTCCATCTCTATTGCAATCGAACGATTAGAAAGAAATCTACACACACGTTGCCTTTTTATACACTCTTTCTTTCTTCAGAAGGCCGGGTGTTTTGAGGTTTACCTCACTCATATGCCTTCGCTAAGGCTTGCTTTTAGCATGGGAAAATTCTAGATTAAAGCGTTTATCATATCCAATGTCATAAACCTTAGTTTCTGACAAGTATTCACATTCAAGCTGAGACCTGGAATCGGATTTTTTCCATTATTTTCCTTCAGTTATCTGTTTATATACAAGGAAAATAGGTACACACAAGACATATTGCCTAAACTCCACCTACAGTAGTTTACACAAAACTCCACCCCATTTGCTGCTGCACATCGGATATATCACCTCTTTCTTTTCAGAATGATTCTTTAACCCTCGTTCACAGAAATCACTTCGCGATCTCAATCAATTTACTACGCTTCATCCACTGATGCCAGGATCTATAATCACATGAATCCATTCAATTGGTTACTTTATTATTTGGTTAACTTATATGATCAATGTTAAGTTGATAAATATTTTTTTCGTAAATATAGTGTTGTAGGTAGCTTTTATTTAACCAGCGTTTTAATAGTGGGAATTTGAGTTTGTCGGATTTGTGGCAAGAACTCTTATTGGGCAAATCGTGAAACTCAGCCAAATTCCAGAAGTGAGCGGAGTTAATCGTTAATCAGGTAATTCATTAAAATTTGTCTATGGGTTTTCAATTTTTATATTTTATAAGTTGGCCAGTTTTGAAGTGGTTTTAGAGCAACTAAAACGTTTTCTTTATTGTTTATAATAATAAAATGCTAAATAACTTTAAAGCTCTAAAGTTGTATTCACTTAGATTTTAACAGATTAACGGATTAACTCTGCCCATCTTTGCCTAAATGCGTATAGGAGTTTGGGAAACAGCGTATAATACTGAGAGCTCACACTCCCTATCTCTCTCTCTCTCTCTCTCTCTCTCTCCATATATATATATATATATATATATATATATATATATATATATATATATATATATATATATATATATATATATATATATATATATATATATATATATATATATATATATATAAGTCGGTGGAATGTCCCTATAGGCGTTTATGAGTTTCTGAGTACAGGAGGCAAAGTGCTGCGCGATGATCTTGCTGATGACGATAAAGTCTTGGTTTGTGTTCAGACACTCTCAGTTAGCAATGCACGCAGCTTTCATTGCCTTCCTCCTGCGTCTTTCACTAACTGTGGCGATTATTTGCGCAATTGGCCAGTTGATTGCGTTGCCTGCAGTGCGTTTATGTTTTTTTGAGGGCGTTGGAAAACTTTCCTGCGCTGATTTCATGTTTTTGTTCCCTCACTCTTGCCTCGACACCTTTTGTACGTTTTCCTGTAATATACAGGATGGAAATAATACGTGTAGACTACTTTTACAAATCTTTAGAAATATGTTTACTTACCATTAATTAATTACTTTCTTGCCGGTTCTTTCACGATTTACTGAATTGTGTGAATCAAATTGTAAATTCATAAAAAAACACCCCTTTACAAATATGGCTGGAAATTAGAAGCAATCGAGCACCTCTAGAGAAGCAGGAAGACAGGGGCGATATTTTCAAACTGTTAAATCCAATTGTGGGTAGATATGGGGGTCTTAAAGTTCTGAAATGGCTTAAAGAGACAGGCATTTGTCTTCTAAGAATGAGGACTACGCTGCCCTAATCGGTCATAACCCCATCGCTCAAGAAAAGGATGAACAAGATCAGGCAAAATCCAAAGAGGAGTGACAGACAATTTGCTTCATAGGCCAAAATGAGCCGTATGATGATCTGAAACTTCGTCCAGTCAAGATAGCCTAAGGGAATATCATTCCCAACTTTAGCCAAAGGAAGAGAGTCGAAAGAGCAAAGCTGCTCCTCCAACGGCTCCTTGATAGCCGCAGCCTCCAGTTCTTTGGACGGATGAGAAGTTGTTCACTGTCCAAGACACGCAATCCAAACACAAACTGATTGCGTTTGGGCACAAAATAAAAGTTTTCGGTTGAATAGCGGACATATTTCAGGAGACAGAAGGCAGTTTTGGTGGATGTTATAGGCGGGCGTAACATCAACGGGCCAAAAAAAGCACATCTCATCTTTATTGAAGGGGGTTATAGATTAATCAACATTTTTATTCGAAAAGGTGAAGGAGAAATTCCCCCTCTCGGTGAATGTGGCCATAGGTAATGTCGGTGTAATCCTTCAGCAAGAGGAAGCAATCTCACGCACAGCCACAAAAAAGTTTAAGACTGGTGACAGGCAAATTTAAGAGGTTTTATTTAAAGGAGGTTTGGCCTACCAGTTTGCAAAAGACTTTTGGAGTGTGATCGATGCTTGAGCAAAAGACTTGCACTAATTTTCATCAAAGTGTCGAAGTTCTTAATTGGAAACTGGAAAAATGCTGTTAAGAAATTTCATCTGAAATCGCCACCGCAACTTGCGCTCATACTTATCATGCATACTTAGGCTTAGTCGTGTTATTGACACAAAATGAGATACAATTGAATATTAATTATATCATCAAGTAACATATATTTTTATATTTATTTTATTCTAAGCATTATATGATATTGCATTCTGCTCTGAAAATAATTAAAGATATTCGTGTTTCCACCCTGTACCTTAAAGTATTCGACACATGGGATTTGGTTTACCAGGTAATCGTTGTTCTTATTTTCAGGTTTCATTTTGCGCCATAGATTCCCGATTTTGAAGCCAGCTTTCCAGCGCAATTCCAGTCGAGTCATGGGAGGGAGCTAGAATGGTAAGTTCAGTAATGGTAAGTTCCGTAATGGCACCATTATAAGAGGCTTCGTGTTGCCCGGTTGGGTCAATGACTCGTTCTCTGTTTATTATGGCCTTCTTCCTCGCCTTTTAGATGGGAGCCTTTTGATATTTAGTCTTTTTAAAGGTCTCTTTAATGTGTTCTCAGTCGAAAACTTCTTGGCTCGAAATGCGCCGTGTCGTCAGGAAGAATCCCACGATGGCGCCAATTTTGCGCGCCTCTCAAGTGCTGAAGAAAAGTCGATATTGACACCCTTATTAGTGGGCTTTCGATGAGCCGAGAATTTCACTCTATCGTTGGTGCTCTATTTATTTTCATCTTCAAAAGGGCAACGTCACGCCACCGACTTCTTCAAGAGTCAAATTGATTTAGGGTGTTGAGCCTCCCTAGAATCACTGTAGTCTGTACCAATTTAACATTTATCAGACGCCTCTCAACTCATTTATTAAAACTCAACTCTTCCACTCAAATCCCTTGATTCTTTATGACTACAACTCATTTATTAAAACTCTCCAGGCGGCTTCTCTTCGCAGTGTGAAACTGGAATATGCACGCTTAATGAAAACACATTAAACGGCTCGACTCATCCTTCATACAATACACTTTCTTCCATAGCAAAACAAGTTTACTCCAAAATGACACCTCGGCGTTTCCCTTCTGCCGACGTAAATCGATTGGATCTTTCGGTTCGTCGAACAACTTAACATTCAGAGGCCTTTTGTTCGCCTACAAATGTCAACCTCCAAGGAATTATTGGATCTTCCTCACTCACACATACACGTACACTAACATAATTACACCACTCTCGAGTGACATATATGATCTCCGTGGGTGGAAATGCTCCTAGGGGCCGAGGAAAGAAGTGAACAATGAGACCCACCGCGACAATTACAACCCTGATTTACTTCAATCAAACGATTGTGCATCTTCACTCTTCTGCTTCTACCATTTGTCCACACAATTAGGTCGGTTTTCATCAAAGCCACTAAAACTACCCTCCCTTTACTACACCCTTTAAGGCCACCCATAATTTACTCCACGCCAAAGACGCCTCAAAGTGTTGAGGTGCTATGTAATGTAGCATTTCGTCTTCACAAACCTCTCCATACACACATATGATATAGAATATTATCCACTTGCTCCTCAGTCAGCCATTTCACTTTCAGACACTCATTCACACAATCAGCCTACATAACCCTTCTCACACCCTCACATCCACTCTTGTATATTATCTTCAAAGTTTATTTCCAGCCATTCTTCTCTTATGCCCATAACATCTCACAACACTCTTAGTCACAACATCACTTACACAATTTATTCCACCATAAACATCGATTACCCAGTCGTTCCTTACTCTAACATCCTTTTTCACACTCAAACATCCACCTCAAGTCGTCCATTTGCACTGCTTCCACTCAGATCTTTCCTTCTCCCTTATCATTGCCTCACTACCATGCAGCAACGTTTACTTCAGCGTACTCATATTCAGTTTATTGGCACATTTCACGCTCGAATTCATAACATTCATTTCACTCTACTCTCTCTTCAGACTTTGCTGCCATTTAAAACCTTTTGGTCACAATCTGCTTCGTCTGTCCCACTATCACTCAAGATGCTTCCAAGGTACTTCTAAACTTCACCCTTGTTCAAAGCTTAAGACACTCTATTATCACGTTCCACTCCCACCCATAACCTAATACTTTTCTGAATTTACTTTTAGCAATCAACATTTCCAACTCTCTCACTCTCAGCAACCAACACCATATAGAACCCATCCCTTCCCATTCCCCATGAATCTCACATCCATTTCTCTCATTCTCATTCATACGTCCTAATATTCCATCCATAAAAATTGATATTAAACAGTTACGACGAGATCACGCCCCCTATCACTCTTTAACATGCTTATCTCTTTCACACTTTTTAAAAAATTACTGCTCTTCTGACAGTAGTGTTCAACCATAAAAATATTGCCACCCACCCTTCGCCCATACTCACACCTTCCTTGCAACATAAATACTCTTCACACCATCCAAAGGTTACCACTCAATCCATACGTTCTGACAAGATGCCATAATGCTTCCTGCCATATCAGCACAATCATAAGTTTTCTTCAGATCCATGAGCCCAACTTTACATTTAGATCGCTGTCGCATTGCAATTCCTTGATACACAAACCTTGTAGTGGGTCTAATCATCCCTTGTTCACCCCCTATCACCCCTTCAGTTACCATTCTCTTCTATACTCTTCGACTCCAACACTCAACAAACTTATCCCCTTCACTTCTTACATTCACCTCTCTCTTCTCTTTACCTATATGCAACGCTACTATCCCACCATTATTCCAGTCCTCAAACACTCTTTCCTTTATAGTCACCAAACCTATTCCATATAACAATTACCACTACTTATTAGCATCTCAGAGTGACTATATCATTTCCTACATCTCGCTTCCCATTTTTCAGACTTCTCCCAGCCCTAACGACTTCTTGTATGCTTATCTCCTCCATGCGGCGATGCAACACTCTGTTTGCATCTGCGAAGCCATCTCCACACCCACATTACACAACTTGACAGAGTACTCTCACCATCTCATTTTCACCTCTTCCTTGCTCATAAAACCCCTGCCATTCTTGCCCTAGATGTTTACGCAGCTCTTCTTCACTTGGCAGCTCACCTTTTTTCGCTTCTTTAAGGAATTAACAGATGTCAGATGAAATCTGGGGGCTCCTGTGTCATCCTGCCCCACTGGCTACTGTAGAATCCCAGTCTATATATATCCCACACCTAATATATTATATGACCGCTATAGTAGGCTGCTTAAAGCGATCTTGAATGCCAACAAAGGTCACTTTTGGGGTAACTTGACCCGGGGGGTAACATAGGCTACTAAGATTTGGCAAAGGTGGCACCACCTGGTTGTTAGGTTAGATTACCCTTTCTAGTTCGGGAGGGTAGAAGTATTTGCGGCTATGAGTTGCAATTAAAACAACAACATTGTCCTTGGAACAAAATAAGGTTTGTCAGACCAATTATGCGACTGCAATGCTTAAAAAAAAAATACCAATTATCAGCATGCCCTAGACTCGAATAATTTAAATATTTAGTTAAAACTCGAGCCTATCTGCTTGAGGCGCACTTTAAATCTGTGGCTGCCACCCGAATAGTCGCGTTTGCCTGCCCACCCGCCCGCCCGCTTGCTCATCTTGCCGCACTAGTGTAATGTGAAAAACGTTCTCTGTTAGTCTTTCATGATACACTACTCCATTACTCGAAATTAAAATAAACCTTAAATTTTATACCTACCAAATTTTAATTGCGTAATTTAACTCAAGCAGAGAATTTAATTTGTTCAAGATAGTTATTTGATGCCCGGACAACGTCGGGTATCTTTGCTAGTTTTTAATATATCTCCGCCACTTTCTTTATAGATCTCCCCTTACAGCATAACTTCGCGATACGGCCTTGTTTCTAGTGCACTTTAAATTCGAGAACAAAATTTCCTTCCCGAATTATTTCGTGTTGCACTCCGGGGCCACAGTCATCGTGTGGCTTGATTGCATATAAACATAAAAATCACCGACCTAAAATACATTGCACCTATTTCGGCTTAAGTGGTTTTGCGTTTTTTATACTTACAACACAGCCAATAGCCATAGGCAAACGTGCAACGTTCCACCAAAAGTTACTAACCCTTCTCCACATCCTTTCGTTCATCAAACTCACATACTCTCATTCTTTGTAACTGTTATTAACGTGCTACTCGTATGTTGTTATTGGTAATATAAGTGTGGGTGTTCATGTCTCTTCAAATACTATTGAATTCATTCCGACTTGTTTGATTTTCTTTCACTCTAGGGTTAAGCTCTAGGGTTATCTTAAGCTCCAGCCTCCATTATATTGAATATGTTGGTCATGCTTTATCCTTTGCTACTTAGACTATAATCATGTTAGGTCGCCCTGAATCCAAAATGCAGCAACTTGATGACAATTTCCAACTGCAGTCGACCTTGAAACAAGAGGGATCAGGCAATTTGTGATCTTGAAGAAAAAAAGTGACCTTTGGTAACTGAAGCTCACCCCCCCCTACTCCACGAGGCTAACTGTCCTCTCTGATATCTCAAACATGCGATCAAATCTCCTTATTTATTAGGGCTTATCGTGGTTTGATTAGGGTTTGGTACAGCTTTATTTCTCTATTATCAAGGGATTTATCCCGTTTACTGGAGGGTTTGACCAGTGTTATTAGTTTTATCAACTATTTTATTACAGTTTTACACTACCGTCCAAAAAGAGCAGAACGCCTATATTTATCTCTATGTTTTCCAAAATTGATGTACGATAATCTATGAGTATAATCTAAGTATGGTTAAAGATTATGTAAATTTACTGAGCTGTCGTCCAGGTAACATGACTAAAAAAATTCACGCCTCTCTCTGTCAGCGAGCCTATCAGAAAGCTGTACCACCCAGATGGTCTTTCCTTTGGAGCCAATGCATAGACTGTCAAGCGCTCCACAAATGTAGTCTAATATTATCCCAATCTATTACAAAACCAATTTATGTAAGGGTGGTAAATCAATCTTGGCGTGGTATGACCGGGTTTACGCCGTTCTACGCACACTGGCCTACTGGCCGACCGAAATTAAGGCTCCACCTGGGGATAGCTTTAAGAGTGCTTTAAATACACAGTCGCTAGGCAAAGGAATATTCAAACACAGCTACAAAAATATACTTTAATAGGACTAAAGATTACATATACATATAGGGCAAGTTAAATGGCAATGCAATTAAATATTGACGGTTCACTGCTAAGATGATTGACACTATCAATTAAGTTTGAACGGAGGGATAATTAATTAAGTAATAATTTTACAATTATGCAAGTTCTAGAACAAAGGAGATCCTTGAGGTTCGACGCGGTAAAGGTGGGAAGAGCGTGACGAAGCGGGGGTTAAATCCCTTTTACCTTGATGTGCAGCGAGTAGGACCAGGCAGGTAAGTTCGACCTTGAACTTGTGGGCGTCTCACGAGACGCTCAATCAAACTTCAGGATGTTGAAGATGAGGTTTCTTATCCTTTAAGAGGCAAACTGAGGATGCTTCGGAGATGGCTTTTCCGATCCTTAAAATCCGAAGACGTGGTGAGAAGGGTTCAAGCACCTAAAAACTATCTTCACGTACAACACTGAGTCACGATTAGTTCTTCATTGGTTCCTAGACAATCACTCAATTTTTCTCTGGACGAGAATGTAGTCGATTTCCTCTCTACTAACGAAGACGTTAACGGCTAACGTGCTGGACTGCGGCTCCAGACACAATCTACTTGGCAACTCCGAAGTCTTGAATATATACCCAGAAATTATCTAGACGGGGAGAGAGATTCATTGTCAACAGACTTCCTTAATTGCCTTGGGTCGCGATAAGGTTCTATAGCGCGAAGTTGCGATGCACACTTAGTGGTCTTTCCATTGCTCTAATCTTCGCAGTATATAGGGTAGGTGAATTTAGAGCGGTCATCGGCGAACTGGGAAAGTCAGGGGGGGATAGGGGGATTCCTTCTCTTTCTCATTCCCTATAGGCCAGAGAAGACCACATTTGATTGACGAATCTAAGTCCTATTTGTTCAGATCCTATGGTCGGAGGTTCGTTTGTCGCAGAGCAGGTGAAAGATTGTCTTTCAATTGCGTCAAAATGAGTGTGAAGTGTACCGGAGAAGTATCATGAGTCGAGCGTGATTTCGATAGAAGGCACTAGGCCACTTATCCGCTTACGGAGCACATTGAATGTACAAGTCTACAAGGAATTGTTGCTACATATTGCCTTTCCCCATCTGCAAGATTCCGAAGTTCATCATGCACTTTTCATGTAGGATAACGCCTCTGTCACACGGTCAAGTCGGTGAAGACCTTTCCTGAAGACGAGCACATTACTCTTGTGGACTGGCATGCACAGAAGCCGGACCAAAATCTCAATGAAAATTGTTTAGAATACATTCTAAAAAAGTTCAGGAACTTTTGGAACTTCTTCAAGATGACTGGAGCAAGATTATTCCACAAAAGTATCAACAGTTGGTTCGTTCCTGTGGCAGGAGATGTCAAAGCAACATCGAGAATTAGGCATCCACACTAAACACTAATTACATATAACTTATTAAAATATTTTCCATGGAAAAGTAAATTGTAAAATTCTAATTTAAATTTGTTAGCGTTGTCATTCGGATCATTTTAGCCACTTCAACTTTACTAGTAAATTGCATATTTACCGATAGTTTTATTGATCAAAATTTGCATAACTTTTTACCCATAAGTTGTTAATACCTGTAAGGTATCGTACAGTAATTTTGGAAATGGATATCCTCTGGAAAAAGAGTTATGTAAGATGTTGTAATGGAAACACAGGTGTTTCTAATCTTTTTGGACGGTAATCAATAAGGTGGGATGGTTTTATTTCGATTTCATAAAGGATTGGATGCGGTTTTTATCAGGGTGTATCAAGAGTTTTATCAAGATATTATCGACATTTTTCAAGAGTTTATTATAGTGCCCCAGGTTTTATCAGCGATCTTAACAGGATTTTTATCAAGGCTCATCACGGTTTTATGATCGGGTGTTCACTTTTTTTAACAAGTATTTCAGTTTTATCGGGTATTTTATCTTGGTTTATCACGGTTTTACCAGCTTTTATGTGGAATGTCATCAAGAGTTTATCAATGATTTTAATATGTTTTTTAGCGAAGTTTATTATGGTTATATTATAGTTTTTTTCACTTTTATAGCGAGATATAACACTCTTTATCAAGCATTTTATCGGGTTTATCAGACTTTACCAGTTTCTATCAGCAGTCTTATCAGTGATTTTATCGAGGATCATCAGGTTTTTGTTGTCGGTTTTTATTTTGTATAAGAATCATTATCACTGTTTTATTAGGGATTGTATCGCGGTTTTACTAGGTTTTAGCACGGTTTTTATCATGAATTTTATTGACTCATCACGGTTTTATCACTGTTCTATATAGTTTGATTACGGTCTAACCAGATTTTATCAGTGGTAACATCGTGGTTTTATCACCAGTTTTCCCTTCATCAGTTTTCTTGGGATTTTATCATGTCTATCACGGTTTTATCAGTCTTTATGAGAGATATCATTTGGACTCCTAGCTGGGATTTTATCCATGTTTTTATCGGACTAATTACAGTTTTATTGCCAGTTTTTCATTTTTTCTAAAGAATTTTATTGGAGATGTTATTGAAGTTTATCACGGTTTTATCAAGCATTCTACGGTTTTCCAAGTGTATCATGTGTACACGGGACTTCCCGTGCTACCAAAGAGAATTTCCGGCCGAGTTTTCGACTCCCGCTCAAACGAGCGAGAGAATGAAACGAACCCCCTCTGCACTTCGCCAGATAAGAACTCTCATATCTCTTTGATTTTCTACCCGAAGTAAACTCGCCTGTGAACGGAACCCTTCTCCAAATAGGGGATCTGCCAGACTGCCCTAATATGAGATAAAATAAAACCAGTATGTAAAGAAAAAGGTTCATTCAGATCATTTCAGAGGATGAACCCAGCTCCTGCACTTGCCGAGGAGACGCATGCCTAGACTCAAAAAACATCTCCTCTCTCGTTGGTAACCATAGTAATGGGCCACTTATAACCACTGCCTCATTGCAATTCAAGGTCAAAGTCGCAGATAATCTTTCCCCTCCTTGGTTTATCGTCGAGTGACTCTCTTCGACACAACCACGCCTACATTTACATTTGCACGGCAAGTTTTACACTCGCTTTTCTATTAACTAAACCAAACTTCAAAGGCCATTTAATTCATTCTTAGCGTCCATATCATTATAGTGTATTTAAGTAAATCGAATAAATTTAGTACATTAAAAGCGATATAATTTTCAATTGCATTTGTCACTGAACTGAAGTCCATCTTTTATGTTTTACTAGAATTTTGAATATTTAAATAATATAAATAAATTAATTCTTTTTTTGTAATATAGCACAAAATATAATCCCTTCTTTCCTTGCAATCTTCCAGAGTAAAGAGTATACATTCAAGGTCCTCAAACATTCACTTCGAGCGGGAAGAGAAAGCAAAGCAAAAGCAGATAGGCCATACTGCCATTCAGTTTAGGGCCGACAGTGCCAATGGTGTCTTAAAATTTAATGTCCTGAATTAGCCACATTTGATTCAGAATCGGCAACAGTTTTAAGGAGCAGCGTTTTTCTTCGTAAGGTTTATTTTCGAAGCTTAGGAACTATTTCAGTTGTCCTAAGTTGTACGCTTTCTAATAGGGCTAAAGCTTTGTTGAGGTAGAGAGACCGAAATTGCACTACGTAGTCGAGATGAGGGCGGATAAACGATTTGTTTAGA
The DNA here is from genome assembly GCA_963969495.1 of Ceratothoa steindachneri. Lineage (NCBI taxonomy): Eukaryota > Metazoa > Arthropoda > Malacostraca > Isopoda > Cymothoidae > Ceratothoa > Ceratothoa steindachneri. The sequence continues at coordinate 126,876,760 of OZ018330.1, read as the reverse complement.
AGTAAAGTTATTCGATTTAAAATTGAAGTTTCAAGCAATGTATCACAAGATTTTGGTTCTTAGTAGCTTGGATGCATTGCTTTAAAGAAATCCGAAATTATAACCCTAAGGTCACTTTCTAAGTTAACGAATTCTAACAATTGGCCGTTCATTTGGTAATTCACTTTTAAATGTTGACTTCTTACGTACATAACCTTGTATTTATGTGCTACAATCATCTGCCATTTATCCAGAAGAAGAAGAAAATGACGAACAAGTAATTGACGAAGCAAACGATGAATGGGTAGAAAATAAAGAATATTATTATTATTGATATTATTTCAAAATTCACGGTTTTCCAATTTAAAAACGGGTGAATTTGCGCATATAAAGTAAAAAACAACAACAACGTAATATTAAAAATTGATCACAGAAGATTTAAAGTTGGTCATAATGTTCTGATTATAGTGTTCCTGCTAGCATCGTTCAAAGTCTACTCTCTCCGGATCGATCGCTCGCTTTGCTTCTACTTGTAAGTCCCCAATATTCTACTTTATTTTATCAATATTATCCTTAGGGATATAAAGGTGGAAGGATATTCCATAGTTCTTCGCCATAGTGCAGTTCCACAATACTTAGAGCGTTGTGGTTGAACAGTCAGCCACCAAAAACGCGACAAAGAGGTACCAAGCCTCCTTCTCCTTCCAATGAACTTCTTAGGGATTAGTAGTTTCAAATTTGCCTCATACAGCTTGGAGATTTAACTAGTAAAGGTACTCAAATGCTAAAAAGTCGTAATCTACAGATTTTGCTAATTGTTTTACAACACTTACGAGGGGCGGTCAATAAATTTTGCGAATCGGTAGGGCAAAACAGAGGAAATAGGATGGCTGTTTGTGAGGGTGTGAGGACAAGTTATGACAAGTCAGGACCTACAGCCACACGCTCCTGCCAGGTCTATTTAAGAAGCAGTAGCTGATCGCAGATCGTCAGTCACAATTTTTTTCAACAACGAAGAAGGTTGAGCACCGCGCAGTGATCAAATTTTTGACCAAGGAAGGCAAGAATGCAAAAGAGATCCATGAACGCATGGTTGCAGTGTACACCGACACCGCCCCTTCCTTTGCAACCATTGCTCGCTGGAATAGGGAGTTCCGCCATGGTCGTAAGTCCCTTGAAGATTATACCCGTCAGACGTGACCAACGAGGACAATGTGGCCCGTGTGGAAAGGATGATCCTCAAAAATCGACGGGTGAAGGTCGAAGAAATCGAGCGAGAACTTGGAATATCACATGGAAGTGTTATCAACATCATCCACGACAATTTTGCCATGATCAAGGTCTCTGCCCGTTGGGTCCCTAGAAACCTGACGCCCCATGATCGACTTTAACTTCGTCAAAGTCCACAAGGCCAGAGTTGCACAAGCTGCCCTGTGCGAGTGCGGATTCGAGGAGCTCAACCAACCCCCAAACAGTCTAGATCTGTTCCCTTGCGACTAACTTTTCTTCTGCCAGCTCAAGGCTTCACTGCGTGGACACCGGTTTGAAGACGATGAAGATGTCCAGCTCGCCGTCCAGGAGTGGATTGAACAGCAGTTGGGAGATTTCTGGTTGTCAGGAATTCGAAGCCTCAGGGACAGGTGGCGCAAGTGCATTGAAGTCGAGGGTAGTTATATTGAAAAATACTAAAACACTTTTCCTCATATCTCGTTTCTTTATATCCCAATTTCAAAACTTATTGACCGCCCCTCGTACTTTCATATGTAATAATAGCCAAATTACTTTCCATGGAACCACCAGTGGCTTCCACTTGACTCTCTTCTTCTCCACATAATTTAGACTTCTGTGACCAGACCGAGGTGAGTTTGTGCCATGTATTGTAGCTGCTCTCCCAAAGGCAACTCTAGCAAATAAATTGGTGAAACGGATTTGTAGATCCATCAGAAATGCCACCATTTTGAAGTCGTCGATGACCCCCTTGCTACTCTCTTCATAGTGAAAAGGGGAACGAATGTGTTCTCGTTTTCATTATGGAGCAACAGGATTTGACGCGACACTCGCTCGAATACAGGCGATTCCTATTGCCTCGAAAAGATTTGGTCCAAATTCCACTTTTCAAGCTTAGATATCATAATCTCGCCATGGACTTTATAAGACCAAGAACTCTGACTAAGGTTATGAGGTCTTTTTGATCGGGACACCAGGTGCTTCTCACTTTCGAGAAAAGTGTAATCTGTATCCACGGCGTCTTCCACCTCCTATGATCTCTCACTCTCTTGTGATTACGGTTGCTTTCTGCAATAATGGCTAAGGGTACCTCAGGGCCAGATAGATCCCGGGTAATAAATAATGGAAGGTTTGGATACTTGATATTAGGTGCATTATTGCCATTTAGGGGTTTGGAGGGTCCATCATACACAAGTAGAGATTACTTAACTGATCAATGTGTTTCGACCAAATTCTTCCGATAGCGAATTTTCTCGCTCTTTTCTCTTTCCCCACTGGAACATCTCACTAAAGGATACAAAATTTTGCTAAAAAATATTTATTTTTTTCCAAATTCTCTAAAAACCTTCTCGCAGTTCAGATAAGGTGATCATAATTTGTCTGGAAACGCACCCCTCATATCGGTATACAGACTCACCCCCAAAAAACGGTCCTGCACACACTTTTTGTGCTATATCCTTTATTCATTCACTAATCACCATTACTTTGCAGGACATGACAGATGCAACGTCTGTGAACACAACTAGATCTCAATGGGAGCTCCAGCAAAGAATTTACTGCGTCAAACATTACTACAAGAGAGGCTCACTCAAGAAAGTGCAGGACACTTTCGTGCATCAGTTCGAATGTGAAAAAGCCCCCTTCAAGAGCAGAATTCAGGACTGGGTGGACCACTTAGAGAACTATGGGACAGTGGAGAACCTCAATTCAGTCAGTGACAACCGCCCAAGTCATTCAGAACGCTCCGAGAAGCGTACAGCTAAGCTGGTCGAGAGCATGAGAGAGTCAGTTCAGCAGAGTCCAAAACGCTCTGTGCGTAAGCGAAGCCAGTCCCTCGGTATGCCCCGTGATACCTGCTAGAAAGTGCTAGTAATGGATGTAAAGGCCTACCCATACAGAATACAGACGAAGCAGACCCTTACAGCCTCAGACAAGGAGCGGAGAAAGGCTATGGCAGTCAAGATACTGGAGAAGATTGAGGAGACCCGAACTTTCCTTAACTTCCTTTGGACCTAAGATGAAGCTCACTTTATCTTAAAGGAAAGGTAAACACGAAGACAAATGTCTTCTGGGAAACACCCAGACCAAATCTAATAGCCACCAAGCCCCTACACTTCACTAAGTGTACAGTATGGACTGCAATCTCAGCCAGGGGCATCATCGGACTATTCTTCTTCAAGGAATCTGGCACGACAGTGACAGTCACCAAAGAGCGGTATGTTAAGGTCCTCAAAACCATCAAAAGGGAGCCGCAGACTCGGTTCCCGTCGCGTATGGGTAAGTTATGGTTCCCGCAAAATGGAGCAAACTCTCACACCTCAAACCTGTCCCGAGATTGGCTGAAAGAGAACTTTGGTGGCCGTGTGATCAGTCTCAAGACTGATTTTGAGTGGGCACCTCACAACCCAGACCTTATCCCCTCAAATTTTTTTCTCTGGAGCTACCTTAAAGACAGAGTGGACGCAGGGAAAATCAGGACCATCACGAAACACAGGGAAGCCATCAAGGAGAAGATCATTGCCATTAGTCGGACGGTTTGTAAGGACGTTATGGACAACTTTGTGCAGCGCCTCAAGAAATACACAGAGTTAAATGGAGGTCATCTCGAACACGTGCTCTAGAATAAAGAAGAAAATTCCAAAGACTCTTGTTTTGATATGATGTTTTTGAACACAATAAACTAGTTATCACCAAAGTTTCATTCAATCCTTGCAGAAAATTAAGAAATCAGGCATACCGAAATTTGGGGCCCGTTTTTTTTTGGGGGGATGACCTTGTATGTATGGTTTATAGGTCTAACACATCTTAGTAAATGGTCTTACACATCTTAACAGATAGTAACTCATCTTAACGGATGGTGTTGCACATCTTACCAGAAGGTCTTACACATATTAGCAGGTGGTCTTACATATCTTAATAGATGGTCATAAACATATTAAAAGAGGGCTTACACATTTATCAGGTTTTCTTACCACTCTTAATATGTCTTAATCATCTTAACTGATGGTCTTACACATCTTAGCAGATGGTCTTGCGCATCTTATTAGATGGTCTTACACGTTTTAACAGTTGGCCTTTCACATTTTAATGGATGGTCTTAACCTATTAAAAGAAGTCTTACACATCTTAGCAGATGGTATTACGCATCTTAAGAGATGGTCTTACACGTCTTAAATGTTTTTCTTGCACATCTTAATGGTTGGTCTTACATATATTAACAGAGGTCTTACACATCTCAACAGGTCTTATTCATCTTAACTGATGGTCTTACACATCTTAAAAAATGGTCTTAGACGTCTTAAGATTTGGTCTTACATATCTTATCGGATAGTCGTTAGCATATTAACAGAGGTCTTACACATCTCATCAGGTCTAACTCATCTTAACTTACGGTCTTACACATCTTAGTAGATGGTCTTACACATCTTAATAGATGGTCTTATACGTCTTACAATTTGGTTTTGCACTTTGCAACGGATTTTCTTACACATATTAACAGAGGTCTTATACATCTTTGCAGATGGCCTTACACATCACAACAGGTCTTACTTATCTTAACTGATGTTCTTACACATCTTAACAAATGGTCTTATGTATTTTAATAGACGGTCCTACAAGATTTAACAGTTGGTCTTGCATATCTTAATGGATGGTCTTAAACATATTTACAGGGGTCTTACACATCTTAGTAGATGGCTTTACACATCTCAACAGGTCTTACCCATCTTAATAGATCGTCTTACACATCTTAACAGTTGTTCTTGCACATCTTAACGGATGGTCATAAGCAATTTAATAGAGGTCTTATACATCTTAGCAGATAGTCTTTCACATCTCAACAGCTCTTACTCATCTTAACATATAACTCCTATGTATGTGAACTCCATTGCTACTGGATGTAGTGTCAAAAGCAAGGACACTATCATTATCCGTAAGTTCTCATTGTATGAAGATGGACCAGACACTACTGCAGCTAAACTTTATGAGTTACTTCCAGGTTCACTGCCCAAGACATCTTTGAGCAACTTTTCATCCCAGTGTAAGGCAGCGTACAGTGGGAATGGAGGAAGGGCACAACACTTTGATATATGACTCGAGCTGATATCACACCTGGGCAACATTCTTTTATGATGTGTTGTTGAGTTTGAAACAAGGAAGTTATCCAGATCAGCCACTCCAGCTTTCAAGGTGGCAGAAACCACAGCAATAACTTGGTTGTCTGATAAACCAAGGTGATCAGCAAATACCATCACATTCCATGACCTTCCTTGGAAATGACAAAATTACACTACGTGTCTCGGTGGAGAGAACATCCAGGACAAGGCCGATGGCAACCCATGTCTTCTGTGTTAGAGTCATTGTCAGTAGACTCACCCCTAGTAATATAATCCCCATGAACAACTGCCTCTTGTTCTGTTGCAGCTGAAAAATATTCCATGTTAATAAAGTAAGTTTTAAATGCAGGTTAAATATCGCAATGAAGTAAAACTTAAAACTTTCGGTGACATTCAAAGTAAGTAGTTTTACCTTGTTCTTGCCTATACTGTAGTCTTTCATTCCTGACTGCTTGCTGCAGTAATCTTTCTCGATGCTGTATGTAGTCTTTCATTCCCGGCTGCTTGTTGCAGTGATCTTGTCTAAAAAATCTTGTCACAACCATTCATATAAACTTTCTTCTGTCTTTTGGTCTTCGTAGAACCTGATATCTTCATATTTCTTATCTCTGTATAGCAGTATGTTGTTCTATATTTCCTTGAATGCATCTATAGCTCTTATATTGAATATGTTGTCTAATTCCAACATAAACGCTCCTGTCTTTGCTCCATGGTTACTTGCACTTCCTTTGTTTTTTGGCAGAAATGTTTCTCATTTAGTTTCGTGATGAGCTTCATTGCGTTGTACTTGGGAATTGGTCGATCCTAGTAATGTACCGTACCAGAGTGGGATTATAGATTCAACTGTTTTATATATATATATATATATATATATATATATATATATATATATATATATATATATATATATATATATATATATACGGTCTTGAACCTTGGACTACCCTGCATTTTCCGTTAAATTTTGAAGATTGAGGAAATACTGGAACGCCTGTCTGTTGTTGGGAAGCTAAGAACCACTGATAAAAGCTGAAGGGTGTCCAGCAGGGATAGGTTCAGTTAGATATCTGGTAGATGATCCGGTTGACTGGTGCTTGTGGATAGTACGTGGAGTATCTGAAATATTTACTGTGCGCTCACTGAGCCCTATCACCTACTTGCTCAATATCATTGTGAAGTTGTAACTTGCAGATGGTTTTATAGATTCCAACTGAGTCCTGTTATGCCTGAAAAATTATAGATAATTAATAATATTATTAATTATCATTATTCTTATTTAGTAATTTTAGGTTCTTTCAATTGGTACCTAATCTGTTGCTCTATCTTGTTTAGATCAAAAGTTAGAGTGAAAAGCATAATTCAAGGGACCCGGAACTGGTGATTTGGGCCAATCTCAGAGAAGAAAATTTTAAGATCCATGCGATAATGTTTCCTGACATTACATATCAAAACAGTTGTGATTCCTGCTTTTTCAGGTCAAAAAGCATGGGAAAATGTACAGAAAACTATGAAAATGAGAAAAATTTTTTTTGGAATAGGGGTCCCCCTCCCCCACACCTATTCACATAATTTCATCCAACTAAGTCAGTAACATTTTGAGACCTCTTATACTAGAACAGAGAAGGGGGTGGAGAGGGGGGCCTAACATGGCAAATGCCTCTGCTATAACTGAAACATGGAGGAGCGACGCGTCTTCCTTTCGATCCTGGTGCCCCAAGAGAAACTGGTGCTCCCTCTCGAGTTGTCTTTTGCACCTCTCTGAAATCTCGCAGCATCTTTTGCACACGCCTGTCTATACCGAACAAAAGATGAAAAAAGTCATTAAACTTTCAATTATTTATATATATATATATATATATATATATATATATTATATATATATATATATATATATATATATATATATATATATATATATATATATATATATATATATATATATATATATATATATATATATGGCCAGATAATTGCTTGTCTGTTTGTCCAAAATATTTACTTAGGACCACACTAACGTGATCGTGATGAGGAATCCTCATTGCAAGGTGCTCACCACTTTGGAGCCCTTTATATTCCCTCCACTTTATAGCGAGATAATCGCTTGAAAGATGAGCACTTGACGCTGCCTCCCCAACCCTCTAAAGACCAATGCTGTTCTGTTTTATCTGATTCGGCAAGAATTCTCTGCACTAATTCGGCGACCAGACGCAAATTCTCATTTACTGAAACTCAAGTTGAAGCAATTTGCAACACAATGTACGTATGAAAATAATGCTCAACTTAATCAAATGAATTGATTTCGAAGGGAGGGTAAATACTTCTGACCCTGGATATACCGAGGAATGTTTGATGAAGTGAAAGAGCGGACTTGGGTGAGTTTAACTCCTTCCGTGTGAATGGATTGTAATTAAATTATTGAGGGCGTCAACGACAATAGGAGGATAGATCGCTCATCAAGAATTTGATTGCTTGTGTATCCATCTATCCCCCGATGAATGCTTAATAAAGTGAACTGAGTGAAGGAAGTGAATGTGAAGGCGAATGGAAATAAGTCTTGTTCTATTTGTGGGATATGATGTCCTTGTGATTGTATTTATCCACCGAGGAATGTTTAGTAAGGGGAACTGAAAGCCCTTCGTCGGTGGATGAAGCGTATGTGAATTGGAGTTAGAAGAAGACTTATCCTCCTTGATGTGATGGGATGCCCCGTTGATGTTTGGTTGTTTCCTAGAAAAGAGATATGGTGTATTTATGTGTCAAAAGATGGGCTGAGACTGCGAATTCCTCCATCGGAAGAATCTATGCAATCTCTTACATATGTGCGTGTGTTCGTAATAAGTTAGTTTGTGTATGTCCTTAGGTTTTTTGTGTTTTAAGTGGAAATGGGGGAAAGTGTGAGGAAGCTACGTTCACGAAGGAAACGCTGCACCTTTACCACGAATATTGTTTACTTTGTCAAGTTTTTGAATGCAGATAGTGTTCATAGGTAAAATGAAAACGACTCTATCTCTCTCTGTTTCTCGGCTTGGCGTTAAATAGTGCAAAACGCAGATTTGAGACCTCAGAATTCGATAATCGAGTCATTCCTCTAGATGAGCGCGTGTGTTTAACCTTAAGTTCCACAGCGCGCGTCTGCTAAAGGCGTGGGAGCGTTGGGAAGTGAGTGAGTTTCCCAAAGGGAAGGTGGTGCTTATCGAAATTGTCTTTAAACAGTTTAGTTCTTGCGAATTTTTGTAATATATATATATATATATATATATATATATATATATATATATATATATATATATGATAGTGAAGCCACTGTATAGGAGCATAGAATTTATTCACGACACTAGTTTCGGTATGAAGTTTACCATACCCTCTTCAGTCGTATACTGAGAATGGAATGGATAGAAAGGTCGCTACACAGCCTCAAAATCAGGACAAAAGAAAAAAAAAGGGGCGGGAGAGTAAAAGGTCATTAATCAGGGGTGTGGTTCTAATATCATTAACTAAACTGTTTACGATCAGGTTCCGGGGATAGGAACTACATTTAAATTGAGCGTCGGAAAGATTGAAATTGGGAATTTCTCCTATTAGTATCGATTCTACAATTTTTCTTTTTACGAAAACCTTTACAATTGTATATTATTTGGGACTTGGAATAATCTATTTGGTGGTTGTAATTGGTAGTGTTCTTCCAGTCTCGGTGTATGTGTATTTTATTTGTTTTTAAAATTTAAATAATAGCAATAATTATTCTAATATTTAAATTATTGTAAGTTTATTAAAAAGTCAGCATTAAAAAAAAAAAACTGCAATCCTTCGCTGAATCCAAAATTACGCTCTGGTCCAGTTCAGGTAAGAGGTGAAATGATGACAAATATGGGTTACATTAATGATGTCGTGTAATTATAATCTATTGCATGATTTCTTTTTGTAAATATAATTGTTTGAATCTTTTTCACTTCTAAAATGGTTCTTTTGCAAAGAAAAGCGTGCAAACATTGTTGCTTTGAACAAGAGTGGCCAGAAATGCTAAGAGATAGTTGCTAAGGGTATTACATCAAGGAGCGCCATCTTTAGGATCATTAATAACTTTAAAATGATTGTTTACACTCCTGTGAAGCTGCGCAGAAGCCTTAACTCGCTAAGAAGATCCTTACGGATAGGCTCCACTTATATAGGAAATATAAAGACTAGACTCTTGAAGAATGGGGCAAAGTGCTATCTTCTGATGAAGCTTCATTCTGCTTGTTTGAAGCTTCTGGAAGATCCCTCGTTAGGAGGAGAAAAGGGTGGCGCTTTCTCAAGTCGTGTGTCGTGTCCATAGGGAAGCAGCCGGACACTCTCCTCGTCAGGGTCGTCATTAAATATATATATATATATATATATATATATATATATATATATATATATATATATATATATATATACGTGAGAGAGATAGAGAGAGACAGAGATGTATCATAGAGACTCGAAAAGGAAGTTTCCTTCTCACAAGGACGGCGTGAGCGGGTCGAGACGTGGCAAAGCTGATCGGCCAATGACGGATCAAAGCCTGTTTGGTTCCTGTAAAAATAGACCGCGGGGAACACGACGCCACGGCGGGAAATTTGGTTCCCCGTCGGAAGGTGGAGATAAGCCTAATTGGCGCTCCCAATATACACTCGTGCGTGGTGACACGTTGGGAATAATGGACGAGTGAGAAAGAAAAGGTGGAGCAGCGCGAGTGAGAGAGAGGCACTCAACGAGAGTCGAGAGATATGGTGACCAATATATTATGTATATATATATAAATATATATACATATATATATATATATATATATATATATATATATATATATATATATATATATATATATATATATATATATATATATATATATGGTGTGTGTGTGAGGGGGGAATTTGTCGCCTAACTTCAATATAGAGTGGAAGAAAATAACAGAGTTCATTTACACAGTTATATTTACCAAAGTTACCTTTAAGAGACTTGAAGGATTGCTGGACTATTCATTTTATTCAATGAAATCGCCATTGCCTTCAACCATGGCTTCCAGGTGGCATCGGATCCTGCTTCAGGCCTTCTCGACGGTACCCCCTCAATTTGACTGGGGAAGAACTGTCGCGATTCTGGACTTAAGCTCCCCATTGGTAGTGAACCAGGACTTGTTGGTATATAGCTCTCTCTCTCTCTCTCTCTCTCTCTCTCTCTATCTATCTATCTCTCTCTCTCTCTCTCTCTCTCTCTCTCTCTCTCTCTATCTCTCTCTCTCTTTCAGCCACACCCAACACATATAGTCCAGGGAGTTGTAGTCTGGGAAGTTGGTAGGTCAAATGCTCGGAGTGAGGCGGTCGGAGAAATTGTCTGACAGTGCGGCCTTCCAGCACCCACCTCCTGAATCCAGGGCAACACCTACCTCTCCAGATACTTGATGTATCACTCTTGTTGAATCTGAGACCCTCCGGGAAGATAAACTGGGGCATAACGTGTCCCTCGCTACTAACAATACCCAAACACCATGATGTGGACCAATAACGGGGTCTTTATGACTCCCATACAGCTTAGGAGACAGAGCAAGACAGCGGTTGTTTTGCGGGTTCACCACCCGGTCCTGACAGCCATTCTCGTCGTCTGAGAAGAACAAAAACATGTCCTGCTTGAGAATGGCGCTTGAGTTTGTGGACTGTCTTCGCAGCACCTTCCTTCCGCTTGTCCTTTATCCTCTACTACATAAAGTGTCCCTTCCTCATCTTGGATGAGTAGTCGCGGATGTCCTCATGCGCTAAGTACCTAACGGGAGAGACTGACTCCCCCTTTGTCTCTGGCTTTGTTTTGGACTTCATTGACTCGCTGGGATCGTTGTGAATGATGGCTTGGGGTTCTGATCCGCCGTACGTTCATAATCAAAACCTGACTCATCTAACTCTTTCATCATCCTCTGCATCGTCCTCAGATTAACACCCAAACACTCGCAGATCTTCTGCGTGAATACCAAGTAGCACAACTTGCATTTTCCAAATTTGGGGAAGATTGAATTTATACATGCAATGTTCCTTCACAGACCATGCACAACTGAGTCTACTATGATAGGAATAATAGAGAGGCGACACGAGATAACATGCATACCCCGAATTCAGAGTTGCCAACTGCGACAAATTACCTACCGCATGTGTAGATATTCTTCTCCTCCCCCCCCTCTCCATTAAGGTGATTAGCCAAAAAGAGAAATAAATAATTGGCTGTCTGGCTTTTTTTTGCAGATTGGCTGCTGCTGCCTGGCTTAAAGTCTGGTGTCTGTCTTGTCTCCTTCCGAACAAATTATGATTCCTTTCACATTCTCACTTCACACACGAACATTAATGTAAACGTCGCTTGCTTGACGACACGCCTTATTTATACCCCCCCTTCATATATATATGTATATATATATATATATATATATATATATATATATATATATATATATATATAGAGAGAGAGAGAGAGAGAGAGAGAGAGAGAGAGAGAGAGAGATGGAATTGAGAGCCTTTTTGTCTGAATGAATGGATAAACGGGCCAACTTTGGCCACTGTGAATTAGTATCTTTGCTCTTTATTGGCGCTTAAGTGTGGAAATTATGGAAGTGTATCGAATTTAAGAAAGAATTAGCTGCTCTTTCAAAGTTGAATGTAGAGAAATGTTAGAAAAGTAAGTCCCTAGTTGTTCCATTTAATTTTCGAAAGTCTCTTTTAATAAGAAATTTCAAGCTGAAATCCGAGAAACTAGCAAAAATCCCTGTGGCCAAAAGGGAGATGGTTTGGTTTCGAGCAAACCTTGAATGGGAATCCAATTTTTGAAACAGTCAAGCATCAGCGAAATGAAGCGATCCTTCTTGTTTCCATTGAATAAAGGAACAAATCAGGACGAACGTCTCTTCTTCCGGTCTTCTTTTGACCTAACCTAGCCTCACTTCACCTAACCTCATACATTTTTGTTCATTACACTGCATAAGTGTGTATTGCCCCCATATATAAGCCATGTCGTCCGACTCCTCGGGTGCTATCATTTTACTCGGCTTGAAAAAAAGGTCCAATGGCTAATTATTTCCCCGCTGGCGCCAAATGAGCCCCCCCCCCTCATCCTCCAGTCCTCGATAGACCCCAGAGCATCATACTGATCTTTATGTTAATTTTATTATGCATTTGGTCAAACCTCCATAGAAAATAGACATATATCGATAAATTTTAATTATGATTAACAACGTCGAGTTAATTAATAATGACCTGGCGTAATAATAGTAAGGTCAGGTCTAATGTACTCAGCGATGGTATGCGGTGGGAATAGCGATGGGTAGCTACCTTAACACTTCATCGGGCACAGCTGGGGGACGCTCCTCCTCGAGATTAAGCACATAACTGTATTAAATAGACCAAATTAACAGCTTTAAGAACTGTATTAATTGGGTACTTTAACATTCACTTTTGCCGTCGCAGTACAGGGGCACAGGATCGTTTAGAGCCACCCGTAGGGGCACAGGATCGTTTAGAGCCACCCGTGGGGGCACGGGATCGGTTGGAGCTACCCGTGGTGCACGGGATCATTTAAAGCCACCCGTGGGTGCATGAGATCGTTTAGAAACCCCTGTGGGTGCACGGGATCGTTTAAAGCCACACGTGGGGCACGGGATCGTTTAGAGCTACATGTGGTGCACGGGATCGTTTAGAGCCCCCCGTGGGGGCACGGGATCGTTTAGAGCAAACCGTGGGGTTACGGGATCTTTTATAGCAACCCGTGGAGGACGGGATCGTTTAGAGCCACCCGTAGAGGCACGGGATCGTTTAGAGCCACCCGTGGGAGCACGAGATCGTTTAAAGCCACCCATGGGGGAACAGGATCGTTTAGAGCCACCCATAGGGGCACGGGGTGGTTTAGAGCTACCCGTGGTGCACGGGATGGTTTAGAGCCACCGGGGGGCACGGGATCGTTTAGAGCCACCCGTGGCGGACGACATCGTTAAGAGCCACCCGTGGGGGCACGGGATCGTTTAGAGCCACCCGTGGGGGCACGAGATCGTTTAGAGCCACCCGTGGGGGAACAGGATCGTTTAGAGTCAACCGTGGGGGCACGGGATGGTTTAGAGCTACCCGTGGTGCACGGGATCGTTTAGAGCCACCCGGGGGGCACGGGATCGTTTAGAGCCACCCGTGGAGGCACGGGATCGTTAAAGCCACTCGTAGGGGCACAGGATTGTTTAGAGCATCCCGTGGGGGCACGGAATCGTTTAGAGCCACCCGTGGGGGCACAAGATCGTTTAGAGCCACCCGTGGAGGCACGGGATCGTTTAGAGCCACCCATGGGGGAACAGGATCGTTTAGAGCTACCGTAGGGGTATGGGATCGTTTAGAGCCACCGTCGGGCACGGGATCGTTAAAGCCACTCGTAGGGGCACATGATCGTTTAGAGCCACCCGTGGGGGCACGGGATCGTTTAGAGCCACCCGCGGGGGCACGGGATCGTTTAGAGCCACCGTGTGGGCATGAGATCGTTTAGAGCCACCCGTGGGGGCACGGTATCGTTCAGGGCTACCCGTGGTGCACAGGATCGTTTAGAGACACCCGTAAGGGTACGGGATCGTTTAAAGCCACCCGTAGGGGCATGGGATCGTTTAGAGCCACCCGTGGGGGCACGGGATGGTTGAGAGCCACCAGGGAGGCACGGGATCGTTTAGAGCTGCCCGTGGTGCACAGGATCGTTTAGAGCCACCCATGGGGGAACGGGATCGTTTAGAGCTACCCGTGGGGGACGGGATCGTTTAGAGCCACCCGTGGGGGCACGGGATCGTTTAGAGCCACCCATGGGGGCACGAGATCGTTAAGAGCTACCCGTGGGCAACGGGATCGTTTAGAGCTACCCGTGGTGCACGGGATCGTTCAGGGCTACCCGTGGGGGCACGGGATCGTTTAGAGCCAACCGTGGGGGCACGGGATGGTTTAGAGCTACACGTAGTGCACGGGATCGTTTAAAGCCACCCGTGGGGGCATGGGATCGTTTAGAGCCACCCGTTGGGGCAGGGATCGTTTAGAGCCACCCGAGTGGGACAGGATCGTTTAGAGCCACCGTGGGGGCACGGGATCGTTTAGAGCCACCGTGGGGGTACGGGATCGTTTAGAGCCACGCGTAGGGGCACAGGATCGTTTAGAGCATCCCGTGGGGGCACGGAATCGTTTAGAGCCACCCGTGGGGGCACAAGATCGTTTAGAGTCACCGTGGGGGCACGGGATCGTTTAGAGATACCCGTGAGGGCACGGGATCGTTTAGGGCTACTCGTGGTGCACGGGATCGTTTAGAGCCACCCGTAAGGGTACAGGATCGTTTAAAGCCACCCGTGGGGGTACGGGATCGTTTAGAGCCACCCGTAGGGGCACAGGGTCGTTTAGAGCATCCCGTGGGGGCACGGAATCGTTTAGAGCCACCCGTGGGGGCACGAGATCGTTTAGAGTCACCGTGGGGGCACGGGATCGTTTAGAGATACCCGTGAGGGCACGGGATCGGTTAAGGCTACTCGTGGTGCACGGGATCGTTTAGAGCCACCCGTAAGGGTACGGGATCGTTTAAAGCCACCCGTGGGGGTACGGGATCGTTTAAAGCCACCCGTAGGGGCACGGGATCGTTTAGAGCCACCCGTGGGGGCACGGGATGGTTTAGAGCTACCCGGGGTGCACAGGATGGTTTAGAGCCTCCAGGGAGGCACGGGATCGTTTGGAGCTGCCCGTGGTGCACGGGATCGTTTAGAGCCACCCTTTGAGGCACGGGATCGTTTAGAGCCCCCAGGGGGTACACGGGATCGTTTAGAGCCCCCTGTGGGTGCACGGGATTGTTTAGAGCTACCTGTGGGGCACGGGATCGTTTAGAGCTACCCGTGGGGCAAGGGATCGTTTAGAGCCACCCGTGGGGGCACGGGATCGTTTAGAGCCACCCGTTGGTGCACGGGATCGTTTAGAGCCACCCGTGGGGCACGGGGTCGTTTAGAACTACCCGTGGTGCACGGGATCGTTTAGAGCCACCCGTGGGGGCACGGGATCGTTTAGAGCTACCCATGGGGCACGAAATCGTTTAGAGCCACCCGTGAGTGCACGGGATCGTTTAGAGCCCCCCGTGGGTGCTTGGGATCGTTTAGAGCCACCCGTGGGGCATGGGATCGTTCAGAGCTATATGTGGTACACGGGATCGTTTATAGCCCCCCGTGGGTGCACGGGATCGTTTAGAGCTCCCCGTGGGGCATGGGATCGTTTAGAGCTACCCGTGGGGCACGGGATCGTTTAGGGCTACCCGTGGGGTACGGAATTGTTTAGAGCGACCCGTTGGGGCACGGGATCGTTTAGAGCCACCCTTAGGTGCACGGGATTGTTTAGACCCCCCCCGTGGGTGCACGGGATCGTTTAGAGCCACTCGTAGGGCACGGGATCGTTTAAAGCTACATGTGGTGCACGGGATTTTTTAGAGCCACCCGTGGGGGCACGGGATCGTTTAGAGCCACCCGTGGGGGCACGGGATCGTTTAGAGCCACCCGTGGGTGCACGAGGTCGTTTAGAAACCCCTCTGGGTGCACGGGATCGTTTAAAGCCACCCGTGGGGCACGGGATCGTTTAGAGCTACATGTGGTGCACGGGATCGTTTAGAGCCCCCCGTGGGGACACGGGATCGTTTAGAGCCACCCGTGGGGGCACGGGATGGTTTAGAGCTACCCATGGTGCACGGGATCCTTTAGAGCCACCCGTGGGGGCACGGGATCGTTTAGAGCCACTCGTTGGGGCACGGGAACTTTTAGAGCCACCCGTGTTGCACGGGATGGTTTAGAGCCACCCGTGGGGGTACGGGATCGTTTAAAGCCACCCGTATGGGCACGGGATCGTTTAGAGCAAACCGTGGGGTTACGGGATCTTTTATAGCAACCCGTGGAGGACGGGATCGTTTAGAGCCACCCGTGGAGGCACGGGATCGTTTAGAGCCACCCGTGGGAGCACGAGATCGTTTAAAGCCACCCGTGGGGGAACAGGATCGTTTAGAGCCACCCATAGGGGCACGGGGTGGTTTAGAGCTACCCGTGGTGCACGGGATGGTTTAGAGCCACCGGGGGGCACGGGATCGTTTAGAGCCACCCGTGGCGGACGACATCGTTAAGAGCCACCCGTGGGGGCACGGGATCGTTTAGAGCCACCCGTGGGGGCACGAGATCGTTTAGAGCCACCCGTGGGGGAACAGGATCGTTTAGAGTCAACCGTGGGGGCACGGGATGGTTTAGAGCTACCCGTGGTGCACGGGATCGTTTAGAGCCACCCGGGGGGCACGGGATCGTTTAGAGCCACCCGTGGAGGCACGGGATCGTTAAAGCCACTCGTAGGGGCACAGGATTGTTTAGAGCATCCCGTGGGGGCACGGAATCGTTTAGAGCCACCCGTGGGGGCACAAGATCGTTTAGAGCCACCCGTGGAGGCACGGGATCGTTTAGAGCCACCCATGGGGGAACAGGATCGTTTAGAGCCACCGTAGGGGTATGGGATCGTTTAGAGCCACCGTCGGGCACGGGATCGTTAAAGCCACTCGTAGGGGCACATGATCGTTTAGAGCCACCCGTGGGGGCACGGGATCGTTTAGAGCCACCCGCGGGGGCACGGGATCGTTTAGAGCCACCGTGTGGGCATGAGATCGTTTAGAGCCACCCGTGGGGGCTCGGTATCGTTCAGGGCTACCCGTGGTGCACAGGATCGTTTAGAGACACCCGTAAGGGTACGGGATCGTTTAAAGCCACCCGTAGGGGCATGGGATCGTTTAGAGCCACCCGTGGGGGCACGGGATGGTTGAGAGCCACCAGGGAGGCACGGGATCGTTTAGAGCTGCCCGTGGTGCACAGGATCGTTTAGAGCCACCCATGGGGGAACGGGATCGTTTAGAGCTACCCGTGGGGGACGGGATCGTTTAGAGCCACCCGTGGGGGCACGGGATCGTTTAGAGCCACCCATGGGGGCACGAGATCGTTAAGAGCTACCCGTGGGCAACGGGATCGTTTAGAGCTACCCGTGGTGCACGGGATCGTTCAGGGCTACCCGTGGGGGCACGGGATGGTTTAGAGCCAACCGTGGGGGCACGGGATGGTTTAGAGCTACACGTAGTGCACGGGATCGTTTAAAGCCACCCGTGGGGGCATGGGATCGTTTAGAGCCACCCGTTGGGGCAGGGATCGTTTAGAGCCACCCGAGTGGGACAGGATCGTTTAGAGCCACCGTGGGGGCACGGGATCGTTTAGAGCCACCGTGGGGGTACGGGATCGTTTAGAGCCACGCGTAGGGGCACAGGATCGTTTAGAGCATCCCGTGGGGGCACGGAATCGTTTAGAGCCACCCGTGGGGGCACAAGATCGTTTAGAGTCACCGTGGGGGCACGGGATCGTTTAGAGATACCCGTGAGGGCACGGGATCGTTTAGGGCTACTCGTGGTGCACGGGATCGTTTAGAGCCACCCGTAAGGGTACAGGATCGTTTAAAGCCACCCGTGGGGGTACGGGATCGTTTAGAGCCACCCGTAGGGGCACAGGGTCGTTTAGAGCATCCCGTGGGGGCACGGAATCGTTTAGAGCCACCCGTGGGGGCACGAGATCGTTTAGAGTCACCGTGGGGGCACGGGATCGTTTAGAGATACCCGTGAGGGCACGGGATCGGTTAAGGCTACTCGTGGTGCACGGGATCGTTTAGAGCCACCCGTAAGGGTACGGGATCGTTTAAAGCCACCCGTGGGGGTACGGGATCGTTTAAAGCCACCCGTAGGGGCACGGGATCGTTTAGAGCCACCCGTGGGGGCACGGGATGGTTTAGAGCTACCCGGGGTGCACAGGATAGTTTAGAGCCTCCAGGGAGGCACGGGATCGTTTGGAGCTGCCCGTGGTGCACGGGATCGTTTAGAGCCACCCTTTGAGGCACGGGATCGTTTAGAGCCCCCAGGGGGTACACGGGATCGTTTAGAGCCCCCTGTGGGTGCACGGGATTGTTTAGAGCTACCTGTGGGGCACGGGATCGTTTAGAGCTACCCGTGGGGCAAGGGATCGTTTAGAGCCACCCGTGGGGGCACGGGATCGTTTAGAGCCACCCGTGGGTGCACGGGATCGTTTAGAGCCACCCGTGGGGCACGGGGTCGTTTAGAACTACCCGTGGTGCACGGGATCGTTTAGAGCCACCCGTGGGGGCACGGGATCGTTTAGAGCTACCCATGGGGCACGAAATCGTTTAGAGCCACCCGTGAGTGCACGGGATCGTTTAGAGCCCCCCGTGGGTGCTTGGGATCGTTTAGAGCCACCCGTGGGGCATGGGATCGTTCAGAGCTATATGTGGTACACGGGATCGTTTATAGCCCCCCGTGGGTGCACGGGATCGTTTAGAGCTCCCCGTGGGGCATGGGATCGTTTAGAGCTACCCGTGGGGCACGGGATCGTTTAGGGCTACCCGTGGGGTACGGGATTGTTTAGAGCGACCCGTTGGGGCACGGGATCGTTTAGAGCCACCCTTAGGTGCACGGGATTGTTTAGACCCCCCCCCCGTGGGTGCACGGGATCGTTTAGAGCCACTCGTAGGGCACGGGATCGTTTAGAGCTACATGTGGTGCACGGGATTTTTTAGAGCCACCCGTGGGGGCACGGGATCGTTTAGAGCCACCCGTGGGGGCACGGGATCGTTTAGAGCCACCCGTGGGTGCACGAGGTCGTTTAGAAACCCCTCTGGGTGCACGGGATCGTTTAAAGCCACCCGTGGGGCACGGGATCGTTTAGAGCTACATGTGGTGCACGGGATCGTTTAGAGCCCCCCGTGGGGACACGGGATCGTTTAGAGCCACCCGTGGGGGCACGGGATGGTTTAGAGCTACCCATGGTGCACGGGATCCTTTAGAGCCACCCGTGGGGGCACGGGATCGTTTAGAGCCACTCGTTGGGGCACGGGAACTTTTAGAGCCACCCGTGGTGCACGGGATGGTTTAGAGCCACCCGTGGGGGTACGGGATCGTTTAAAGCCACCCGTATGGGCACGGGATCGTTTAGAGCCACCCGTTGGGGTACGGGATCGTTTAAAGACAACCGTAGGGGCACGGGATCGTTTACAGCCACCCGTGGGGGCACGGGATCGTTTTAAGCCCCTCGTGGGTGCACGGGATCGTTTTCGCACCCGCACGGGGGCATGGGAACGTATTCACTCACCCGTGGTGGCGCGCGACCGTTTTTACCTACCCGTACGGTTACGGGCTCGTTTTCACCCACCCGTGGGGGCACGGGATCGTTTTCAACCCCCCTTGGAGCACGAGATCGTTTTCACCAACCCGTGGGGCCATGGGATTGTATTCACCACCCGTATGGGCTCGGGATCGTTTTCACACACCCAAGGGGGCACGAGTTCGTTTTTAACCCACTCCCTTTGGGGCCACATGATCGCTTTTACCGACGCATGGTGGCGCGGGATCGTTTTCACCCACCTGTGGGAGCACGGGATCATTTTCAAAAACACCCTTGGAGGCATGAGGCCGTTCTCGCCCATCCGTGAGGGCGTGGGATCGATTTTACACCCTGCTGTGGACACGAGATCGTTATCACCCACCCGTAAGTGCGCGGGATCGTTTTCACCCACCTGTGGGGGCACAGGATCATTTTCACCAAACCATGTGGGTGGAGGATCGTTTAACTCACCAGTGTGGGGGCATGGTATCTGTCGAAGTATGGCTAAGTGTACGGAAATATACACACACAGGCTCTAAGGTAGGCTAAGCAAAGCAACAACTGTTATTGTTCTAAGAGTGCGATTTGAATAGTTAGCTGCAGCAGCGTGACCAAGGAATGTTCCAAACACAACGACAAAAATAGATGTTTAATATACACTAAATAAAACGTACATAATAAATATGGATATTTATAGGTACATAAATAAGAGGTGTAAGAGGCCGGGATCAGCGGGTCTGACGGAACGACCAGCGGCTGGAGCCATAAAAGTTGTTCGAGGCAAACCTACAAAATAGAAGAGTAATCTCCCGACCCAGGGGATAGAGAGGGGGAAGATTGAGACGGCGGGGAGGTAGCCTTCAATTTCAGCATCATGCCTCGGTGTGAATTTTTCAGTGACCTGGTGGTAAGTCCAAAAAGGGTGAAGTTAGAGGGGAGGGGGAGTAACGGCTAGCTTTTTCTCCCGAAGTAATATCTTAAGAGGTGGGGAAACATTACTATTTTAGTGGATCCCTCTACAGTATCGTTTTCACCCCCTCTTGGGGGCACGAGATCGTTTTCACCCACTCATAGGGGCACGGGATCGTTTTCCCTAACCCGTTGGGGGGATCGTTTTTACCAACCCTTGGGGCCATAGGATCGTTTGTACCCACCCGTGGGGAGGGGAAGATCGTTTAAACCAACCCATGGGGCTATAAGATCGACTTCACCCACCCGTGTGAGCGGGGGATCGTTTTCACTGACCCGTGGGGCACGTGATCGTTTTTACATACACCCTGGGGGCACGAGACCGTTATAAACCCACCCCCGCGGGGGCACGGGCTCGTCTTTCACACACTATGGGGGAACGGGATCGTTTTCACTAACCCGTGGGGGGCGTGGAATCGTTTTCACCAACCCGTGGGTGCATGGGATCGTCTACAATATCGCGTGTGCTATGGGATCGTTTTTACTCACCCGTGGGGGCTCGGATCGTTTTTACACATATCACTGGAGCCATTGGGTCGTTTCCACCCACCCGTGGGGGCGAGGGATCGTTTTCACACATACCACTGGAGCCATTGGGTCGTTTCCACCCACCCGTGGGGGCGAGGGATCGTTTTCACCCACCCACCCGGGGAGCATGAAATATTTCACCAACTCGTGGGGGCACGAGAAAGCTTTTACCCACCGTGGGGCACGGGATCGTTTCTACCGAAAAGTGGGGTCAAGAGATTGTTTTCACCTACCCATGGGGGCACGGCATCGTTTTAACTAACACGTGTGGGCACGGGATCGATTAATCAGGATCACTCTTTCTAAAAACGCTCCGCAAGCCAAACATTTGATAGATCAAGTAACATTACAAGTTAATTACGTCATGCTGAGTCTTATCTAATTGTACCCCCTCATTCCGCTACGCAAAGTAGAACCGCTTTATCTGTATATAGCTTAGAGTAGAAAGGGGGCGCAAAGAAAAATAAATAAAGAAAAGTAGCCATACGAGTTTCGAACGCGCTTCCCACGTCGCTGGACAACCGTTAGCGAGAGTCCTAAACCACTCGGTCACTGGGTTTAGGTCAATGGGAAGAGTCGCGGTGCAATGGTACGCAACATTAGGTCATCCTCAGCCGTCTCGAATCTTCATGTTAATAGCAGAAAGAAGTTTTGCCTTTACGGTTGAATAATAAAGGGTGGCCTCTGAAGGAAGCGAAATGAATATGTCGCGAAGACGATGGTTCAAGAGTGGAAGTAGCCGGGCGATACCATCTGATTCTAAGTCCCAATTGTTGACTTCGAAGATCTTCTCGAAGTGAGTTAAATAAGAGCAAAAATCTTCTCCATCCTTGTATGAGGGGAGTTTTAGTCAAGGCACTTGAGCCTGTTCATTTCGAGATCCTACGGAGTTTATCTCGACTTGGTCACGGCTTATCTCTCTCTCATGCTGCCTAATTCTTTCTTTCTCTTCTGTTTCTCTCTGTGCTTTTCTTTCCGCACGTTCGTTACATTCCCCTTCCTGGACGTAAGCGATTAAATCTTTCCCAGATAAGCCTAGGATCTGCCCTTGCTTATGAAAGCTATCGAACGAAGACATCCCGGATATGCTACTCTCGGCCTTTGCACACAAAAAAGCTACCAGGGCTATTGAAATATGACCGCCCTTTGCTTTTAGAACCTGCTTCACTCGCTCTTGCATAGATTCAACCAAATTTGAACACATTTCTGCCAGTTCTTCGTTCTGGTGCCAGGCATTGATAACAGCACAATTCATCTTCTGCATCGTCGAACAGTCGGTTTTCTCGATTCTATGTTTAATTATAGCCCATAAATTCCCGGGGGGGGTTTAGGTCAGGAGAATTTCCAACCCAATCTATAACGGTAAGTCCACTTTTTAGAAGAATGTGCGCATTATTTGTGAAGTATGATACGGAGCCAGATCTTGCTGGCGAATGCCGCCTCCATCAGGAAAGTCTTTCTGCATCGCAGGAAGCAAGTGAGTCTGTAGGATTGCCTTGTATTTAACGCTGTTCATCATTCCCTTAATAGTAACAAGCCATCCTAGGCCTTTAGCGCTAAAACAACACCAAAACATCTTCTTAGGTAGGTATTTTGGCGCCTGTTGAATGCGTCCTGGCTGAAGTTTTCCATATTTGCTTCGCTTTACTACCACTGACCTATGCCCATGTACTTCAAAATACTATTCCTCTGAAAACATAGCTTTCTTCCATTCAGCTGCCTTCCATCCAGCATACTTACGTGCCCAGTGGAGACGTTTTGTCTTCATAGCAGAAGTCAATAACTGTCTACGTACTGGTTTTCTAGCAAATCTGCCAACTTCAATGAGACTTCGACGGATGGTTGAAGAAGAAACATTTACACCAGCTAAAGACAAATCTCTCTGGAGATCTTTACTATTTAGGGGGGGGGGGATCCTTCACACTATTTCTGATGAGAGCCATGTCATCGTGAAGTGCTGTCTTTGGTTTACTTCCACATTTTCCTTGTCGCAGTGTTGAATGTTCACCTGTTTCTTCAGCTCTTTTCACAATGTCGACAACAGTTGACTTGGCTACCTTCATTTCCTCAGAAATCCGTCTTATGCTAAAACCAGCGTGTTCCCTAAGAGCTCTAATACTTGCACGCTTCTTGGATGTGATATCCATAATAAATTTATAGTCTAATAATGATTGGAAGGTGAATATTCCGGCAGAACCAAGTATACCACGGAGCATGCTACCAGCAATAATCATCCAAGACGAGATCTGGTGTAGCACTGTCGGACACAACTAGGGCACAACAAAAAAGTTGCCAAAAATTAAGACATTATGAAATAGTCTAAATATTTGGTGGTGTCCGAACTAATTTGCACACTACTGTATTTATTATTAAAAATATCATTGAAAGTGCAAGCAAGAAAGAAAAGAAAAGTTAGTAAAGACAGAGCTCTGGGCCGCATCGAACCAAAGGAAAGAGGAGTGGTACATAGACTGAAGGTCAGGTGTGTGTGACTATGGAATCACTGTAAGACCCAATCATAAAAAAGCCACCGTTCACCAATGAAACGGTTTATCCGCTGGCTCAAAAGTTATGGAAGGAGGGGGCTTCTAAACATGCATCAAGTGCATGCCTTACGTCATGTATTTTTTTAGGAAGGTTTCAGAAGAACGTGATTTCACTACATATGTTAATTTTAAGCGACTTAAAAATTTCGAAACATTGCGTCCAAATGATTAAATAAGCAAATTACCCACTTTTTGCGAGAAATGTTAAAAATTGCAGTAGAGAAAAGTTCTGCCTTCTTTTTCTGCAAAATGTTATCACTCCTTGGAGGAAATATAGAGAAGAGTGACAAGTCTCATTCCGGATCTGCGAAACAGACCCTATGAAGACAGGCTTGAATTTAAATTGTTCTCTCTTGAAGATACATAGACTCCTTCGCGGTCAATTGGTAGAAGTCTTTAAGATTCTGAATAGTTAGGATAATATAAACTTTTATGTACATCTTGAACGCGTTGACAACTTTACGCGAACAAATGGTCATAAAATTGATATTAACGTTATCGAACGAATATTATTGATAACTTTGTCCCTCATAAAATCTTTTCCAAAAGAAACTCATTTTTTAGCGAATGTATTTTAAATCACGGGATTCGACAAGTTTTAAACTTGCATTGAACAAAGTCCAACATATTTAATTGTTGCAACACCCGTATTAAAACGCATAATAAAAACTATAATAATAATAATGATAATATGATTTATTGTATAGCTCTTTCCAAAGCCATCAACTAAGGAAAGCTTTAGAGAAGAGGTGGGTCTTCAAGGGACGTTAGAAAGCAGAAGGGAGGACGTTAAGCGTGCCCCAGCAGCCAGTACATTCAACATCCTCGGAGTAAATGTAGAGTAACCTGGATTAGCCATGCAGCACAGATGACTACGAGGAACAGTCAGAGCGTTGGGATATCAGGAGGTGGAATAGGTACAGTAAGATTGACAATTAGGAAGAAGCTGCTGTATTTAGTCTTACAGTTACGCGCATATCTATTGGCAACACATCTCAAATTTTGTTAATTACTAATATTTATACGCTACTTAGTTATAAATGCACATATTTATATTATATTTAATTATATTACCCTAAAACCAATATATTATAATGTATAAATGATAATAACACTAATTATTAACATTGAACATGGTGTTTATTAGAAAACACAAGAAACAAAGGTATTGGCAACATTCATAAATATTACATTAATATTATTGGTAAGTATAAATTAATACTTTGTATGACCTCCTTTAGCAGCAATTAAGGCAATTATACGTTTTTTGTAGGTATGAACGAGGTTTTCGCAAGTTTTAGTAGGATTTTTACTCCACTCTTCCACTGCTAAAGCTTTCAACTGTGAGATGCTGCTTGGTGACCTCTTATGAACACGTGACTTCAGTTCTTTCCATAAATTTTCAATCGGATTTAAATCTGGACTTTGAGAAGGACATTTCATCACTTTCAAGCGTTGATTTGCTCGTGTGTTTGGGATCATTATCCTGTTGGAAGACGAATCCTCTGCCCAGACTAAGCTTCTTCGCCAATTGTTTCACATTTTCATCCAAAATTCGCTAATATCCCTCGGAATTCATAGTGCTTTCTATCACCCAAATTGAGCCATTACCTGGAGCAGCAAAACACCCTCACAACATGATAGAACTACCTGCGTGTTTCACAGTAGGTATGATGTTCTTCTCCAGCAGAGCTTCTCCAGATTTTCTCCAAACGTAATAGTGGTCGTTTATGCCAAACAGCTCGAGCTTACTCTGGTCTGACCATAATATTCTACTAAGGTCTGCTTCGGTGTCATCAAGATTTTCTCTGGCAAACTCTAAACGTCTCGTTTTGTGAACCGTCTTCAACAGTGGTTTCCTCCTTGGTACGAATCCATGGAGACCCTCATGGTTCAGGTAACGTCGCACTGTTGACACATCCAAGATTGTTCTACTGCTAGACAGATTTGCTTTCAATTCCTTGGAAGGGACTTTTGGATTTTTGTTGACAATTCGAACACACGAACGCACATCTCAGTCAGTTAATTTTCTTGGTCTCCCTTGCCGTACACGATTATCAGTAGTCCCATCAGCCATAAATGTTACAATAATATTCCTTACAGATGAAATTGGGATATTTAAACTTGCCGAAATTTTTCTCTATCCATTTCCTTGGTTGTGCACCTCAATTATACGCTTCCTATGTGCCTCTGAGTGATCGGATGTCTTCACCATGCTGCTATTTCAAAATATTTGTAGAGATGATTCTTCAGCCGTGACTAATACCATAATGAACACCCAATAAAGTTAGCCGTGCAAGTAATCTTCTATCCTGGATTAGGCTAGAATATTCCATCAGTCATTCTCGAACATTCTTTACCACTAATTTTAATAAACGTTATGTAAACGTTGCCAATACTTTTGCTTCTTGTTTTTTTCTAATAAAAACCATGTGTAATGTTAATAATTTTTTTATTACGATTTATACATTATAATATATTTCTTTTAGGCTAATATAATTAAATATAATATAAATATGTACATTTCGAACTAGTAACGTATAGAAATTCGTAAATTATAAAATTGGAGATGTGTAGCCAATAGATATGCGCGTAACTGTATTATGTAAGAAAGAGACCTTAAAGGTGATTCAGCAGTGAATGAAGGGCCAGTGCAGTTCGCGAAGCGAGGAAGTTGCAGGTAACGAAGTAATGAATGGCAATCTGAAAGCTGTTGCTGTGAAAATGAGAACGAAACCGGATGGGATTACGAAGAGGAGATTTATAGACATTAGCAACATGAATTTTGAGAGATATCTCAACATCAAAGGTGACTCCCATATTTTGAATTATAGCTGGAAATGGGGAGTGGAAGCGCCAAGGTTAAGATAAGGAAGAAATAATTATTATCAACCAATATTTGCAGGAATAACCACCAGTAATACCTCTTTTATGCCATGATTGTTTCATAAAGTTATACAAGTCATTGATCGATGAATTTAGAAAAGGATATTACGTTTCTAAAAGTCTCACAAACGACGTTGGATAAAAGAGATAGATTTGCATGCTATCACGCAAGCTACTTCCAAGAGCTTAATGGTAAACAAAATTGGTCCAAGAACAGTCATTTGCGGAACATGAAAATGCACCTTCCCCAACCGATAAATATCATTACCAACATGGATAGATTGATTGGAAGATGAAATGTACAAACGAAAACAGTTGAGATTAGTGTCAGACACACCCAGAAACTCACGGAGTGGGTGAAGAGGGACAGTATGTTCAAAAGTGTCAAATTCCACTGACATGCCCAGAAGTACTAGAATTGTATATTGACCAGCGACGACCGCAAGGCGAATGTGGCCCGTTATATGTAGGAGAGCCGACTCAGAACTGTGACCACCTGCCTTAAAAACAGACTGAAAAATCTCGTTGAAGAATGGGAGAAAACTGGAAAGTCTGAGACGGTAAACTAAAATAGCATAAAGGGGATACTCGTATATTGAAATGTATCTTTATGATGTATTAGATGGGTTCCTTGAGTGATGTCTACACAATGAAGATGATGCACTGTCCTCCAGACTTAAAGCAATGTTGGCTGTCATATTTTGCGATACATTAACCACACTAATTTGTCTCGCATTTTTGTCCATATATATATATATATATATATATATATATATATATATATATATATATATATATATATATATATATATATATATATATATATATATATATATGTGTGTGTGTGTGTGTGTGTGTGTGTGTTCTAGTGAAGTCCACAGATATGGCAGTGTTATTAATTTTAACTTGTATTTTCTTAATATTTCTTATAAGTATTTTAACGGGGTCTTCAAGGCGAGAAAAAACATCCGCGAATGACGTGTTTTATTCCTAGACGTCTTTCGACCATGTTAGGTCATTTTCAGGGAATGAACAGAAATAGATTTTTTTTTAAGGGAAGTCGGGAACAAGCTTTAGAAGAAGGTTTATAGCTGTGGGAGACGGAAAGTTTTGAGTCAAAAGAGGATAGATTGGTGAGGACGCAGATTGAGCAACCTCGGTAGTCAAAGGTGGAAAGAGTGGAATACCCTTGACTGAGGGACAAGGGGGACCTGCTGATTAAAGTGGATTCCGAACCACCATCATGCATTTACTCATCATTCTTACTTACTTTCTCACACTTTTAGTACCTATGTTCCTCATACTGAAACGGAAGGCCCGCCTAATCTCGGTTCCCTTATTCTCTTCATCTTTCATTCATGTGTTTATTGTAGCATTAATGCCGTTTTGAGTTATCTTAGCTCTGAGCTTTGTTTATGCATTGTTATATTACTTGTTTTTACTTTCCTTACTTTGTTTCAATTTGTCTTGTTGTTATCACTCTTTCACTTTAGTTTCACTTTGTTCACTTGTTTTACTATTAACTTTCACTTCGCTATCAATTTTGTTAAACTTTTTAATATTATAGTTCACTTATTACACTTTTAGTTTACTATGTTCGTTTTATTTCTGTTTTACTCTTAACTTTCACTTCACTATCATGTTTGCTAAACTCTTTAATATAGTTCACTTATTACACTTTTAGTTCATTTTGTTCGTATTATTTCTGTTTACACTTTTTATCTGTGTTGTCTTCTTAGTCGGTTGTTTCTTCCTATTTTAGTTGTTTAAATTCGGTTGTCTTATTAGGGTATCAATCTGGTGTCTTGATTGGTTACTTCGTTGGTTGGGTTTGTATATAGTCGGGTAAATATCTTTATCGTCATGCTTGTTCCTTCTCTCCTTTTGAATTTTCTACTTACGTAGACATGGGAAGCTCTTCGATTCTCAGCTGTTGTCTGCCGCTGGGAAATCGAGTGTTAAATGGGACTCCAACTCTGGTGTTCGTGTGCTCTACAAATATCGGAGGTACATCGTCTATCTTTCTCCATATTTTCATCGCTCTGTTCCTGAAGTTAATGGTGAGCGTTTCTAATCTTGCTTCTTGGTGTAGATCTTGTAGTCTTCTCCTCTCTCTCTCCTACGTGGTAGAGAGCTTTATTTTGTATTCTCTGGAGTTCCAATCTTTTGGTCCTTGTTTCACCGTTGATAGGGGTTGGCGGGTATAGTAGTACCTCTCTTCCTAGTGCAAGATAGATTTTTCTATTATTTTTCATGCCTAATCCTCTTAGATTGTACAGTAGGTTAAGCATCGGAATCGCCTTTTTCTTCCTCTCCCTTATATGGTGTTTGTAGCATCTTTTTGTTATTTTGAGTCCTAGCAATTTACCCTCATTATGATATCTGTAGTTCTGATCTTAAACTACAATTTCAGCTGTTTTGTTCCTGCAGAATGAGACTATTGTAAATTTTCTCCTGTTCGTCCTTATCTTCCAATCTCTTTCGTAGTTATTGATGTTGTTGATTTCTAAAGCTGTTGTCCTTGCCTGAAAGCGTAGGTTCTTGTACGGAGTGACGAAGAGTTGCCTTATGTCGTCCTCGAACTGTATGTTTAGGCAACCAAGCATTATTGGTGGTGGCAGGTCTGCTGTATATATTGAATACAGGGTGGGGCTGAGACAGCCCCCCTGTGGAGTCCAGCTTCCAATTCGAATTCTGGTCCTGAATAACCACTGATCTTCACATATGCTCTTCTGTCTGTGACATAATCTCAGATAATTCTCTCCAGATTACTATTCATCTAGAAATTTAAGATCTTATATTGCATTCCTCTGACCCAGAATTTATCGAATGCTTTTTCTACATCTCTCAGGACCAGATCGCGTAGCTATTCTCTGCTTTGGCATTTGCTATTTTCTCTGTTATTATGCCAAGGCCATTGTAGTGTCTCTGCCTCTTCTGAATCAGGGCTGATAATCATTATAAAGGTCATTTCCTTCAAGATATTCTTTTAGTCTTCTGGTAAGGATTTTCTCGAAGACTTTGCCATGAAGTTCAATAGCGATATTGGCCGGTAACTGCTGAGATGGTTTGGTGACTTTCCTGGCTTTGGGACGAATATCATTTCGGCTCGTTTATAGCTATCATGGAAGTAACCGGTGTTTAATCACGCGTTAAAAATATTCTTTAATGTTCTGATGATTATGTTAGCTGTCTTGGTAAGATTAATTCTGGTTATTCCTGAGGGGCCTGGCGCTTTCTGTTTGAATTATTGTATTACGCCTTTGATCTTTTCCGTTGTTATGTAAGCCCCTGTACCCTAAATTTCCTTCATTTCTTGCTCTACACTTGGTGCTGGAGTGATCTTGTTTATGTTTTCTCGCAAGACTGTGTAAAAACATTTCGCCTATCTCTGGATTGAAGTCTTCGTCCTCTTCTAGTGTTATGGAGAACACTAATTTCCAGTGATTTAGAAAAAGTTCTTCTGTGGTCATTTCTTCTTTGATATTTTCTCCCCGTTCATTCTTAAGTCTTATTTTTTCTCTCTCGGGGGTCTGCCTTTAAGTCTATTTATTAGTCGCCACTTCTCTTTTGGTCTTCTTTCTTCGTCTATTTTCTGTATTAGGCTATCCCATATGTGGCTTTGCTGTTCTTCTATGAGATGCCTTAGTTCGTCTCTCCGTCTTTTGATTTCTTCGTATCGCTCCCTATTTGGTCCATGGAGAATTATTTGGTCTATTATTCCTCTTAGTTGCCTATTCTTTTTCTTCATTTCCTCTGTCGATCAAGGATGTGGAAGAGTACGGTATCTTGTCTTTGGTATATATCTTTCGTCCGCCTCAATGATCGTTCTTGTTAACCTTGAGTTCTCCTCATCAATATCTTCCAGGTTGGCGTCAGTGAGATCCTTTGGGACGAAGTTACTAAGATCTTGTGTGTAACCTGCTCCGTTTGTTCTCTTGTAATCCTTCCTCACTGGTACCGGTACCTGTATTGGGTATTGATTCATGAGCAAATGAGTGCCAACATAGTCGCTACATGCAAAGGTAACTGGTTGCATGCGGATGTTGTATGGCATATTGAAGCTTCTTAGCACGACGTCTGGTTTTGTAGCTGCATTGTCTGTGACATATGTTGGAAAGTCTGGCCCTATTCTCTTGAAAATGTTTCTTTCCAACATCATTTCTAAGTTGGCTCCTCTATTGTTTCTGGAGCGGTGTCAATTCGCACTGCTCCTGGCATTGAGGTCTCTCATAAAGATGGTTGGGAAACGTGTGCCAAAGATTTTAAATAGGTTGTGCAGGGTAAGGTAATTTTTTCTTGTTGCTTCGTATCGCGTGGCTACTATTATTGGCGTTAATTCCGTTTCAACTTTTACGGCCAAGTATGCCTCATTCAAATTATTAACTTCTTTGAACTTCAGCCCTCTTCTTATTGCTATGGCCGCCCCTTCATGACGCTCGCCTGAAGGGTTCGCATTTACGACACTGTAATCGAACAATTTCATCGTTTTTTCTTCTGAATTCACTCCGTGTTCTGATATTAATATTATTTCTGGATCGATCTCTCTGAAGTTATTTTCTAATGTCAATGTTTTCTCGATCCATTCTCGGGTGTTGATTCGCAGAATGCTGAGCTTTCTTCTCCTTTCTGGTTTTATTGTTGATTAACTTTGGTCGTCTAGAGATCTCTGGACTTCTGACGGGTCGATCTCTTGTTGGGGTCTGCTTCGTTGCCTTTAAACCTGCCATTCTTGTGGAATTCTCATGTCAAACATAAACAGTCCTCGTTGGAATATCTTTGCTGCCATATCTATTGTTGCACACTGTCGTGGGTTAGCCGAGATTATTATTTTTTTATTATGATTAATAAAGTGAGTCGTACGTTCTTACATCCAGTGATCGCTTCAGGATCGAACTCTAAGAGCGCTTTTCCTATTTTTATTCTATTGAATGAATATAAAGGGAAGTTCTCTCTAAAATATACTAAATACTGCCAACGCAACTCGCTCAAGGATAATTTAAACACTTCAACCAAAATAAACCTTTACTGTACATTAATCAACTCAAACAAAATTAATATATACACGTACAAAATACAACTTAAAAATGGTTCTTAACTCCCGTTACCGACACTCGGTTTCTGATTCATTAAGCTAGAACAATTTACTTTGAAAAAAAATAATTTTTAAGATATACAAATAATCTAAGATAAACGCACAGGGACATGAAAATAGAACTGATTACTCACATAAGGTAGTGGGGTTTACCCAGAGAATCCAACGGAATTACCTTCATTCTAATATTGTACGTAAAGGCGTCGTGAGTGTAGTTTATTTGCTTCTTAATAGAGGGCGTTACTTCGAACAAGGGGTGGACGAGTGGCGTCACGCGGAATTTCGAGTCGGCGGAGGTTAAGGAACAAAAACAAAACACCGATTAAAGCGGCGTTGTGTCGGGCGTTTATGACCTTGAAAAGGTTTTCTCAGACGAGGCTTGAAGATGACTATATGATTTTCTAGTGGTTTGTTTTCGCTTGTAGAGCTTCTCTTTTGGGTGAGAAATCTATCTAGTTTGGGGTGTTAAACTCAGATAGGATAAGATCACTTGAAGATCTGTGGAAATCGAACTGTGCCGACAGTAATTGGAGGAAAGATCACTTGACGATCTTTGATAATCGAACTGTGCTGATTATGCTTAATTCAATCTGGTATTGCCCAAGAAACTGAAAGTCCTTCTTAACTTACTGGGGAAATTATATCCCGGCAAATTATTATCGATGTCGTGACGAAAGGAGAATAGTCCTCTTTTTCTCCTAATGAATAGTTTTATACTAGAATTACTCCCGCGGGGTAATGGGAGGGGGAGGGGGTAGCACAGTGAGACCTGAGGGTGCCCTGGCTTTTGCGCGTCTGTTATTTCTCTTCCTAGACATTGTGAAATTAGGGAAACTGGATCTCATGTTGAATCGAGAGAAGTGGGTATCAATTCAGCCGTGCTTGGCGTCGTGTCGCTCTGGGAGAGCGTAATACGAGAATGGCAGTTTGAATTTTTGACTTGTTTGTCTGTAAATACACCCTCGGAGGGTAGGCGTTTTGAGAAGAGGTCAGGAATAACTGTCTCCTAAATTTACCATTTTTATCGTACTTGTATGTTACCGAAGACTGTGTAGAGTGGCTTAGAGAAACCCAGGTGAGTTTTGTTTTTCTTTTATTGTTTATCTTCGCCATGAGAAAGACCTCGAATATATATATATATATATATATATATATATATATATATATATATATATATATATATATATATACTCGCAACTTCTTAACTGCCTCGGTTAACTCGTGTATCTCTACACACACACAATTTTGAAGACGTGTGTGGTGGCTAAATTTAATTATTTCATTTATTTTTATGCCTTCATGATTTTTTCTATTTCTTCTTTTATTTCCTCTTTGTCATGTCATGGGAACCCACCCAAACGTCGACTTTCCTGCACATGATACTTCTGTTTGCAGTTATCTGGGGCGAGATTTCGGGCGTTAGTCCTATTCTCTTTAGTGTCTCTATTCCTTCCTGAGACACTAATTTTTCTACTTCTTTTTCGTTACTTGCAATTACCACGTAGCCATTTGGGATGTCGATAATTTTGACGAGGGCTACTTTTATCTGTCCAAATAATGTCGCGGAGTTTTCCTTTGTCCGGTTTGATCTCCTGGTCAATTGTCCGTTGAGGTACTCGTCGGCATTCCAAGCTACCTCCTTTCCCTAGAGGGGGATGATCCCCCATCCTTTTGCTAATCGAGCGCCTAGTCGCTCTTTTCTTCGTTCCTTTATCCCAAGCCTATGATTGTTTTATTCCTTCCTCTCTAAATCTGGAAAAAAGGACAGTGAAAATGTTACCTATCACCTAGCAGCCTATGGTTCCCTATTTACCTACTTATTTTATCACTTCACGACCACCCTACCTAAATAGGTTTAGGCTAAGAAGCGCCTCCACAGAATTTCGGGTTCGTGGTCTTAAGGACCCACCTTATTCGCGCTTTCTATTGGGGCTTCATTCTGGGGTTCACTACACCCTACTTTAAGTGGCTCTGGGCGCAGCGGTGGCCGTGTTATATTGCTTTTAATCGGTGAAGTAAGTGGAAGTCAAAGCGTGGAAATAAAGAGGAATTAAGGATGAATTACCCCTTTAGGGTAAGTACCCCGCCCACTGGAAACAGGAGGAATTTCCAATCAGTCCAGAGGGTGCCTATATTTCTGCTTTCTTGAAGTTAACTTTAATAAAAAGTGAACTTTTTCTTAAGCGCGCTCACAGCTCTCCGTTGTAAAAAAAAGGAGTCTAAATTCAAATAGAACTTTTCAAAAGTTGCTACATTATATATAGTATTTCTACGCGAACATATGTATTACAAAAAATGGCCAATCATGGCGCGGGAACTTTTTAAAGGGAAACTAAGCGCTACAAGAAACATATAAAATTGAAAGGCTCAGATTGTCTGAGTATTGACAGACTGAATTTGGATTCTTTTTTAACAACGGAGATCTGTGAGCGCGCTTAAGGAAAAGTTCACTTTTCATTAAAGTTAATTTCAAGAAAGAAGAAATATATGCAGAATTTCTTCCCTTTTTGCACTACTGTCGGTGCTGGAGTTAACTTGGCCATGTTTTTTCGCAAGAAAATGTGGACCACTTTGTCTATCTCTGGATTAAATTCTTCGTTCTCCTCTGGTGTTATAGAGAACACGGACTTCCAGTTCTTTAGTGGTTCTGTCTTCTTGGATTTCCTTCCCGTTCTTTTATGATAGTTATCGTCTTTCTCAGGAATCTACCTTTATTTCTGTTTATTAATCCACAGTTTTCATTTTCTCTTCTTTCTACATTTATTTTTTTTTATATTAGGCTATCCCATATATGACCTAGCTGCTCCTATATGGGGTGCCTTAGTTCTTCTTTTGGTCTTATGAGCACATCTTATTTCTCTCATTTTGGGTCCAAGGAGCTTTAATTTTTCGTAACTTCCGCTTAGTATTGATTTTTCTCTTCATTTCTTTCGTCCATGAGGTGGGAAGAGTACGGAATCTCTTCATCTGGATGTTTCTTTTGTCCGCTTTGTTGAGTGTTCTTGTTAATCTTGACTTTTGAGTTTTCCTCGTCGATTTCCTCCAGGTTTGCGTCGGTGAGATTATTTAGGATGAAGTTACTAAGTTCTCCGTAACTTTCCCAGTTTGCTCTCCTGTAGTCTTTCCTCTCAGGTTCTGGTACCTCTATTTGGCATTGATTCATGGACAGTAATGTTCTAACAAAGTCACTACATGCAACGATAATCGGCTTCATGAGGATGTTAAATGGCATATTTAATCATATTAACGTAATATCTGTTGGCTTCGTAGCCTGTGACATATGTTAGAAAGTCTTGTCGTTTTCTCTTAAAAATGCTAAATCTAACATCATTTCTAAATTGGCTCCTCTGTTGTTCCTTGGACATTAGCCGTTTGCCCTACACCTTGCTTTGATGTCCCTCCATGATGTAAGGAGACCTGTGCAAAAGATTGTTAATACAGTGTGCAGGGAGATATATTTTTTTCTAGGTGCTAGATAGCCTGTGATAACTACCATGTTTTGCAAAATATGTTACACCTGGTTTATTTATCTTTCGAGATGATTATGTGGGTGATAGACAAAAAATCCGTCTTCTCCATTGTCTACAGTTGTGTCGAGATTGAAGTGAAAAGAATCCTGCGCACGGGTCACAATTAGTCCGACATCGCAAAACGGTTCAACGTCAACCGTATGACCGTCCACGGACTCAAGAAGAGGCTCAACAACGGGTAAGACCTCAAATATTGACCTCGTTCAAAAAATTTTAAAGTTTTCAATGGTTTGACTGTGAAAAAGGCCTTGGAAAGTGCTCCAGAGCTCAAAATGACAACACTCACGGAAAAGAAGACCAAGGCCGTCAAGGAGGAGAGCGTCAAGAGCTTGGAGTGCGTGGTAAAGCTTCTGCTTACTGATCGTATGTGAGAAGAGCTTCGGTAGCGCTGTCGTCGCCTTCTCACCGACTTGAAGATTCATGGCAATCGAATTCTCTTTTTTTCTGATGAATAAAAATTCACGGTCGATCCTCTCATCAAGAAGCAGAAAGACGCGTGCTAAGCTTTGGCCAGGACGTATCCGAGATCTATTACGTGTCCAAGGCCAAGCACACGGCGTCGTGGCTTCCTATGACGAAAAGATCCCACCGGATTGGTTTGCAGCTGGCTACAGGACCAGCGCTGACGATTACAGGGACATCTTGGCCAGCAAAGTACTGCCTTGGATGAGAAAGATCACGAAGAAGGCAAACTACGTCTTTCAGTAGGACGGTGCCTCGACCTATACGGCCAAGACCGTGCAAGAGTGGTTAGGGTCTAAGATGAACTGCAATCTTCTCTACTACAGTGTGTGGGTGCTTGTCGAGGGCACATCCTGCAAGGTCCGACGCAGTACAAAGTTGACGAGCTGAAGTTCTCTGTCAACCGCGTCGGGGCCATCGTGAGCATGGACTTCGTCCGCAACGTGGGCATGGCCTTCAAGTCTCGCCTGAGCGCGTGCCCACCGCTAAGGGCGGCCACAATGATTAATATTACCATCTAAACACAAAAATAGATGTTAAAAAGATAAAACAACGTGTCTAACTGCATCAAAGCTATCAGTGTGTCCCTTGTTAAGAGCGTCTTACTGAGTGCAACAGGACATTTGCAATTTCCGTTATTATCGGGTATTGTAAAAGTCTTGTTACATTGATTAATATTAATTGTAATATTAATCAATTTCATTTTGAGTTTCGGAGCATTTCCGAAGGCTTTTCGCATAGCCAATCAGTTGACAACTTGAGATCTACCTGAACGAAGCCGATCTTTAGATCTTCCCCTTTTTTGAGCCACTTGGCGAAGGCGGACTTGCTATGGCTCGCGCGCAGGAGAGCAGAGATCTCGATTATTTTCCCTTGCAACGCGAAAAACCTGCACGCAATTGTAAAGACGTTTTAATGACGCATGCTCAAAAAGTAGAACTTTAAATTTGTTGTCTGAACCTTTTCGATTGCACACATAATCCTCTCCAAATATCAAAAACCGAGTGTAACAGGACTTTTGTAGAAACCGGTAATCCTTCAGGTATGTTAAATTTATTCCAACTTAAATATTTCCAAAAATTTAAAAGAAAAACTTTTAAATTAGCATTTTTTATTGTCAGAGAGAGAGAGAGAGAGAGAGAGAGAGAGAGAGAGAGAGAGGAGGGGGGGGAGAGAGAGTCGCGCAGATAAAGGAAAAAGGAGTATCTCACGGACGAAGAACATTCTATCCGAACCTTTCGGTAAACTTCCGGGGCGATATCGAAGTCAGACAAGAGCCGGGTCACCATTTAGCGATATGGCGCTAAAACCATCACCGCCGTGTTTTTAAGACAGAACCGGGAACGCTTCCGGCGGAGACAAAAAAAAAACGGGCCTGCACACACTTTTTGTGATATATCCTTCATTCATTCATTAATCACTGTTACTTTGCAGGACATGACAGAAGCAACGTCTGTGAACACAACTAGATCTCAATGGGAGCTCCAGCATATACTGCGTCAAACATTACTACAAGAGAGGCTCGTTCAAGAAAGTGCAGGACACTTTCGTGCATCAGTTCGAATGTGAAAAAGCCCCCTCCAAGAGCAGAATTCAGCATTGGGTGGACCACATTAAGAACCTCAATGCAGCCAGTGACAACCGTCCAAGTCATTCAGGATTCCCCAGGAAGCGCACATCTGAGCTGGTCGAGATCGTGAGAGAGTCAGTTCAGCAGAGTCCAAAACGCTCTGTGCGCAAGCGAAGTCAGTCCCTCGGTATATCCCGTGAGACTTGCAGGAGAGTGCTAGTAATGGATGAAAAGGCCTACCCATAGAGAATATAGACGAAGCAGATCCTTACAGCCTCAGCCAAGGAGCAGGGAACGGCTATGGCAGTCAAGATACTGGAGAAGATTGAGGAGACCCTAACTTTCCTTAACCTCCTTTAGACCTCAGATGAACTCACTTTCATCTAGAAGGAAAGGTAAACTCGAAGACAAATGTCTTCTAGGGGACCTCCAGACCAAATCAGGTAGCCACAAGCCCTTACACTCCCCTAAGTATGGACTGCAATCTCAGCCAGAGGCATCATCGGGCCATTCTTCTTCGAGGAATCTGGCGCGACAGTGACACTGACCAAGGAGTGGTATGTTGAGGTCCTCAAAACCTTCAAGAGGGAGCTACAGACCCTGTTCCCGTCGCCTTTGGGAAGTTTTGGTCTCAGCAAGGTGGGGCAAGCTCTCACATCTTAAACCTGTCCTGAGATTAGCTGAAAGAGAACTTTGGTGGCCGTGTGATCAGTCCCAAGACTGATTTTGAGTGGGCACCTCACAACCCAGAGCTTATGCCCCCAGATTTCTTTCTCTTTGTAGAAAATTAAGAAATGAGGCCTATCGAAAGTTGAGGCCCGTTTTAGGGGGTCACCCTGTATTTCCCAGCACGGGGATGATCAAATGAGTATTCTCATAGCATTCGGACGCGAGTTGTTTCCACGCCGCTTTCACGCAAGCAAGATTCACGCAGTTCTCTCACAGTACTCACGCAGCATCTTGAGAGGTCATTTGAATCTACCAAGGACGACGCGCAATTTCTCGAGCGACACCCGGCACCCTTAGGGCTCACAGGCAGAAACCATTATTCGGAATGACGGAGGTCTAGGACGAAGGACTTAGTCAAGAATAACGCGCTTGTTTCGCTCTCCGAAAATAATACACCCCAGAATGAATACTCGAGGTCTCCTCCAGATACATTTTCTTTTTCATCGTCGAAGAGGCATGACGCTTTCCAACCGCAAGGCTCACTCTTAGTCTCCTCCCGATCCCTCTCGGGTAATTATTGTGCCTCGTACTGCTCAGACAATTTCATTATTTGTAAATTCATTTCAATTTTCATTTTCCGGAAGTTGAACGTAATAGTTAAAGTGTATCATTCTTTTTAATCTCATTTGTTGTTTGTATAGTATTAGAGTTTATTTTTGTTTCACTTGTTTATATCCTATAACCACTCGAAGCCTATTGAAATAGTATCCAAGTTGGCCAATATTAGAATTTGCACTCGTCTTTAATCTCCACGTACTTCAAAAGGGACACAGTCCTATATTTGTTTGTCGCCTCCTTTCCCCACGTCGAGAGAGGGTAGCCAAGGTCAGGCGGGACTACCTGATCCTACGACATT
This sequence comes from Ceratothoa steindachneri, assembly GCA_963969495.1. Classification (NCBI taxonomy): domain Eukaryota; kingdom Metazoa; phylum Arthropoda; class Malacostraca; order Isopoda; family Cymothoidae; genus Ceratothoa; species Ceratothoa steindachneri. The sequence goes on along the minus strand of OZ018330.1, from coordinate 126,838,047 downwards.
TATTATTTATGGAAAACTGGTAAAATTAATACATGTAATCAAGGCAACGAAATTATGATACGATAGTATATGCGAAAATTAAGTGTTCAGATCGATTAATGTTTGTGCTAAAAAATCAAGTTTAATGAGAATGCTAATAAAAACGACTATATTAACCACTTGTATATAATTAAATAAAGATTGTAAAATTCTATACTAATGTAAAACATTGGTGTGGAGATAAATAATGTAAGCTGAATGTACAAATTTAATTTTATTTGAAACTCATGGTTGCCGCGGTTTTCGACGCCGGAGTATAAATTGGGAATTGGAAAGCGTCTCAAGAGAGAGATCGCAACATTTGAAGTCTTTTCCAAACCCTCCGAATAAGAAATACTGCATCCACTGGTGAAGATTTCTTTTACCCATAAATAATCACTGACCACCTTTACCTAGTCTTTAACCAAGAAATAAGAAAGTCGATCGCCTGGGAGCCCAGAAGACCTCTTCACGGTAGTGTAACCATTCTTGTTAAAGTCATTAATGATCTTTAAGATAATGCTCCTCGATGAAATGCCCTTAGCAACTATTTGATTGCATTTCAGGCCACTTTGGTGCAGAGCAACAATGGTTGCACGCTTTTCTTTGGAAAAGAACCATTTATGAAATTGAAAAAGATTCAAACATTTATTTTTATCAAAAAGATATTATGAAATATATTATAATTACATAAGAGAAGCAGCTTCGCCTCACAACTCCTCCTTACAGGAGGAGCTTGCACTTCAAAGGCAGACCTTCGGTCTGTGACCTACGGACAATCCGGCTTTGGCAATGACAGCTGGGCTAAATATTTAAAAAGATTTCCAGTACATATCTCCTAATAATTTAATCTTGGTCTATTTTTAGTCGCGTGAGATACATATCACTATGTCGGTCAGCCGGTCGGTCGGTCCCCGTTTTACTTTTTTTTTGTTTTTGTAATAAAATCATAACTATTTGGCCGATTCTAGTGAAATTTGAAACCTTATGTTCTTTTACATTCTCTAGCGAATGATATCACTGTCAAAGTCCTCCCAAGATTAGCTCGGGAATTATTTTGTTTTAGCAATAACATCATAACTATTCGGCGGATACTCGGCTAGACTAGACTAGGCTATAATATGCTATACTCTGCTAGGCAAGCTTAGAATTGGCTATTGTAGGCTAGACTATACTATGCTAAGCTATGCTAAGATATAATGTACAAGGATAAGATATAACATGCTAATTTATGTTAGAAAATGCTAAGCTAAGATAGCATATAGTATGTTAAGATAGACAATAGTAAGCTATGTTTGCCTAGGGTATAATAGGATCGTATAGGATATACTTGTCTAGGATAGTTAATGCTAGGAGAGTTAATGGCTCTATGCTAGGCTAGGCTAGGCTAAGCTATGCTAAACTACACTAGGCTATACAGGGATATGCTCTGTTATGCTAGGTAATACTATGTTAAGCTACGATAGGCTAGCTAACCAAGGCTATAATAGGCTAAGCTATGCAAGGTTATTCTAGTCTAGGGTATGGTATGCTATACTAGTCTAGGATATACTAGGCTAGGCTATAATATGATACGCTTGGCTATGTTATGTTAGGTGTGGTTATGCTAGGATATGCTATACTAAGCTAGCCTATAGTATGATATGCTAGGCTATGTCATCGTATGCAAGGATATATTGGCTAGGCTATAGTAGACTATTCTAGCTTGATGATATTAGGCTAAGCTACTCTATGCGACGCTAGGCTAGGCTCTGTCATGCAATGCTAAGCCATACATTGTTAGCCTAGGCTAAGCTACACTAGGCAAGGTTGCGCTAGGTAAGGCTATACTAGGCTAGTCTGCGCTAGGCTATACTATAATATGCTAGGTTAGACTAGGGTTTACTAAGCTAGGCTAGGCTATACTAGGACACGATAGGCTATACTAAGCTAAGGTATGATCAAGTAGGCCCTACTATGTTAGGCTATACTAGGCTAGCTAGATTATACAAAGCTAGGCTAGGTTAGGCCCAGCACAGCTAGGCTATTCTATTTTAGGCTTGGCTATCCTATGTTTGGCTAGGCTTAGCAATACTAGGTTAAAACAGGGTAGTTAATACTATACTATGCTATACTAGGCAAGTTTAGGCTAGGCTTTTTTTAGGCTATAGTAGGCTATGCTATGCTAGACAATACTACGCTATGCTAGGGTGGGTTGTTCTTTACTATGCTATGGTAGTGTATGGGGCTATACCAAGGTCCTCCCATGGCTACTCCGGGGATAATTTTAAAGTTTTCAAGGTCGTAAGGTCATAAATCAGAATAGAGGAGGGCACGCGACTTTTTGGTCAGCAGACCTAGTTTCACATGGATGCTTTATTTTCTGGGCGATTAGCATACGGCGTAACGGCCGGATAGTTTTTGTGCTCAAATGTGCATTACACATTTGTTTTAGCATTCGGCCGAATGCCGGAAATAAACCTTTATCGTAATTCTTTTTAAAACATCAAAAACAGCCCTCAGGATACTTTTTGTCATCTAAATTTGTTCTAATAACTTCTCTTTGCTTGATTCGTTTCCGGGGGCCAGTAGCTTTTTCCTCGTTATAAAGATTAAAATTGAAAATCTATTTTAGAAATAACTTCGATAAAACTTTCGAATATACAAAAAAAATAATATAAAAAAGCTGCCATGCGTAAATTTTAATAACTTTCCTGAACTTCATTTTTTTAATTCTTTTTGCTTTAAAAAATTCCAAAACATTCGATAATCATAGTTATTTTTTCCGAACTTCACCAATTTGTTTTTTCAAATTCTAAAGGAACTCTTAGAAAGAACTTGGATAAAAACTTAAAATATACCAAGTTCATAACCAAATTAAGAGAAAAAAACAACAGAGAGTAGGAAACCAGTAAACAAGGTCGGCTGACAAAAAAGTCGCGTGCACTCACTTATTCGGATTTATGACCACACCTAACATAATATAGCCAAGCGTATCATATTATAGACTAGCCTAGTATATCCTAGACTAGTATAGCATACCATATCCTAGACTAAAATAACCTTGCATAGCTTAGCCTATTATAGCCTTGGTTAGCTAGCCTATCGTAGCCTAACATAATATTACCTAGCATAGCCTAGCATAGCAGAGCATAGCCCTCCCTAGCTTATTATACTTTAGCCTACCCTAGCATAACATAGTATAGCTCTATCTAGCCTAGTACAGCTTACCCTAGCCTAGCATAGTATAACCTAGCCTAGTATAGCTTAGCATAGCCTAGTATACTATAACCTAGCGTAGCATTAACTATCCTAGACAAGTATAGCCTATACTATCCCATTATACCATAGTCAAACATAGCTTAAGTATTGTCTAGCGTAACATACTATATGCTATCCTAGTATAGTATGTTATAGCCTAAATTAGGTAAGTATATCTTACCCTTGTACATTATATCTCAGCATAGCTTAGCATAGTATAGCCTAGCTTATAATAGTCTAGCATAGTATAGCCTATTCTAGGCTTGCCTAGCAGATTATAACATATTTTAGCCTAGTCTAGTCTAGTAGAATATCCGCCGAATAGTTATGATGTTATTGCAAAAACAAAATAATTCCAGGGCTAACCTTGAGAGGACTTTGGTTATTATATCATTCGCAAGAGAATGTAAAACAACATAAGGGTTTCAAACTTCGCTAGAATCTGCCGAATAGTCATCATGTTATTGCCAAAACAAAATAATTCCCGAAATAACCTTGGAATGACTTGGAAAGAGAATGTAAAACAACATAAAGGTTTTAAATTTCGTTAGAATCGGACGAATAGTTAGGATGTTATTGCCAAAACAAAATAATTCCAGGGATAACTATGATAGGACTTTGACACTTATAGCATTCGGAAGAGAGTGTAAAACAACATAAGGTTTTCAAATTTCCTTAGAATCGGCCGAATAGTAATGAGGTTATTATAAAAAAAAACAATAAAAAGCCAAACGGCGACCGAACGACCGTTATAGTGAAATGCAAAGTCACTCGCGACTAGACTAGCACGTGTCTAAAAAAGGGAGAGAAAGTTTCTGAATATTGTGGTGGTGGTGGTGGCGACAATGTACCCGGCCAGAGAATGGATCGGGGACCCTCACACCTATTCTAAGCCCCACCCTAGCTCCCGGGACCATCGTAGGGCAGACCTGCCGCCTCTCGGGGTCTCTCCCAGATATCCACTGGGCCCAGGTCTGTGTGTATCTATGGGCAGTTAAAGAGATGTGTGGTATCATGTATCTGTGTTAGGCATTTCGGGGTAGTTTGGTGCTCTATGGGTGCATGTATGATTTCGGGAGTGGTGATTTGTTTGTTCGTATTTGTGCTAGTGTTCTTCTGATCTCTGCTTTGTGGGTGTTTGTTCTAGGTCGTGTATGGTTGTAGGTGGTGCACTTAATATTTTGTTGTGAGTTCTGTGTGTCAGGTATTGTTGTGTGATCTGAGAGTGTATTGTTTTGATGTTTTGCTTGATTGTGGCTTCTGTTGTTGTGTTAGGGTTTGTGTCTAAGTTGGTGGAGTGTTTGTTTTTGTTATCGAAAATGGTCTGTTTCTGTGTCGGTGATTGGGAGGTTGTCTAGTGATGTGGTGGAGAGGATGATTTGGATATTGGGTTTTTTCCCTGAGTTGTGATGCATGTAGTTTTAGGTGATTTTTGATTGGTATGATGTTCGTCTCGTCGTGTAGGTGTTGGGTGTTTGTGTCAAGAGTACATCCTGTGGCAGTGCGAAGAGCTGTGTTCTGTATTGTCTGTAGTTTTTTGGTGTTGGTTTCTGAAATGATTGGGGACCAGATTGTGTCGGCGTATTCTAGTACTGGTCTTGTGATTGTCTTGTATGTGTTAATGAGCGTTTCCTTGGTTTTCCTCCAGTGTGTAGTTGTTAGTGCCTTGATGACTTTGGGTGTTTTCGTGGCCTTGACTATTGTGTTTTGTATGTGTTTTGAGTATGTGAGTTTGGGGTCAAAAGTGAGGCCAAGGATCTTCTGTTCTTTTGTGGTGGGTGTTGTTATGTTTTGTATGTTTAGATTTAGGGTTGTGTTGTATTCTGCAGGATCTGGTGTAAATAGAGTGGTCATTGTTTTGGTAACATTTAGCTTTAGTGAGTTTTCTATTGTCCATGTGTGTATTTTGTTGAGGTAAGGTTGTATCTGTTGTGCAGCGGTTTCTGGTTTGTTGTGTGAGGAGAGTATTGTGATGTCGTCTGCGTAGGTAACAATTTTTACTGTTTGTGGCGGAGTTGATATATGAGGTGTAGATGTTGAAAAATGTTGGGAAAGTACACCTCCTTTGGGAAATCCAGAATTTGTGTGTCTGTGTTTGGATTTTGTGTTTTGTATTTCGCTGTATTGGAGTCGTCCCATGATGTAGTTAGTAATGTACTTGATGAGGGTGGTGGTTATGGTGAGTTTGTGGATCGTGTTGATTAGTTTATGTAGGTCTGCTGTGTCGAATGCTTTAGACATGTCAAGGGCGACTGCTATGGTTTTATGTGGCCAAATTCCTTGTTGAATCCATTTGTGATTATGTTGTTTATTGTGTGTAATGCTATCGTGGTTGAGTCCATGGGTTTGAACACATGATCTGCCAAAATAAAGATCTGGAGAACTTAAAAGCATACTTCTATCCATCTACGAGAATCGCAGGATCGCCATTTTACACAGCCTACTTCAACAAGGGAGAATACAAAGTTAGAAGTCAGCTTCTCCAAGGGCAGTAGCTTCTTCGAACTCCCTCAACACAACCTCCTAAGTTTCTTATAAATTATTGTCCGGGCATGGCCAAGCTTACTACTGGGGGGGGAGAAGACCCAAGCACAACTACTTCAAATTAAAGGTATTAGGAGGAAATATGCAAATCGTAGGAAACTTACCTAGCCACTAGCGGGGCAAGCCAACCGAACTCAATACCGGTCCCAATCCCGGATAAATAGGGGAGGGGGGAGGAGGGGGAGTTAGTAAGCGCATCCGTCAGTCAAGTCTCTGCCAAAACCTTTAATGGCTGAGTCTTTTACCGAGAAACGACTCATCAAGAACGGCGAATCCGAGTAGGGAAAAGCCGAGAATCAGAAGAACGCAATTAAGAGAAAAAATAATCTATTATTATTTAAAACGTACAAAAAATCCCATTCTTTAAAAATATTGTTATGGAGAACAACATCATTAATGTAAGCCATATTTGTTATCATTTCACCCTTATGATCGAATAGTAAACTCCACGGACTGAAAATCACCTCCTACAGGAAGAGGAGCAGAGTGAGATTTTGGATTCAGCAAAAGATGCATTTATTTGTTTATTTTTAATAAATTTGTAATAATTTTAATATTAAAATAACCAGGCAATGGCTTCGCCCCTCGGGGGAGCTTGCGCTTCGCTACTAAGATTAAAATTTAAAATCTAAAAAAAAACAGCCATGGTTAAATTTTTATAAATTTTCTGAACTTCGCCAATTATAATAATTTTAAAAAGGAACTCTAAACTAAATTTCCGCCCTTTCAAAATATTGCGTTGTTAAAATATAGTTATAGAAGAAGATATATAAAAATAAATTTTCTGAACTTCACCATTTGTAATTCTTTTGGTTTTAAAAAATTCACAACATTTCGATACTTATATTTATTTCTGAACTTCATCATTTTGTTTTTTGATATTATAAAAGAATTATTAGAAATAACTTTGATAAAAAACATAAGTCATAACCAAACTAAGATGAAATTATTATTCAAATACTTAAAAAAATCCCCTTATTAAATTATAGAGCTAGTGATAAAGAGTTAGTGATGATGATGATTATTCTCATCACGTAAATTTTAAAAACGAATGAAAAAACATATATATTAGTCTCATAACTATTGGCAATGACTGTACATGAAATTCATCGATGCAATTTTTATGACAAATCACTATGAACATGAACTACTTGAATTAAAAAAGCCATGGAATCACAGTTAGTTCTTCAAATCATGTATAATTTAAGTATAAAAGGACAAATACCATTCCTTAACGTCGACGTAAAAAGAACAAGGCGATTTATTGGGCTATTTTGCTAGTTTTTTAGGGTGATTGTCAGCTATCCCACTGGCCAATCTCGCAATCACTTTGTGCATTCAAATCTGATGTTTGGTTTCGACTTAGTAATATTACGAGTGGGATAGCCGACAAACACAAAAAAAATAGTATAATAGCCCCAAAAATCGCGCGCAAAATCATCTGGCCATAAACTGAACAATTACCGAGGGCGATCATAAGCTTCTACATACGAAGGGCCATCAGTAACTTTTCAACATGGAGCACTTCAGACAAGAACTAAATAAATTATAATTAGCAACACCTATTCCAACATAGACTTTGACAATTTGTAAAAGAAGATTTTCGACGCTTACCACAAGGTAAAGGATCCAAAGCAAAATGAGAGACCCCAAATGAACAAAACAGTACCAACCAGAACAAAACAGATTCCGATTAAGGATATGCTAAAAAAACCTAAATCAATCAATTTATTAGTAAAAAATAACATCACGGCTTAGCAATCAAATTTGGAGTGTACCATTGTGGTTTACAAATTTCAATGTCCCAATTAGCATTACAACCCCATCCATATAATTTATAAATTGGTGTCACCACAACAACCCCCAGACGAAGAATAACCTTACAAATTCAATGTGCCATTTAACTTAGCTTAAGGGCTCCTGGAATCGAATCTTCGAGCGACAGGTATCCATCCACTTGTTGTGTTTTTGCGATTTTCACCGAGTATATTTCGTGCCAAGTATCGATGCCACTCTCGAGGTTGCTCCGCGCCGCAGAGCTTCTTCAAAATGGACTTCAGAGTTCCATTTAATCTCTCACAGATCCCGTTTGCGATACGGTGGAATGGGGTGGTAAAAAAAGGTTTAACCATCAACAATTTTCCTACGTGTTCCATCAGCTGGGATGTAAACTGACTGCCTCGGTCGGATAACTCCTCCTTCGGTATTCCAACCCGAGAAGATGGAAATGAGGGCTTCCCCGCATGTGACGCTGTCTATCCTCTTTAATGGAACGGCTTCGGGAAAGCGAGTAGCAAAATCTACGAGGGTGAGCACGTAGCTATGCCCTTCGCTGGATGGAGGGTGAATGGGGCCAATAAGGTCGATGGCCAAACGGGACAAAGGCTCAGAAATGATGAGTTCCTTTTGAAGAGGAGCGGGTTTGATGCTTCCTTTTGCCGTGGTCTTCTGGCAAATGTCGCACGATCTGCAGTAATTCGAGATGTCCTCTGCAGGACTAGACCAAAAGAAATACCTGAAAATTCTTTGCGCTGTTTTGTTGTAGCTAAAATGGCCAGAAAACAAACTGTCGTAGGCAGTTATCATAACGAGCGGGAAGTGGGAGCGGGGAAAGCATAATGTGTGAGCCTCGGTGCTATTTCCTTCCGAGCAAAACGCGGTACAACAGGCTTTCCTTCTCGAAGTAAGAAATTATTTTTTTGGCCGCGGACGGATTCTCGCTCGTTGCTCCGGGCTTTTTCCCACAGTGGAAATAGGAACTCACACTTCTTCTAGTTCTGAGCGAATCTTTTGCTTATAAAACCGCTGAAGTCGGAGTCGCAGGGGGCTTCAAGGTAAGCGGGCGTCTGGAGCTCTTCTCTTGATTAGGCTCGGGTAAAGACGGGTTGAGCCACGCGATAGGAAGAAATCTGGGGGCACTGTCCTCGCAGCGTATACATCAGCCTTTTCGACGCATTCTTTGAAGGTGTAGCATCTACGATCCTTCACAAATGAACGAATTTCTGAAGGAGGCGAAGCCAAGAACTGGTCCTTCAGGATAAAATCGACTAGGTAGTCATAGTCATGGGCGATTTTAGACGAGAACCACCAGAAGTTAAAATGCCTTTGGAGGGTGTAGCCAAACTGACTGAAAGTTTGGTTGGGCTGGATTCGGGCGTGACGAAACTTGGAGCGATCAAAATGATGGGTCATAATATACGCCACCAGAAGCTCGGATTTCAAGGTTAAATAATCAATTGTAGCTTCAGACGGGAGATAAATAAATATATCACGGAGTTGTGATCTAAGTAAGGGGAGGAGCTTGGCGAAACCGTCCTCCTCGATGCTCCAATTATTCACTTCAAAAATCTTTTCAAAGTTTGCTAAGTAGGATCCGAAATCCTCGCCTTCTTTAAAAAACGGGGAGCTTCACCGATGGTGACTGGGGAATTTCAGCGCGAGAATTGATAGAGGGGGTCTCAACCCTCGCACGACTTATCTCAAGTTCATGCTGCTGCATTTCTCTCCTTTCTTCACTATCTCGTTGTTCTCTTCTCTTCTATATTGTTCTTTTTGTTCTCTAGCTCTTTTTCTGCACTCTCGTTCCTTTCCTCTACCTGGATATACGTTAGAAGGTCCTTGCGTGTTAAGCCAAGGGACTCGCTTTGGGGCTTATAACACTCAAAAGACGACATATTGCGTGTGATAACGAAATTAACACACCAAAAAAAATCAAATTTACTGCAAGCAATGCAACGAGTTTGACGACCTAGTCTATCGTGGTATGCGCGCACGAAAAGAAAATGCCTTGCAAAGAGAAATAATTAATACGAGAGCCTTGCCTTGTCTAGAACCGTCACGAATAAAAAGGCGATGATTCCGCTGAGGAATAAAATTCAGACGCACAGTCTCACAACTAAAATGACCCAAGAAAACGTACACGGTCGAAATGGACGCTAACACAAAAGAAATATATATGTAAAGATTATTTTACTGCACCTTTAAACAACCAGAACGTTCAGCCTTCATATAAAATACAAAAAGGAACTTTTAAAAGGCCTCTTAAAAAATGACCCTTTAAAACCCTGCTAAACCTGACACCAGTTTATATAATATATATATATATATATATATATATATATATATATATATATATATATATATATATATATATATATATATATATATATATATATATATGTTTACTATACGTAGAGATATAGCTGATACATATATATCAATGGTGGGTATTTGATTAGCCGAGTCGTGTGGAATAGGGAGAAAGGACGCTCAGTTGACCTCTCCTCGGCTCCATTACCAGATGATGGAGGTAAGCTAATGAGAGGGAAAGGAAACCGTTTCCCTGAGTACGCGGGGAAATAACAAAAAGCGAGTGCAGATTGGACGTTAATTACTTAGCTGTGGCTGAATGCTGTTCTGAGTTATTTAAAAGAATAGTACAAAAATAATATTTAATAACACAACAAAAAAGAGATAAATATTTACACAAATAAAATTAAATAGGAATATCTATAACTATGTGATTCTCGATAGTCTGGCAAAAAGGGACAAGCTAATGAACTTAAGGCAGGTAAATGACCAAACTTAAATTGAGTCTTCAGAGGCTGCGCTGAGCCGAAATACAAATAAATCTTTAGGGGATGACCGGATTAAAGAGATCCGCACGCGGAGACGCCTTGCAGAAGTTAATATTTAGACGACGAAGGGAAGCGGGCAATTCGAGAAGGAGAATTGCACTAGGGTGAGATTTACCTAGAAATACGTTAACGAGAGACTCCTTGCGCTGGTGAACGGAACAGCCGTTGCTGGGAAATTGCCAATTGACTGGGGCAGGTAGAGTTCCAACGGGAGAGTTTCTTGCCTTTGCGTTCGTGTAGACGGAAACGGAGCCAAATCGAGAAGTGACGTGTCTCGTGTGTGATAGAGGGCATGTACTAACTTGATCCGGATGAGCCTTGCGTTAAATACTGGCTGACGAAGGGGTGAAATCACCTTCGGCCACAGAGGGGATTCTCCCGAAGTAAACATAGAGCTGGGGAATGGACGTCTTCCAGTCAGGAATTTGCAATAACAGATGTCCTTCCTCGCTTTTGCATGCTTCAAGATGGTAAGCGAGAGGCAAGATTGCCTCAAAGCATGGGAGTAAACCTCCATGAGTCAACACAGCTGCGTTCCGAAAGCCTATTCACTTGATTCTTCCTCCCGTTTGTCTCGCCGTTCGATCTCGTGTTTGAGAGCCACCTGGGATTTTGAGGTCCATCTTGGCTCTTTTGCCTCTATTCTTCCACACTCTGCTATAATGCAGTTTAATGATTTAAAGGCATTTCTTCGAAAACATTTCTTAGAATTTTAAAAATTCAAAATGCAATAACAATGAAAGAAATAATTCGAACAATATAAAAAATTCTACAACCTAACAACTAATTTTAATAGATTTTTTTACCAAATTGCTTAGGTTATTTTTATTTTGATAGTCTCTTAAAACACGTACTTAATCATATTATATTGTATTTTTTAATGAATATTTAACATTTTTATTAAATTCGTACTTGTTTTTTTTATTTGCAATTTTCTACCGTTAACTTTTCTTCTTTACGTTTGTTTTAATGAGGTGATTCGAAGTTTTTTTTTAGAACCATTTATCTTTCGACTGTTTAAATGGTAATTGTTAAGATTAGTGGCGCACGATTTTTCTTAGTGGTTTTTGCGGTTTGGGGTCCTATCATATTGTATTATATATCATTTTGAACGGTATTTCCCAATACCCCCTTTAATTGTGGAGGGTTGCACCTCGACACACTCTGCTATTATTAATAATCTAGTAGTATGCCGTAGTAGTAATCACTACCAAAATCGTGCGCCACTAATCTTAACAATTACCGTTTAAATTTCGAAGAAATGTTTTCAAAGATTTGTTTAGAAGAAATGCCCTTAAATTATTATACTGCATTATGGCAGAGATTACGGCCAACAAATGACAGATACCTACTCGGTGAAAATCGCCATACACAGTAAGGGCTTGGATACCCATTGCTTGAAGATTCCGGAAGCTTTTCTCATCAAGTGGATGAAACCTGAGTTCAAATCAGAACCCACAACCTCAGATAGAATCTGCCACCTCTTTTATTGAAAACTTGATTATAAGTCGCACCGCAACCTTTTATAAGGGGTACCGATCTGGTTTTCACAAAATCCACCATCTAGCGACTTATACAGAATTAATATGACCGCTTCACAGAACACGAATATAACACTCAAAGCAAAAAGACTTACTGATAACGAAGAAAAAGAAATAAGCGACGAAAAGGAAGAAACAACAAACTAGGACACAAAAGCCAATGGGTTGGTAAACCAAATGAAGAAAACTTTAGAAATAACACTGTCGTGGTATGACATTACATTATATCAATACCATATTATATCTATGAGGGAGGGACCAATAACTTGAAAGTGAACTGACAAAAGGGACGGAAAACCACGAGTTTAGACCGGCTGAGTAGCGTGAGAGAGTGCAACGAGGTCAGGTAAATTATGGACAATGACAAAGCTTAAGGTTATTTAAAGAGACATGTACAAAAATATAATTTTATTTACACAAAAATAATGAGAGAATTGATGGGCAAAATTACCTCAGAGAATTAACGGACAAGATCACATCAGTAAATGAAAGGGGGAATTGTAGTTATAAATCAGGCTATGAAGTTAGAACTTAAGGTATTCCCGGAGGAGACTATTCAAATGAGGGGGGGAATTAACTCAATTGGGTTACTAAAAGGGGGGAGAGGGGTTGGCTTACGGATGTCTTCTGCACTTGAGGTGAGGCCACTCGGACTTCAGAGCGGGAGGTTGGAGTGATGACGGTTCTCCAAAAGCAAGGGGATGGGGCGGTAACTTCCAGTCCAGGGGAGTGTATTTCGGCTACCCGAAATGAGGAGGGCTTTGACAGGAGTTGATGAAAGAAGTCGGGGAAATCACTCGGGGCGATCGTTCAGTGGAACTACCTCCTGGCTGGGGCTAATTCGAAATACACAAAATAGTCCATCTGTCACTTTGCTTTGTTGCTAGCACTTGACTTGGAACCATGTGGAAATCTCCTGCGTTCTGGGCGAGACTTCTCAACTCTGTGTCTCTTCCGGGGAGTCAAGTATTATTTATGTCCGAGGCTCTCCCCAGAGTAGGGGGTTAGCGGGAAACAGCTCTACTCTCGAAGGGCCTCGAATCTTCTTGTAGAGCTATTTTAGCCCGCATAAAGGTGAATCGTGGGGGACTCAATTCGAGGCTACCGCTTGTGGAAGGAAGGGGGGGGGTTACTACTTTAGGCCTAGCCGGGCCTTCTGCTGCACATGGGAGTTCCTTTCTGCTAAAGATCTTCCACGTGGGGATTCCCTCCCCAGCACCGATCCACAAAACTATATAAAAAAACAAAAGAAATTGTGGAAGACTTAGTAAAATGAAGTTACAAAAAGGAGAAATCATGACGAGACAAACAAACAATGCACTAAAGAAAGTAAACAATGCCTGAACCCTGCCACAACATTAATGTAAGGGAACGGGACGCTAAGAAGAATACCCCCTTCATTTGTTTCATGAATTCCTTCCCTCTCTATGTCTCCTAAGTATAACTCCACGTAGAGTAATCTCTGAATCCAAAGAGAAAAATAAAAGAAGATAGAATTTGAATATCCATCAGCCACTTTACAGGTGCAGTTAACTAAGGTGGACGCTAAAATCTTTTACCTCGCCGAGGAAGCACTAATCTCCGTAGTCGGGAAACTGCTAGCCGAAAGTTTCCCGGCCACATAGTAAATGCCATTAAGACTTGGGTCAGGCGACAGATGCTAATCCATCTGGCTGCCGAAAGTGGTCAGCCAGTCGTCTACTTCTGACAAAGAGGTTGAAACTCCCAAAAATGGCCGCCATCTAAATACTCTAGCTTTTCGAATATTGGCAGATTGAGTTTGAGAACCCGTCACCTTCGGTTGAGATCGTGAGTCTGTTTCCCCAAGCCCCTGGTATTTGCTTATACCATCGAGGTTGGATCTCACTAGGCCGATCCATCTGTTTTGTGAAGGCTTACTCTGTTGAGAGCAAGCCTCAAATCGTTTCATCCCCGAAGGATTGGCCGGGATTCTTCTCGTCTCATCTGGATCCCCCCTCGAGGATCTCCAGTTTCCCATGTGAGACTTCACGCCAGGCCGCGTCAGAGTCTCGATTTTTGGAAGATGCACTTCTCTGTCTTTAAGGATGACCGTGAACTCGTCTTCAGCCCCCCTCTCCCCCTTAATCCTCGTCACCGTCAGGATATTTGGCTGAGAATCACGTCCATTTTCCGTCTCCATTTTCCCGCGCCGACTCGCTAAAGGATTCCCCTTCCTCGAGGTGACCCCATTAAGGTAAAACGACCCTTGCTTGTATTTCCCTTTAATCGAACCACTTTTAGACATATAAATATTCCCTCTGTATAACTGATTTATAGTATCCCCTTTAAAAGCTGATTAACAAGTAATTAACGTTACCAGATTGCCAATTAATCTATATCTTGTCAGAATTGTCCTTATTTACATTATCTATATTTTCCGTATATATATATATATATATATATATATATATATATATATATATGTTAATTAGTGACTTATTTAAATTATATTTTTGGTTTTCGCTCTTTAAATATATCCTTGAACTGCAACTTGGTAAACTCATTAAACGCTATCGGCCCTTGTAGTAAATCGCACTCTTATACCTCGTAATCAACGGATTACTCTTACAAAGTAAACGTACTTGTATGTAGCGAAGGACGCGTACGTAAATTAGAAGATATATATATTATATATATATATATATATATATATATATATATATATATATATATATATATATATATATATATATATATATATATAACTGTATATATACATATTTTCGTGGGTTTTATCTCTTTCCTCCCAACCAATAGATACATATATGTATATATAGACGTATTGTCTGGGGAGGTGACCTATTCCTCGACAATTAATAACGAACATTTATTAAAAATATTCACGCTTAACGTAAATGGCTGGTATAACCAAAATTATTTAACAATAATATAATAAGAAAATATGATTCAAATTAGTTATTCTCATCGAACATGGATTAGATTTACAACGCAATTAGATAAAGCTACCTAATTATGACGTCATTTACCCTCACTAGACCCAGTCAAGATACGATGGTGTCACAGTGAGAATAAGAAAATGAATAGCGAATACGGAAATAAAGGAACTTTGTTTATAACAGCCAAGACGCAGGACTTGGACAAAACAAAAATCACAAGGATACTCTAAAGTTACTAGGAATAGAGAAGGGTTACACACTGTATTAACAGGCATGCAAGGGAACTGCTGATGAAGGCTGGCGTCCCACAAGGAAGGTGTTTGAGCCTCACACTATATACTGTATACACTAGGGACTTCCCATAATCTACACATGAATGTGTAGCATATATACACCTTGCGGAGGATATATCACAAATTATTTCCAGCAACCGCAAGAACCCTAGAGATATAGCTCGAAGATCGGCAGGAGATTAAAAACATAAACGATTACGAAAAAAGAAACAAAATTAGAACAAACCGCAACAAATTTAACATAATCTCCTTAAATAGAATAAAATGTGCCACTATTGTCGTGAATGGAGAAGTGTATCTTTACGAATGGGAAGAGAGAGGCTTGGGATTCAAAATTATGAGAAATTGGTACGCCTCTCAAATGCCCATGATTTAACTAGCCAAAAAAACACTAACATCGCCCTGTACATTCAAAGAACTGAAAGAGGATAATAGACACAATACTGGTACACACTGCAAGTGACACTCAAAGGGTAAAGACCTGGATAGTCCGAAACTATTCTACGAAGTTCATTATAAGCAAAACTATAAATGGCAGAATATCGTCCTAGAGAAATTCCCAGAAGGTCAAATCTAAGACCTGTAAATGAAATAATGCCCGAACGCACAACTACTCTATGGCACAAATTAACGAAATGACAACCGAAGGAAATGGAAAAATACCTCTAACGGACGAAGAAACGAGAACAATATCATATAAGCAATGATTCGAAGGATTTAAGTAAAAGCACGATAAAATATCATACCGATATTCTGCTAACGGCCCCCCAAAAAGGACACGACGCCGAGTATCATCATAGGGGCCGGATGCTTGGTCGTGGACACTTTCTGGACCTCGAAGATGTCCTGGCCGAAGCCAGGTTCTACTTGTTTATGGCCAGATTGACCGTGAAGACTTTTTCATAAAAAAGGCGAATTCGATTGCCATGACTTTTCAAGTCGTTGAAAAGGCGACGACCTCGCTTCCGACCTTGTTCTCGCATACGGTCGGTGAGCACAGGCCTTTTCTTGCACCTCAAGCTCTTCCTGGCCATCTAGAGGCTGTAGCAGGATTTGCTGCAAGCACAGCTTCCACCTTTTTGGGATCAAATCTTTTAGACTCAGATCCCCACTTCGGAAATGAGAAAACCACCTCCTACAATTTCTATCCTTTACTTCATCATCTACATCACTGCTCTGAACGCTTTGTGTCGCTGTACTTGTATTGTCACCTTTCTGAAACTTATAGAGCAAAACATGTCTAATGTAATCTTTAGTGTGGATGAAGGTGAACGTAGGGGTGACTACCAAAGAAGATTATGAACAATATTTTTATAATCTGAAAGTAAAAGGTATCCATTACTCATTGTAGCATTCCTAAAGGATAACAAGAGGCACTACTTCAATAAATACTATCTAAAACTTTACTCTAGAAAATTAGACATTACTTTCGTTCCAACATTTTCATTGATACTGAGGCAACCTGGCACATATACACTTATTATATACATTCTCACCCTAACACTCTCATCTATTACACTCATTGCTATTAACATCTTGCCCTAAATACACATATGAATACACAATATTTGGATCGAATATCTTCCTCTATTCACGATTCACCACTTACTTATGGTATCACATATCTCAGAGGTATCATTCATCTCAAACCCGGCGTCGTCCTCATACCCTTCGTAAAGGAGATAGGTGGCGGCCGAATGAGAAATCTGCTTCAACCAATTCCAAGACTTCCGTCTGAAAAGACGTGAAGGAAAGGCGAAAATTTACAGCCAAAGAAACAAAAATGATTTATTTCATATAAATATTTTTCAAATGCAAATGGAATTAACACACTTAAATTTCCATTTCCTACCCGTAATTAAGAATTGCAGCCATCAAATTTAAAAGAGTAAAATCAAGCTTGCTAACGATAAATAATTCAACCTGGCCTTAATTAAACGTGTATATATATATATATATATATATATATATATATATATATATATATATATATATATATATATATATATATAGTACAAGTAAAAGATAATTTTGACGCGAATGAGCAATGAGAAAAGAAACAGGAGTCTTTTAAAGGCAAGAGAAAGGAACAGTGGAAGAACATTAGGATCAAAGAGAACAAAGGGCGGCACAATGAAGGCAATCCTTACTGAGTCGATAGAAATAACGCCAGGGGGAAAAAGATTGAAATTCCTGGCCGCGACTCGAACATGGGTCTGCTAATTGCCGATCAGATGTTCTACCATTAAACTAGCATCCACAGGGACTCAATCACACCCAAAGCGTTCCCCTATCAAACCCAGTATCTCCCTAAGCTAGGAACCTCCAAGGGATTTTTGTACCAGATCTTCTTTCCCGCTCACAATTGAAAGGCGCATTATCCATGTCACCTTCGAAGGAAGAGCGAATACAAATCCCGCGGGTGGTAACATCCAACACAGGGCTTTCCCCATCTCTATTTTCTGCCTTTCAAAGACCGTTTTAAGACAGTAAGAAAGATGCAGAATCCTTGCGTTATTTCTGTCTTCTCAGTATGGATTGCCTTCATTGTGCCGTCCTTTGCTCTCTTTGATCCTTGTGTTCTTTCAATGTCCCTTCATCTTCCCTTTAAAAAACTCGTTTCATGTCTCATTGCTCATTTACGTCAAATTTCTCTTAATCTTGTACTGCATCCTTTTATGTTCTGCAATACAAGGTTTCTGTATCTTTCTTTCTGCCTTCAAAAGTTTTTGAAAGGCAGAAAATATATATGGCAAAAGCCCTGTGGTGGTTGTTACCGCCCGCATGACTTGCATTTGCTCTTTATATATTTATATATATATATATATATATATATATATATATATATATATATATATATATATATATATATATATATATATATATATATGCGGTTAAGAAGAGCTAGTTAGCCAAAAACCTGCCTTCTTAACTGCATAATTATGATTGCGCTATTGCAAATAATTCTCGATTTTACAAGGCGGGGCTAGAATGGATAAAGAAAATTTCCATTCTCTTTGACAGGAAGGATGATAATTAAAAAGTCCGATTAAAAGACCGTTTTGGGGGCTGTCTCAGGAAAGCTTATTTTATGCGTTATCTTCTCGTTTATGTTAAAAGAGCTCCTTCCTGTGGCTTCGATGAAGAGCTAGTTAGCCAAAAAATTGCCTTCATAACCGTATAATTATAATTGTGCTATTGCAAATAAACCTCGATATATATATATATATATATATATATATATATATATATATATATATATATATATATATATATATATATATATATATATTGTGGATTACTTCTAGCTTTAAGGTAATATAGGAAAAATACCTTAGTGGACTTTATTTCTAAACTTCTAGACCTTAATTAAGGCTCTTCTTCAGGGATGTGAGGTAGAACCTGACAATGGCCTCCGATTGCGATACGATTTGTAAATAGAAAGATCAGTAAAGGAATCGCTGTGGAAGATCGCTTGAGATCATGTAATGAAAAGGTTTTGAAAAAACTTTGAAGGGGATAGGATGAGTTGAAAGATCGGAGGCTAGACAATGACTATGAATGGCACTTACTTTATAAACATGATGCAGCTGGAAATGTAGTACCCCAATCAGACACCTCTCACAAACAATGGAGTAGGTAAAGGTTGCAAGGATCTAGGAATTCGGTAAAGGAGGCAAGTGTCTGAAAGAGTTCGAAGAAAGAGGTAGTTTTCTTAGGGAACAAAAACAAGGAATGAAGTGGGTTCACATGTTAAAACACTGAAGGATTTCTGTTACTTAAGGTGTAGTAGGGTATAGAATTTATATGTGCTTGTTGATGTAGCAATCCTTGAAAAATCAGGCTTCTATTGAAACTCTGCTCTTTCCCTTTGCCGGATCATCTCAACATGTTAGTATCTTCGCATTCTATATGTTACAGGTGGTTATGGTATCATGCAATGAGTCAGAGTGGGTCGTTCCTCCAAAAAGCTCTCTAGTGTTCTTCAATCCTTGTCCGGAGTTGTTCGTCTGTCTGTTCGACTGTCTTCGTCCCGCAATTGTAGTATCTGATCTTATAAACGACCCAGGCTGGTTCTTCTTTGTTCCGCCTGACCACCTTTGTGAGTTGGCCTGGTAAGGTCTTGCTCTCTACATGGGGTATGTTGATGTTGTGTGCACGGAGTCTTCCGATGTCTACCTCATGTGAGGGAGTATGACTCTCTTGTGCTGTGGCTCGTCATCGTTTCAAAGTCGAGGTCTACTTCTTGACTTATCAAACATTTGCATCGTTTCCCTATCCGATTTTTTGTTAGAAAAGATATCTGGTTGGGGTCTTACATTGCCAAAGGGAATCACGGCTCTAAATAAGTGTCATTTTCAGTCGTTATTATCAGTATCCGGATCACATCTCTGATCAGTTTATCTTCATAACACGTTCTATCGATCTCATTCAATGATATCGCCTGTGCCCTCGATGAAAGCTTCTAGGTAACCTCGGAACCAGTCACAGGCCTTCGCCACTCTTTCCCATTTTAGGCCCTGATTGCCTTTAGCCTCAATTCGTCCTTCGTGTTACAGCTGGATTTGTTGGTCTCTTTTTCCACTGCACCCCACACAAAGAAGTCGAATGGGTTGCTGCCAGGCCTTGGTCTTCCGTTTGGTATGGCAGGGCACAGTCTTGCTGCCACATTAAAGGCCTCCCTGCAGCTACCATGTGGATCCAGGGCTTACCACGACACCCCAAACACGGATGTAGCCACTGGGGTTCAGCTCTATGCTTTCAGGGAAGAATATGGGTGTCATAACATCACCTTTACTTGTTGATACCACCGAAGACCATAATTGTGCATGGAAATTTATTCTGCATGACTCTGTGCACGTCCTTGGGTGCGACAGCGAACCATCTGTTGTTCTTAGAGTTAGTATTCTGCTCTCGGCAGAAATTCTTCTCGTTGGAGAAGAACCACAGATTCTCTGGCTCTAACAAGTGTTTTAACTTGTTGACCAGGTCTGGTGTGCTTGAGACACTTTTTCTGCATCGTCCTGGAAAGAACTTTCCATTCCTCATGTAGTATTTGGAGTAGCGATTGTCCTTATGCACTACTAAACTAATAAGCTTTTCATCCACACCTTTCTCCCTTACAATGGGACTCAACAACTTTCTAGGGGGATCATTGGTGATGATCTACTGGATTTCAGTGACAAATTCCGGCGTTCTGATGACCTAAAGTGTCGACCATTGGGTTTCCTTTTCTCTGCTCTCACCTTGTAATCGAATCCTGAATCTTTTAGTTCCTTTCTGATCTTTTCAACCATCCTTCTGCTGACGTTGAAGAAGTCTTATATCTCCTTGTTTGACCCATCGGCACAAATTCTAAGTATGCTTCAATACCTCTTCCACACATTAAGTGTTCAAAATTCTCCATAGTCAATTATTCTGCCCGAAAATTAAGCAAAAATGGTTATTGTTTTTAAGAAGAAAAAGACCGACAACGAAGGTAAAAAAAATATATATGCGTAAAATTTGCAGTTGAAAATTGTTAAACGAATACCGCACACACACACACGCACTATATATATATATATATATATATATATATATATATATATATATATATATATATATATATATATATATATATATATATTGGGGCTAAAATCCATGTTTTTTCAATTTCCTCTCCACTAGTGTTGCCATGTCAAGAGCTCCAAATTTAAGTCCACGAATGTGTATATCACGAAATTTATCTCCCTCCCTTTAAAAAACGAGCGAAAAAAGCGCAAGAAGTGAAAATTGATGGCAAATGATGAAATATATACAGCAAACTTAGGTGAAGAAAAGAAATAAAGAAAATATAGAAAAGAAAACTATTTTAAGGAAATTGAAAAGAGCTTCAATTTGGGTGTCATTTCCTTAAGGCGTTTTACATATGTAAATAAAAGAAAAATTAAAATTGAGAGAAGAGAAGGTCCGCTTTAAACCCGGTTGGGCTGTCTAGGGAGGAGGGGGGCGCTGCTCCTCCTCAGAAGGGGGCCTTAGGTGAATGAACTCGATAGCCTTTCCAAAAAATCAAGGTTGTTAAGAGGAGTAATGATTAAAGGAGTAGTAATTAAGGTACTAATATGAATACTAATCTATGTGATTTATAGGAATTGTAGCTAATGAGGTTAAGTCGAGTACTAATCGTAGAATAACTTAATCTAACCTAACTTTACCCTCAACCTAACATAAGATGTAGGTTAAAACTCACCTTTAAGATATAGCTTTATCCATACGGTGTTCCTTGCTCACTGCATCCATGGCTCAGACGTCTCGTTATGTCAGGGTTTTCAGCCTTAGATCTATAGGACTTGAAGCTACCATACATTCCTTACCAAAGATGTATCTCGCCTCGAATCACTCCCCTCCCCCCTCCTTTGATCAGGTAAAAACCTCTTTATGGCCTCCACATTTAATCGAAAATTACCCGATCCAGGTTTCAAGAGTTGTGTGACCTATCACATGCGCCAAAAGAAGGGGTTTTAGACACGTGTGTTAAGTACCTTCTGTGCAATTTCACATATCCTAGCCTCACTACATACATCATGAACCTTTATTTAAACTCATTGCCAGTCAATCACTACTCCCATCTACTTCTGCACATCTCAGTACGGGTAAGCAGGAAGTATTCACTACTTACATTCATTACTATTCATTCTCAATACACTCCAGCTTCAGTACGCAAGGTTTTACAATTTCATAATATTAGTTTTTAGGCGTAACGAGTAACGTCGGCAACCATGATGCGTTTGACATCAAGAGGAGTACATACAGTCCCATCCTGAAGCTGTCCCTCTGATGATTTTGGCCAGAATGGTCCCTATCCTGGCATCTAGACGATTACATCTAATTCTTTCCTTTGGCTGGTATCTGGACAATTGCATCCAGTCTCGTCCACAATCTGACATCTCGAGAATTGCATCCAGCCACGATATAGTGTGATGTCGAGGTTGCACGAGTTTTGCGTCTAGTTCTGTACTTATGCTGACATCTGGATGAATTCGACCAATGTCGCCCCTAAGCTGACAGCAGGACGATTGCTTCGAACCATGGAAATAAGTTGATATCACGAGTCTTGCTTCTAGGCAAGCAGCTAAGCTGACATTAGAGGATAGCCGACATTTTCCAGATTGCATCCATTCTCGTATCTAAGCTAACAACTAGAGGATTGTATCTAGTCAACTGCATAACCTGGCATATTGAAGTTTGCTTCTAGAACCGTTCCTAAGCTGAAATCTGAAGGATTGTTGAAGCTTCATCTCGTCTCAAACAGACAATCGGAGGATTGTGTCCAGCCACGTACCTAACTCTCATCTGGTGATATGCTTCCATTCCAGGCCAAAGGCAGACATCTACGAATTACGTCCAATTTCGTCCCTAAACTCACATATTTTGAATGCTTCCAGTCCAGATCAAAGGCTTACTTCTGAAGAAGTGCGTCCAGTCCCGTCCGTAAAGTGAGATTAACAGGATTGCGTCCAGTTTTGTCCTTGAACTTAAATAAGGACTGCGCACAGGACTGCTTATAAGCAGTCTCCCCCTTAAATTGACATCTAAAGCATCGCGTCCAATCTGGTCCCTAAAGTGACATCTAGAGAAATGAGTCAATTTCCGTTCATATTGTAACATATGGAGGACTGAGTCCACTTTGGTCCCTAGGCAGAAGGCTAAATTTTGCTGGATTACGTCTTGTCACAACATCTAGAGGATAATCTCCAGTCCTGTTAATATTATGACATCTGCAGAAGTGCGTCCATTGTTGTCTTCACATTAAAGTCTGGAGGATAGCGGTCATTCTTCGCATTAAACTAATATCTGGAAAATTGTGTCCTTCAGTAGTTAAAATCTAGCCAATTGCGGCCATTCACATCCCTAAACTTACATCTGGAGGAATGCATCCAGCTACCTCCTCTACCTATGATCTAGTAGATTGCATCAAATCCCGTCCATCAACTGCCATTAGGAGGAGTTCGTCCAGTTCTGGTATTAAACCTGGAGGGACAATCAGATTTGGACTCAGAAACCTCAAATACCCTTTGTGACATTTTTTTGACCTTTATATCTCTAAAAATGGCCAATTTAGCCCTTCTAGCCACTAGGTGGCACCACCTGGTGGTCTTAACAATATCATATTTAAACTCAGTGACCTCAATTCCTTTAGGTTGCATTGGTTTTATCTGGCTCCATTGAGCCAGCGACTCGGTGCGGACAGAAGATGAACACAACACGAGATTTGCAGGACCCATAAACCTTCTTGTTTCGCCGCAGTTAATAAATAATACACGGTGCATAGCATCCGTTCCCGTGGTGGTGACTCGAGTTTCCTTCCACTTTTTCGCAGTTCCTCCTGTTACAGTGTCCATCTACTTATGTATTAATGTCTGAACTGAAGATGAGGGGGTCCATTCAGTTAGATATTTCTCCCTCCGTGTTTCCAGACATCTTGAAATGCAATAATATCACTGCATCCCTTCCTTTTGCTCATTCTGAAATGTTGCAAAAAGATAGACTAACAATCGTAGGATAAAATAGACATCCTCTCACCAAATTCGATTTTACAGCTTATTATAGACGAGGCACGAGGAAGCTTTTCCCCTTCCATCGGGTAATAGCACGTCGATAAGAGTCCATGCGGGTGCAAATGAAGGAATTTATTACGTTTATTTTGTGTTCTTTTTCATTTAGTGGCGGTGAGCAAATGCCCTCAGATTTTAGGAAACTTACACAACATTGATTAATCACATATATGAAATGCAAGTACGGAATTACGATTTAGAAGTAAATATTTTATGTCATGTGCAAGAAACCAATGCATCAGAAATTGACTTAATGCTACATATATTCTGACTTCAAAATTCAATATATATATATATATATATATATATATATATATATATATATATATATATATATATATATATATACAAGAACGTGCCTTGAGTTATTCAGAGTAGGCAGAAACTGTGAAGCTGCCACAATTCATTGTATGAAGACCATCCTTTATGAAGTAAATTGTCTATAAAAGGTAGAAGTTGTTAAAATATTAATTGCAGCAGCTTCACAGTTTCTGCCTACCCTGAATTAACTCACGGCGCGTGCTTGTATTTATCTCTCTCTCTCTCTCTCTCTCTCTCTCTCTCTCTATATATATATATATATATATATATATATATATATATATATATATATATATATATATATCGGTGTATGTTGAGAGCAGCTCTCATCTATACATGTTTTGTTAAAAACCAGGTTGTATTTTGATTTTATAAATTTTATTTTGGAGCGTTCCAACTGGCGAATGCAGTTTTTTTTTGTATCTGGTTGGATATTAAAGATCAGTTGAGGAAGATCTATTATATTTTTTACAACTAATTTGAGTTTTGGCTGTGAGCTTTCGCCTTTCTTAAGGCATCTTCAGACGGAAGTCTTCGTTATTGTTGAGGCTGCGTTAATATTGTGTTTTCCCTTGGTTTTGTCTTCTTTACCGGTGAGGTAGGTCATTGCTGGTCGTGAGCAGCGAAGAATGAAATTGATTTTGATGAGCTAGGTGGTGAAATGTGTGTGGTAGGTGTGATAGGGGTGAAGAAGTTTATTAGTTTTTGTTACCCTGGTTGCTGTACACGAGGTACAGCAACGGACTCAGAGAGCTGCCTTGTGGAACTCCCACCATGATTTCGAATTCGGGTCCTGAAAAGCCCTCGATGGAAGATTTAGGGCTTTTCTCTCCATAACATAGTCACAGAGGACCCTTTCCAGGAGTGGGCTCAGCTAAAGGTTCAGGATCTTGAATGTGAGACCCCTCAGCCAAACCTTATCGAAGGCCTTTTGTACATCGCGCCGCACCACATCTACGTATTTTCCCCTTTGCTTTGCAGTTGGCTATTTTCTCCGTTAGGAGGGCGAGGGCAGTTTCCCTCCCTCGCTCCTTTCGGAACCCGTACTGCAGGGGTTTGTGAGCTCCCATTTCGGCTAGTTGTTGTTGAAGCCGGTGTGCTAGGATTTTTCGTAGATTTTACCCACGAACTCGAGAAGAGAGATTGGTCTGTAATTCACCAGTTGATCTGGGGGCTTATCATCCTTGGGCATAAAGATGATTTTGGCCACCTTTAGACCGTCGGGGAAGTAGCCCTTGTTCAGGAAAGCGTTAAAGATGTTGGTGATTTTCTAAATGATATGCTGTGGGGAATTTTCCAGGTTGCTTTTGGTGATGCCCGTCGAGCCTGGTGCCTTTTCTTTGAAGGATTTCACAGCAACTATGACTTCCTATGTTGTAATTGGACGACCATGGTCAACCATCACCCTTCCCATGTCTGCGTGGTGGTGTGGATGCGTGCGGTATATTATCTGATTCAGATAGTCAATCAGACGGCCTTCGAATTGCTGGTCGAAATCTTCGTTGTCTTCTTCGGTGATTGACAAGACTTTCTCCCAGTATGTTCTAAATCTTCCCGGCATAACCGCCGGGTCCTCTATATATTACCCATCCTCTTTGATCCGAGCATTTTCCTTTCTTTGTAAACCTTTTAGTTTCCTGATTTGGTGCCAGAATTTGACCGGGGACAGCTCTCTGTCTATTCCGGCTATAAGGCTGTCCCGGATCTCAGCATGTTGGATGTTTATTGCATCCTTTAGTTCGGAGCTTAGCCGGTGTAGTAGCACGCTTCTTTTCCAGTTTAGACCTTCTCGTCTAATCTCTTCGTGCACTTCTCTATGCACATGTGCGATCCTCTTCATATCTTCTGTCCATCTGGGCTGAGGTAGCGTTTTGTATTCATTTCTGGGAACGCACTCGCGGTTAGCTTCGATGATAGAAGTCGTTACTCTTTCGAGTTCATCGTCTATCTCCTCCAATGTAGCCTCGCTCAGGTCGGCGGAGTAGAGTCTTGTATCGCTCCCAGTTGGTGGCGGCGTAGTTCTTGCGTGGTGGGACTGGCAGCTGGATCGGCGCAAGTAGAATCGTTGTTAATACCACAATGTGGTCGCTGGGAACTGTTGGGCCCGGCTCGCTATGGTAGTTGAAGGGGAAGCTTCCGCTTGTCATGAAAATGTCAGGTTTGGTTGCGGTCAGCTTCGATGATAGAAGTCGCTACTCTTTCGAGTTCATCGTCTATCTCCTCCAATGTAGCCTCGCTCAGGTCGGCTGTGGCATATTGTGGGAGTAGAGTCTTGTATTGGTCTGAGTCGGTGGCGGCGTAGTTCTTACGTGGTGTGACTGGCAGCTGGATCGGCGCGAGTGAAATTGTTGTTAATACCGCAATGTGGTCGCTGGGAATTGTTGGGCCCAGCTCGCTATGGTAGTTGAAGGGGAAGCTTCCGTTTGTCATGATAATGTCAGGTTTGGTTGCTGATCTGTAAGTGATTTAGCTCGGGAAATCCGGCCCTATCCTCTGGAAGTTTTTCCTGTCGATTTTCATTTCCAAGTTTCGGCCTCTTTCGTTGGTTCTTCCATAGTAGTCCGACATTCGGCGTCTGGTATTGAGGTCGCCTCCCCCCCAGAATGCCGTTCTTCGGTGCCTGAAAAGTGTACAGAAGTTTGTGAGTGGGAAAATAGGTTCGGTGAGGGGGTTGATAGGCTGCAGCTATCGTGAGGTTCCTCACCAATGTGGGAAGTTGTATCGCCACAAAGGAATCGTCCAATTCTGGGAGGCGTTTGAACGTGAGGTTACCTCAAACAGCTATTGCAGCACCATCGGACCTTTCCTCTGAGTTATTCTTCATGAGCACTCTGTATCCCGGTATATTGAGTTGACCCCTTGTGGTGTCAATATCGTGCTCTGTTATTAGTATTATGTCGGGATCAAGCACACGGAATATGTTTACATATGCTGTTGCTTTCCCCTCCTATCTATTAACGTTGAGTGTCAGAATCCTCAATCTATTGTTTACGTTCTCCATGCTGGTCTTTCTCTATTGGTGTTTCTGGGTGAAGTTTCTTTTTCTTCCGTTTCTCTTTTTTTAATTCTGTGTTGGAGACCTGCTCACACGAATCCTCGTATAGAGTAACGTTATGGCGTAGTAGGGCCTCATCAACCTCTTCAACCTCGATCGATGCGTCGTACTGCCATTTATATATTTTCTTATTTACTCCGTTTAGAATTTTTTATCCGTCCATATTTTCAAGGAAGGAGAATTTCTCTGACGCATAAATGGTGAGATTAATCCTGTCCGCGTCGAGCGTTTTTTTGGTTTTCTTATTTTTAGGGTCTTCTGAGTCGGAAGAGTCCGAGTAGTCAGTGGATTCCGTTGATGCTGGTTCCACCGTTTCGCTTCCCTTTGTGAATTTACTATTAGGTTGAACCTGTGTGCGTTTTCATGCATCAGCTTTAAGTTCCTGGGTTTCATTTTCTATTACTTCCTTGTTGGTGTCCATATCATTTGCACTTTTATAAACCATTTGGAGCTGGAGGACGTCTCCTGATGGGGGGTCGTCCGGGAACCACCTTTTGCTCATTCCATTGTTGGCCAGCATTTGGTTAAGCTCTTTTGCGAAGCAACCAGGTTGGGTTAGATTCCTAACGTGAGAATAGAGGATGCACGTCAAGAATTTTATGAACTCTACGTTCTCTATCTTCAAATATGTTTTGTTTGTTTCTGTTTGGTTGTACGTGGCTTTAGCTACCTTTGCGTAAGTAGTGTTTGATCTGCGTACCTCTCTCTGTTTCTTGTCATTTTTTTCTGCGCGATCTCGTCTGGTCCACGGCCGCTGACGAGAATGGTCTCATAATCGGAGTAGGACATTGTGTATGTGTGACAGCAGTTTTCGGGTGGACGTGGTGTGTCGTTTGTGTACGTGATGTAGAGAGTGGGTGTCAGTACGCTTCCTTGGGGAACGCCTGAGCCTGGTATGAAAGGTTGTGAGAGGGTATTGCTGTATTTTATGTGGCATCTCCCTTCATTAAGGTAGTGCGAGAGGCGCCTTCTGGTGCAAACAGGTAACTCCGTATTGTTGGCGAGTTTTCAACAGAGTCCCTCGTGTCACACCTTACCAAATGCCTTCCCCACATCTTTGCTGATGGAGAGTGTCTTTTGTCGTACCTGGCATTTTTTTTTTATTCTGTCGTGAACGATGGTCACAGCCGCCTGAGTGGACCAGCCCCTTCTGAACTCATATTGGTGGGGGGAGAATCAGTCTCTCTTTCAGGTAGTCCCGTAGGTGGCAGTTGATCATAGGTTTGAGTATTTTGCCTAGGTGCTCTAGTAGAGCAATAGGCCTGTAATTGTTTGGGTGTTTGGGGTCTTTGTTCATTTTGTGTAGCAGTATGTTGTACGATTTTGAATATTTAGGGGGAAATGGCCTGAGGCTAGTGAGGCATTAAATAGGTTTATAAGTGTAGGGTATATGTTTGCGGGGAGGTTGTGTATTAATGCGTTGGTACTCCGGAAGGGCCGAGTGCGCGTTTTGGTGGTTTTAATGTAGTGGTTTGTTTCCTCGACGATGATGTGAGTGGTCAGTGTAGATGTGTAGTTGAGCAGTTCGATTCGTATCAGGGGGGCGGGCCTTAGCTCGTGAGCGTGTGCCCGACACCACTCCTGGACTTCCTGGAAGTGCTCTTGCGCGTGTGATTTGAGTGGGTTGTGTGTATGTCTACTGTGTTCCAGTGGGACCTAAATGCGTCAAGGATGACGTTGGTGTCTGTGAGTGTTTGGTTGTTTACTTGGAGGGTGATGGGTTTGGGTGTATCGGTGCCTACCATCCCTTTTACGCGCCACCATAAGAAGGAGGGATCAGTGCAACGAGTGTCGTCTGCGATGCGGACGAACTCTCGCCATTGTCGGTTCCTATCTAGTGGCATGCCCTGTAGAATGCGGGCGAGTAGGTGAGTGATGTTGTGTTGTCGTGGGCCTCTGGTGTAGTGATTGTTGTACTGTGTGATAAGTCTCTGAGTGTGTAGGGAATATGTAAAATCTTTTATACATGTGTAGGTTTTGTGTAGGTCGCGTGCTGCGGTTATAGTTTTTAATATTGAGCGCCAGTGGTCGTCTAAGAGATCTGGATTGGTGTAGTCCAGGTCGAGGTTTTGTGGTGTGTTTTCTGTTATGAGTCTCATGAACTCTTCCCAGTTCGTGTTTTTGTAGTCGAAGAGAGGTGGTGTGAGTATGAGTATGGGAGATATGGATATGATAAGGCATATCGGTATGTGGTCAGAGAGTACTTGACGACCCGGTGAGATGTGAATGTAAAAGCGTGTAGCGTGTAGTGTGGCCGTTGCGGAAGACCACGTTCGGAGACGTGATTCCTCCGCGAAGACCGAAGAATGTGGGGAAGGCCGGGCCGATGTGCTCGCAGCGATAACGCGGAAGGGCACCGGCCAGGTACCTTCCTGCATCATTTGTAGTGTTAGAAAGGAGTGTTGGATGGAAAGCGTTGAGGTCCCCCGCAAAGAAGATAGGTAGGTTATGGTTTGATAGAGCCCGGAGTGGAACTTCTATGTTTAATTGTAGGCGTGGTGGTCTGTAGTGCGTGGCCACTAGGATCGGGCCGGAGCTTGTCTGTACCTTGCAGGCTAGAAAAGAGTCATCGCGTGTTTGAATGAGAGAGGGGTGTTTAGAGCGCTTTATTAGGATCGATGATCTTAGGTGCAACGCTTGTGGAGTTAGATATGTGTGGTAGCCTGCAATGCGGAGTCTGTTGTTGTGAGGGTGTAGACTGGTCAAGTTAAAGAGTATTATGTCAGGTCTTTGTGTGTTTAAGACCAAGTTGGCAACAGAATGGTGAATACCGTGCCAACTGTGTACGTTTAATTGTGTTATGTTGAGGTGACCTATTGACGTGGGTGAAGTGATTTAGCCGGGGCCGTTCCCCTCTCCTTGGTTATTCCCCAGGGAGCGTGGGGAGCGAATACCTTCACGCGTGTTGGCTGTAGTTTTATCAGAGTGGAGAGGTTGTCAGTGGTATTATTGGGTGGGCAGGCCGTGGTAGAGGGGAGAGTGTGTACTGTGGAAGGGGGGTTAGAGTTAGTGGGAGAGTGGATGGTGGTCGTGGAAGGAGGGTTTGAGAGAGTAGAGTCTAGGATGGGGAGAGTTAGGAGCAGAGGAGGAGGAGGGAGTAGAGCTAGTAGATGGGGAGCTAGTGCTAGTAAGGGAGGTGCAGATTATGAGAGGGGGTGGCGGGAGAGAGAGTAGGTTGGGACGGCGAAGAAGGAGGGGTTGAAGGTGGAAAGGAAGGAACAGCAGGGAAAGAGTTGGTCGGCTTTACGCGTGGTTGTATATGGCGGGGGCGGGGTCGTGGTGGAGTTTTTTGTTTAATGCGGAGTGTTGTGGAGGGTGTGGTCAGCTTGGGGGAGGTGGAAGAGGTGGCAGTTGTGGTATCAGTGGGAGTGGGGTTAGAGGTTGTGGTAGGGGGGGGGTGAGTACGGCGGGAGGGGAGTTGGTGGCAATAGGGGAGGGTTGAGGGTGCCGAAGGAGGAGTGCTAGTGGTAGAAGGGAGTTCAGGTATAGAGGAGGAAGGAGTGGTAGCTGTGGAGGGAGCAGAGGGGCAGGTCAGGAGGGTACAGCGGCGAGAGGGGCAGGGACAGAAGGACGGGAGGAGGCAGGAGCGTGGTAAAGGTGGGGGCGGGGTGTGGGGGAGCAGTGGGTCCAGGGAGGAAGGTGTTCGTGCCCGTCGAGGTGGGGATGAGTGCGGGTCTCCTGTGTGTATGCTCGTCGATTGGAGCGAACACCTTCTCGGGGAAGGTGATCTGTTCTAGACCGTGCGAGGCAAACATTGTGTTAAGTATGTTAGCGTATAGTCGGGGGTCACCCCTCGACATGTCTTTTGCCACCGTTAAAAGCAAGGCGGTAGGTGTAGCTTTAGGTGTGTGGTGTGGGTTAGGGGTGGATGTCGGAAGTAGTTGGGGTCTCTGGGTGTAGGGTGTTTGGGTAGGGGCGGGTGTCGGAACATGTGGGTGAGTCTGGGTCACTGCTGGGGTAGGGTGTGTCAGAGGTAGGACAAGGAGACGTGTGGACAGCGTTGCGCCGGCAGCAGCAGCAAATGTTCTTGTGAGGGGAGGAGGGGCGGGGGTAGAGTGTGTGGTTGTGTAGGTGGGTTGAGGGCGCCGTATAGCCGCTACGGCGTCAGAGCGGGCCTTACTTAGGTAAGGGCATTTAGGGTTGACGGCGACATAGTCACCGCTGCATTATGTGCGGAGGGGTGAGGTGGCTATGTAGGTGGTGTAGTGGTAGCCCAATACACTACACCACACCTTGAGCCCACCAGGTCTGCTTGGCAGTTACGTGTCACGTGTCAGGTTTTGTAACACCGGTGGCACTGTGTGAGTTTTATGTTTAGCTGTGGCTCAATGTTATGTGGATGTGTTAGTGTGCCGCAGACCTTGATGCTTTGGTATCGCAACAGAGTTTTGTTTTGTTCGTCGGACATTGTAATTACTGCCCATCGTTGTGTGCGGAGATCATCAGTGGAGAAAGCCAACCATAGGGGATGGTCTTGAGGACACGTATTTGGTGTTTCTTGTGTACACCGTCAGCTAATTTTGTGTGAAGATCTTGTGCGGCGAGTGTGTCCACCGCAACTGTGTGGAATTTGGCTGCGTCCTCCTGTGAGCGGAAGACGAGTTTGTGGCCGGTGTGAATCCTTATTATATTTGTGATTTGAGGTTGAGAAGTGTGTGTTCGTTGTTGGTAGTGGGTGTGTTGGTAGTGGGTGTTTTATCTGTTATGTGTAGGAGTGTGAGTGTGGATGTGTTGTTGTGTACCATTGGATCGTTTTTTTTAAACTTTCTTTCCTTTTTTTTGAGGGGTCCCCCTCACCGCCGATAACGACCTCGTGAAAATGACTCGGATGTGGTGATGATTAGTGAGTGAGTATAGACCTGGTTGGGCTCCTCAAAGGGTGTGAAAACATGGCAGACTTAATGATGACTGAAGCCCGAATCAACTGATTCCAGTCTGGGTGCCGCCCCCTCTATTGGGTTTTGGGTATTTCTCAGTTACGTCCGACATCTCACAGAGACGGTGATATCTCCCTCTATGGTCTTGGACGGTGGCGCAGGGTAGGGTGTTAATCCTCCCCGCGTTGGTAACTGAGTCCCAATCCAGGTTTGCTCCTTCCTTTGGCTTACGCAGCGGGCTAAGCCTCAGACCTCCTTTCCCCAAAGTTTGCAATTGTAGATAGAGGGGAATATGAAAAGGTGCAAATAAAAATAATAGCGTAGGCGAGTTGCGAACAGCTTCCCGCGTCGCTGGACCACTGATAGCCAGCGGCGAATCTATTCGGCCATCCTGAGTCTCAAAAAAGACTCATTCAAACGAAGCTTTTAAGCCGCTCGCCTGCACTTCTCGTACGCTATATAATTATGCCCTTTCTAATTAGAATGGCATAGTTGCAATGGAGTTCTATGTGCAGAGTCATATTCACAGAGCCAAGTCACGGCGGGGCAGATATGGGGAGGATTTAGCACGTCATATCACTATGACGAGCCAGGTAAATAAAGGAATTTTTATTCAGTGTAGGGGAGCGGGGGCGGCTTTTTCTGAATCTCGTAGTTACCTCTAGAGATTATACCGTCCACGGTATAAATTGCAGAAATCACTGTTCTCAGTGAGAAGCGAAGAGGGAAATTTTCGATTGGCCTTGCCTCCTGTATCTAAAAGATAGCAAGGAAACGCAGAGATTGTTGGAAACGCAGAGTTCGGACTTCGGACTTCGGATGTAAAAAGTAGTGAAAAGAAAATACATACACACACATACGACAGCCATTGCCCTCGTGTATGCATATATGTATGTTATAGTGGTAGGTAAATAGGTAGGGATAGATCACCCTGATTAAAGAATAGTGATAGAGGGGGGGGGGAGAGGATATTCCCTGGTGATAGGGAATCGCAGGCATTTGTTAGGGTTGATGTTGATGTTGATAGTCTTTATTACTCTAATATTGGTGTTCTTCTTCGTACTGATATCTCTGCTTTGTATTCGATCTACGTCGTGATGTTTTGCTCGTATTCTTCTTTTTGTTGTTTGTTTGTTTTGTTTTGGTTTATTTTTTATTTTTTGTCAATCGTCATTTAGCTTGTAGTGTGTAGTGTTTTATATTGGGTTGTAACTTAATTTGTATATTATTGTGAGTAGTATAGCATTCAAGCCTTTGTAAGCTTATACTATGGTATTCATGTTTCTCTTGGTGTATCTAAGATGTCATAAGTATTCTTCTTCTGTTCAGCTTTGTGCGTGTCTTTGTGTGAAGTGATTAGTTTTATGTGTAGATTGCGTCTATATGTCTTTCTGTCTGTGCTTTGCTGCTGACAAAGTCTAACTTCCTTCTGTCGATGTCTTGTATCGGGATGTCGATGTGTCTTTGTCTGGACTCGTCCGTCATAAGTCTGGGGATTTTCTCCCAGATTTTTTGGGCCCTTCCTTGTAGCTCCAAGTTGATTGGTGTCAACTGGATGCCTTGGTGAAGGTCCCTCTGCCTCTTCCGTTCTCTCCTTCTGGTGTTTGTTATTAAGAGTACACCTTTGTTTTGTACTCTTTGAAGGAGTCGCATTTGGTTCTTGGAACTGACATTGACAGGTATAGGTGGATACAATAGTTTCGACCTTACGAGCGCGAAGTAGATTTTCTTTTTGTTAGCTGTGTTCAGGTTCTTGAACCTGTACAGCTTAGAAAGCTCTACTCGCGCACGCGTTGCTGCCTGAGCAACGTGGCCACCGTATCCCCTATAACTTATCCTCAGTCCAAGTACCGTCCCGTCGTTGCTGTAAGGGATCCGGGCGTTCTCGGTCTCGATATGCGCCCGTCTCTTACGGAAGAATGGAATCACCTTGAACTTTTGGGAGTTCGTGGCAATCTTCCATCTTCTTTCGAACCTGTTCAGATGGTCGATTTCTCTGGCGGTAATTTCCGCCATGAGCTCGGGATTTTTGAACGGGGCAGTCACAATCTGGGAGACGTCGTCTGCGAACTGGACATACAGGGTGTCCTCCCTGACCGGGTTTGGTAGGTCAAGGGTGTATATGTTGTAAAGGAGGGGGCTTAGGCACCCACCTTGCGGCACACCTGCAGTCAGTTCAAAGTCTGGTCCAGTACGGTCGTAGATTTGTAAATAAGCTTTCCTGTCTGTCACGTAGTCACATGTAATTTTCTCTAGTCTGGGGTTTAGTCCGAGTCTAAGTATTTTGAACTGGAGACCAGTTCTCCATACCTTGTCAAACGCCTTCTTTACGTCTCTGAGCACCAGGTCTGCGTACCTTTTTTGGCTAGCAGTCTTCGCCAGTTTTTCGGTGATGACTGCTAGTGCTGTGTCGGTCCCTCTCCCTCTCCTAAATCCATGTTGTTGTTCATTATGGAGGTTGTTTTCCTCCATAAAATTTTGGATGCGGCTACCAAGGATCTTTTCGAAGACCTTGCCAGCCACTTCGAGGAGGGAGATGGGTCTGAAGTTTTCTGGTCTATTGGGCGGCTTCCCGGCTTTTGGAATGAAGATCCTCCGCGAAAAGCAATCGATCTTAAAGGCTAAAAATGTGGTATACAAATTCCAATGCCCCTATGAGGACTGTAAACCTCATCCAAATAATCAATATATAGGTATGACCACTACAACCATCAGCCGGCGTCTAACGATGCATTTGCAAGAAGGAGCAATAAAATCACATTACGAATAAAAGCATAACGTACAAATTACAAGAGCAACTCTGGTCGAAAACACTCCCATACTCAGAAGAAACCCTGACCTTCGCCGCCTAAAGATTCTGGAGGCTCTTCTCATTAAAGAGATGGGCCCCAACTTAACACTTAACGCACCAGTTCCGAGCGAGTACTTCACCCTTTTTGCTAAAGGAACAAAGTACTCCGACTTTGACCTATAAAAGTACCAAAAAACGAAAATCAATTTAATTGAACGAATTCGCACTTAACACTTGACGTGCATACGTAAAGTTTTGTCGCCGAATAATATTCGAGCTTTTCGGAATTCTTAAGTTCGAAGCAAGGACACGCGATCCGAGCCAGCCAATTTTAAAAACAGCCCAACGGTTGTCTTTGGAGAGAGTTAATACCACCATTTAATCTGGCACGCAAAACCGACATGAGCGCTTAAGCTCCCTACATCGTTCCCCGCAGGCGGGCACCGTGCATTCGTGGACCTGTACTGTTCATAACCCTCGTTCCAACTATACCAGTCGACTGTGATATGACATAATTGGAGTAATTGGCGGAAGCTGGTTTAAGGAGTAGCCCACAGCAGAAATCAATTTCAGAGGCTCCCCGGGATAAGGGACGGACTGCGAACTCCGTTGATTTAGCTTTTAGCTTTATCGATGGGAGTTACCGCCCAGGATCCTATAGGGACAAGCAACCGTCTCTATGATATGGGGGATGTAGTGGCGAATTTAAAAACTCCCAAGGGGTCGGCACCCCTCGGATGAAGGAAGTTGATTCGGCCTTCATCCATCATCAAGTCCACCATAATTTACCCCTTGGGAGGATCCTTTTCCGGGCCCATCCCTCCATCATCTATCATCCCATCAATTGCAGTACTGGTTCATGGAAGCACGGGGCCGCACTACGGCGGGGAACACCCCTATTCTGAATTTTCATCTCGCTCACCTAAGCACATAACATAATTCGAGAAAGAACACTAGGAAAAAAAGAAGAGGACCAACTTGGAACAAGGGCCCCCCCCCCCTTAAGAGGAGTTAGATACAACGAAGAGAGTCCCCCTCAGGGGGCTTCCCGGCCATGCAGTTCCGGCCAAAGCTCAGGTGTGCCTGGTTCTATTTGAGGAACTTAAGGTTGTACTGATCCGTTTGATCAACGTAACCAACAGTTACATCAATGGTTCCCAACCGATTTTGGCTTATGGCCCCCTTAGGAACCTTATTTTTTCCTGTGGCCCATAATCATTATTTTCAGTAGGTAATATTCAGTTTAACTCTACTCTAAAGGATAAAACTATTAAAACAGCTATTTGTATTCAGGTACAATTATATTTGTTACATATATAGGACTATAAACATAGAAAAAATTAAACAGTGGTTAACAAAAATGTAACACTCTTTTAAAATAAATAATTATTCTTACAAAAAATAAAATCCTTTAGCAAAATGAAATAAATATATCATCAACTCTTTATTCATTCAATGCGATCCTTGTGCTTCATGCAGTTTCACAAGTTTTTCAATACCAGGGTCTATAGTTGTTAGAGACAGACGAAGATCACCTCTTCTTACTATTTCTAAGCGGCTACGAGCTTTTGATAGGAGGTGTGACACTTTATTAAAACCTGACTCAACCAGATAAGAAGTAGGAAAAGCAATAAAATATCATTTTACTTCGTCCCAAAGCAAAAGGTATTTCATAGCAATTTCATGACTTGTCTATAAGTTCCTGACACCATGCTTAAATCTAGCCAGAGAAGTTTGATCACTCTGTAACTCAATGAATCTTTCTTGTAATCTGATATCAACCTCAGCTGCATTAATTTTAAATGGGTCTACCACCCAACCTGGAATGTTCAGTTGTAGAAGATCTCTGAACCTAACTTCCAAATCACTATGCAATTTCTCCAAATGATCAATGTATACTAAAATATCATCTTCTTTCAGCTCACTCTCAATAGTGCAGAGGGTTGGAAACTGTATCAACTCTTTTCTACCCATATTTGTCTTGAACAGCTTAATTTTCCCCATAAATGCACAAATAGACTCTTTGCAAGTTAAAATATTTACATTTTTACCTTGTAGCTGTTTGTTCAAGATATTTAGCTTTTCAAATATATCTGTAAGGTAGAATATGTCGCATTTGGCAGCAATGATTCTTACTCCGAGCTGCTTACCACCCAGAAATAACATAACACTATCCCAAAGTGCAATGAAGCGATTCAGACAATTGCCCTTAGAAAGCCATCACACATCTGTATGCAAAAGTAGGCGCTCAAACCCTTCTTCATTGGTAGCACAGAGTTGTCGGAAAAGACACTCTTGAAGTGGATTTGACTTGATAAGGTTGACTGTCTTGATTACACTATCAAGTGAATCTTTCAGACGTCTTTTTTGTCCTTGTGCTTATTCTCCAAATGTATTTTAAGCTTATTTAGGCGCATACTATCATTAGAAAGTGTAGCCATACATAAAAGACACAGTGGCTGTGTTATATTGTCAGGTGAATGTATAAAACCATAAGCTAAATACTCACTGGAGTATTGTCGACATTTTTTCTTCGTCACCGTATCCATGGGTAATCTGTGCAGAAAAAATTTAATATATTAATGATATATATATATATATATATATATATATATATATATATATATATATATATATATATATATATATATATATATATATTAAATTTTAGAGCCGAAGCTCACCAAAACAGAATGAAAGGCACTTATCTCAGCAGCGAAAAAGGAAGACTATTTCTGAGAAAAGACCCAGAAACAACCTCTATTACAACACCAACTCCTATTACAGTCGGCCACGAAAACTTCACACATGTCAAATGAATAGAAACGCTCTGCTAAATACTTGCCCTTGATGGTAAATATTTGACACAAAAAAAAGAACCGCAAAACAATGCAACTATTTTTATGAGCGTTTCTATTAATTGAACATGTCCAAAATTTTCGTTGTTGATTGTACATCCTGGTACTCTGTACCTGTACCTAAATGCAAAACAGCAGAAATGTATTCCCTCAGGGGGGGATGATCTGCATTAATTTTAATAATATATTATATATACATATATTTTTCTCAAATTAATGCAGATACAAAACGATAAGTACAATCATCAGAATCTAAGATTAAATGCTAATCTCGTAAATAAGCCCGAAGTGAAACCGAAGTGAAAAAAAAAATATTTGGTGTAGGCCTAGCAATGGCACACTTTACTTACAAACAAAATATGCTCTGTTATTTACTTATAAAAGTCTTATGTTATTGTGCTTGTGGCAATCTATTATAATCTTAAAAACTAGTAAAAGTATTACAACTTCGCAGTATTAGGGTAAACAAATAAAAGCTACTTGCATACTATAAGGCCGAACCACTTGCTAAACTGACTGTAAGGATTTAAAGTTCCACCTGAAGTATTTTCATCAAGCCAACAACGGTGCCAGGCGCATAACGATCAAGCGCACCGCAGAATAAGCTTGTAAGATGCAAAATATTTGTATACAGATTAATGTAAATCCTATTATGCTAATGAAATATTTAAAAAAGGTAAAATATATGTATTAATATTTTTAAAATGTAATTCAACTGCATAAATTATAATTAGGTACTGCCCTAACTATAATTCAGGTTTCAATAGGTTGACTCCTGTGGCCCCCTTCATGGATCTGTGGCCCCTCTAAAGCTTAAAATTTTCCTGTGGCCCCCTTCAGATGTGCCATTGCCCCCGGTTGGGAAACCCTGGGTTACATAACCCTCTGCTCGGAAACGAAGGACATGGACGAAATACTGTCCACCCGAGGAACGGAAGCCCTAAAGAAGATCGGGCTTGAGGTAAGAACCCCCCCCCCCTCCCATAATAGGTGGAGGCCAATAGGAGCGTCATCTGCCGCAAGATCGAAAGCTGGATTGGGGAAAGAACTACTAAGGAAATTAAGAAAGAGATTGAGGCACAAAATACATGGGCAAATAGTAAGGAATTAATCAAATTTAATAATTACACCCATGTGTTTAAAATCACCTTTCAGACCACCAAAATAGCACAAAAAAACAAAAATAGATGGGCTCCTAGCTTTCAGCATGAGGATCCCATCTGAAAACATCGAACAGGAAAAATTCCATAACATCCAAATGTGTTTTTCCTATTACAAACTGGAAAATCATACGAGCCACTCTTGCCCAAACAAGGACAAGAAGTTTTGCTCTGAATGCGGGCAAGAGGGTCATATGTATAAAGACTGTACCTCAACGGCCAAAATGTGCCTAAATTGTAATAGTGACCACCGAACTTTGGCACTAAATTTCCACAGAAGAAAAGAGATAATAAAGAAAAAGGAAGAAGAAGCTTGAGCCCGTAGTACCCAGAGCTATGCGGCTGCAGCATCAAGACCCAACCAAACAACCATAAACCAACCTACGATGCAGCTCAACCCCGAATTAAGCTCGAAGATCTTCACATGCGTCATCCACGCCCACATCGCTAACATGGGAAGCCCAGGAAGCTAAGAGACTAAACTCAATTCACTACTACAGGCAAACAACCTGCCTACAATCAAAGTACCCAAATCCCCGGATTCACTAAAAATACTCAATATGAGCACAGCCTCATCCAAACGACCACGAAAAGAAGAAAAGCAAGCAACATCTGAGGAAGATTCAGATGATTCCGAAGAAGAGTCTTCGAGCGACTCGAAACCCGAAGTAGATGAGAAAGAGACAAAACTAAGAACGAGATCTCAGAGGGCCTCCAGGAGTAAATCGAAGACTCCCAACCCACCCAGAAACAATTACCAAAGAGGAACAAGGGCATGGAAGTAATCCATGAAGAAACGAGTAAAATTACATTCCCTGCTCCTCAAAAGGTCCTTAATGGGGAGCTCAGACTGAAGAAAAAGTAGATTAGTCCTAATAATGCAGAGACAGCTCAAGAATCTTGAGTATCAACACCGACGAATGGACTACGAAAAGAGTGCACTACGGTAATATTTTCCAACAAATCGATGTTGACATAATACTCATTTCGGAGCAGGAGTTAACACGGATAGGGGCATAATTATGATATGGAACTATGGCGTGTTGATAGTGAACCATTCACAAGAACGTTACGATGGAGCAGCAATTGCGATTAAGAAGGGAATCAAATTCAAGCAACTCAGGAACTTGGAAGAATCCTACCTGGCCATAGAGGTAGAAATAAGCATGGGAAAGATGGTCGTTGCCACGGGATACTAGCCTCCAAGACTCGACTATTTGCCGAACCACACTATCGCGAGTATACTCGGGCGAAGGGTCCCAACGATATTTATGGGGGACCTGAACGCACGATGTGCCGAGTCCAGGTATACTAGAAACAACGGTAGGCAGATGCTTGAATACTCTCTTGGATAGGAACATCGTCCAGGGACTGGCCCCGACTTTCCGACCTTCATTACGGAAAGGTGCGCCACCAAGCAGGAAATCTGCTTGGCCAACTTCTTCTTACCCTTTACTTATCACATGAGCCCTGAAGTAATACCTTGTAGCGACCATATAGGGATTAATCTGTATATCAACGTTAACCCTATATTGATAAATCACATACAAGAAAAAATTACATCAGAGCGAATTGGGATAATTACGAGCGAATGCTAAGAAATTACATCCCAGCTAACCTCGACGAAGCAACGCTCGAGGAAATAGACGAAGAAATATTGCTGCTAGAAACCCAGATGATCGAGGTTGACAGAGAATCGATTCCCAAAAGCACATACAGAACGATCTCAACATACAAATAGACTGATCGTATAAAAGGTTTACACTGTTAACTGAAAGGATTGTATCAGGTGAGCATCAACACGGGGACATCCGGTGATATAATGTATCGTATGAGAGAAATAAAGGAAGAACTAAAAATTCTAATTTACGAACAACAAGAGGAGAAATGGAATGAAGCTATCGAAGAACTAGATAGCGAAGCAACACCGAAAGAATTCTGGGCGAAAATCAGGAGAATGAGAGTAAAGCCCCAGGAGAAAAAGATAGAATTAGAAGACGACCAAGGTGAAATTAAATCAGAGGAGAATGAAATGGAGGAGATTCTCAGGCAATATTGCGAACAGATTTACAGAATCAGTGAAGAAGAAAATGAAGACTTCGAAATAGATTTTGAAATTCAGATTATAGACGAGCTGAACGAAATCATTGAGAGGACGCATCCTAACCACCAAGTGAAAGGGGGGAAGGAGAAGAAGAATAGTGACGCTAGAAGAACTAGAAAGCGCGCTCCACTCTAAGCAAAAAGCTCCAGGACGATCAGGCTTTACAAAGTTAAACTTCGTCAACGCACCGAGATGCGTGTGGGAAGGTTTACTCAACATCTTTACTGCCTGCCTAAATGTAGGCTACTTTCCTGCCGCATACAAAACGGCAAAAATTATCTTTATTGCCAAACCTGGAAAGCCAATGACAAGGAAGGAGAGTTATCGCCCAATATCCCTTCTGGAAATTGAGGGAAAACTCTTAGAGAAAATACTGAACAGAAGACTCGTCAAGAACTTGGAGGAAAATTCGTTCTACAACGAACAGCAATACGGCTTCAAAAAGAAGAGAAACACCGAGATGGTAATAAATGATATCACGGAAAAGATTGCTCAAGCGAAGAAAAACAGGAGCTATATCGACATGGTGTGCAGGGACGTGTCAAAGGCATTCGATAAAGTATGGCTAAGGGGGATGCAATACAAGATCCTCCAACTGGGTTTGAGCACAAAACCTGAAAAAATGCTCTATGATTATGTCATGGAGAGGTCAGCCTACATCTGTATAGGGCGCACAGACGGTTTCACTTTTAATCTACAAACAGGATTGCCTCAAGGCGGGTGCCTCAGTCCATCCTTATACTCGATATATATAGCCAACATCCAGAGACAATCCACCACACTAGTCTGAATATCCAGTTAGCCAATGACATAACTCAACTCATAGTTAGTGGATATAGAAACGCGCCTATGGAAGCTCGAATGACTGCGAGAAAATAATAAAAATCAACGTTTATGAATCAAAATGGAAAATGTGAACTAATGGCGACAAATTTAAGATCGTCCCGTTAGGAAGAAGAAAAATAGCAGATGTGAGAGTGGGGGATACGCGTTATCCCTTCACGAACGAAGGCAATGTATTCGGGATGAAGGTCACTTCTAACGGGTACAAGAAGCACCCCACAGAATGGATCCAAAAAGCATCTTCGGCAGTCAGAACCTTCTACAGCTTCAGAAACATCAGCCAAAAGAACAAAGAAACTGTATCTGACGCTAGTCAGACCCACCCTCATCTATCCCTCAGCATCTCTGTTTGGAGTCTCTAAAACAGCAAAAAAAGAAATGCAGAGGATACAAAAGAAGTGTATGTATCTCATCACCAATACACAAAGGAGGGAAATGAGGAAGAAAGTGGATCTGCACAGAGCGGTGGACATCAAACCACTCAATACGAT
The DNA here is from genome assembly GCA_963969495.1 of Ceratothoa steindachneri. NCBI lineage: Eukaryota > Metazoa > Arthropoda > Malacostraca > Isopoda > Cymothoidae > Ceratothoa > Ceratothoa steindachneri. The sequence continues at coordinate 126,795,759 of OZ018330.1, read as the reverse complement.
CTTAAAGGAAAGAGCGTCAGATATGAAAGAGAAAATTACAATGTATAGCAACAAGGAAATTGTAGAACTCATCGCAGAAAACCAACAAGGTCACCGTTGCGCAAGATTCCCAAGCAGAGTCAGCAAGCTTGGAAAAGCAATTGTCCCATTTTTGCATAGGAAATTTTTTTTGACCAAAACCGATTATGAAAAGCAACCGATAACGACAAACCAAACTGATTTTACCTCAAAACTAAAGAAGACTACCTATTGAAGACAATGAAGAATAAAAGTAAAGAAAATAGGTAAGTGCGAATCACAGAACACACAAAACACGAATACTAACAACCAAACTACACGTCAAGTTAACATTAAAAAAGCTAAATTAGTACACGAATCCAAAGGTTTGAACGCTTTATAGTAATATATATATATGGAGGCATACTTGTCTACATATACATATATACATATATAAAAAACAATAATAATAAAACGAACAATGAAAAAGATTAGCCTGATCTCCAGGCGGCACCTTTGCAAATTTTGCAACCCTAAGACTTCCTAATTCTAACCACTATTCCCAGACCCCACTATTCTAATACACCACTATCTCTCACACTCACATACTCATCACTTCCCCAAAATTGTAATTGTAATTCAATTTCATTCTTCGATGCTCACGACCAGCAATGAGCTACCTCACCGGTAAAGGAGGCAAAACCAAATGGAAAATACAATATCAACGCAGCCTCAATAATAACGAAGGTTTCCGTCTGAAGATGCCTTAAGAAAGGCGAAAGCTCACGTCCAAAACTCAAATTAGTTGTAAAAAAGAAAATGGATCTTCCTTAACTGATCTTTAATATCCAACCAGATACAAAAAAAACTGCATTCAACATTTGGAACGTTCCAAAATAAAATTGATAACATCAAAATACAACCTGGTGTATTTTTATATATATATATATATATATATATATATATATATATATATATATATATATATATATATATATATATATATATATATCAAAGTAGCGCGAGAGAATGATAAAAATAAATCCATCCATTAAACCACATTGAAAGAGAAAACGGAATAATTTTTCCATGCAGTAATATTTTTATTACCTTTTTTCGAAAAAATCCGTGCAGGGAAGCGATTCGAACCAGGCACACTGAGGCAGCGAGCACCACTTTGATCACAGTTAAAAGTATGCCGTTAGTACACTATGCTACGCAGAGAACCAAAAAAATTGTCTGAATAGAATAGCTTTTAAGGAACACTTTCGCAAGCTCGAACGGAGCTCGCTGCCTCAGTGTGCCTGGTTCGAATAGCTTCCCTGCACGGAATTTTTCGAAAAAAGGTAATAAAAATATTACTGCAAGGAAAAAATACTCCGTTTTCTCTTTCAATGTGGTTTAATGGATTCATTTTCATCATTCTCTCGCGCTACTTTGAGAGATATATATCAAAGCGGTGCTCGCTTCCTCAGTGTGCCTGGTTCGAATCGCTTCCCTGCACGGATTTTTTCGAAAAAAGGTAATAAAAATATTACTGTAAGGGGGTAGGGTTAATGTGGCTGGGCACGGTGTTATCGCAGGGAAGGAGGGGAAAAGTGGCGTGCAAAAGCAAACACAGCTGTGACGGGTGATTATTCGAGGGACTGATTCTTTCTCGAATTTCTAAAGTTCTCGCACTAGGCGCACGTGGTCTTGAAAGAAGAGATGGGTATTTCCAAGGGGGCTTCCTCTCACGATGGTTCTTCGAGGGCATTCCTTCACAGATACCATTAATCTTTAACAATTTATCATTCGTAATTAAAGCATTAGGTGCATATTTATGAAATTAATTTATACCACGATATATAGTGATCACATGTTTCTGATTTTAAATATTGAAAATATAGCCCGCAAGCTGAAACGCACATAACCCAATTTCATACTGTGAAAAATGTTACAAAATATTTATGCATCTCTACTACATAGTCCAACAGTGTGTCTTGTGGATAAACTTTTGTAAAGGAAGATGAAGGCAAAGTGATATAGAAGCAATCTGACTCCATTTTTTTAATGATAATCAAATATTTTTTTCTTATTCTTATATAATATACACTTGCACATAGGGTAGGATTACATCCTTGTCGTTTTGAAATTAACTATTTGACTAGATTTCACTTATGAGTTAATCGATTCAGGGTAGCCTCTCCATTTTGCTAAATATTGTTTGCATTTGCCACGCCCTTTAGAGCCCATGGCCTTCAGGATGACATGTTGGATGCGGCTCCCGCTGTCTACCCTCCAGTGGTAGAAGAGTTTCACGACCTTTCCGCCAAGGAATGCGGATCAGGCTGGCGGATCAACTTGGATAGAAATTTTCTCTTGTGTTGAGATATTATACCTTCTACCGTCAGCTGGCTCTAAAGAGGCGGATTTTCGCCATGTCGTACGCATGTTACCGGGGACCTTAGTTTATCTTAGAGACCTAAACGGTGGATACTCCCTCATGGGACATCAAGATCAGTTTCAGGGGCCGGATCCAGGGGAAATGGTCGAAGACGGGGATCGGTGTCCATATTGTGTAAGAATTCTACGCATTTCTGCCCTAAAACTGCTCCTTGTTGCTGTATTGATGTGTACCGGTGCTCTCCTAAACCATTCTAGGGCAGTGATGAGAAGCTTCCCCATGCTTCTGCTGAGTTTTTACAAAATCGTCAATTCCGCAGACGGCAGGGCGCAAGAGAGGCTTACCCGCAAGCAAGTGTCCTCAGTGTCATGTTTTGCTAACACCATCGTCGGTATCACGCGTTGCTTCCGGAATATGTTCTCGTCACACTCTGCGTAGATTACTTTTCCCTCTTTTTGCGCGGTTTGCATCACTATCTCGGAGCATCGACTCGAACAGGCTCTAACGCACGTCTCTCGTTAAGCTGAAACGCACCAGTTTCGGTTTTCTTAAGGCTAGAACAAAGTGGTGCGTTTTCGCGGCCTTCACAAGCCCCACCTCGACCTTGATTTCTTCATAAATAGGGCCCGCCTAGCTTTTCTAGGGAAAATATTTAAATCCACATAACCTCTTTACTCTCTCTAATCTCACATAGTTAATCCAATATCAATTCATAATTTTTCCTTTTTATACGCTAAATCACAAGTTTCCATACATTTTACCTAAGACAATAAAAAAACACTCCCTGTCGTTCTTGCATTCATCTTTATCTCCTTTATCATTATACAACGGTGTGGTTACTGCACTTCTCCAGTCCTCAAGCACTCTTCCATTTTCAAATGACTTACAAAACAGCCACCACTCATTCCCTAAAAAAATTACCGCCACTTTTTATCATCTCGGTAACTATACCAACTACTTCGTCTGCCTTCCAATATTACATTCCCTCTCACGGCACTAACAACCTCTTGAATACTTATAACTTCTATGCACTGAAACAACAATCGGTTAAAACCTACCAAACCAATCATACTCTCATCAATCATCTTCTTACTTTCTCTCCCCTTTGCCTAACGCATCTGAATTTATACATGCATATCCTTTGCCACATACAATAGTAATAATAATGTTCTCGTTCGACACTCTTCAAGGCCATCGGCCTTCATAAAGTGCCTTTTTATCATTAATAAAAGAGTTGAGAAAAGACTTGGGTCTTCGAGGCATGTTTGAAGGCACCGATGGAAAGGGCTTAACGTATCGCTCCAGGCAAATCACTACACATTCAAAGAGCAAATATCAAGAAAGTGCGACCACACATCCAGTAAAACCCCCTACAAAGAGCAATAATTAGGGAATGGGGGAGCGGTCATATCAGGAGCGTAATTTTCTCAGGTTCTGGTATAGGATCAGTATGAGACAGGTAGATGAGAAGTGCCGCATTAAGGTGTTATATCAAAGAACGACCTTAAAGGTTGTTTTGTATCAAATTGAGAACGCCTGCATATCATGAAGCAACGGATGTGCACGAGAGATATGTACGTCTCTGACGTAAAAGAAGAACAAGGGTTACAAGGGTTTGAACCAGTTGAAGAGATCCTGCAATTCAGCGAAAAGGGAGTTGCAGTAGTCAAAGCGGGAGGTGACGAAGGTATGAATGGCAATCTCAAGGCAGTTGTGGTCAAAGTGGTAACTGATGAGGCAGAAATTATGAAGAAAAAAGAAAAAAGTGTTTCAAACGTCACCAGCATGAATTTCTTGCGATAACAGACCATCAAAGATAAAACCCAGATTTTCTTTTACTCTATCGGAAAAAAATGGGTGTTTGAAGCGCCAATGTTAAGATATGAGTCATTTCTTTTGTATAGATCCACATCCGCATGAGTGCCGACCAGTAATACCTGTTTCGTCATCGTTGAATTTCAGAAAGTTGTCTGAGAGCCATTCAGAGATGGCATCATAAACGGATATAGATGGATTTGCACGTCATCAGGATAGAAATGAAATGATAGATCTAGACGACGCATAAGAATATCAAAGGAAAGAAGATAGAGTAGAATCAGAAGAGCGACCTTTGCGCAAACCTGAAACGCATTTCTACCGCCAGAGATGCATAATGTAATTACTAATATGGATAGATTGAGTATGAGATGAAATGTACGAAGAAACCCAGTAAAAACAGTTCCAGAAACACTCGGAATTCACGGAGGGGGTGAATCGAAGGTTTCTTAGCGTCGGCCGCACTGCCAAAGCGCTAGGTTATAATATGAAAGAGAGCTAATTCAGTGATGTGCCTTGCCTTAAAACAAGAATGAAAGATCCCATTGGCATTAAAGGAGTTGGGATCTAGAATCCATACTGATACCAGCCTTTCAAGGAATTTTAAAGGGATGCGAGATGAGACTTTGGGCGGTAGCTTGTCGGATCGCTTGGTTTCCAGTTCAGTTTATTTAGGAAGCCGCAAAAACATCGTGTTTAAAGTCAGATCTCGCTATTACAGACAATCTGGAGATAGTAAAATAACAGTGAGCTAAGGAAAAAGATGAAAGGGGAACTGGGAATAAATACTTAGAGGTAATGAGTCTAGGAAAGAACAGCTCTTTTTCGAAGAGAAGGATGGGAAGTCAATTCATCAGGGGATATTGGGGCGAAAGAAAGAAGTTCAGGAGGTAAATGAAACGGGTAAGTTACCCTTTGGCGAGTAATATAGGCAGAAAGTATGCCAGAACGGATATGGACTTTCATGTCAGAAAAGAAGGCGGAGAATTATTTAGCAGAATAGATCGGAGGAAAAGATTGTCGTTTCAAGGGTCGGAAAGATTAGCAGGAACCTTGGACAAGGTATCTGGCCCAGAACCTTATTACTGTCTCTTCATTTTCATTCTATTGAGGTGTAACGGAAGCTCTAGTTGTCTCATCTCTCATTCTGTCACCTATTAGCCAACATTCATATCTCCCAGACCAATCAACTGATAACCCATTCCCACTTCGATACACCACTCGTTCCAAGTAATTCCAGAACCCGTCTCAGCTTCACTTCTATCGTTACATGGTTCATACATTACAACCACGCATAGTTACACAATTGCTAATCTCAACTTCACCCATTTAGTTCTATACCTGATTGCATACTATTAACTCTATTTCACAACGAATCATTTCTTTCATTTCCGTCTCACATAGAGCAAGCCTCTGTAATCTCCCTGTTTTTCGCTTCTTTCACACATTCTGGTGCCCCTCAAATTTCACACACGCACATGGTTTACATATTTATGCGAATTAACAAGCATCGCGCATCATGCTTTCAAAAGATGAACGTTCGTGAGCGTGGCTTCCCAGGACAGCACCTTTTCCAGGTTTAGTTGCCTTTTTCTAGATGCAAAACAACGGCTAGAAACAAAAGCAAAACCTTAAAAGTCCCGCCCATATACCCAAGAAGGGGTTTGATTCCCTCGGAGACATAAACGAGCAGCAAATAATTTTAAATAATAGAGATGAGTTATGCCTCTTCCTAAAATTTAATGACGTGGCAATTTGGTTGATAGCAGGTAGGCACAACCGGTAGTGACCCCGATCGCCACGGTACCTGGAAATGTGCCCCTCTCGAAGCTCCCCTAGATTAGGACAGGCAACCAAAAGGTGCCTCGTCGTCTTAAGGACCAATACAATTTGGGGAGAAAGGTTGAGGGAGCGCTTCATTAGGTGCCAGTGCGTCCCACGAGTTTGTGTCCGATTCTGAGGCGACAAAAGATGAGTAGATATAGGAGAATACTCGCGGCTCACTGGCATGCACCTTAAATTCCCCATCGCCATCACATTTCTTCCCTCCTATGTAGATGAAGGGCTGAGTTTATTCCTGCTATTTAGAAATAGTGTGGACGAATGGGACGCTGGTTCACTTGCTCAGCCTGTGCACAGAGGCTGAATCCATTATCAGCGCGCTCGTTCCAGCAACTATACATATCCAGGAACTAGGAAGAAAAAAAATCTAGACGCTTTTTCAACTCGTTGAAGCAATGGCGTCATGGACATTGTGAACCAAATGATGCGATGGTTCCAATGATTCAAGGGCACTTAGCGCGCTCGGAGACTGTGAATTACAAAACGGTCTTAAAAACCGGGTACGGCGCATATGATCTTCCGTACCTAGCGGTATGTTGAAACTAGTTCGGCCTTGAAGACAGACGCTACAGACGTAGGGGCACCGCCGGATTCGAACAAAGGAGAGTTTGAATAGAAGCCAACCCTCTTTCTGGCTTAAATTTATCAGTATACCCTGGCGCAGATCCAGTTCATGCTTAAGGAAATACGAACGCGATACTCCCGATCCTAGGGAAGCTTTGGTGGCATAGGTTTGGAAACAAACTTTCAAAACTCAAGTCAGCCAGGGTGGTATCTTGCGCAGAACCATCGACACTACCGGTCTGAGGGTTACATCGTATTCTAATAAAAGTTACTTTACCTTAAACCTGAAAGGTTTAGAGCTTCAGTGGCATCTATCGGCAGCATAAGCACCATCGTTATCAGTTGAGTAAGAAATGAGAGCCGTTGGCGACTCAGGTAGACACTAAATCCAGGCCTAAAAGTGCATACCTCAATTTGCATGACTTGAGGCGAAATATATCTTTTATTTTCGTCTCCCCGAAGGCTCTCTATAAGGAGCGTGCCGTAGGTATAGGTCACCGACCAGAGACTTGCTCAGTTGATCGAAGCCACCTTCCTCAAAAGATGCTAGGGCGCAGAGGAATAAATCGTGCATCTACACTCAATCTTTGAGCGAACAGAAGAGCAGTAAATTAATTAAAGGTATGAAACGTATCTATACTAGTAGCTCAGGTTCAAAACGCCAGATAGCGTCGAATCTCCTTGCCTGTATTACAAGAGACCCTACTGGTATTAATATGTGCCCCCAAGGTGAAGCGATGGTTAAAAACATAGCCCAATAATTGGGAGTCGCATTTAGGAACATGTCCAAACATGATGCCCTTAAAGGCAGAAAAATTGTGCGAACTATGTGTTGGACAAAGAAAAATGAAATTCGCGCGTTTTGGCTTAATTATATGTGGTTTAGAGGCTGGTGGAACTAATTTTGCAAGATAGGCATCTGAACCGCGCTAAAAGAGATTGAAAAGTCTTCTAAGTAGAATATAGCGAGGACATCTTCTGGGAGCACCGAGGTGATTGATACAGGTGGTGCTCCTATCAAAGAGAGTGACGTGGGGGAACTTTTCACTTCGAGATAACCTACTCTTACCGTACGAGCTTGAAAAAGACCCCGCAATTTCATTCTAAATCGAAAATCTTAGACAGACCAATAAAGAGACGCTCCCTCCTCACCACTATAAAATGGATGGTCTCAATTATACCACATAGCGACTTATCTCTTTTAATCACCTGAGCGAAATGTTACTTGCGAAGAAAAACCTTGCAAATAACACTCTTCAGTCGAAACACATCAGGTAGAGTGAACCTTACAGTCGTCGCATTTTGCAGAAGATAAGTGACCTACACTGTCCAGGCAATAAGCTAATCTACCATTTGCCTACTTCACAATCAGTTGTCATGCTCAGAAACTCAAGCAAATTGGGCTGAGACAAGCCAGATTTAGATATTGATAACTCATTGTCTTGCAAAAAAGCAACACAGTTGCTATACACCAGGGATCTAGCAACATACCTGTCAGGGGTATGGCGCTTTTGGTTCCCTATTCTCGTTAATTGAGCCTTAATGACCCCCAAGGTCTCCTAACCGAGTCGTCTCGAGGCTGAGTTTACTCGTGCCTGGGCCAGCAATTCTCAGTTAACGACTCTACGCCGTCTTTTTCCTGGTGATTTTCTCTCCCCGCAATAATTTATTTCCCCCTTGCCCTAATATTATCGAAATACTGATATAGCACCCCATGGTGAAAGCTTTAGCCTAAAGTTTCTCTATTTGTTTGCCATTAGGTTCGAATTAGATCGTGAGACTTCTCTCAATTCACAAACGCATTCATTTTTACTGTCTCCATTTAAGAAGTTTCACTTATCCGCTGTTATACATATCCCTTTGCTGCATCAATAGAAAAGTATTCCCTCGCCTTGACTTTTGCAAGAAGCGCTACTGATTCCCCTCTTCGCTCCAAAGTGAAGTACACACCTACCCGCTGGCTTCGTCTGGTGAAATGACAGGGGAGCTGATAGGATCTCTGCTCACCAACACCCCACCTCGCCTAACAGTAGGCACCAGGGTCAACAGCTCACTCCTCTATTCGGTCAAACTTTCGCTCCATTGTCCACCTCCCTTGCTTGTAGTTTAACGTGATTCTAAAATAGTATTTTACAACTGTTTATAAAATAAGTAGTTTCTTTTATACCATATGCATTAATAGAGCCCCGATATAGATCTTAAAGATTTATTGGATCTTATTGCCCCACCTTTCGGACACACCTGTAACATTTACAATACCCTCCGATCAGATCCTGTTAGGGCAAAGCTAAAAGAAAGTAAAAGCCTTGCTCAATTAGATGCCAGAGCATGGCGTCCGGAATAACGTCAGGACCAGAAGCTGTAGCCGCGCAAAAGGCGAGAGTGGAACGCACCTCGTTCAAGGAAAACAGGTCCTTAAATCGTTATCCGCTTCTTAAGGTAAAGGCCGTTCGGTGGCCTTCCGCGACAGAGAGATGTGCGTGACTGGAATGCTGGTTGAGTAGTTTCCCAGCTTCAGAATTTAGAGAAAACATTCGCAAAAGATCTCGCCACGGACGCGCAATCCAAGATCCTGCCCATAGGTACCCTTAATGCCATTGAGACACTTCCACCGCTCTGAAAGATTTGTCTCCCTATTAAGTAAAGAAATACATGCCAGCTAAGACGCGACCAGACGTAAGAGAAATATAAGCCAGGCCAGCGAAGATGAAGATGCCAGCGAAGTCAAGGCATGAAAAAGAAATAGTTCTTCGTCAGTGATGTGTGATCCCGACTTCCAACTCTTGGATAAGTTCCGTAAGGATCTGACCCTTGTAATTGATCTTAGTAACAGGGTAGGGGAGTGGCGGGCAGTTGAGATGCATCAGACATGAACTAATGGAAATAAAGAGCTAAATGGAGAATGGAGGATCTAATCCATTTCAATTCCTCACAGTTAGTTCCGAGTCTGCGCCAATTTTCCCGAAGGAGTTTCATCTCCGGATTTATCTTCAGAGAGCTATCGGGGCCCTCTTGATGAAGAGGCCCTCACAGGTAAGGCCATAGGTCATAGATTACTCTTAAACAGACTTACAAGGACTATTGGTTACAGACGTAGAGGTGGCGTTATTGCCTTCGAATTATAGCACGGATGATGTGGCTCGGCTTGGAAGCCTTTTCTTTCTCTTGCATCGAACCCCTCTGCTTGGCGGGAAACTTTTGACGTCTGCGTTCTCCCACCTTTTGGGACAGGAAACATTATAGGACTAGGTTCAGCTTCTGATAGAGACGAGGGAGCCGGGTCTCTTTCGGTGCTACCCTACTCTTGGAGAGTCGTCTTGGAAGTACCAAAGTTTGCGGCCACACCCACCTTCTTGGGCATTGAATCCTCCGTCAAGCGAGTCGTTGGTGGAACGTGACAGTTTTGTTGTTTTGCAAAGCGGTCGCGCGGAGAGGGAGAGATAGGCACAGGTATTGGAAGAAGCAGTGTTCGAGCCCTTATTGCCTTCAGCCGGACTAGGATGGCGCCCGGCAGAAGTAGAATCTACAGAAGGGTTCCCAATTGGCGTGAGAGCCGCTGCGCCTATGTGCCTGGAAAGGCCAGGATTGGAGATGGCTTTTTAAAATTGAGAGGCGCACGAGTGATAATATCACGTAGATCGGGAGAGTACGATGTCCAAATTTCTTTGGAAAAACACTCTTTCCGAAGCCTGGACAGCCAAGCCTTTCATTTTAACCAAATATGAATCGCAATGCTTTGAGGAAGGACGGTTCAATCTTCCACAATTCACATACTTGGTCTTGCAAAAGCAATTGGTAATCAATGCCCAATAAGCAGTTAGTAAAACTATGGGGTGACCCAATTTCGCATGTCGACAAGATTTAATAGTAAGGCGGAGGTGGTGCTAGTGTTAACATATCCACTGTAAAAGCACGAATGCCTTCACGTGGTAAAGATACCCATCAACATGCATCGATTCCCTTTAAGACACATAAGCCAAATAGGATGAAGAATGTCAATGTGGGTCTAGAGACACATCCCTCCTTCCTCGACAGTCACTTAATCATGGCTGCCCCTTGATCGTCGTCTATGCCAGTTCTCTGGCATACACTAACGAGTATTTCAAAAGTCCTGTTACACTCGTTACACCACTCGCAACAAAGAACAAAATGATAGTTTTGATGGAGTTAGACACGTTTCTATTGTTTTAACATAAAAAATTGTGTTTAAATTGTAATATAAATCAATGTGGTTGCCCTCGGCGGGGAGTACGAGCTCCAGGTGAGACCTGAAGGCCGCGCCCACGTTGCGGACGAAGTCCTTCCTCATGCTGGCCCAGATGCGGTTGACGCAGGACATCAACTCGATGACGTTACTGTAGTGGACCTTGCAAGCTTTGCTCTCGACATGCGCCCACACGTTGTAGTCGATGGGATTGAGGTCAGGTGACTGCGGAGGTCAAAATTCATTCGAAGAGAAGTTCTTGGACAAGATGTACCTGTAATCAACCGCGATGAGCCTGTAACCGGCCGCAAACCACACCGGCAGCATCTTCTCGCCATTCGAAGCTACGATGGCAAGCATCATCAGGGAGGCCGGGTGCTTGGTCGTGTGCACGTAGCGGACCTCAGAGACGTCCTGGTTCAAGCTTACCACCTGGTTGTTCTGCCTCTTGAGGATGACCAGATCTACAGTGAAGGTTTTTTCCTTATAAAAATGAGAATGAGAATTCGACCTCCATGACTCTTCAAGTCGTTGAGGGGGCGTCGGCAGCGCTCCCGCCGTTTTGCTCGCATAAGGTAGGTGGGTAGAGAGAGGCCTTTCCACGCAGCTTAATTTCTTGCCGCCCTCCACCTCAACGGTCCTGGACACTGTGGCCACCGATATGTTCTTCACGACCGCAGTCATTTTGAGCTTCGGAGCACTTTCAAAGACCTTTCTTACAGCCAAACGGTTAACAACTTGAGGTATGTCTGAACGAGATCGATCTTTGAGGTCTTCCTCGTTCTTGAGCCTCTCTGTGTCTATGTGGACGGTCATCCAACTGGCGTTGAGCCGTTTGGTGATGTTGGACTTGTTATTGCCCACGCGAAGGAGAGCAGAGATCTCGATTCTTTTCACTTCCATCTCGAAACACCTTCACACAGTGGGAAATATATTTTAGTGCCCCATGCTGTAAAAATAGAACTTTAAGTTTGTTTAACATAACTTTTTCTATCGAAGAATAAAAAAACGGGTGTAACAGAACCTTTTCAAAACCTGGTACCCCTTTTACAAAATTCCGAGTAGGGTGTAGTGCCATCCAAACAGGTGTGTCATTGAGTGTCGGGGGAGCCTTCACTTTGCTACTCTGGGTAGGATTAGCCATATTAACCAAAAGAGACCCCTCCTAGATAAAGGCAATCCTAGGTTCCGGTTTAGGTAAGTAGCCCTGTGTTATATATTACATTTATTGTATTACGTATTTACATAAGTTCTCCAATTCCATTTTATATAAAGGCATACAAGTTCCTCGGTCCCGTTTCCTATTCGGGAGCAGTGAGGTGTATGGGAATAGCGGGCAATTCGGCTGTACTTACTCTCAAATAAACATGTATGTTAAGGCTAAGGATATTATCATCCAGTCTCATGTAGCTACCTCGTAAGACCGCAACATGCGTGATACGGTGCGTGATGTACATTACTACAAGTGTCTGAACCATTTTATAGTTTGGCGGACCTCTGTTGACTCATAGACATGTAAACAGAATTTGTGACGAGTGTCCACGTGCCCAGTTAGTTGAGATGTCTTTATTTCTCCATCAATTCAATCCGCAACTTGGAAGTGTTGAAGAGTTTCTCGAGAGTTTTAAAGAACAGGCAGCAGACCAGTTAGCAGAGGCAGGTGACTACGGCAAGAGGAAAGGTTTGATATTAATTAAATCGTTTTTAGGGCAAGTTATATAACCAATATTCAGCACAGACGTAATCCAACGAAGCTTTTGGACGAGGATGTCACTGGCAATGAATCCAAACTAAAGAAATAGATCGTCGGAAATACAGCTACTTTTTAAATAGGAAGCAACAAGCGATGGAGCCAGGAAATTATTCTCGGACTCTCAATGATTTATGCCAAGCTTGCAAGTATAAAGATTATTGCCTTGGTTTATCACTGAGAAATGCGTTTATCAGATCCCCCAGCATGTTAAGCGCCACATTGCAAGATTGTGAGGATAAATCCTTTAATGACTATTAAAGAAAAGAAGCTACTGGAATCCTTCAAAGCGAATTCTCAAGACATTAAGCGTAAGATAAGAAATTAAGAGAATTTCAACAAAACGAGGAAGACTTCAGGGATCAACTTCATTCTAGCAGATCCCAAGTTGTCAACCATTGATCATTTTATTTGGCTGTGAGAAAGACCTTCAAAAGTGCTTCGAAGCTCAAAATGACTGCGCCGTCAAGGAGGTGGGCGGCAAGAGCTTGGGATGCGTAGAAAGGCTTCTGTTCACCAACCTTATGCGAGAAAACCGGCGGGAGCGCTGTCGACGCGCTCTCAACGACTTGAAGAGTCATGGAAAACGAATTCTCATTCTCATTTTTATGAGGAAAAAACCTTCACGGTTAATTCGGTCATGAACAACCAGAACGACCACGTGGGAAGATTGGGCTAGGATGTCTCCGAGGTCCGTTACATGGTCACGACCAAGCACCCGTCCTCCGGCCTCCGTGATGTCGCTTGGCAGCTTGCCGCCGTTGTGGTTCGTGGCCAGTTACAGGCAAAATGAGGCCGATTACACGGACATCTTGGCCACGAAGGTCCTGCCTTGGGTGAGAAAAATCACGAAGAAGGTGAACTTCGTCTTTCAGTAGGACGGTGCCCCGGCCCAAACGGCCAAAACCACGCAAAAGTGGTTGGGGTTAGACATGAATTTCTGCTTTAAGGACCTTTGGCCAATGCAGTCGCCTGATCTTAACCCTTTCGACTACAGCGCGTGGGCGCATGTCGAGGGCGAGCCCCGCAAGGTCCGCCACAGCAACGTCGACGAGCTGAACTCCACCGTCAACCGCCCGCGTCTGGCTCAGCATGAGCAGGGGTTTCGTCCACAACGTGTGGGCGTCGTGTAAAGCGTGTTCGCCGCCGAGGCGGACCACACTGAGTAATATAACATTGTATTAGTAGTGGAGGGGGTGGTGGTGGTTCGCTAACCTGCCTTTATCTAAGCGGATCCCCACCAAATAATGAAATAGACATAAAGGTAAGTATGACCATCGCTGGTGAACCCGAGAGCACCACAGACCGGTTTCTTCGGGGAATAGGTGCCAGGGAGTATTATCTTTTCACACTAAGCAGCTTTCAGGTCAAACCTACGTCGCCTCGGGGCAGAAGGGATCTGTTCCGCGTCAGAAGTATGTGGATATAGATACCCATCCATCGGCAGGATTCCTTGGAACAGAGAGTGTATGTGAGTTGTGCCGTGAAGGCGGGAGAGGAAAGAATGCAGTGTTGTGATTGGCTATGTGTGAGGTGAGAAGTGTAAGATCTACCCACCCGAAAACGGGGGGAGCACAGCGCGTCCACCAATTGGTAGCCAGATCACGACGTGCGCTGACGTTTGTGTCCGCTCATTCCGGGATTGAACCCAGTACCGTGACGTATGCGGACAAACGCCTTATACACTTCGCTAGAAAAAAATTTAATATTACAATTTAACCACACATTTTTATGTTAAAATAATAAAAGAAAAGTGTCTAAACTCATTAAAACTACCATTGTGCCCTGGTTGAGAGCGTCGTAATGAGTGTACCCGGACTTTTGCGCTACCTGGTAAATGTAGCATAAATGACATATGTGAATTGCAAAATAGACACAAGTAGTCATGTTTCTACTTTGTAACACAGTGAGGCATTTCAGGTAGGGGTAGATATTTCACCTATGTATCACCGTGTGTTGGGGCTACAGTGGTAGCCAAGGGGAATTGTGCGGTGAGGCGAATGCCCACGTTGCTTATAATAATTTTACTTTTAGACCTAATATTTTAATGGTTGAGTGTAAGAAAGTTAACCTCTTAGGTGCAGTCTATTAGGACTCAATTTCGTCATTTCAGGAGAGAATAATTATAGAGATATTCTTGTTCATAATGTTCAGGATTGCACAAAAGCTATATTAGCTGAACTTAAAGAATACTTCTCCGATAGTTATGAATCACCCATAAAGCAAACGGCATCTCTGAATGGCGCGTCGAATGCTCAGAAAAATTGGAGCCCGAGCGAGGTCTGGGCCGGGATGGACCCGTGACGAGGTAAAACTAGAGGGACATGATTTAGTGAACCTGCGGCGAAAATGGCCGATTTAGCACCTCTGGCCACTAGGTGGTGTCACCTGGTAGTCAACTTATATCATATTCGAACTCAGTGACCTCAATTACCTTTGGTGGCATTGGTTTAAGCTGGCTACATTGAGCCAGCGACTCGTTGCGGACAGAGGATGAACACAACACGAGATTTGCATAACCCATAAGACGCCAAATTCGTTTGAAGATTTGAAATCTCCAGGGTGAATAACCATATGTTCTATGGTCATATGAGTCATTTCATGGCTCTAAATGGGTACAATTGAACATTTCTCTTTTTAAAAATTGAACTTTATTCCTCTTGAAAAAAGAGCGATGCTTAGACCTGTCGCTTCACCGCAGGTAAAAACAGAGCCATGAACCGACAATGGCAGAATTACCAAAATGTTCTCCAGTGAGAAGGACTCAGCCACACTCAATGTCCCAAAGAGCTACAATACAGTACACATTTGCTGTGATTTCTCGGTCAGGGCTTATGAATATTTAGATCGTGTGTAATCGCCGTTGCCCTAAGTGGACGAGGTTATTGCACAACTAGTTTCTGTATCTGTATTTTCTAAAATCGCCCTGGTTAATGCATTTTTACAAATTCCTCTACAAGAGGATTATAAATTATATACAACAATTAATACTTGTCATTGATTGTATGCATAGAATTATTTGCCATTTGGGCTATGCACTAGTCCTGGTATGTTCCAATCCTCTAGGTTCGAGATGCTAAATGGTATTAACAATGTAATAGTTTATCAAGATGATTTGTTATTATTATCACCTATTAGTGAGCATCATTATAACACATTGCGTAAAATTATATCAATATCGAAAGAAGCTGGTATCAAACTTAATGTTAATAAGTATTCAATTCCAATAATTCGGTGCAATATTTGGGACATGTATTTCTGAAGCATGCTGTGTACGCGTACGCTGACAATCATGGACGCACATGAATCCCAAAATATTAAAGAATTGCAAGCTTTTCTCGGCTTATGTAATTATTAGAGGCGGTTCATTCTAGATTTCACTAATGAATTTTCTCGTTTGTATAACTTGTTAAAGAAAAATGTCAAATTTTTGTGGGGAAAGAACCAAGAAAAAGATTTTACTAATGTTAGAAAAATTGGGGGGTTTTCTAATAAAGTACTGAAGTTCTATAATCCTAAGTATAAAAAAATGTTAGAAACAGTTCAGGTTACGGTACTGCGGCTGTAATTATACAAAGGATAGATGTCAATTCAGAATGATTACCTATACAATTCTTGGACATTAAATGATGCTAAACGTAACTACTCTAATAACCACTGTGAACCAATTAGTAGGCATTTTAGACGTGATCAATTTAGAAAATTTCTTCTTGTACTAAATTTGCATTTAGAAATGACCAAATGTTCTTACGTGAACTATGAACCCATAATTCTGTCGTGCCATCAATCATGCAATGAATGAATTATAAATTATAAAAGAGTGCAGTTAGTATAATAAGAGTAGTACCCCAGCATTGATGAAGATATTGAAATGAGAGCTACGTGTTGTTCTCGGTGCCATGTGGTACAGCCAAGACCCGCTAAAGATGAACATATTGAATGGTCTATCCCTCCACGTCCATGGTCGCGTGTTTATAGCGACTATTTCTCCTTGGAGGACAAAACCTGTCTAATTGCAGTAAAAATGAAAAATGTGTTGGATTTTTTAAAGAGACGCAGATGAGGACCCGAGAAAAAGCAGTAGTTTATCTAGACAGAGCTGAAGTACTTACAGCTACGACTACCGTCGAAGGCTTTCTTAGGGTGCTCGGGCCGATAGGGTACAAATGTCAACTCTACTAAGATTGTCCATGCTAAAGCTGATCTTTGCCTTCCTTATGAGTGATGGGGCTGGAGGGATCAAGGTCCTCCAAACGTCATATGTGCTAAGATTGTCCAAGCTAGACCTAACACATCAGGCTGTACTAGGGCTGGGAACGACTGCCTCTCCTCCAAATGCCAGGTTTACCTAGTCCCCATGTGGCGCTGCTTGCAAAAGGTCCCTATGCTTAACATGCAAAGTATTTAAGCAGTGTCTTCCCACTCGTATGAAAGTAAAACTTGGAGACAAAACGTAGAAACTTAGGTCAACATCGGAGAAACTGAACCATACAGGTGAGGTATAACCCGCAGGGATTATACAGGAAACACATGGATAAGAACACAAACACGGGTGTCAGACACATTAAAAATAATTAAAGTTAGGCGCTGTTCTTCCTGCCTTAAAGCAAGGGTTCGAACCCACTCAACGCACCAGTCATGAACTGACTGCCCATTGGCAGATAAGCTGATGACCATCCCCGTGTGGGCAAGTAGCATTATTCGCATCACCACGCAATTTTACCAACGGCAGCAAAGCTGTCTTTCCCCACCCGTCTTCACAGCATAAAATACAATTCCTCTCTTCTGTTTAGGAACCTTGTCGATGGAGTATTAGTGTCCACTTCGGGAGCTTTTGCAACCACATCCACATACCCCTTCGCAGAGTATTTTACTCCCTGTGGGAGCACTCCTATCCACATAACCTGACACGCAACTACAAGGGGTTCTATGATCCTCGATTGATGTAAAAGCACATTAATCCCCCAACCCATAACGAGGAAGACAGGCCCCTGGTGCCTTTGGGCTTTCCAGCAATTGTCAGTCTGATTTTTATGGGCACTTCATTATACGGTCGGAGGATCTCATCTACTATGCGAGGGAAAAATGACGCAATTGTCCATGACAGAATATAAGCAAAGGAAATCCTAAATTGACACTTTTATATGTAAAGAGACCCGGAAGACGACTTCCCACCCTTTGTAATAAGGAAGTTCAGAGAGAACATGGAAGCCAATTCCCACCTTGGACTCTCTCTGTATGGCTCTCGGATTGGGCGATCTGTGCTCCATGAATTATGACGTTACGCGGCTGACGTTAAAATAATCAAAATAAGCGAAATATTGATTAGAAACATAATTACTATCATTAACAATGAGATTCACCACCTGCAAAACTAAGTTGCTGATTCCAGGGTCAAAATCAGGTTCTTCAGAATAAAAAATGTATTTGAGCAATCTCCGAATATCCCCATTGGTTAGAAATGGTTATTTTCAAACGTAAAATGTTCAAATGATCTGAATAAGGGAAGATTTAATAGTCCTAAGTGTGGTAGATGAAGTCAAACTTCCCCAACTGACTTTATCTTTTCATGGATTCCTAAGATGAGTGTGTCCTTGCATTATCATGTTGGAGAATGACCATCTTTCTGTCGATTAGCGCAGAACCTGATTCGCACCTTCCTGTTGTTTACAATTAAGGTGAGAAGTGATGGTTCTGCCTAGTTCCAATAATTCAAAGTGAACAGTACCTCTTGTATTCCACCATACACGCAGCAAAACCTTCTTTTAGGGCAGCTCTTACTTCGGTGTTGAAAATGGAGTTTCATTTGGTGATAGCGACTGCTTTCGCATTTATAATTGAAATAGACTATTGATTACTCATATTCGGTTACAATTCGATTAAGGAAACATGGTTGTCCATTCGTGGTTAGAAAATTGGTGAATGCAAAGCTTCTTGCTCAGGAGACATTTCATGCGGTATCCAAATCCACACTAGACACTTCTCCGATCCTATTAAGATGATCTTACAAAAGGAACCAGTATTAATTAGGTTCCGGAGATAGGTTCCCGGTACTTCGACGCGCGAATCCTCTTTAGTCGCGGTTTCCATTGGGTCATTATAAAGAAAGGTCGTTCGACCTGATTGATGCCCTTCAGAGAGATCAAAATCACCATTTTTAAACTTAATAAACCAGCAATTTGCCTACCATTAAAATCAATGCCCCCTCCCCTTCCTGTGTTATCTGACGGAGTTCATGGAGAATCTAACTTCAGCCAAGGAAAGTAACACCCATACTGTTATCTTTTTCACCTTTAGATGATGTGACCTCTTTGTAGCATGACTTGTAGTGACATTAATTTTTTGCTACCCCTAATATATATATATATATATATATATATATATATATATATATATATATATATATATATATATATATATATATATATATATATATATATATTTATATATATATATATATATATATATATATATATATATATATATATATATATATATATATATATATATATGGCACGATCACAAAGTGGCAAGGGAAGAAAGCAATAATTGTTGCAAATATCACCGACAGGAAAATTAAAAATGGAATCCAAATACTTTCAAAATATAGTTTCATTATAAGTCATGAGTATAATAACAGAACGCATCCATATATAGACTATCAAACCAGTATGGAACGCCCTTCACAAAATCTAAGCCAATATTATGAAAGTAAATAAATAAAAAAGTAAATAAATAAAAATGAAATATTCGTCATCTTGAGAATCGATGTGTGCAAAATCCAAACGACAAAAATATACATATGCACACAAACA
This sequence comes from Ceratothoa steindachneri, assembly GCA_963969495.1. Lineage (NCBI taxonomy): Eukaryota > Metazoa > Arthropoda > Malacostraca > Isopoda > Cymothoidae > Ceratothoa > Ceratothoa steindachneri. Next base: position 126,776,386 of record OZ018330.1, on the reverse strand, counting down.
ACGACCATATGTCTGTCTAGGAAAGGATTAAACGACCGGGAAGATTTCGAGAAGGAGGGAAAAGAGGAACTCAAAGCTAATAAGGAATCTATCAAAGATATTACAGTGGCGCAATGCCTGGAAAGGTTGGAGGCGAGAAGGAGATAACAAGATAGAGGGAGAAGAAAGAAGTAAGTAAAAATAAAAATATGAACCAAACAAAATAATATACTATGATAACATAGTACTAATTATGGAACACTATACGATATTTCTTTCTTAAAATCTTCAGAATGATAAATAAATTTGGCAGAAGTCCAATTAAATTGATGATTATTATCTGAAATATGTAAAAAGAGATCACTGTTCGGTTCTCCCCTTCTAATATTATATTTGTGTTGATGTAATCGGATAGATGAAAGTTTTCCTTCTGAACAAAGTACCATGTATTGCAAATTAGCATTTAATTGAATAAATTCCCCTATTTTTAACGATGATTACGACCGAACAGTTTGTTTAAATTAGAATAATATTTCACAACAGAAATATTAAGTTGTTTAAAGATCCATCAAAAAACGAAAAAGTGTCAAAATAAGACAAAACAAGAACATTATTATAATTAACAAGAGAGAAGGTCCCTCCAATGACCTGCCCGTTTTGCGATAAGATGATAAATGGTTCTCGCATTGATGGTTTTCCATGGTTTAAATCACTTACAAGTGCCTTTGAATGGCTAAATGAGGCTTCTGCCACTAGATGGCGCCACCCGGGCCAAATCCGATGGCAGATTTGAAATCTCCAGTGTGAATAACCATATGTCTCATGGTTATATGGGTCATTTCATGGCTCTAAATGGGTACAATTGAACTTTACTCCTTTAGAAAAAGCGCCGCTTAGACCTGGCACTTCACCAAAGGTTAAAACGAGGAGAGGGTGTTTCGCCTGTAAAAGGCTATTAGCAAAATTTACAAAGTGAGAAGAAATGGGCTCTCTATCGAAAAAACAGCTATACCCTGGCACTGACGGAAAAATAGGAACATGTGTACATAGGATAACTTCATTCCCTCAGTTGAGCGTATAGACATGAAAACGTTTTAAGCCGGTGGGCTCGAAGACTCTTTGCACCTTCTCGATGAGCAGCACCAACGTCCTTGAGGCTTTGCTGTCTTTTTTTTATCTATTAACTAAGGCGGGATTATATACCCTTTCTGTTCTTCCTCCGAGGGGCCCCCGAAGTCAGACGAACAGGAATTGGACCGACACCTCGCAGAATCAATGAGGCACAAGCCCGTCTTATATCCCCCCCCCCCTCCTCCAGAGGAAAAAGAAAATATCCTGTATTTCCTAATTCCTTTTGGGGAAGGGGGGGATTCTTTCCTTTGTCCTTACACACCCGGCGGGTTCTCGAGGCTGAATGGATCCGCCTAGACATGGTCCTTGACCGACAAGAAGATGGAATCAATCGACCCGAAAAATGACCCCGCCCCCACGGTAAGAGAAGAGCTCCTATCTTTCTTATATTCCTTGGATAGCTCTGTCTACCTCGGAGAGCCCTGCCCAGGAGCGAAACTTATCTTGAGTAGCAGAGTCGCTATGCTATGATGTCTTACTGAGATGAATCCACCTTCAGGAGCGCGTTCACGGTCGAAGATCTCCTTCTGGAAACCCCCTTTCGAGTCGTCGGAAACACTTTTAGAACCTCCAAGACAATAAACAGGAAATTGGTGGTTAAACTATTATGCCAGTCCCGATGTTTCTTACCACCATTGTCACCCTTAAGGGGACCAAACCCCAACCTCCCCGATTGGTCGGCATTTTATTTGATTTATTTTGAGAGGAGGGTCCCCTGTGACGGCAAAAATGAAACCCCCTTTTCACTAGTGCGGGACCTTTTGGGTGGAAGCACCCTAAGAGAAAGAAATAGGAAAGGGGGGAAACCATCTTATTGGGAGAGGCCGATGAAGAAGAAACCCTTTCAACGTGACCCCGGTTTTCCTTATCAAAATCGTTGATCCGGTCATCTTTAACATCGTCGTCTTAAATTTCTCATCATTGGGCATTTGGGGACATGGAGGGTGAAGACAACCCGTTAAAAATTAGGGTTTCAAACGCTAAACGTACATTCAAGAAGTCCGATTCATCCTGCCTAGTGGTATAGTATGCCTGTTGAACCTTGCTGGGCACCATTAGGAACCACATTTTTCGATTTGGTGGTCCAAAGTTCCGCGTCACGGAGGGACAGCGGGAATGGACATTAGAAAATAAGATGGCGAAAGTAGAAGAGGTTAAAGGAAGGAATAGGGCGACCATATTAAAAACTACCAGTCTCAACGGGATCCAATAGGTTAGGAGGGGGCTGCCTCTCCTTACACCAAAGAGGGATAAATAGATTAAAGCTTACCTGCATAATTAACCGCCAGCCAAGAGAGATAAGTGAGGATAGCCTTCTAAAGCAAGTGACGAAAACAAGGTAAAATTAAAATTTCATTGATTAATAAAGCTCTGGTAGTCTCAATCTAGTATGAGACGCGGAGATACTGGAGCCTCTAAAGTATGGGGCTTCTCCCTCCGAGGGAAAAATAAAAATAGCCTATCGTGGGAATCAAACCAGTAACTTGTGTTACACACACGGAGAGAACACATTTATGTTTTAAACACTAAGAGTGGGTTTCGAAGCTGCGGTGTCAGATAGACCATGCTTATTTATCTCCGTCTGGTAATTGCGGTCAACGTGGCCAAGACGGTAAATGAAACGCGCAAGAGATATCCGTAGACTTTTTCCTTCGTGGCTGCGACATAGTTGTTATTTTTAATTAGAATTTTATTTCGATTATTTTCAGTTTTTTAGTATTCTTATTATCATTTTATTACTATCTCTATTATTTTATTTTGACAATCTCATTTTATTATCATTATTATCTGTATTTATTATTATTTATTGGTAAACCCAACTAGAACCCAGGGGTAGGACCTCATTGGGGAGAGGGGAAGGGTAGTACTGTGTTTTTCCCGCAATTCGCAAGCGCAAAGAACCCCATGGAGCGAGAGGGAGCTGCCCCGTAGTCGTCAGGGAGGTGTCGAGTTGAAACCCGTGCGGTGGGTTCAATAGACGGAAGAGGAATCTGTCATGTGTGTGAAAGGTAGATGGGGAAGAGACATTGGCAGTGTGATTGGCTATGCGCGCGATGACGTGTACGGACGACACGCAGGTACCAGACTCGCCGTGATTGATGGGCGCGCCTTAATTTGGGGATCCGCTCTCACGGGGAATCGAACCTGTTACGAGGTTGGAAAGAAAACGGCTGAATAACGAGTGTCGATTGATGGTAGTAAACCACGTAAAAGCAAACATAAAACTATTGTCAATTCGTGGTAGAAACCGTAAAAACAAACAAAATACAAGTCTGAATTGATGGCAAAAATCGTAAAAACAAACACAAGACATTGGCAGAAAAGGGAATGGTGATTCATCGGGAAAATTCCCTACATGAGCAATTTGTGTTTGCATACTTGGGCAGTTCGTGTTTATCTTCATAGCCAGGTTGTGCTTACATACATGGGCAATTCGTGTTTACTTTCATAGCCAGGTCGTATTTACCTACAAAAAAGGTACACACATTATTTGACCTAAATCTGGATTGTGAGTAAAAGCAACACATTAGCTAATTTGTCGGTACTTAATTAAGTTTATTATCCTCTGGTCGCGAGCGAGACTCAACACAGGTTATATTAAGGATATAAAATATATTAATAGAAACTCATTTTAAAATATTCCTTGAAACTGGGTCGCTAAATTCGAGACTTTGCATTTCTCAATCAGTTACATGAAGTTTTCAATAAAAACGTATATTTTGGTTGAAAAATAATATTTATTGCATTTTTACTAAAAAAAATATTGTGATTATCGATAGCAAGAATTTAATAATCATTTTCTTTATCATCGTCCCCCATTTGCTTGATTCTGTCAACAGCAACTTTTTCAGAAATTGATTTTACTTTTTTCCTCGCTGAATTACTACATAAAATAAATAAGAAAACAACCGCTATTACTAAAGAGGGTCTTTGAAGGATGCAAGTTTTGATAACGCACAACCAGTTGTCATCCTCTGAATGACCTAAATCAGCAAAAGAGGTAATTTAAATACAAGAATGTGATTATTATCCCATACCATTACACGGTTGCCTTTTTATGTTGTGTGTTTTTTTTATCACATCTATTTCTTTGTAAAACCCACATATCCTGAATAATTAAACATTACCGCATTTACCCAGCAAATAATGTATCGAATGTCTCCCTCCCCCCGTCACAGGCGGGTCGCCCTGATAAGGTTTCGTTGCGGCCGCTACCCAAAATTAAACACATATTGTTGGTTGAGCAGAAACGCTATGGTATAGGATATTTTATAATACGCCAAAAATATAAAAAAAACGTATATTAAATGAAATATTAAATGAGATTAAACGATAAAAACACATAAAATTACATTAAATAATAGAAATATTTTGTATTTTCACTATTTGTCTCATGTGTTGCTTTCAAACGTCTAGGATAAGAACTAAAAGTTGTTCAAATAATAGGGTGTCCGATTTCATTTCCTGAAGACTAGTTTATGCATGTTGGTAAAAAGTATGCTGTGAATATTGTGGAGGAGGAATATGTTTTTTCATCATTTTGTTTTCAATTCTTTCCTTAGCAATTGCACTCAAATGTTCAATTACATTCAAATCAGGGTAATTCCCTGGTCATTGCGTGTTCTCAATAAGGTCGTCCAGATTCCTCTAGGAGTTGTAAAACGATGGTTCGATGGCAGCCACCACAATCGTATAGATAAACAACTTCAGGCCCATCTACAGTATATTTTGTGTTTGAAATAAAATGGAATAACACTTTACTCATAAAAACTTGTTCATCATTGGCACTGTTTATAATAGACAGCATTCCAGGAAACAAAGGTCTTTTTTATAGCCTATATCATTCATTTTTAAAAGCACTGGAACAAATCAATATTCCAATGCATTGCAGTTGCTTGCAAAGCTGCTGATTTTAGTTTTCTAATGAACTTCCATATTATATCCTTTTGCAAATATGGTTGGCGGACAGACCACACATAAAACCATCATCGCTAGGACAATAAGATGGATGCAAAGAAATCCTCAAACCACGTTCGATTTTCAATTTTTATTGGCGACACCATTATAACCTTGAGTGGTTCTAAACTCTCTCTTTTTTCTATATCTTTAAGTGTAGAAAGGTTAATTGTTTTACTTCCTCCCTCTGAAATGATCTTAGCAATATGACTGAAAATTTGGTGTTTCTTGCTACTGTTCTCAGAAATTATATCACCACTTTCCTGCAACAGCTCAAAATATCGCCCCATCAAAAAAATTTGGAAAACAAGATTCCATCTAGAAGCTGAAAAAATATTGAGTTATCAGATGATATTTCTTAAGTGGTAGCCTTTTCCCTAACGGAAGTCAGTAACTTTTTTTCTCTCAGCAAAAACATTTGAGGGTCTATAACTCACTGAATGTTGTGTAGGGACATTTCTCCTTCTAGTGCGTCTAAATGTATTCTAAAAAGCGGTGATGGTGGCTTTTCACTTGTAGAAAATACATCGGCAGTCTTATGTTCTTTGTTCAATTTCACATTCGCGACATCCATTCTGCAGATTGGATTTTCTTGACACCCGATCTTCTTTCCTGATTCTGGTGGAGAATTCTGCCAATGCCCAAATTTCTCTTCCTTAAACTGGTTTTCATCATAAAATGAGTATATCCTACATTCACTAAGATATTGAGGCTTTCCTGAATTCCGTTGACTTTGGAAATGCCCTACCAGCCTGCCCCAATCCTACCTTATCGCAGATAAACTCCCATGAACATGTAGGATGTTTTATGATGAGAAAGTGTTTGGGTGGATCATCAAGAAGAGCGGTTTTAAAAGAGCATCATTTGAGCAATGACAAATTGAAGCAATAACAAACATTGAATTCTTAATTGGGTTATGGAAGAAGATGAATGGAACCCTTGATGCTTTGGTTTAATGTCCCACAACAACTCATCCAAGAATACGCTGTTTTGCCACGCTTCCATTTTAACATAAGTCATTTTCACAGAAGTCATTTAACAGAAATCATTCAACAGAAATAATTTAACAAAAGTCATTTTAATGAGGGTTAGCTTAAAACTGTTGTAACTCTTACCTGTGGCAAATGTGGGGCTCATTGTAAGGCATTTCCGTCACATCACCGTTTTTGTCGCACAAAAATGTAGTGCACAATAAAAAACGACGTCGGCTTTGCGGATTTGGTCTCTCTGAATTTTCAGCTAAATTTCAGGTTATTTATCCCAATCTGCTCTTCATCTTTTGGTGGTCGTAAGACGAAATGCGATAAAATAGGGGTTTTTGTGCTTTCGAGTTGATTATATTAGGGGGTGATTAAAAAAGCTGGGGAGGGGGAGCCACACACCAAAAGATATTCCAAGGTATGATTAAGGTGACTGTGAACCTTTTTTACTTGGTCTTCGAAGTATGTTAAGTAGTTAAAAAAGGTTTGTATAGTTTCATAAACTGGTAATTTGAAGGTTTGGTTATGTTAGCTCAGGTTATTTTTAGTAAACTAAATTTTGTGTTTTGTTGAAATATGTTCTTCATTTTTAGCGGCATAAGGCTAAATGCGGTAAAATCTAGGCTTACTCCGATTTCGACCGAATTGGTATAAAACTATTTTGCCCTAAGACCCCCCAAAAAGAAGAACAGATTTGAACAAAGCACAAAAATTGCCACAGAAAGAAGCAATAAAATGTACAAAAAGGGTGATTACAGTCAAGTAAATAACAACCGTAAGATAAAGTAATTTCTACCAGTTAGCCTTCACAGGAGGGCGTTCCTGGCAACAACATAAGAAGACCCGCAAAAGTTGGTTGTATGAAGGTTTCTTCTACGAGCTTAAACCCAGAATCTAAGCAGCACAAGGAGTCAGAAGGATGCATGCGTCATCAGTTGACGGTGAAGTCAATGGCCACACTACTCAATAGGAGTCACACTGGTTTTCAGTTAAAGATGAGTCATTTGAAGATACGCCTCCTTCAGGAACATCAAAAAGCCCTAGTGACGATGATTCAAAGTATTAATTAAATATTTAGACAGATAAAATCATATGGCTGTTTTTACATTACATCAGAAAAAGTTCCCCCTGTTAGAATTCACCCCCTTGGTAGATCCTCTAAATGGCAGGAACTTTGGTGAGCACTTGATATGGCACCAATTGCATTTCTTTAATATAATTTTGGAACAAAATATGACAAACCTTTTTTTAAAATGTAGTCAAATTGAATGATCAGAGATCTACGGTGTACTTCCAGGTCGACAGGTGGGCAGTAATTAACCTTTTATGTGCAAAGATGTGGTCGGAGAAGTGTACAAAAATTAAAGCATTTTATTAACGAACTTATCCATCTTTCGTGGTTTTTTCCGGCAGTAAGAGATGATGACCCTGAAAATATTCCCAGTGAGATTTCTTATACCGTTGCGAGGCGCATAAAAGTGTTTAATTTCTTCGCAGAGAGCCACGGCCATATTTACTTTGGCCAAGTAGTAGTAAGAATGAATATACGAGACTATAAAAAAGTTATAGACCCTAAGAATTCATATGCCAGGAATTGGTACCAACGCTCGAAATACTTCGGACGAGAGTCCTAAAATACGCAAGGAAACATAACAGAACGGGAAGAAGTTATTATCAAAATCCAAACGACTAAACTTCCTATGATAAGGAAAGGACGATTATCGAACGACTAGAATTCTCTGTATCTTACCTCCTTCGATCGGTAACTGAAGATGGAATACAACAAACGAGCAATTTAGATGAACACTCGCAAAGACTTGGAAACCTCAGTCAATCAGGTTATTTACTCAGTAAATTAACGAATATCGATACCTCACTTGATCAGTCAAAAGATGACAGCATCCAGAGATGAAGTGAAATGAGAAGAAAAAATATCCCTCACTATGCTGCGAGACGATTTACCTACCATAACATAAAAGTAACCTAGTTTTTGGAATATGATTTGGATCAGTTTCAAGTATCAAGTGAATTGCTGTTAGATGAGGCAAATGTGTATGTTGAAAAGAGCATATATTATCGATGAGACTTCATTCGACTAGGTCACTAGAGAGACATGATCTAGTGAACCTGGGGCGAAAATAGCCGAATTAGTACCTCTAGACACTCGGTGGCGCCACCTGGTGATCAACTTATATCATATCTAAACTCAGTAACCTCAATTACCTTTGGTAGCATTGGTTCTGGCTGGCTACATTGAACCAGCGACTCGTTGTGGACAGAAGATGAATACAACACGAGATTTGCATGACCCCTACACCTGCTTGCTTCGCCGCAGTTAAAATCATTGTCTAATTCCTATCACAAAGAAGTCTACCATCTGAAGACTAAACAATTTCGATGTGGCTTAACCTCACCCAACGTGTAAATGAGCTACGTTTCCAGCCTGCACTCTCAACCTAGTTGTAACGTCGGGGGTCATCTGGACCGAAGAAGGTGTTGTTCAAAACGTCAAATAGCTCTGTCAGTGACAAAGCCAGGTAAACCCTGGTCACATGGACCAGGGGGAAAAGTGACCCCAGGATACACTCGTAGAGTGTGATGTGATTCAGCTTTGTTTGCCTTGACTCGGTCACGAGAATTGTTATCGCAAGGGATCGGAGGCAAACAAGATAACACACGTTTAAACCCAAAGGTTTTGTTTGGGGAAATAGTGATTGATAATCGCCAAACTCCGACTCGGCGGGGAAAGGACGATAAAATAGATAACATAATAGTGACACCCTTAATCTTTTGTTTTTGTTTGATTTATTTAATTCACTTTACTTATTATCCAGATTCATTAGTGGCACTCGTGGCGATTATGATTCAGCAAACGTAATATCGAGAAAATTTATAAAATACTAAATAGCGCGTTACCAAGGCGACCACAGCGATGTCAGAGAAAGGGAGAACCCATCCACAAACATAATATCTCGAGAAATGTTTGCAGCAGAATGTGTGGCAATATACGTACATATGTATGTTTGACTAATCTTTATTTTTTAGCCATTTTCTTTACCAGTTTTCTCGTTACAAATTTTGGCGTGATATAGCCTCGTTGCTCTTGCACTTCAAGTTCATGGAAGCAAAATCTTTTTGGATAAATACCCCACACAAGTATTGCAGGTAAAAAATATATACGTTCTATACATTTTCACTTCACTTCCGATTATTTACTTACAGATATCGTCTTACAAACCTACTGCCTGTTCCCCCTTAAATGGTTTTTAAGTTTTTTTGGTTTTAACTAACTAACAAACCTGGTCATGTTTTTCGATTTGGTATATATACTCGTATGTATGAAAAGACCACCTTTAGAAGAAATACACGATTGTATGCAAATTATGTGGTCTCTACGACAACGGATATTAAGGAGACTTTAGTAAGCTGTGGATAGGGTTTCGCGTTACATTTTATCCGCACTGGGGTAGGGAACACACGGTAGTTATTGGTGGTAAAATCTCAAAATAAACTACAGAAAAGTGTCACAAAACAATTCATTTATTTTATATTTCACCGCCCTGTCAAATCTCACCAGTTTCTAGAACTTTAAGCTACTAGAAGCTACAAACAATGCAATCAGTGGCGTGCAGTCAATGGAAGTAAGGAAAGCAATGCTTTCCTATTTAAGAAGAAAAGAAAAAGAAATTACGCCCCAACAATTAAGATGACAGCAGAATCAATTTTATTCTCGCATTTATGTTTGCCCATACATACTTATATAGTGTATACGGTACCGTTCACTTTCAATCGAATTGGCGTTAGATCCTGATGAACCCGACTGCACCCTAAGAAATGCATCCTCTTCGTCGAGATTTTTATTCTTTTTTCTCTCTTAATTTCAGTAATAGTTCTGCTTTTTGGTGATTTAAAATGAATAGTTTAAAAGATGTTTTGCTTTTTCTAGCAATAATATAGTCATTAGAGTTTTGTGATTTTTATCTAGATATTTCAACGGCGTTTTAAAATTAAGAAAAAAATAACCTATTTGTATAAGGAAAAAGAAGCAAACTAAGTTTTACAGTCAGCGGTTTCCATCTAGGAAATAGCAATAAAATATCTAAGACACAATGACGTAACTATTATTATGCTCTGGAGCTTAAACAATTTTTAAGTTATATATAAATATTAGTTATGAGAATGAAAGCAGCTACATAGCATAAACTCTGTATGTTAATTTTTCCTGGATTCTGGCCGGCCCTACCAGAGTCACCCTTCGTATCTTTGAGATCAGTAGCTGCGAGGCAGTGTGATTGCAGTGTTTACAAAATAAGTGTGGCGTATTTTTATTCATTTTTTTAAGTGATAAGTCCCCTTTTAAACAAAATGGATGCAAATGAGGTTGGAAGAAAATGCGATTGCATTATTTTAAAATTATTAAAAAGGAAGTTCAGTGCGATGACTTATAATGAAAGAGAAACTATTATTAAAACAGGTAGGCTTATGCCAACACTAGATCGGTCATCCAAAAAATTACTTAAAGAAGTAAAAATGAGGGTTTCTACAAAGAAGTCATCGATTTATTTAATGAACAAGATAGAGGAATAGAATTAACATTTAAATGAAGTGAGTAGCCTACAATTTTCTAGTTAATTTCAATGAAATAACCTATTTACTTCAATTAACATATTTATTTTTGTAAAACTTGAATTGCTTCCTCATCTTCAAAGGTCACCGCACGCCACTGGATGCAATAATTGTGAAATATGAAACCCTCATTTTTACTTCTTTAAGTAATTTTTTGGATGACCGATCTAGTGTTGGCATAAGCCTACCTGTTTTAATAATAGTTTCTCTTTCATTATAAGTCATCGCACTGAACTTCCTTTTTAATAATTTTAAAATAATGCAATCGCATAAGTTAACGTTTTAAGGGATTATGATGCCATGTGGGAAAATATAATTTCAAGCCACTTTGACTCCTAATATATATATATATATTGATTTAAGGGTTATTATAGTTAATAAAGGGTCTTTCAACAAGGACGCTCGAGCTTTGTCAAGCGATAGTGGCCATGTTGTTAAAGCGACATCTGGCAACCTCACTGTGAACTATATAGTAGTACTTGGCAAGTCACGATGGAAGGTTATAGCGTTGAACAGCGTGTGAAAATCATCAAATGTTATTATCAAAATCAGTGCTCCGTTCGACAAATGTTCCGCGCATTACGTGATTTCTATCCTCGCCACAATCGTCCTGCCGAGTCCACTGTTCGACGCTTGGTGGCCAAATTTGAGGCAAAAGGGTCGATTAACAATCGGCCAACACCTGTACGTCGCAGAAACGCAAGGTCTGCTGAAAACATCGCTGCCGTAAATGAGAGTGTACGGGAAAATCTGAGGCAGTCAATTTCTCGCCGTTCACAAGAACTTGGCCTTTCTGCGACTTCAGTTTGGCGAATTATGCGTAGGGACTTGGGTCTGCACCCGTACAAAATCCAACTTACCCAGGAACTTAATGGCTCTAGAGCAGTTGGAAGTTGCCCCAAATTTTAAAAAAAAAATCATCTTCAGCGATGAGGCCCATTTTTGGATTAATGGATTTGTGAACAAGCAAAATTGTCGGATTTGGGACGAAAACAGTTTACTTGAGATACACCCGCGCTAATTGCATCTCAACAAAGTCTCTGTTTAGGGCGGATTTTCGTATAAGGAATCATCGGTCCGTATTTTTTTGAGAACGAAGATGGGATTACCATAACCGTCAACGGCGAGACCTACAGATCGATGATAAGCAACTTCTTGTGGCCTCAACTGGATTATATGCCTGATATGGATACTGACGACATGCGGTTCCAACAGGACGGCGCTACGTGCTACACTGCGCACACCATGATAGACATTTTGCACCAGCGATTTCAGGGCACCGAGATCATGCGATTTAACGCCATTAGACTACTTTCTTTGGGGCTACCTTAAATCGCAGGTCTATGCGAATAATCCGCAAACAGTTGATGTCCTTAAAGTCAACATAACGAACACCATCCAGCAAAGTCAGACAGATTTATGTGACAAAGTCATCGAAAATTGGGCTTCCCGATACGTTCCGCCAAGCGAAGCCATGGCGGACATTTGAACGACGTCATATTCCACACAATGCCATAAAATGTACTTTCAAATTTAAAATAAATTGAGTGCATATATCACACACAACTTGCTTTATTTACATTCAAATATCGAGTGACCTTATTAAAAGACCGTATATAATCCAATTTAGGCATCCAAGGGTTAAAAGTGGAAAATGCATTGATTAAATACTTTGCCTTTTTAAAATAGAAATTTACCGCTTCTGTTGAAGTTACTAAGATTTCTTATCGCGCTCTAGCCAACTTATATTTACTATTTCCTTACGTTTATTCCCTCTTTAATGATCGCCAACTGCCACATCGCCCCATCAAGGCCTTGCTCGAGTTGAAATACGTACAAAGTTAGGAAACGAAAACGAAAGAAGGGAGAGTCTCTAGGATTTTTTGAGAAAGTGAAATAGCTGTGTTTTAGAAAGTGGCAAATCATAATTATTAGAAAAGAGGTGAAGGAGAGAAGCAGGCATCAAAAGAGCCAACCCTTGAGTTCCCATTGGGCACACAATTAACATTCGAATCAACCAAATGAGGGCAGCTTCGAGATGATACACGATGCCACGCCCTGCCACTAGCCTTGGAAGTATTAAGTGCAACTGTATATGATTCCCCCAAAATTTTCAAGGATTCTGAACAAACATTACTGAGATATGAAAGAATATCACCGGTGGATCGTGCCTTACTGAAGCCCTGCTGGTGTTCAGATATGAGACTTATTTTCAAGGTATTTAATTAATAGGCCCTCGCATAAGTAATGGGGCATTTATTTTTTGTTTTTATCATATGTGGAGTATGCTTGGTGTGATTTGCTCAACTGGCTGCGGAGACCCAGCACCAACTGCGATTAAGAACTATCTGCCGCTAATTGGTACGTTGAGTCATTCGGTAAAAGAGTGACTTCACTTGACTGAGTTTTCTAGGGTTTCCTTGGTAGCATTAAATGCTTCTCGTGCAGCATCATTCCAGACAAGCTCTCGAGCCTTAGGTTGAAGTGGTGCGAGTTCATTCAGAGGAGCTGCAATTGTAGTAAAATTAGGCATCATCCGTCTATAGTAGCCTAACATGCACAAATATCAACGAAGTCCCTTATAGTCCGTCGGTAAGGTATTTAGGCGATCTCTGAAACCTTCCTCGCTGGAGGGCATATTCCTGCAGCTGAGACATAGTGGCCCAAGAAATCAATCTCCTCCTTCATGAAATCTCACTTTTCCATCTAAATACGTAGATTCTTCTATGCTAATATCTTAAAAACTTGGTTCAGACTAAAACGAATTCCAAACCACTAAATAAATTATCCATATGGTGTTGAAACGTGCAACTTGCATTTTTAAGACCGAAAGGAAATCTAAAAATTTCACAGAGACCAAATGGTGTTGAGACAGCAGTTTTTTCAATGTCTGCTTGATTCATCGGAATTTGGTGGTATGCTCTAACTAAATCTAGGCGGAAGAAAATTGTTTTCCCATAGAGTTGTTCAACCATGATTTGAATTCTTGGCAGGAGATAACGGTGCGGTTTTGTTATGGCGTTCAGGGATCGAAAATTACCCACAACTCTATATTTGCCAGGGATTTTCTTTTGCAACATATGAATGGGTGAAGCCCGTGGTGAGTTTGATGGACGCACCACACCTTCTTTCAACAGAGCCTCGAATTTTGCTTTGGCAATTTGTAATTTATCAATTGAAAGTGGCCTTGGGCGGGCGAAAGTTGGTGAAGCGCTATCAGTCTCAATAGTATGTAAAACAGAGTTATTGTAAATATACTTTTTGCCTTCCCATCCATTAACATTAAGCATGAAGTTCTTTAGTTTGTTAATGAATTTTATGTTGTTCTTCCCACGCATGTGACTTTACTCTTCCAGTTCTTTTTTTCTTAAACTGGTCATGGGAAAGATTGAAGCACGAGTCAGGGAATATTTCTATGAGGTTGTTCTTTAGTGCTGTGAGTATTTCTTCTTCTTGTGCATCGCAATCGCATGTCTTCAAATATTTCCTTCATTTTTGCTAGTCTCAGTAGTAGAGCTGATGATGAGGCGTATATTCTCATATTGAGATCAGTGGATTTTTGTGTGGGTGTAGTCGTCTTGCCTTCTCTTGGGTTTCTACTTTGCTGGCTCACTTTTTGGAATGGATTTTCTATCTGGGCCGGTTTGTCTGTTTTCATTCTTACAGGTTTCTAGGACGTATTGGGCCTGTTCAGACGGGGATCCTTCGAGCTGCATCTGTTCCTTAACGCCGGGGTTGGCTTGCTGCCTGTCTGTGTCTGATATAGGTCTCCTGGTGGTGAATTGTCTGGAAACCACATAGGTTTCATTCCATTTTGCGTTAGCATTTTATTTAGTTTGGTCGCGTAGCTCCTCGATTTGGCTACATTGATGAAGTGAGCGTGTATCATGCACATGACTAGGTCTAGTTTCATTTATGGGTGCAACTGGAGTACTATTTTCGCCGTTTCAAGAGTTTTTGCTGTTTGTGAATAGCTGGTGTCTGCCTTTCTATTTTTTTGTTTTTGGATGCATCTCTTCTTTTCGTGCATTATTTTTTTCTTAATAGGAAATGACATCGAGAGTGTTCCGTGAGGCCCATCGCAGTTAAGACATTTCTTATGTCCCCCGTTATTGTACTCTTTCCAGGTGTGCCCGGAACCGGCGCATTTAGAACATACTTTGCCATAGAACTTGCATTACTTAGTTGTGGGCTGTTCTAGAGCATAAAAAGAGAAGCAAACCTGCACAGAGACGAAAGTTCCCCTTTCGATGCATGCAGCCGAGATTTTTGTGCAGAACATTATGGGGTGGGGCCTGCTTCTGACGCCTTAGTGACCATCTCGGTCGTTTGTAAAGTGGGCTTAAATAGGTGTGTTTACTCTCCTGCATTTCTGACTTTGAATTTATATATTTCATCTACCTTAGCCCAGCTTTGTTTTGATTCAATTTCTTTCTTTATTACATCCGCCCTATGTGAGCCCACCCAGGGGTTTAAGCATCGATATATTATTGATCTTTGGGCGAAGACATGCGGTGGTACCTCTGGTAGTAAGTTAATTTCTTCGAGTTTTGTACGCGATTTCTCGCTTAGTAGTTTATCGACGGCCTGGTTGCTGTCGCAGATTGCTAAGTAGCCATAAGACTGGTCTACGAATCGACGTAATGCAACCCTCAGCGTAGAGAAAATCGGTTTGAAGACTTTTTTCTTCGGCGGCTTGGGACAACGCTTTTTAACCCAGAGCGGGATTCTCCTCTCACCCCTGGGGTCGTCCATTACCACCCGCTAAAACTTGTCCCTAATTATCTTTTCTTGGTTCTTCTTCTCTGCCCTACCTGGATAAGTGTCTAACAGGGCGCCGGTCCTAAAAACTCCGCTCCCTATAGGGCTTCTTTCCGGGGTTTGGACACGTGAGAAACCGGTGGTTTCTAAAGACCATCTCTTGTGTTCTTGTTGTTTATTTTTCTTTATTAGTCTGCTTCATTCTTGAATGGAGCTCTCACGCCTCTGTAGATCTTCAATATTTCACGTTTTTGATTAGTTATTTGTTGCTGATTTCCTTAATATATGATATCTGTATTAACTCTGCAATCTCACATTGCAGTAAATCTTGGGGGCGGTTCCTCCCTCGAATCGGATCTACCACTTCTAATGTTTCCGCGGTTATTTTGTAGTGCTGGAACCATATTAGGGAATCGCATCTGACTCAAAACCACCTCCTTAAATACCAGAAATTTTACGACTTATGGGGTTCTATAATTGGTTCACAGTAAATCGGTCCTCACAGTTCTTTACTGAGCGAAGGCATTTTTGGACGTTCCTTGACCGTTACCTCCTTTACCCGGTAGTGACATGACAATAGCAAATAAATTTCGTCCAAGAATTCAAAACCAGAAAAATCTTTATTTTTTTTTTAATTTAGGGGGAGAAAAGGTACGGCTCGCGGTCGACTTGCTCCTGGAGAAACTCCCTATACTTCAGACTCTCAGTTCAAGTGAACCGATAGTGAAGTGCTTAATGGGAAGTCCAGAACAAGTTTTAGAAGAGGGTTCATAGCTGTGGGAGGCAGATTGAGCAACCTCAGTAGTCAAAGGTGGAAAGAGTAGAATACTCTTTCCCGAGGGACAAGAGGGACCTGCCGATTAACGTGGATTACAAACCACCGTCATGCATTTACTCATCATTCATCATTCTTACTTCCCTTTCACACTTTTAGCACCTATGTTCCTCATACAGAAACGGGAGGCCCACCTAATCTCTGTTCCCTTATTCTCTTCATCTTTCATTCATGTGTTTATTGAATACAGCGTGGGGCTGAGAGACACCCCTGTGGAAGTCCAGCTTCAAATTCGAATTCTCGTCCTGAATAACCATTGATCTTTACATATGCTCTTCTGTCTGTGACATAATCGTAAAAAATTCTCTCCACATTGCTATTCATCTCGAGATTTAAGACCTTATATTGCATTCCTCTGACCCAGATTTTGTCGAATACTATTTCTTCTGTCATTATGCCAAGTGCCATTGTGGTGTGTCTGCCTCTTCTGAATCCGAACTGATAATCATTCTAAAGGTCATTTTCTTCAAGATATTCTTTTACTCTTGTGTTGAGGATTTTCTCGAAGACTTTGCCCATGAAGTTCAATAGCGATATTGGCCGGTAATTGCGGAGGTGGTTTGGTGTTTTTCCTGGCTTTGGGATGAATATGATTTCCGCTAGTTTATAGCTATCAGGGAGGTAACAGGTGTTTAAGCACGCGTTAAAAACATTCCTTAATGTTCTGCTGATTATGTTAGGTTCCTTGGTAAGATTAATTCTGGTTATTCATGAGGGGCCTGGGGCTTTTTGTTTGAATGATTGTATTACGCCTTTGATCTCTTCCGTTGTTATGTGGGGCCCTGTACCCAGAATTTCCTCCCTTTTTCGCTCTACACTTGGTGCTGGAGTGATCTTGTCTATGTTTTCTCGCAAGGCTGTGTGGGCCATTTCGTCTATCTCTGGATTAATGTCTTCCTCCTCCTCTGGTGTTATGGATAACACTGATTTCCAGTGATTACGAAAAAGTTCTTTTGTGGTCCTCTCTTCTTGGATCTTTTCTCCCCGTTCATTTTTATTTGTTATTTTTTTTATCTCAGGGGTCTGCCTTTTGTCTATTTATTTGTCTCCAGTTCTCCTTTGGTCTTCTTTCTTCGTCTATTTTCTCTATTAGACTATTCCATATGTGGCTTTGCTGTTTTTCTATGAGATGCCTCAGTTCTTCTCTCCGTCTTCTGATTTCTTCGTATCGCTCTCTATTTGGTCCATGGAGAATTATTTGGTCTAGTATTCCTATTAATTGCCTATTATTTCTCTTCATTTCCTCTGTCGATCGAAGATGTGGAAGAGTACAAAATCTGTAACCAATTTCAGCGCCTCTAATATTTGGTTCTGTTTGAACGTAAATTGTTCCTAAATTTCTATTTGATGCTGATTGGTCAATTTTTGTAGCGCTTATGTGTAAAACATAAAATTTGTTTTAAAGCTGAAGAATTCATTAAACATAAGATTGTCATTAAAAATCTGTTTAATCCTAATTTGTTGAGTTGTGTATAATTATGAAAGATGGAATGACTATTTATATAGCTGTATTTTGTGGTTTAAGATACTCGTAGTAGACTGTTCAGGATTCTTGGCAGATGTACCTCGAAAAACACATCTTGCTACCTGGAAAAGGAGTCAATGGTTTAGGCATTTTTTGCCTACGCCTCTGAAAATCTGGTGTCTAATTTTAGAACCAGATGTTAAGAAAGAGAATACTATATTGGTGTCATACTCGTCATCATCATCCTCATCATTCACTAATCATCCTTTTTCCTTTTTCAGTGGCCCCACTTAAGCAGATGACTGCTTAAGTCCCCGACCCACCGTTTTATGTTATGCGCTCGCGATTAAAAAACCCCAGGAGGGGGGGGGGCGGTGTTGTCAATAAGTCTTCTATAAAATCACTCACCCGAGAGGATCCCACCGGATTCATCTCATCCATCGTTATCATTCATCAAAAAGGCAATTCCCATTTCCATCTAGGCGGCGAGTAAGCGTGGGGATGGGGGGGGATTCTCTCTTCATCCTCAAGGAAAACAAAATTATAAAAACGTAAAACAAACACGCACACATAACAACCTAAGGAAAAACAAATCTTAGAAAGGAAGATTTGCACCTCCCACCAGAGGGGCTGCAAACACACAAAAATGGCGTCCCACCCCGCCACAAGAGTTCCCCTGAGGACCATAGGTCGACCGCTAAAGCCGGATCGAGGTAAAATATTCGAAACGTTCTTCGAAAAGCTAAACGTGGCTATCCCTAGGCTAATCGATAACTCAGCTGGTTACGTCGCAATCTGCGAGAAAGAAGCGGATGTAGAAACGCTCACGAAAGAGATGGGACAACTTGTGCTGAAGGAAATAAACCTCTAGCCCAGCACTCCTCCTCAGATCCAGGCACATCGGAGCGTGATATGTAGGCAGCTAGACCCCTGGATCGGGCAGCATAACAAAGATAAAATTATGGAAGAGATAACTAGAAACCAGTCGTGGGCCAAAGTCGTGGAGGTGGTGAAGTTTCGGAACAAATGGGACAGCACAGAATACCAACACGTATTTAAGGTAATCTTCAGTGAGACACAAATGGTCCAAAAGGCCAAAAAAAAGGACTGCTACTCTCCAATCCTAAGATCAGCGGAGAGCAAATAGAAAGGGAGGAGTTCACCCCATTCAAGTATGCTTCTGCTGTTTCCAAATGGAGCACCACCCCACGAAGGAATGCAAACAGCAAAGTATAACTTGTTCTAAATGCAGCGGAAAAGGCCATGGTTTTTGAGAATGCTCGGCACAAACAGAGAGGTGCCCAAACTGCGGGCTGAACCATGGGGCGATGGCCATGTCCTGTCCCCCCAAAAGGAGATTATCAAAAGAAAGAACAGCGAAAAGAAAGCTGAGGAAACAAAGGGGGATAGTGTCTCCTACGCCCAAGCGACGAGAACAGACCTAACCAGAACTCTCGAGCAACAACAACCAAATACTCATCTAAAGCTGAAAAACGAGAATTCCACAAAGATTCTTACGTGTATCTTATTTGCGCTAGTTAAAAATCTTACAAACCCAGGAACATTCTCGAAAACCCTCAACCTCGTGCTGAAAAAGAACGGTATGTCGGAAATGTGGTTACCGGACGACTCACCATTGGGAGACGTCCTACAGCGGCAATTCCTATCAAAGTGGGGCACCAGAGACACAGGCGACTCCATTTCCACCAGAGGAAAAATCCACAGGCACTGACAAAGCAGCGGAGGCCACGACTGGAAACAATAAGACCACCAGGAAAGACAGAAGATTGGAGGCACAAAGGCGCCATGGGAAGAAGGAGGAGAAAGTAGCAAGAATGATTAAACAAACAGAGTGCAATCTCACGAGCTCATCGTTCTCAGAATCTGATGCTGAGGAGGTCGAAAACAAGGTTACTCGTGAGCCCCGTAAGTTCAGGAGTAGGTCGAAGAGCTTGAAGTGTACTTACAAGTACGATGGAGAGGAGATCAACCTCAATATGCTTACAACTGGGCAGATCCATACCCCGAGAATCTCTGCCCTAAAGAGATATATCAGGGAATTCGGGACAAAAGATACAAATGGACCTAATCAGCAACAGAATCAGATATTGAACAAGCTATTTACGAAGGAAAAGTGAAAGTGCACACAGATTCTTGCACCACCCTAAGTGATGCAGAATACAAAAAGATCCGGAACGGCAAAGTTCACAACACTTAATAAGACTCACCAAAAGAACAAAGTCACTCAAGAACAAGAAAACAATGGAGAACATCAACAACACTTTAAAGATACTCACACTGTGTTGACGCCATGTTTATGTCATAACATGGCGTCAACACAAACACGGGGACAATAAAAATACATAACTACACGGTAATACAGAAGAACTACACACGAGAAAGATGTGATGACACAGCCATCGCGATCAAAACGCTACCGGACTTAGACGAATCATTCGTGGCTGTCGAAATACTGACCCTGGTTGTAGGCCTAACCGTGGCGGCAGCCTACCAGCCGCTCAGGCGACAATACCTACCGATTAACAACTTCTTCACCCTCTTCGAGCACAGAAGGCTAGCGCTGCTAGACGGAGACTTAAACGCCAGATTCCGTGCATCTTGCTACAGGCGCGTCGACCATAGTGGAAGGAACCTGGAGCTACTATTCGAAAGAAATAGGCTCCAGCGAGTGGGACCAGACTTCCCAACCTGCCTAACGCACTGTTCAGCGACAAAACCGGACATTGTGATGGCAAGTCCAGAATTCCCCTTCAATATCGTCAACGCACCAGGCCCAGTGGTCCCGAGCAATCATATCCCCATCATCATCACCATATCGCTTGTGCCAATGCTCAAGCCCGTCACAGTTAGGAAAGGCTACTCAAAAGCTAAGTGGTAGCAGTATAGAAAAATGTTCGGCAACTATCAGC
Source organism: Ceratothoa steindachneri (assembly GCA_963969495.1). Lineage (NCBI taxonomy): Eukaryota > Metazoa > Arthropoda > Malacostraca > Isopoda > Cymothoidae > Ceratothoa > Ceratothoa steindachneri. The sequence continues at coordinate 126,755,722 of OZ018330.1, read as the reverse complement.
CAGCTGACCTGGATGACGCAAATCTTGAATAAATTGATGAGGAGATTGATATGATTACTAATCTCCTCATTCAAGCTGACGAAAGATGCATCCCCAGAATCGTACAAAATGCTCCCAAAACCTAGGTGGACGGATGAAATGACGGAAATCGCCAGGGAACACAGGGAGATCTACTAAGAAGTCGTTTATGAGAGGCCCAAACTGGGAAAGGGCAGCCAGAATGAGGCGGCTAAGCGAGGAGCTAAAAAACATCATCCTTGAGAAGTAAAAATAAATCTGGGACGATATCATAGGCAGACTAGACAGGGAGAGAAATCCTGTAAGTTTTTGAAATAACATCCGAAAACTTAGAGGATTGCCTCCCAGACCTAGGACACAAATAAAAGAAGGCAACAACTTCATAGAGGATCCTGAATCTCTTAAAAGGAAATTCAGAAGACATTGGAAAGAGATCTTTGCAATATCACCTGAGGAGAACGACGATTTCAACCAGGACTTCGAAAACCAGCTGCTCGTAGACCTCGAAACGATGATACATATGACCAACCCACACCCGCAAGTATCTAGAGAAAGAGAGATGGTTAACCACGGGCGCCCTATCACCATTGAGGAGACCATGAACACCATAAGGTCCTTCAAACAAAGGGCACACGGTTGTTCTGGGCTCACTAAGAACAACCTAGCGAATGCCACACAGCAAATTATTCAGGGCATGGTAAACATCATGAACGCATCCTTGAATACAGGCTACTTTCCAGACGGGTATAAGATGGTTAAAATCATCTTCATCCCGAAAGGGAAAAAAACCAAGACCAAGTGGCTAACTATCACCCAATCCCTCTCCTCGAAATACCCAGCAAGACCTTTGAGAAGATTATAGCCGACATGCTACAATCTCAACTCAATGAGCTAGGAGCGCATAACCCACAACAACATGGGTTCTGTCCAAAAAAGGGGTACCGAAACGGCCCTGGCGCTCCTAGCAGAAAAGATCGCACATTACCGAGCTAAGATGTACTATGTCGTCATCGTGATGAGGGACGTGCAGAAGGCCTTCGACAAGGTTTGGCTGAGAGGACTCCGATACAAGATCTTAGGCCTCCAGCTAGATTCAGTCCTGGAAAGAATCCTTTGTGACTTCGTCATGGAGAGAAGGGTGCATATCATGATCGAAGAACACAAAGGACCTGAATTCAAACTCGAAGCGGACGTTCCCCATGGGAGCTGCCTGAGCCTCCTGTTTTACCTAGTCTTCACCATCGAACTCCCTACTCCAATACACAGGGACACGATGAATCTGCAGTACACAGATGACGTCACGCAGATCGTCCACAGTAGGGGGAGGAAAGCAAGGGATCAGGCGATCAACACAAGAGCAGAGATCTCTAACATCAACCAATACAGGAAAAGATGGAAATTCCGGACCAATAGGGACAAATTTAAGATTCTCCCGCTGAGCCGCAGGTCGACGTGGCCCATTGTAATTGTTGGGACGAGATACGGCTACTCCGCCGAAGGAACTATCCTAGGCCCAAAAATCTCCGCCCATGGAGACTTGAGCCACTACAAGGAGAGGCAGAATATGGTGAAGAGAGAAATCTCTAAGTTATATAGGTTCAGAAATCTTAGCTTGGCTAATATCAGGAAAATATACCTAATGTTTATCCGGGCTAAACTTATCTACCCTGCAGTAGTGACTCAAGCGGCCAGTAAGACCGCTATGAGGAGGCTCTAGCGAGTGCAGAATTCTGCATCCCTTTGCATAAACAAAACCAGACGAAGAGAGTATCTTCGGCAAAGGGACCTGCACCGCAGACAACGTCTGGATCCCATCAATGTCGAAACACAGAAACTGGTCAAAAAGGACGGGTCAACAATGGCCAATGATATCATCCCAGAGCTAAGAAGAAGAAAAGGTGGCAACATAAACATCCCTGCCAGATTGCGTGATAAAGTCGCCCGAAATCGACTTTTCCCAAGCACTAGACTCTGCGCCGAAGAAAACACTACACCACTTTACACATAAATAAGATAGAGTACGACACAACAAATATAAGACAGAATTTGAAATCACAACTAATAAAAAAACAAACAAATGCAACCAGAACAAAACACGAGGTAATACACTAAATTAGATCACTAATAAAGGCTCGAAAGCTCAAAAATACACGAAGACTAAATAAACAAATCAAGGAGACAAATACACATAAGAATATAAAGAAGAACTCACATAAAAACAAACAGACAAGTCAACAATAATAAAACAAAAAGAACAAAAAGCAAAAATGTTTAATCAAAAGTAATCAAATGCCCGCGATGCCCCTCAAACTAGGGCAAACCCTTCCTACCCCTTTTATCATCTACCTTCTACTACTATTTATATCGTTCACTATTGAGTACATCAGATTAAGATAGCATTAGCAGTCATTATTCAAGAAGCAAGAAGTTAACCTTACCGTTAGCCTTTTCAAGATCTGTTCTCACAATTTACGACGAAATAAAGAATCCAGCTGAATATTTTCCTCTATACTAAGGAAGCTCTTTGATCACTTAACCCAACCTGCTACACAAGAAGAGCTTCCCTTTTCGTACTTTACATAAAAGGGGCGTATAACATCCGAATAGCCATACCATAATTTATTCTGTGGTTATGCGGGATTTCGATCGCTCTTTTTTCGTCTTCGTTCATTATACGATCCAGTTTGTCCCACACCTTCAAAGCTCTTCTGTGTAAGGACACGTTTGTGGTTGGAAGTTCTATTTCGTTGTGAAGATCTCTTATTTGTTTAGGCTCTCTCATTCTTGTATTGGTGATAATATATACCGCTGAATTTTGTACTCTCTGAAGTTTTATAGCACTTGTTTCCAGGAGTCTGTTCATTGGGATAACTGGGTAGAGCAACGTGGCTTTGCCGATGGCGCTGTATATTTACTTTTTGTTTTCTGTTTTTAGGTTTCTAAGTTGGAATAGTTTTGTTAGATGTGCTTTTGCCTGATTAATTATTTCCGTAACGTGTTTACCGCCATTTCGGAAGATTTTTAGCCCAAGTACCTTTCCTTCGTTTACGTAACGGTGTCTTTTCTCATCGATCTATACTCTTAAGGTCAAGCGCCTCCCTACTGGAATAATGGAAAACTTTTCTGAATTGGTGCAAATTTTCCACTTACGCTAAAATTCGTTGATACAGGGTGACCCCCCCCCCCAAAAAAAAAAAATAATAAAAACATGGCCCCCATGCAAAAATTGAATGAAACTTTGGCGATAACTAGTTTATTGTGTTTAAAAACAACATATCAAAACATGAGAGTCTTTGGACTTTTCTTCTTTATTCTAGAACACGTGTTCGAGATGACCTCCATTTAGCTCTCTGCATTTATTGAGGCGCAGCACAAAGTTGTCCATGACGTCCTTACAAACCGACCGACTAATGGCTTTAATCTCCTCCCTGATGGCTTACTTGAGTTCTGTGATTGTCCTGGGTCTCCCTGCTTACACTCTGTTTTTAAGGTAGCCCAAGAGAAAGAAATCTGGAAGACTAAGATCTGGGCTGTGAGGTGACCACTCAAAATCAGTCTTGAGACTGATCACACGGTCAATAAAGTTCTATTTCAGCCAATCTCGGGACAGGTTTGAGGTGTGAGAGCTTGCTCCATCTGGCTAGAACCAGAACTTCCCCATAAGCGACGAAACAGGGTCTGCAGCTCCTCTTGATGGTTTTGAGGACCTCAACATACCGCTCCTTGGTGACTGTCATTGTCGCGCCCCTTTTCCTCGAAGAAGAATGGTCCGATGATGCCTCTGGTTGAGATTGCAGTCCATACCGTGCACTTAGAGGAGTGTAGGGGCTTAGTGCCTACCTCATTTGGTTTGGAGTTCTCCCAGAACAAATTTGTATTCGAGTTTACCTTTCCTTTAAGATGGAAGTGAGCTTCATCCGAGGTCCAAAAGAGGGTAAGGAAAGTTAGGGTTTCCTCAATTTTCTCCATTATCTTGACTGCCCAAAGCCTTTCTTTACTCCTTGTCTGGGGCTGTAAGTGACCGTTTCGTCTGTATTTTGTATGGATAGGCCTTTACATCCATTACTAGCAATCTCTTACAAGTCTCACCACGGGATATACCGACGGACTAACTTCGCTTGCGCACAGAGCATTTTGGACTTTGCTGAACTGACTCTCTCACGCTCTCGACCAGCTCAGCTGTACGCTTCCTGGGGCCTCCTGAATGGCGTGAACGGTTGTCACTGGCTGCATTGAGGTTCTCCACTGTCCCTTAGTTCTCGAAGTGGTCCACTCAGTCCTGAATTCTACTCTTGGAGGGTGCTTTTTCATATTCGAACTGATGCATGAAAGTGTTCTGCACTTTCTTGAACGAGCCTGTCTTGTAGTAATGTTTAACGCAGTATATTCTTTGCTGGAGCTCCCATTGAGATCTAGTTGTGTTCGCAGGTGTTGCTTCTGTCATGTCCTGCAAAGTAAGGATGATTAGTTAATGAATGAAGGATATATCACAAAAAGTGTATGCAGGCCATCGATGGGGATGCCTATATGTGCTGTTCGCGACTATTGTAATGTCGCCGACAAATTGGATATATGTTGTTGTATCGTGGGCAGGGCAGGCCGTGGGAAATCCATTGTACTCGTATATATACTATAAAGTGTTGGGGTTATACAGCCCCCTTGGGGGACACCTTGAAGAATTTCGAAGTCTGGGCCGTCGAATTCTCCTATTGAAATGTACGCCGATCTGTCCGTTAGGTAGTCGCATATGCACTTGGTTAGTGTGGAGGGTATCCCTAGTTTCTAGATTTTATATTTCAGGCCTATCCTCCAAACTTTATCAAACGTCTTTTGGACGTCTCTGAGTATGATGTCTGTATAGTTATTATCGTCTTTGGCCTTTGCAATTGATTCGACAAGAATGGCCAGGGCCGTCTCGGTACTACTGGTCTTTCTGAAGCCGTGCTGGTGGTTTGGAATCAGTGTTCTCTTTTCCAGGTACTTGACTAATCTATCGTTTATGGCTTTCTCCATTAGTTTTGCCACTGTCTCTAGTAGAGTGATTGGCCTGAAGTTCCCTGGGTTATTTGGGAGGTTTTCCAAGTTTCGGTAAAAAGATAATCATCTTACCCTTTTTTAGCGCATCTGGGAAGTATCCTGAGTTTAGAGGGGCGTTAAACACTTCTGTTATTTTGGTCAAAAAGGTTACTAGTCCACGTATTAGGTTTTCTTTTTTATTCCTGATGCCCCAGATGCCTTCTGTTTAGTAGCCCTGAGCGTTCTTTGTATTTCTTGTAGGGTGACCAGTTCGAACCCTTACTCTATTAGTAGCGTTGGTGAAGCAGCTATCTTGGGGAATATTTCTTGGCGGTTTGCTCCAAGTCTTTTATCATTCTTGATTTGTGATCGCCGTCGAATTCCTCGTTTTCATTAGGGGAGATTTCGACCCCCCCCCCCCCTCCAGTGCTCACGGAACGCTTTTTCGATTTAATGGGGCTTCTTTGCCTTTCTCTCTTCATTTTGAAGTTTAATTCTTAGCCTCGGCTTTCTTTTTCTCCTGGCGAGTTAAATTTATGCCATAGTTTGGTGGGATTTAGTTCACCGTCTGTGTCTTATACGAAACCGTCCCATCTTTCGTTTGTTTCTAGTGCTATTTCCTCTATTAGTTGGTCTTTCACGCGCCGCATTCTTGCTCGATCGCCCCTCTGGAGACCATATAGTGCGATTGAATCTCTTATATCTTTATATTCCCTTTCAAGATTTTCTATTTGGGCTGAATTGAAGGGGTGCGGTAAAGTTCTATACATCGTAATGGAAACATGTCGTCTATCTGCCCTGACAAGCGGCTCCATGATATCATCAATCTCTTGGTCTATTTCTTCTAGTGAAGCCTCAGTTAGGTCTCCCTGTCTACATTTGGCGAGTTCTTATTCGTAGCTGGTCCAATTGGCGTGCCAATATGATTTTATCGGTGGGCACTTAACTTGAATGGGATCCATATATAAAGTCATGACCACCATTTCGTGGTAGCTAGTTGATGGAGGGCTTTTCTCTATGCTGTAGCTGAACTGAAGGTTCGGGGTTGCCCAAACTATATTTGGTTTCGTGGCTCTAATTTGGCCCAGATAAGTTGGGAATTCCGATCCTAGTCGCTCTACTATTCCCCTCTCCAATAAATAGGTCAAGGTTTATTCCGGCTCTGTTGTAGTTCTAAGTGTAGCCAGAGGCTCTACTTTGGGCAATTAAGTCGTCTATAAAGACTGTTTCTTATTTGTAGCCAAAATTTCTGTAAAGTTGTGGAGGGATAAAAAATTTCTCCTTGGGAGTTGATAACCCGTTGCCACTATTAGATTACCTGCCATTGTTCCAACGCTAGGTCCTTGAGTTTTTGAAAGCTTATGTCGTTTCGGATTTCCATAGCGACTCCGTCATAATTGATGTCGTTTGTGGTTTTTGTAATTACAGTGTAATTAAACAGATTGATTTTGTTTATTTCTGGGTTGATGTTGATCTCGTTTAGCAGAATGATATCCGGGTCTTCTTTTAGGTATGCGTCAATCAGAGAGAATATCTTCTTGTTCCATCCAGCTACGTTGTGGCTTATTAATTTTAATTTCCTTACTTGGGCCATTATTTAGGTTTTCTTTCTTCTCGGCTTCCTCTTCTTTCGGCTTTATACGCTTCACGCTCAATGGGCGATTTTGTCCTTCCACATCTTTTTTTCTCGACTTCTTTCTTTAGCGTATAACATAGATTCTGCGAGATTTCTAAGTTGCCTGCTGTAATTATTGTGAATACCTCACGTTCCGTGTACGGGCCTTCATATTCGTATTTATAGAGTCCCTTTTTTATACCTTGTACTAGATCATCGTTGTTATCGGGAAAGGGTTTTTCCTCAGAGGCGTAAGTCTTTAGGTTGAAGCTTTAGTGCTCCTCATCGCTTTCTTTCTTAAATTTTGGAGAGGAAACTGAGCTTGTTCCTTCTTGGGTTTGGTTTGCTGCGCTGATATCCATACTCGCATTGTTGCCTGTGGAGACTTCTATCTTCATCCCTTTTTCTTGCCTTTTTGGCGTAATCTTCCTTAGTCTTGGGTCTTTAATCGTTGCCCGGTTGGTCTCGGGGTTTTCTCATGGCTAGGGGTCTTTTATCTTTTTTGAGTCTTGTCTGATTTTGGTTGGTTTATACTGGACGGTCAGTATGTCCGCTGATGGAAGGTTCCCGGGGAACCACATTTCTTCTAAACCGTTGTTTTTTTAACATTAGATTTAATTCGCGTGAGTATGAGCCCGGATTTGCTACATTCAACACGTGTTCGTGTGTAATACAAGCTAATATATTCAAAGACTCCCTTTGTTTAATTTGAAATACGTTTTTTACCGGCTGGATTTTATCGGCTGTGGCTTGAGCGACTTTGGCGAACGTAAGGTTCTGCTTTTCTTCCTCTGCTCTAGCGCTCTCTTTTCTTCTTTTCGATTTGTTCTCACTTCATCGGGCATACCATTGCCAGGGAGGGATGATCTCCATTGCAATTTATTAATTTTTTTGTCTGAGAGTTGCATTCTCGCCACGTATTGTCTTTACTACTGCACTCAGAACACCATTTAATCTCTTTTTTCGGATAGTTCCTTGTGTTGTGCTTTTCCAGCGCAAAACAATTGATGCAAGTTTGTATGCTGATAAATTCATCCGTTTTTATTTGTCCAGGAGTGATCTTTAAAGTAAACGCGAGGATGCCTGTTTCCGTCGCCTTCTTGGCCATATTCGTTTCGCGGAATATTATTTTAAAAACGTGTGACTACTCCGTATTAATTGCACGGTTGTTGAATTTTATGACTTCTTTAACTTTTGCCCATGATTGTGCTCTCTGTATTTCCTCTTTTATTTCGTCCGCCTTATGATCTCCTATCCAGGGGTCAATTTGACGGCAATATACCATCTTCGGGGCCTCTATTTGTGGGGGCACTTTAGCCTCTAATCCAATCTTTGTTAGTTCGTCCGTAGCTTTTTCAGAAAGAAGTTTATCCACATCCCGATCGTTTTGACAAATTACAATGTAGTTTAGTAGTCTAACTAGCACTACACCGAGCTTTCCGTAGATAATTTACAATACTTTTATCCTGTCGAGTTTTTGAGAGTCCTTCCGGACGCGCAAAGGGACCCGTTTAGCGGTGTCCATCTTCTTAGTAATCGGTTCTCTTCTTTTCCTTCATCGGCTAAAAGTGAGACGAAAAAGAGAGGAGGTGCGAGGTTAGAGTAGATATAACTTGCTATTATATCCGTTTATTCTAATCGGCTTATAAAGCTGGCGAGTCGGTTTTCCCTACCAACCTACCTATACCCTAAACCTATCAGTGTTTGCTCCACCTGACTTGTGCCCGCTGCTCACACGGGTACTAACCCGTCCCGGATTAAGCTTCGGCCTGCGCAAAGTTAGCCACCCGGTTCAGATAAGGCTCCCGCACAAGTAGATATCTAAGGAAACTTCAAGCTACCCTACCCGACTCGCCCTAAAGAGGCCGGTTAGGAAAGTCCAGTAATTGTCTCGTCAGACAGTCACTGTCTATCCTGTGTATTCTTTCTTGAGGGAAAACCGATGCAAAAACGATGAAGCTCGCTTTAAAAAGTCGAAGGTGTTGATTGCGTAAAATTCTTATTAGGTAAGAATCCAATATCCGCCATCCGTCTTCTTTGATCAACGATCAATGACGATCTAAGAAAGGAAATTGTGTATGATGGAGAAGTAAAGAGAGGAAAATGTGTTTATGGAGTGAGATGGTTGTACCAGGCTGTCTGGTAACCTCAGTCTTTTGTCCTCTTTTCTTCATTATGCCTCTACATTGATTCTCAGAAACTGAGTCAAGCTTTCTAGACTTTTTATTTGAAAAGTTATCTTTTGTGAATTCAACGAGTTTGTCGCTGCATATTTTTTTATTGTTGGTGTCGCATTTAATATATAGATTTTGAATTTTATATCACTACATTGAATCTTTTAAACTTTGTTCTATACGGATTTTTCTTTTTGTTCACTACGGATCTTTTTATTTTTAATCTTTTGTCCACTTCGGATCTTTTTACTATAATTATTTTTAACTTTATACTTATTAATTAATTAATTGTCCACTACGGATCTTTTTTATGATTGTTTTTATGTATTATTTTCTTTATTTTTCTTCATTAGCACCATTGTTATTGTCGTAGAATGACCCTTGGCTTTGATCACTCTACGCTTTGACACCCTTTTAGTAGCGGTATGCTTTAAGGGGCGTGAGTTACTTCTATGATGAAGTAGGCTTTGTTCTAAGAGTGCTATTTTATTGGTTTAGTCCTTAAGGAAGAGCTATTTTTAAACACATAAGGATAAGAGGAAACACCAGAATCTACCAAAAAATAAACGTGTATTTTAAATTAAATATTACAAACCAACAGTAAAAGCATTTCTCTATTTGGCCTCAAAGAATTTTAAATGACAAAACATAAACAAGTAGGCTTTCAATAAACAAACCAATTGCCAATTAGTATTTTTATCACGAACCTATTTGTTTAGCATAAAACATTAAATTAATGTACTGTCATCTACAAACACATATGACCTAGGTTCAAGAATAATGGTTTCTACTCTCCTTTAAAACGTGGGACGTACTAAACTTCTACTATTGCAATAGAGATATAAATGTTATTGTTAACTTACAGGTAGGTATTAGGGATTGCCGGATGTCGCTGGAGGACTTATCTCTCGCTTTGAAGTGTTGCTTCGTCGCTGCTTGAATTTTCGAGGAGGGAATGCTTCTTAAACGTAATTAAAGAACGGGAGCTCGTTGGGGCAGGGTTCTTCTCCTCTCACTCTTACGTTGCTTGGGATGTGAGAATCACTCGAGTGTGAGCGGCTTTACTTTTCTTTAGTCGGACTTCTTTGCAGACGGAAAAGGCTTCTTCGGTATGGCACCGATATAAAACTTGACTAATTAGGTTAATACGGCCCTGAAAGGGGGGGGGGATCGATTTTCTCAATCTGATCCTATCGTTTCTCACGGAAATAGTCTTGTATGGCTGAAGGATCGATCTTTACGAATTAATCTTTCTTCTGGCGAATCGACTTCTAAAAATCTTCTTGTCTAGCCGATGGATCGATCTTCACGACCTAATCCTACTCTGGCGTATCGACTTCAGATAATCCCTTTCTCTTTCTTTGCGGGGCTTATTTATAGGCGGATTGCCGCCCCATCTAAAGGGGGAAGTGACCAGGCCACAGATGCAAAAGGGGGGGGGGAGCGAATGGTGAGTTAGCATCTGGGGAGAGCGAGAATTCCTGAGGTAGCACTGGGGTGCCCAAGTCAGCTCGCAAATTATAGGCTCGTAACCGCACCGCTACTTGGCGTGCCTTCTGACTCGCACCGTTTTTTTTTTCCTAACCACGGGTTTATGGGTCTCGTAGGTCATACGATCGTTAGAGCGTCGTTTAAGGACCTTAGATGGTCGCCTTCAAACATATGTTAGCTCCAACTGCCCACAGCGGCGAGGCGATCACACATGGTAAGCATTTTCGCCGGCTACCTTTCCCACGCTTCTCCTCATGAAGGGAGGGGGGCTTGAATGTATCTATACTCCTCCAGGAGGCTTAATGTAGCCATTTCTCCACATCTACCTCCATTCTTAAGAAAATAACGGGAGGGGGGGGGGTTCCAATCCGACGCTTACAATAATATACATGGGTAACTTACGGAACATTATATTATACAATAAATTCTAGTTCACTCGGGAATGCCTCGATAACATTTCACCTGACCTTACATTAATTCCTATATTACTGTGCCATCTTAGGATTTTCCTACCTACCACTCGGGTTACTCGCCCCTACTTACTTACAATTCTACTGATTTACACTTAACTTTGCTATAATACAATAGTTGGGCTGCTCCTTAATCGTCGACAGGGTTCCGACTTAACGAGTCGGCCATACAATTGTTGGACCCTTTTATGTAGGGAATGGAGTACTGGTACTCCATCAAGAGTAAACTCCATCTCAGGAGTCTTCCATTCTTACACTTATTTTTACCTAAGTATGACAACGGTTTATGGTCGCATTCCAACTTGAACTCGCGCCCTATTAGATAATATTTGAATTTACCTATGGACCATATTATGGCCAAAGCTTCGATTTCGATAGTAGCGTAGGCTTTTTCTCTACTCAACAGTTTCCTACTGACATAAGCTATGGGATAGGCTGTTTCGTCATCTTTGTATTGAAGCAATACTCCGCCTAGCCCGTCCCGACTAGCGTCCGTGCGAAGACCGAAGATCTTGTTGGGATTTGGTAAGCGAAGAATGGGCGCAGTTACGAGTTTTCCTTTTAGAATCTCCAACTGAGTTATTGCATGGGGGTTCCACGTGACAGGGTCTGACGCTGTCTTTTTTAACAAATCATTCAGTGGGGCCGCAATGGAAGCGAAGTGTGGTACAAAACGCCTATAGAACGAGGCCGCTCCCATAAACGATCGGAGTTGTTTCTTGGTTTTCGGCCGGGGCATCTTGACTATGGCGTCCACTTTTTCTTGCTGGGTAGTCAAGTGTTTTTGTCCTATTTTGAATCCCAGGTAGTCAATGGATTCGTAGGCAAAATAACACTTGGTCGGCCCGGCGGTTAGACCTTGCTCCTTCAATTTCTCCAGCAATGAGCGTAGGGCGTGTAAGTGTGACTCCCATGTACGGGTAGCTACGTACACGTTGTCGAAGTAAAACGACACGTCGCTTAGTCCAGCGATAATTCGCCTCATCATCCTATTATAATTGCTACCGGCTGTAAGTAGTCCGAAGGGTAGCCTGGTAAACTGTAACAGACCTCTCTCGGTCGCAAAAGCCGTCAGTTTTTTGGACTCCTTAGCGAGAGGTATTTGATAGTACGCTTTACACAAATCCAATTCGGTGATGAATTTAGCGTCTTCAAATAAATGGAGATTTTGATCTATTAGTGGGATGGGCTCGGCGTCGAAAACGGTAACTGAATTCAATTTTCGGAAGTCCACGCACATCCGAAATGATTGATCAGGTTTCTTAACCATTACTATGGGGGAGCAATAATCGGACTCCGATGGCTCTAAAATTCCCAATTTTAGTAAATTCCGGACTTCCTTATTGAAGGCTTCCCGTAGGTGGATTGGTAAGGGTATGGTTTGCTCCGAACCACTGAATTAGTTTTTAGTTTTATTTCATGGATAAAATCCTTGGCACATCCGGGGTTTTCAGAAATGACTTCTGGGAATTCCATGAGCAAGTTCAACATTTCCGCTTTTTGTTGAATTTCTAAGTGGGGATTTATCTTTAAATCCACCCGAGGGTCTTCCGGGGTAGGTGAGAGCGAGGGAAGTTCGTATTCCTCGTCTTGTTCCACACACACGGTGTGTATGACTTGCAGGGGCGTACCCGGGTAAACGGCATCCATCGGTTCTTCTTCGTCTAGAAGGGTAATATTCTTTATGCACGCGCGGCGGTGATATTTTTTTAGCATGTTTATATGATAGGTTCTTCGCCCTGTTGGGGTATCTATCAAGTAATCGACTGGACCCCGTGCCTCGATTACTTCAAACGGTCCCTTCCACTGGGCCCATAACTTGTTATTTTCAATTGGCTTGACTAACAGAAGTTTGTTAAAATACTCCATCAATTCTGAGGTGAATTGGCGCCCTCTATCAGATAGAATTTCTTTAGGCAGGCCTACTCGTGCAAAAATTGAAATTAATGCTTCCGCGCAGGAAATAGTGTCAATCTTCCGTAGGGCCACGGCATCTGGGAACCGGGTGGCACAATCCACTAGGGTGAGGATGTAGGAGTGTCCTCCACTTGACGGGGGGTGAATTGGTCCCACCAAATCAATTGCCACTCGAAAGAAAGGTTCGGTAATAACGGGCACCTTTTGTAAGGGAGCGGGAGGTACCCGTCCTCTGGAGGGATCCTTCTGACACACGTCGCATGATCGGCAATAGGCCACAATTTCCCTGGCGGCCTGGGGCCAATAAAAGTGTCGGAATATCTGCTGCGCCGTTTTGTTGTGCCCAAAGTGTCCGGCTAATATTCCATCATGCGCGGTATTCAAAATTCTTTGCGTGTATTCTTGAGGTACACACAGTGCTTTCTTGTTCTCCTTATCCTCCTCGCTGATAGTACGGTAGAGAAGTGAGTCTTCTACGATATACTGGATCGGCTTCTTTCCTTTCACTTGGAGAATTTCACCTTTAATAGCTTTCTCCCATAGAGGTTTAAGAGTGGGGCATTCCTTCTGAGCACTGGCGAAGGAAGTCAATTTGAACCCATTGTCTTCGAGGGTAATCCTCGGGGTCAACTTAGCAGGTTGCTCTTTCCTCTGGGCTTCTTGTGCCCGGGTTACTACTTGTTGGGCCACTTCTTGCTGGGGAATTAGGGGGTTTTGTCCGATTAGTACTGCGCAGAACTTAATCGGGGCTACTACCACGTCCGTCCAACCGGTGAAATATCTGCATTGTATATGACATCTCACGACGGGGAATCGATTGTCGCGTCCTAAAAAGTCGTGGACGATTGCGAATTTCTTATGGGCAGGGTTTACTGGGGGCAGCAACTTGTCGGATACCACTAAAGTGGATACTCGGCACCCATTAACAGTGCCCTCTTCAAATTGTAGGCCGCCTGGCGAACTTTTGTTGAATAGAAAGTTTACCTGTTGCTGGGGCCCTTCGGATGTTGGCGCGGGGACGTAGGACGAATCAGCTTGTCCTGCTGGGATAGCGGCAGTCAGGTTTTGCACCTGTTGTCTCGAGGTCTCCCTCAGTCGGGAGTTCTGTGGGCACTGGAAACTCAGGTGACCTATTATCCCGCAGGTATAACAAGTGACGGGCTTCCTGGGATACGTGCCGGTATTAGGGTATGATCCTTGTGGAATCCTAACTTCTTTTTGATTTTTTTCTCCTCCAAAATTTGGTTTATAAGTTCCTTTTGCTGCTGCGAACTTAAAAGGCTTCTTCTGTAAATGCCTGGGTGGCGGCCCATTTTTCTTTGGGGAGGGAGCCTTCTCTTTCTTGTACTCCCTAGGATATAACCGATGATTTACCGCGTGGAGGTCAGCCTCGTCCAGGCACTCGTTGAAGGTAGAAGCTTTTCGGTCCTTAACGAATGCACGGATTTCCTGGGGTAGTGTACTTAGTAACTGATCTCTAAGCATGAAGTCAACGACCGCAGCGACTTCGTTCTCTACCCCTTCTGACTCCATCCAAAACTGTAGGCTTCGACGAAGCTCAAAGCCAAAATGTTTGTACGTTTGTCCAGGTCTTATACGAGACTGCCTGAACTTCATCCTATATTCTTCCGGGTTAAGGTTTGTTGCTGAGAGAAGTTGGGCTTTGAGAGTGGAATAGTCCACAGTCGCTTCTGAGGGTAAAGATACGAATATCTCTCTCATCCTACGATTGAGTAGCGGTAACAGTCTGGCGACCCCATCTTCTTCTAGGTCCCAATTATTGACTTCAAATATTTTCTCAAAATGGGAGAGATATGAGCATAAATCTTCTTCGTCCTTGTACTCCGGGAGTTTCATGCTGGCCGCTGGTGACACTCCTGTTTTAGATGACACTGACTGCACCTCTAACTGGTCTTTACTAAGAGCTCTTTCGTGGGCCCTTATCTTCTCTCTTTCATCAGCTTCCATTTTCGTCTTTTCTGCTTCCATTTTCATCTTTTCTCTTCTTTCTTCTCTTTCGTTTCTCTCTTTCTCCTGAATAAACGAACTCAGATCGGTTCCTTCCAGTCCGAGGCTTTGACCTTGCTTCCGATAAAGGTCAAACAATGCCATCGCGCTTATGTCAGTCATCTACCTTGTTTTTACTCAAGCCTGACCTACTCCACCACCGAAACTTACCACTTGGCCTAACAATTACCTTTAGATGGTATCCACCTCTAACTTTACCAATTTCCCACTCGTCAAATATCCTATTATTCCTGGTGTTCCTTTTATGTGTTAGCTCTTCCTTAAATAAACACTGCTGGGTTCTTTCTAATATAAAACCTCTAGACCTGACACCACTTTTATAATATGTCGTAGAATGACCCTTGGCTTTGATCACTCTACGCTTTGACACCCTTTTAGTAGCAGTATGCTTTAAGGGGCGTGAGTTACTTCTATGATGAAGTAGGCTTTGTTCTAAGAGTGCTATTTTATTGGTTTAGTCCTTAAGGAAGAGCTATTTTTAAACACATAAGGATAAGAGGAAACACCAGAATCTACCAAAAAATAAACGTGTATTTTAAATTAAATATTACAAACCAACAGTAAAAGCATTTCTCTATTTGGCCTCAAAGAATTTTAAATGACAAAACATAAACAAGTAGGCTTTCAATAAACAAACCAATTGCCAATTAGTATTTTTATCACGAACCTATTTGTTTAGCATAAAACATTAAATTAATGTACTGTCATCTACAAACACATATGACCTAGGTTCAAGAATAATGGTTTCTACTCTCCTTTAAAACGTGGGACGTACTAAACTTCTACTATTGCAATAGAGATATAAATGTTATTGTTAACTTACAGGTAGGTATTAGGGATTGCCGGATGTCGCTGGAGGACTTATCTCTCGCTTTGAAGTGTTGCTTCGTCGCTGCTTGAATTTTCGAGGAGGGAATGCTTCTTAAACGTAATTAAAGAACGGGAGCTCGTTGGGGCAGGGTTCTTCTCCTCTCACTCTTACGTTGCTTGGGATGTGAGAATCACTCGAGTGTGAGCGGCTTTACTTTTCTTTAGTCGGACTTCTTTGCAGACGGAAAAGGCTTCTTCGGTATGGCACCGATATAAAACTTGACTAATTAGGTTAATACGGCCCTGAAAGGGGGGGGGATCGATTTTCTCAATCTGATCCTATCGTTTCTCACGGAAATAGTCTTGTATGGCTGAAGGATCGATCTTTACGAATTAATCTTTCTTCTGGCGAATCGACTTCTAAAAATCTTCTTGTCTAGCCGATGGATCAATCTTCACGACCTAATCCTACTCTGGCGTATCGACTTCAGATAATCCCTTTCTCTTTCTTTGCGGGGCTTATTTATAGGCGGATTGCCGCCCCATCTAAAGGGGGAAGTGACCAGGCCACAGATGCAAAAGGGGGGGGGGGAGCGAATGGTGAGTTAGCATCTGGGGAGAGCGAGAATTCCTGAGGTAGCACTGGGGTGCCCAAGTCAGCTCGCAAATTATAGGCTCGTAACCGCACCGCTACTTGGCGTGCCTTCTGACTCGCACCGTTTTTTTTTCCTAACCACGGGTTTATGGGTCTCGTAGGTCATACGATCGTTAGAGCGTCGTTTAAGGACCTTAGGTGGTCGCCTTCAAACATATGTTAGCTCCAACTGCCCACAGCGGCGAGGCGATCACACATGGTAAGCATTTTCGCCGGCTACCTTTCCCACGCTTCTCCTCATGAAGGGAGGGGGGCTTGAATGTATCTATACTCCTCCAGGAGGCTTAATGTAGCCATTTCTCCACAGTTATCTATAAATCGGGTCAATTGCCTGCCGCGTCTGCAGCTGGCTACTGTTAAAGGTTTGTTCGAAACGTAGATTCGGTAATTCTTCATCTTCGAGCTTTATTTGTCGGGTCACTTCTTCTGGTAGGTATTGGTTAATCTTTTGCCAAATATCTTTTGCGCGTTTGTGCAGAGTCATATTTATTGGTTCCACGTCTACAATTTCGTGAAGTATAGTCGATAGGATTTGGCTTTGAAGTGTAACGTTAGTCATAAATCTTGTGGCTTATTTTGTACCCCTTGAACTTTCCTCATCATTGTCTCGCTAGAGACATGAAGGGAAATAGTGGGATACAGCAGTAATAGTCTCACTAGTAACATATATAGTTTCTTTCTGTTTCTCGGTGATAGCATTCGGAAACGAAACAGTGATTCTAGCGTCCTCTTGGCCGCGTTATTTTTTCTTTAAAATGCGCAACATACCCGGATGATGTTAATTTGAGGCCAAGTACTCTGCCATTTCTGGAGTATGGGTAGAGTTTGCCTTGTATTTGAACATCTGCAGTTTTACGTCGCTCCATCGGGATCATTCTAAACTTGTTGATGTTTGTTTTTATTTTGTTCTCTCTCTCGTATCTCTGGATGTTCTCAATTTCTCCTCTTGTCCTATTTGCTATATCTCTGGGGTTGCGATAGTTGCTGGTGACGACCTGTGTTATGTAGTCTGCCAGTTGTATATATTGTGCTGATTCTTGATAAGGGGGGAGCAGGTCGCCCATGTAAATTGCATACAGGGTAGGACTGAGGCATCCTCCTTGTGGCACCCCTGTTTCTAGTTCAAATGGTTCTCCTTCATTATCATTGATTTTTAAGATTGCCTGGCAGCCATCCAAGTAGTCGCAAAGTATACGTGTTATCCTCTTTGATCACGGTTCATGGTTTATTAAGAATGAATTATAAAGAGAGATTACATAAATGTAAATATATAGCAGACAGTCGGGATAATAGAATTTAGCAGAGAAAAGATAGGTATAAGTATAAGTAGGAAGATAAAGGTTCCCGGAGACGTGGAAATCGAAGTATTTAGCTCTATATAATACAAATTTCACATTTACTCATAAGAGTTAATAGTTTATAGTTATAAAGAATGTATTCCTAAAAAAATACATATATATTTACACATTATTATATATTTCTAACGTTAACTACACATTATTTTAACTAATCTACATTATTTCTACGCATCTGATGTAAAAACCTTTTTAGAATTCTACTTCAGTCCAGCTGATGATTTTAATATAATTTTAAGTCACATATTTGATTAATTCATAATAGATAATTTGATACTAAATATATTTCGTAAATTAATTAACACACACTTTGCATGCACACTTTTCCGAATCACTGATATTATCAATTATTTTATCATTATTTATTTAATTCACTTTGGGGCTTATCGTCATATTTTATACACTTGTATTTGCACTTTCACTTTACTTCGAACGTTTTTTGTCCACTTTTTATGGCTTTGAATGTTGACATGTTCACGGATTGCACGTCCGATGGTGGGATGAACACCATGCCCTTCAACATGAATGCTGCAACTTCGTCCGGTGAAAAAGGTCCCTCGAAGGTCCACTTGAATTCCCCCTTGGCATTGTCAAGTAGGAGAAATTCTGGGTCGTCTCTTAGAGGTGGGCACAGGGGAGAGCCAAATACCTTGAGGCCCATGTCTTTGCCGTCGAAGAAGTAACGGTTCTCGAGGACTTCCTTCTTCTCGGTTAGGGGGACCTCCGTGTATTCCTCTTCTGTTATTTTTGGTTCTTCGGTACGGAACTGCGTCGGCTCCTCATTTGGTTGATGTATCAGTTGGGATTCGTGGGTAAGCTGCATATTAACTATTCCCGCTGAGTGTGGATTTTCGGGGAACCAGAGTTTTTAGTAACTCCGTTCTTCTAAAGAAGACAGTTAAGTTCTTCGGAAAAGGAGCCGGAATTAGCTAGGTTAGCCAGGTTAGCCATGTGAGCAAAGATGATCATTGTCATGATATCTTTACCCGCCTCTAGCATCACCAGCTTCGGGGCCGCCGCTTGAGCGTAGTTGGCCCGATATAATGGCCTGTTCGGTTCGCAACTGGAACCGCCGCCTTGGGACCGTCATGGACGACCTCAATGTCGATAAGCGCATTCATCTCAGGGTAAAAAAGTGCTGTCAGAAACCGGCGAGGGACAAAATTTTCGAAGTCGCCTTCTCGAAACTTGGGATTACTCTTTGCCGAGTGAAGGAACAAGCGTATTGCTGCCTAGCCATATTCTGAGCAAAAAATCTAGAAATGAATTTGAAAAGATCGGCCTTATTCCTAAGGTGGCCCCTCAAGTTGCTGCACAGAGATAGATCGTCTGTCGACGCATTGACCCTTACGTTGGCTCATCATACTCTGCCAAAGAAATGCAACATGAAATAGAGTCTAAGGAAAATTGGGCTCAGATAGACGAAGTGTATAAAATCAAGAATCGGGAAGGAGAGGAATACAGTCATGTATTCAAAGTGACATTTCAAACAACTGAAATAGCAAACAAAGCTAAGGAAGATGGAATGGTCATGTTTAACTGCAAAGTTTCAGCGTCCTGCATTGAACGAGAGGTGTTTATCCTCCTTCAAGTGTGCTTTACCTGCCATGCCCTAGGGAAGCACTCCACAAAAGAATTCTCGTTCGAAGGTAAGGTGTGCTCTGAATGCACCGGCACAGAGCATACTAAAAAAGAGTGTAAAAAAAATGGGTATTCTTCGACCTGGAAGCAGGGGTGCCACAGAGGGAATGTTTGAGCCCCACATTATATGCAATATATACCAGCGACCTCCCTTACCCTAACTACGACTTTGCTCAATATATACAACTGGCTGACGATATCACCCAAATCGTAACGAGCGACTATCGTAACCCGAGGGATATATCCAACAGAACAGGAGGAAAAATTGCAAATATAAACACCTACGAAAAAAAAATAAATAAAGAGAAACACCGACAAGCTTAAGATAATTCCGATGGGACGCATTCAAACAGTGGAAGTAGTGGTGGAGCGTGAACATTCCCATTACTTTACACGAGGAAAAGAAGTCGGCTTAAAGATGACAACTAGAGGATATACAACACACCTCAAAGAGAAGATCGCTGTAGCCAGAAAGACGCTCCGATCTCTATTCCGTTTTGGACTACTATCACCGTCCAATAAGAGAAAATTATACCTATTCCTCCTGAAACCACTGTTGCTGCATCCCGTGATTCCCACGCACACCTTAAGTAATACAGCGCTGAGGGAGGCACAGAAAGTACAAAGCAGGGCACTAAGGTTTATCTCAAACGTCTCTTTTGGACCGTCTTCTCTCAAAATTGCTGCACGCAATAAATGAAATAGATCCAATTAACGTGACTCTTCATAATCGAGCAATCGCTCTATGAGGAAAAAATTACCAAAATAAGCCGGAAGAAATAATGAATCAACTGAGACTACTGAATGAAGACTACCCTCATATATACTTCAAACAAGCGTTTGAAAGCAGCAGCTGAAGACGCAAAGAGAAAAAATACTTGTATAACTTAAGAAAAAGATCAGAAGCGGACATATTAAAATAGAACAACTACAAAATAATAAAAGATCCGAATTGGAGACAACTAAAAAACAAAAACAAAAAAACACGGAATTGAGTAATTAAAATAAGATAACTACAATATAATAAAAAATGCGAAGTGATAAAAATTATATAATTAATTAAATTAATATAAAAAGATCTTAAATGGACGCATATAATTAAAATTTATTAAAGCATTAAAACATAAAGAAAGAATCCAAAGAAGAAAAAGTGCATTAGCAAGTTACCCCAAAATAACCCAACTGCCTTATTTAAGAAAACAAAGGCTCGAACGCTAAAGCGTTTTAACACAAAATATATTATAAAGAAACATAACTAATGAGTTTGCCAGACGACCTGGCACATATTTCTCTCTCTCTCTCTCTCTCTCTCTCTCTCTCTCTCTCTCTCTCTCTCTCTCTCTCTCTCTCTCTCTCTCTCTCTCTCTCTCTCTCTCTCTCTCTCTCTCTCTCTCTCTCTCTCTCTCTCTCTCTCTCTCTCTCTCTCTCTCTCTCTCTCTCTCTCTCTCTCTCTCTCTCTCTTAATTACACATATTTCTATCTATTTTTCTTTTAACAATCCCACACCAATTTCTTTCCTTAAATATCACAATCACAATCTTCAGACATGACTGCCGGATAGCAGTTGATTTATTCTTACTTACTTGCGAAGAGAAGTGATCAACCCCAGAAAGCCTTAACCAATTGTTCAAGAAGAAGACCAAGATCATTCAAATGAGAAAAGACTCTACAGGACTTAACTGGACCTAGACCTTACTACAGACGAATACCTCTGCTTCTCTATCTACCTCTTTAGGGCGTGTCGGTTAGGGAAGCTGAGCCTCTATAGATATTCATACAGGACAAGAGCCATATCTGAACCGGGCGGCTTACTCGGCGCAGGCCAAAGCTTGGCCCGGGACGGGTTAGTACCCGTATGAGCGGCGGATCTTTTTGAGTGGAGCAAACTCTGATAGCGTTAGGCGACAAGCAGGAAGGTAGGGATTTACCGACACGTCAGCGGAATAAGCCAGAGGAATAACTGTATCAGAGCCGCACTTTATATCTACTGTATCTATTCCTCCCCCTTTTTCTTTTTTTCTTTTCTTATTTCCTTATCCTAGGAGTTCTCAATAAAGAAAAGAAAAAAAGGGCAGAACTAAATGGAATCAACGAAAATGGTCCCTTTGCGCACCCTTAAAGGTGCGCAAAAACCAGAAAGTACATCGGTGTTTAAAGTAATATATGGAGAAATGGGGATAGTTCTAATAAGATTACTTGACCATACCTCAAATTACGTTGTGATTTGTCAAACAGTAAAGGACGTCGACAAACTCCTCGGCGAAATAGCAACAACACTCTTAAAGACCATAGGGCTAGAGGCCAAAGTCCCGCCTCAAATAGAATCTCAAAAAGTTATGTACTGCAGACAGATAGACCCCTGGATAGGGGAGCACAGGGCCTTAGAAATCCAAGAGGAAATTGAACAACGCCAAGAATGGGCACGAATAAAAAAAAGTGGTGAAATTCAAAAACAGACTTACAAATAATAAATATACCCATGTATTTAAGGTGATACTCAAAGAGACAGGTATGGCTCGTAAAGCTAAGGAGAACGGGTACCTAGTGTTTAATTTAAAGATAACACCGGAGCAGATAAAGAGCGATGAATTCATCAATGTCTTGACGTGCTTCAGCTGCTTTGCACTAGACCAACACATAACAAAGGATTGTCCAAAATGAGAGGAAGAGAAATGCTCTGAATGCAGATCTAACACACATATCTGGAAAGATTGCAAAAGCTCCGAGAAAAATGTGTCAACTGTGGAGGGAGCCATCGTCCAATGGCGATGGCTTGCTCACTGAAGAAAGAAATCATTGAAACAAAAAGGAATGAGAGGACGAAAGCGAAGGAGGAGAGGAGGAACCAAACATATGAAAAGGTAGCCAAAGCCACAGCTAAATAACTTAAACCAGCTAAAAACATCCTATAGCTAAAACAAGAAATCATTAAATATACTAGCGTGTATTCTGAATGCACATGTAATGAATGTTGCAAACACAGGCACATACTCAATTGAATTAAACACAATGATAAGCACTAATGGCCTGGAGCCGATGTGGTTTCCAGAGAACCCATCTTCGGCTGACGCCCCAAACATACAATATAAACCACCGAAATCAGGAACTCAAACGAGAACTGACGAAATATAATCCACAAGACAGATCAAAAGTATAAACCAGGGATTACTGAGAGACCCAAGGATCAAACAGATGACAAGCCAAACGCCAGAAGAAAGAATGGATGTGGAACAACTAACGAATATTGCTAGCTGCTCAGAAATCTAACAAAAATGAAAAACAGCATAGGATGATAAAACAGGAAACAAGATGTCCCAATATCAGGCACAAAAAGACAACAAAGAAGAAAAAGGATTAAACATAAGGTTCTATAATCTAGAAGATAGATCCATCCCTATAGGAAATACAAAAGAAATCACACTGGAAATAAAAAAGGAAAGTATAAATATGAATTTGAAGGCCCTAACTCGGACAACGAAATGCATAGATTCATCATAAGCGGAGGTATCAAGATTATCAAAGAAATGTGTTACAAAATCAAAAAGGAGGAATTCAAGAAGAAGCGTTGTGGAAGAACAAAATCCCCCTGCGTAAGAGAGCTTAAGAAGACAGGGAGGAGACACTCACTGGAACAATAGAATATCACAAAATCAAACGAAAACTAAAAATAATATGTCATAACGTAGCGGGATGGGATGTAAAGATACATTCACTTTGTAATTCGTATCTAAAGATAGACCCAGACATTATTATATTGAACTAAATAAATATCAATCTATAAACCACTCCTATCAAATTATACAACTATACAATGGTATATAAAACCACCACAGATGTAAACTATGACGGAGTAGCATACCTAGCTATTAAAATCAAAACAGAAACAGGCAACACGAATATTATGACGGGATACCAACCCCAAGAAGAGGATATTTACCCATGTACAACCTTATGGAGATATTTGGGCAAAACGACCAAGTCCTCTTTACGGGAGATCTGAATGCACGCACGAGAACCTCAGGGTACACCGGGAACTTCAATAATGCTGGAAAAAAATTGGATTACTAATGGAAAGAGGAATAATAGAAAGAATGCGTCCAGACTTTCCGACATATATTGGAAGAACAAGAGCAACAAAACCGCACTTTGTACTCGCGTCCCCTAAATTTCTCTATAACTATCTAATAGAAAGAGGCCCACCATCTACTAGAGACCATGAAATGGTGGTCATAAAAACCTCAGCCCATCATATACAAGTGAAGTGCTCTATCAGGAAAAAATGACCAAAATGCAAACTGGCGCGGATACGTCAAAGATCTAGAAAAATTTCAACAACCAGATCTAAGCGAAGCTACTCTCGAAGAAATAGATGAAGCTATACATAAATTAATGAAGGCACTAATTGGAGCAGATGTATTACATATCCCGAGAAAAACATTTAGAACCTTACAATACCATGCCCATACCCCATTAATTACAAAACTAGAAAACAACTATAAAAACTTAAGAGATAGAATAGAACAAATTGGTCAACTTAGAGGCGATAGGAAACGTCTCAGCATTAAAAACTAACTAACTGTGGCAAATTTTGTCAGAGAGGGGTGCAAGATGGGACCAGCTAGAGGAGACGATAAACGAGGAAATAAGACCAAAGAAGTTTTGGCAAAAAATAAACATGTTATGAGGAAATAGAAGACAGAAAACAAAGCTATCCATTAATCACAAAGGAGAAGACATAAAAGAACAGCAAGAAATGGAGATGGCATTCAGAGAACATTGGAGTGAGATTTTTAACAGATCCTCTGAGGAAAATATGAATTTCGACCACGAACATGAGAACACTATAGTGGAAGACTCAGAAAGTAACAGAGAAGAAATAAAGCCCAACCAAACAGCCTCTCCTACAATATTAGAAGAACAAGGAGTGGAACCAATAACCCTAGAAGAACTTAAAGCTACTATAACTCTGCTAAACAAAAAGCCCCAGGCGATTCCGAGATTTCACGTGAAAATCTAATAAGAACACCGAATAGCTTTCTATAAAAAAAATTAAAGACATTTTCAACGCGTCAATCAGCGCAGGATACTTCCCTGATGCCTTAAAAAGAGGAAAAGTAATATTCCTAACCAAACCAGGCAAACCATCGAATCGACCCGGAAACTTCCGACCCATAACTTTACTCGGATCCATAGTTAAACTCTTAAAGAAAATGATTGGAAAGAGACTCAGCCAACATCTCGAGGCTAACAATTTAATCCCACAACATCAACACGGGTTTAGAAAAAGAAGAGGAGCTGAAACAGCACTGGCAATACTTGTCGAAGCGATTACAAAGGCTAAATACGAAAAGAGATACATAGACCTTGTCCTAAGAGACGTACAGAAAGCATTTGAAAAGGTATGGCGGATTGGACTTAAATATAAGATTAAAAGGCTAAGACATCCCAGAATTATAACCAAATGTTTGTGCAATTTCGTAACGGATCGCAAAGCACATATCGAAATATAAGACCACCGGGGACCCGAATTCGAGATATATCACGGAGTCCTTCAAGGGAAAGGCCTTAGTCCGTTACTATATAGCATATACACAAGAGATTTACCAGAGCCTATTTTTGAAAGTACTATATACACACAATTCGCGGATGATATCTCGATAATTACCAAAAGTCCTTATAGCCATCCACTACGATGGTTAAAATAACTGCAGCAGAAATATCAACAACTATGAAAAGAAATGGAAAATCAGAACTAATCCAGACAAGTTCATAATCGTACCAGTGGGAAGACGCAAAACATCACGACTACTTATCAAAGAAAAGAGATATCGATACAAACAAGAGGGCAAGGTTCTTGGGCTAAAAATAACTTCTAATGGATATAAAAACCATATCAATGAAAGAATAAACTTAGCAAAAAACCATCTCACAAAATTGTTCCAACTTAGAAGTTTGAACACACAAAAAGAATTAAAATTTATAATGCATTATGCAGATCGGTATTATTGTATCCAACAATACCTCTCAATGCTCTACATAAGACCAACACCATTAAGCTTGAAAGGGTACAAAACAAAGGAGTATTATTAATTACAAGTACGAGACGAATAGAACACCGTAGACGACAAGATCTACACCAAGAAATTAACTTAGAACCAATGAACACAATTCTTCACAGAAGGGCAACGGAAATATGGGAACAATTAGAAGAACTTCTAGACGAAGAAGAAAATAGAAAATTGGAGATCCCCATTAATCATCGGAGGAAGAATAGGGGAAATTTTAAAAGCAGGAAACCGATAGTTCGAGTCAATCCCGCACCAATGTTTACGTAGAATATTGATTACCAAAAAAAAACAACTACACACTAAGAAACAAAAAAAAACATAAAAAACAACAAAGAATAATAGAGGCGTGAGAGCCTTAAAAAAAAAATTAAAAAAAAATAAAATAAAAAAAATAAAAAATAAATAAAATAAATTGATTATAAAATGATAATAAATAACGAACAAGAGATGGCCGGTCACCCAACAAGCAGCAATATCTCATACTCATTCCCTTTCGCCACTTTACCTTAGCACCTACTATCCACTAAACTCTAACTATAGACTTTTAACTTCGACCCTTTTTCAAGACGTAAGACGTAAGAGGTCTTCAGACATGACTGATTTCGCTGGAACGAATTGACCTGCATTGGCAAAGGAAGAAAGCTACAACAGAGCCCTACTACAATTGTCTTCTGTTTTCAACGCTACGAATAGTAGGTGAAGAGGAGACCCGGAATTCATCATCTAGGCTTAGATCCAGCTACTATCGACTGGAATAGCCTCACGGATCGTTAATCACGCGCGCGCGTGAGTCCATGAGAGGAATCGAAGACGTAGAACTCGACCAGAAAACTTCTATTCTTACAGCAACACATCCCTGGTTCAAATAACCTTTCTGCCACTAGAAGGTCTTTAGATCAGCCTGTCTCTAGCGTGTCCGAACCCCGGAAGGAAGCCCTACGGGGGGCGCTAAGAAGGGGGCCCTGCCCTGGGGTGGAGCTGTCAGGACAGGAAGGAGGACCCTGACCGACAAATAATTTAGGCAGGGCAGATAAAGGGAAGCTAAGGATGATCGAGGAACACGCTCCCGCGATAAGGGCCTGCTAGGTACGTGAAAAGGAGTCATTGCGGTTGGGGCCGTCATGGACGACCTCAGCGGCGACAAACGGGTCCCGCTCCGGGTACAGGAGCATTGCCACCAAAAGCCAGCGCAAGAGAAGGTCTTTGAAATGGTCTACTCCAAATTGGAAATTGCGCTATGTAGGTTGTAGGAACATGCATATGGCTGTGACACCAATCAAGATGTGGACAACATATTGAGCTAACAATCCAGAATAAAATGGAGGAAATTGGTCTTATCCCCCAAATACCACCGCATGTTGCTTCTAAGAGATCGATCATATGTTGACGAATCGATCCCTACGTTGGATTACACTCAGCGGAGGAAATCAAAAGGGAAATCGAACTCAAGCAGGAATGGGCAAAAATTGACGAGACACATAACGCGAAGGTGAAGAATATACATATGTCTTTAAAGTGACCTTTCAGACCAGAGAAATGGCTGCGAAAGCAACTGAAAAAGGATTGGTCATATTTAACACTATAGTGTCTGCTAGTTGTATCAAACGTGAGGTATTCGTCCTAATGCAAGTCTGTTTCTCATGTTATGCTCTTGAGAAACATTCCACCAAAGAATGTAAACTTGAGAGCAAAGTTTGCTCAGAGTGGGCTGATCCTGGTCACACATGGAAGGAGTGCACCAACCCTAATAAAAAATGTCTTAATTGCGGCAATCAGCACCGAACATTATCAATGGTCTGCCCAATAAAAAGACACTGATTACTGACAAGAAAAAGCACATGATTGAGGAAAGAAACAAAAGGGTCAATACCACGTATGCGCAGGCGTGAGAAAATCCGATCATCAAAAGACGATTATTCAAATTGACTAGAACATGAGACCAGATTTAGTAATGTGCATTATCCATGCCCACTTCGCCAACGTTATAAAGCCGGGCAGCTACGCAACCGAACTCAACAAAATGCTAGTCCACAACGGCCTTAAACCGATGTGGTTATCGGAAAACCCGCCCTCTGGCGAGTTGTTCCAGGTACAAATTAGGAAAATGTCTGAAGCCGTACCAAGGATGCTCTCTGCCTCTCGACACCCATGATTAAACA
Source organism: Ceratothoa steindachneri (assembly GCA_963969495.1). Taxonomy (NCBI): domain Eukaryota; kingdom Metazoa; phylum Arthropoda; class Malacostraca; order Isopoda; family Cymothoidae; genus Ceratothoa; species Ceratothoa steindachneri. The sequence goes on along the minus strand of OZ018330.1, from coordinate 126,728,305 downwards.
AACCAAAAACGGCAGAACAAACTGAGTCTCAAATGAACGTAAGTCACATCCCCGCAAGCCGCGAACCTATATTAGTGCAACCATCAACGTCATATACACCAAGCTACACAACCAAAGAACTATGTATGAAGATATACGGATCTCCATCAGCGCCAATTTCGAAATTATCTAACACGAATTATATCACCGACGTCATATATGAAAGAAGAGGAATTACTCCAGGCAATTAGACAAGGGCTAATTGAAATTTTCCCAGAATCATGCCACAACTAAGTCAAGATCAATTCATAAAGAAAAGATCTGGATGGGTGAGATCTCCAGAAAGAGAAAAAGGAGAAAAAAGTAGCCAACTTAATCAAAACTAAACATGGAAACCGACGTCAGATACATTAAAACCCTGAAAATATTCTCCCTCAATGTTAAGGAATGGAGGATCAAAGGAGGTATATACAACGAGATTATAAAATCAGTATCCCCAGACATCGTACTAATATATGAACATAGTTTGGACGAAGAGAGGGAAGAGATAAATATCTATAATTATGTGGTGCTAATGACAAGCAACTCAAGGGAAAGATATGACGGAGTTGCCATTGCGATTAGGGAAGGTATCAGATTCAAAGAAATCCGAGATCTGGAGGAATCCTACTTAGCCATTAAGATTAAAATGACCTACGATGATATAATTGTGGCAGTGGGATACCAACCACCAAGACTTCCATATTTACCAATCCCTGACTTTATCCGACTGTTTAGAAGAGAGGCATCAACCATTTTAATAGGAGATCTAAACACACTATGCAGAGAAGCTGGATACACCACCGCATTCAACGGTGCTGGGACTTCGCTTCCTATTAATTAGCAGGGATATCGTACAAAGAGAAGGACCTGATTTTTCTACATTTCACACAGGAAGGTCTTCAACTACACCTGATATAGTATTGACGAACCCCAACTTCGCTCTCAAGACGCAGATGTCTGGTCAAAGCAAACTAGGTCGTATACAAGGAGTATCTCACGAACATACAGATAGATCAGTTGGAAGGAGCAACACCCGAATATATCCAAAGAAATCTGAATCACATAATAACAAAGCTCGTGGAAGCCGATCGCTTAGCTGTCCCCTGGGCAGAATACAAAGTACTACCAGCTCCAAGGTGGTAAGCAAATATATTAAAAAATGCAACAAATGGAAGCCCTCATCAACCAGATAAGTACTCATGGTAACACTGCACATCATTACAGAGAGCTAAGAGATACAAGACTAGAAATCAAGCAACTTATCATGGAGAAATTGGGAGAAAAGTGGAATAACATCATAGATAAAGTTGATGCAGAAAGGGACTCTAAGAAATTTTGTAGCCAATTTAAAAGACTGAGAAAAAAATATATAATAACAAACAAAGTTAACGATAATGAAATCTCAGAGGATGGGGAAATTGAATGCTACTTAAGAGAGTATTGGAGAAACCTTTCTAAAATAAATAAGGAAGAAAACAGGAACTTTGATGAAAGACATGAGGGAACCGTTTTCGAAAGGATTGAGGAGCTCAGCCCGCAATATAGCGTTGATGGTACTCGTCTCGCAAAGATCAGGGGAGGCCCTTCAACCATAAATAATATAGGGTTGCCCTTAAGGGCTTTAAACAAAAAGCTCCACGAATAACCGGCATCACAAACAAACATCTAATAAACGCTCCCCGAAACATAAACGAGGCCGTATTGTAGATATTTAATGCCTTTCTTAATGTCGGCTATTTCCCAACCCAATTCAAAAAGGCCAAAATAATATTCTTGCTTAAACCAGGAAAACCTAAAAAGGATATAGGCCTATTTTTCTCTTGGAGTTCTTGGTCAAACTCCAGGAAAAACTTAAATAACAGACTGAGAAACTACTGGGATGCCACAGATCTATATAATAATCAACAACATGGGTTGAGAAGAAACCTTGGCAGCGAAACAGCACTCGCATTGATTATTGAACGAATTAGTATCGCCAAGGTCAAAAACCACAGCATAGACCTGGCGCTTCGCGACGTGTCCTCAGCGTTTGACAAGGTATGGCTTCCGGTACTTAAATTAAAAATAAAAGATCTCGGAATGGAACAAAATATAGCACGTATACTTTGCGACTACCTGGATGGCCGCCAGGCAATCTTAACAATCAAACAGGGGTGCCACAAGGAGGATGCCTCTGTCCTACCCTGTATGCAATTTACACGGGTGACCTGCCCCACCCTAATCAAGAATCAGCACAATATATACAACTGGCAGACTACATAACACAGGCCGTCACCAGCAACTATCGCAACCCGTGAGATATAGCAAATAGGACAAGAGGAGAAATTGAGAACATCAAGAGATACGAGAGAGAGAACAAAATAAAAACAAACATCAACAAGTTTAGAATGATCCCGATGGAGCGACGTAAAACTGCAGATGTTCAAATACAAGGCAAACTCTACCCATACTCCAGAAATGGCAGAGTACTTGGCCTCAAATTAACATCATCCGGGTATGTTGAGCCCTTTAAAAAAAAAAATAATGCGGCCAAGAGGACGCTGGAATCACTGTTTCGTTTCCGAATGCTATCACCGAGAAACAGAAAGAAACTATATATGTTACTAGTGAGACCATTACTGCTGTATCCCGCTATTCCCCTTCATGTCTCTAGCGAGACAATGATGAGGAAAGTTCAAGGGGTACAAAATAAGGCTACAAGATTTATGACCAACGTTACACTTGAAGACCGGATCCCTCCGACTATACTTCACGAAATTGTAGACGTGGAACCAATAAATATGACTGCACAAACGCGCAAAAGATATTTGGCAAAAGATTAACCAGTACCTACCAGAAGAAGTGACCCAACAAATAAAGCTCGAAGATGAAGAATTACCGAATCTACGTTTCGAACAAACCTTTAACAGTAGCCAGCTGCAGACGCGGCAAGCAATTGACCCGATTTATAGATAACAATGGTGCTAATGAAGAAAAATAAAGAAAATAATACATAAAAACAATCATAAAAAAGATCCGTAGTGGACAATTAATTAATTAATAAGTATAAAGTTAAAAATAATTATACTAAAAAGATCCGAAGTGGACAAAAGATTAAAAATAAAAAGATCCGTAGTGGAAAAAAAAATTCCGTATAAAACAAAGTTTAAAAGATTCAATGTAGTAATGTCAAACTCAAATCCATATATCAAATGCGACACCAACAATAAAAATTATGCAGCGACAAGTTCGTTGAATTCACAAAAGATCATTTTCATCCAGGCCTTCTTTGAAGACGCCACCGCAGACCTGGGCGCTCTCCACGTAGCAATCCCTCCCCTCCGGACTGTGGACATCATAGCCCACATCCCGCCCCCTGGCCTGGCGGTCCCTACCGTCATAGAAATCGATATTCCATCATCAGATACCTCATTCACCACCTCGGACCACCCGTCTGAACACGGGGATGTCCTTTTGGACATCATGAGTGCTCTCCCAAACATTCGCTCTCCGGCCAATAACAACGATAACAACAACGGGCAACAGGAACAGCAGCAACAGCATGACAACAATGGCAACCAACAAGGAAACGAGGACAGAGGCGATGACTGGAAGGGCGTGAGCCTAGGTTTGGATCCCCTTCAGGAAGACCGCCCTTCCCTTCCAGCTGACACTCTCCTGGACATCGAGCCCTTGAGTTCATTCCAAAGGTGTCCTCCTGCCAATAACCTGGTTCGTTCCCTGCAAAAAGACGGGCTTTAGATCTTAATCAGACCCGACTATCATAATTGGCAGCCCAGTGCACACCCGATGGCACCCCTGATCGATTAAATGATCTCCTACGGCATCTTGGAAGAGTCCAACGACATTTATAGATGTCACAAACTCTTTGCCGTACCCAAACCCAACGGGTCGGCTCGTGTCGTATACGACATGAGCCCTCTCGAAGACCCCCACTACAAGTCCCCCACGTTTCAACTCCCTAGTGTACATAAAGTGTTATCCAGCGCCCTTGCAAGTGCCCGAGCCATTAAGTTGGATCTTAAGGACGGCTTCTATCATATGAAGCTCCACCCTAAGGCCCGGCACTGGTTCGGCATCTCAGAAGGAGGAAAGACCTTCCGTTTTACCCGATTGCCCATGGATTTTGCTGGAATCCCCTACTTAATGCAAATGGCCCTCTCGGCCGTTATAAACTTGTTCGCAAAGAAACATAAGTGTCTTGCCCATACCTATCTAGATGATGTGCTAATAATCGGTGCTAAAAGAGCCCTTAAGGCCTGCCTAAAGTAAATCTTAGAATCCTCGCTAAACGTGAATCTAGCCAAAAGTGTTATCATCTCTAGTGTTAAACTGGTGTATTTTGGTGTACATATAGAATTGGCTCGGTAAAAAGTGGCCTTAAGTTTCGCTATGTGTAATAAGCTCCGGGATACCCTTAAAATAGTTGCAGTGCACAGATTGTCTCATAAGGCTTGGCAGCGGATAGCAGCTTTGTTGGACTTCATCTTGCAGTTCATTAGGGGGCCGTTCCTCTAGATTCAACTCTACTTTAAGCAGCACACTGCCCGCCGTCCTCAAGACTTCCTTCCTCTCATCCTCCTTATCACCAAGAAGTGGTTTCCTCTTCTTCGTGGTCGTGCCTCGCCTCTGTGCATTTATACGGATGTCAGTCATTCGGGCATCGCTCTGGCCTCTCGGGAGCACAGCGCGGTCTGGCCCTTGGATGCCTCCCGGGTGGAATCCATATTCAAGAGCGAAATTATTGCTCTCTGGATGGGTCTCATTCTGCATCCTAGGGCCAGGTTGTCCTGTGACAACATCCCGGCCATCTGGAACACAATAAGGAAAAAGCTTTCGTTAAACCTCCTCACCAGCTGCTCGGACTCCCTAAGAAGAGACCTTTCCAACCTTTTCAGACGTTCGGCATTGAACATAGCATACGTTCGGAGCCAGAGGAACATAGCAGATGCCGCCTCGAGGGCCTTTGGACAAGTAAATTTAGCCTGGTTGAAAGCGGCGTCCTCTGGTACTATATAAGGATGCCGCTTCGGCCGGAGACGGCATGGCTGTTTTACACCTCGTGGCTCCAACATCTCCGAATTATCTCCGACACCCTCCGACCTTCCCCTTTCTCCTCCAAGTTTGTTTTTCTATGTTAAACGGGTTTTTGTAAGCTCGAACTTTGTTCAAATTTTCTTACATTATTAATGAACTTTTTCAATAAGTTCACATTTATAGTTTACTAAAGGAAGGGTCCTATCCCCAAGTGAGGGATAGGACTACTTGGTGATAGTGTACTGATACGCTTTAACTGCTTCGCGTTAGAAATGTACATCTCAAAGGAATGCCTACACAAAGAAGAAAAGTGATGTTCAGAGTGCAGTTCCAAAACGTATACATGGAAAGAATGTACTAGCCAAAATAAGGAATGCTTGAATTGCGGAGGCAACAATCGCACTATGGAAATGGCGTGCCCAACCAAAGAGGAACTAATAGAAAAGAAACGCAAAGAGAAAGAGAAAGAAGAAGAAGAAAGACAGAATCAGACGTACGCGAAAGTAGCGAAGGCCACAGCAGACCACTATCAAGGAACAAAAAGCGTAATTGAACTTAAACAGGAAAAGTCTTTAAATATTCTAGCGTGTATACTTAATGCACACGTACTCAATGTCGTCAACCCGGGATCATACTCAAAGGAATTAAATAAGACGTTAAGCCAAAATGGATTAGAACAAATGTGGTTTCCGGACAATCCCCCGTCAGCTGAGGTTTTGAACGTGCAATATAGGCCTACAGTTTCTGAAGAGGTTTAGGCGGTACCGGAGCCTCTATGTAGCAGTGAGAATCAACGGACAAATCTTGGAGCGGAAAGGGACCCGAGGCTTAAGCCTAGAGCACCACAGTCTGATAATAGCACCATGGAAATTGTAACACCAAGGACTAGCAGCGTCAATAAAAAAAACGACAACATAACAGGCAAGAAAAGAAGAACTACGAAACAGAAGACGAAAGTAAAAGCGCATAATCTCAGGAAAGGAGCAAAGATGAACAGGAATTTTAGCCCGAGAATCTTTGCACCAGAGTATAGGCAATTTCAGGTGAACAACGCAGAAGAAATCACACACGGTATTAAGAAAGGTTACTAAAAATATGAATACGAAAGACCGTACTCAGATAAAGAAATGGCAAAGATCATGATGAGCAGTAATCTTAACATACCCGAGTCAATCTGTTATACAGTGACGAAAGTTGAGTTTAAGAAAATGAGAGGCAGAAGAACTAAATCACCTTGTGAAAGAGAAATAAACAGAACGGAACGAAAGACTCATAAGAGTACATAACTATTTCTAATATGGACCAGTGAAGAAAGTTAATCAGCCATAATGTCACAAGGTGGGACGTAAAGAGGCACTCCCTCTGCAATGATTATCAAATATAAGACCCAGACATAATATTATTAAACGAGATAAACATAGACCCAGAGAACAATCCAATAAAGATATTCAGTTACAATATTATAACGAAAACAACGAGAGATATAAGTTATGATGGAGTGGCGTTGGCCGTTAGGAAGAACATAAAGTTTAATAGGCCGCAACACCTTGAAGAGGCCTACCTAGCGGTTAATGTTGACACATCCAAAGGCCCTATAACGATAATGACAGGATATCAATCACTAAGGAGAAACTTCTTGCCATTTCATAATTTTTTAAACGTCTTTATCAAAAAAGAGCAAGTAATATATATGGGCGATCTAAATGCTCGCTCCAGGTCATCCGGATTCACCAACCACTTCAATAACATAGGCACACTAATCGAAAGAGGCGTAGTAGAGAGAGTGGGACAGGATTTCCCAACTTTTAAGGGGCGAAGGAGGGCAACCAAACCTGATATTGTTCTGGTGTCACCTGCATTCAGATTCAACTACCTGATAGAGAGATGGCCACCCTCCACCAGCGACCATGAAATGATCATAATGACTATCTCGATAGACCCGATACAGGTGAAATGCCCGTTGAGCGAAGGTTACAAGGATGCGGACTAGCCTGGTTACGCTGATGAACTTAATAATTACCAACAACCAGATTTAGGAGAGGCAGCATTAGAGGAGACGACGCAGCCCCCGACAACCTACTTAAAGCGCTCGTCGAAGCGGATAGGAACTGCGTGCCAAAAACATCATATCGGACAATTCCGCACCCTAGGCGCACAGCCCAAATAGCTGAATTGGAGAGGGAGTACAAGTTACTCTGGGAAGCACGGGGGCAGTATGGCACTACAAGAGGGGGGCAAGGAAAGGCTGCGAGCCATAAAAGGTGAAATAATAGCGACAACAGCTATACAGAGGGGAGAAAGATGGGACTGGTTCGTAGAATCCATTGATGCAGAACTGAACCTAACCAAGTTCTGGCAAAAAATTAACCTAGCAAAAGGAAAATTAAGATAAAAACTTAAACTAACCATCAATCACAACGGAGAAGAAACAAAGGAACCTCACATAATAGAGAACGCGTTCCGGGATCATTGGACCAAAGTCTTCTATATTTCACCTAATGAAAATGAAGACTGGCAGAGAACATGACGAATGAGTGGTGTAGGAGTTAGAAGTGAGTAGACATGAAATGACACCAAATCATACGTCCATGGAAGAACAAGGTGTTGAACCCGTAACATTACAAGAATTAAAGGCGGCAATCCAAGCAACACAGCAGAAAGCGCCTGTAAAATCGGGCCTAACAAGGGAAAATTTGCTAAAAGCACCAGACGAATTCCTCAAAAAATTTGTAGACCTATGCAATGCAGCAATTAGTGCAGGGTATTTTCCTGGTGCCCTAAAGAGCGGAAAGATTATATTTTTGCCCAAACCGGGCAAACTACCAACAGAACCGGGAAATTTCAGAGCGATTAAGCTCTTGGAAGTGATAACCAAATTATTAGAAAAAAAACTAACTAATTCCAAAGTACCAGAATCGATTTAGGAAAGGTAGAGGCACGGAAACAGCGATAGACCTCCTCGTCAAAACTCTGGCCAAAGCCAAATATAACAAGTATTATTCAGATCTTATACTAAGAGATGTGAAAAAGTCGTTCGACAAGGTGTGGAGGTTAGGATTGACATTTAAAATAAAAAAGTTAGGCCTACCATCAATCTTGACCAAGTGTCTGTGCGATTACGTCTCGGATCGGATGGCATACATAGAGATAGAGTACTACAAAGGACCGGAGTTTGAACTCAGGCAAGGTGTACCTCAAGGAGGATGTTTGAGTCCAACCATTTACACGATTCACACAAGGGACCTACCAGATCCGGTTTTTGCGTCAACTAAATATATACAGTTCGCAGACGACATAAACATCATAACCAATAGCCCATATAGGCACCCACCAACAATGGCTAGAAAATATGCAGCGGAGATTCTAAATATTAACGATTATGAGAAGGAAGATACGTACAAACACCGACAAATTTACAATTGTACCGATAGAGAGGCAGAGAACATCAAGGATAATTGTCGATGAGGAAGTATATAGGTACCACACAGAGGGTAAGGTTATTGGTTTAAAAATAACAAGGTCTGGATACAACAAGCATGTTACCGAGAGAATGGGTTTGGCAAAGGCAAACTTGACCAAGATATACCAACCTAGAGGCCTGAACAGGAGTAATAAAACTAAACTATACAATTCGCTCCGCCGATCAGTACTCATGTATTCAGCGGTAGAGGAGTACTGCATAAATCGAACATTACTAAGATGCAGAGTTCAGAATAAGGAAGTATTACAAATTACAAATACCTAGAAGAAGAGAACATCGAAGACAGAGAGATCTACACCAATAAATGAATATGGCCCCAATCAATGTACTTCTACACAAAAGAGCGGGAAAGGTGTGGAACAGATTGGAGGGGATAATCGATGAGGAGGAAAAAAGAGCAATAGACATACCCCTAGAGTATAGAGCAACGAATAGTGGAAATTTTAGAAGTGGGAAACCACTCCAAGAACCTGAACCAATATTCAGATAAAGTTAAAAATATTGTACAAAATATTAAATAAAGTAACAATTAGTTATATACAACTGCAAAGTAAATCAACTAATAAGCAAATATGTAAAATACAAAATTATAATAGAAGCGTGAGAGACTCCACCAACGCATATTAACTGCAGAAGAGGAAACACCGTGAAGAAAGATATTCAAGAGATGGCTGGTCACCCAGCAACTATAAACAACACTCAACATTTTCATTTTCATCACTTTACCTAACACCATCTGTCGTGGTATAGCTCTATATATCCTACATACATCTATTATATTTGATTAAGAGTGCGTGGGGGTTTCCTTTTTAAATAGTTTGGGTAGGCCAAGGTCCGTTTACAAGGTCAGATCCTCGTAAGGGAGGGCTAGTCCAAAAGAGGCTACTTTAAAACTTAGTATTGGCTGAGAGTTCCAAATGTGACTTAGTTACAGGCTATTGTTATACGGCTATGATGAGCTCGAGGGTCAGAAAGCAAAGGAGTACGCAAAAAATAGACTTTAATAAATATTAAAAATTGAAGTTAATATGATACAATAATACACAGTTAATCAAGACACATAGTTACACAAATGATAATGGGGAACGGTAGACGGCAATTATAAATCTTGGAAAGCTAAAATATTCGTTACGATACCTTGTACACAAATGGAGGGGTTGGGGAAGACGTTGGTTGTTTCTGGCGAAGCGGTGAGATGATGGTTGGGTCAGTTCGACGGGGTCCAAGGTCAACTTGTTTGTAGTGAAATATTCTTTGGAGATGAGGGGGGAGGGGGGGAGCAGAGTCTTCTAGAAGGGAGATTGGGAATTTTTTCGGTGTAAATTCCTTTGAAGAAAACGGAGGGGGAGTTTCTCCGAGACGTCAACGGTTTGTTTGGTCGGAGATGCGTAATCAAGGGGGTATTATGCTAAGATGAATCTTCACTGAAGCCTTTTGGGTTAAGACTTTGTTCTTGTTTGGAGATGGCGTCGATACGGAGTCGGACGGGTATTCTTATGGGACTAGGGTTCTTAACTAACTCTAGGGGGTGGATATTTGTTTTATCCAAGAAGGGATGCTTGGTTTTGTCCCACAACGTTTCCTTGCCTTCGGCGTATGACAAACCCGAATCGAGGAGGAGTAAGAGGGTCTGCACTCGTGAGCGTCTTTCGCACCAATCTGTTCATTCCAAGTTACGCGGGTAGATATGGACACCAGAAGTGAGGGAGCTTACCCCATAGAAGAGAGGGAGGGACTATTTCACATTGTTTGAGTCATGGTGACGCGGCCCGGATGGCGATTGTCTCAACTGCTCCCAGCGTGGCTGAAGAAGGGGGGAGAATCTCGTCTTGTTCAAATACTCGCCTTGACAAGGGCTACATTCCATGAACCCGCTCCTTTACTTTCTCACGCTTTTGAGCTTCAAAAATTGTTTGTAAGCTACACGAGGCCCATCACGTGGACGCAATGCTTAAAGGCTACGTTATTTCTCCCCTCACGTGCTTGTTCCCTCACACCATCAATACACTTTACTCTTACTATATACTTTTTCTCTATCTTAATCAAGACGTAGGACGTAAGATTTTTCAGACATGAATGAACGGAATTCTTGAGTTTCCTTACGCAACCGGCAAAGGCGGCAAGGACTTGATAAAGGCGGCAAAGGTCTGGTCAAAATCTGCCAGAAAAGCGCATCTAAAACTGGCTTCCCTTCAAAGACAAGGAAGGGCCTGGAAGTAGGAAAAAGAGAAGAAGAAGAAACCTAAAAGGAGAGTTGATATTCTATTACTCCCACACAATTTCACCCCTTTTCATCGGAGGCCTATCCCAGGACCACAGAGGGACATACAACCGTCTCTGTGTATGGTGGGAGCATTCGCGATTAAAATACCCCCGGGGAGGCGGCGTTGTCAATAAATCCGTCATGAGTCATCTCCCGGGAGGATCCCACCCAGTCTCACACCTACCCAATCATCCCTCATCTCATAATGCGTCATTCTCACATTCATCTCTACATTCACCAAGGCAAGACCCTCCGGGGTACAAGGTTGCTTACAATAAGGAGGGGGGCTAGAAAAACTAATACTTCCAAGACACACGAACAGCTCCCATCATACACACATTTCACATTGCGTAACAGAAGACTGCTTACCCTACGAGCGTACGTCACAAGAACCACGAGGGGGTTACCCGCGACAACATGGCAATGGATCTTGCCACACGAATACCCCTCAGGGTAAATAACTGCCAGGCCAAACCAGAAAGAAGCAAAGTTTTCGAAACGATCTTCGGAAAGCTTAAAGTCGCAGTCATTAGCCTAATTGACACCCCAACCGGAGAAGGAGATCGAGATGATCACAAAGGAGGATGGCCTTCTTGCACTCCAAGAGATAAACCTCCAGCTCGCAGTACCTCCCCAAATCTAGGCCCACCGTGGTGTAATCTCCTGTCGACTCGACCCCTGGATTGGTCATCACACGAAGGAGGAGATAGCATAAGAGATAGAGAAGAACCAAAGCTGGGCAAAAGTTTCTGAAGTAATAAAATTCAGAAACGGAAGAGAAAATCAAGATTACACTTAGGTATTTAAGGTGATCTTCAAGGAGACTGAGATGGCCCAGAAGGCCTAAGAGAAAGGATTACTACTATTTCATGCAAAAACCAGCGGCAACCAAATCGAGTGTGAAGAATTCACGCATGTTCAAATGTGTTTCCGCTGGTACAAAATGGAACAGCATTCCATCAAAAAATGTTAAGAAGTAGAGGAGACTTGCTCCAGGTGCAGTGAAAGAGGTCATGGCTGGAAGAACTGCGTGAAAAACGAGAAGTGTGTGAACTGCGGGCAGAGCTACAACGCACTAGCCATGGCTTGCCCCATGAAAAGAAATATAATTAAAAGAAAAGCCGCAAAGAAAGAAGAGGTACAGAAGAGAATAACAACTTTGTATGCACAAGCAGCAAAAATGGCCCAGCCAACACAAGCCTCGACTAAGACTTACATCAAACATAAAAACAAAGAATCTACGAAAATTCTTACTTACATACTATATGTGCAAGTAAAGAATCTCACGAATCTTGGCACGTTCTCAAATGAGCTCAACATGATGCTCAAGAAAACTAATCTGAGTGAGATGTGGTTCCCAGAGAAACCTCTTTCAGGAGATGTCCTGCAATTGAACATCTCCCCATAGGTGAATGAAGAAGTGAAAGTAGCCACTGATCACAACACTGCTGAAATAGTGGATTCACACCATAAGGAGCAAGGGAGAGCATCCCAGTAAGACAGGAACCCAACAGGAGGTCTGATCCTAGGATTGAAGCAAGAACGGAGAGAAAGAAAAGGCGAGGAAAGCTACCATAGCACAGAAAGCTGCCATACAACACCTTCATGAAAGGGAACAGCAAACCAGAACTGATACAGGCACGGACATCTACAGCTCACAGAGCGAACCCGCGAGTGAAAAGAGCGCAAAAGAACAAAAAGAAGGAAAAATAAATACAGGTTCGACGGCAAAGAAATAGGTCTGAAGATTCATGTCTCACAGGCCCCTTTCATGAAGAACTATCCATCCTCCCTCGGACATCACAAAAGGTATAAAGAACCAGAAATACAAATGGACCAAAACTGAATCGGAAGATGAATCAGAAATAGCGGCAGCACTCTATGCAAGCAAAATGAGAATCATCCCCGAGTTCTGCAAAACGATCCCGGCCACCGAATTCAGGAAGACAGAGCGGAAGGATCAGAAAACATAAGGAATAAGCAGATCACTCAATAAGTAGACACTAATATGGAGAACATAAACAACACCATAAAGATCCTAATAGTAAACACGAATGGATGGTTGGGGAAAGCGAATGAATATGGGAACATATTCAGAAGGGCGGACCCCGACACTATCCTAATATCTGGACATGCCCGGATAAAAATCCCGAATTACCACGTCGATGTAAAGAACTCATCTCAAAATAGATACAAGGTGCTGAAATCGACATAAGAAAAAAACATCACTTTCAAAAGGCTACCGGAACTAGATGAATCCTTCATAGCCGTCAAAATCCCTACACTAGTGGGGAGACTCACGATTTTAGCAGCATATCAACCCCTGCGCCCTCCATATTTTCCTGTTAATAACCTGCTAACTCTTTTACTCACCGCAGAAACGTACTCATCGGGGGCTACATCAAAGCCAAACTTAGGGCCTCGGGCTACACCAGAACAAACGAGAGGGGCAGAAAACTGCAGGTTGTGATGAACTGGGATAGACTCCAGAGAGTCTGTCCTGAATTCCCGACCTTCCTAACTGAAAGATCTGCGACATCTCTGAATATAATATTGACGAGCACCAACTTCCCTTTCAATCTGGTCTCTGTGCCTGGCACAACGTTTCCAAGCGACCATATCTTCATCATGACCACCATCTCCCTCGCACCTATTCTGCTTCCTATCTCATCCACGAAAAGTTTTGCAAAGGCAAACTTAGAGCTATGCAAGCGAATGCTCAACAGCTATGAACCAGCCAACCTAAGCAAGGCTATCCTGGAAGACATTGACGAGGAAGTGAACCGGATCACACACCTGATCATGGAAGCGGATGAGAGATGTATTCCATATATTACGCACAAAAGCCCTCTGCAACCCAGGTGGACAGAGGAAATGCGAGATATTGCCTCGGAACACAGCGAGGTATACGAGGAAGTCAGGCTATTTGGCTCAAAAAAGATCGTACCAGAAGACTCCGACAGCTCAGAGAAGAACTCAAAGAGGCCGGATCTATAAACAGCAACAAGCAATATAAGACGGAATTATTGAAAAGCTTGACTCAGAGAAAATCCCCTCATAAATTCTGGAAGAACATTAAGAAACTGAGAGATATGCCTTCTAAGGAGAAAATCGGGCTGGAAGAACATGAGGAAATCATAGAAGATCCAGAGAGACTTGAGGTATGTTTCAGAAGCTACTGGCGACAAATATTTTCCATCAGACACGAAGAGAATGAGGATTTCAACCTGGACTTCGAAGCCCATGTGATTGACGAACTAAACGATATAATTCACCGCACGCACCTCCACCCGCACGTTTCCAAGGAGATGATAATGTAGGGCTATGGATGCCCGATCACTGCTGAGGAGTTTCTGAGCACGCTCAAATCCTGGATGGACAGCGATTACCAAAAACCATCTGATGAACGGCCCCCCACCACGCCTGCTTCAGCGCATCACCAACGTAATGGATGCGGCCCTGTATACTGGCTACTTATCTGACGGATAAAAGGTGGCGAAAATTATCTTTATCCCAAAAGGAAAAAAGGTTGGCAGAGCGGCCGATGGACTACAGGTCCATCTCCCTCTTGGAAATGATCAGCAAGATTCTAAAAAAAGATCCTAGCCAACAGACTTCATAATCAACTTGGCAAGAAGGGGGTCCATAACCAACAGCACACGAGTTCGGGATGAAGCGAGGAACTGACACCGCAATCGCGCTCCTGACCGAAAAAATCGCCGATTGCCAAGCAAATGGAAAGTACATTGACATCGTACTAGGGGACGTGCAAAAAGCCTTCGATAAGGTCTGGTTGACGGGCCTGAACTTTCAGCTAGACCCGATCCTGGAACGAATTTTCTTCGACTTCATCATGGAACCGCGCCACCGAATCATGATAGAGCGTCACCAAAGACCAGAGTTCCTACTCGAGGCCAGAGTTCAATAGGGCAGTTGTCTGAGCCCCTTCCTTTATCTAATCTACACAATAGATTTACCAACTCCAGTAAAGGAGGACTCGTTATATCTCCAGTTTACGGATGATATAACCCAGGTGATCCCTGGTACATTCAGGAATCTCAGGGCTCAGGCTCTCGAGACTGGCAACGAAATTCGGAACATCAACGAATTCGAGAAAAAGTGGAAGATCCGCACGAATAGCCGAAAGTTCGAGATCCTCGCCCTTGGCCGCAGAAAAAACAGCTGATGTAACAATAAGGCAACTAATATTCCTCTATTACCAAGAAGGAAATGTCTTGGGACTCCACATCACATCCAGAGGGTATAACCAACACTCTTATGTATATTCGAGCCACGCTCATTTATCCCGCGGTGGTGGCGTAATCCCTAAGCACGTCTCGCTTGAAGCGCCTGCCACTGGTCCAGAACAAGACGACTCTTTATATTAACAAACGCAAAAGGAGAGAGAGATCGTATATCCCAAAGAGAACTCCACCGCAGTGTCTCTTCGACATCAATCAAACTGACGACCCAAAGTCTGGCGAAAAGGACATGGGAGAGGATCCTGAACGAAACGGCACCCGAATTAGCTGAGGGATTAAACATCCCAGAGAACAAAAGAGAGAATGTCACCAGAAAAAGGCAATTTCCCAGCTCGAGACAATGCTCCGAGCAACAAAAGTTGGCACCGTTGTTCACATAGAGTTCACACTGCATAAACAACGACACAATCTGTATTTTAACAGATATACTCACGAACAAGAATAAATGTGTTTGGATGACAGCAAAATAAATGTGTGTATATATATATATATATAATTTAAAAAAATACAAAGATAAGGACAAAACAAAGAGAACAAGTTGCTAAATTAGTATAGAAAAATTAGAATAAGTGATTATCTGTATTATTATTACCCATCAAAAATACAGCCACAAAATAAATAAAAAAAAGGCAGGGAAGAGGGTACTCTTAGCAAAAAAAATAAAAACAGAAAATAAATAAATAAAATAAAATAAAAAGATAAAATAAAAGTAAATAAATAAATTAAAGTTAAGGAATATACGAATAAAGTTGCATAATAAATATGAAAAGAAAAGCTTGAATGCGTTACTGTACGAACACAGGTTCACACAACAATACAAATTACAGGATTTATGGTCATTGATTACTAAATAACATCCATCACCTTAAAAGGCCACACAAAATCTTTCCTAACTAATATTCATCTAAGAAGAATCTTCAGACATAAGCGTTACAAAAATGAGTAATCACATTCAAGGATTATAAAATTTCATAAGACTACAAAAAATGCTCATATATGAGGTACTTTTTAAGTCAAATACGATTTTATAAGTGTCCCAGCACCACAGTAGCCCTCAGTCACTCTTTCCCTTATAAAACGGTGTTATGATTTTAATATAAGGCTGAAGAGTCTCAAAAATTGAAACAAAGCGTCGGTTTTGCCTGGTAAAGGGGCTACAGTATAACATCGGATCCGAACCACAAGAGAGAGAGAGAGAGAGAGAGAGAGAGAGAGAGAGAGAGAGAGAGAGAGAGAGAGAGAGAGAGAGATCAAGCAATAGGAGAGATGTAAGTACAGTTTTTCATTTCGCTGGATATTAAAATAAATATTTGTCCTAATTCTATTCATTTTTTTAGTTTTCTAAAACCTTTGTGGTGAGACACATTATCCATTGGAATTATAACCATTGCCTGGTGGCATTGTTTCAACTATATATATTTCGTGTAATTATGAGAATATTTACTCTGAATATTATAATATCTATAGTTTGATTTCCAGAAAAAAATTAGGGCGCTATCTGGCATCCATTCTCATAGTCGTCTGTCACTCACGAATTTTCCCACTCGTCTTAGTGAAATATAGGCGTTCTTCCTCTCAATTTACAAACAAATTTACCGTATTTCCCCCTCATAGCGTAATCTTACCCACTACTGTCATCTACCGATCTATTACTGCCTGTGATTAGCTAGTATAATATAAATTCGGGGTAAATGATGGTCGGTCAATACACTACCCCAAAATTATGATATAAAATTATATGGGATGAAAAAAACGCGGCCTACACTGAAGTGAAATCTTATTTTGTTGCTCTTCATATGGCAACACTCGAGCCAGAGCATATCGACTGGGCGACATTCCGGGGCTGAGCGGCGCGTACCGAAATCCTTATTTGCGATTTGCGC
This sequence comes from Ceratothoa steindachneri, assembly GCA_963969495.1. NCBI lineage: Eukaryota > Metazoa > Arthropoda > Malacostraca > Isopoda > Cymothoidae > Ceratothoa > Ceratothoa steindachneri. The sequence goes on along the minus strand of OZ018330.1, from coordinate 126,711,358 downwards.
CCTTATATCCTCCAAACCAAAGGGACGTATGGGCCCAACGAGGGGACATGATTTGGTTCTTACACCAAAATGGTTCGAGCGCATGCCAAGTTTGAGGGGAAACACCTTTCGCTTTTTCCCTATTTCCTCAAAACTGTATTATCACACGCCCAAAATTTTTACCTCCAAGTTTTATTGTGAATCCTCACGCCGGAGGCCCTGGCAGGGGATGCTTGTAGCACATTTTCCTCTGTGAGGCGACGGAGACTGCGGCTAACCATAGATTTGCATTCCATTTCTATCCTAACTGAGGCCTAAGTACACTCGTCATGCAGCGGCGCAAAGTGTGTACAATGATAATGAAGACAGAATTTTCGATGTAAAATAAATTACCCGCCTTGGGCGAAATTTTAACTCATTGTAGGGAACACAGGGAGAAAAACCCCGAGTTAAAATATATTATTTCTTAACCTAGATGATAAAATACATTTTTGAATAAAAATAACAAATAAGTTGCCCTTTCGAAACTCCTATGCAAAAATAAAAACCAGATCTCTGAACGGGTTTCCATTACAAAAATCAACACTATCAGAGCAATCAATTCCTTTAAAATTTGCTATTAATTATTTACACATAAACTTCTTTTGTCTTATTTTAATAAAATGGTAGCTATTAATAATTCGACTGCATAAAAGTGGCAAAAAAATATCAAATAGGTTTAAAACACAAAGCCTTCAGTTTCAAGGCAGGATGTATCTCACAAATCTTAGTTATACTACACTCACTGTGAGGGGAGGAATGTGAAAGTATCAGAAAGACTGATTCCCTTTCATTTAAGACCCATTTGATCTATCTATGGGTGGAAAAGGAGGTTAATTATCTGACTAATTGAATAAGTACATCACGTTTCCCAAACTAGAGTTTCTTGATTGTGTAACAAAACAAATAAGGGATAGAATTTAGAGGCAATTTACTAAAACTTTGGCCAAGTCTTTGTCAAGATTCAATATAGGAGTTTATAAATTCAAAAAGTACGGAATATGTGGGAAAGTTTTGAATTAGATGAAAGACATGAAGCCGAGGTGTTACTAAATGGAGTGAAGTCACACTGGAGGGAATGTTATCTGTAGAGTACCTCAAGGATCAGTTTTGGACCCATTATTATTACTAGTTTATAAAAATGCCATCGGGAAGGCAATTAAAGGCAAAATGTCATTTGGGGGGAAACTATTAAATTGGCAGCTGTAGTAAGAGAAATTGAGGGTAACTTTAAAGTTGAGACAGATTTAAATAAGTTAATAATATCGTGGGCAGATGGTTTTCAACCTTCAATAGCTATTAACATGGAAGGAGATTATGGAGAATTGAGTTAGGAATGGATAGGAAAATAGAATGATAGAATTCATTAATAGGAATGTAAACAAAATAGGAGGTTGTCCTAAACCCCCGTATAACTCGTATGTCAGGTTATATTTAGTCTCATATTCATGGGAGCTGTCGTTATCCTTGTGGATAATGGGTTTGACTTCAACGCCTGGGTACCGGGTTCGATTGAGCGGAGACGAAAACTTCGACTCTCGCAGGGAGCTAGTCGTCTATTAATGATTCGTTGAGTCTGGCGCGTGGACACAGACAACTTTTATCTACACACTTCGCCAATCACAACACAACTGCTCCATTCCTCTTCTCTTCGCACACAACACATCACTCTTCCATATTAGAACGTACCGAAGCGGTCTCCATTTCCACGGTCCCCTGGCGCAAACGGGAGGGAGGGGGGGCTTTTTTGCTTGTTGGGTGAAGCACAGTATTGTTGCCTTGCCTGTACCTTCCTTTTAAACGAATAAGCCCTGCTTCTGGTACCCTCGGGCATTCCAGTGATTCTCATGTTGATCTTTATGTAAGTTTCATTATTTTCTCGGGAGACCTCATCTACTAATGAGAATGGGAGGGTGGCGCAATTTCCTCCTCAACTATATACAGGCAGACAGGTTATCCACATTTGAGAGGAGCCAGAGTGAGGGTCTTGCGGGCATCGAGCCCGTCGAGCCACGGGTTCGATCCCAGCGAAGGCGGATACAAAACTTGCTGCTATCATTTCCCTTCCCGCCTTCACAGCACATCATATCTACTCTCCCTCATCTGTTCTCGAACCCTGCCCATGGGGTCTTACTGTCCCCTATTGGGGCACTTGTATACACATGCCCCTGACGCGTAAAGGGTGCTCTCCAACCTGAGGTCACGAAGATTTCCACCCCGTTGGTATCATAAACATCCAATGCGACCTCCCCCGCCTACTTTCCCTGTTCAAGGCGGCCTTCAAGCTCATTGTGCTGATACATAAGACCCGAGTAGCTTCAATGGACATTTATCTTCCTTCGGAACGATAGAAGATGGCTCTGCAAGAGCCTCGGAATGGTTTCCATCACCCAGAGGATCAAAGTGCCGATGAGAACCTGAAGATTCTCGACCACTACGAAGCCTCACAAAAGCATAATTGGTCTTCTTATCAAGTATCTTGACCTCTTCTACCAGAGGTTCATACATTTTGGTTCGAACATGAAGCTTTAGCATAGCCATTATAAAATCGGTGAAACACGTTAGTGTGCTATGTTGTGATAGAATTGCCTAAGGCGGCCGCGCCTCGCTTCTATCACATATTGAAACTCATGCTTTCCACGTGCAATCCTGCGAAAAGAGAGTAGCATGGCGTCCTTATCGCCCAACATCCCCGAGTATTATCTTCCCCCGCTCCAAGTTTAATCAAGGAGGTTCAATCCCCCATTTGCCTGCAGGCGTCGATCTGGCCAGATTGAATTAGGCTTGTGGGAAGATAAGATGGTTCCAAGCGCTAGCGGGACATTCCATGGAAGTCCCCCATTTTCCCCTACCCCGAGGGGCTGGCTCCGGCTATTTATGCGATAGAACTTCGTGTTTGAATCAGATCGAAATTACCTTCGTCATGCATCACGCCGATCTGGTTTTCCTTGTGCACCTAGGAACTCTACCCCGAGAACCCCCTTATTGTCCAGAAGAGGACAATATCCTTGAGTGCCAAGATGCGGGCCCGTCGAGACACCAAGCCAACAGGGCCCCCCTGGTTGTTCAATTGTTCAGAAGAGAACAACTTTAGAACAGTCATTGTTCTTCGAGCCCGTTTGAAAAGAAATGGTTCTCGCTTCCCTGATATCACGCCAGTGGTAAGTTAATTCACCCTTTTGAGATCCCGATTATCTTCGCCAGGCATCACGCCGATCCGGTCTCCCTTGTGCACCTAGGAACTTTACCTCGAGAACCCCCTTATTGTCCAGAAGAGGACAATATCCTTGAGTTTCAAGGTACGTGCCTCTCGAGACGCCAAGTCAACAGGGCCCCCGCTGTTGTTCAATTGTTCAGGAGAAAACAACTTTAAAACAGTCATTGTTCTTCGAGCCCGTTCGACAAGAAACGGTTCTCGTTTCCCTGATATCACGTCAGTGGTAATTTAATTCCCCCCTTTTAACGTTCTTCAAGAGAACGCTTGGTTACACCATAACCTCAATTGTTCATCCAGAACATCTCCGATATCCTATCTCAAGGATCGCTCGTACTTCCGAGCCCCACTTCGCTCCCACTCCTTGAAGTCTGTCCTTCCCCCTTCGTTAAGGACGACTCCCCTCAAAAACCCTCCTCCTGGGAAGGAAATCTCCGTGCTTTAACACGGATTTAGCCGACCCCTTTCCCTTCTTGTTTGTTTTGTCATTTAAATCCCTCCAAATCTTAATCCACCGCTTAGTCAAATTTATCCTATGATCTTTTACATTTCATGTGTATCTCTTATTTTAATCCCCGGTCATGTAAATATTTTTCATGTGTTATTTTTGTTAGATTAAGTAATAAAATTCTATTTTATTAATGCTCGCAATATTATTTATCTTTGGCCTCCGTTCCACTTCTTAAGTATATTGAAGATAAATAAGCCCTCTCCAGGCCTATTTATTAACGTAGGGTCATACTCGGCCATCTGATTAAACTCCGCACTCGAATATAGAATAATCCCCACAAAGAATATATATATATATATATATATATATATATATATATATATATATATATATATATATATATATATAGTATATCGTCGGGAGCCTTTTCTACGACATATGTCTATAAGGATTTCCTTTTGAAGTTGAACAACCCTTTATGAGGAGTCGTGTTAGTTGATGTTGACAATATCGATTAGATGCAATGGATGGCACCATTTAAATAAACTCCCAATGAGTGCTAGGAAGATTTTTGGATCTTAGTTTCGGGCACAGTTTGACAGATGATGCCATTGTAACGATCTGCTTGTCCAGGTCTTGAGGATTGAAGATAGTCGCTCGTCTTTAGCTCATTAGTCATAAAAGCTGAACCACCATTGGAGTGCATATCTCTCGGTACACTAAATATGGAAAACAGATGGCAGATATGATTGAAAACAGTAGACGATGAAGTCTCAACACATGGAAAAGCAAAAATAAATCTTGAATGCTCATCGCCTACTGTCAAGTTGAAGCGATTACGAGAAGAGAAAGGCAGTGAACCTTTACAATCAATGTTCAGCCATTTAAAAGGCCTGCCTTAATCAGAGTTTAAGGCGTTGCATCCACGAAGCTGAGATTGACCTCAGACCGTGTATGTCATAACTGGAAGACAGCTTTGGCTTGACTCCAGCAACTGAATACTGCATATTTTTGCTGCGAATCAAATGAAGGAAGCATTCTGGTGATTACAGGAAGGCAGACATCTATGTACGAATGCTCAGTTTGTTCACACAGATTTCAGAGCACTAAATACGTGACAAGGCATCATTAGAAGCATTTTGACTCCCTGAGCGATACATAATGTCGTAACTAAAACATGATAGTTCCAGCATTCACCTTGTTATTTTATTATTTTTACCTTGCGCCAAACTCGATTGGTGAACCTCAATGATACAGACTTTTGATCTGTAATGAGTCGGAAATGGCTCCCAATGAGCTAAAGAACCACTTTCAGATAGCTTTGACGATGGTGTAAGCTTCCCTTGAGACTGAAGAGTCTTTGTTCAGTTGAGGTCAACATCCTTGAGAAAATGACAATAGAACCATCACGTTGAGTCAAAAAGGCAACAATAGAATGCTAAGAGGCATCAATCTCAATCTCAAAATGAAGAAATGAATCTATAGAGACTAACGCTGCATCAGCAGTCTCTTTTCAGAGATTGGGAAGTTAGCAGGTGGTCTTCCATTAAAGGAAGGTTTCTAGCCTTTTGTTAGCGGGTGTAGTTTCTCCGAATAATTCGAAAGTAATGTGAGAAAATCCCCATTGCCCGCCGAAGCAAAGAAAGATCTTGAAGGATAGGCAGGTTAATAAACCTTTGAGAGGATCTTGATAAAGCTCCACCATACTTTAGAAAACTGAGTAGCCCAGAATGTTGACATATACCAGTAAAATAATGACCAATATTTTCATTCAATTTTAGATTGTATTTACTCAAGCAGTCCAAGAACCCTTCAAATTCTTGACATGTTCATCTTGATCTCTACCACAGAGGGTAACGTTGTCTACATATAGGCCTACATAAGTACCACGGAGATGTTTTTGCTTTAGAATTTCATCCATTACATTTTTTTTAAACTTACAACCCAGTTAGTTAACACAGAAGAGATTCTGAAAAACTAGTAGGTAAAGACAGTAGCTGCAAAAGCAGTTTACATCTTGTGCTCGTGTTTAATTGCAACCTGATAGTATACGCTATGCATATCAAGCGTATTAAATAAATGATATCCAGCAATATAATTTGCCATCATTAAGATTCGAGGAAGTGGAAACGAATCTTGTTGCTTAAATTTGTTAATAGTTTGTGAATGTTCAATTACGAGACTTCTTTGGGGATTTGCCGGAGTATCAACTAAGGCTTGTGCGCGTCATCGTGACTGAGACGTTCACGATGGTACCATCAGGCAAACCGTCTCTCTTTGATTTAACAGATATAGGATAGCAATAAGGGGTCAGATTAGAGAAAATAGATGAATAATGGACATTCTTTAGAGCAGTCAGACCGCAGACTGTGAGAAGAGAACCACCGAAAGTTAGTTCTACAGAGGAATTCCGGTGGGTTCAAGAATGAAATTACTACACAAATCAGCCATCAGAGATAACTTGACAAAACTTGAGAAAACAGTACAATGTTTATGAGCTAGTGAAGCTCTTGGAGCTATCAATATACAGAAGTATTTTTATTCGTCTACCTTGAACTTTCTCGTTTAATTCAGCATGTGAGACTCATAGGTGGCGCAATCGAAAATGTTCCAACGAGGATTACATTGCAATCGGTATCGGCGGCCATAGATGAAGAGTCTTACAGTTGTTACGCTCAGTATCTTTGCAGGAAATCATGATCTAGGATAATACCGCACAGCAGAGATAAAAATTTCTAATTTTGAGAAGCTGCTATGGTAGGCTGTTCACTAGACTTATCAGAACAACTACCGAGTTACATAGCAGGCTAGTCCTCGGGATGTAGCTGAAACATTAACAGGTTAAGACTGAAAATACAATATACATACACTACTTCTGGGCTATCTCTAGTATAGGAGCTTGATCATAGTATGACTGTAAATCCAATGATTTGTTCTCAAGCAATCGCTGTCGAATGTGATTCAACAGCAGATCATTGATAAATGAATCACGATTATAACCATCTCGAACTTGATCATCAATTACTCCTTTGAATTCACCGTCTTTCTAAGTGTTATGAAAACTTGCAAATACTTCTCAAGGCTTTTCCCAACCTGCTTTTAACAAGTGGTTAATAAGTGTCGAGAAAAGATAACATTCTTGAGTTTCACAAACACCTCTTCTAAGATGTCAATAGCCACCTCAAAGGTGTCACACCCAGATATGTTTTTGAAGACTGAAAATGAGATGTGACTGATTAGAAAACTGCAGATGAGATGAGTCTGATAAAAAGACTAAGTTTATAAGCTCTTGAGAAGGATGACTGACTTGCAACAGATAGCTGAGGTTCACCAGTTTCAAACTAACTAGAATTGGTGCTGATGTGAGGTTCCGACACAGATTCAGATTCAAAAGCATTCAAGAAAGTGTTAAATGATTTATTCCACTGCCTTCATTGATCTTCCGCATCTGAAGATGAAGGGTCTAAACCAAGATGGTCTAACTTGATGTAACATTTTTCCATTGTAGATGATTTATGCTCAATAAATTGTCAAATAAAGTCAGAATGATTTAGGAAGCTGTATAGAGATGGTTAGTTAGTTAGTTAGTCAGCGCCAATCCTTCCATGATATAAGGTCAGTATGACGATCGCTGGTCGGCCGAAGGGCCCCAGGAGCCGGTCCTCTTTTGGGGAAGGGGCCAGGAAGTATTATTTTTGATACCAAGCAGCGTTCAGGTGGAAGCCTTCGTTACCTCGGGGGAGAGGGACCTGTTGCGCGTCAGAGGTACGTGGATATAGATACCCATCGGTAGGATTCTTTGGAACAGAGAGTGTGTGTGTGTGTGTGTGTGTGTGTGTGTTGTGCTGTGAATGCGGGAGAGGAAAGAAAGCAGTGTTGTGATTAGTTATGTGTGAGGTGTAAGATCTATCCCCCCCCCCCCCCCGAAAGCGGGTCGCGTCCACCGGCTGGTAGCCAGATCTCTCCTTGCGCTGACGTTTGTGTCCGCTCATGCCGGGGTCGAACCCGGTACCGCGACGTTGGGAGGCCAACGCCGTATCCACTCGGCTAGCATGAGCTCTTCCAAGCTCTAGAGAGCATCAGTTTGGATCAGAATATCCGCGATCCTTCCTATCTGAGATAAATCATGTAACTCACAATAATAAAAATAATCGTGCGGGGGAAATTCCCACTCGGATAATTGGCAGTGGGAATATTTCAACTCATATAACTGACAATAGGAATATTCCCACTCTGATAATTGACAGTGGGAATATTACCACTCAGATAGTTGACAGTGGGAATATTCCCATTCAAGTAATTGAGAGTGGAAATATTCCCATTCTGATAATAATTGATAGTGGGAATATTGCGAGTAGTGAGGGTAGGTTTGTTTTGTGAATTAAGATTTTTTGGTCGCTGGCAATAATCCGCCCTACTATTTTCTCCCTCTTATTTTTCCGCCTGGGACTTGGGGTCAATATGATCCCGCCCCTTCCTCAAGGATGGTATCTAGGGTGAAAAAGATGTCTAGGAATGGTTGAGGGTTGTCTCAAGCTGCCAATTGAAGCGAGAATTCATCATAGGCCAAAACAGGAGGCAGAGGGATGGGGGGGCTGGATCACGAAAAGCCCATGGCGAGTTTTGTGCCCCAGTGGAGGGAGGTGGGTCACCCCCTGTCTTCCGTCGGGTCTAAATCAATATTGACACTCGATATTTCCGGCTCAGGTGATGATCACATCCCGGACTTCCTTTACTCCTAGACTACCCTGCATGTACACGTGTGTGCGTATTTCGACAAGTAACACTCACATGCATGTGCATGGGGCAACCTCGCAATCATACATTTGGGTTTTTATACACGTAACACTCACATATATGTGCATGGATAAACCTAGTATACAAACATGTGGTTATTCCGACAAGAAACACTCATATGTATGAACCGGGGGAAAAACTTTGTACATACACATTACGACACGTAAGATTAAATCCATGTGTACGGTGTATCTTATTAAAAATCCCAAAATTTAAATCATACATAAATGCTGTGGCCGAATGATTGTTCAAATATGCACAAATGTAACTCATATATGTATGTGAATGTGTGTGTGTGTGCGTAAACTCTTAAGATGTTAATGGGCGCACACTGGAACCCATTACCTCGCGATGTAGGGCAAAGCTTAAATGGAAATAAATCAAAGCAGTATATTCCATGGGACTACAACCAAAGCAGTATTTCCCATGGGACTAAAACCAAAGCAGTATTTCCCATGGGACTAAAACCAAAGCAGTATTTCCCATGGGACTAAAACCAAAGCAGTATTTTCCATGGAGATAAAACCAAAGCAGTATTTCGCATTGGACTACAACCAAAGCAGTATTTCCCATGGGACTAAAACCAAAGCAGTATTTTCCATGGGACTAAAACCAAAGCAGTATTTCCCATGGGACTAAAACCAAAGCAGTATTTTCCATGGAGATAAAACCAAAGCAGTATTTCGCATTGGACTAAAACCAAAGCAGTATTTTACATGGAGCTAAAACCAAAGCAGTATTTTACATGGGACTAAAACCAAAGCAGTATTTCCCATGGGACTAAAACCAAAGCAGTATTTTCCATGGAGATAAAACCAAAGCAGTATTTCGCATTGGACTAAAAACAAAGCAGGTTTTTACATGGAGCTAAAAACAAAGCAGTATTTTACATGGGACTAAAACAAAAGCAGTATTTTCCATGGGACTAAAATCAAAGCAGTATTTTAAATGTAATAAAAGTAACGCAGTATTCTCTATGAAACTTACAATAAATCAATATTTCCCATGGATCTAAAAGCAAAGTAGTATTTCCCATGGATATAAAACCAAAGCAGTATTTTATATAGACTTTAAACCAAAGCAGTATTTTCAATGGAACTAAAACCAATGCAATATTTTCCATGGGACTAAAACCAAAGCAGTATTTTCCATGGGTCTACAACTAAAGCAGTATTTCCCATGGGACTACAACCAAAGCAGTATTTCCCATGGGACTAAAACCAAAGCAGTATTTTCCATGGGACTAAAACCAAAGCAGTATTTCCCATGGGACTAAAACCAAAGCAGTATTTCCCATGGGACTAAAACCAAAGCAGTATTTCCCATGGGACTAAAACCAAAGCAGTATTTCCCATGGGACTAAAACCAAAGCAGTATTTCCCATGGGACTAAAACCAAAGCAGTATTTCCCATGGGACTAAAACCAAAGCAGTATATTCCATGGGACTACAACCAAAGCAGTATTTCCCATGGGACTAAAACCAAAGCAGTATTTCCCATGGGACTAAAACCAAAGCAGTATTTCCCATGGGACTAAAACCAAAGCAGTATTTTCCATGGAATTAAAACCAAAGCAGTATTTCCCATGGGACTAAAACCAAAGCAGTATTTTCCAAGGGACTACAACTGAAGCAGTATTTCCCATGGGACTACAACCAAAGCAGTATTTCCCATGGAACTAAAACCAAAGCAGTATTTTCCATCGGACTAAAACCAAAGCAGTATTTCCTATGGGACTAAAACCAAACCAGTATTTTCCATGGAGCTAAAACCAAAGCAGTATTTTCTATTGGACTAAAACCAAAGCAGTATTTTTCATGGGACTAAAACAAAAGCAGTATTTTCCATGGAACTACAGCCAAAGCAGTATTTTCCATGGAACTAAAACCAAAGCAGTATTTGCAATGGAACTAAAACCAAAGCAATATTTTTCATGTGACTAGAACCAAAGCAGTATTTTCCAAGGAACTAAAACCAAAGCAGTATTTTTCATGGGACTAAAACCAAAGCAGTATTTTTCATGGGACTAAAACCAAAGCAGTATTTTCCATGGAACTAAAACCAAAGTAGTATTTTCCATGCAACCTAAGTCAAGGCAGTATTTTCCATGGAACTAAAAGCAAAGTAGTATTTTTTATGGAAATAAAACCAAAGCAGTATTTTCCATGGAAATAAAACCAAAGCAGTATTTTCTATGGAAATAAAACCAAAGCAGTTTGATATATCTATCAAAAGGTTCTGATTTTCATTCTTGAACTTTCAAAGGAGCGGTTTCGAAATTATAAAAAAGGTATAAAAAAGGAAGTCGTATATCTATTGACACTAGTTGACCAATCGAGATCCGAGAACAAGTTGTTAACGATTTTGCGCTCCTTGTTCGTGAACGAGGACCGCTCGCTGTCTGGTAAGAACCCGATTCATTAACTATAGTCGTGCCTGCTGCAAAGAAGAAACCAACGAGGTGTTTGAACTTCTAGCTTGGTAATGGTTAGTAGAAACCGTTTCTACATTAACCCCTCTGCCCCAATAAGGAAAATCCCAATGACATAAGTCCAATTTGAAACTATAATTAGAGGTTTTCCTTAATTGTTAAGCAGTGGCATCCCTAGTTTTTTTCCGCCCTCTTATAACCTAAACTAACTTTATCTAGCTTAACCTAACCCAGCCTAATCTAGAATATGCTAGGTTATTTTAGATTAGGTTAAAATATGTTAGGTTATATTAGGGTGGAAAAAAACTTGGGCTGCTTCCTCTTTACATGCGCCAGTTTTCCCGCATTCCAAAATTAGTTAGGGGCACTATTGGGGCGTTATTTGGGTGCTACTGGGTAGCTATTGGGGGTGCTGTTGGGGTGCTAATTGGGCGCTACTGGGGCGCTATTGGGGTGCTGTTGGGACGTTATTTGGGCGCTGTTGGGGCGCTATTGGGGCGCTGTTGGGGTGCTATTGGGGCGCTGTTGAGGCGCTATTGGGGCGCTATTGGGGCTCTATTGGGGCTCTATTGGGGCGCTATTATCCTATTATTCAATTAATCCATTTTATTGTGTCGTTTAGACCCTCAGAGAAGTGTAATTTTCACTCCTCAATTGACAAAGAAATAATTTATTTTGAAATTAAGAGATTCGAAGTCATCGTCTTTTTGTATTATTGGCATTTATTTTTAAGCCAAATTTATTCATTTATTTATGTTCTTAAAAATTTAGTAAAGTAAATTTTATAATAGCTCACAGCCCGGGTAAGGGGTATAAGAACTTCCCCAAACGGCATCGGGTGCGTACCCACCCGTTCGCAGAAGGAGCCGAATTTACACTCTGACTATGGGTACCCAGAAACCCGGTGTTCTGCATATCTTTACTCGGTATAGATAATTATATACCCATCCAGAGGGTTATAAATATTCGTCGGACTCTTGGGGCAAACAAAATCTAGTATTTTCCAAGAAACTGAAACCAAAGCAGTATTTTCCATGGAACTACACTACCGAGCAAAATAAGAGAACCATTTTCCTCTATTAAAATATTTTCCTAAATATGATGAGTGGGTAAATGAAGAATTTATATGATCCAATCGTATATTCAAGAAATTGTACTAAATAAACTTACAAAATAAAATATTGAAATGTGCCGTTTCTTGAAATCATCTGGCAACATTTTGCTCAGTAGGTAAGAACTGTACAACTGTCATTGTTGTTATACTCACTCTGCAAAGATGCCACCACACTTGAAAGTGACTCCTGTGCTCCGTCAGAGAATTGCTCGCTTGAAGACTTCGAGGAAGACTCTTTCCGCGATTTCAAAAGAGGTAGGAAGACGCAAACGTGTGATTTCGGGCGTCCTGAAGTTATGCAATAGTCGGTCGACCTCGCATAACCACCGTCCGAGAGGACAAAACTATTAGGTGCTCCTTTGAAGGATCCCTTCGAGACTGAAGCAGGAATTTCTAGAAAAATTAAGACCAATTGTGGCAAAGAAGCGATCCATTTCATATTGTCTCGTCACCCCAATGCATCTGGTTAAAAGCCCATTCTCCAGCAAGAGTGGGCGAGACTCGAAGCGAGAAGCTCATGTTGTTGAGAGGGATGAAGATTATGAGAGAATTATTCATTTTAGCGACGAAATTAAATCTGATTTAGTTGGATCTGATGGCAGACGCTTTGTTAGTCGCGCTGCAGGTGACAAACGTAACCATAAATGTGTTGAAAAGTCAGCCAAGCATGGAGGCGTCAGCGTCATGGTATGGGACTGTTTTCATATGAAGGAATTGGTCCGCTAGTGCGACTAATTAGAAAGGTAAACGCGAATCTGTGCCTAAACCTCGTTCAACCAAATGTTATACCTTCACTCCGAGCATCTCTGAAACAGCCAGCAATATTTACGCAAGACAATGCGCCATGCCATACTGAAAAGCGAATAAACTACTATTTCGAATAAGAAGATATCGAAGTAATGGAGAAAAGACCAGCTCAACCTGGACCTGAACCCAATTGAAAATCTCTGTAAGATCATTAGAGAGAAAGCTCGAGACCAGGATTATTCAACCTCGACTGATTTATGGACGAAAATTGAGCAAGAAGGGAACAAAATAACACCGAAATTTTGCAAGAAATTGGTTAGCTCCTGTGGTCATCTTTGTACCAAAGTATTAGAAAAAAAGGCTTCAACCTCATATTAAATGTTTTGAATTTCATTGTTGTCAGTGAGGCGTTCCTGTCATATAGTTGATCCCAGGTAGGATTTGATGAGTTTCAATTTCGAAAAGCTCCTCTCTACTTCAGCAACAGTGACTGGAAGAGTAATACCAATCCTGAGAGCAGTCCACAAATTTGGATATATTTCAGAGAGCTCCCTTTCGTGGATAAATGTTAATTGCTCAAGCAAGAACATAGTTTTTAATGGCATGTCTGGCAAGTTTATCAGTTCCTGTACAAGCTCTCTACCATTCAAGTCAGAAGGATCCTTAAACTGTAGTGTAGTGCTAAGGTTCTCACATTGTTTAGTCATCTCCTCAAATGTGAGATTATGGAAATTAGTCAGCACTCCAAACTTCTCTCCCACATTTTCCAAGGTGGAAAATCTTTCTTGAATGGCTGACATTGCAGCATCAACGACTGCATTGAAGAATGTCACCTCCAACTTCTTTAAAGCATCATTTAAGTGCTCATCACATGCTTCATACGAGAAGTGCCGCTTTGTAGACCTCAGCCGTTTCTGTTTTAACATAGCCTCCACATGCATTTGTTCACAGATATCTTTGGCTGCCATCTGTGCAGCAACAAAACCTGTTGCCCTGTAATCATAGAAAGCTCTCTCTGTCTTTTTTAGGAGATTTAATGCAACATCAACTTGCATGTTACGAGATTGCATCTGCTTGCTCACATGCTGAATTTGCCACAACAGGTCGTACCACAAAACTGAACAAATGGCGAAGTGGTATGATCAAACTTCCTCTGCTAGAGATTGGGCCTCAACCTTTATTACAGAATCTTTGGTGTGATCTCTTACCTCAATCAGTGCATTTCTCACTCTAGCTGTTCGATCTTGCTCTCCCATCTTGTGTCAGACCACATCTTCAAGGTGATATTCACATGTTTTTTTTCAAAATGGCCCATCGTTGTGTGGAGGCTGAAAACAAGTTATAAAGCTTCTGCAAGATGCCAAAGTAACTCGTGGCATCAATAGATCCCTTGGCAGCATGGGCCACAAACAAATTTAGAGAATGAGCCCCACATGGAACAAACAGAACTCTGGGATTCATTTCAAGTAACTTGGATTGAACCCCCTCGTTTATTCCCTTCATGTTCGCCCCATTGTCGTATGATTATCCTCTACAGTCCATGAAAGGAATTTCTAACTCCTCCAGTCTCTTCAAAATCATAGATGCAAAATGCTGACCAGTGGACTCTTCCGCCGCCAAGAACCCCCTGAAATGTTCCATGATATGGGGCTTCCCCTCAAGTGATACTGCCCGAATCACAACTGACAACTGTTCAGTGTGGCTGATGTCTGAAGTGCAATCTAGAATTATTGGGAAGAACTTAGATTGTTTGATGTCAGCCACCATTGCTGAAATGGTCTTGCTGCTAAACAAATCAATGAGCTCGTTTTGTATGTGATGGCCAAAGTAGCTGGTGTAACTGGAGGTCCCTTGTTGGACACGGTTAATGTGCTCTTGCATTATAGGGTCAAGTTGTGCCATAAGCTTAACTTCTATAAAAAAATTGGCATTTGATGAAGAAAATAACTTTTCTGTGTGTCCCCTTAGTGCCAAATTCCTAACTGCCAGAGAATGCACAATAGCACGAAGACGTGTTAGCACTGCTTTCCATCATGATATCACAGCCTCCTGAAGTGCCATCTCCCGCTTGTCAATGGTCTCACCCTCTTTTCTTCCTCACTGCTAGCTCTTTCCTACGTTTTTATAGATTTTAGGTGTTCTGGACTGCTTTCGTGGGATGTGAGCAATGAGCCTGCATGCTTCCAGTCTGAAAGTCCCAGTCTTGTTAAATGTATCTTTCTCTTGCAAAATAATGTGCAACAGAAACAGAAGAGGCTGTTGCTTTTTGATGAATAGACCAGCCAACTTCTGGTTATATTCTCACCACTAATCAACGACTTCCTGAAATAATGATGGTGGCAACTTCTTCCATCACTGGCGTTTTTAGGGAATACAAAGTCAGATGATACTCGAGTTGGTCCTCTGGAAGTCAATTGTGTCCTAATTCTGTCTGTCAGAACTGAAGGCCAATTAGCAGGGTCAGTGGGCAGAGGCTCATCCTCAGTAGTCAATTCAGCTCCAGGCAGTTCTAATGGAAAGAACAAGAGAGATATAAATTATTATGCACATCTAACTTAGACAACACAATATTCACAGCATGTGTTATGGTGTGGTGTTATGGAATGATGGTTGTGACTCGTGAGACACCACAATCATCTGGCAACCCCAGTGAATCAGTGATAATAACATTATAATTTATAGCTGTTTACCGAATTGTTTACACACACACACACACACACACACACACACTAATAAATAATTTACTGCTTTATATTTGAAATACATTATTTATTATTTTAAATTATTATTTACCATCCTATGTGCAAAAAGATAAATAAATAAATAAATAACTCACCTAAAGAGTCCTGATTGGAAGCAGTAGAAGCGAATGGGTCTTCATCCTCTGGATCTGACTGCATTTGTGGAGACACAGGTCTATGTGAGGCTGTAGAAGTAGATGGTTCCCCAGCCGGGTTCGAAGGCTCCCAAACCATTTCTGCAGAGGCTTGTGTGGCTGCAAAAGTAGACACCTTACCAATCTGGCTAGTGGCAGAGGTTTCAAAGTATTTCAAAGGGCCCCTGCAATCAGGAAAAAAAAAACATAAGTGAGCAATGCATGAGTTTGACAAAACAATAATTTAACTTATTGAGCACAAATTACTAAACATTTTCCTTGGAAACTAGGCAAATTAGGACTTAGGCTAAATACATCAGTGCACTTCAAATATCCCAAAAAGATGTATGATCACAAAATAGCAGTGAGAAGTACTGGCAAAGTTCTATATATTAATCTTTTGCTCGTTTCTCCGCTTCTTCAACCTCTTTTTTTCTACATTGAGCACCTGATAGCTTAGACCTTTTCTTATCCATTTGCGTTTCTCAGGCCTTGATGGTTTAGTGTTAAGAATTTTTCTCTGTAATAAATAACATATGATAAAATACGATTCTTACTATATGAGCTTTATATATATATAATATATATGGGCTTCCCTTAGTTTAGCGAGCATAGCCTAAAATACAGGTCTTTCCGCAAATATCGCCCAATTTCGGTTCCCAATGGTACAAATACATTCAATACTTCATGCTCAATTAAAAAAACACCACAAAAATCAAATTAATTAATTAATTAGGCGGTTCAAAAATGGGAAGAATTGTAACGCGAATGAAAATTTGAGACAATTAGAAAATGAAAGTTGCCAGATCGCTGGTTAAAGGGCAATCATGAAAGACATATTTTAATGATGAAAAACGTTTCTGGGCGGCATTGCCGCCCCTTCACAAGTGCCGCCCATACCGCCAATGCATACAGCCCCGTCTTGGTTAGCAGCCACGTACAGTCTCATACGCCCTGCTTCGCCTCCCAACAGCTTCCAGCTACGAACGCGACGCGTCACCTCTACCCAGCCTCGCTCGTACCTAAGGCCAAAGTTCCCGCCCGACAAACGATAGACACAGGCAGGCATCTATCACTCGGGCATCCACTTCGTTCTCGTCTGGAGTACTCTCTCGTTCATTTCTCAGCGAGGTTAAAGAAGAAGGAATTTTGCAAGTGGAACTTTGCAGCGTCCCGCTTACTCGTCGTATCCAAAGCCTCCAGTCAATTAGGTTCACGTGAGTCTCGCCGTCATTTGCACTTCCCCTCCTTTCCCAGGAAGCAATCACCGGACATCCTCTCTCGGACTTTCCTCCCCGTCGAGTCATTTGTATACCCCCCCCCCCCTCCAGTTTGGTACCCCAGGTCTCATCTTATTTATTGTCATTTATTTACTTTTGCTAATAATATTTTCTTTGTATATAGTAAAGTTATTTTTCTACAATCAGTTTCTCTAAAACCCAGAACCTATAAGAATTGATTATTTAGGCCAAACGCACTCGATTTTGATTATTTAACCCACGCACTGGGATCTTTATCCCAATTTCTGGCCTGCTCACTTCCCGAGTCACTGCAGAGTCAATCCTCAGCTAGCATCGACGTTAGACTCTACGACATCTTATTCTGGCGTCAGGTGTTTAGGTTCACCCTACTACAAAAACAAAATCAACATTTTCCATGGAACTGTAACTAAAATCAGTATTTTTCATTGAAGAAAATTAAAGTAGTATTTTTCATGGAAGTAAAACTAAAGCAGTATTGTCTATGGAACTGAAAACAAATCTTAATTTTCTATGGAACTAAAACCAAAGCAGTATTTTCTCTGGAACTAAAACCAAATAAGTATTTTCCAGTGAACTAAAAGAAAAAAGATCAGTACTCTACATGGAAGTAAAACAAAAGCAGTATTTTCCATGAAAATAAAACCAAAGCAAAATTTTCTCTTGAACTAAAGCCAAATGTAGTATTTCCATTCGAAGTAAATTCAAGGCAGTATTTTCCCTAAAACAAAAAGCAGTATTTCTTATGGAAATAAAACAAAATGCAGTATTTTATATGGAAGAAAAACCAAATCAGTATCTTGATGAAACTAAACCACAAGCAGATTTTCATGAAAATCAAGAAAATGAGTATTTCCCATGTAAATAAAACCAGGAGCAGTATTTTTCATAGAAGTAAAATCAAAGCAGTATTTTCTATCCAACTAAACGGAAAGCATTATTTTCAATGGAAATAAAAGTAAAAGCAGTATTTTTTATGAATTAAAACCAAAATCAGCATTTTCCATGATAATAAAACCAAAAGAGTATTTTCCATGGAACTAAAACCAAAAGTAGTATTTTCAATGGAACTAAAAATAAAAGCAGTATTTTCCATGTAAGTAAAGCCAAAATCAGTATTTCTATGGAACTATAAACACAAACAGGTTTTTCCATATAAGTAAAACCAAAGTAGTATTTTCTTTGGAACTAAAAACAAAGCAGTAATTTCCATATAACTAGAATCAAAAGCAGTATTTTCCATGGACCTAAAACCAAAAGCATTTTTTTCCATGGAGCTAAAACTAAAATCAGTATTTTCTATTAAAATAAAACTAAAACAGTATTTTCAGTGGAACTAAAACCAAAAGCAGTATGTTTGCATGGAACTAAAACCAAAGCAGTATGTTTGCATGGAACCAAAACCAAGAGCAGGATTTTCCATGGCAGTAAAAGCAAAGCAGTTTTGGCCATCGAACTGCAAGCAATTAAGCATAAATCGTTCCTGTGGCCCCCAAATGAACCCAACAAAATATTCTAATAAAAATATTAATATTGTAGATAAAAACTGTTATCGTTTGGAATGCGAGTCACCTTCCGCGAAAACACCAGGAAATTTAAATTACCTGGTATTTATTTAAAAACGAACCCGTCCAATGTTCTCTTTCTCGCTTTCTACTCTCCTACTAAATCCTCCAACTCTACCGAAGTGGAGAACATTCCTCTCTGTTCAACATTGGGATTTGGGGGTGGCGAACTCCCCCCTCAGCCTCATAGGGGAAAGTAATTTCTATTGCCAGCTTCTCCGCCTCTTCCTCCTGAAGGTTTTTCATTCATCAATGGTCAATTCCCTCCTGCTGTCTTTCACTCATTTCTTCCCATCAGCACTGCTCGCCGTATGCACCTTAGACACGCCTAGGGAGAGACATTTCTCTACCACTCACTCCAAGCACCCCTACCCCCGAGTCTGACTACCACGCAGTCAGGTCGCAGATTCCTCCAAGCAGAGCTCATGTCTTCGTTGAAATCTCTCCCCGGAAATACATTACATACCATTCTCTCACACCAGTGGATATCGAAAAGAGTTTCTCGAAGTGTGCGAGATTAAGGGTAGTGAGTTAGGTCGTTTCAAAGCACCTCTTACAAACACTGTGTCTGCGAAAGACGAACATTGAATATCGGAACGAAAGCCAGAACAATTTTCCCTTAAAATGAGGACGAAAACCCGAAAATCTTTCCCTTAAAAATGAGGACGAAAACTAGAACAATTCCACCTTAAAATGAGGACGAAACCCGAAAATCTTCCCTTAAAAATGAGGACGAAAACCAGAACAATTTTCTCTTAAAAATAAAGACGAAAACCCGAAAATCTTTCCCTTAAAAATGAGGACAAAAACTAGAATAATTTTCCCTTAAAAATGAGGACGAAACCCGAAAATCTTCCCTTAAAAATGAGGACGAAAACCAGAACAATTTTCCCTTAAAATGAGAACGCAATGCAAATCAAATGGAACGAAAACTACGAGTAAGGTTCTTCTGTACTATAAATATTATTATTTACTTCGATTTATAAAAGGAAGACCAACGAGAACATTTCCGCCAGAAATTTTGTGACGAGAGTTTCGTTAAGATGTCAGTGAGATGAGGTTACATTGCTCGAGCAATGTAAAGAAGAGTGTACTTTCGGTCCCTTGGAATAAGGAGGAGCGCAGCTCTCCAAAAGGGGATCATCCTCTTAAATGGAAGCAGATTCCCTCGAAATGGAGTAAGAAGAATGCGCGAAAGCTCTGCCATAGCAAATTTATTGGTCGGAACGAACTTCGTCACAATATGGATGCCAAATCATCCGAGTGCCTTCTGATTCGCCACTCTTTCACACATGACCATTAATTTTCTCAGCTTCATTGTCACAATGGCATTTGTACCACTCTTAAGACCTATTCACACATACTCCAATCATTTTCATTTCACCTTAGCCATGTCCAGCCATGCTCATCATTAACATTCATACATTCTACACTCAATCGCACTAATCTACCGTTACAGCCAGACGTGTGCCACTCATTTGCACTGCCCCTCAGTCACATTCACCCAAGCTCAAATCATTTGCACTTTTCTATAGTCGCATGCTCTAATACTTTGCACCACTCCTCATTCACATTCTCACTTACTCAAATTGTTTGTGCTACTACCCAGCTACATCCAGATAGGCTCCAATCATTTGAGCTACTTCTTAGCCACATTAATGCAAGTTTCAATAACATTCACTGCTCCTCAGCTACATTTAGATACGTTTCAATTATTTGTTCTACTCCATCACACCCAGACATGATTTAATCTTTTTAACTGCGCCTCAATTATATTCACACCTACAGTTTACGTGATATGAATTATTATTCTAATATTTAAAATATTTGAGGTTTATTAAAGAGTTAGAATTTCAAAAATACTCGTTATAAAAAAAACCGCAATCCTTCGCTGAATCCAAAATAACGCTCTGGCCTTGTTCCTGTAAGAGGTGATTTTCAATACCTGGAGCTTTGCTATTCCATCAGAAGATTCAAATGATGATATAAATATGTGTTATATAAATGATTTTGTGTAATTATAATCTATTTCGTAATGTTTTTTTTGCCAAAATAAATGTTTGAATCTTTTTCAATTCCAGGAATGGTTTTTTTACCAAAGAAAAGAATGAAATCATTGTTGCTCTCCATCAAAGTGGCCGGAAATGAAAGGAGATAGTTGCTAAGAGACTTGAATCAAGAAACACCATCTTTAGGATCATTAATGAATTTAAAAAGACTGATTACACTCCTGTGAAGGAGTCTTCTTCACACCCAAGAGTTTAAAATGAACGCTAAGATCGCCTCTGGTAAGATCCCAGTTTAACGATTGTTCGCGATTGGAAATTAGCAAGTGTGTTCGAACTTTTCACCGCCCAAAGTGAGGCGGAATCTGTTCAACAAAGGTTCTCAAGTGGAGAAGGGCTGCGAAGAAGCCTCACGGATGAACCTTACGGATAAGCTCCACCTTTTGTAAGGAATATAAAGAATGGACTGTTGGAAACGGGCAAAGTGATCTATGATGAAGCTCCATTTGCTTGTTTGGAGCGTCTGGAAGGTCTCTTGTTGGGAGGAGAAAAGGGGATCGCTTTCACGAGTACTGTGTCCTTTCCACGGTGAAGTATGTGGGAACTGGAGCACTAACAACTTTGCTCCAGAACACTTTCATGAACTCAAAATTGTACCAAAACTTGCTACATCAGCACCTTTTCACAACATTTCAGAACTAATTTGTGTATGATAACTGCATTTTCAGCATGATGTCGAACCTAGTCACAAAGCAAAAGCAATGAAAAAGTTTCTGGCTGAAAATAGCATGGAACCTTTGGGACCTTGGCCTGGGAAATCACCAGATTGGAACCCAGTAGAGAATTTGTGGGTAATAAACAAACCGGCTGTTAATAAACATAAGCTATCTAATTGTGACCAGTTACGGTGCTTATTGTACAAAAATGAAGCGATATCAGGCAAGACATCATCCCAAATTTGGTCTCCATCATGCCAAAATGAATTACAGCAATCCTGAAGAACAAAGGACATGATTGTAGACATTGATTGTGCGTATCACTTGACTATATTTATTAAAAAAATGGGTTTGGGTCTCAATGGTTGTTGTTTTTTTTTATTTCACCTTCAAATTATGATACAAACATGCTAAAAAGGGGGCCACGTTTGATTTGTTCTATTATTTTTTTAATATAAAAAAAATAGAGTAGTCTCAAAACTTTTGGCCATGACTGTATGCATGTATTAAATCCATCGCAATACTCCTCATTCATTGTATCATATCTTTCAATGAATAATACTATTCCTAAGACAGATACATTATAGTCAAATCATTTTCATTACTCCATAGTCACTTTATCAGTTGCGCCTCTCCTCAGTCACATTCTCACATACTATTATTCCACACTACTCATCAGCAACACAGTCATAGTGCAATCATTTGTATGTCTCGATAATCACATTTAAATATTCTCTAATAATAATTTTCACTATTCCTCATCCGCAACCAGGTATGCTCCAATACTTTGCACTACGCCTCCTTAGTCACATACACACGCTCCAATCATCTGCATTGCCCCACAAATCGCATTCTCGCGTGATCCAATCATTTGCACCGTTTCTTATTCTCATTCACACATGCGCTAACATTTGAACTGCTCCTCGGTCCCATTCTTACATAATTCAATAATTTGCACCCCCTCCTCACCCATATCTAGAAAGACTCCTCATTTACATTCATACAAGCTCCATTCATTTGCACTAATGCTCAGTTTTGATGCTCTGACTGCTGCCTAAAGAGGTACAAATTAAGGGAAAGGTCTTTCAGGTCTTCTTGGGTGACCTAGTGACGCTCATTGCCAGTTGCCCCTGAATAAACCGAGACATTGTCTTCAGAAGTGAAGGACTTGGCAGAATTCTCTTTTGAGGACATTTCCTCATCATCTGAAGAAGGAAGATCTTATCTTCGGGGGAGGGGGGGAGGGACTCGGGACAGGAAGATCATCTGCGTGTGGAACAGGTATCATAGCTGACAGAAGGTTCGGAATAATTGGGTTTTTTTCTGGAAGAATCCCTGAAACCAAAAATATTTGTCAGACAAAAATAACAATCATCTGCATGGCTTCGTGGTTCTCTCCAGATTATTGGAACAGCAAAGTTGATGGCTGCTTTCTTGCCATTAAACCATACAGGTAGACCATTGTAACATGACTTACAACAGATGTGTGAGGCCTAAATTAGGTCGTTATCTCCAATTTTACAGTCGAAATAAGGGGAGTAATTGTTCGGCGCTGTGCAACCGTAACGAAATGAATTAGCTTTATTGACGTATCTTCGGGGTTCTAAAGTGCCTGAAGACATTGTAGAGATATGTAACAACTCTCAATTATCTGAAAGACAAATAAACAATTACCATATACATTGACACGTGAATTGTCACAAAATTATAATATAAACCTGCATGTAACCTATAATATGGTTGTATTCACAAATGCTGAATTGGCGTAGGCCGTAAAACGATAGAAAAAGGAGCTGCGCGCGTCATTCGCTCGAGAAAGATTTTATCAACCGTTTATACTGTTTTCTTGTTTCTTACGTATAATATTTGTGTTATATTATTCATTTTACTATCAAAATGTACGAAAATAATTTTTATACTGTTAATATAAAATAATAAACAGCTACTTTATATAAAAGTATCATTTCAGCGGGTCATTGTAGAGCAGTACAAAGTAGCCTCTCGCACCACCAGGAGTCTACGGGGGTTCCTTTCCTAGCCGCACAATACATATGTTCCACCTACGAGAGTTTTGGGGATGACACTAATAGTACCATCAGCCTGCCAAAGTGTTAATTTGAATTCTGAACCATGAATTAGTCTAAAACACTTATTTATGCAGTGTAATACTGAACTATCTGAATATTTGGGGTCTAGGCCTATATGTATGAATGTACGTACATGTATATCTCAAAAACTAGAGGTGATGAGTGAAAACATTTTTTGTATCTGAAATCAGCACCCGAAAATTAGGTTAGGACTCCTATTTTCACGTTTGCCTCAATTTAATTTCGTCAACCAGTGTTATCAAGCGCATCCAGACATGCTCCTATGACTCGCACTGCCCTATAGTCGCATTCACACATGTTCCAATACTTTTGACTGTTCATATTTACATTCTTACATGCTCCAATAATTTGAACTAATCTTCAGCTACATCTCAACTTGTTCCAATGATTTTAACTGCTACTCATTGGCGTTCTCACATTCTTCATTCAAGTGAATTACTCCTCGACCCATCTAGTCAGCCCCAATCATTTGCTTTGCTCCATACTCGCATTCACTTAGGCTCTAATCAGTTTCACTTCTTCACTACTCACTTCTTGTTGATCAGACTTCGTTCCGTGACTAGAAAATCTTAATTAAAGCGGCCATTTTTATCTTCCATTGATTCAATCTCACAAAAAAAGGTCAAATCTACACCCCTTTTCACGGGTGGCCCCTACAAATATCGTGACAAATCCTCCCCTTCCTCTCCTCCCTCCCCCCACTCGAGTCCTGTAAACATCATTGCAAATGAGTTTCCCTAGACCGGGCCTAGGTAACCCTTGGCACGCGTGCCAAACGTAGCACACATTCTTCTTCTTACCGGCACGTGAAGCCAAATGTTCACCTTAAAAATCTAAATAAATGCATCTCCACATTTTTATATGGCAACCACATGATGTACACATTCTGCCATAAATTATCATTGATGATAAATTTATAAATGATGTACAATTTTTTTTATTTGTTGTTTTCTGTTAAAAATATTAAAAATTCGCATCGGTTTATTATCATTTGTAGTTTTGAAGGTAAAATAACTTTGTATCTTCTGTGATTGTTTTCCATCATTCATAAATGATTAAGAATTAAAAGGATACCTTTAATTCTATATCCCTTCATTGTGTCTTAGTCAAGCAAAACTATTAAGAGAGTGGGTATTGTAATATATTGGCACGTGAGAAAAAATGATATAAAAAAATTAGGCAAACTTTGGCACACACACTTAAAAAGGTTGCCCACTTCTGCCCTAGACGATCCTAAGAAAGAGATGAAAGTACAGTACGGGGTATATATATATGTATCGTGCAGGCGGGAGACAATCGGAAATCGATCTTGAACTTCCTCTCACCTTTCAATTATTTACTCTGATATTTAATTATCCTGCGAGAAAAATGAATCAAATGAGAAGCCTTCCTTAAATGCCAATTTCTTACCTAATTTATTGATATTGACATTTCTGTCAACATAAGATCACTGATCGTTTGTAAATAACCTTTCCGCAAATACCTCTTTTATAGCCGATGCCTTTGTCTGAGTATGCTTACACAGGCACACACATGTAAGTACATCTAAATAAATAAACATACACACAAGTATGTACATCCACACAAATAAATGGGTTTGTGTACTCTTATAAATATACGGATGCATAAGTAAATATGTATGTAAAGTCAAACAAATATATAGGCACGCCGGTAAATATGTATGCACTCTCACACAATATACAGTAACACAAGTGAATGGGTATACTACAAACATACATACACACAAGTAAGTGAGTATATACAGACAAATATACAGACAAACAAGTAAATATGGATGTAGTCGCAAATATACAAACATACAAGTAAATATGCATGTACATTTACACAAATATATAGCCATACAAATAAATACGTGTGTACAGTTACACAAATGTATGTACAATGCATTAAATATGAATTAGTACTCACAAATATAGAGCCACACAAGTAAATATGTACGATGGGTCTTCAGAAAGTTTCGTAGAAAAATGGAATCAAATTAAAACAAAAGATGTGTAAATTTTATTTTTCAACATAAGCTTCAATGAGGTGAAAACACTTTTCCAAGCGATGGAAACAAACTGAAGTTTTTCGAGGCGCTTCTCAGCTGTGAAGTTTTCTCAAAATACTTTCGTAGCAGATAGTATTGATGGTTCTTCGCTCTTCGAGAAAGTCAACAAATATCACACCCTTGGCCTCCTCCAAAACAGGGGCCATTACTTTTCATCCTAATCGTTCAGACTTTGCTTTCGTGGGTCAGGTTCCTCGTCTTCGTGAACAATGTTCAGATTGATCTTTCTCTTCCGAACCATATTGGTAAATCCAATTCTTATCCCAGGTTAAAGTTATTTACAAAATATCTTCAGGATCTTCACCCCACTTATTCAAAATTTGCAATGAAAGAGTAACTCTCTTCTTCAGGTGATCTGGAGGCAACAATTCCGGCACCCATCAAGCAGAAAGCTTACGGAGCTTCAGTACGTCGGTCTAGATGAAAGAAACTGAACCAGACGATATGTCCATCATTTCCATTGTTAATCGACAATCTTGTTCAATTAGTGCCCGCACACGATTGATGTTTTCTTCCTTTACTGATGTTGGTGGTTTGCTACTGCGATTGTCTTCTTTCTTTCTTTTCTAGAGAAAGTGGGAAAAAAGAGGAAGTGATTAGATAAAAATATAGGGGGAGGGAAAATAGTGTGGAAAAGAACGAAGTATTAGATTAGTAGTTTAGGTGCCCGGTGTTCGGGCCATCTCCATTGGTTTTTCTTCTTTTGTTATTTCATGAACTTTTTTAATTATTATTATTATTATTATTAATATATATATTTATCTATATATTATATATCTTCTTTTTTTCTAGTTCATTCACTTGAATCTTGGGATTGGCTTGGCACTTTAGGTATTTGGGAGGTAATTTTTATACTCTCCTTCCTCTGGATCGAGGCTGCCTAGTGAATCATTGGGGAGAATGTTTTACAACTTCTTCCAAATGTCTCTTCCTCTTTTGTAGAGATACATGTTCAGAGGATCAATTCCTATTTCTTCGTGGATGCTCCTTGAGGTCCGGAAGTCGTACCACTTAGAGCCAGTGATGAAACGGAGGCCTTGGTTCTGCACTCTTTGAAGTTTCGACATGTTCTTGTTTGATGATGCAATGAGAGGTATACTGAGGTACACCAGTTTCGATCTAACCAAACTGATGACTAGCTTTTTCTTATTTGCTATTGTAAGGTTTCTATATCGGTGGAGTTTGTCGAGTTTAGCTCTTGCAAATCCGGTTCTGATGCTCACGTGTCGATTCATTCCGGTACTAGAGAGTCTGTAGCCGAGAATTGACGCGTGCGGAGAGTATTCAATATCGGTGTTTCCTAGGTGAAGGGGATGGCACGATGTCTCCCTATTGCAGTTGCAGATAACTTAGACACGTTCGTTTGGATTTTCCAGCGTCTTTCAAAGTTGGAGATATTTTCTGCCTCTGCTGCCGTGGCTCTGGCCATCATCCTTGACGACTTTGTCCTCCGAACTGAAACTTGGGTGACATCGTCCGCGTATTGTATATTTAGTGTTTTTACCTCAATTGGTTTAGGGATGTCTTTCGTAAAGATGGTGAAGAGAATGGGGCTCAGGCATCCTGCTTATGGAACACCGGAGGCGAGGTTGAAGGTTTCCCTTGTATGCCCCTCGAAGGCGATCACCTCTTGCCTCTTGGTTAGATAGCTACAGAGGATCTTTTCGAAGTGGGACGTGAGTTTCAGTCGTGAGATTTTGTATTTCAGGCCTTCGATCCAAACTTTATCGAAGGCCTTCTTAATGTCTCTGCAGACGACGTCAATCCAGCATCCTCTAACCCGCCATGCTGCAGCGTGTTGCAGCATATGAGCTATGGCTGTCTCAGTGCCTTGGTGTTCTCTAAATCCGTGCTGTTCTTCGTTCAGTAGATTCTTTTCTGCTAGGTATTTTGTCAGTCTGCTTCTTCAACCTCCTGTCTTTTATCTCCAAAGACTTTCGAGAGGCACTGTTTCCATAAACCTTTATTAGTGCGCCAATAACCTCATTCTTCCGCCAACTAAGCTTGACCAGAAATGTGATGTTTTTCTTGCTTCAACTTTAATGGAATCCACGGTATCACTGCAGGTTCCAAATGTAAAGTGCTGTCATGACATTCAGAATGATTCAAAGTAATTTCTATGTACATAACTAATACCCCATAGATAGGTAGAAGTTTAAATCAGTGGAATTCTAAGTTTCAGTAAGTAGCCCATCCCATTTTCTTGTAATATTGATTTTATACAAACTCTTTGAATAAACTTCGTATGTACAGCCACACAAATATACAGAGAGAGGGAGGGGCGGGAGGTTCTAAATACATTAATATTAAATTAAGGATTGATAAATCTAATGTAATCATGCATAGCAGTAGTGCCATTACGTCAACACGACCAATGATTAAAAAAAAATATATATTTCAAGTCCCCAAACGTTCTTTCCTCTAAGTGCGAGGCTAGCAAACAACTCCTGATCACACCTAATTTAGCCTCCTAATTAGGAAAAATCAATTAAATTTTTAAATAATAGAGAATAAAAATATTGTAATCAATATTAAATTGCTGTGAAT
Source organism: Ceratothoa steindachneri (assembly GCA_963969495.1). Classification (NCBI taxonomy): domain Eukaryota; kingdom Metazoa; phylum Arthropoda; class Malacostraca; order Isopoda; family Cymothoidae; genus Ceratothoa; species Ceratothoa steindachneri. The sequence goes on along the minus strand of OZ018330.1, from coordinate 126,683,439 downwards.
AAGATAGAAATAATTGATTGTACGCAATTTGTTTCGTGATTTGTTGATACACAGTTTGTGCTGCCCGATTTGAGAGATTGCGGCCCCTTTTACGCCATGCCGCACCTCTTAGGCATTGACTAACCCAGCCTTTAGTCAAGTTAGCTCTAAATTCAGGTGTTCGAGGAGTCAATTATGAGAAAAATTGTCATTTTTTACAGTCCCTGTAGTGATACAGTGATGATATAGCAGTACTGATAATCCCGTTACAAATGATATAGCGGTACTGATAATCCCAGTTAGTAATGATATAGCGGTACTGACGATCCCGGTTATAAATGATATAGCGGTACTGATGATCCCGGTTATAAGTGATATAGCCATACTGATGATCCCTGTTATAAATGGTATAATGGTACTGACGATCCCGGTTATAAATGATATACCGGAACTGACAATCCCAGTTATAAATGATATACCGGTACTGACGATCCTGGTTATAAATGATACACCGGTACTGACGGGATGATCCGGGTTATTAATGATATAGCGGTACTGACGATCCCGGTTATAAATGATATAGCGGTACTGAGGATCCCGGTTATAAATGATATACCAGGACTGAAGATCTCAGTTATAAATGATATAGCGGTACTGACGATTTAGGTTATAAATGATATAGCGGTACTGACGATCCCGGTTATGAATGATATACCACTATTGACGATCCCAGCTATAAATGATATAGCGGTACTGACGATCCCGGTTATAAATGATATACCAGTAATGACGGTCCAGGTTATAAATGATATAGCGGTACTGACGATCCCGGTTATAAATAATATAGCGGTACTGACGATCCCGGTTTTAAATGATATACCGGTACTGACGATCCCTGTTATAAATGATATACCGGTACTGACGATCTCGGTTGAAGATGATATACCGGTACTGACGGTCCAGGTTATAAATGATAACGCGGTACTGACGATCCTGGTTAGAAATGATATAGCGGTACTGACGATCCCGGTTATAAATGATATACCGGTACTGACGATCCCGGTTACAAATGATATACTGGTATTTATGATCCCGGTTATAACCTCAGAGATAAATATTCCAGCACATTTCTACGATGCATATTTTGCGTCGTGTTGAAGCAAATCATGACATTTATTCAATGATTTGATGGTGGTAAGCAATTATAATAAGATAATTTCGCCTTATGAATTAATTACATCGTGTAATGGTGTATTTATGAATTTATTACATTGTGTAATGGTGTAATTATGAATTGATTACAGCAAAACCGATCATCCCATTAATCACGGGTCAACGCTCAGGTTTCCTCGAAGTCTGGTATTTTGCGACCTACTAGCGTTGTTCATGGGGGTTCTAAGCCTCTCTTCTGCCAGGGTATCAGGTATCTGATCAGGTCTTTAAACCTAGAGCGGAGAAATATGGAGGGGATACTTCTAAACAAAATGGGTGCATAGAGAGACAAGGGGGCGCACAAGCTTCCCCTTGCTCGGAAAGAGAGCTAAATTCAACTCAGTAAACCAGGCATTCCTTATGGGCACTCGGACCGGGAGGTCGTACCGCTCCTTCAGGTAGTAGGTGTAGTAGTGTACACTGGGTAGCTATCCCCCCCCCACCTCCTCCTGTTGGTCAGAAGTCAGTAAGGAGAAATCTTAAAAGATAGTGGTGAATGTAGAAAAGATTAAAAATAGTGAAAGATTTTAAGCTGTTGGTCCTGGAAACAGTGGGACAGGGAGGGTGCGGGCACTCGGGCCAAGAGCCCGTAACAGAGCGAACACTAGGGGCAAGAGGACATGCTGCTCCTCTAGGTACCATGTGCTGCAACCTACATAGGGTAGTCCCCTGTGGATGTAGCAGAAAATAGACTGCAGTTACAAACCATCCTTTCAACTGTAATTTGCAATTAAATGGTAATTTTATCATTAAATACCTCAATCACTAAATACAAAATCTACATTATGTGTAACGCTTTTTCATGGAGTTAAGAAAATCATTAATAAAAATGTAACGTGAATAAATGGAATCTAAATGCCATATGAGAGGAAAATAAGACATAATTTGGAGTTGTCTATTTTAATGCCAAGAGATCATTTGCAGATTTGTAGAGCTACATAGAGTTTTCGACCAAAAAATATATTAGCAAATCATCTAATAACAAGTTTAAACCACTCATATGAAGTAATTTTAAGGAATTCACTGAAGGGAAATTAGATGAAACTTAATTTTAAGTAAAAACTTTTCAAAAACTACTAAACAAAGGAACCTTTACTCTGAATAACTTTGAACAGTTTTCTGTTTACTGATGAAGTTAAAGTTTTGATGCAATCAACAGAAACCTTCTTTTCAGTATCTTCGTTGGCTTTCCCAAGGTGGTTTTTGTTGTTAAATTGGCTTCCATCTGTGTAAACGTCTTTCATCAGGATGATTCACAAGTTTTCTATTGGATTTAGTTCGTAAATATTGGGGCGCCAGTCCATGATGGAGTCTCCTACAAAACTTTTTGACTCTAACAAATTCTTAGATAAATTGTAGGCATGACTAAGAGCATTATCCTGCAAGAAGACAAGTGAAATCATCCTCACTAGCACTCTTGAACTAAGGTAGGAAGTTCTCTCGGAACTCGCAATACTCCTAATCCATTTTGAAGCCACTATCCACTTTGAAAGTTTCTACTAGTTTGTCCCATCAACTGCAGCCCAAATCATTAATCCTCCTTCTATGTCGTTTGATGTATGGTTCACGTCCAATAACAACCTAGCCTCTTACCCAACCATCCGGCCATTCCAGAGTAGCTCTCAATTCGTATGTGAAGATAACTTTGCTAAAGTCAGCTTTCCTCTATGTATGGGACCACAAAAAACGTTTTTCTTTCTGTTTTTTTTTTTGTTAGAGACGCCTCTTTGGTATTATTCTTAGCGGTATGAATTTCTTAAGAGCCTTACAACTTGTTCTCTTATGGACTGAAGGAGCCCTAACAGCCTAATAAATGTCTTTGCTGCTAGAATGAGGGTTTGTAGCCAGTTTGAGAAAGATCTCTATTGGTAAGAGCTCGCAATTCTGGTCACACCGTTTTTCTTCTTGACTGAATGTCATTCTTTACAACTTTCTTAACATATCACGCTTCATATTATTTTAAGTCTGCAGAGAAGCCTTTATTAATGTGGATATGTGGTCGAAAGCTCACATTAATCTTAACCACACAGTAAGTAGGGACTGGTAGCATAAGATGTATATAAGGAAGTGGAAGATGGCAAGAAAGGATTTTTTTTTAGCCATTTTTTTTAGCTTATAACAAATGGCTGGTAAATTTCAATAGGTCCGCAGGAGGTTTGATGTTGGGCAGGGGGAAGTCCCATCCTACACAGGTGTAGCATGCATGAGCCACTAACCTGCAGCTGACATCTGGAGGATTGACTGCACTCCCAGCCACCACCAGGATCTGTGGTTATATAGAGGATGACCCCCTTCCCCCCAAAAAAAATGTACCCCAACTTTCGATAGGCTTCATTTCTTAATTCGACAAACAATTAAGAAATGAAGCCTTTTGAAAGTTGGGGCTTATTTCATTTTGGGGGAGGGGGGGGGGCACCCTGTATCTTACACACATTTACACCTTCTCCATCTTCTCTACGTTCCCTACAGATCTCCAATTGCAAGATATATGCATACAGCTGCAAAATTCCGCTAATGCATAGTTTAAATTAACTTTTATGTCCAATAAATCGTTCCAAGACTTTTTAAAAGACTGATTCTCCAGGAGGAGGCGTCGTTCTCCATAGGATTCTTAATGTACATTTTTTGCCACATCGTCTAAAAATGAGTCAGAGTGGCCAGAGAGGAGACATAAGAAGGAGTGTTGTTGCATTTCGAGATGCAGAGAACACGCATAGAAAAATATCCACGTGAATAAACACACCACAGGCATCAGTTTAGATAAGCATGTGCACTAAAAGGGACTCTGCATCAGGGAAAACTCTGCTAAATAGTGGTAAGAAGCCAAATTTATCACCGAATTATATTTATTACATTGTAAAAGAAGTTAAATTTGACCCACACGCTATTAAGAAGCAAATATATCAAGGCATCTTTGCAGCTGGGGTTAATGTTTCAGAGATGACAGTGAATATATTCCTAAACCAAAATGATTTCCATGGATACCTGCCTAGGAAGAAGCCATATCTTCGTAAACTCACGTTGCCGCCAGGCTCACGTTTGCAAAGAGCACGTTCACTGCGATTAAACATTTTGGAACAAAGTATTATGGATCTCGAAACGAAATTAGAACCATTTAGTCATAATTACCGATGGCGTGTTTGGAGGAAAGCTAGTTAAGCACTTCATCCTAAACACCGATCCAACGATAAAGCTCGGCGGATTGGCTATTTCGAAGGAAAACCTTCTATGAGCAACAAAACTGAAGTTGGATAGGAAGTTTTACATCCAACATGAAAACGATAAAAAAAGGCAACTGTAAAGAAACGGGTTGCAGATTAAAAAGTTAATGTTTGGAAGTAGCTATCACATTGAAGCGCATCGAAAATGTAGATGGAATTATAAAAGTGACTCCAAATAAGAAACTCAAAAAACAAAGACTAGTTTTGACTGTACTGTAAGGACGAATGAAACAGAATTTCTACTGAAGGCGGCTGCAAGATAAAAAAAAACTACAGCAAATGTTTGATGAAAGATAATTGGCAATAAAAGTTATACGACAAGTAATTATTATTCATATACTCGTATATTGGGTTGAGGAATATGTTATTGCGGTTTTATCAAATTTATTCATTACCATTAACAATTTTAGAAAAACTTCATTTTTAATTGATAACAATATGCAATTTAATCAATAATGTTTCTTCGTTGTTATTTACGACTTCTTCCCAACGTTCAACTAGTTTCTCGATGCCTCTGCAATAAAAATCTCTGGATTTTGACTCGAAGAATTCGTCTAACTAGGTTCTTAATTGCACATCAGTATTGAAGGAAACGCCGCTCAAATTGTTGGAGAGCGATCGTAACAAATGGAAATCCGATGGAGCCAAGTCTGGCGAATATGGAGGATGCGGAAGGATTTCCCAATTAAGCGTTTGGATGGCATCTTTTGTCATATTGGCAATGTGAGGGCGAGCATTGTCGAGTCGCAGAAGGACTCCATAACGTAGATGAGGTCGCTTTTCACGAATAGCTTCGGCGAGTCGATACATTTGTTGAACGTAGAGTTCTCCATTGACAATCTCGTTGTTCTCAAGGAGCTCATAAAGAATGATGCCTTTACAATCCCACCACACGCAGCATCGTCTTTCGTGGATGAAGTCCTTGCTTTAATCGCGGAAGTGGTTTTTTATTGGGGCTAAGCCATTGTTTTCGATGGTTCATGTTGACATAAACACACCACTTTTCGTCGCCAGTGATAATGCGGTAAAGAAATCTGTCCTTATATCTACGAGTAGCCTTGTGACGAGCAAGCAAACTTGCGGCAATCGTGGAGCGTTGAAGTTTGTTGCTTTCGCTCAAAGCGTGCGGAACCCATGAACCGAGTTTTTGAACTTTTCCCATCAAATGAAGGTGATTCAATGCAGTTTTCTGATCACACGCCAATTGTACAACCAATTCTCTAGTCGATTGACGAGGATTTTCAAATAGAAGGTCGTTCAATCGATCTTCATCCAACTTAATGGGGCGACCAGAACGTTCTTCGTCATTAGGATTGAAATGACCGTTTTTGAAACGTGAAAAGCACCATTGAGCTGTCCTTTCTGATAAAGCATTTTCTCCGTACACAGCACAAATATCGCGACGAGCTTTGGCTGCGTTTGCATTGTTCCCATCTCGATTGAAAATGAATAACAACAAGTGTCGAAAATGCGCCTTCCTTTCAACTTGACATTCCATTTTGAGGGTACAGAACAAAAAATAAATTAGCACAACTTTTAAATAAGCCGCAATGACTTATTACTCAACTTCAAGACGTAGCCTAAGCAAAAGCCTAATAGTCTACGCTATTAAGAGACGTAGCCTAACCTTTGCAAATTTTGCTCTCATTATTTATTATTGTTTCTTATTATGTGCACAAATCACGTCAACAAAACTTAAATCAACACAACATTAAAAATAACGCAAGAACTTATTCCTCAACCTAATATATATATATATATACCTTTGTACTGTCTTTAATTTTGTACTCTTGTTGAAATAAATGCAAAACTGGATTTTGCATTAACCTTGGAATGAATATGAAATATTTACCACATCACCGAAATAGATCAAATATCATTCTAGTAAATAATTATAACGCGTACACGAGTGAGTAGTATTGAACTTCTACTCTAAACTGTATATGCAACATAAGTGATTCCAAATGGTATCAATAAGAAAGAAAGGTTTTGTGTAGGAATCTGTTCACTTTCATCTCTGAAACATAACTCCAGCTGAAGCCATGCATTGACATATTTGCTTCTGTTGTGTCTATGCGTGTGCTCACAGAGGAATCTGTTCGTTGTCATCTCTGAATAATTAATCCAACTGCTTCCATGCTTTGACGTATTGGCTTCTTATTGATATGTGTGCAGGAATCTGTTTGCTCTCATCTCTGAAACATTAACAATAGCTAAAGCTAGGCCTTGTACTATTTGATTCTCATTGGTGGGTATAGGAATCTATTCAATGTCATATACGAAACATTAACTAAAACTGCCGCCTACCTTGACATATTTAATTCTTGTTGGTTTGTGTAGGAATCTGTTCACTATCATCTGTGAAGCATTAACACAGCTCCAACCATGACTTAACATATTTGCTTCTTAATGGGGTGTGCAAGAATCTGTTCAATGTCATTTCTGAAGACAAAATAAATCCAGCAGCAGCCAAGCCATGATATATTTGCTTCTTCTTGATGTGTTCAGGAATCTGTTCACTGCCATCTAGGAAACGTTAATTCCAGATGCAGCCATGTCATTTAATATTTGTTTCTTATTGGTGTGTCTAGAAACCTGTTCACGCTCATATCTGAAACATTAACTCCACCTGCAGCCATACCTTGACATATTTGATTTTTATTGCTGTGTGTAGGAATCTGTTCACCGCCATCTCTTAAAAGTTAATTCCAGCTGTAACCATGGCATAGCGCCAATTCGATTTCACAACCCTTAAAATGGCAATGAACTCAAACTTATTTGGAGAGAGGGGAAAGTAGTCAGGCCCCACTTAAAGCTGTGGGTCCTCACCGGGATTGTCATCAGACGTTGCAACTCGGTGGTAAAAACGGTAGCAAGACGACCTACTTCATCCTATGACATCAATAACCCGTCTCCCCCCAAACCGTCCATGTCTGAAAATGTCTTTCGAATTGTTATGAAAATTTCTCCATTCTCACTATGGCCTAATTTCGTCCGATGTTTTTATTTCTTATTGTTAAATAAAGTAACAATAAAATAATTCTCAAATCAAAAATTCTCGTATCTTTTCAGTCTTTCCATAAATTAGAACTTAAAGAATTACAGAAGTTCTACGGGCCAGCAGAAACATTATGACCAAACTGACTTCAATCCAACCAGTGGATTTTACAATCCTTTGTGTTCTACTTTTCATATTGCCCCTCGGGCCTGGATTAATACTTGTTTAACCCTGGTTTAGGACCTGCTCCAGGACTAGCTGCGGTCCCACCAAACTCAACCGATTAAGTGAAGTAAATGATGAAGCGGCGACTCAAGGGGCCAAAACTATGTCAGTCCATTAACGGACGGACCCCACTTTCTTGTGTTGCACCTGGTAATCAAGAGAACAGGACCTGCCGAGCAAAGTCGCGTGCTCTCACTTATTCTGATTTATGACTTTACGACCATCAAAGGTTTCATAATTCCCGGACTAACCTTGGGAGGACCTTGGTAATTATATCATTCGAAAGAGAATTTAAAATAACATACAGGCTTTAGATTTCGTTAGAATCGGACGAATAGTTATGATGTTATTGCCAAAACAATATAATTCCCGGGCTTTCATTCGAAAGAGAATGTAAAACAACATAGGGATTACACATTTCGTTAGAATTAGTCGAATAGTTAGAATGTTAATACCAAAATAAAAAAAGGAAAACGGGTACCGACCGACGCCTAACCGACCGACCGACTGACATAGTGAGATATAGATTCGCACGCGACTAAAAATTACCTCAAACCGGCTATTGATTGCTTTGTGTCTCGGCATATCACAACTAACAACAATTATAATCAAGATATATCTTGTGGTTTAAGGCCGATTAATTGTACTTTTTAGTCGCGTGCGCTTAGTCACAAGCGACTCTATATCTCACTATATAGGTAGGTCGGTCGGTCAGTCCGTTGGTCCCCGTTCTGTTTTTTTTTGTTTTGGTAATAACATTGTAACTATTCAGCCTATTCTAACGAAATATGAAACCCTTATGTTTTTTACATTTTCTTTCAAATTATATAATTGCCAAGGTCCTCCCAAGTTTAGCCCTGGTATAATTTTGTTTTGGCAATAACATCATAACTATTTGGAAGATTCTAACGAAATTTGAAATCCTTATGTTGTTTTACATTCTCTTTCGAATGACATAATTATCAAGGTCCTTTCAATGTTATTCCGGGAAGTATTGAAAGTTTTGAAGGTCATAAATCAGAACAAGTGAGCGCACGCGACTTTGGTCAGCAGATCTTGTTGGTATAACTACAGCATATCCAGTACTCCGTGCATCTTCAAATTTTGTGTGAGGTGTGCGATTCTCGGGCTTTCTGTGAATGTGTTGAGTGTGTCTGGTTCGTATTGGCAGAGGCTGAAGATGTCTGTAACAGTGAGACAAGTCGGTATTTTCATGTTTAGCACTAGATAGTGAAGGCACCAGAGCATTGCCAGGGGATCTCGTATCCATGTTGGGAGGAGTGTTTCTTCTGGGTTGATGCCTGGTATAATGACGTTTAGAAAATGGCTTGTACCCAAACGGGAGGGACGGGCTGAGTTATGAGCCTGTGAATTGTTCTGAGAGTAATTTGAGGAAAGTAGGGGGTTTTTTTTGGGGGGGGGAACACTGATTTATCTCGTTACATCAATTTCATAATTCGTGCAAATAATTACGAGCGTTTCATCAGCACTCTTCCACTCTTGATTATTTTTCGCTATACTTCCACGAGAGAATTGCAAGGAGATACCCACCATATTGATAAGCTTGTTAGCAATATTCGTTTAATATTGTGAGGTTGAACTTCTTGAACTGAATGGTCTCTCTCAGTCGCCCCATAATTTAATTGTAGCATTTTTTTTAATCTAGTCCTTTTCATAGCCATAGCAATTTTATAACAATCCAATAAAATTTCATTTTCTCAACTTCGGCTTCTAAGGTAGACAAAGAGAGATAACTTGGCGATTACTAAAGTTAGCTTCGGTACATCTGGAGTATGTCCAAAGGGATGGTCTGCAACCTTTGTCCAGTATCTAACTATGAAATAGAACGGTCTCCATGAGCTATTTTATCCTTGATTAAGGTTTGTAACAGACAGCTCCCCGTCCCCCGATCTCTCCTGTACTGCCACGCCAAAGTAAAGGTTAAAATAATCTATTTAAACAAGTTTTTCTTTATGTTGTTAAATTGATTTATTGAATACAGTTATTTTCATGGCGTAGCTTCGCGCGAATGAAAAGTTTCCCCATGGTAACAACAATGGAGCGAGATTGGCTAACCGTTTTTCTGGGACCTTTCAACAAAGGTTAGATTAGGTTAATACACTTAGGGCAATACACTTTGGATTGACGTGAAATAAAAAGAACACAACCAAAAAAAGTATTAGGGAGCACAGCGAAACGGGTGAACATTTGGTGGAGGTTACAGGAGTGAAAAATTAATGGGACAGGCGTGAATACCGGGTGAATAAACTGGGTTGTTTAAGAAAGATAAATAATGACGGAGCGATCAAAATTATAAATGGGGTGAAAAGTAGAAAATCCCATTGTTTTGGTGTTTGCTGGATAACCTCGATTATGCATTGGTCAGTGGTCGCCGGGTAGGAAAAGACGCAAACCGAGCAGAAAAATAATCCGAGGAGGGCCTGTAAGGGGATAAGAAAATCACGCAAACAAGTCGTTGATGCTAGAGTGGGTGATGACGAGTGCCAACCGCTAGTTCTGGGTACGAGGGGTGATGATTAGAGAACGATAAGAAAGGGAAGAAGATCGATTTCGTGTGGTCCTGACCGGTGTGATGGGGAGGTGGGGGGGGTAGGGTGATATGGAATGGCTGGTGCCTTAAGAGTATAAAACCTCGTGACTGAAGTGTCCAGAGAGGGGTTTCGGAACTCCACAGTAAGGTCGTCTCTTTACGCTGACGCAGTGATACAAATTAGGTTTTGTACCAGCTTATTCGGGACATCTTTGCTAACCCTTTTAATAAATTTGCACCCATATATTCGTGAATAAAATTCCCAACTGTAAATAGTTTACCCAAATATATACGTTTACATCAAACAAGTGGCCATCACCTACTCTACCTCAAAGGAAAGGAATATGTAAGGCAGCGTCGAGTTGGCCTCTTGATACATAGAGAGCTCAATTAAATGAAAATAGAGTTTCACTGCATAACGGAAAGAGTAGCTCCGTGGACCTAAGCATCTCTAAGAACTACAACCTCAAAATAGTCCACGTGTACGCACCGATATCTGCTAATACGCAAGAAGAATTAGATTCTATGATGATATCAAAACGAGCCTAAACAAAAGAAAAAAATAAACATTTTACATGGAAGACTTTAATGCAGAAGTCGGACAAATGCATGGGGAACGTTCTCATTGAGGGGACGAAATTAAAGGGGACAAGATCTGGTTGACCCTATATTGGCTCAAGACCTCAAAATTGCCAACATTATGGTCAAAAATGAACCACAGCAACGATTAACGTGGAGAAGCTCAAACTATGGGATATACAATGAAATTAATTACATTCTGGTCGACAAAAAAGTCACAGTCAATAATTTACAAGTTACCAATAAAATCAAAATTAGTAACCATAGGATGATCAGATTTAGGATAAAAATTAACATTCAGAAAGAGGGAAGAAAGCTATTCTATTCAAAACAATAAAACCATTAAGATCCATAAAATTTCGTTCCATTATTCTAGCGCCATCTTTAGAAAGCATACCATGAAAATTCCCTTGGCCTCAATAATACCAGCAATATACTAGCGATGAACAATAACTTGATGAAACACATGACAGACACTGCTGAAAAATACAAGGAAGACAAAATAAGAACAACAAACTCTCAGAAGAAACTTTAAACCTAATTAAGGAGCGCAAACACCTTGAAGAAACAATCACCAATCAGCAAATTGAATTACAAGAACTAAAAAAGATCATTAAAAAGAAACCTTAAAAAGAGCTGATATCAGGAAATATAATGTAACTATTGTTGAGGACACCACCAAAGAACGAAAGAGGTATATAATGGCCAAAAAGGAGACTTTAAATAAGGAAATCGCACATACATACTATTTATAAAAGAGGAAGATGGTACAATCATCCAGGGTCGAAAAGACTAGTTAAAAGAACTAAGGAGTACTATGAAAAGTTGTACTCAAGCAACAACACCATCCAGAACCACAACCAACCACCAACACCCAATAATATTTCGGCCGTTCTCAAATTAGAAATTGAAATTGCAATCAATCAAATGAAAAGCCACAAAGAACCAGGTCAGGACAACATTATTTCGAAATTGTTGAAAGATTTTGCAGATGTCATTGTGGACAGACTAGTATAACTCTTCAATGAATGTCTTAAAAAAGCCTCCTGGCTAGTATAGTGGTTAGCGTGCTTGCCTGGCAATCGCTGGGTCGGCAGTCCGAATCTCCGTCCGGATTCTTTTTAAGCTGAGACTATTTACTAAGGGGGGGGTTACAACCGTAACTGGGCATCACATGGTGGGAAGTTGGGGCTTGCCCTGGCTGACGTCCGCCTGATAAGCAGCAACACAGCAGCTTGATATAAGGACTGAAACCAGCGAACTTTAAGATACCGGAGGACTGGCACAATGTCCTAATAATCTTTCTACACAAAAAAGTGATCAAACAAACTTTACAAACTACAGACCAATCAGCCTTCTTCCGTGTGTCTGTAGTGCCACATTGCAAAGTGAAATAGGATTGACAATGAAGCCTCACAGATGATTGTCATATAAATCCTATGAAGGCTTGAAATGAGCACGCACATAATCATATGCAAACAAGTAATCTAAAAATATATAACATTTCGTCATATAAATAAAAATATATAAAATTTTGTCATGTTAGATAAATAATAATATACAATATTTGATCATATAAACAATAATATATACTGTGCTTGTAAAGGGCGTTAGGCAAAACGAAATTTTCACACGCATACGCGCTCACACACTTACAGACACACACATATACACTTACACGCCTCCTGTGATATCTGTCCAGACCCTTTTCACCAATATTCTGGAAAGCCTCATTGGTTCCCCAAATGTTTATAAGTGTGCTGGGCAGGAATTCGGCTTGTTTGCTTAAACTCCGAGGTCAATATCTAAATCATCCTGCTCTTATCCGAATTCCTATATTTTGTGAAGGAATTGCTTAATTGATTCCTCAGCGCAATGCAATGGGGCTTTTTGCTGGCTTGTCTGCTGATTTGTCCTTTGGTTTGTCTGCTTGTGTGTTTTATTGCACCAGGGCTGAATCCCACCGAAGCATCTTAGTATTATTGATAATGGCTGAGACAATGCCACTCGAAAAGCGATGGAATACGATTTTATTCTTGCATAAACATCTTACTGACAGGTTGGTATCCGCAGGTGCTGCAGAAACCATCAATAACGAGTGGCAAATTTATTGAACTATGAAAATAATATGTATCCCATTCTGCTAAAGTTGCGTGATTGGAATGGTGTCACTGAAAGACTACCAGAACATTTTTACATCATGCTGTTACGCTTTTTAGGACTGTTCGAGTTTTAGCACAAAAGATGAGCTTCCACTCTTTTGTGCTAATGATAAATCTTCACCTTTCTAGCACGTTTTACGTGATTCTAGACTCGCACTATCAGATGAATAAAATTTTCTCGTGATGACTTTGCGCAGATGACTTTGTGAGTTAGCGCGTAGCGATGACTGGTGGAAGCAGTCTCATCCAAACTCACTTCTTATCATCCAGGTAAATGTTTAAGTGTTACCATCAGAATGGTTAGGTAGGGGTCTTAAATTATTCAGGAGGCTTCTAACTCATTCTTTCCTCGCTTAACGGTCCGCCCTGAATTACCTCCCCCCCTTTAATGAACCCCCCCTTCCCGTGCTCCCCTTCCATTTACACGTACGATATTTTCACTTTGGTTTCATTTCAAATCTCTGGAACGGATTTGTGTGTCTGTAAAACGAGCAATGGCCAACCACCTCCATGCTACAACGGGCGTCCCCATACAGGCACGATGCTGTGCGAAAATGGCTACCCATTGTTATAGTAGCGGCATACCATTGGACGAGAGCCACCAAACCGTTTTGCGAAGTGCACATAAAGATCAGAATGAGAATCGCTAGCTTCCCAAAAGGCACCGGGGAAGAAGGTGTCCAGGTAGTATTGCGTTTTTCCGACAACCAACTCGCAACCAAGGAACCATTCGTGACCCTCATGGGCATATGGGTATGAATGACCCATTGGCAGGGCTCCGGAACAGAGTCTCTAGGAAGTGGGTATATTATGTTGGAAATGAGTGCAGTGAAATGATACCGATGTTGTGATTGTTTGTGTGCTGAGAAGGTGCGCGTGGGTTACCTACTCCAGGGGAGGGGGTGGGGGTATGCCCAGCGTATCCAACTAATAAGAGGCAAGTCCTTGACAAATGCTAAGATTAAACCCGATACCTTGACGTCAGAAATCTAACGCGGGATCCCCTAAGGGAACGAGAGGTAATCCAAGACACTTCTTTTATTCGATCGCACCTGAAGGTCCTCCTCTTTGGTCCAGTGGTTGTACAACTCGGCCTGAAACCAAACCACAACCACTCCGTGTCAAGGTATGACCCCTAAAGAGATCCGACGGATGATAAATAGTGGTGCAATGGATGGCACAAATGAGCTTAGAGGAAGAGTGGAAGGGAGGAAGAGTGGGAGAGTTTAGCCCCTCCCTCATCCGGGTAAAGTTGTAAATAGGGAGGGCACAATTTTCTCTCTCCCAAGTTCGCTCGAACACAATCTTACATTGTCGCTAACATTACAGCTTACAATGTTGCCAATGCCCAATTAGTGCTGGCCTTTCATCTTACAGAGTCGATAACACTTCATTCTACAGGTGTGCTATCATTCCATCTTACATATTTTTTAGTGGTAATACCCCACCATACAGGGTTGCTAACACCCCTCTTACATGGTCACCAACACCCAATCTTACATGGATACTAACACTCTATCTTAGAGGGTAGCTAACGCGCCTATCTTATATGTTGCTAGTACCCCAATCTTACAGTATCGCCTATACCCAATCTTTCAGGGTTGTTAGCACTTAATCTAACATGGTTGCCAACACCCTATCTTATAGGGTTGCTAAAATCCAATCTTACAGGGTTACTATCATCTCATCTTTCATGGTTGTAACACACTATCTTACGGGGTCGGCGACACGTGCTACAGTGTGCTCACAACACATCTAACACGATAACAAATGCACTCTTTTACAGGGTCGCTATCACACGATTTTAGAGGATTGCCAACACCCCATGGGTACTATCAGCCTATCTTACAGCGTTGTTTAGACTTACAGGGCTGCTAACACACAACCCATCTTGAACTGTTACTACCATAGCATCTTAGAGTCGCCAACACGCCATCTTACAGTGTCTCCAAAACCACATTTTATAGGATTGTTAACACCCCATTTCAGCGGTCTAATAACACTAAATTTTACAGGGTAACCAACAACCCATCTTACACGGTTGCTAACTGACGTTTTTACAGGCTCGCCAACAGCTTATTTATAGGGTTGCTATTCCCACCCATACAGAGTTGCTAACACTCTACAATAATGACTTGTTAACACCACATCTTCCATGGTAGCCAACATCCCAACTTACAGGGGTGATAACACCCTATTCTGCCTGGTCGCCAACACCACATCTTACAAGTAACTCAGACCCCATCTTACACTCTTGCTAACAGACCTTCTCAATCAGTTGCCAACCACTCATATTACAGGGTTTGCACCAACACATCTAACAGGGTAATCTACGCACCCTCTTAAAAGGTCGCCAACGTCCCCTTCCCCCCTTAGTGTTACTGACACCCTCATCTGACATGGCTGTTAACCTTCCATCTTAAAGTGTTCCGACTTACAGAGTCGCTAACACCCTCATCTTACATCGTCGATAGCACCCCAACTTACAGTTTTGCTAACGACCCTCTTACAGCTTTCTAGTACCTCATCACACGAAGTAGCCAACACAGCTTCTTAGACAGCCAGCAGCACACCCACTTACATGTTCAGCAACATCCCCATCTTACCGGATCGGCAGCATTGCATCTTACAGTGTCGCTAATACCCCATATGGGAATGGTGCCAATACCCCCATCTTATAGGGTCGCCAACGCTCAACCTTACGGCAGACTGTATATCAGCCATTTGTGCCATTTAGGGTCCGACCCCCTCTCCCCCTTTCCAAGTGTAGTGCGCACTTGTCTCTTGTATCCCGCAGATGGCATTCTCGAGCTTCAACAGGTAAGTGACTTACAGTTAATTATGGGTCTTTTGCTCCACTAAATGAAGTTTTACTCAGGTCCGCGACCAAAATTTTGTTTAATATTTATTGCTTTAATTTTATTAAATTACTCATATTGACTTCAAATATGATGAAGAAATTACATTACATTTTCTTCATAAAACTGGGGGGGGAGGGGTTTGCCCTTTCGCCCGAATTTTGTATCATGAAATTGATCTATCATATCACTCTTCTCAACAGACCTGAACGTCATTAGAAACAAGAATGGCCACCAGACGATGTGCAAACAGACGAAGATTTTTACTATATCTAAATAAGAGCAGTGTAATGTATGAGAAAATGTGCTGCTCAATGTATATGCATATAAATGTTAATAATTATTATATCGTAAAACAAATGGAATAAGTTCCGTCTGTGCCTTTGCAGAAAAATTCACGCCAAGAGCGTCAATTTTCGATTGAAAGAATGGGACTTTGATATAACAAATATTTACAGTGAATAAATTGTAAACTATTTATGAAACTAAAAAAATAAATAAAATAATTTTATATGATCCTTAGTATTGCAAAGATAGCAAACAATTACTTCGAAAACAAAATATTGTGAACAAAATCAAGCGAATGATAGAAAAGGAAAAAATGGAATTATCAGAGAAAGAATTAAGCTCAAATCCTGATACCCACAATGTTAAGACACAGTTAGGAACACTCACAATAATAATAATGTTATTTTTTTATTTTGGTTTAAAGTGTGAAATTTTTGTGAAAATTAGTTCAAAAGTGGACCCAATTCAATTAATTTGATAGTCTTAAAAAAATGTCCACTGAATATTCTTTGTTAACAAAGAAAATGAAAATTTCTTCATCACAAAGACGACAGTAAGGAAACGAATTAAGGATAAATTGACGAATCAATTCAAATGATATTTGCTCTGATACGAACAAAAATTGAGTTAAAAGGTAATAAATAATAATAAGGTTAATATTAAAAAAAGAGAGTTTAGATGCTAAACGTGTTAATTGAAATATATAAATAATATGCCTCGATATCAGTAAATACTTTAGAATAGTTTGAGACATGAGCAATTGTGAACACTTATCGTTCAGCAATAGTTGTCATAGATGAAAAGAGTTGTTCTAATTATATCATTGTGATTTGATAGATAATAACTGGAGAACAAAAATGTTTGTTGCATTTATATTGGCATTTGTTCTTACCTAATTTAGATGTGCTGAATTCAAATCTGATATATTCTCTCTATAAACTATAGATTTTTGCAATTCAGCTTTTTCATTATTTGCGAAGTTTCGACGCGTTTCGCATAATGTCAGGTTCTATCTAAACACACTTTAATGCCTTACTATGCTAAAATTAGGCTTGAAACAACCATCTAGGCAAAGAATCTGTATTTTTTTCAACATCATATATATTCATTACAATACGTACTGGAATTTGAAATAAAGGCAAAAGAAATCAAATACCAATGTGCGCCGATGAGATTCAGAAAGACCGATGAAATAAAGAAGCTAAAATTGTTCATATTATGGCAAGAATTTACGCTTGGAGCTCTTGCGTTTGAAGACGGGGTCATCTAGTTTGATACACCGGCAGTAGTCCACCATCATATGTCTGTCATATGCTTCAGTGATAGGAAGGGTACAATATTTAGCACCATGTCAGCGAGTGAGTTGGGTAAATTGAATGTAGGAAACCATTGTAAAAAATCAGTTATAAAAAAAAAGATATAAGAAAAGAAAAATGTTTCGATCATTATCATCAGGACCGATGTGTTTCTCGGTCAAAATAAAGATATGAAGAACTTCGAGGCACATAGCTATCCATCTAGGAGCATCGCTTGATCACCTTTTACCCAGAATATATAAACAATGAAGAAAATTTGGAGCTCAGCTTCTCCTCGTTATGATGAGCTATAGAATATAGGTAGAAAAGATGAAGGGAATTCGAATATGATTGGCTTCGACTGTACCAATCGATTGCTGGATCGATTTGTGTTACCAAATCATGTAAGACTTTGTCAGTACTATGAGAAATCAGACAAAAATGATAAGATAGCTATGGTATATGATATAGTAGTTGGGATGATGAAGAAAATGGCGCTGATTTTGTTTTAGATGGGCGTGGAAGTTGTGGCGTAAAGAAATTTAACATTAAACAGTATATTGAGAGAAAAGCGAGAGAGGTGAAAGAAAAGCGAATGAAAGAATTCTGACTCAGAATTTAATGATAATAGGGAATTGTATGGGATAAGCATACCTCTCGTGGCCATCAAGATCTTCCATAACACTTCTAACTTGCCAGACTTGAAGTGGATTTGCTCAACGAAGGTAGATGAGTAGTGAAAGGAGTTAAAAACTGACATTGTGCAAATCTTGTCATGCATTTGAGTCACAAAGCGCTTGAAGGTAAAATTTCGGCAAAACGGGGCAGGCAAAAAGCAATTCTACATGATTTATGGGGTTGAGGGCAGCCAAGGTATCTGTCAGGTTCAACGAAGGAGTAAAAGACGCTGGCGGCTGTGATTAGGGTCTATACGGGATGTGTATGGGTCCTTAATGACCCTGGAGGATGACTCGAAGGAGAGGCTAACACCATTGACTGCAGGTGTATCAATGTCCTCAGAAAGAAGCAGTACAGGAGCGGTACCTCGGATCACATCGAGAGGTAGCGATTATGCGACCGTATTGCAAGTTCTTGCCGTAGTTAGAGACTGTGTGGATGTTTGCGAGGGTCGGATCCTCTTTTAATGTGTAATAAAAAGCGATCGACTGTAACGCACTTATCTCGGCGCAGAAGCCGCGATAAGAACGACGAATAGGATCATGAAGTAATTCAAGCAATTTACAAAAATTGGCAAAATAAGTTCACTAAATGGGAAATGAAGACATTTATAGTTATTTAAATGGGCAATTTATTTTTAACATTGAGAAATAATCAGATGCATAATCACGTGCGCGTTGCTATATTGTTCTCTCTCTCTCTCTCTCTCTCTCTCTCTCTCTCTCTCTCTCTCTCTCTCTCTCTCTCTCTCTCTCTCTCTCTTCCTCTTCTCTGTCTCTCTCTCTCTCTCTCTCTCTCTCTCTCTTTCTCTCCACCTTTTTCTCTCCTTCTCTCCCTCCTCCCTCTATCTCTTTCCCTCTCCCTTTCTCCTTCCTCCACCCCTCTCTCACTTATATATAAATATATATATATATATATATATATATATATATATATATCATTTCTATTGTTGTTGTTTCCGGGGTCTGTATCGCATACTACAAACTTTCTCTTCCCCAAATTCATCACTTTCTTAACTTACCCTTTCTTAAAAAGTTCCTTATGGAAATTCATTCGTTAGTTATTCCTTTTTATAAGATAAATCTGATTGATTGATTTGTTGTAATTCTGTGTGATCAATCATGTTTACGTCGATGTTGCTTTTATTTTTAAGCCACAGTTACGAGCCAAAGATTACATCAAGGCCGGGTCCAAATTGAATTATGGAAAGAGTTTGGATACGGAAAAGTGAAAGACCTGTTTTAACTGCAGCGAAGCAAGAAGGTCAATGGGTCCTGCAAATCTCGTGTTGGGTTCATCTTCTGTCCGCAACGAGTCGCTGGTTCAATGTAGCAAGCTGAAACCAATGCTACCAACGATAATTGAGGTCAATGAGTTCAAATATGATATAAGTTGACCATCAGGTGTTGCCACTTAGTGGCTAGAGGTCCTAAATCAGCCATTTTCGCCCCAGGTCCACTAGATCATGTCCCTCTAATTTTAAAAAGTGCCAAATAACCATTTTTAGGAACGACGTGAGAAGGGAGAGAGATGCAAAGCTTGCAAATGCAAGGGAAGAAGCAGGCATTAAAACGGCTCCCCTTTGAGTTCGCAATGAAACATACCAATCAGCACGGGGTTGAATTAGGTGGTTGGGGCAACACAAACAGCCAGCTCACACGGGTATGGACCAAAGTAATACATGTAGAAGAGGAAAAGTGAACTAACATTGCGGCATAGGGCAAGACGGTGAAGCTTCGAGCTTTTCTAGGGCAGTTTCTAAGAAACAGATACTTTTCGATTCAACTATCAAGTAAAGATAAATGGCTAGACCTAACGCAAATGGGAAAACTACTCCATACAAGGACGCAACAGTCCAAATTGTTCAAAACAATTATTTTTTCCAACATCTAAAGAGGACACCTATTTTATCGTAATATTCTACTTAAATTTTACTTTTATGTAGAATGTAATATTAATTTCATTCATGTTTTGGTTCAAGTTGCTAAATGGGTTCCCAGAGAGAGTGCAT
The DNA here is from genome assembly GCA_963969495.1 of Ceratothoa steindachneri. Lineage (NCBI taxonomy): Eukaryota > Metazoa > Arthropoda > Malacostraca > Isopoda > Cymothoidae > Ceratothoa > Ceratothoa steindachneri. Next base: position 126,663,382 of record OZ018330.1, on the reverse strand, counting down.
GTTACAGTAATACCCTGTAGGTTGATTGAGTCAAGCGGTGTGATTACAGAACCGTCAAAGGAGATATGAGGGTTACAAGGAGTTCTTGGTAGCGATATTGGGTCAAAATTGCGTCTTTGAGGCATTAACATTAAGAAGCTTTTGTCTACCCCATTGAGAAATCATTTCCAAGTCGAGTTTATTGAGGTAGTTGCAACCATACGAGAATAACGAGTGAGGGAAGAGGGGGCAGAATTGAGAGATGGGGATGGATGCAGTGTTGTTTCGTCAACGTATGAATGCATCGGGTTATTTCTGTATCGGAGTAAATCAGTGATGAAAATAAGGAAAATGCAGGGTACAGGAAAAAACCTTGAGAGGTATCTCTGTTGAAGAAGAAAATCGGGAAAGTTGAACCATCGACAACCACAGAAAGAGATGGGCTGTAGAGGAAGCTAGAAATCAAGACGCATAGTAGAAGATGGGAACCAAAAGAGGGGAGCTTCGAGATGCTAACACTCACCACCCCCTGTCACTAGCCTTGGAAGTATTAAGTGTAACTGCATATAATTCCCTCATTTTTTTCAATGATTTTGAGATAAGAAAGAATATCACAAGTGGATCTTGCTGTACCAAAGCAAGGCCATTGATCAGATAGGTGGCTGTGACTTTTAAGGTTTTTAAGTAGGTATATGGGATTTGATGAAGGATTCAAAGGCTAGAAAACGTAGATATCAAAGCAACAGGACGATAATTAAAATGGTCAGAACGGTAACCCCTGTTAATAATTTGATGTATCAAAGCATCTTTCCAAAGCGAGCTAAAAGTTGTTTTTTTTTTTTTTAAGAAACGGAATAGACGAGCGAGCCATGTTCAGGTTCAGAGGAATACTCTTTCAGTACCCGTGGGTAGATTCTATCAAGACCATAAGCCTTCCTTGTGACAAGACAAAGAGGCACTTTTCGAACAGTTCGAAAAGAGGTTAGATAAAGTTTAATTTTGTTCCTCAATACACAGTGTCCCACTAACATTTTTATTGGGGGATGCTTAATGAAGTCACTTCGCTTTTCACTATGGGTTAATGAATCAACAAATTTGGGGGAAGGGGGCTTCAGCCCTCTCATACTCCCCCTCCTTGGATCAGCGCCTGGAATTAAATGATTACTACATTCTATATAGAAGTCAAATTTATGTGAAATATTACGAGAATTTTCCTACTTACCTTTTCTGGTTGATGTGCTACTGGTAAGTTATGAGGAATTGGTACTACAGATCATGGTATGTCTGAATAAAGAACTATTTGATTTCCTTTAACTTTTCTGTATTTTATAACATCTATCAAGTAGAAATAGCAGTCATCATGGAGGTTCTTCCGATCTATCCCTACTCTAGGAATAGCAAATGACATGGCCTGTCTTGCACCTCTAAACAATTCTTCTAGAGTAGTTCGACAACATATCATAAGAGGGGCCCATGGCTTTTCTTCGTCACCCATGGGAATTTCAAAGTAGAGTCAGTATGTTATCCAGAATTTGGCACCTTTCACGAATTTATGTGATATATTCTTTGTCCCAATATAATATCTAAACATGTAACAAAAGGTATCGGAATAATTTTTGCATTATCTAGTAGCCATACGCAAGAAAGCTAAAATTATCTAAATTATCCATCTGCTTGATTAAACCTTCTTTCCCCAAATGCAGAATAAGGGCTACCAAGGGGTCAAGTGGGTTGAAAACATATACATATATGTAAGTTGCGCAGAACCTTGTGGAGCCTTAGGCTCGGAGAGGAAGTCTCTCAGGGAAGTGTCCTTAGTGTCACTCTTTTTTTACTTTGAGCAGCAGCAGTATAACCTCAGTACTGCCTGAACAATTTCTCGCTGTGCTCTCTTCTGGCGCGAATCATACCTGCATATATCTTGGAATGAAGACTACAGCAGGCTCTGACTTGCCTCTCTCGTTGTGCCGAAACGCAAGGATTCCGCCCTTTTATTTGACTAAGATTTAAACGGTGCACTTCTGCCGCTGCCTACAGCTTCAGCCCGATCCGAACCTGTCCCTAAAATTAGTTCTCTTTGTTTTTTGATCGATGCATCATCTGGAAGTCGTACATTCATAGAATTAGGGTCTGTTGTACCCGCGCTGTGAACATTCTTCGTTCCGTGCCGTTTAGCACTTGGGGTACTCATAGGAATAGTTTATTTTTTTCCACTCCTCTGTATGTTCTAAGTAGGCCTACGAATGCGAGAGCTACGCATCCTCAGCAGAGCTTGAATTGCAGATAGTGGACTCGATCCATCTTACTCCATTCCGTTTGGTGACCGGTTCCTTCGGCACATTGCCTGTAAAGAGCCACTTTGTCGAGGCTGGGGGGGGGGGGATTCTGCTTGCCTCACGGCGTGCATAGTACACGATGCGCTTGTACGCTGGAGCCCATCTTCTCCCTCAGTCGCCACTGGCTCTCATTTCATCCGCAGCTGATATCGACGGTTGGTCGGTGTGTATGCCCCCGTGAGACGCCAATCATACTCTAAGCCATTTGGCTTTAGGGCACGTCAATTCCTTCGAAAACTCTATGTAGCTCTGGGACCGGAGGCGTCACTGTTTCTAGCCAGGATGTCACCCTGGAGAGTACCACCTCTGAACGTTTGTCAACATGCCTCCTATCCCAAACTTCTATATGAATAGGAATACTACTTTCTTACTTTTTGAGCTCACGTCGCCTCACGCTGGAGTTGTGCCAGTGTATACAAATGGTTCCATCTCCGAAGAGGGGGGGGGGCGGCTTCGAACCCTTCTTTCAGCTGTTTTTAAGTCGGAGGGGCTTTTCCAGTGGCTATCTCTCTCCACAGCCGAACTGGTTGCAATACGCCGTTCGGCGCAACAGTCTACAAGGACTGGACAACCATACCAGTATTTTCCTCTGTTCTGCTCTGACTACATAGCAGAAATCAAGTCAACCATTGGGACTAAATAGAAGAGAAGATGAAAGATAGTAGAGGAAAATTTAAATTTTCCTGCCATTGCGCCGCGACTTTTCCCATGTACCTATGTTCCAATGTCTCGACGGCTTCAGGTCGTATTTTGTCGTAGGTTAACCGGGCACAATCGCGAGAGGCAGCGCTATTTGATAGCTCACTTCCCTGAAACTTTCTATGACGACTGCCTAGTCCTCCAGAGTGTATGACACATTCTCGTAGAATGTCCCAGTTTGGGGGACCTTCAAGCGTGCTAGCTGTTCCGATAGCGGATGAGCTGGCCTCTACCACTTGTCCTTCATACTCAGTGACGAGTTCGTGCACTCCCCACTGTAGATTTCCTGAGTTTTTAGTTGAGCTTAGCCTCGTCCATAGTATTTAGTAGTTTAGGCGTTGATTGCATGTTCGAGTGACTGGGAGAGACGGGCCTCGCCACGACACCTGAGCGTGCCCTTTCCATTTTTCTTTATTTTCTTCTTTTCGAGGTTGGCGGCTGTTATGTTATGGTTGTTTGCTATTTATTTTTAAAGTCGCATAACTATGAGTTTGTTTAAGGTTTAGACGGCTATGCCTTCCATGACAGTCGAGGGGTGAGCCTCTTGCGAAAGGAAATTGCGGTGCTTCATTAAAGTCACACTGTAAGCTTTGCTTTAATAAAGTATAGAGAGAAGAGACACGTTTCTATCCATCGGAAATCCAGAGTTCTGGACTTCATCATTGCAGCCGTGTACTTTTCTGAATAAATGTTAAGATGAGCCTCTACCAGTATCCATGAGCCTTTGCACCCTATTCTTGCGGTTCTTATGAGGCTGGTGTAATTGAATTGAACACATCTTATTCGATTTTTAAAAAGGAGCTCTGTAACAGTCTAGCATAAAATGATGTGTTTGCACATTGTCGATTATCGTTCCGTTCGCAACTAGTGGTTGATTTAGATGTACGCCAATGGTTGAAAAGATTGAATGAATTTTCTTTATTCGATTTTCAAAGAAACTGAAGAATTTGTCCCGGCATAATACTCAGGCTTTGGGTGAAATTGATGCAATAAACATATAGAATAGAATCAAATTACCACTGGATCTTTTTTATTTAGAATTTAACTGAACCCTCAAATTTCCCCCCGCATAAATGAAGAAACGTATTAAAAGGTCCTTGGAAGCAACTCATTCCTCGGACCCAGGAGAAATTAGGTGAGGATTTGTATGATTTTTCAGGATTACGGACTCTTTATAGGGTACTGAGGAAACCCTTCTTGGTTAACGCTAGAGCGAGATCTTATTCAGGGATCGCAAGTAATAACTAAGTGATTTAGAAAGCATCAATCAGAACAGTGGATCTGTGACAGAAAAACTGCCCACGTAGCTACGGAACCAAAACTCTTTTTCTTGCCAACTCTTTTCATAGGTTTTGATCGAGGGCAAACACCGTTAATTCTTATCCGAGATAAAGGTCACCCGCAACTCTTATAATTAATTGTAAATCATTGGTCAAAAGTATCCATTTGTTTATAAAAAATGCCAAATCCTTAAGTTTTACAAATAATTATGGGAAGGAGAAATGAAGTCCACTTAGGAGGTTCAGAAGGATTTATGAACCTTCTACAAATTAAAGTGGAAACGAAGGGGAATCAAAAGCACCTAAAGTACCCCTCACCTAGAGACTATCACAAACCCATACACATATACACATAATGTGACAGTACTGCGAATGCACGCGTTTCCTTGAATGCTAACCTCTCTACCGACTGTCCTCCATCCCGCTGCTCCAGTAATAAAACACACACACACACAAAAAAAAATACGCGTAGTAACACGCCACATCGGTGTATAGCCACCGACCTATCGAACTCCTCCTATCCCCTCTTAAGTAATTTCCGTAGCTCCGAAAGAGATCCCTCTCCGTTCTTTCTATACACAAATTGATTGATTGAGGAAATTGTGGTGATCTTGAGGTGGGGACAAAATGGAATCATAATTAATTAGTAAAGCCGCCACTTTGCTTATCACATACCATTAATTGTCTCTAATCCATAAAAAAACATCATCATATTTTGTCACGCCACCACCGAGTCCAACGGCGGGCTGAGGAGTGTACTGGTCCTAAAGGGGTGTAGTGTGGTGTAGAGAATGGTCTCTCCCAAAGTGGATTTACAAGGGTCGCCGGTGCTTGTTTGAATCGCGCTCGATAAGCCCCTCTACTTGACCCTTATTAAGGTCAATGATAAATGAGTTATGACCAGACAGTCTCACACCTGGAGGAAAAATCAAAATAACAAAAAATAAAATAATGGTGAAGTGTTTGGCAGAAGAATTTCGATCGACAGAGAATTAGGCAATTTGGATTGAGGATCAAGTTTTCGGGAATGGTTAGGAGAGTTTGCGACTCCTTGTAAGTTCATAGGAATGGAAGTCAGCAGGAGGAGGAAATTAGGATGGAAAGGGGGAAGAAAGCTTACTTGTACTGAGAGAAGCACCTCCCCCAACCCCTCCCCCCCTGTGCTTATTAGAACGCAAAGTATTACAACAATGTATCTTACATGACCCAACATATCGGAGGGAAACTTGGACACTGCACATATAAAGACTTGCAGAAAGTGATGAAGACGACTTGGGACATTACAAGTCAGGAATAACCCGCAGGAAAAGTAAAAGAAATACAGGGGTAAGAATACAAACACAGGTGACAGATAAAGTAAAGTATATAAAGCTACGAAGGGGAAATGGACAAAATAATTTGCTAGATAAAACGACACAAAGTGGACAAAATAAGTTCTAAATGAGACACATTTATACAAAAGGAGATCTAAGAGACGACACAGCAAAAGTTGGGAGGAGGAATTTCGCTCAATGGCAGGAGTACCATCTCTGAATCCAGTGTTGGAACATATATATATATATATATATATATATATATATATATATATATGATGAAAATTAATGCAATATCGCAAGAAAAGATGAGGAATTAAACCACATTCTCCGAAGACAATTTAATTCAGAACAGTTTCGGTGTATCTCACACCCTTTTTCAACTGACACTGGATAGAAAATATTTGAAAATGCTTACATACATAACACGGGGTCAGGTTGTGAAAGATCCCTTCTTTTTTCCCCCAATCCCCTACTTGTGGCTAATCAGGGGGGGGGGGTAGGCCTAAACATATTGAAGGGCTGACATTTTACTATTTTGTTTATTTGCTTTCTTATTACAGGATTAAAAGAAAATTGACCCTCAGATAGATTTAAATTAGGAACTGACGATATCAAGCTAGATTCTACGATGTAAACTCTTTGTTTACCAAAGTTCCGGTTGACCAAACCATGGGCCTTCTGCGGGAAATCATGCCTAGACTTAATTTGGATCTTCCCATTTCTACGAGTAAATTTATCGATTTAGTTGAGTTATGTCTCTCTGACAATGTGTTTCGAGTAAATAATGAGTTTTATAGACAAATATTTGGCCTTAGCATGGGAAATAGTTTATCTCCGATATTGGCATGTCTCCATGGAATATTTTGAGACTGAACTCCTTCCCACAATTTCTCCCCCTAACTTTATATGGTTAAGGTACATTGACGATGTATTTTCTGTATGGCCTAATGGCTATGATTTTGATAACTTTTTTAATAATTTGAATAATTTGCATGTCTCCATCAAATTTAAATATGAATGGGAATATGATAATAGATTACCCTTTTTAGATGTCCTCATTAATAAAGATCACCATGAATTAAAACTTGACGTGTATAGGAAACCAACCCACTCAAATGCCTATATACATTATTTTTCGTTTCACGATAATACTGTTAAAAAATCGGTAATTTCTAACCTTTTCCTTAGAGCATACAAAATATGTCATCCTTTCTATTTAGATGAAGAAATTGTCATTATCTGGACCATTTTTTCTAATTTGTATTACCCCGATTGGTTCATATCGTCTGCCCATTTTGCAGCTAGGAAAACATTCTATGGTAATAAGCTTTCCCGCACTAACGACTTCAACAAATGTATAACATTGCCATTTAATAATGATTTAAATAGTTTAAAGGACACATTTGGAAAAGCGGGTATTAATCTAGCCTTTAAATATAATAATTCCTTAAACCAATTGATGATTGCCAGGAAACCCAAAGAACATCATAACATAGGAGTATATGCAATACCATGCAACGAGTGCCATAAAGTTTATATCAGGAAAACGGGGAGAAATCTAGACAAGAGATTGTACGAACACAAAAGAGATATTAGAGTGGGCAGCGAAAGCAGTGGAATATTTTGCGAGGTTAGAGACAAGAATCATACGATCGATTTCAATGGAAGTAAAATGGTATTTAAATCGGCTAACTATGTTAAGAGAAGAATCGTAGAATCGAGCTTGATATCGTCAGTTCCTAATTTAAATCTATCTGAGGGTCAATTTTCTTTTAATCCTATAATAAGAAAGCATATAAACAAAATAGTTAAATGTCAGCCCATCAATATGTTTAGGCCTAACCCCCCCAGATTAGCCACAAGTAGGGGATTGGGGGAAAAAAGAGGGGATCCTGTGTTATGCTTATATGCACTTCTCTTAAATTTTCTACCCAGTGTCAGTTGAAAAAGGGTGTGAGATACACCGAAACTGTTCTGAATTAAATTGTCTTCGGAGAATGTGGTTTAATTCCTCATCTTTTCTTGCGATATTCGAGCTCAAAGCGGGCATTCCCCAGGGGAGCTGCCTGAGTCCTTTGCTTTACCTGGTCTTCACCATTGACCTCCCTGCTCCAATACACAGGGGCACGATGTATCTGCAGTACGCAGAGGACGTCACGCAGATCGTCCCCAGTAGGGTAAGGAAAGCAAGGGATCAGGCGACCAACACTATTGCAGAGATCTCGAACATCAATCAATATGAAAGAAGATGAAAAATCCGGAAAAATATGGAGAAATTTAAGATCCTCCCGCTGTGCCTCAAGTTGACGTGGCCCATTGTAATAGATGGGAGTAGATATGACTACTCCCCCGAAGGCACCATCCTGGACCTAAAAATCTCCGACCACAGATACTCGAGTCACTACAAGAAGAGGCAGAATATAGCGAAGAGAGAAATCTCTAAGCTATATAGGTTCATAAATCTTAGCTCGGCGAATATCAGGAAAATATACCTGATGTTTATCCGAGTTAAGCTCATCTACCCTGCAGTAGTGACTCAAACGGCCAGCAAGACCGCTATGAGGAGGCTCTAACGAGTGCAGAATTCTGCATCCCTCTGCATAAAAAAAACAGACGAAGAGAGTATCTTCGGCAAAGGGACCTGCACCGCAGTCAGCGTCTGGAGCCCATTAATGTCGCAACCTAGAAACTGGCCAAAAAGGTTTGGTCAACAATGGCCAATGATATCATTCCAGAAATAAGAAGAACTGGTGGCAGAATAAACATCCCTGCCAGATTGCGCAGGAAGGGCGCTTGAAACAGGCGTTTCCCAAGCACTAGACTATGTTCCGAGGAAAACACAATACCAATCTACACATAAACAACACAGAGTAAGACACAAAGAACTATGAGACAGAAATTAAACTCACAATTAATGAAGAACAAACAAATACAACAGATCAAAACACGAGGTAATATACTAAATTTGAGCATAAATAAAGGCTCGAAAGCTCAACATTGCACGAACACTAAGTAAACAAAACAAGAAGACAAATACAGATAAGAACACAAAGAAGAACGCACACAGAGACAAACACAGGTCAACATTAACAAAACAAAAAGAAAAATAAACAGTTAGAAAATAAACAATGCCAGCGAAGCCCCTCAAAGAAGGGCAACCCTACCTGAATTTCACCATCTATCTTCTACCACTATCTAAATCTTCCACTACTGAGTTTCAGTATATAAGATTCTGACTCAACCATACCTTATCGGTAAAGGAGGGAAGTATACATAAAGACGCTCCGAAGATGATCGAATAGATCGAAAGATTAGCAATTTAAGTTTGTTTTTTACCAAACGCATTTATTAGAAGGAGAGATGAATATAGGACAAGTGATCTACCATCTAAAAGATGGGCTAAAAAGATAGTAAGAGAAATAGAAAGTTGCCAAAGGAAATTGATCAAGGGGCGAAATATACCATGGTCTTCAACAATATATATATATATATATATATATATATATGCACTTATATACATTTATTTTGCTCTCATTCAAACACATTCATTCTTGTTTGTGAGTGTATCTGTGCATATACAGTTTGTGTCGTTGTTTATGCAGTGTGAACTCTATGTGAAAAACGGTTTCAACTGTTGTTGCTTGGAGCATTGTCTCTGGCTGCAAAATTCCCTTTTCCTGGTGACATTCTTCCTTTTGTTCGCTGAGATATTTAGTCCCTCAGCTAATTCGGGTGCCATTTCGTTCAGGATCCTCTCCCCCATGTCCTTTTTGCCAGACTTTGAGTCGCGGGGTTGATTGGTGTCAAGGAGACTCTGCGGTGGAGTTCTCTTTGGGATATTCGATCTATCCTCTTTTGTTTGCTAATATAGAGAGTGCCTTGTTCTGGACCCTTTGCAGGCGCTTCTAGCGAGACGTGCTTAGGGTTTGAGTCACCACCGCGGAATAAATGAGCGTGGCTCAAATATGCATAAGGTAGATTTTCCTGATGTTGTTAGAGCTCAGGTTTCTAAATCTGTGAAGCTTGTTGAGTTCCAATTTCGCCAGATTTTCCCGCATTGTGGAGTGTTGTCTATACCCGCTGGATGTGATGTGGAGCCCCAGGACAATCCCTTCTTGGTAATAGGGGAATATTTAGGTGCCTTATTGTTACACCAGCTGTTTTTCTACGGCCAAGGGCGAGGATCATGAACTTTCAGCTATTTGTGCAGATCATCCACCTTTTCTCGAATTCGTTATGTTCCGAATTTCGTTGGCAGTCTGGAGAGCCTGAGCTCTGGGATTCCTGCATGTACAGGGGATCACCTGGATTATATCATCCGCAAAACTGGAGATATAACGAGTCCTCTTTTACTGGAGTTGGTAAATCTATTGTGTAGATTATATAAGGAAGGGGGCTCAGGCAACTGCCCTGTGGGTCTTCAGCCTCGAGTAGGAACTCTGGTCCTTGGTGACGCTCTATCATGATCCGGGCGTGCCGTTCCATGATGAAGTCGCAGAGGATTCTTTCCAGGATCGGGTCTAGCTGAAGGTTCAGGATCTTAAGTTGAAGGCTCCTCAGCCAAACCTTATTGAAGGTTTTTTGCACGTCCCTTAGTACGATGCCAATGTATTTTCCATCCACTCTGCACTTGCCGATTTTTTTGTTAAAAGCGCGAGTGCGGCGTCAGTTCCTTGCTTCATCAGGAACTCGTGTTGCTGAGGGTTATGGGCTCCCTTTTCGTCAAGTTTATTCTGAAGTATGTTGGCTAGGATCCTTTCTAGAATCTTGCAGATCATTTCCAAGAGGGAGAAGGGTATGTAGTCCATCGGCCGCTCTGGCAACTTTTTTCCCTTTGGGATAAAGATGATTTTCACCACCTTGTATCAGTCAGGAAAGTAGCCAGTGTTCAGGGCTACATTCATTACGTTGGTGATGCCCTGAAGCAGGCGGGGGGAGGGGGCGTTCACCAGATGTTTTTTGGTAATCCATGTCGGCCAGGTGCTTTTTGCTTGAATTATTTGAGCGTGCTCAGAAACTCCTCAAGAGTGACCGGGTGGCCGTGACTCTCCATTCTCCTCTCCTCGAAAACGTGCGGGTGGGGGTGCGTGTGGTGAATTATATTGTTTAGTTCGTCAATTACCTGGCCTTCGAAGTCCAGGTCGAAATCTTCATTCTCTTCGGGCATGATGGAGAATATTTTTCGCCATTACCTCTGGAATACCCTCTCAAGTCTCTCTGGAGCTTCTATGATTTTCCCATGTTTTTGTAGCCTGATTTTTCCCTTACAGGGCATATCTCTCAGTTTCTTAATGTTCTTCCAGAATTTCTGAAGGTTTTACTCTGAGTCCAGCTTCTCAATAATTCCGTCCCATATTGCATGTTGCTGTTCACAGATCCTTGCTTTGAGTTCTTTTCTGAGCTGTCGGAGTGTTCTGGTACGATCTCTGGGACAAATAGCCTGAATTCCTCGTACACCTCTGTGTGTTCCGAGGCAATATATCGCATCTCCTCTGTCTACCTGGGGTGCGGAGGGCTTTTGTGCGTGATGTATGGAATACATCTCTCACCTGCTTCCATGAACAGGTGTCTGATCCAGTTCACTTCCTCGTCGATTTCTTCCATGATAGCCTCGCTTAGGTTGGCTGGTTTATAGCTGTTGTGCATTCGCTTGTACTGCTCCCAGTTTTCCATTGCAAAACTTTTCCTAGGTAGGATCGGAAACAGAATAGGTGCGAGGGAGATGGTGGTGATGATGGAGATATGGTCACTTGGAACCGTGGGGCCAGGAACACAGACCAGATTGAAATGGAAGTTGGTGCTCATCAATATTACATCCGGAGATGTCGCGGATCTTTCGGTTAGGAAGGTTGGGAATTCAGGCCTGACTCTATGGATTTTATCTAGGTCCAAGGCAAACTGCAGGTTTCTGCCCCTCTCGTTTGTTCTGGTGTAGCCTGGGGCCCTAAGTCTGGCATTGAGGTCACCCCCGATGAGTACGTTTCTGAGGTCAGCAGTTAGAGTTAGCGGGTCATTGGGAGCCAAATATGGACGGCGTGGTATGCTGCTTTAATCGTTATTCCCCCAACTTGTGTATGGATTTCGATGGCTAAGAAGGACTCATCTAGTTCCGGTAGCCTTTTGAAGGTGATGTTCCTTCTTATGGCAATTGCAGCACCGTCGTATCTGTCTTGATAGGAGTTCTTTGCGATGACGTGGTAATTCGGTCGTTATCCCTGTTAACACCGTGTTCAGATATTAGGATAATGTCGGGGTCCGCCCTTTTGAATATGTTCCCATATTCATTCGCTTTCCCCAACCACCCATTCGTGTTTACTATTAGGATCTTTATGGTGTTGTTTATGTTCTCTATATTAGTGTCTACTTATTGAGTGATCTGCTTATTCCTTATTTTTTCTTGTCCTTCCGCTCTGTCTTCCTGAATTCGGTGGCCGGGATCGTTTTGCAGGACTCGAGGAGGATTCTTATTATGCCTGCATAGAGTGCTGCCGCTATTTCTGATTCATCTTCCGATTCAGTTATGGTCCATTTGTATTTCTGGTTCTTTATACCTTTTGTGATGTCCGAGGGGGGGGGGGTGATAGCTCTCCTTTCGCTTGCAATAGGGCATTTATGCGAATTTAATATTTCGAAATCTTCCAAAAAGAGACCAAGCAATGACTTTACCACTCCCCGGAGCTTGCGCTTAGCTATTAAGATTAAAATTTAAAATCTAAAAAAAAGCAAGCAGCCATGGTTAAATTTTTATAAATTTTCTGAACTTCACCAATTATAATAATTTTAAAAAAGAACTCTAAACTAAATTTACCCCCTTCAAAATATCACATTGTTAAAATATAGTTATAGAAGAAGATATATAAAAATAAATTTTCTGAACTTCACCATTTGTAATTCTTTGGGTTTCAAAACATTCACAAAATTTCGATACTTATATTTATTACTGAACTTCACCATTTTGTATTTTTAGAAATAACTTTGATACAAAAAACATAAGTCATAACCAAACTAAGATGGAAATATTACTCAAATATTCAAAACTTATCTCTTTAAATTATAGTTAGTGATGATGATGATATGAAAAAAGCTCACAAAGTGCACGTGGGTCAAAGTTATGCAGATACACCCAGAAAGGAAAAGTGAAAAATGATTCTGAGTGCTTTCGTCTTTATTCTTAAAGACCTTTTCAAGGTCGTTGAAAAGGTCTTTAGGAATAAAGACGAAAGCGCTTGGAATCCTTTTTCACATTTCCTTTCTGGGTGTATCTATCTGCATATATATATATATATATATATATATATATATATATATATATATATATATATATATATATATATATATATATATATATATAGAGAGAGAGAGAGAGAGAGAGAGAGAGTGTGTGTACCACCCATAGATTTATATATTTAACATATTTAATTATACTTTTTGAATTTATCATATTATTCATAAATATGTATGATAATAATGTGTATTTTGCTAATATGTTTGAATTACTTATTACATATTATATTAAATGGTGTATAATTAATAAAATGGTATCTTTTCTAAAAACAGAATGCATTTAATATTTCTTTTGTATCTTCTTAAATGTATAACTATTGTATAGTCAATATATTTCCAAATAAGTCTGACTAGATTTTTATAATATTTGGAAGCGCAGAGAACACAAATTCTTCTCCATCGCCAAGGGTTTATAACAAGTGGAAATTCTAAAAAAAAGAAAAAAAGTTTATTATCTGCTCTCCAAATCACTATAAACGATATCAAGTGACCAAGAGCTTTGTACCAAGGAAGAAAAGGGGCAGAAAACGTCTTACAACGCTTAGAGAAGACAGACCTCTCATTCGAGCTTCAGTACAGAATTAAAAAAAAATAAAAACATCTTCTTAATTTACTGTGAGCTCATTGAATCTTCGAGTTAAAAAATACTATCAAAGAAACCCAGAAGGAAACTTAAAGACCAACGACTAGAAGGATGCAAGTCAAGAAAAAAGCCATGGATATTTGAGGTCCACCAAAAAAAAGCCATCAGTGATTCACAAATATCACAAAAATTGGACACAAGATCAATGGTCTAAAGTTATCTGATCAAATTTAAAGTAATTATGATGTATGAACTAAAGACTATTGTTGTTTTATATTTAATTTATGTAATTCCATTTAAATATATCTTGGAAGAAATCTATTGAAACATTTAACTCTTTTCTGACAATTTTGCAGATTTCACCCTCTTGTGTGGTACCAACTGTGCCAGCATGGATGTGGTTTTATCTTGGTATCGAGATGCAAGCCCTCATCAGGGCCCGGGAAGATGTTTTTAGGCCAGGCAAAATGAACTCCACAACCTATATCACCATTGTGGGAAAATTCCACGTGGAATTTTTTTTCCAGCACGAAAGTGACGTCCATGCGCTGGAGAAGATTCTAGAATTTGGTTAGGCTTAAATTGGTAAGCCTCCCCCCCATCCACAAGCGGTAGCCTCGAACCGCGTCCACCACGGACCATCTTTAAGCGTTTTAGAATAGCTTCGGTGTGAAGATTCGAGGCCATTCGAGGGTAGCGCTGTTTCCCCCACCCCTGCGGAGAGAGCCTCGGATATATATGGCTCGTTTTCCAGGTGGAAGACACAGAGTTGAGGAGTACCGCCAGGACCAAGAAGCATTTCCCTAGTTCCAAGCCAGGTGCTAACAACAAAGCAAAGTGACGGCTGAACTTTTCGTGTGTTGGAATTAACCCAGCCAGTGAGGTAATTCCATTTGAAGATCGCCACCGAGCGATTTTTCCGACTCCACTCATCAACTCCTGTCGAAGCCCTCCTCATTTTCGGGTGGCCGAAATACTTTTTCCTGGACTGGACTTTACCGCCATCCCCCTTGGAGGACCGTCATCACGTCAACTTACCAATCAGAAGTTCCAAGCGACCTCGCTATCACGTTTATTGCCTGCAGAAGACATTCCTGAAGCCTTACCCTGACGTCTCACCCGGAATCCTCCGTAAGCCAACCCCTCTCCCCCTTCTGCAACCCATTTGAGGTAATCCTCCCCATTTGAATAGTCTCCTTCTGTAATACATTAATTTTTAACTTCAGAGTCTGACGCATAACTCTGCAATCCCCCCCTTCATTTACCAATTTAATTTTGCCTATTGATTCTCTTATTTTGTGTAAATAAAATTCTATTTTCGTACATGCCTCTTCAAATAACCTTGAGCTTTGCCATTGCCCAAATTTAACCTGACCTCGTTGCACTCTTTTCTCGCTGCTCCGCGCGTCGAAACTCGTGGCGTTCCGTCCCTTGTCGGTTCGCCTTTAAGTTATTTGTCCCTCCCTCATAGATATAATATGGTATTGATATAATGTAATGTCATACCACGACAACCATGATTTCACAAGTTTTACCGCCAAATATCCACAAATTGCACCCCTCAACACAGAGAATTTTAGTTATATTTAAATCCAATAGAACGCTTGTGGTGAGTGGTTGGAAAAGCATAAGTTGTACCACAAGTACAAATAAAACAAAACTGTATGAAAAATTACGAGTCGGGAAAGATACCGTCACAACTTTGTGAAATATCACGAAAACAAAAATCATGTAATATTTCTTCACAAATATGAAATACCCAATTACTCTGAAAACATCACACAATTACATTTTATTTTATATACGAAGTTCCCCTTGCCTTATATGTATGTATGTATATCTAAATAATATCTTAAAAGGTCTAAGTTTGAACCAGAAAAAGACCCCAAATGATGAAGGAACAATCAATATATGACATAAAGCGTCCATTTTCATATTTAGAATTTACTGGCCGGGAGGGATATAAATATATCCATTAGTATTATTAGTAGAAGCACCAGTAGGAGCATAATGCTAGAATGATATCATGGGGGCTAAAATAAACTTCAATTCTGCTGCAAGTAGAAAAATAATTCCTCATCTTTATTAAAGGCACGGTGAATTTTTAAAGACCTTCGTACCTAATTCCTGCCTTCTAGAAGCCTGGATTGTCCCTGTTACACAATTCGATTAAAGGAGTCCATGCAAATGGTTCTCAACGTGATCCTCAAGTCTCCAAACATAAAATTTAATATACACTTAATTCGGCGGCGTTCTTCGTAGTGGATTCCTCATACTTTAAGGTTCAATGTATCTCGTATCAAACACACATATATACATACGTACATACACATGTATACATATATACACACATACATACATTAAGATAAATATAATTAAACTCCAACCCATATGATTGTATGATTTCATGAATACGAAATATTGTTAATAACACAAATCCAGATCAGTTTTTTTTTATATACACGCGCATGTGTGTTTGTGTGTGAATTCTTGCGTGTGCTTTGAAGCCCATATCGTAGGAAGGGATGAACACTTATTTTTGCACGCGTTTCTCCCTAGTGCGTGTACACGGTTTCAGTATTGATCAATATACCGAAAACGGTTTACGTGTTCTATTATTTTAAATGGCAGGGTAGGTTTATTTTGGATTCGAGGCGAAGGCCGAATATTTGATTTAAGGCGTCGCTTATTTGGCTTTTTACTCGTAGCTGCTACGAGTTAATTGGAGCCTCTTAGACATAAAATCAGGAGTCTTCTCCCATTAGTATTTAACACCAACGAAGTTTAATTTATATTCCTGTGATTTCCTCTTCGCCTTCATCAGTTCTGCTAAATATGTGTCCACTGCTGAGAGATCTTCTTTGCCATGTTTCTGAATTTTCGTCATATTTTATCAAGTTATGTTTCTGTCATCGACTGCTCCATCTATTGTCTTGAGAGCATACCACTTGCCTAGTTTTACCTTAGATTCTTTATTGTGTCTTGAAGTTTGATGTGTTCACGTACAGAAAGTTGGGTTTTTTCTCTGTCACGCAACTTATACCCATGATGATGCATTCAAAGGCTCTTGGGTTTGTCCTAGGTTTTGGAAGTCTCGTTCCATATTTCATTTTCATAACTCATAATATAGTTATGTATTGTTATTTAATTTAATTTTCAGACTAATGAGTATTTTCCAACCAAGAAGTATATAATTTTGTGTACGATTTTTTTATCTTTTCAAAGATAGGTCGAAAACCGGATTGATTGGACCTGGTCTCACTCTAGGCGTCAAGTCTGATCGTGGAAAAGGAAGAAAAGTGAAGGCTAAGTGCGGATAACGCTATCTCCATACAGTAGTGTGGGGAAGCTCTCTTCACAGGAACAGAATAGTGTCTCAACAAGGATAAAATTCCGCTACCCGAAGGGGGTCCCATGGGGTCAGCCCTTAAAGAGAACAGATGGGTTCCCCTCCGCCTTATACGGGGGATGGGGCAAAAGCAACAAGACCGGCCGTTATAGAATTGTTCTTCGGGGTTCTTAATCTCCTGATTATGAGGCTAATAGACACTCCAAATGGATACGCCGCCATTTGCCACTCGATGGAGGACGTTAAGCAGTTCCTATCTGAAAAGGCCAAGAAGGAGCTTCAGAAGATCGCAGTGGAAGCGTTAGTACCTCCAGGACACCCTCGTTCCCCTGACCATAATCCTCAGAAGGCTCGATCCGTTATTCTCGGATAACTCCTGTGGATATATCAGGGAAGAGCTGATGAGGCGGCTGACGTGGGCGAAGATCACCAAGGTAGAGAAGTTCAGCAAAGGAAACGGCATTGTCAAAATCGTCTTCGAGACCATCTGGATGGCTGACAGGGCCAAGAAGCAAGACCTTCTAAGCTTTTACCTTCAAGTGGCCCCAGAGCAAGTCGAAGCAGAGGAATACGTTCACGTGGACTGCTGCCACAGTTGCTACTCCATAGAGAAGCACCCGACGCGTGAATGCGAAGAAATATAATTCACTTGTTCCAACTGTGCCCAGTCTGGTCAAGAGTGGACACAAGGCGTGGCTGAGAAATTTAAATGTATCCCGCCTCACAAGAAGTTCTAAAAATCCAGCTCACCGAGAGCCTCTACGTGGAAGAAAAAACCAAAAAAGAAGAACAAGCCCAAACGTAAAAAGAAGAGTCCGCAGACGAAAAAACCACCACAGACAAAAACCACAAGTTAAACTCGAAGAAGAAAAAGAAACAAAGAGGAAAGAAGAAAAATAATATCATGCAAGAAGTAGAGCTAGACGCTTCAACGACGGAAGAAGAGGTAGAAACAGAAAAAATTGTTGAAAAGGCGCAAACTAAGAAGCAAGAAGAGAAAACTACGTTCACAGTGTACCAACGAGTCCAACTTACCGAAAAAAGGAAGTCCTTGAACAAGGCTTCTTTTTTGACGAGGAAGAGCTGTCCCTCAAGGTGTACGGAACACCAGCCTGCGTACCCCCTAGCGGTAACACTCGGCTTCTAGTCGAGAGCATACGCAGAGGGAAATGCAAATGGACGTTTGAGGGGCCGTACTCTCCAAAGGAAGTTAAGGATATGTTGTGGGATGACGCCATCATCGTTCCTGATACATGTATCAGCGTCGTCAACATGTCCGAATACAAGAAAATCAGCAATGGACATGGATACGCCCAGAACCCCTTGATATAGCGAATATATATATATATATATATATATATATATATATATATATATATATATATATATATATATATATATATATATATATATATATATATATATATGTGTGTGTGTGTGTGTGTGTGAAAATTAACCTACAGGAAAATGAAAAGATGAATGCAATCACTTTCGAACTATATTTGCAAGTTCACTTTCAAGGAATAACATGAAAATGGAGAAGACAACCTTATCTAGGGTACAAAGATACGAAGGGGACGCCCATGACATAGTACAAACCAATGGAAAAAAAACAGAAAAACAAGACAGAAAAACACCAAGAAAAAGAATAATAGGCAACTAATAACAGACTGCTAATAACAGACAACTAATAACAGAATTTCAAGTAATTTAAGAATTTTGACCGCGCTCAATCTTATATAGGGTAGATGTTTTCTTCACTTTGATAAAGATCCGATTAATGCCTTTCTTTTACTTCATCGATATTATTATTTATTATGTTTATTTCTATGAAACGAGATGTTATTTTGATAGTCTACAATGACCAGATATAATCTCTTATGGGCTGCTTGATGGTATATGGGTGCCGATCTTTGACAACCACCTTCCGAAAACCAAATATTCCTTCGGGTTTTGTTCATTTAACTCGGTTTACAGTATTTTGGTTAGGAATAACAAGAAGTATTTCTAAACACATAATATAAGGGTGATTGGTCGGTAATTCGTAAGATTCCTTTAGTCTCCTTTTTTGTGTAGAATAAATATCAGTGCACTTTTTCAATCTTAAATCAAGTCGTCTTAATGTAAGACACTCTACGAAGAACCAGGGTAGCTTATCTACAATCGTTTCCCGCCCTCTTTGAGCAGGTATTAGATGATATTATCAGGCCCTCGTGATTTATGATTTTTTCCGGAGATCAGTATAATTAATTCGTTAAAAGTTTTGTGTTTTCTCATTATTTTATCCATTATAATTTTGGATTTTTTTTATTTTAGAGTTTTAGCAGTTTTGGGGTGATTTTCGTACAAAAACCGTTTTCCGTGTTGTTTTATAATAATAATTGACGTTGTCGTGGTATGACATTACATTATATCAATGCCATATTATACCTATCAGGGAGGGACCAATAATTTGAAAGCGAACCGACAAAAGGGACGGAAAACCACGAGTTCAGACGGGCTGAGTAGCGTGAGAGAGTGCAACGAGGTCAGGTAAATTATGGACAGTGGCAAAGCTCAAGGTTATTTAAAGAGACATGTACAAAAATATATTTTTATTTACACAAAAATAATGAGAGAATTGATGGGTAAAATTACCTCAGAGACTTAACGGGCAAAATCACATCAGTAAATGAAAGGGGAAATTGTAGTTAGAAATCAGGCTATGAAGTTAGAACTTAAGGTATTCCCGGAGGAGACTATTCAAATGGGACGGGGGGGGATTAACTAAATTGGGTTACTAAAAGGGGAAAAGGGATTGGCTTACGGATGTATTCTGCACTCGAGGTGAGGCCACTCGGACTTAAGAGCGGGGGGTTGGAGTGATGATGGTTCTCCAAAGGCAAGGGGGGGAGGGGCAACTTCCGGTCCAGGGAAGAGTATTTCGGCTACCCGAAATGAGGAGGGCTCGACAGGAGTTGATGAAAGAAGTCGGGAAAATCACTCGGGGTGATCGTTCAGTGGAATTACCTCCTGACTGGAGCTAATTCCAAATACACAAAATAGTCCAGCTGTCACTTTGCTTTGTTGCTAGCATTTGACTTGAAACCATGGGGAAATCTTCTGGGTTCTGGCGAGACTCCTCAATTCTGTGTGTCTTCCGGGGAGTCGAGCGTTATTTATATCCGAGGCTCTCCCCGGAGTTGGGGGTTAGCGGGAAACAGCTCTACTCTCGAAGGGCCTCGAATTTTCTTGCAGAGCTATTTTAGCCCACATAAAGGTGAATCTTGGGGGACTCGATTTGAGGCTACCGCTTGTGGAAGGGGGGGGAGTAGGCTTAACACTTTAAGCCTAGCCGGGCCTTCTGCTGCACATGGGAGTTCCTTTCTGCTAAAGATTTTCCACGTGGGGATTCCCTCACAAACGTGAATGCTTTAGCGTTAACTCCGTTAGAATTTTAATGGATTAATGATTAACTATGCCCACCTGTAGATTTTCAATATGATCAATTTGTTTTAATGTCCGAATAAAAGACATGGAAGCATTATTTAATGGTCGTGATTGAATGCGCTGTTAGATGGACTGACTGAATTTGGATTCTTTTTTACAACGGAGAGCTGTGAGCGCGATTAAGGAGAAGTTCACTTTTCATTCAAGTTAACTTCATGAAAGAAGAAATATATGCGCCCTCTGGACTGATTGGAGATTCCTCCTGTTTCCAGTGGCCTGGGTGCTTACCCTAAAGGGGTAATTCCTCCTTATTATACGCTTTGACTTCCACTTACTTCACTGACTAAGAGTAACATAACACGACCACTGCTGCGCCCAGAGCCATTTAAAGTAGGGTATAGTGAACACCAGAGGGAAACCCATATAGGCCTCTTAGCTTAGGCCTATATAGGTAGGGTAGTCGTGAAGTGATAAAATAAATAGGTAAATAAGGAACCATAGGCAGCTAGGTGATATGGAACGTTTTAACTTTCCATTTTTACAGATTTAGAGAGGAAGAAACGAATAAAAGAGCGCCTAGGCGCTCGACTAGCAAAAGGATGTGGGATCATCCCCCTCTAGGGAAAGGGGGCAGTCTGGAATTCCTACGAGTACCTTTACGGACAATTGACCAGGAGATCAAACCGGACAAAGGAAAACTCTGCGAGACATTTTTTGGACAGATAAAAGTAGCCCTCGTCAAAATTATCGACATCCCAAATGGCGACGTGGTAATTGCAAGTAAGGAAAAAGAGGTAGAAAAAATAGTGTCCCAGGAAGGAATAGAGACACTAAAGGAAATACGACTAATGCCCAAATAACTGCAAACAGAAGTATCATATGCAGGAAAGTCGACGTTTGGGTGGGTCCCCATGACAAAGAGGAAATGAAAGAAGAAATAGAAAAAATCATGAAGGTATAAAAATAAATTAAATAATTAATTTTAGGCACCACACACATGTCTTCAAAATTGTGTGTGCAACAACAGATATGGCAGCAAAGATATTCCAACGATGACTGCTCATGTTAAACATGAGAATTCCACCAGAGAACATGGAGCGCGAGAAGCATATTAATATTCAAATGTGCTTCCGCTGCTATAAGATGGAGGACTACTTGACGCGTGACTGTACTGAGAAGGATACAGTATGTTCTGAGTGAGGAAAGAAGAACTATGAATGGAGACAGTACAAGGAAAGTACAAAAAATGCGTGAACTGCCATGGGCCACATAGGACTATGGCAATGGCATGCCCCCAAATTAAGGAGATAATAGAACGAAAGGAAAGATAAGCGAGAAACGAAAAAGAAACTAGAAGAAATGCAACATACGCAAGAGTGGCTAAAGCAACTGTGAGGCAAATGCAGGAAGCACATACCCATTTAACTGTGTCATAAGGGACATCAACAGAATTACTCACATTTATATTCTATGCCCATGTGATGAATATTGGGAAACAGGGAACCTTCGCTACGACACTCAATACAATGCTATAAAAAAATGGAATGAAGAAGATGTGGTTCCCTGACAACCCACCATCATCTGAGATCCTTAAAATCAACGTCGCTTCAGCGTCGGCACCAACGAGCAACGAAGAAGATACTACTGAAGAGAACGCAATTTCAAACATGTCAGTGAAAAGCAATGAAGGAAACAAAATTGTGCGCATGGAACCACAGGAAAGAAAAATACAGCGATGAATGCTCCCCCCCCTACCAAGAGGCAAAAAACAAGAAGACATCATTAAGGCAATTAAAGAAGGAAAATGCAAATAGGCATTCAAAGGAGAGCCAGGAGAAAAAGACGAGGAAGAAGTACCAAAACCTTTAATGGAAGATAAAATTCAAATCGGCCCTGGCGACTGCGTTACTCTTTGCCATTCTACATTTCAAAGTATGAAGAATGGTAGGTTTAAAGGCAACGAAGCGGAACCCAACAAGAGATCAACCCGCCAGAAGTCCAGAGATCTCTAGACGACCAAACTTAATAAACAATGGAACCAGAAAAGAGAAGAAAGCTCAGCATTCTGCAAATCAACACTCAAAGATGAATCGGTAAAATATCGACATTAGGAAATAACTTCAGAGAGATCGATCGAGACATAATATCAGAACACGGAGTGAATCCAGAAGAAAAAACAAAGAAATTGTTCGATTACACCGTCATAAACACGAACCCTTCAGGCGAACGTCATGACGGGGCGGCCATAGCAATAAGAAGAGGGCTGAAGTTCAAAGAAGTTAATAATTTGGATGAGGCATACTTGGCCGTAAAAATTGAAACGGAATTAGCGCCAATAATAGTAGCCACGCGATACGAAGCAACAAGAAAAAATTACCTTACCCTGAACAACCTATTTAAAATCTTTGGCACACGTTTCCCAACCATCTTTATGGGAGACCTCAATGCCAGGTGCAGTGCGAATTGACACCGCTCCAGAAACAACAGAGAGGCCAACTTAGAAATTATGTTGGAAAGAAATATTTTCAAGAGAATAGGGCCAGACTTTCCAACATATCTCACAGGCAATGCAGCTACAAAGCCAGACGTCGTGCTAAGTAGCTTCAATATACCATACAACATCCACATGCAACCAGTTACCTTTGCATGTAGCCACCATGCTGGAAGACATTTGCTCATGAATCAATACCCGATACGGGTACCGGTACCGGCGAGGAAGGATTACAAGAGAGCAAACGGAGCAGGTTACACACAAGATCTTAGTAACTTCGTCCCAAAGGATCTTACTGACACCAACCTGGAAAATATTGCTGAGGAGAACTCAAGATTAACAAGAACGATCATTGAGGCGGACGAGAGATATATACCAAAGACAAGATACCGTACTCTTCCACATCCTCGATGGACAGAGGAAATGAAGAGAAAGAATAGGCAACTTAGAGGAATACTAGACCAAATAATTCCCCATGGAACAAATAGAGAGTGATACGGAAAAAATCAGAAGCCCGAAAGAAGAACTGAGGCATCTCATAGAAGAACAGCAAAGCAACATATGGGATAGCCTAATACAGAAAATATACGATGGAAGAAGACCAAAAGAGAACTGGAGACTAATAAATAGACTTAAAGGCAGATCCCCCGAGAGAAAAAATAAGAATTAAGAATGAACGGGAAGAAAAGATCAAAGAAGAAATGACCACAGAAGAACTTTTTCGTATTCACTAGAAAACAGTTTTCTCCATAACACCAGAGGAGGACGAAGACATCAATCCAGAGATAGACGAAATGGCCCACACAATTTTGCGAGAAAACATAGACAAGATCACTCCAGCACCAAGTGTAGAGCCAAAAACGGAGGAAATTCTGGGTACAGGGCCCTACATAACAACGGAAGAGATCAAAGGCGTAATACAATCATTCAGGCAGAAAGCGCCAAGCCCCTCAGGAATAACCAGAATTAATCTTACCAAGGCACCCAACATAATCATCAGAACATTAAAGAATATCTTTAACGCGTGCTTAAACACCGGTTACTTCCATCATAACTATAAACTAGCCGAAATGATATTCGTTTCAAAGCCAGGAAAACCACCAAACCACCTCAGCAGTTACCGGCCAATATCGCTATTGAACTTCATGAGCAAAGTCTTCGAGAAAATACTTAACAGAAGACTAAAAGAATATCTTGAAGAAAATGACCTTTATAATGATTATCAGCTCGGATTCAGAAGAGGCAGAGACACCGCAATGGTACTTGGCATAATAACAGGGAAAAAAGAAAATGCCAAAGCAGAGAATAACTACATCGAATGGGTCCTGAGAGATGTAGAAAAAGCATTCGACAAAGTCTGGGTCAGAGGAATGCAATATAAGATCTTAAATCTCCAGATGAATAGCAATCTGGAGATAATTATCTGCGATTATGTCACAGTCAGAAGAGCATATGTAAAGATCAATGGTTATTCAGGACCAGAATTCGAATTGGAAGCTGGACTCCCGCAGAGAGGCTCTCTCAGCCCCACCCTGTATTCAATATACACAGCAGACCTGCCACCACCAATAATGCCTGGTTGCCTAAACATACAGTTCGCGGACTACATAAGCCAACTCGTCGTCACTCCGTACAAGAACGTACGCTTTCAGGCAAGGACAACAGCTTTAGAAATCAGCAACATCAACAACTACGAAAGAGATTGGAAGAGAAGGACGAACAGGAGGAAATTTACAATAATCCCAATCTCCAGGAACAAAATAGCTGAAATTGTAGTTGAAAATCAGAACTACAGATATCATGGTGAGGGCAAAGTGCTAGGACTCATAATAACAAAAGGAGGCTACAAACAACATATAACGGGGAGGAAGAACAAGGCGATTCTGATGCTTAACCTACTGTACAATCTAAGAGGGTTAGGAATGAAAAATAATAGAAAAATCTATCTTGCACTAGAAAGAGAGGTACTAATATACTCGCCAACCCCTACCAACGGTGAAACAAGGACCAAAAAATTGGAACTCCAGAGAATACAAAATAAAGCTCTCTACCTAATCACCAACACACGTAGGAGAGAGAGGAGAAGACTACAGGATCTGCACCAAGAAGCAGGATTAGGAACGCTCAACATCAACATCAGGAACAGTGTGGAGAAAATATGAAGGAAGATAGATGATCTACCTCCGATATTTGCAGAGCACACGAACACCAGAGCTGGAGTCCCCTTTAACACTCGATTTCCTAGCGGCAGACAACAGCTGAGAATCGAAGAGCTTCCTATGTTTACGTAAGTAGAAAATTCAAAAGGAGATAAGCAACAAGCATAACGATAAAGATATTTACCCGACTATATACAAACCCAACCAACGAAGTAACCAATCAAGACACCAGATTGATACCCTAATAAGACAACCGAATTTAAACAACTAAAATAGGAAGAAACAAACGACTAAGAAGATCAAAAGTGTAAACAGAAATAATAGGAACAAAATGAACGAAAAGTGTAATAAGTGAACTATAATATTAAAAAGTTTAACAAAATTGATAGCGAAGGGAAAGTTAATTGTAAAACAAGTGAACAAAGTGAAACTAAAGTGAAAAAGTCATAACAACAAAAGAAAGTGAAACAAAGTAAGGAAAGTAAAAACAAGTAATATAACAATGCATAAACAAAGCTCAGAGCTAAGATAACTCAAAACGGCATTAATGCTACAATAAACACATGAATGAAAGATGAAGAGAATAAGGGAACAAAGATTAGGCGGTCCTCCCGTTTCTGTATGAGGAACATAGGTGCTAAAAGTATGAGAAAGTAAGTAAGAATGATGAGTAAATGCATGACGGTGGTTCGGAATCCACTTTAATCAGCAGTTCCTCCTTGTCCCTGGGGCAAGGGTATTCCACCCTTTCTACCTTTGACTACCGAGGTTGCTCAATCTGCCTCCTCACCAATCTTTCCTCTTTTAACTCAAAACTTTCCGTCTCCCACAGCTATAAACCATCTTCTAAAGCTTGTTCCGGACTTCCCATTAAGCACTTCACTATCGGTTCACTTAAACTGAGAGTCAGAAGTATGGGGAGTTTCTCCAATAGCAAGTCAAACGCCGCGGGCCTCCTCCTCTTCTGTGGCCCCCCCGATCGCGGGAGGGGTACAGAGGGGAGGAGTCACAGTTATGCAGACACACCCACAGAGGAAAAGTGAAAAACGATTCCGAGCGCTTTCGTCTTTATTCTTAAAGACCTTATCGAATAAAAAATCCCCCCCCCCTCCTCCCGACCTGGCTAGACCCCATTATCCCTACATACATAAAATCTTAAATAAAGTTGTTTCAGGATTTTGTACTCCCTAATTAAGGTTCAGAGGTGGGTAGTCTAATTCCCCCTTCCACTATTTAAGGCACTGTATGTCCAGCCTCCTGTTCATTCCTTGAAAAGGTCTTTAAGAATAAAGATGAAAGCGCTCAGAATCGTTTTTCACTTTTCCTTATATACAGCCTTGGCCAAAAGTATTAGACCACCCCAGTGTTTCTGGTTTCTGATATCTCAATGTTAATGAAACTCGTGGACATGGTGGTTTACGGTATATTTCACAATATACATTAGTTTTATTATTTGGTTGACCCTCTTTTAGCTCTAATTACCGCATTTATGCGGTTAGGCATAGAATCAACTAGTTTTTTGCAGCTGCTAGGCGCAATCTTACTCCATTCTTCTCTAAGTTTTTGATACAAATGTTCTTTATTTTTAATTGTTGTGTTCTTGGTAGCTTTACCAAGAGTTCCCCATAGGTGTTTGATCGGATTTAGATCGGGGCTTTGAGCTGGTCAGTCCATGGGAACAATACCCTGTGTCTCAAACCATTGACGAGTATTCTTAGTTGCATGACACGGAGCGTTGTCCTGTTTAAAGATAACTGTTTTTCGACACTCCTGGAGGTAATTTAGCAATTGAAGGCTCTTAAACATCCGATAACATGGAAACATAGGTAGCTGAATTCATCCTTCCCTGACATAAAAACATTTCTCCGGGTCCTGTGGCAGACATGCAGGCCCACAACATGATAGAACCACACTCATGTTTTACGGTTGGTACCAGACATTCAGCCTAAAATGCTTCCCCAACTCTGCGACGCACTAAAGTTGTACCAGATGTGCCGAAAGCCTGAGTAAGAAACATGAACGATAATATTATCCTTATGTTGGATATTTATTATATATTTTGGTAAAAAAACAGAGATATTTTGAGTTTATATGTTGATTGAATACTTGTACTATCTTACCTCATAGTTACTTTCATCAGACCATATGACTTTCGACCATTGCTCACTGGTCCAATTTGAGTTGTTTTTGGCCAACTGAAGACGTTTATTCATATTCGCTTCAGAAATCCATGGCCTCTTCCTGGCTTTACAGCCCTCCAGACCGTATTCTACAAGCCTTCTTCTAACAGTTCTGGCTGATATTTGTGATGTACCTGCCTCGTTGAAGTCCGCACAGAGCTCTGACAATGTTTTTCTCCTGCTTCTGAGCGATTGACGGATGATGGATCGGTCATTACGAGGCGTTGTAACCTTTATTCTACGTGTTCTTTGCATTGTCTTCACATCTTTTGTCTCTCTGAAGCGCTCGAGAGTCGTTTGCGCCACACATCGAGAACATTTCATCTTATGAGCAATTTGCCTTTGAGACATTCCATCTTTATGATGAGCTACGATTTAACCTCGCTCACACTCCCTCAACTCCCTTGTTTTAGGTATTTTACTGTTTATTAACTGTATCTGTAACGTATTTTAGCATAAAACACTGGAATAATCAAGGGAAAATAAGTTAATTGTGGACGTTGGTTTTACACAAAATTGGTTACATACTTACAGTACAGTATAAAAGAGGTAGTTGAAACTAAAGGAGGGTCAACCAGATATTAAACTAATGTATATTGTGTAATATACCATAAACCATTATGTACACGTGTTTCATTAACATTGAGATAGCAGAACCCAGAAACACTAGGGTGGCCTAATACTTTTGGCCAAGGCTGTATATATATATATATATATATATATATATATATATATATATATATATATATATATAAAACACAATTTTGTTCCCTACCTTGAATTTTTCAGTTTCTTCTCAATATGGTTTTCATCCTTCTTTTCCTTCGTTGATTTGCATAATATTTTCCGGAATTGTTTCCTGGTACTTTTTAATGCATTCACTCAATTGCAACAGTTTAGTCAGGTTGTTGTCTGGTATTGGATATTTTAAGTTATTTGGGTCACTTGGTTCGGTTTGGGGTTTCTTCTGAAAATTTATTATTCTTTCCTTGAATTTTCATTTAATTTTTATTCGTTTCTGTGACATGTTTATAAAGTTTATTGTCGATGCTTTGGATGTTATCCATGTTGCCAAGTTCAAAGCCTTTTCGTGGTCTTGGTTTTGAAGTAGTAGCTAACACTTGACAAGATAGTTCTTCTAAATTTTCATGCGCTTTTGTTTTGAGTGAAATATATTTCTCTTTGTTATGAATGATAATTTATACCGGGTATTGCAAAAAGTCCTGTAGATTAATTAAGACTCTCTCAACAAAGGACACAATTATAGTTTTGATGCAATTAGACACGTTTTTATTGTTTTAACATATAAATATTTGATTAAATTGTGATATTAATCAATGTAGCTGCCCTCGACAGTGAGCACGTCCTTCTTCATTCTGACTCACAAGTGGGTGACGGAGGAATTCAGCTCATCGCCCTCGATTTTTGCCAACATGTTGTAGTCGATGGAATTGAGCTCGGGCGACTGCAGTGACCCAAAGTCCTTCGACCAGAAGTTCATGTTCGACCCTGTCAGAGAAAGAGAGAGAGAGAGAGAGACGTAGGATGGGAATGCTACGCATCAATTATAGCAGATTAGCTAATTTAGTTACATCAGTCGGGCAAATTTCGAGTCATAAATATGCTAATTAGATCGGCTTCTTTTGAAGACACTTAACTTCCGTTCGAATAAGACGTCCCACATAGCGAGTCTAATTCTAACAATGGGAGGTTCCGCGAGATATCGTGAACTATTTAAAATTCACTTCCGGCGCCTCTGTATAAATAGTAAAGCATCGGCCTGGCAAAATTAGTATTTTGCCAAGAGGACACGACGCATAATGTAAGGCCTGCAGACTGTTATTGCTGGCCGAGTGTAAACGGGAATTAAGTTGTGATAAATTTTAAATATTGACTTACGCATTTATTGTCCTCCGAATAATTCCAGGATTAGATAAGATCCGGCCGTAACTATTGAAATACGACCCACTGCCCTAATTGCTTGCATTGTCCTTACTAGTGTCTATTTTGTCTCTCATTATAGCTTCTTTCTCTTTGCCTCCCATACCCCAAGAGCCCGAAGACAAGAAAAAAATTTTCGATGTAATCTTCCTAGAGAGGAGAAGAAACTTCTACACTGCCATATTCGAGCCCAGCTTCTCCCTGGCAAAATACTCCCTCGATCTGTACTTTCGAGGCTGGAAGTGGTTACTGGAAGACAGGTTGTATCCTCCGTCATAACTTCGAACATGCCGAGTACTAATCGGCCCTAAGTGCAAACCCAACCCGTGCTGTTGGAAAGTAATCGAGCTCGACGCTCATACCCCAGCTCTTCTCGAGCAGCAAAATCTTTGGGTGGCAGATCCACCCGGAATTGGACTGTCCTTTGTCGGTCGCGTGCGGCCGCTTGTGTATACTCACGGCTCTCACCTGGAGTCAACATTCTAAACCTATTCGCCCAGTTATTCCTTTGCATTATTTTATTTTGGTTTGTACAGTAGTAAAGATTATTTTGTTTCGCCCAGTTTGATATCAAGAACCTCCTAGATAGTTGATTTAATTCTGCAAAGTATAACTGTTGTCATAAGGACACTATTCAATCTTGCGAGATTTAATGCAACCCATAGTTAAATTGCACCATTTGGGGCAAGGCCCAATTGCAAAGTTGCCTCGCATGCTATCCGTTATCCTTTCCGGGAAACGAAAAGCAAACGGAGCTCAGGAGATCTAAGCTGACCTACGACAGACCCCAATCACTCTTGCGCAGTCTTGGCCGTATGGGAAGAAGCACCGTCCCGTTAAAAGACATACTCTACCTTTTTCGTGATCTTTCTCACCCAGGGCAGGACTTTCTTTGGCAAGATGTCCCTGTAATCGCCCGCGGTGAGCCTGTAACCGGCCGTGAACCATACCGGTGACATCTTCCCGCCATTCGAAGCCAGACGCCGAGCATCCTCACGAAAGGTGGGTGCTTGGTCGTGGATGACCTCGGAGACGTTTTCCTTGTTAAGGACGGATCGACCGTGAAGTTTTTTATCAAAAAAAAAAAATGAGAATTCAATTGTCACGATTCTTCAATTCGTTGAGAAGGAGATGACAGTGCTCTTGAAGTTGTTCTTAAGGGAGCTAGATAACGATTTCTCTCTCGGTTTTTTGGTAGGCTGGGTTATGTGATCAAACTAAGCTTCCTTAGGATAAAGGAAAATATTGAGACAGATTATTTATTCCGTTGTAAATTGCGGGAACAAGCCTCGAAAAGGCGAACGGTAAGCATAACCTTTTTGCACATTGGAAATAATAAGTTGTGAAAGGAAAATATATACACACATATAAGATTTCAATTGCACTCATATATATATATATATATATATATATATATATATATATATATATATATATATATATATATATATATATATATATATATATATAACGGGTGGCCCAAAAGGTAATTCACATTTTTAAAAATTAATAACACAAAAACTAATTAAGTTATAAAAGTGGGTGATATATAAAATGAAAGAAGAGATCTTGGATTTTTATTATTTAAATATAATATCCTTCAAATGTTCTCCATTATTGTTAAAACAAAGGCGGATTCTTTGCACCATATTTTCCATGACATTTTCCAAAACATCAGGAGGGATTTTGTCGATTTCTTCAATGATGTTTTGCTTCAATTCTTGAAGATTATTAGGTTTATTTACGTTAACCTTTTTTTTAAGGTATCCCTAAAGGAAAAAAATCTGGAGGGGTAAAATCAGGTGATCGTGGTGGCCAAGAAACGTCACCTAAACGTGAAATTAACCGACCAGGGAAGGCTGCTCTTAGTGTTGCCATGGTTTCTCTCGCTATGTGTGGTGTAGCCCCATCTTGTTGAAACCACATATCGTGCATATCCAAATCTTCCAGTTCTGGCAATAAATAATGTTGTATCATTTCTCTGCAACTGTCCCCTGTTACTGTCACTGTTTTTCCGTCAGCATCCTCGAAAAGGTAGG
Source organism: Ceratothoa steindachneri (assembly GCA_963969495.1). Classification (NCBI taxonomy): domain Eukaryota; kingdom Metazoa; phylum Arthropoda; class Malacostraca; order Isopoda; family Cymothoidae; genus Ceratothoa; species Ceratothoa steindachneri. Next base: position 126,632,317 of record OZ018330.1, on the reverse strand, counting down.
GACCAATGATTCTCGAACTGCTTATGCCACACCAGACCGTAATTTTCTGTGCAAGTAGAGGCTGCTCATGAATTATCATGGGGTTTTCAGCACACCAGAATCTTCAATTTTGTTTATTACCGTATCCAGTAATGTGAAAATGGGCTACATCGGACATGATTAGGTGCGAGGTAAAAGTCGCAAAAATGCGCGTGCAAAGTTTATTCTTTTTTGATGGTCTGCAATATTTAATTGTGGAGTTATTTGAATTTTGTATGGATGAAGTTTCAATTTTTTTGTTAGGATGCGTTGCACTGATGTTCGAGAAATTGCTAGTTGACTGAAACGTATCCTAGTTGACGTTTGTGGCTGTTGCTGAACACTGGTTAACCATAGCAACACTAAGAGCAGCCTTCCCTGGTCGGTTAATTTCACGTTTAGGTGACGTTTCTTGGCCACCACGATCACCTGATTTTACCCCTCCAGATTTCTTCCTTTGGAAATACCTTAAAGAAAAGGTATACGTGTCGTGGTATGACATTACATTACATCAATATCATATTATATCTATGGGGGAGGGACCAATAACTTAAAGGCGAACCGACAAAAGGACGAAACACCACGAGTTTAGACGGGCGGAATAGCGAGATAAGAGTGCAACGAGGTCAGGTAAAATATGGGCAATGGCAAAGCTTAAGGTTATTTAAAGAGGCATGTACAAAAATATAATTCTATTTACATAAAAATAATGAGAGAATTAATGGGCAAAATTACACCGGTAAACGAGGGAGGGGATTGTAGTTATGAATCAGACTATGAAGTTAAAATTTAAGGTATTACAGGAGGAGACTATTTAAATGGGGGGAATTAACTTAAATGGGTTACTGAAGGGGGAGAGGGGTTGGCTTACGGAGGATTCCGGGTGAGACCTCGGGGTAAGGCTTCACGGATGTCAGCCTTTGTAGGTGTTTTCTGTATCTTTTGTATTTCTTTCGTTGTTTGTTTATGTATTTTTAGTGTTCTTCTTATTGTATATTCTTTGCGTAGTTTATTGTTTGTCGTTTTTTTATATGCGTAATCTTATGTGTGGATTGGTTCTTCTTGTCGTTCGGTCTATGCTTTACTACTGATGAAGTTTAGCGTTCTTCTGTGTATGTCCTCCAACGGGATATCAATGTGTCTCTATCTGATTCCGTCCATCATGTGTCGTGGGACTTTCTTCCAGATTTTTAGGGCTCTTCTTTGCAGTTCCAAATTAATTGGGGTCATCTGGATCATCTGATTTAGGTTCCTATGCCTCCTTCTTTCTCTCCTCCTAACATTGCTGATTAAATTTGCTCCTTTATTTTGTACCATTTGGAAGAGTTGTAATTTCTTTTTGGAACTAGTGTTGATAAATATAAGTGGATACAGTAGCTTTGATCGTAGGAGCGCGTTGTAGATCTTCTTTTTGTTGGTCATGTTCAGGTTTTGGAACCTAAATAGCTTGATGAGCTCGACCTTCGCTCGCGCTGCTGTCTGAGCAACGTGATTTCCGTATCCATTTTTACCTATCTTTAGTCCTAGTACTGTCCCATCAGTGCTGTATGGAATGAGGGCGTCATCTGTTTCGATATGGGCCCGTTTCCTACGGAAGAGTGGTATCACCTTAAATTTCTGGGTGTTAGTAGCGATTTTGCATCTTATTTCGCATTTGTTGACATGGTCGATTTCTCTGGCTGTAATTTGTGCCATGAGTTCAGGACTTTTGAAGGGAGCAGTGATGATCTGAGAGATGTCATCAGCAGACTGGACGTACAGCGAGTTTTCCCTGCTTGGATCGGGTAGATCGATGGTGTATATATTGTATATGAGGGGGCTTAGCCCCCCCCCCCTTGCGGTACGCCTGCAGTTAGCTCGAAGTTTGGTGTCGTGTGGTCGTATATTTGTATATACGCTATCCTATATGTCACGTAGTCACATATAATTTTCTCTAGTCTTGGGTTTAGTCCAAGTCTTAGTATTTTTTACTGAAGCCCAGTCCTCCATTCTTTGTCAAATGCCTTTTGACGTCTTTGAGCACCAGGTCAGCATACCTTTTTTGGCTAGCAATCTTCGCCAGTTTTCCTGTGATAATTGCTAGCAATGTATCAGTCCCTCTCCCTCTTCTGAATCCATGCTGGTGTTGGTTATGTAGGTTGTTATCCTCCATAAATCCTTGGACTTTATTAGCAAGGGCCTTTTCGATATCCTGGCCTGCCACTTCGAGGAGGGAAATGGGCCTGAAGTTTGCTGGTGTGTCCGGCGGTTTTCTGGCTTTTGGAATGAAGATCATTTTAGTGATCTTCCATTCGTCCGGAAAATACCCAACGTTAGGCACGTATTCATTATATTGACCAGCCCCTCTAAGATGCTACGAGGGACGTTCAAGAAGTTAAGTTTGTTCAATTCCGTTTTTCCTGGTGCTCTCTGTTGGAAGCTACGTAGCGTCGTTAGGATTTCTTATTCCGTCCATAACCAGTCATCTCTCTGTCAGCAGTTGTATTGTATTAGTTCTTGTCTTAGTTGGTCGTGAATGTGTTCCTCAAAGTCAAGGCCAAAGTGTTCGTTCTCTTCTGGTGTGATGGAAAATACATTCTTCCAGTAGTCTCTGAACACTTCTTCCGTTTCTGTTGCGTCCATTTTTGTCCCGTCATCTTTGTTAAGGAGTATGTTTTGGTCAGGTGTCTTACCCTTTAATCTTGATAGTATATTCCAAAATGTTCGGGGATCCACTTCTTCGTATAGTTTGTCTATGAGGTCATTCCAAAGTACTCTTTGTTGTTGTTATGTGTGTACTCACTTCAGTCCTTAGTGTTCTTAACCGTCTATTTTTTACTCTGTCTGTGCCAGTCAGTCGAATTTCTTCAAATAGTCTTTTCTATTTGTCCGTTAGGTCATATAGCCCCTCCCTCCATCTTGGTGCTGGTAACGTTTTATAGGTTGTTCTGGGTACTGTTGCGCGGTCCGCTTCCAATACCTCCGTCAACTTTGCCAGTTCCTGGTCGATCTCCTCCAGGGTGGCTTCTTCGAGTGAATGAAGTCTGAACTCACTGAGAAGGGTACGATACTCTTTGCAATTCGCTCGGAAGAAGCATTTTCTCTCCCTGACGGGTATCTGTATTGGGCTTGAGGATATTTTAATCATGATAGCGACGTGGTCGCTTGGGATTAGTGGGCCAGGTTAAATAGTAATTGTAGGGAAATTGTGAGCTGGTCACGGTGATATCCGGCTTGATGACGCAGGTTTCGGTGATATATGTGGAGAAGTCGGGTCCAATGCGGGCAATAATACTCCTGTCAATAAGGTTCTACAAGTTCCTCCATTTCTTGTTTAGACGTCCGGTGTATCCAGATTCCTGGCATCTGGCGTTGAAGTCTCCCCCAAACACAAAGTTGGAGAAAATTGTGCATCGGGATATAGTCTCGTCTCGGAGGTTGGTTCCCTGTAGACACCACCAGGAGCCCAAGGGTAGTTTGGATCTCGATGGCCATATAGGATTCGTCTAAAGATGGGAGTGTTTTGAACTGAATTCCTCATTTGACTGCGATGGCGTGCTTCTTTGGGGTGGAGGGGCTAGGTGGTGGGGATCTAGTTTTTCCGGATCTTTTCTTATTGAATTCAGCGGTTATGATCGTGTCGAAGGTTTCCTGGTTCAATCGGACCATCCCAAGGATGAGGGCTTCTTCAATCACCTTCTCAGGGATGTCATCGTCATATTCCCATTTGTACATACCTGTTGTCACGCCCTCACTGATAGTTTTGTCTGTTCGGGCGTTGAGGAATGAGTTGTGAGCCGTGGTATAGATTTTTAGGTGATATTTATGCTTATGATCCTTTGATGTTGAGGTAGATCTTACTCTTTGTCGATTGAGGGATCTTTTACTGCAGGCATCTTATTGGGAGGAATGGTTTGCTACTAGAGTTGGTGTGACCTTTTCAGTTATTGGCTGGGGTCACTCTATTGTAGGATGTTGGACTGCAGTTTACTGGTTTTCAACTACTGGGGGGGGGGGTGAGGACTGTCTCCATTTCGATATGGGTTGTTCTGGGAGGCTGCATTTGAATTCTTAGCACATCATCTAAGGCGGGATTCTCAGGGAACTACATCTCTTTCATGCCGTTCATGACTAGCATCTGATTCAGCTCTTTGCTGAAGTTTCCGAGTTGTAAGGTTCGCGATGTGCGCATAGTATATGCAGCACGTGATTTTTGTTGATTGTTCATTTTTGACCTTAAGGTAGGTTCGCCGGGTTGACGTTTCATTGATTGCTGCTTTTGCAACCTTGGCATAAGTCCTGTTAGCTGTTGCCTCCTCCTCCTCTTTCTTTTGTTATTTCACCGTTTTTATAGCTTCCTTTTTGAATGGGTATGACATCGCTATGGCCCCGAGTTCACCGTTGCAGTTTACACATCTACGTGTACTGCTCTTGCAGTCCCTCGATATGTGGCCAGATTGACCACATATCGAGAATAGATCGTGGGTTTGCGGACATGTTCTAGTTGTGTGCTGGTTATATTTGTATCATTTGAAGCACGTTTGCACCTCTGTAAACTCTTCCCTCTATATTTGGTCGGGACACACCCTGACATGGAAGAGCAGGAGGTCAAGTTCTTTTGCCTTTTGGGCCATGGCTGTGTTCTGGAATATGATTTTGAATAAATGTGTGTACTCTTTGTATTTAATCACTTCCGTTACCTTTGCCAATCGGTGATTACGCTCTATCTCCTCTTTGATTTCATTGCACCCGTGGTGACCCAACAAGGAGTCTAACCTTCTGCATACAATGCTCCTGTGCGCTTGGACTTGGGGAGGGATTTGGTGGGTCAAATTGATTTTATTGAATATCTGGGTGGCCTTGGATGAGGCTAGAAGTTCCACGTCCGCTTATTTTTGGCACATTGCCGTGTAACGGAACGGTGTATCTATTAGCCTGACGAGCGCGACGTCCAAATCCCCGTACACGTTAGCAAAAACCTACACACGGTCAGGTTTAGGCCTTTCAGGGAGAGTCCTAAGACAAGTCGTAGGATGTCGTTCGTCATTTTGTCATTGTCGGTCCTTAGTCGGTCGGTTTATTGGGTGTGATGTTAAAGTAGGAGGAAGGATAGGAGAAAAAACTTTTTAAATTCCAATACCACCTTACCTTTTGGAGAATGAAAATTCTGGGATGTCTATTTACTTGCCGTACTCCGTAGTTATGGCGTCACTGGCACTTTTAGGGGTATTTTTTATGTACCACACTTATTGTTTACACATAGAGGAAAATAACTTTTACTTGGAAAAATTCACGCGAAAAGAAAATCTTCGGGAACGTTTAGCATTTTTTACATGTCTTTACCTCCTTTTGCAGAAATAACGCAACAGAGAAATAATGATAACAGGAAAATCTTAGCAGTCATAACTTTTAATGGTATATTCACTCTTTGGAAATATTTGGATAGTGATAGATAATAGATGGTGAAAGTGGAGTAGGGTTGCCCTTGTTTGAGGGGCATCGCAGGCATTCTTTATATTTTTATACTTATTTTTCCTTTTTGTATTATTTATGTTGTCACGTGTTTTTTCTCTGTGTGTTCTTCTTAGTGTTTTTCTGTTTATTTTTTCTCATTGTCTCATTTATTTTGTATTCGTGTATTGATATTGTTAAGCTTTCAAGCCTTTAGTAGTGTACAACTTTTGTGTTTTTACCTCGTGTGTACTCTCGTTGTTTGTTTATCATGATTTTACTATTGTTTTGTAAGTTGTTGTTGGTGTTTGAGTGTAGATTGGTTGTATATTTTCCTCGGAACAGACGTTGGTGGTTGGGAATCGCCGGCTTCGATCGACCTTCCCGTGCAGCCTGGTAAGGATGTTAATCCTGCCTCCAGTTCTTCTTAATTCTGAGATGATATCATTAGCCATTGTAGACCAGACTTTTTTAGCTAGTTTCTGGGTTGCGACGTTTATTGGCTCCAGTTTCTGCCTGCGGTGCAGGTCCCTCTGCCGAAGTTGCTCTCTTCGTCTGTTTTTGTTTATGCAGAGGGATGCAGAGCTCTGCACTCGTTGGAGCCTCCTCATAGCGGTCTTGCTGACCGTTTGAGTCACTACTGCAGGGTAGATAAGCTTAGCCCGGATGAACGACAGGTATAATTTCCTGATATTCGCCGAACTAAGATTACTGAACCAAGATAGCTTAGAGATTTCTCGCTTCGCCATATTCTGCCTCTCCGTGTAGTGACTCGAGTATCCGTGGTCGGAGATTTTTAGGCTCAGGATGGTGCCTTCGGCGGAGTAGCCGTATCTCCTCCCATCAATTACAATGGGCCACGTCAACTGACGGCACAGTGGGAGGATTTTGAATTTCTCCCAGTTTCTCCGGATTTTCCACTTTCTCTCGAATTCGTTGATGTTCGAAATTGTATTGATAGCCTGATCCCTTGCTTTCTTAACACTACTGGGGACGATCTGTGTGAGGTCATCTGCGTATTGAAGATACATCGTGCCCCTGTGTATTGGAGTAGGGAGGTCGATGGTGAAGACCAGGTAAAGCAGGGGACTGAGGCAGCTCCCCTGGGAAACGCCCGCTTTGAGTTAGAATTCAGGACCTTTGTGTTCTTCGATCATGATACGTGCCCTTCTGTCCATGATGAAATCACAAAGAATCCTTTCCAGGCTGGGTTTAGCTGGAGACTTAGGATCTTGTATTGCAGTCCACTCAGCCAAACCTTGTCGAAGGCCTTCTGCACGTCCCTCATAACGATGTCTACATAATGACCCTTCTCTCGGCATTGCGCGATCTTTTCTGCTAGGAGCGCCAGGGCAGTTTCTGTTCCCCTTTTTGGGTGGAACCCATGTTGTTTTGGGTTATGCGCTCCTAGCTCGTCGAGTTTAGATTGTAGTTTGTCGGCTATAATCTTCTCGAAGACTCTTGCCGGGTATTTCTAGGAGAGAGATTGGGCAGTAGTTGGCCACTTGGTCTGGGGGCTTGTTCCCTTTCGGGATAAAGATGATTTTCGCCATCTTATACCCGTCTGGAAGTAGCCTGTATTCAGGGATGCATTCATGATGTTTACCATTCCCTAAATAATTTGCCTAGGGGCATTCACCAGGTTGTTTTTAGTGAGCCCAGACCAACCTGGTGCCCTTTGTTTGAAGGACCTTATGATATTAATGGTCTCTTCAACAGTGATAGGGAGCCCGTGGTCAACCACCTCTCTCTCTCTAGACACTTGCGGTTGTGGGTGGGTCCTATGTATCATCGCTCCGAGGTTCTCGAGCAGTTTGTCTTCAAAGTCCTGGTCGAAATCGTCGTTCTCCTCAGGTGAGATCGCAAAAACCTCTTTCCAGTGGTCCCAGAATCTCCTTTCCAGGGAATCCGGATCCTCTATGAGGATATCGCCTTCTTTTATTTTAATCCCAGGCCTGGGAGGCAATCCCCTAAGTCTTCGGATGCTATTCCAAAAACTTACAGGATTTGTCTCCCGGTCTAGTCTGCCTATGATTTTGTCCCAGATTTCCTTCTGTTTCTCAAGGATTATGTTTTTTCAGGTCCTCGCTTAGCTGTCTCATTCGTGCTTTCCTTTTCCGGGTCGGGCCTGTCATACCGACTTCTTCGTAGATTTCCCTGTTTTCCCTAGCGATGTCCCTCATTTCGTCCATCCACCTAGGTTGTGGGGGCATTTTGTATGAGATTCTGGAGACGCATCTTTCGTCAGCTTGAATGAGGAGATTGGTGATATTATCAATCTCCTCATCAATTTCCTCCAGATTTGCGTCATCCAGGTCAGCTGGTTGATAGGTGCTGAGCATCTCTCTACACTGCTCCACGTTAGCTTTCGCGTAACTTTTCCTATGTGGGACGGGCTTGAGCATTGGCGCAAGCGAAACGGTGGTGATGATTGGGACATAATCGCTCGGGACTACTGGGCCAGGTTCGTTGGCGATGTTAAAGGGGAATTCCGGGCTTACCCACACAATGTCTGGTTTTGTCGCCGAACAATGTGTTAGATAAGTTGGGAAGTCAGGTCCTACTCTCTGGACTCTATTTCTATCGAATAGTAGTTCCAGATTTCGTCCCCTTTGGTCGACGCTCCTGTAGCCAGATGCATGGCAGCGGGCGTTTAGGTCCCCGCCTAGCAGCGCTAGCCTTTTGTGCCAGAAGAGGGTGAAGAAGTTGTGATTGGTAGGTACTGTCGCCTGGGTGGCTAGTAGGCTGCCACCACAGTTAGGCAGAGATCCCAACCAGGGTCGGGATCTCGACCGCCACGAATGATTCATCTAAGTCCGGTAATGTTTTGAATTTTATGTTTTTCCTGATTGCGATGGCTGCGCCATCGAATCGTTCTTGAGTGTGGTTTTTCTGTATTACAGTGTGATTGTGTATTTTGATGGTGTCTGTAGTTGTGTTTATGCCGTGTTCTGACATGAGGATGATGTCCGGGTCCACTGTACGGAAGATGTTACCGTAAACAATGGATTTTCCCTTCCATCCGTCCACATTCAGTGTGAGTATTTTTAAGGCGTTGTTCGTGTTTTCCATGTTTTTGTAGTTCTGTGTTTTTGTTTTATTTTTAGTGTCTTATGTGTTGTACTTCCCGTTGCGTATTTTCTTGTACTATGCATCACTTAGGGCAATGCAAGAGTCTCTGTGAAGCTTTATTGTGCCCTCATGCAGCGCTTGTTCAATGTCCGCTTCTCTTTCGTTTGCTGCGTATATCCATTTGATATTTCCTTGTTGAATCCCCTTAAATATCTCCTTGGGAGAGAGCTTTTCGGGTGTGGGATCTGCTCGTTCGGGATTATTTTTAGGTCGATCTCCTCTCCATCGTACTTGTAAGTACGTTTCGAGGTCTTTGACCTGCTTCTGGAGCTCACAGGGCTATTGGTCGCTCTGTTTTTTGCCTCATCAGCTTCAAAATCAAAGGATGAATCGCTTGCAAGGTTGCCTTCCGATTCCTTGATTCTTCTTGCAGCTTTCATTTCTTTCTCTCACGTCTTTTCTGTGCTTCCAGTCGTGGGTCTAGCCGGGATGTGCTAGTTTTTTGCTTGTGGAGCTTTCTGCTACTTTGTCTTCAGATGTTCTTTCCTTTTCTGGGGGAAATGGAGTTGCAGGAGCCTCTACTGTGCTTTTTGGTTCGAATTGGAGTCGAAGTACGTCTCCCTATGGTGGATCATCTGGAAATGACATCTCCTCCATGCCGTTCTTTCTTAGCATGAGGTTGAGGGTCTTTGCGAATGATCCCGGGTTGGTAAGATTGTTTACGTGCGCGAAAAGAATGCACGTAAGAATCTTCGTCGAGTTTTCATTCTCGAGCTTTAAGTATGTTTTTGACTGTGGGTTCATCCTTGCTTTACTTGGGGCTGCTTTCGTTGCCTGAGCGTAAGATGTGTTGCTTCTCCTTATGTCTTCTGACTTCTTCTTCTTGATTATCTCTTTACTTTGGGGGCAGGACATGGCCATCGCCCCGTGGTTCAAACCGCAGTTTGGGCACTTTTCTTTGGGCTGCCTTACACTCCCTCCATCCGTGACCTGTTCCACTGCATTTGGAGCGAGTGATGTTTTGCTCCCTGCAGTCTTTTGTTGTGTGTTATTCGAGCTTGTAGCAGCGAAAGCAGATTTGGATAGGAGTAAATTCCTCCCTCTCCATCTGGTCAGCGCTGATCTTTGCGTTGAAAAGCAAGAGACCCCTTTCAATCGCCTTCTGCGCCATCTGCGTGTCGGTAAAGATAACTTTAAAGACGTGTTGGTGTTCTGAATTGTCCCGTTTGTTACGGAACTTCACAACTTCCACCACGTTTGCCCACGGCTGGTTTCTGCTAATCTCCTCTTTTATTTCCAAGCTACTGTGCTGGCCTATCCAGGGGTCTAATTGCCTGCACACTATACTGTGGTGTGCCTGGATCTGGGGGGAGTGCTGGGCGGGAGGCCTATCTCTCCTAGCACCTTCTGGCCTTCTTCCTTTGTTAGTGTCTCCACGTAACTATCACGAGTGACCTCAAGTTCTCGAAACAGTGTATTGAGGTGGAGAAGAAAGCCCAAAGGATGTTAGGGTATATAAAGCGACAGTTTGGATATCGGAACAACGAGATAGTACTGTGTCTGTACAACTCCCTTGTCCGCCTTACAATTTTGGAGTCCTTCATTCCGAAAAGACATCGCGAGATTGCAACGCGTGCAAGCCAGGGCAACCAAACTGATTCCCTCTATCAGACATAAAAGTTATGAAGATAGATTAAGGGAATTAGATATGTTCTCGCTGAAGACCCGGAGACTACGTGGTCAGCTTATCGAAGTATTTAAAATACTTCGAGGCTTCGACAGACTGAACTACGGGGATATTTTCCAGCTCAGCGAGGGGAGAACAAGAAATCACGTGTGATGGAACGGGTTGAGGCAGCGTTAGTTTCAACCCCTTTCACATATTATTTAAAACCACGATGCTCCCACGTGCGTCTTCGCTTCGAAGCTTGGCGCCTTATCGCAGCCACCGGATGTCAATGTTTAAACAAGGAGGTTATCGTCCCCCCGTTCGCTCCCATACGCCGACCTCGCCAGATTGAGTTAGGCTTATGGGCAGATAAGGCATTGTTCCCAGGCTCGGCTGTGCATTCCCTCGAAGCTCCCACTCCATTGTCCCCCCACGCCAAGGGAGTGTCTCGACTATTTAGATAGAAACTTTACGACTAAGTTCAGATTGGAGATCCAGATTTTCGTCGCGAAACATCACCACGACCCTCTCTCACTTTGTGCGCCAAGGGACCTCGACCTCGAGATTCACTATCACTTGTCCAGAAGGAGGACAATATCCCTTGAGTGCCAAGGTTTGAGCCTTTCGTGACGCCAAGTCCTCAAGGCTTCCCCGTCGTTGTTCAGAAAGAGAACAACGTTAGAACAGCCATTGTTCGTTCGAGCCCCGTTGACAAGAAACGGTTCTTACCCTTCTCCCGTTGTTCAGAAGAGAACAACGTAGAACAGCCATTGTTCTTTTGAGTCCGTTCGCCAAGAAACGGTTCTCACTATTCCCCCTTGCTGTTCAGAAGAGAACAACATTAGAACAGCCATTGTTCTTGAGCCCGTAGACAAGAAACGGTTCTCATCCCCCTGTTGTTCAGAAGAGAACAACGAAGAACAGCCATTGTTCTTCAAGCCGTTCGTCGAGAAACGGTTCTCATTCCCAAGACGCCACGTCAGGATCCTTTTATTCCCCCCTTCGGCTGGAACTCGCCAGTGGACCGAAAATTCCTTCACGTCGCCTTCCACTGCACCACTAGTATAAAATTACGTAAGCCGAACGTTACCATTGAGTATTGAACCCTTTTGTCAATTCTATCCTGTGCTTTAAATGGTTTAGCGAACCATCCCATCTCTTTAACTCTATATTTGTTTTACCTTTTTTAATCCTTTAATCCTCGGATTAGCCCGAGCCCCCACGACCCTTTCCATTCTCTGTTTATGTCAATATTTTCCGTTTTGTGTATTGTTGTTAGTTATTATTAATAAAACTCTATTTTATTAATGATAGCAATATTGTTATCCTTGAGCTCAGTTCCACTTCTTAAGCATATCGAAGATACATAATATCGGCCCGCCAGACATACACGCACTCTAAAGATAATTAAAGAAGTTCCCTCAACGAATAGTTATATATGGTATATCGTCGAGAGTCCATTCTACAACATCACGGCTTTAAACTTCAACTGAAGCGATACCACCGTGATATGTGTGGGAAATTCTTCACTTACAGTATCTGCGGTAGTTGGAACGCACTCCCGACGGAAGTTGTCAACAGTGAACCTCTTGACCAGTTCAAGTTAAGACTAGACAAAGTCTCGCGAAATCGCCGTTAAGATCCTCGCGAGTGATTTTCGAGGTTGCCAACGGACACCTTCAAAGATTGCGCCAAAAGTACCCTCCTTGTATGGACCGTAAGGTCTTCCCAGGGTACTTATTTTCCTTGTAGCTCCTTGTAGCTCTCACAGAGTGTGGAGTAGCCGACCGGGGTGTCGATCAACCTCGGAATAGCCTCATTGAGCTTTCCAAAGATTGTTTGGAACACCGTTCCCCGGTCCGGCTTTGGTTGTCCAGCAATGGTCCTCAATGGGACTCTGGTGGCTGGGTGGGACGCCATTTCTCCTATTCTTGCAGCCCCTCTGATTAGGCGGTGCAAGTCTCCTTTACCAGTGCCTCTTCTTGTATTGTTGCATGGCTTTTCGTTTCTTATTATGTGTATGTGTGTGTGTGTGTGTGTGTGTATTTCGGTTATAATTTACGTTATAATTATTGTACTTTTTCCTTGGGGATGAAGAGAGTCCCCCCCTCCCCCCACGTCCGCTAGCCGCCTGGATGGAAATGAGAATTGGACATTGGACATTGGACATATAAAGTGAGGAATATAGTAGAAGAGGGTTTTAGTAGGAGAAATAGTGGGGAAATAGGGGAAAATAATAGGAAAGTGAAAATGAAAAGAAGTATGAAAGACAGATCCCTGGTGAAAGGGTATCACTGGCTTTCTTTGCGTTTTGGGTTTGTTTTTTTGACAATATATAAATATATTCTCAGGTAATGCACTGGGCATTCAAGCCTTTGTAGTAGTAGGTGTTTTTATTCTCTACGTGGCTTGTTGAAGATTATCATCTTCTTTTCTGGGTATTTTACACCCCGATTTTGCTTTTTGTTTGTGTTGTTTTTGCTTGTTGTTGTTTTTTGGCGATATTTTGCACAAAAATTTTGGGGAAGTATTTAATAGAAACTAATATTAACAAATGTTAATTTAGTGGCTAAGTTCGCTCGGCTTTGTTCGTGATTTGTGTTGTGAATTGGGGTTTTTTACTTTAAGTGAACCTTGGGTCGACGTCAATGTCAATCGGTATCCTGCTGTTTTTAAACGATAACCTTTAATACTTAAAAACGCCCTACTCTCCATTACGTAGTCACAAAAAATCCTCTCGAGTATGGGATTGAGGCCCAGTTGTAAGATCTTGTATTGTAGGCCTCTCCTCCATACTTTGTCAAAGGCCTTTTTGACATCGCGTAGCACCAGATTTGCGTGGCGTTTTTCTGATTTTACTTTTACCAAATTCTCGGTAATTACGGCTAGCGCCGTGTCTGTTCCTCGCTTCGCTCGGAAGCCATGCTGTTGGTTGTTATGAGACTTGTTATTCTCGAGAAACGCATTTACCCTATTGGCCAATATCTTCTCCAAGACTTTCCCTGAAAATTCTAAGAGGGAAAGAGGCGTGAAGTTAGCTGGACTGTCCGGTGGTTTACCGGCTTTTGGAATGAATATCATTTTCGCTACCTTCCAGTGGTCAGGGAAGTAACCCACATTCAGGCACGCGTTCATGATATTCATGAGCCCCAATAAGATGTTGGGCGGGGCTCGAATAAAATTCTCCTTCGTCAGTCCTGTACGCCCCGGTGCTCGCTGTCGAAAGTTCCTCGGCAGTAATTCTACCGCCGAGTCCTTCCATTTTCCTATCCTGTGATACGCAATGGTGAGGGTGCGTTCTGTGTATTTGATCATTCAAGTCGTTAATGATTCCGTCTTCGAAGTCCAAATCGAAGTTATCATTCTCTTCCGGGGATATCTTAAATATAGATGCCCAAAAGAGTCTGAATTCCTTTTCGACTTTTTCCACGTCCGAAATTTCAGTGTCATCACGTCTAAGCTTAATAGTCTTTGGTGGTTGTCCGCCTTTTAGTCGTTTAACAGTCTGCCAGAATGTACGTGAGTCGGTTTCTACGTTGAGTCTGTCAATTAAATTATTCCAGAGTACATTCTGTTGGTCCCTTAAAAGAGTCATTAGTTCGTCAAGAATGAGTCGTGTTTGTCGGTGTGTGTTGATGTTGGGGCCAGTGAGGTTCACTTCATTGATCCGTTCCTTATATTCCCTCACGAGGGTTTTCATTCTAGGGGTCCATGAGGGGGCAGGGAGAGTTTTAAATTTAACTCGGGGGACCGCTTCCTTGTCGGCTTTTAATAGATTTTCATTTAATTTATCCAACTCCTCGTCAATTTCTTCAAGGGAGGCATCATTTAAGGGTTCTGGGTTATAACTTTCGAGGAGTTGATTATACTTATCCCAGTTGGCTCGAGCATAGCTCTTCCGCTCTGGGATAGGGATTTGAATGGGGGAGGTTGAGACTTTAATAAGGATAGCCTGGTGGTCGCTGGGAATAGGGGGGCCCGGCTCAATGAAGTAATTATATGGGAACATATTGCTGGTTAGTACATTATATGGTTTGGTGGCTGACCTGTGTGTGATGAATGTGGGGAAGTCTGGTCGAATTCTAGTCATAATATGTCTATCGATAAGTGTCACGAGATTCCTGCCTGCTGGGTTGGTCGACGTATAACCGGAGGCAGCGCTTCTTGCATTGAGGTCACCGGCAAAGAGAACGGTTCTGCCGTGACCACATAGCTGCAAGAAGTTGGGAAGGGGCAAATACCCTCTCCTCTGGGGTTTGTACCCCGTTGCCAGGACCAGGGGTCTCACTGCCGTACGGGCCTCCACAGCGAGGTAAGATTCGTCGAGTCCACTTATTGATTTGAAGTCAAGACCTCTTTTCACAGCTATAGCGCATCCGTCAAAACGTTCTCCGCTGTGATTTTTGGTCAAGACTTCGTAAAAGGAAAATTTTGTAGTGTGTTTGCGTCATTTATTTCATGTTCGGAAATAAATATAACGTCTGGGTCGCATTGTCTCAATACATTTCCGTACACTGTCTGTTTATTTGTCCATCCGTCGGAGTTAAAGTGTAATATTTTTAGAGTCATCATTGTATAGTTCACTTAAGGGTTCTTGAGTGTGATATGATGTTTTTAGGACTTATTCTCTTACGAGCTTAGGTCCTTGTGGAGTGTTAGGTGGCGTGATAGTTTTACCTGTCCGTTTTTTCCTGTATTCGCCGTCAGTAAGGGTGACAAAAGAGTCCGGAGTCAGTTTAATCAAGCCTTGGAGTAAAGCCTCCTTGACCTGCTTTTCACTGTACTCGTCCGAGGTAAATTCCCATTTGTATCTTCCGGCTATTAAACCTTCACATACATCTAGGGCATCCATCTCCTTAGGAAAAGGGGACCTTTCGGCAGCGAATACCTTCAAGTTAATTTTTCTTATATGGTATGCGTGCCTAGATTCCCTCTTGCAAGAAGAGGACCATCTCGGGCGGCTCTGGGGCTGCGAGGTTTTCCGTGAGCGGGGCGAACGTGCCCCCCCTCCCTCGGCTCTCGCAACTCCAGTCTCCGTAGCCTCATTGTCAACCTGTGTGGGTGTGTGTGCATGGGTGGTTTTGTTCTGGTGAGTTTGCGTTGTTTGTTGTTGTTTCGTGCGTGCTTTTGCAGCCTAGATCCTGGGGTCCCTGGAGGAGGCTGGGGTTGTGGCACTGCTGGGAGTTGGGAGCTTATGACAACTAGTCTCGCACTGGGGTTTGAGACTAATTTTCAGGATCTCCTCTGACCGCGGGTTCGGGGGGAACCACATTTTTTCCATTCCATTATGAGTTAGCATCTTATTAAGCTCATATGCAAAGCACCCCGGGGAGGAGAGATTCGCAATATGAGCATAATATATGCAACACATAATTTTAGTCGAGTTTTCGTTCTCGACGTGGAGAAATGTCGGGTTCCCATTTGATTCCGCTACCGCAGCTTTTGCAACTTTGGCATAGGTTGTTTTAGCCTTTGTTTCCTCTTCCAGTTTCTTTAGGTTAGCTTTTTTTTTTCAAAATCTGCTTCTTGATGGGGCAAGCCATGGAGAATGTCTTATGTTCACCAGCGCAGTTGAGACACTTCATGGAGGTGCTCTTACAGCTCCTCCAAGAATGGGTGTCCGACGCGCAGATAGAACACAAGATAGCATTCCCTCTGGGGCAGTTGGCTGTAGTGTGCTCCTCATACTTATAGCATTTGAATCACATTTGGAGGTCGATAAACTCCTCACGCTCGATCTGCTTGGGACAGATTCGAACGTTGAAGAGGAGCATACCGCACTCCGTGGCCTTTACCGCCATTGCTGAATCAGTAAACACTATTTTGAAGACGTGCGTATAGTCCTTAAATTTAAGGACTTCCGCTACCTTAGCCCAAGAGTAATTATTTTCGACTTCAGCATGAATTTCTTCGATGATGTAGCCTCCGACCCAAGGATCGAGGCGGCGAAGAATGATGCTGCGGTGGGTTTTGATCTGTGGTGGCGTGTGGGGTTTTAAATTGATTTTCTTCAGGGATTCTGCAGCTTTTTGGGAAGTGAGGACTTCGCAGTCGCTCTCCTTTTGGCAGATAGCTGAGTATCCGTTGTGGGTGTCTATGAGTCTCACTAGGGTCACCCCTAGTTCCCCATGGGTAATTGCGAAGACCTCCTCCCGATCTGGCTTAGGGCCATCGGAGAGGGTCATCAGCGGTATCCGCCGAGTCTCCCTCATTTATTTTTCCATTTCCACATTAGGGTCCGGAAAAACCAATTTTTGTGAAGACTCGTTGTGTTTGGCTGTGTTCGTGTGTGTGTGTGTGAGAGATTTTTTCACCAGTGAGAACAGAGCTAGTTAAAGAGGGTAGTCCCTGTCCAAAGCAAAAATGATTACAACACAAGCAAAAATGGCACTTTACCTTAAGTGCAGGCGCTTTTCGAGAACCTGCAGGTCCTTGGTCCACCTCAAAGGGAGTCCGATGAGGAAAACGGAGGGGGAGGATGGAAACAAGTTCACCCTCGCTACCGGCGCACGAAGCGAGTGAAATTTCACTTATTACTGCAATGCGTAATGTCACTTTCCACGTAAGCTGCGAAAGAACTCGTAAGCGAGGAATCACTTAACGCGCGAAACACTTTTCACAATTCTTGTGCGAAAACAAACAAAAAGGTTTTGCTGTATCTGTACGACGTAAAGAAGAGCTAGACTGGCTCAGGCAAGCAAAGCAGTCAATGAGAATTGCGATTACGATTACGATTAAATTAAAGTGGGTGCATGTAAGGGAGGACGATAGGGTGTGTGGATAGATAGAGAAAATAGACAAGTGGAGAAAAGAGAAAGAAGTGTAGTAGGGTGCAAAGAGATGCCTAGAGTCTGGTGATCAGACCTATCACTTTTATTATTTTATTGGTTGCGTGTATTCTTTGTTGTTATTGTAGATTTGTAATAATTATAAATAATTATTATTTATGGCGTTCAAGCCATTTGTCTTAATAATTTTTAGTTTATTTGGTGTATGTTATGCATTGCTTACTTTGTATGTGTTTTTTAATACTTTTAAGTGCGTGCTTAATGTATTGGTATTTTTTGTGTGCGTGTGTTTTTTAGTGTTTTTGTTTCTTCTAGTTGGTGATTTTTTTGTCGAAATCGGGGGTTTTCTCGTAGTCTTGGTTTAAAGGTGTCTTCATCGGTGGGTTGTTGTCGTAATTTTGGTTTCTTGTCTTGTTCGGTTTGTTTCTTTTCTTTACAAGTTTTTACATCACTTTATAAATAGAACGGTACTTCGTCTCTGCCAGCCACTCGGTTGGCGGAGCTGGGAAATCTGGGGCGACAGTCAGCTCTTCTGTTCTGGTTAATCATCTGAGTGATTTCATCACTCAGTTCCCGATTAACCAGATCCTGCATTTTGAGGGTCCGTTCTTCTATCACTTTGTTAATGGGAATTATCCCCGCCTCTCTGTGCAGATCATCTTGCCGTCTTCTTTCTTGCCTGCGTGTACCCGTTATTAGGTACATGCATTTATTTTGCACTACTTGAAGTCGCCTCTTTTGTGTTTTTGAGACAAATTAGAGGGTGGAGGCGGGGAAAGCAACGTAGATCTTACAAGGGCATTGTAGATCTTCTTGTTGCTTTCACCTAGATTTCTAAATGTGTATAGAGTTCTGAAAGCGGACGTGGCTCGAGAAATTCTTTCTTCGACGTGCTTTTTGTACCTGGTAGAGGTGATTTTCATACCGAGTACATTTCATTCGTTGGTGTAGGGGTATCGCGTATCCCCCACACGCACGTCTGCCCTTAAGGTGCGTCCGATGGGGATCCCCTTGAATTTTTCTTGGTTTGTTCTTATCTTCCACTGAGCCTCGTAGTTGTTCAGGTTCGCGATTTCCATCGCTGTCATGCGAGCTTGCCACGGCGCATTCCTCCATGGAGACACGATTATCTGGCTGAAATCATCGGCGTACTGAATATTGAGGGAAGAGGGGTACACAGGGGCTGGGACATCCGCAGTGTATATCGAGTAAAGGGTGGAGGACAGACACCCCCCCTGCGGGAGGCCCGCAGTGAGCGGAAACTTTGGTCCGTCCGTGCACCCTAGACTGACATACGCCGCTCTCTCCATGACGTAGTCACAGAGAGTTCTTTCTAAGTTTTCACTTAGACCCAGCCGTAAGATCTTATACTGCATGCCCCGCTGCCACACTTTATCAAACGCCTTTGATACATCCCGACAAACGATATCCACATAACTCCTGTCCCGTTTGGCTTGGTAAAGCTTTTCCGTTATAACATTGATTGCCATTTCCGTACTTCGCTTCTTTCTAAACCCGAATTGACATGGGTTGTAGAGGGAGTTTTCTTCCAGGTGAGACACCAGTCTCCCGTTGAAGATCTTCTCAAAGAGTTCCCCGCCAAATTCCAGGAGTGAAATTGGGCGGTAGATCTCTCTCAACGTTGGGTCCTTTCCGTGCTAGGGCAAGAAGATCATCTTTGCCGTCTTGTAAGCATCTGGAAAGTACCCTGTATTCAGACATGCGTTAAAAATACGTCTCATTCCTTCGATGATGTTGGCTGGTGCCTTTTCGAAGTTTACCTTCCTAAGCCCCGATTGGCCTGGGGCTTTTTGTCGGAATGAGCGGAGTGCGCCAAGGATCTCTTCTTCGGTGATCTCGGCGTCTCCGTCACGCAGTCTATCCACCTGGTGATGAGGATGCGTTCGGTGTATTTTCGTGTTAAGCTCGTCTACGATGTTGTTTTTGAACTCTATATCAAAATCTTCGTTTTCTTCCGATATGCTGAAGATTTTTTCCCAATAACGCCAGAGTATTACTTCGATGTTTCTCTCCTCTGTTTCAATGGATCCATCTTCTTTTTGGATTTCTATTTTCTTCTTTTTTCCAGATAATCCTCTGAGACTTTAGACTTTCTTCTAAAAGTCCTTGGGGGATGCATCTTGATTGAGGCTCTCAATCGCATCGTCCCATTGTCTCTTTTGTTGTTCGAAGATCAACTGGTTGAGCTCTTCCTTGATCTCTCTACTTCGTTGTAGCGAGTCAACTAATGCATTTCTGATGTTTAACTCGTACATGATTCTCAATTCTCTGTAGAGTTCTTTCATGTACCCAGTCCACCTGTATGAGGAGATGGTTTTATACTGGGTTTTGGGGATGCAAGCCCTATCTGCATTCATAAGATGTTCGTTGAGGTCGTCGAGTGCCTCGTCTATCTCCTCGAGAATTGCCTCGTCCAGATCTGGTGGGCGATAGGCCTCGAGGAGACCCGCGTACCGTGCCCAGTTTGCTCTCCTGTAGTCTTTTCTGACTGGAGCTGGGACTTGTATAGGGTTCCTGTTGATGGTAAGTAGGATCCCTATATGATCACTACATGGTACCTGGACTGGTTCCATGTAGTAATTGAACGGCAGCTGACGATTAGTCAGACAAATGTCTGGTTTTGTGGCACTTCTTCCTCGAGTATAGGTTGGGAAGTCCGGGCCTATTATATGGACCATATTTCGGTCCATCATAGTGTCCAGGCACCTTCCATTTCCATTGAAGGTCCTGTACCCAGACTCCCGACATCTGGCATTAAGGTCCCCCAATAATATGGTAGGGGTCCTTCTGCCAAATAGGCCAGAGAGAGAATAGATTGGTAAATATTCTCGTCTCGGCGGCTGGTACCCGGTGGCGATGACCAGCTTTCCTATATCGAGTTCGACCTCTATTGCAAGATAGGGCTCTTCCAAGTTTCTTATTGGTTTATACTTGATCCCTCTTTTGATGGCGATGGCGGCGCCGTCGCACCGCTCTTGAGAGACATTCGTGATTAACACGTCGTAGTTCCAGTTCTTCATTTCGGAGCTACGAGTGTCAATCCCATGCTCAGAAATCAAGATGACATCTGCATCAATCTCCCTGAACAAATTTCCGTAGAGAGTTCTTTTCGCTGTCCAGCCGTTGGTGTTGATTTCCATGATTCTTAGTGAGTTCCGTTCCATTGTGAGATGTATTACCTGTGTTTCTTCTTCGTCTTCTTACTTTTCTTGGCATGTGGGGTGGGTCTGGAGTGCCCAGGCTTTTCTTTCTTCGGGGGAGGACTAGGAGTCTTTGACCGACTCTTCGTCGCTCTAGTGCGAGTGCATGGGCCCTCGTCACTATCCGAAGATGTGGATTCTTGTTCTTCGTTGTCATTGTTCTCATCATCTTCTTCGGATTCCTCCGATGTGGGAGATTCAATGACCTCTTTCAGCCCAGTGGCTTTTTCGTCGTTGCTGCGTTTCTGATCACACTGTCCTTGAATGCCCTGGAGCATTCTGGGTCATCGGGCACGATGACGGATGGCAGGTTATTAGCTTTTAATAATGCGTTTAAGACCCGGTTGTAGCATCCAGGTCTTACCGCATTTGCCACGTTTGCGTGTGTGATGCATATCAAAATTTTAGCACTTAGGTCATTTGTGAAGACCATCGGTGAGGGGGTTGTCATTGCTGAGGCCATCCCTTCACTTCTCTTCACAGTGCTTGCATAAGTATTGGTTTTCTTTTTATTTTCATCTTCTTCCATTTTTTTAATAATCTCCTTCCTCTTCGGGCATTTAAGGGCCATCGTTCAATGGGGTCCCTTACAGTTCATGCACTTTTTGGTAGTGCTATTGCAGGCGTCATATCGATGACCCTGTGTGGCGCATTCGCTGCACCAAACTGTTCCTTTTGGGGGGCAATTGGCGGTTGTGTGGTTTTCTAAAGCATAGCATACGAAGCACATCTGGATACTATGGTATTTTTCGTGCTCGATGTTGGTTCCTGGGATCCTCATGTTGAAAATGAGGAGTCTCTCCGTTGCCGCCTTGTGGGCCATTTCGGTGGTCTGGAAGGTGACCTTGAAGACGTGGGTGTGATCACGGAATTTGATCACTTCCCTTATCTTCGCCCATGTGTGGTTTTTCTCGATTTCTTGTTTGATATCTGCGGGGGAGTTCTCACCCACCCAACTCTCCACCTTTCAGCAGATGACGCTCCTGTTTGCGGAGATCGCTGGTGGGGTTTTGGCTTCCAGGTTCATTTCCTTGAGAACCTAGGCCCCTTCGTCAGATAGGAGCCGGTCGATGTCTTTGGTCTCACCGCATATAGCGATGAAACCATTTGGGATGTCAATTAACTTGATTAGTGCGATCCTTAAATTTGCAAATAAGGATTCGCACACCGTTTTCTGCTCGGGGGTCTTCTTTCCGCTGAGGGTCCGTAGGGGGACACTCTTAGAGAGGGCCTCCATCGTCGTGGACGTCTTCTTTCTTCTTTCTTGCGTTCTCTTCTTCCTCTGTAAAAAATGTGTAATTATTTAGGGTATGTGTGAAAAAAGTGATGTCAGAAGTGACAAAGGAGGTAGAGTCAAGGGTTGTACGCGAATACAATATGAGAAGACCGCTCCCGTCCAATTTCCTGTTGTTTGCCCGCTCAGATGGTGCCGGGATGATGGGTGATGATGGATGGGGGATGGTTCTCGAGTGGGGACCTCAGAGGGTTGAGCTTGGTGGACTTAATGCATAGCGGCCGAATCAACGACCGCTAAGTTTTTGCCACCCCCTCACGGGTACGTACGCCAAAACTGCTTCCTACTACATAGAGACGGGAGTATTTTCCTCTATGATTCTGGCCGGGTCCCCCGGGCGATGAGGATTTATCCTCCGTCCGGGACTCGCAGTTTTGCCCCAGATTCGAGAAAATTTCTGACTTGTGCTTCTGCTGTGGGATAGGCCTCAAACCAGTTTCCACGCAAGCCCTTAATTATGCCAGTCCAAGTGGCCGACATAGTTAAGACGAAATTAATGAAGGGCAGTCATCCGAGCAGGTTCCCACGCAGGTCGATGGACGGGAGCAATGAGGGTTTTTAGCCCATCATTTTTCTTCTACTTCGCAGCGAAAAGATTCAAGAAAATCTTTGCAGATCTACTGGGATCCTAATGACTCCCAGGACAGTCGCGTTCTTAGGTGGCGAGGCTCAAAAGTCTTTGTTTCTTGGCACGCGTGAAAAAACAACGCTCTTCAGGAGGTAGTAAGGCAATGCTACTCAGTCGGATATTCGCCCAGCAATGAGAATTGCTAATGATATATTTACTCTTTGAAAGATTTTGGATAGTATTAGATAAAAGTAGGTGAAAAAAAATAAAAGTTTTAAGATGGGGGGGGTGCCCTAGTAGGAGGGCATCGCAGACTTGTTACTTTTTTGTTATTTTATTTTACTTATTGTGTTATGTATTGTCTATCATGTATTTTTCTATTTACGTGTAGCAGGCGTGTTCTTCTTATTGTTCGTGTGTCAAAAGATGTTGTACTTATTTTTGTTAGAAAATTGTGAGCATTCAAGCCTTTTTCAGCTTTTGGCTCGGCAATTTACCTGTGATTTTAATGTTTGGTATCATGTTTATTCTCTGTTTGTCTCGTTACAGTTGTGTTGTATCTTGGGTATCTGTTAAGTGTATATTTCTGTTATGATTTCCTATGTACAGTGTTTGGTGCTTGGGAATCGGTATGACATCATTAGTAAGTGTTAACCAGACCCTTCTTCCCAGTTTCTTGGTGAAGATGTTGATAGGGTCTAGTTTCTTTCTTATATGGAGATCCCTCTGACGGCGGTGTTCTCGCCTTCTGACCTTGTTAATCAGTAGGGATGCAGTATTTTGCACTCTCTGTAATTTTCTCATTGAGGTATTGTTTGCCGCTTGAGTCACTAATGCACGGCAATAGGCTATTTTTTCCGTCAGGAGTGCTAGGGCCGTCCCGGTGCCACTTTTTGGGTGGAAGCAATGAGAATCGCGATGATATATTTATTGGAAAAAGTACAAGTATTTTATACATTAAATAAATAAATTTACACAATGCAAAAATATATAGTCAAAAGTGGGGAAAAAAAATTGAAAAAAAATTATAGTTGAGGAGAGGAAGAAGTAGTCGAAGGCAAAGGTACATACAGAGGTTTCTCCTGGAGAAATGAACGCAGGAGCTCAGCTTTTTAACACTTTACGGTTTTAAGTTATACCCACTAACTGGGTTTTAATATATAAATTAATTATACCCACTAATTGGGTTTCAATTTTTACATTAAATTTGGTTTATATATCATTGTTTGATTTTATTACGTTTCATACTTCGTCACTTGAGTTTAAGTTTTAAGATACTGTTTCGCTTACTTTTATTTATAAAATACTTAATTTTTATTCACTGTATTCACATACTGATTAGTAGCTTTAATTTTATGGTTTCCTATTTATACTTTTCGTTAACTTTTAGATTGTTTAAGTTGTTTTATCACTTGAATGTTTCAATTTACATACTTAATTCTATTTATAATATACTTAATTATAATTCACTGTATTTGTACATTGGTTAGTAGTT
Source organism: Ceratothoa steindachneri (assembly GCA_963969495.1). Classification (NCBI taxonomy): domain Eukaryota; kingdom Metazoa; phylum Arthropoda; class Malacostraca; order Isopoda; family Cymothoidae; genus Ceratothoa; species Ceratothoa steindachneri. Next base: position 126,608,762 of record OZ018330.1, on the reverse strand, counting down.
TTGTTTGTATAGTTTCCTATTTATATTTTTCACTAAATTTTCACTTGTTTAAGTTGTTTTATCACTTGTCTATTAATTGTCTAGTTTTAATTTCATATTTTCCTATTTATATTTTTCACTAAATTTTCACTTGTTTAAGTTGATTTATCACTTGTTTATTAATTGTCACATTTAACTATTTACTTAATTTTTATTCACTGTGTTCACATATTGTTTGTTTAATTAATTATTTGATTAATTATTTACACTTTAATCGTTTAGCACTATTATTTAGTTTAATTATTTACACATTAATTATTTATACTTTAAACGTTTTGCACTAATATTTAGCTATTTTCGCGCTTTACACTTCTTATCACTTTTAATTTTTAGTTTATCGATGAGGTCTTCATGCCGCACTTTATGTTTTTGAAAGTTGATGAATTCACTGTGTGACAGCTTGATTCCGGAATATACATGGTGCCGCTGCATAGGAGGCTCTCCATTTCCTTCGGGGACCAGGGTCCCTCAAAGGTCCATTTGAAGTCACCACTCCTAATGCCCTTTACCAATTGGGTTTGATTTGCTTTTTCGGGTCTACATCCAGTAGTCCCGAAAACTTTTAGTTTCAGTTCTTCCCCGTCGAAAAAACGTCCCTTTTCCAGGACTTTGGCTTTTTCGGTTAGGGGAACTGCGGGGTATGAATCATCGTCTTCAGATTCTCCATCCATGCTTTCTTCTTCCACTTGTTTAGGAGGTTTGCTGCTCTTCTTCTTTTTTGGTTTCTTTTCCTTCGGGGGGCTTTTAACTTGCGCGGTATCTTCTTTTATTCGTTCTTGATTCCCATCCTCTTCTCGGTTGATGGTTGGATCTTCTTTCTTCTTTATTTCTTCGGGGTTTTCTGACTGCGTTTCATCAATGAATTTGATGTTCAGTACGTCATGGGATGCTGGGTTCGGGGGGAACCATAACTTTTTCTTTACTCCGTTGTTTTTCAGCATAGCGTTGAGCTCCTCCGAAAAACTGCCGGGGCGAGCAAGGTTCGCCAGGTGGGCGACTATGACCATCGTCATAATCTCCTTGCTCTCGGCCGGTAGGATTAATTTTGGAGTGACTCTGTCCGCTGATGGAGTGGCGCTTCCAGGAGTCGAAGTCGCGGTGGCATATGTTGCCTTTGACTTTTCCTCCTTTCGCTGCCTGAGCTTCAACCTCTTGTTCTTTATCGCTTCCTTGCGTAGAGGGCATCTCATGGCCAGAGCCCGATGTTCCCCTCCGCAATTCACACATTTAGGCTTTTCTTCCCGGCAATCTCTCCATCCGTGTCCGGTTCTGGAGCATGTCGCGCAGATTTGTATTTTTGACGGGCAGTCTCGTGTCGGGTGGCTCTCGATGGCCAGGCAGATCTGGCAGTTTTCTATGAAGATATACTCTTCTGCCTCTATCTGCTCTGGGGCGACGCGAAGGTAAAAGCCCAGGAGGCCTTCCCTTAACGCTCTCTGAGCCATCCCGATGGTAGCGAAAGTGACTTTAATGAGGGTCTTGCCTATTTTGTCCACTTTCTCCACCTTTGCCCATGACTGTTTGTCATTCAGCTCTTCTTGTATTTCTTCCGTGGTGTGTTCCGAAAAGTAGGGGTCCACTCTCTTTAGTATGACGGCCCTCCTTACGAGCAGCTCATAGGGGACTACCGCTTCGAGCCCTATCTCGCGGAGGGGTTGTCTGGCCTGGTCTGAAACAAGGGTTTCCACGTCCTTGTTCTTCCAGCAGACTGCCGCCCACCCATTTGGAGTCTCGATGAGACGGGTGAGCTCAATGTTTATTTCTCCGATCACTGTTTGGAAGACCGTTTCTCTTGTTGGTTTCTGTTTCCCCGTTATTAGACGGAGGGGGATCCGTTTGGTGTCCTGGGGGGCGGTGGGACCCATGTCCCCCTTCGGGCAGTGTTGCCCTTCCCCCTAGTGTATCTCACTTTCTTCTCGGGGGGTGGAGAATACCACTCCGTGTTCGTCGAAATTGAGCGGCTTTGGCGTTTTGCCGATTCTTGCCTTAACGGTTTCCTCCTTTACCGGATTGGGACACTACGCGCACGACTCAAGGTACTTCAGGTACTAGGTACTCTACTCTACTGAGAATTGATGGTATAATAATAATCACTCTATGTGAAAAGATAGTAGAAGGTAAAAAAGTTGGTGAAGTGGGGGGGGGGGGCCTTGTTTTAGGGGCATCGTTAGCTTGCTTCCATTTTTTATTTATTTTTCCTTTGTTTGGGTATTGTTATGTTCTTATGTTTTCGTTCTGTGCGTGTTCTTCTTGTTGTTCTTCATTGTATTTGTACTTTGTTTGTCTGTGATATTTAAACTGTGTACTTGAGCTTTCAAGCCTTTGTAAGCTTGCAGTTATGTGTGTGTACTTCGTGTCAATGATCTTCTTTAGTTTTATGATTCGATTTTTGTGTCACCATGGTGTGTGTTTCTGGTGTTTTGTGTTTTTAGGTGTATATTGGTATTATGTTTTCCTCCGAACAGACTTTGGTGCTCGGGAATCGCCGGTTACGACCGACTTCCCCGTGCAACCTGGCAGGGATGTTTATCCTGCGTCCAGTTCTTCGTAACTCTGGTAGGATATCATTGGCCATTGTGGACCAGACTTTCTTGGCCAATTTTTGGGTAGCGACATTTATCGGCTCCAGTTTCTGCCTGCGGTGCAGGTCCCTCTGCCGAAGTTGATCCCTTCTTCTGCATTTGTTCATGAAGAGGGACGCAGAGTTTTGTACTCGCTGGAGCCTTTTCATAGATGTTTTGCTGGCCGTTTGAGTCACTACTGCGGGGTAGATAAGCTTAGCCCGGATGAACGACAGGTATAATTTCCTGATGTTCGCCGAGCTGAGTTCTCTGAACCTGTATAGCTTAGAGATTTCTCTCCTCGCCATATTCCGCCTCACCGTGTAGTGCTTCGAGTATCCGCGGTCGGAGATTTTTAGGCCCAGAATGTTGCCTACGGCGGAGTAACCGTATCTCCTCCCATCAATCATGATGGGCCACGTCAACTCACGGCCCAGCGGGAGAATTGTGAATTTCTCCCTGTTTGTCCGGATTTTCCACTTTTTCTCGAAGTTGTTGATGTTCGAGATCTCCGCGATGGTGTTGTTTGCCTGGCTCCTTGCTTTCCTTTCCCTACAGGGGACGATCTGAGTGATGTCATCTGCGTATTGCAGGTACATCGTGTCCCCGTGGATTGGAGTAGGGAGGTCGATGGTAAAGACCAGGTAAAGCAAGGGACTCAGGCAGCTCCCTTGGGGAACGCCCGCTTTAAGTTCGAATTCAGGACCCTTGTGATCTTCTATCATGATACGCGCCCTTCTGTCCATGATGAAGTCACAAAGAATCCTTTCCAGGACCGGGTTTAGCTGGAGACTTAGGATCTTGTATTGCAGTCCACTCAGCCAAACCTTGTCGAAGGCCTTCTGCACATCCCTCATCACGATGTCTACGTAGTGACCCTTTGCACGGCATTGCGCGATCTTTTCTGTTAGGAGCGCCAGGGCAGTTTCAGTGCCCCGTTTTGGTCTAAACCCATGTTGTGCCGGGTTGTGCGCTCCTAACTCGTCGAGTTGATTTTGTAGCCTATTGGCTATAATCTTCTCGAAGATCTTGCCGGGTACTTCTAGGAGAGAGATTGGGCGGTAGTTGGCCACTTGGTCTGGGGGCTTGTTCCCTTTCGGGATAAAGATGATTTTTGCCAACTTATACCCGTCTGGGAAGTAGCCTGTATTCAGGGAGGCGTTCATGATGTTGACCATTCCCTGAATAATTTGCCTAGGGGCATTCACTAGGTTGTTTTTAGTGAGCCCAGACCATCCTGGCGCCCTCTGTTTGAAGGACTTGATGGTGTTAATCGTCTCTTCAACAGTGATTGGGCGTCCGTGGTCAACCATCTCTCTCTCTCTAGACACTTGCGGTTGTGGGTGGGTCCTATGTATCATCGTTCCGAGGTCGTCGAGCAGTTGGTCTTCGAAGTCCTGTTCGAAATCGTCGTTCTCCTCAGGTGAGATCGCAAAGACCTCTTTCCAGTGGTCCCTGAATTTTCTTTCTAGGGTATCCGGATCTTCTATGAATATGTCGCCATCTTTGATTTTAATCCCAGGCCTGGGAGGCAATCCCCTAAGTCTTCGGATGCTATTCCAAAAACGTACAGGATTAGTCTCCCGGTCTAGTCTGCCAATGATATCATCCCAGATGTCTTTCTGTTTCTCGAGGATTGTGTTTTTCATAGCCTCGCTCAGTTGTCTCATTCGGGCTTTCTTTTCCCGGGTCGGGCCTGTCCTACCGACTTCTTCATAAATTTCCCTGTGTTCCCTAGCGATGTCCCTCATTTCATCCGTCCACCTAGGTTGCGGGAGCATTTTGTACGAGATCCTGGGGACGCATCTTTCGTCAGCTCGAATGAGGCGATTGGTGATGTTCTCAATCTCCTCATCAATTTCCTCCAGATTTGCGTCCTCCAGGTCAGCTGGGTGATAGGCGCTGAGCATCTCTCTGTACTGCTCCCAGTTAGCTTTCGCATAACTTTTCCTATGTGGGACGGGCCTGAGCATTGGCGCAAGCGAAATGTTGGTGATAATTGGGACGTGGTCGCTCGGGACTACTGGGCCAGGTTCGTTGGCGATGTTAAAGGGGAATTCCGGGCTCACTAACACAATGTCCGGTTTTGTCGCCGAACAGTCTGTTATATAAGTTGGGAAGTCAGGTCCTACTCTCTGGACTCTATTTCTGTCGAATAGTAGTTCCAGATTTCGTCCCCTTTGGTCAGCGCACCTGTAGCCAGATGCACGGCAGCGGGCGTTTAGGTCCCCGCCTAGCAGCGCTAGCCTTTTGTGCCCGAACAGGGTGAAGAAGTTGTTGATCGGTAGGTACTGTCGCCTGGGTGGCTGGTAGGCTGCCACCACAGTTAGGCCACCAACCAGGGTCGGGATTTCGACTGCCACGAATGATTCATCTAAGTCCGGCAATGTTCTGTACTTGATGTTTTTTCTGATAGCGATGGCTGCGCCATCGTATCGTTCTTGGGTGTGATTTTTCTGTATAACATTGTAATTGTGTATTTTTATGTTGTCTGTGGTTGTGTCTATACCATGCTCCGATATGAGGATGATGTCTGGGTCCACTGTACGGAAGATGTTGCCGTAAACAATGGATTTTCCCTTCCATCCATCCACATTCAGAGTAAGTATTTTCAAGGCGTTGTTAGTGTTTTCCAGTCTGAGATGTTATGTGTTTTAGTGTACTTCTTGTTGTTCTTATGTTTGGAATCTCCCGTTGCGTATTTCCTTAAACTCTTGATTGTTTAGGGCAATACAAGAGTCTTTGTAGATTTTCACTGCGCCTTCATGCAGTGCCTCTTCTACTTCTTTTTCCTGTAAGCTCGCGGCGTAGACCCATTTTATACTCCCTTGTTGGATTCCCTTAAGGATTTCCATGGGGGAGAGTTTTTCTGGGTGGGGGATCTGCTCGTTTGAGACGATTCTGAGGTCGATCTCCTCTCCCTCGTACTTGTATGTACGCTTCGAGGTCTTCGACCTACTTCTGGAGCTCACAGGGCTTTTGGTCGCCCTGCTCACTGCTTCGTCCGCTTCAGAGTCCGAGGAAGCTCCGCTGGACAGGTTTCCCTCGGCTTCTTTCAGCTTCCTTGCAGCTTTTTTCTCCTTCTTCTCGCGTCTCTTTGCCACTTCTAGACGGGGGTCCAGCCGGGACGTGCTGGTCTTCGTGTTTGATGAGCTTTCTTTTGTTTTTGTTTCTTCCACGATCTTCTCTTTGGGGAACGGGGTTGCTGGGGCCTCTGTTGCTCTGTCAGAACCAAATTGGAGTCTCAGCACGTCTCCCGAAGGTGGGTCATCGGGAAACCACATCTCCTCCATGCCGTTCTTTTTGAGCATGAGATTGAGGGTTTTTGAAAAAGTCCCCGGACTTGTAAGATTATTAACGTGCGCAAAGAGTATGCACGTTAAAATCTTCGTCGAGTTTTCATTCTCGAGCTTGAGGTACTGTTTTGTCTGATGTTGTGGGGTCTCTGTAATGTTTGGGGTTCTCTTCGTGGCTTGGGCGTATGAGGTGCTGGCTTTCTTTTGGTCTACCAGCTTTTTCTGCCTCACAATTTCTTTTCTTTGGGGGCAGGACATCGCCATCGCCCCATTGTTAAGGCCGCAGTTTGGGCATTTCTCTTTTGTCGCCTTGCACTCCCTCCATCCATGGCCTGATCCACTGCATCTGGAGCAAGTACTGTTCGTCTCCTTGCAGTCCTTCGTAGTGTGGTGTTCCAACTTGTAGCAGCGGAAGCAGATTTGGATGGGAGTAAATTCCTCCCTTTCCATCTGGTCCGCGCTGATTTTGGCGTTGAACACCAATAGGCCTCTCTCTTTTGCCTTCTGAGCCATCTGCGTGTCTGCAAAGATTACTTTGAAGACATGCTGGTGGTCGGTGTTGTCCCGTTTGTTACGGAACTTTACCACTTCCACCACGCTGGCCCATGTCTGATTCCTCTGGATCTCCTCCTTTATCTCCAGGCTGGAGTGTTGGCCTATCCAGGGGTTTAGTTGCCGGCACACGATGCTTCGGTGCGCCTGAATCTGGGGGGGAGTGCTAGGCTGGAGGCCTATTTCCTCCAAAACTTTTCGACCTTCCTCCTTGGTCAGGGTCTCCACGTCTGCCTCTCTTTCGCAGACAGCAGAGTAGCCGACGGGGGTGTCAATTAGTCTCGGGATGGCTACATTGAGCTTCCCGAAAATCTGAGAGAACACCGTTCCTCGGTCTGGCTTCGTCTGCCCAGCAATTGTCCTCAATGGGACTCTGGTGGCTGGGTGGGAAGCCATTGTTGGACTTGCACTTGCAGCCCCTCGCTGGGGGGTGCAAGTCTTCTTCACAAGTGCCTCTTGATGGGTGGCACTGAAGGACTTCTTATGTGTGTATGTGTGTGTGTGTGTGTGTATTTTTCGGTTTTAAAAATTTTTACGTTTTACTTCTTATGTTGATTTCAGGTTTTTCCTTGGGGACGAAAAGAGGCCCCTCCCCACGTTCGCCGGTCGCCTGGATGGAAATGAAAATTGCCTTTTAGGTGAAGGATGATGATGAATGAGATGAGTCCGGGTGGGATCCTCTCAGGGGTGTGATTGTATGGCGGACTTATTGACAACGCCGCCCCCCCGAGGGTTTTAAATCGCGACTGCTCCCCAACATAGCATAGAGACGGTTTTCACCCTCTATGATCCTGGGAGGGGCCTCCGCCGTATTTAGGCACCGAAGGTCGCAGTCCGTCCCTTGTCCGGAATGTTTCTGACATTGTTCTCTACTGTGGGCTACTCCTCAAACCAGCTTCCTCCAATGCCCCCAATTATGGCCAAGCAACTGCCTGACATAGTTGGGACGAAACATGAATGGCAATTTCACTTCACATCTGACGGCGGTTCACGCGGGGAGGAGGGCCGAGGACTTAAGCAGTCATCCGCTTAAGTTGGGCCGCTGAAAATAAAGGGGGTGATGATGGTTAGTGAGTGAATGATGATGGGGTTGGACGTGACACGAGGATATTAACGTTTTTTGGAATATTTGGTCCTAAAAATAGGAACCAAATTTTTCGGAGGCGTAGGCAAAAATTGCCTAAAAATTTCCTCCTTTACCAGTTGGTAAGATGCCTGATACGAGGTATTTTCTGCCAAGAATTCCGAGCTAGCACTGAGAATTGACCCATTGTATGTGAGAGTATGCAGATAAGGGGATAGAAAGGGTGTGTGAATAGATAGCGGAAAGTAGACCAGTGGTGAAAAGAGAAAGAAGTGTGGTAGGGTGCAAAGTGATGCAAGAGCCTGGTGATCAGGCCTATCGCTTTCAAATATATTTGATTTGTGGTTTCGTTGTTGTTTTTATGGGTTTTTATACATATATATATATATATATATATATATATATATATATATATATATATATATATATACAGGTATATATATAACATATAGTTTGGCGTTCAAGCCATTTGTCTTTATTGCTAATATTTTTGTTTATGGTGTGCGCGTTAGCTGTTGTATTTGTAAGTTGTTAATATTAACTTACTCTGTTTGTTTTAGTATCTTTTTGTTTTTTCGTGATTTTGTAGTGTGTGTATTTTGTGTACAGTGTTTCTTCTTGTAGTCTTGTTCGGTGATTGTCGTTTTCTTGTGTAGGATTCCTTCTTCGGTAGTTGTCTTAGTTGGTTAGTTTTGTCGTTATCAGTGAATTTTGTCAAAATCGGTTGGTTTCACGATCGGTAGTTTTTTCTTAGTTTGGGGTAAATTGACTCATCTAGCGTAGAACGGTACTTCTGCTCCGCCAGCTAAAATCCTAGCGGAGCTTGGAAATCTGGCGCGACATACTTCTCTTCTGTTTTGGTCTATCATTTGTACGATATCTTCGTCCAAACGATTGACCTTTTCCAGCATATTCCTTGTCCGTTCTTCGATGACAACGTTAATGGGGGTTAACCCCGCCTCTCGGTGCAGCTCTTCTTGCGTTCTTCTTTCCATTCTGCGTGTACCTGTGATTAGGTACACGCATTTATTCTGCACCACTTGTAGTCTCCTCTTCTGTGTCTTTGAGGCACAGGAGAGGGCGGAAGCGGGGTAAAGCAACGTCGATCTAACTAGTGCAGTATAGATCTTCTTTTTGTTGCTTTGACGAAGATTTCTGAACCTGTACAGAGTCTTGACTGCAGCAGTGGCCTTGGTGATGCGTTCTTGGACGTGCTTTGCGTACCCGGTTGAGGTGATCTTCATGCCGAGTACGCTGCATTCATTGGTGTAGGGATATCGTCTATCCCCCACCCTGACGTCATCAAGTAGTCTCCTGCCTATGGGGACTACTTTGAACTTATCCTGGTTGGTACGGATTTTCCACCGGGCCTCGTAGGTGTTCAGGTTTTCGATTTCTGCTGCCGTCATGCGAGCTTGCATAGGCGCATTCCTCCATGGACATGTGATTACCTGGGTGAAATCATCGGCGAATTGTAAGTTGAGGCAAGTGGGGTTTACAGGGACTGGGACATCCGCGGTGTAAATCAAGTAGAGAGTGGGAGACAGGCACCCCCCTTGCGGGAGGCCCGCATTGAGCGGAAACTTTGGCCCGTCCGTGCACCCTAAACTGACGTACGCCGTTCTCTCCATGACATAGTCACAGAGAGTTCTTTCTAAGCTTTCGCTTAGTCCCAGTCGTAAGATCTTGTACTGCATTCCCCGTTGCCACACCTTATCGAACGCCTTTGATACATCCCGACAAACAATGTCCACGTAACTCTTTTCCCGTTTTGCTTGGGCTAGCTTTTCCGTAATGACGTTAATCGCCATTTCCGTACTTCGCTTACTCCTAAACCCGAATTGGTGTGGGTTGTAGAGCGAGTTATCTTCCAGGTGAGACACCAGTCTTTTGTTGAGGATCTTCTCGAAGAGCTTCCCACCAAATTCCAGTAGCGAAATTGGTCGGTAGCTCTCCTTCAACTTGGGGTTCTTTCCAGGCTTGGGCAAGAAAATCATCTTTGCCGTTTTATAAGCATCTGGAAAGTACCCCGTATTAAGGCAGGCGTTGAGTATTCTTCTCATTCCTTCGATGACACAGGCTGGTGCCTTTTCAAAGTTAAGCTTTGTAAGCCCCGATTGTCCTGGAGCTTTTTGCTGGAATGAGCGAAGCGCGCCGAGTAGTTCTTCTTCTGTAATCTCGGCGGCTCCGTCGCGCTGCCTATCCACCTGGTGATGAGGGTGCGTCTTATCTATTTCTTCGTTGAGCTCGTCGATGATGTTGCTTTCGAACTCTAGGTCATAGTCTTCGTTTTCTTCTTCAGTTATACTGAAGATCTTTTCCCAATAACTTCGGAATATCTCTTCAACTTTCTCTTCCTCTTCTTCGATGTCTCCATTTTCTTTCTGTAGCTCGATCTTGTGCTTCTTTCCAGTTGATCCTTTAAGAATTCGGATCTTCTTCCAAAATTCTTTGGGAGTTGCTTCGTGATCGATACTTTCGATCGCATCCTCCCATCTTCTGTTTTGCTGTTCGAGGATCAACTGGTTCAATTCCTCTTTGATTTCTTTACTTCTTTGCATCGAGTGTACTGATGCATTCACGATGTTGTGTTCATACATTATCTTCAGTTCACGGTATAGTTCCTTCATATATTCGGTCCATTCATAGGTTGAGATGGTCCTATATGAGGAACGAGGGATACAAGCCCTATCTGCGTCGATGATTTGGTTATTGAGGTCATCGAGTGCCTCGTCAATCTCCTCGAGTATTGCCTCGTCCAGGTTGGGCGGATCGTAGGCCTCGAGAAGGTGTGCATACTGTGCCCAGTCTGCTCGTCTGTAGTTCTTCCTGACTACTGCTGGGACTTGTATAGGGTTCCTATTGATTGTGAGTAGGATCCCTATATGATCACTGCATGGAACCTGGACTGGTTCCATGTAGTAATTAAACGGTAGCTGACGATTCACCAGACAGATGTCTGGCTTTGTGGCATTTCGTTCTCTGACATAGGTGGGGAAGTCGGGGCCTATCCGCTGGGCAATATTTCTGTCCAGCAACAGGTCCAGGCTTCTCCCTATTCCATTGAAGGTCCTGTAACCGGATTCTCGGCATCTGGCGTTTAGGTCCCCCATTAGAATGGTGGGGGCTCTTCTGCCAAATAGGCCAGTGAGAGTGTGAATAGGCAACACATCTCTCCTTGGCGGTTGATATCCGGTTGCAATGACCAACTTTCCTAAGTCGAGCTCGACCTCAATCGCGAGGTAGGATTCTTCTAAGTTTCTTATCTGCTTGTATTTGATCCCTTTCTTTATTGCAATAGCGGCGCCATCGTACCGCTCTTGCGAAAAGTTTGTGATCAACACATCGTAGTTCCAGATTTTCATTTCTGTATTACGCGTGTCGATCCCGTGTTCTGAGATCAGTATGATGTCTGCATCAATTTCTCTGAATACATTTCCATAAAGAATTCTTTTCGTCGTCCAGCCATTGGTGTTGATTTCCATTATTTTCAGTCCGTTACGTAGCATGATGAGTTGCTTTACCTATGTTTTTTCTTCCCCTTTTTCGGTCTGGGGGCTGGTTGGGCGATTTTACTCGGCCCAGGGTTTTCTTTTTTCGGGGGGGGGCTCGGGGTCTTTGACCTGCTTTTGTTTGCCCGCGTGCGGGTGCAGGGGCCCTCTTCGCTGTCAGATGAGGATGAACCATCCTCACTTCCAGCCTTTTCCTCTTCTTCTTGCTCTTCTTCTGTTTCTTCCTCAGATGGTGCTCCAATCATCTCCTCCAAACCGGATTTGGAGCTTTTGTTTTGGATGATGGAGTTCTTGAAGGCCTGTGAGCACTCGGGGTCTTCTGGCATGATTACCGCTGGGAGGTTATTAGCTTTCAGGAGCGCATTGAGCACCTGGTTATAACAACCAGGCTTCACTGCATTAGCCACATTTGCATGGGTTATGCAGATCAAAATTTTAGCGCTCAGATCTCCTGATACGCTAAAGGGTGCAGGTCCTGGTGCAGCGTTCGTCACTGTGTTTCTTTTGGCAGCGTTCGCATAAGTCGTTTCCTTTGCCTTTCTGTCTTCTTCTTCTTTTCTTCTGATGATTTCTCTTCGCTTGGAGCAATTAAGAGCCATCGTCCTGTGTTCCCCTTTGCAGTTAAGGCACTTCTTGACGTTGCTTTCGCACTTGTCAAAACGGTGCCCTTCCGTGGCGCACTCACTGCACCACAGCTTGTTTTTGTCTGGGCAGGTGGTGGAGGTATGGTCTTCAAGTTTGTAGCACACAAAGCACATTTGTATGCTACTGAATTTTTCCTGTTGGATATTTTCACCCGGTATTCTCATGTTGAATACGAGAATGCCATTCTGGGTGGCCTTTCTCGCCATGTCTGTGGTTGCAAATGTGATTTTGAATACGTGGGTGTGTTCGCGGAATTTGATAATTTCGCGAACTTGTGCCCATTGGTTGCTTCTAGTAATCTCCTCTTTTAGATCATCCGTGCTATGTTCGCCTACCCAGCTTTCGACTTTGCGGCAGATGACGCTTCTATTTGCTGCCACCTGGGGGGGGGGGAGTTTTGCTTCTAATCCGGTCTCTTTCAGTACCCTTGCTCCCTCTTCTGAAAGGAGCTGATCGACGTCTCTGGTTTCGGCACACATGGCGATGAAGCCTGACGAAACTTCGATAAGTTTAACTAGTGCCACCTTCAGCTCTATATAGAGGGTTTCACATAGATCCTTCTTCGTTGGGGTCTTCATTCCGGCGATGGTCCTTAAGGGGACCCTCTTAGTGAGGGCCTCCATGGTCTTGCTGCTCTTCCTTTTCCTTCTTCCTCTGAAAACAAGTGTAATTAATTTTGTTTTTGATATGTGAAAAAAGTTAGTGTGAGGTAAAGGAGGTATAGGATGGTGTGAGTGGGGTTGGTAACGGGTTCCAAGTAATTTGAGAGGAACGCCCCCGTCCATTTCTCCTGTTGCTCTCCCGCTCGTATGCTGCCAGTATGAGGGATGATAGGGTGATGGGGTGGGTCTCGGGTGGGGACCTCAGAGGGTTGAGCTTGGTGGACTTAATGCATAGCGGCCGAATCAACGACCGCTAAGTTTGTGCCACCCCCTCACGGGTACATACGCCATAACTGCATCCAACTACATAGAGACGGGTGTAACTCCCTCTATGATTCTGGCCGGGTCCCCCGGGTGATGAGGATTCCTCCTCCGTCCGGGACTCGCAGTTATGCCCCAGTATCGAGACGATTTCTGACTTATGCTTCTGCTGTGGGCTAGGCCTCAAACCAGTGTTCACATAAGTCCTTAATTATGCCAAACCAAGTGGCTGACATAGTTAAGACGAAATCAATGAATGGCAGACATCCGAGCGGGTTCACACGCAGAGCGATGGACGGGAGCAGTGAGGCGCTTAAGCCCTCATTGAATTATGACTTCGACGTATGAAAAATATGGCTCTCTTTTTTAAGGATGAATCTGGGTTCACCTTAAGACTTCCAGAACAGGCTCGATTCTGCAGCAGCGCTCAAAAGTCAATCAGATACTAAAACAAGTAAAAAGTGCTGTATCCAAAGTTCTTCAGCTGTACGCAGTAAAAACGGATTTTCAGCCGTCACTGAGAATTGCCTTTTAATTATGTTTAATTTATTCATGTAGCTTTAAAACAAACAACATTTTACACTGAATCGCTGCAAAAATGGACCAATCAGCGTCACGATAGATTTTTAGCAACAATTTATGTTCAAACATACAAATATAAGAGACACTGAAATTGGCTAAATTTTTTTTGTTTTTTTTTTTTAGTACCTATATAGGTACTAAGCAGACAGCTCGCAAGTCTACCGGAGGTAAAGCTCCGCGTGAGCAATTGGCCACGAAGGCAGTGTAAAACTTTTTGTTTTAATTCGAGTGAAAATGCGGACGCATATTAAAAGCGGTTCGCAATAAGTGTTAAATTTTATTCGCGCAAGACTCTACGTTCACGCCCTCTTCCAAGAAAAGCTACTATAAGAGGGGCTTCATCATGGGGGCAGCCTCTCAGGACTGCAAAAGGATCCCCCTCCGTACCATAGGGGTCACCAAAACCTGAGAAAATGGAAGTCATAAAAACCATCTACACAAAAATCCACGTGGTGCTGATCAGGCTCCTCGACACTCCTAATGGTTATGCAACCATTTGCAGCACAATGGGGGACGTCGAGAAGCTGGTCTCAGACGAGGCTCAAGCTCATCTCAAGAAGATTGGGCTTGAAGCGAGTGTAGCACAAGAAATACTGGCCCAAAGAACCATTATTCTTACGAAGCTGGATCCTATCTTCACGGAAAACTCCTGCGAAAAAATCAAGAAAGAAATCGAAGAAAAACAAGAGTGGGTCTGCATCCCAGCAGTGCACAAATTCGGGAAAGGGAACGGCGTGGTGAAAATGGTATTTACCTCCATCGAGATGGCAAACCGAGCAAAAAACGACGGGCTACTTGCCTTCTATCTGAAGGTAAGCCCAGAACAAATACTGAAGGAAGAATATATTCAAATCGACTGCTGCTTTAAATGCTATGCAGTCGAAAATCACGCCACAAAAGATTGCACAATTGCCGACCCTGCATGCTCGAACTGCGCCAAAACCGGGCACGGTTGGAAAGAGTGCAGGGAAAGACTGCATTAATGTGTAAATTAAGGGGGTGACCACAGGGCCCTAGCCATGAGGTGCCCAATCCGCAAGGAAGCCATCCGCAAAAAAAAAGAAAGGCTGAAAGTAGAAAAAGAAGAGAAGAAAAAATCCACGTACGCGAATACGGCAGCAAAATACACAACATCGGCACGAACGAAAGAAATGAAGCTGGTGATGCCTAAAGAAGGTAAAGAAGTCATGGCCATGGTCATGGTTGCCCACCTAGCAAACATGACAAACCCCGGTACCTTCTCAACCCACCTAAACCCTCTACTGGAGAAGAATGGTTGTAACAAAAAGGTTTGGTTTCCCGAAAACCCAGTCTCGGCGGCCTTTTTAATCTCGAATTTATCGAAGATGAAAAAAAGGCTCCCTCAAGTAAGGGGGTAAAGGATACCGAAAAAGAGGAAGAAGGGGAAATACAAACATCTTCGGAAGGAGAAGAGGAGAATAAAGAAGAGGAGGAAAAAGGCGTAAAGAAGAAAAAGAAGAAAAACAAGAAATCACCTAAAAAAACACCGCAGAAGGCACAGTCTACTTCGGACGAGGAAGAAGAGGACGACGACAGATACGAAGGGTTCCCACTCACCGACAACAAGGAAATCCTCGAAAGAGGACTCTTTTTCGACGGAAAAGACGTGGGACTACGTGTTTTCGGCTCCCCCCTGTCCCCGGCCCCCAAAGACGACCTGGAACTACTCATCATTGGCCTGGCCGCAGGTGAGTACAAATGGACGTACGAGGGACCATACTCCAAGAAAGAAGTTTCAGCCCTACTCCTAAAGTCCCTAGTATACATCAACCCGAGAGATGTGCATAACGTCAACATGTCAACATTCAAAACTATACGGAGTGGACAGAAGACACCGCAAATCAAATAATGAATACGCAAAAGTGAGCAAATAAAGTAAATAAAAATAGTGAATCATATCTAGTGAATCATATCTAGTGAATCAAATCTAATTTATTAAAAAGTAACATAGTGAAAATAGTAAAGTAAAAGAAATAAGAACAAATAAAGCAAAAGAGAACAATTATTAAAATTATAGTCAGTGAGAGTAAATCTAATTCAACGTAAAATAATGAACAATTATAGTGTAAACTTAACTAATTTAATGAAATTAAACTAATGAAAATAATGAAGTAAATAAATAAGCAAAAAGTGATAATTTTAAACAGTGACGATAAATCAAATTCTAATGTTAATCAATTTAATGTAAAATTAAATAAGCAAAATACAACCGTAAATTTAATGTATAGCAAAATATAATAAGCTAACAAATTAAATAAATTATAACAAATGTATAAAAATGTAAGTTTAAGTATATATAGTAAATTACCCATAATCTTTATATAGTATGAAAATTGTAAATAACTTGAAAACTAAACTGATAATGATTTCCATGTCTCCGGGATGCTATCTTTTCCTACTTCTACTCAGTGCTTTTACCTCCTCTGCTAAATCTATTTTCACCACTATTTTTTCTATCATTCTGACTACATATATAGTATGTAATTACCTCCTTTTTGTATTTATAACTTAATAAACCTTGTACCTTGAACCTTGCTTAAAAAAAAATTTGTTTTGAATTCTTGGACGAAATACAGTTGCTATTTATATGTCACTACTGGGTAAGGGAGGTAAAGGTTAAGGCGTTCCAATATGCCTTCGCTCAGTAAAAAAAAATGTGAGGACCAAACTGTGGTGCTGGAACCACTTAATGGAATGGAATCTGACTCAAAACCACGTCCTCGAAGACGAGCAGTTTGAAGTCTTGTGGGGAGGTGGTTTTGAGTCAGATTCAATTCCATAATGTCGTTCCAGCACCACATTCTTACATAAGGTCGGTGAACATAGGCCTTTCCACGCACCTCAAACTCTTGCGGCCTTCTTCCTTGACAGCCCTGGACACCGAGACCACCGGGATATTCTTCTTCACGATCGCAGCCATTTTGAGCTTTGGAGAACTTTCGAAGGCCTTTTTGGCAACTTTAGCTCAGCCTGAACGAGGTCGATCTTTGAGGTTTTACCTGTTCTTGAGCCTCTCCTTGACTCTGTGAACGGCCATCCGGCTGACGTTGAGCCGCTTGGCGATGTCTCACTTGTGATCCGCGCGAAGGAGAGCAGAGATCTCGATTCTGTTTACATCCATCTCTACACAACTGCACATAATGGAAAAGACGAGTTAATGACACGTGCTGGAATAATAGAACTTTAGGTTTGTTTGACGGAACTTTTTTTATCACACACGTCAACCTCTCGAAAGATAAAAAAAAAAAACAGTTCAACAAAACTTTGGCAAAATCTGGTACATTGAATTTGATTATCATGAGTTTACTGTTTTATTTCTGTTAAAGTCTTTGAAATCATCGATATTAATGTTTTGTTAATCATAATTTAGTGAGCTTCATTGAGCAACACATAGTTTGCGTTCCTCCATTTCTGTCGTCTCCTTTTTTGCATAGTTTTCGAAGTCTCAATTTTTTTTTTCTTACAGTCAATCAGATCTTGCCCTTTTTCATTGATTCACCGATTGAAAACATTCCTAGCCACTATTCCTTTCCTAGAACAGTTTTTACATTGAACTCTCCAATGCTGAGGTTGAAAAATGGGCTTTGAGTTAAAACTGTAGTGTACAGTGTATTAACAGATGTTAGTACGTGCATTAGGGTAATAATTAGGTTGTACGCCTTACTAACCAACATAGGTGTACATATTTTTATTTTTCTTAGGGTTGCCATGGGCTCGACAACCACCTCTCCCATCTCACCTCTCTTATACTCCTTCGTGGCTAAGTCCTGATATTGTTAGGAAGTTCCTTTGCCAACGGTTACAGGCGAACGCACCTCCGCCAGGCTTACATATACTACTTATTCAGACCAGTATGATATCTTCTAACCATTTCTTTACAGTCTTTGTGTATTAGATAGCTTTTGTGATAGAGTAGAGAATTGTGAGTTCAGTAAAAGCTTTCCCCATGATTTGGTTTTCAGTGAGACTAATTATGTCCCTTTTGGACTCTTTGAATTCAGTGAAGAGTTGCCTATCACCGTCGACTGAGTTCTTGCACAAAGACTCGTTCATTTTTCGCAGGAGAGTAGGACGTCTTAATACTATTTCTCCAAAATCAGTCAATTCTTGTCATGAAGCTGAAATGGCAAGACACAAATGTCAACATACAGTACCGTCCAAAACTAGAGAACAAATTACCAAACTCTACATTTTCTTGAAAATGTTAATTTAATTTTCATGAAAATTCCGAGGAATATTATTTGATATTGGCCTCTGTTTGTGGCCGTCTTTCATTTCATAAAACAGCGGCTAAAAAGAAACTAATGTGTATTTGAAGAAAGGAGGCGTCCTAAACTAGAGAACGATGACTTATAACATTCAGTTTGAAACTAAAAAAATGTAAGGTATGTATGGCAAAACTACATCACCTTTATTGTAGGTAGCTTGTTACTGATGGTATAACTCATTTATCAGGGTGGCGAAAGGTGTTAATGTCGACAAATCCTTCAGAAAGCAGGTTGTCCAGTGGAATGACAGTGTCTAGCATTTCGAGACGTTGTAATCTGTGAAAAAGTGTAATTTCACGCATAATAAAGATCCATGAGGATACCGAATCCTGCGAGTCGACGATGAAAATAGGTCGTCCTCGAAAGACCACTCAAAGGGAAGATGTCGATTACCTGAACCTGAAAGTTTCTCGCCAGACTCTCTCACGGTGCTTGAGAGAGTTAGTACTCATAGGATACTCCCCTGCTAAGAAACAACTCGTAAGTAAAATGAATAAAGCTGCTATGTTAGCATTCGCTACTGAGCATAACCTACGGAGTGCTGAAAACTTGGAGAGGGGTTTCCAGCGACGAAATAAAATTTAATTTATTTGTATCGGAACCGAAGTAGCATTCAAGGAATTTTAGAGGAAAAGATTGAATTCTATATAAAAGGTTTAGTTTCGAAGTGAAGCGCTTGAATATGTCCGCCCGTTCGTTTGCGTGGCAAAGTAATCTCAGCTGTATACAAGAATCTGCTTCATGAACAAATGATTGTCTCTCTCTCTCCGAACATCGAGAGTACGTGAGTCTGTTTCCATGCAGGCCAATGCTCCGTGCCACATGACGCGGAATTGAAACCGATAACAGACCTATGGAAGGCAAATGGGAGAGGCAAATTTCACAGAATATTCTGTTTAATTTTTAATTTTTATGGAAATAAATGAGTATTTTCAAAGAAATGTAATTTAGGATACATTATATATATATATATATATATATATATATATATATATATATATATATATATATATATAAAGGGTCTTCAAATAAGGTCGCTCGACTTTTAAATGTAAATAAAGCAAGTTGTGTGTGATATATGCACTGAATTTATTTTAAATTTGAAAGTACATTTTATGGCATTAAGTGTGGAATATGATGTCGCTCAAATGTCCGCCGCGGCTTCGCTTGGTGGAACGTATTCGGGAGGACCAATTGTCGATGACTTTGTCGCATAAATCTGGCTGAATTTTCCGGATGGTTTTCGTTATGTTGACTTTGAGGACATCAACTGTTTGCGGATTATTCGCATAGACCTGCGATTTAAGGTAGCCCCAAAGAAAGTAGTCTAATGGCGTTAAATCGCATGATCTCGGTGGCCAGTTGGCGTCGCCGCCGCTCGAGGTGACCCTGCCCTGAAATCGCTGGTGCAAAATGTCTATCATGGCGTGCGCAGTGTGGCACATAGCGCCATCCTGTTGGAACCGCATGTCGTCAATATCCATATCAGGCATATAATCTAGTTGAGGCCACAAGAAGTTGATTATCATCGATCTTTAGGTTTCGCCGTTGACGGTTATGGCAATCCCATCTTCGTTCTCAAAAAAATACGGACCAATGATTCAGTTAAACGAAAATCCGCACCAAACAGTGACT
Source organism: Ceratothoa steindachneri (assembly GCA_963969495.1). Taxonomy (NCBI): domain Eukaryota; kingdom Metazoa; phylum Arthropoda; class Malacostraca; order Isopoda; family Cymothoidae; genus Ceratothoa; species Ceratothoa steindachneri. The sequence goes on along the minus strand of OZ018330.1, from coordinate 126,589,644 downwards.
GTTGGGATGCAATTGGTGCTGGCGTATCTCAGGCGGATTGTTTTTGTCCCAAATCTGACAATTTCGCTTGTTCACAAATCCATGCATCCAAAAATGGGCCTCGTCGCTGAAGATGATTTTTGGGGGGAAATTTGGGGCAACTTCCAACTGCTCTAGAGCCCAATCAGCGAACACACGGCGTTGTCTATGGTCGTTTACATTAAGTTCCTGGGTAAGTTGGATTTTGTACGGGTGCAGACCCAAGTCCCTACGCATAATTCGCCAAACTGAAGTCGCAGAAAGGCCAAGTTCTTGTGAACGATGAGAAATTGACTGCCTCGGATTTTCCCGTACACTCTCATTTACGGCAGCGATGTTTTCAGCAGACCTTGCATTTCGGCGACGTACGGGTGTTGACTAATTGTTGATCCACCCTTTTGCCTCGAATTTGGCACCAAGCGTCGAACAGTGGACTCGGCGGGACGATTGTGGCGAGGATAGAAACCACGTAATGCGCGGAACGTGTGACGAACGGAGCACTGACAATCCTTCGAGAACGAAAACGATTCGAGGCTTGCTCTGAACAGAGTAAGCCTTCAAAAAAGAGATGGGTCTGCCTGGTGAGATTCAACCTCGATGGTATAAGCGAATACCAGGGACTTGGGGAAACAGACACACGATCTGAACCGAAGGCGAAGGGTTCTCAAACTCAATCCTAGATATTCGAAAACACAGGGTATTTATATGACGGCCATTTTGGGGGGTTTCTCCTCGTTGGCAGACTCAGGCGAATGGCTGACCACTTCCGGCGCCCAGATGGATTAGCGTTTGTCGCCAGACCTAAGTCTTAATGGCTTTTACGATATGGGCGGGAAACTTTCGGCTAGCAGCTTTCCGACTACGGGGATTAACGTTTCCTCGGCAAGGTTAAAAGTTTTTAGCACCCCAACTTAATTAACTGCACCTGTGAGGTAGCTGACGGATATTCAAATTCTTTCTTTTATTTTTCTTTGGGTTCAGAGATTACTCCACGTGGAGTTATACTAAGAAGACAGAGAGGGAAGGAATTCATGAAATAAATGAAGGGGTTATTTTTATTGGCTTCCCTTTCCCTTACAATGATGATTATAGAGAAGAAATATAAAATAAATTTTCTGAACTTCACCATTTGTACTTCTTTGGGTTTTAAAAAATTCTCAAAATTTCGATACTTATATTTATTTCTGAACTTCACCATTTTGTTTTTTGATATAGAACAGAATTATTAGAAATATATTTTATAAAAACATAAGTCATAAACAAACTAAGATGAAATTATTATTCAAATGCTCAAAAAAATCGAACCAAGCACACTGAGGCAGCGAGCAACCGCTTTGATCTCAATAAAAGTAAGCATTTAACCATTCGGCTACGAGGAAGACCAAAAAATCTTCCGAATAGACAAGCTTTTAAGGCACGCTTCGCAAGGTAGATCGGGACTGTGAAAGAGAGCGAAATTAATTGGGAATTAAAAGGACAAAGGAAAAATTGAATTAAGCACGCTGCGAATACTCAATGTATATCTCTCATTCGGAAGATTTTTTGGTCTTCCGCGCAGATGAGTGGTAAAAATTCTTGATGGGGGAAAATAATTTTTTTCATCTATCGCCCGGGTGGCGACAAGACTTTTTTTTAACCTTATTTTTTTAGAAATATTTTTTTCTAGAATACTAAATAAATTCGGTTTTCGATATTAAAATCAATCGATCAGCTGTTGGCCAGTGCCAGACGTACGATTTCAAGAGGTTTGGCAGCAACTTGTTTGTAAACATTGATATTTTGAAAACAGCAAACTGAATCATTAATTAATTTCTCTTTATTTTTTCAATCATAGGTAAGTTTACATAATGCCTACCATTGTTCTTTATAAATTTGACCTATTAGTAAATAGTAATTATTATAGATGGTTTAGCAAGGTTGTCTTTGTGTCATCGTGTTACTAGTATGTTTTAGGCCTATTTGTTGAATTGTGTTCGATTGTATTTTTATATTTATTAGGAATTATTAATCCAATCACTATCTAAAATTGGTCGATCTGCAACTACCAGTGGTACATATATAACCATTGCAATATACAATTAAAGAAATATGTTCCATTGCTTTTGAATTATTGATAATATAATAAACCATACTAAATTCAATAAAGTGTATTATTTTATATTCAATTTAATTTTTATTTATTTACACTCTTATTTTTTACGGATTCCATTAAATTCACCCCAAATAATTTTTAAAATAATTAGACCTGAAAGTATTAAGTGATAAATTAAAAAAAAATAAAAGCATGTTTTAATAAAAGTTGTAAAATATTAAATTTTGCTTCGTTATACAATATTTACATACTGATTATTTCTAATTATAATTTATAAATAAATGTAAGAAAATGAATAATTTTTTCTGATAATTTAAAATTTATTTTTGGTTTTTCTAGTTCCATTCTTCCACAAATGTCTCAAAAATCCATTCACTGTTTCTTCGGTGGTAATCCACCACCACCCAAAAAACTAAACCTAACTGAAGGAAAAATTCTTGAGAAACAGCGGGAATATGAAGAGAAAAGACGAAATCGGACATTATTACCAAAATGGAAAGAATGGCGTCCTGGGCTTCTCTACGATGAAAAAAAAAGTGATGATATGTCCTCCTTGCCAGCAATTTGGAGCAAGAAAGAAGTTCCCCTTTGCAACTGGCAGCAGTTTTTTTTCAATATGAAAATTTCGCTAAACATGAAGACTCAAAGGAGCACAAAATAAACTCATCAAAGAAGTTGGCTAAAAATGCAAAACCTGGCGAAACCCAAGCTAATCTGGCTCTTCTGTCAATGACCAAAAGTCAAATAAACAAATTGCTCTACAGTGTAAACCTTACACCGAATTGGAAAACTAGTGTAGGTTTGACAAAGCAAAGAAATTGGATGTTGGTAATAAATATAATACGAGAAAAAGGTGAAAAGAATTTACTAAAGCCATTGCAATTAATGGAAGAGAAAAGATAACACACATTTTTGAAGAGAAGACCTTCTTTTTCTCGTTGATGTCCGAGAAAAAGACACTTCAGCCCTTGAAGAAGAGATTCTTTATTGTGGGTTTGCTCATAAAGGAGAAATATTTGTCCACCTCTTTGGAATCCAAGCTTTGACAGAGGCCAATGCTGATGAGAGAGTGGAAGCCATCAAGCAAATCATGAAAAGGATTACAGGGGAAAGTCACACTATTTGTTCTCAAAGACTGGTAGGAATTGCAGCTGATAGAGCCTAACTGATGATGAGCGAAGCAAATGAAGTTTTGCGCAAGTTAAAAGGAGAAAACGAGGACGTCATCTCGATTCATTGTCTGGGTCATCGCAATGAACTTAGTTTTAAAGACTCAATGAAAAACACTAAATGAAATAATAAGTTGCTTCTCCTCCTAAAATAATTGAACTTATTTTACAAAAAGTCAGCCAAAAATAAAGCCAAACTGAAAGAATCATTCGTCACCTTAAATAAAACGCCTACGTATCCCCAAATAATTAGGGTCACGTGATGGTTGCAGCATCTTCAGAGGGCGATAGAAATTTTACTGAAAGGATTTTCGGGATTCGCGCATTATCTTTTTAAGGGAATTTTTATTTTTTAATAACTTTTATTTAAAATAAGACATTTATTAAAATTAGATATATGATGTCGAGGAATAGGTCACCTCCCTAGACAATACGTCTATATATACATATATGTATCTATTGGTTGGGAGGAAAGAGATAAAAGCCACGAAAATATGTATATATACAGTTATATATACATATATCCTCTAATGTACGTAAGCGTCCTTCGCTACGTATCAGTACGTTCACTTCGTAAGAGTAATCCGTTGATTACGAGGTATAAGAGTTTGATTTACTATAGGGGCCGATAGCGTTTAATGAGCTTACCAAGTTGCAGTTCAAGGGTATATTTAAACAGTGAAAACCGAAAATATAATTTTAATAGGTCACTAGTTAACATATATATACATACGGGAAATATAGGTAATGTAAATACGGACATTTCTGACAGAATATAGATTAATTGGCAATCGGGTAACGTTATTTACTCGTTAATCAGCTTTTAAATGGGATACTATAAATCGGTTATACAGAGGGAATATTTATATGTCGGAAAGTAGGTCGATTAACGGAAGATACAATCAAGGGTAGTTTTACTTTAATGAGGTCACCTCGAGGAAGGGAAATCCTTTAGCGAGTTTGGGCGGAGAAATGGAGATGGACAATGGACGTGATTCTCTGCCGAATATCCTGACGGTGACGAGGATGAAAAGGAGGGGGGGGGGCAGAAGACGAGTTCACGATCCTCCTTGAAGACGGACGATGGCACCTCTGCTCCAGAGAAGTGCAACCTCCAAAAATCGAGAAGGTGCAAAGTCTCACACGGGAAACTGGAGATCCTTGAGGGGAGGCAGGGGGGTCTAGATGAGACGAGAGGAATTCCGGCCAATTCTTCGGGGGTGAAACGATTCGAGGCTTGCTCTAAACAGAGTAATCCTTCACAGAAGAGATGGATCTGCCTGGTGAGATCCAACCTCGATGGTATAAACAAATACCAGGGACATAAGGAAACAGACACATGATCTGAACCGAAGGCGAAGGGTTCTCAAAGTCAGTCTGCAGATATTCGAAAAACAGGGTATTTATATGACGGCTATTTTTTTGGTTTCTCCTCGTTGGCAAACTCAGACGACTGGCTGACAACTTCCGGCGCCCAGAGGGATTAGCGTTTGTCGCCTGACCCAAGTCTTAATGACCTTTATGATGTGGGCGGGAAACTTTCGGCTAGCAGTTTCCCGACTACGGAGATTAGCACTTCCTCAGCGAGGTAAAAGCTTTTAACACTCCCAACTTAATTAACTGCACCTGTGAGGAGGCTGAGGAAGATTCAAATTTTTTCTTCTTTTTTTTCTCTTTGGATTCAGAGATTACTCCACGTGGAGTTATACTTAGAAGACAGAGAGAGGGAAGGAATTCAATAAACAAATGAAGGGGGTATTCTTCTTGGCGTCCCTTTCCCTTACAATGGTATATTATATTTTATAGGCTGCTGAAGATGAGACGAATGCGACAAAAGGTGAGAATGCTAAAGGGATCGTCAGGCTTTTGAAAAATTTATCGATCATCAAGTGGGCTTCGTATCTTCAGATAGTTTTCAAACCACTCGTCAAGTTATCGCTTAACTTGCAAACTCCTGAATTGTCTCTGGCAGGAGTGCATGGACTCATTTCGTCGACAGTAACTGTGATTAAAAAACAAACAAACTTATCTTCAATGGTTTTCTCTGGTCACAAATATTCTGGCTTCATCCCGAACGGCTCAGATTCTTCCTTCGTCAGTGCCTCAAACTCCCTTATTGTCAATTTTCTGGAATCCCTTTTGATAGGCGAATAACATCCATGCAGGGAGAAGTCGTAGAACCTACGAGTATTGCAGACTTGGAAAACCATGAAAGTAAACCTGCTATTGTAAAGTAAAACTAAAGGTTTATTGAGAACAAAAATTCACTACAAAATTTTATGAATCAAGTGCAATTTCTTTTTTTCTAAGTATAAATGAAAACAGTTGTTCTATAAATTTTATACTCTCAAACATTAATGGCAAGGCAGTACTTTTTGAGGTTGGAGTCCGCATTGGTTAGTGGATATTAAATTATTGGTATTTAAAAACTGATAAATTGTGGTATGAATTAATTCTTCTAATACTTTACTATTTGGAATAAGTGTTAAATTCAGTTATTAAACAATTAATTCTAATTGAAATATTAATATTTAATGTTTAGAATATTTAGATATTAAATTATATTTCATTTAATATTAAATTCAATTTGGGGGAAAATTAGAGATAAAATATTTTATGAATAATAATTGGTTAATATGCAATTAATATATCCATTTGAATATGTTTTTCCAGGTTTTGGGGACAACTAAATTCCTTCGGGTTTTGGAATCATTCGGCGGAGGTCAAATCTCAGATGAATGGTCGATCTTAAATCGAAGATCCACGACAGGAGTGGAAACAAAATCTTGAGACATTTGCGTTGCTGGAACTGAATCGTAAGTATGCAGCAGAGTTATCAAATCTACTCCCTCACATCCACACTTTAATTTCGCTTCCTGCTACCTCTGCTGGTTGTGAGCGTGGATTCTCGGCAATGAAACGGATAAGAACTGCAAGCAGATATAGTTTGAACTCTTCTTCTCTTGACAATCTGATGATGGTCTACCTCAATTCTCCAGATGTCCTCAGCTTTGACCCTCAAAAAACAAAAGAAATATGGCTGAATCTAAAGAGTCGAAGATTTGGAAAATTCAACCGGGATGAAGTAGAAGATAGTGAAGAGAGTGACGACTGTGAGAGTTTCAGTGAAAGTAACGATGGTGATGGAGATGTAACCACGAATGTTTAACATTAGTTTTAAGAAATTATATTAGAAAAAAAACACGTTTCCTGTTTACTTATTTTCATTTCTTTTCGAGCGATTGAAAAATTAAAAGGGCGATAGGAATTTTGGGGTTTTATGGCGAAATAATTTTTGACATTAAATCCAGGGTTGATACAGTTACTTGCTTAGTGTGGATGAAGAGCATCCACTAGACGTTCCCGATGTAGTGGCTACTCGTTGCTATAGTAACAGGAAGTAGGATGAGTTATTTAGTTATATTAAGGATGAAGATATAGATATATGGCTACCATAACCCTGGGTTAATGTAATAAAAATTTGGGACAATATAAATTAATTTATATTTACACAATTAGAACTTATACATTATTCAAACTCAGCAGTGGCGGCTCGTGTATAGGAACTGCGGAACTGCAGCACCCCCTATTTTCGCTCGATATTATCAATAACCTTCAATATGAGTCCTTTTTTCTTTAATTCTTTTCTTAGACTTGTACATTATATAATCCTTAAGCTTAATGTCAGTAGCCATCCCTTAGTTTATGAAAAAAACACAAAAATTATTGTATAGAACTGTGGGCTTCACAGTTCCAGGGACGCGGTGTTTGGCTGTTGTGCGCATGCTCACATATCCAAGATAGGAAGCTGCACGCTAGGGAGAGAGAGTGCTCTGGCTCACGCAGTGCCGACCCTGGTGTGCTGGTGGAAGGTAGTGTTTCTTTTTGACTTCGTGTGTGTTGTGCTTAAAAACGTGTCTATATTCTTGAATGTGATAAAGTGTAGAATTTAATTAATATTTTTCGGTTATTTTATTAATTAATTAATTGAGTTGCTGAAATTAATCTTGGAAAATAATCTAGGTGATGTTCTTAGTGAAATTACGAAACTGATAAAAATCCTCTTGACAATTCCAATGACTACATGAGAGGCACAACGCTGCTTTTCAACATTGACTAGAATAAAACCTTTTTTAAGGATCATTATGAATTCTGAAAGACTAAATACACTTGCAGTGCTTTCAATTCAGAAAAAATTCCTCAGTAGTCATCCAGAGATCAAGGATAAAATAATTACTCTTTTCGCGCAAATTAAAACAAGAATGGATTTCGTTTTTAAATGAATGGATCAATCTTGAACTGTAACAATTTAGGCTATTAGTAAGTAAAGAATGTTTGATTTTGTTCTGTTTAGGATTTTATCAAGTTTATCTATCAATTTTATTTTTATATGTATATTTCCTTTTACACAATATTAAAACAATGCTACAAAAAATTCTGAGGCAGCACCCCCACTAATTTTAGTTAGGAGCCGCCACTTCAAAGACTAGTTCGGACTGGTGGGTGGATAATTAGGGATAATTCACTATAATAATTTATTGATATAATTAACAGCATTGTTTCAACTGTAAATAATTCACTAAAGTAGGATGAGCTTGAGTCAATGTGGGCAAATAGGGGGAAGATGACTTTTAATTTCCAAAAATGTAAAGTTATTAACATGGGAAAGGATAATAGAGAATTTAACCATGAAATGGATGGGCATTGGCTGAACTCAGTAGAGGATGAGAAGGACTTAGGAGTTATAGATAAGTCGTCAAGGTTTTCTAGGTAGTGTATTAAGGCAGAAATCAGGGCGAATAAAGTGATGTGCTTCATTTAAATGAAGGTTAGTTACACAAGTAAGGAGGATATCTTTCAACTCTATAACCTGTAATTCCGACAACTTCTAGAGTAATCTTTACAGGCAGGGTCCCGAAATTTTAGGCATGATATAAACCTGCTATAGTGAGTGCAAGGGAGGGCAACTTCCCTGAGGCACCTCGAATGTGTAAAAGAAAGTGTGTAAACAGGAGATAAATTGGATGTTGATAAGTTCTTTGATTTGGATAGTAATAGTTGGATTAGGAGTCACCACTTGAAAATTAAAAAAAGGATGTGCAAGTGTGGAGAGAAGATTATGGCATTTTTTATAAGTTATGTATATATATATATATATCTATATATATATATATCTATATATATATATATATATATATATATATATATATATATATATATATATATATATATATATATATATATATATATATCCAAAGAGCTACAGTAGCGTACATGTGAATGCAGGAAAGAAACCATAGTGTTAGGATCGATTTATTTGCAAAACCAGAGATTAAAGATGACGGATGTCTCTGTCGAAACCTGGTTTCGCAAATAAATCGATCCTAACACTATGGTTTCTTTCCTGCATATATATATATATATATATATATATATATATATATATATATATATATATATATATATATATATACATATATATATTGTAGCTGTATGATTTAGTTTTTGACCAGCTTTGATTGGTGGCCTTTGAAGCAATATTTTAGACGCAGTCCTGCAGATTCAGTTTATGGGACTGATGAGTGCTTCTTGCAGAGTCCCTTTGATTGATTCAGATGACCTCTGATAATCCCTTGTTGCTTTTGTCATCCGTGAATTATGATATAGACGGAGGGTACTAAATATAAGTTTATAACGGCAAGCACCACAAATAAGGTATTACCGATCTATCGTAGACGAGTTAGTTTAAAAGAGTTTAAAAATGTGCAATATGTTTTCAGGCAAACTATTCCAATGATTAATCCATAACCCTATATTTTAAGAACGAGATTTTTTTAAGGTGTTTGAATAAGATTTTTTCTTTTAGTTCAGTTGTCACCTAAGAAAAAAAAGAAAAACGAAAGAAGAAGAAGAAGAAGAAGAAGAAGAAGAAGAAGAAGAAGAAGAAGAAGAAGAAGAAGAAAGGGGTGTTCAGGGTGTTAAAATAAAGAGTCTATAAAGGGGATTAAAAAAAGCGGTTAAGATTGGCAAATAAGGCCGTAGGCCACACCCCGCAGAGGTGCCTGTGTAACCAAGCTCTTCCTTTTAAGGAAGAGAACAGCGGTTTGTTACCTTATAAAGGAATTTTTTTTTAAGCTACGAGTATATCACAAATGCCTTATTTGTAGATTGAATCCATTGTGTCTCTTCTTGCTAGAAACCGTTAAATATCTTTAAAAAAATGTACCCCCCCCCACCCCTCTTCAAACTATGTGTATCTATTTACTGAAAATTGAGCATCTTCAACCTGCGCTCGTATGATCTCCGTCGCGATCCGGGAACCACCTTAGTTGGGCGACGCCCTTTATCATCATTTTGCGCAGGTGAAGAAAGACACCGGGGGCGCACCTTATTATTCCGAGGGCGGCCTAACGATGGATTTGGTCAGTGGAATGGCGATCTGTTTACACTTGTAGGAACAACTTCTCTAGATTAAAATTGAAATCTTGTCAGGCCTTGTTGCATGCCTCCGCACAACACCAATTATGAAGTTGTTGCTGACGGAACCTCCTAAATCTCTTTGTGTCCACCTAACTCAAGGATATTCCTGAAATGTTAATAGTTCCATTTTCCTTCCTTAGTCCTCTACTGAGCCCCATCTGGCATTTAATTGACCAAACCATAATTTTATTTACTGATGGTGGTTTGAATTTTGTCTCGGGCAGAAAAAGTAAAAACTTTTCCTCCCAGTTTTGTATGGTCGGTGAATTTCGAGATTGTACACTAAATATGTTCTCATCTGAAATTGTGCGAGATGAGCTTTATTTCCTAGGATAGATAGATAGGATATTGATAATTTCCTAGAGGGTACTAATAGAGCTATAAGAGTCGCATTTTGATAGTTAAGACAGAAAAATGCAAGTTCTATGTAAGGGGAATATTTTAACCCAATAGATTTGTGGAATGTATTTCCGAAAATGGTCATAGGTAGTCTAAATTTATATATTTTCAAGGCCAAGTTAGACTAGTATATGGAGAAAGAAGGTTATTGTGCATTGTATATGTAATATCTATATTATTTTGTATTGCAGTAGTAGGAATAAACATTTTGACACGCTCTAGATCAGGGGTATCCATCACGCGGCCTGCGGGCCCCATACGGCGCGCGGCCACTTGTCAAAATTAACATTGCGTGCGGCCTGCCAGAGCATCTCCTGGGTCATCGGTGCGACCCTCCATCATTCCAAACGTGTGTTGAAACAGCTTGTGTCTCAAGAGCCTGTTTTTATCATAGGTTAAGTTATGGTTAGGTTAGGTTAATTGGTTGGTTCAGGTTAAGTATATTTTTATACGAGTTTAGTCCTTTTGTCTTAGTCTTCTTTTCTTTTTGCTGAGAAATGTCACCAAGTGTCTAATTAATAAATTCTTTGATTTTTTGGTTCTGTATAATGTTTTTCCGAGGTTTTTTATTGGTGCGGCCCGCGGGCCTGCCCGGAATTGACGATGGGGCCCGCGGTACCCCTTCTCTAGATGGTGGTAACGTTGTGACGACTTTCTGTATAGACTTTATAGGAAGATGTTGGGGGGTTTGATTATAGTGTCTGGTTGATTGAGTCGGATAACCTTTGATATTTCCTGGTAGTTTTTGTGATCCGTAAAATTGTTATTTTCCATCAATCGTTAAAATATATTTGCAGCTACATTACCATCCCCCAAAATGGGGAGGAGGCCTATTAGCCACAAATAATAAGAGTAATTTTTCATAAACATTTTTATTAAAGATTAATATCACGTTGAGACAAAAGAAGATATACATTAAATGCGAAAAGAAAATGGCTTAATTTCCTTTACACGTGTTTTTATTTTCTTGTCGATTTTGTTCTCAATTATGATTCTGTCAATCCCTCGTTGAAGGAAGAAGGGGGCCATGGCGAAGCATGGACAATTCAATAAATCGATCAATCTCGTTCCTAATATACACAAATATTTTTTTTTAGTGGGTTACCAGCACCCCATTTACCCAATACTCAGGCGTGGGAATGAGGGGAGACGATGAACGAAAGGATGAGGAGGGGAAAACAAAAATGAACGGTGAAAAAAAGATGCAAACTTCATCAGCCTTAAATGGTGGACGGGTGCATTCAAACTACGGGGATAATAAATCGTATGGAGAGGAGCACAAGCCAACCAATGAACGAATTATAATCCCCCCCCCCCCGCTCCTCTGGGGCAAAATATCTTTGACGCCTCGAACGTGAGTGCGAAGGTTGGATGGGGTGGGGGATGTGGGAGGAACGCCAATAGGCAAAGCTATTGCCAGATGCGCATTGGGTGCTGACATCAAATGGGGAATTGAACAAATGTTCCACCCTGCTATGACTAGTTTACACATAAAAAAACCCCTATTAATCAAATTTGTTTACATTTGTGAAAGTAAACCGCCCCGTACGTCACTTGTGGCATCTCTTAATTATTAATTGAGTTTAAAAACTGTGATATTCGTAGACTTAGGAATTCCATTGTGAGAAAATAGGAAAACAAAAGCACTTCCTCAATAATGTCTACCAAAGTGTGCTGAAGAGTAGATGCCAAATTGCCATACTAAATGCTTTTCTGCTATATTTCTATTAGATTATCAACGAATAATTCCATTATATGGCTTTTGGGGGCACCCATATCTAATGAGAAAGGAAATATAAGTTTCCACTAAGTTGAGATGCATACTGTATGCGTCAAGTAGTTCGAAAAGATGATTAATAGTAAATATTGACTGACAGTTTAGTTGAGAAACGAATTCTCTCACGCGACGCACAAGAGTGTGGGCCAATCCAAGCCATTCAGCCATCAGCCAACCAAGCCTTCAACAGCAGCCAACCAATCAGCCATTCAGCCAGACGTTCTTGTAAGTAGTTTTCGTCTTTTAAACCAGTTACCTCTCTGATTTTGAATCATAAATGCTGGTATGGTCCCGCGTTTGGCGTGGGCTGTATTGCCCAATGCTTTCTCTGATAAAACAGTGAAAATAGTCTAGCAATGGAAGCCCCGTTTTAGTTGGCTGTGCCTAAGATTTATATGGACAATTTTCTATGCAGTATACAACAAAAAGGTTTATTTAATTTATTATTTGGGTGAATCTTTATTATTGGATATAAGGTTGCTAAGAAGCAACTCGTGCCATGACAATTTTGGAAATAAGACTTGGAAACTATACATTTTTGTGAGGATTTAAAAGAAAAAGTGTTGGAGAAACTACAGGTCTGTAACCTGCGTGCAACGAACATCAGATACTAATTAAACTTAGTGCTGCTATTTTACACACTTACATTTACTTTTAAAGGAGAAAATAAATCATTTCCGCCTTATGAAATTGTGCAAAATTCAATATCCGTGTAGCTTTTTACGTCTTGACTGCAGGAAAAGTACAAATATAAAGTCAATACAGATTTGTGCAAATGAGAATCGATTTATTTAGATTTTTTAGTATCGATCGTTGTACCCAATTAATTCCAGTGCAAAAATCGCCTCCATTTCCCCCTTCAGTGTAAGCAGGACCTGTTAACCCCGCAGGAGGAAGTGACCTTGAAAAAATGGGTAGCATGTAAACCGCTCCCCCGGTGCCATTCGTCTGAAGATCTCTGAGAGTGAATTGAACAGCGCCCCTCGGCCTGGGAAACGGCAGCATCCGGGTCTCTTCGTCGGTAATATGCTGACCGAGCCCTTTAGGGTGGCCTTACTCTAAAAACGAGCCTGGTTAGAGATTGCCCCTTACGGTCTGCCTCGGTTGACCTCTGGTTCGTGTGCTTGTGGCCTCGGTTTCCCACCGCTGTCCCTCCCCTCCTAATGCTGGAGCTAATAGCTAAAGGGAGGCTGTTCGAGCCCCCAGTCGGCTCTCATGGATATGTTTAGTCTTCAACTTGAGAGGTGAGTGTTCCCCATAAGTGCTTTCATTTTTTCTTATCTTTGTTTTTGCATCTATTTAACTTTAATTTGACTTGTTTGTGCATAAATCCCAATTATTGTCGCTTTCCAGGCTGTCAAATTTTATGGCTGCATTGTTTGCATGACAATTGAACACATCTTTGTAATTAATTGCTCTGCTTTGAGCACTATTCTTTTTAACTGTGATCCCAACCGAAAAATTGTAACATTATTTATTTTAACTCTCCTAAGTCAAAGCATGAGAATGAAATGTGTTCCACGTTACTCAAATACTTGGGTTATTTTGTGTTGTTTTTTTTACAAAAGAATTAAAATGTCTGCTGATCAATTCTCAATCGTTTAAATTACTTTGCTCTCATTAGTTTCCAGTTATCGTTTACCTTAACGTTCATCTTCAGTAAAATTTGTCGCATTCTGCAACGATGGAGAAGAATGGTCGAAACAAAATGAAATAACGACGAAAAGCTACGAAACTATCCCTGTTGGCAATACAAAGCGAGGAAAAGTAGCCATCGCTGTACGATATGTTTTCGGCCAAACGCACACCCAGCTCGGTCGAATTACACATTGACAAGGCTGCCCTAAGTAAACTCATTCGCGACATGTACCACAGATACAATTTTCGGGGATTTTTTTTTCTACAAAATGACGCGTGGCTTTGCTCTAATCACCCCGCAAAGATTGCGTCTCGGACTGGCTAACCCTTTGTAATAATTACATAGCGAAATGAAGCATCACACTCGTACGAGGGAAGTGTGGCATGAGTTAACGAAAATGATTTCACATTTTTTTGCGAACCGAACGACTATATTCGTTCATTCCTTGAAATTCAAACGAGACAAGAGCGGAGGGGAGGGGCAGATCGTGTATTTTGGGGGTGAGTGGTGGCAGATGGGAGGTGTTCGTCGGGGGGAAGGTACATTGGGGACCAATATCACCTCTTCCCCCCTCTTCATTCCTCTTTTCCCCCAAGTCGAGGTGGGGAAGGGGGTTAGTGAGCGGGAATGGATGGGTAAGTTGGGTTGAGAGAATGGCTTGTTGTATTAGAGATTGTACGAGAAGCAAAAGGCTTTTGTAAAGACTGTTAGAGGTTGCCAGGGCTTTTTATTGGGTGGGATTTCACACGATACGTTGCTGCTAGACAGTATTGTAGTTAACCAACCCAATTTTACCTATTTAAAGGATGTAATTGATTTATTACTCTGGAAAGAATATAGGACTCACGCTGCCCACATCGAGCTGGTGAGTTGCAAGGGATAATTTGTGTAGTAGTCCAGGAAGGCATTTGATATAATTTGTGTATTGAAACTTGGAAGAAAAAAAAACCCAATGACGGAATTACCCAAAAGGCCTTCAAAAAGAAACTGCTGTAATTAATTGAAAATAATTTCAAACGATCTAAGAAAACGAGTCTATAAAAAAATGGCAATAATAAATAGACCATCGAGAGAATAAAATGATAAAACCAAGAGGCTAGGAATTGTCAAGTAATTTAGAAGCTCATTGATAATATTTATCTGGGCTTGAATCATGTCTACACCTTAACAATTACCACAGCCCACTACGTCTGCCTCGAATCCCCTCCCTTCCCCCCGACCGGAACTTCCTTTGGGATTGAAGCAGCCGCAGTTACACTTACATCTTACAACATATATATATATATATATATATATATATATATATATATATATATATATATATATATATATATATATATATATCCCCCTTTCGGGACCCACTTCATTACACAACAGGCCATGTTGAGGACAGTTGTGTGCCCATCTAATTATGAGCATTGAAAATTGTTTACTTGTCCTGAAATATTCTGGCGGAGATGCCCTCGTTGGTTTTGATGCACTTAGGAACGTTCCCTACCAACGCATACTTCAAACATGGGTACAAAATTCTCTGCCAAAAGGCGCCCTATCCTGACTGAACTTTGCCGCAGCCATCAACCCTGTCCTATATAGCGAAAGAAGAGTCGATGGACACTTTCAGCAAAGCGCGCCACCCACTCGTGCTTGCCAGACTCTAAACAATTCACAGTAAACAAACTTGAATGTATCTAGGCCCAAAGTAAACACCATAGTAACTTGCTCCAATGTAGAACCACTCGGAGAAACGTAGCAGATTCGTGGCTCGCGCCAACGGCAAGAGTGACCTTGAAATCAGTCAGGGTGGAATGGCGAGTTTGAAATTTCGGTGGTTTGTTCGACGGCTCAGTTTGAATTGCGGGGACGATATGGTCACTCACATAGTTCTATGGGAGAATGTATGACGCGTTAAGCGTAGGAGGCAGCGATCAGGCAAGCACTGGTGCCATACAGCGTGAATGGTACTAAATCGCCAAACCTGGCAGAAGGAAAGAGACGAGTAATAGTGGACGCTTTCTCTCAGAGGAAGAAATGACCTGGTAATAATACAAGGTTTCATATTTCGCCCTTCAAAACCTTGAAGCCTTCGCAGGGCGCCCATCCATCGATAGAAGAGCCCGCTTGAAAGCGCCAGACGAGTAAGAGGTGCGTATGCCAGGAGGCAGACCATTCCACAGATTAGGCACGACCACCCATTCAGCAGACGTGTGCGAGCACCCGAAAGCACGAGGTGAAGAATTTCTGTTATCCTGTAGCATGACAATAAATGACTATAATCAAATTGGTAATTAAGATATAGGTATTCTTTACAAGTAATCCAAGATACTGTACCTACCTTTTATGCATCGCTAATGATTCCACATGCGCGAAGATTAGAGAACAAAATATTCATTTGGTAGACATATTTGTAGTACCCAAAGTAAATGAATGTAGAAACAGATTATTAGAATTTGCAGTAGAACATAACATTATCAGTTGTTTAATTGAAAAGAGACAACGCAGAAAGAAGATGGACATGTATGAAGCAAATAGGACAAAAAAAATGATTGATTATATATTCGACCGGGAAAAGTTTAGCATATGTCATCAGCTTTTCTAATATACATGCATTGATTACTGATCTTATGTTACTTAGGACCAAGCTTGAAATAGATTTTTAAAAGAGTTAAGGCAAATGTATGTGAAAACCTGACGCCGTCAAGCAGCGTCTTCCAAAGCACATTAGTAAACGAGTTTAGCCAACCTAATCATAGATTGGTAAAATCTGTTAAAAGTCGAGAATATTTGGGGGGGGGGGGTCGGAAAGGCATGACGTTTCGCCACAATAAATAAGACGAACAACTAAGGCAACGCTCAGGTTGTCATGGCACACTTTGTATCGGAATATTGGCGTTATAGGTCCAGTGAGAGCATAAGAAAAATCAATCTGAAAAAAGCTAATCAATAGCTTATATGAGGCAGCTCCTGTCCCCATCTCCAAGTTCAGTTCCACCTAGTATCCTCACCGACAAATCTATTCTTAAAACTTCGCAGAGAGGACGTTTCTATCACAAGACTAATGAGCCTATTCCATTCATCAACCACTCGATTTGTAAACCAATTTCTAACAATCTCTTTTCCTAAACCTAAACTTGTCAGGCTTAAATTCATTCCTACCTGTCCTATCATGTTCACTAAAAATAAGAACCTTACCCGGTCTTCCCTATTATAACCCTGTTACCAAAGTACCACAGATTTGGCGCGAAAACTGCGCCACGTTCAACTGTCTACGAACATCTTACACGAATCGAGAACAGATGCAAAAAGACAATTTGGCTTCCTTAAAGACTCCTTGAAATCCTTTCACCATCTGCATTTCTCTTTACCAGGAATAGCAATATCTCTTTTGCACCGCTTTGTTGCAGGTGACAAAAACTAGATGTTGAATATGAACAGAAACAAAACAAGGTCTAATGACCAAAGTCGCGTGCTCTCACTTATTCCGATCTAAACTTTCAATAATTCTGTGACTAACCTTGGGAAGACCTTAGCAATTATATCATTCGAAAGAGAATATAAAACAACATCAGGGTTTCAAATTTCGTTAGAATCGGCCGAATAGTTAAGTAAGGCAAAACGGGAACCGACATAGTGAGATATAAAATCGCACGCCACTAAAAAGACTGTAGTTATCAGTGAATAAGAAACCGCTGCTACATCAATACCAACCAACCACAAAGGTCCTTGCCATGCGTTTGATTGAATGTAAAGGATCCATTTTGAAGTAGAGCAGGTTTATTGCCAGCAACTTAATATGTGAACGAAGCATTACATCAACAATGGGCAGTCTTGGTAAAAAGAAAAAAAGGTGTTATTCTCCAGCACGACACTGCAAGGGCTCACTCACTGGAAAACAACGAAGAATAGGAAAGATTGTTAGGATTGGAAACTCTTCCACATCCCCCATACTCCACATTCGGATTATTACTTTATAGATCGTCAGAGTATTTCACCAGTGGCAGAATATTTAGAAACGATGACGTCGAAAACTCAAACTTTTGGTGTGTATGTGTGAACTTTTTTTCTTAAACGCCGAATCGAAAATTTGCCTTCCTGTTGAGCTGCAGTGAATTATATTTGTGGTATTTGTTTTTCTCATTTAAAAAATCCTTAATCACTTTCCGAACGCCCTAATATAATCAAAATGCTTTTAAACTCCTGTTTAATAAGCAACATTGGAACAAGGTGATCAAACTGTAAAAATAAATAAGATTACTTAAAATACCATTAGATCGAGGCCATAGAGAATCCAGCCGAGGAAAATCCCAGATTGAGCCGAATCTAGGATTTGGTAGACACAAAAGAATAAAATCAGGGACGGCGGCGAAGCGTTCTATCAAGAAATGTCGCGACAATCGAGTCTTAAACACCAGAGAGCCGTTTTTGGTAATGCGTTATGACATGCTATGAACTCTGAACTGCGAATAAAACTGAATTAGAATCTAACTTAAACCCCTCTCCCAAAAGTTAGTTTGCGCGCATCAACTCATTAAAAATAGCACTTCATGTTGCTATATGGGATTAAAATTAATGGGGTATATTTACCCCCCATCCGCTTCGCTTTGTGTATTATTTGGTTCATTTCCAAAGAAATAGACAAGCTCCACTTTGCCATATTACTCCTGACTGATCTTATTTCAGCTTCCACCCGCTGTTTTTTTTTTTTTTTTGTTCATTTGACGTATTCCAGTTTAACATTTCCTTTGTCCATATTACATCATGGCCACTAAATTTATCACGTGTATTTGTGTTTCTGTTTTTTACACGTTACTCGTTCCCAATATCTGAGGTTTTGCTTCGAAGTTGCCCTTTGACCTAGGTTAATGAATGTTCGTTATGTTTTCATAGTTCGCTGCAATGTTAGAATAGTAAAACCGCGCTGGTTGCGTTATAATGATCGAATTATGTACCTTAGCTCCCCCAAATCTAATTTGGTCCAGCTAAATTCCTTTTCCACATGACCGATTTGGAGTTGCGAGGCGTGCTGGGTAAATGTATTTTAAGTTTTGACATTGGAAAGTTCACTTTCAGTCTTGGACACTGGTACTTATCCTATTAATTCAACAAGAGGAGCAGCTTGCGCTTCGCAGACAGACCTTTGGTTTGTGGCCTACGGCCTATCGCTCTATCAACGGGGTTTTGGTCTAAAAAAAATATTAAAATATTACCATTACATATTGCCTAATATTTGCTCGAACTTTTTTTTCCATATCCATGCTTATTTTCTTTTCCTAAATTCAAGAAAAAAAACTTGGATCAACTGGATAATCCGCCGCCCAGATATCTTGGGTGGCGGATTCTACAGTTGGAGACTAAAGATTCTAAAGTTGACATCATAAAATATTTTAGTCTATAAATATTATAGTAGTGAATAGGGTGACTGAGTATTTTTTGCTCATAATTTTTAACCCATGACAGCTAATAACTTTTACCGAGATACACTCATGCCATTATTTGTACACGAAGATGCCATGCCCACCATAGTATTTATGCAAAATAAAGGCATTCTCAAGAGCCAAATGAACTGTATTTACTGCAACGAGCAGTTAAATTTGTGTAAGCGTAAATCTTTGAAAGACGGCTCTCAGTGACGTTGTTACAATTGAACTGTATAAAGCATGTGTTACTTCAATCAGAAAAGGATTTTTTTTCGAGAAGTCTAATTTGAAATTAAGTGTTTTGTTGCACATAATGTATATGTGGTGCGTCCAAGAAAGTGTACAAATTGCAGTTAATACGGTGTCGATTTGCGAAAAAAGTGTCATCGACATTTTTAATTTTTTTCGTGAAGTGTCTCAAATGTACTTTGAGAGGCGTCCAATTGAACTGAGAGGACCTGGAATCATTGTTCAAGCCGATGAATCCTACTTTGCCCATAAAGTAAAGCACCACAGAGGACGAGGAAATGAAAAGGCCATTTGGGTTTAGGACTAGTGGACACTAGTTTCACTCAAGCTGTTGACTGCATGGAAATTGTAGAATGCAGAGATTCCATTTCACTTCTTTGAATAATCGATGCTGTTGTACGACCCGGTTCTGTTATTCACACGGATGAATGGAAATCTTATCGCCATTTGTAATTCTTTGGGTTTTAAAAAATTCACAAAATTTCTATACTTATTTATTTCTGAACCTCACTATTTTTTTTATATTATAAAAGAATTATTAGAAATAACTTTGATAAAAAAAAACATGTCATAACCCCTTCTTAAATTATAGTGTTAGGGATTATTCTTCTGGTCCGGAAGCAACTTCTTAGATATCACCTGAAAAAAATGATCTTCCTTTTGTCACCTCATCCCAGAAGCATGAATACCTTCTCAATCACTCTTGTAAACAGCTTTAGTGAGACGATTCTTGGCCTTCCTTGAATGCTGTTTGTTCACCTCTTCACAAGTGCACACACATTGTGTTTAGCGGACATAAACAAAACAAAAACTCCCCAGACCTTTGGTACTCAACCCTTCAGCAGTAGTAAGTAGTCCGTGAACCTATCTTATGGCTGTCCTTCGAATACGAAGATGACTCAAACTTCACTCGATGAAAATGGAGATGCATTTATGGGTATGGTGATAAAGGGTTAATGAAGGGATGAGTGTGTGAAGGGGATGATTGAATGAAAGAGAGTGAGAGAGGTGAGAAAAAGATGAAAGATGAGTGGAGCCGTGCTTGCGCAGTGAGTGGATTAATGTAGAGAAGGGCTTGCGCAGTGAGTGGATTAATGTAGAGAAGGGCTTGCGCTGGGCCTATCCCCACAGCTTAGCCTCACACAGAATTGATAGTGGCAAGAATTAATCAGGACGACCATCGACTGTGGGAGGTTGCAGACGTCTGCCGGACATCCTGTTTGTCGAAAGCCACCCAATGTGAACATAACCGGCATATATATTGATTGCATTTCAAGCGCCATATGTCTCTACGATTGACTCCGTACACAAGTTATACTAAATTTAATCACCAACCTACGCGAGTCCATTTCCAAGAATACACTCCCTAGACCCTTTCACAAAGCCAACATGGAGGGGGCCACAATTCCTTTACCACTTTAATAAGGATAGCCTTAAATGCAAATAAAACTGATGTTAATAGGAAATATCTGGAGAAACTGATGACAGGTATATTGCCTCGAGGAGTCTGTTGCATTATTCTTCGACAAGTTGGCTTTACGTATGCAGATCCCCGAAGGAAGCCTACGACCCTATATCTGGTTCGAATAACGAAGTCCCCCCCCCCATCCGCCTTCCACCTAAATTATGCAGATTTTCCTTTCCTTCTCTCTAATTAATAAGGCAGAGAGAAGTTGAGAGTTAGGCTCGCTCCTTTCTCCCCCGAGTGCAGAACATCACAAGTTCTCTCGCTACTCAATCACTTTCCCATTCGAGGATGGACTATCGAAGTTATTCCGTTTTTGATTCATTATTATATTTGTAGGAGAAAGATTAAAAGCGATTTTGCTTTTATTTTTTATTTACACACCAGCGCATGGAATCACAGCCTTACTCGTTTTTAGGGTTTTTTTTTTACAAGCTGCTCTAGAAATCTTGCGTGGGTTATTTCTAATTTTTCTAGACCAAGTCTAACGCACATTTCATTCCTCTTGTAGACGCAAACGAGAACGGCACCTTCCTTAGGCCTAAACGAAGGAAAATAAGTTTAGGCCATCTTTATTAGTTTGTTTCTGTGGTTCTAAAATGCGGCGAAAGGAGGTAGGCCTAATAATACCTACTGTTCAGAAGGGGGAGATGTCTGGTTACCGCCTTACCCCCTCCCCCCAGCCAGCCATTCCTAAATAGAGATGAAAGGGGGAGGGGAAAAGGCTGTAGAGCTGGGAAAGTTGTTATTATTAGAATGTATTGGGCCATGCGCCCATATGTAGGGTTTTGTGGTAAAGTTCTTGAGTCGCAGAAAAAGTGAACGTCATATATTATACGCCGTGTGCGCGCACAGTTTATTTGTACGTGCCATATTACTCCTATATTTAAAAAGGGTTCCAAGTGTGATCCAGAGAATTATAGGCCAGTCAGTTTAACAAGTATAATCTGTAAGATATTTGAGACAATGATAAGGGAGGAGATAATGGCACACATGAGAACCAATAGTTTATTTAGTGACAAGCAATATGGCTTAATCTCAGGACGATCAACGGTGCTACAGCTCATAAAGGTTCTGGACAGATGTCCGGACTGAAATTATTGATGATGGAAATGCAGTGGACGTAATATATTGTGATTTTATGAAGGCTTTTGATAGAGTTACACATAGAAGACTATTCAGTAAAACTAGTAGATATGGAATTGGAAAGGAGTACCAAGAGTGGATTGCAGCATTCCTAACACAAAAACAACACAGAGTGGTGGTGAAGGGAAAAATGTCAAGATGGAAGCCAGTGACAAGTGGAGTGCCGCAGGGCACTGTTCTCGGATCATTGTTGTTTGTTTTGTTTATCAATGACCTCCCCGATAGTATAGTAAATGACAGTGAAGTATAACTGTATGCAGACGACTGTTGAAGGGAAAACGCAATACTACCAGTAGCTCAATTATTATCCTTCATAATTAATAGTACTTCAATGATTAGTTTTATAATTAAATTGTACAAGTACTTGGGTTACCGGTATTCAGCTGGTTTAGAAGAATCTGACAGAGATGGATGTAAAATTGGATTTCTGCTTTGCGAAACGATGAAACCTGGCAGGGTCCGCCTGACGGTAGGCCCCAGTGGCCTTGTCCCCGCCCCCCCTTTTGTTCCTTGTCTCTACAAATAACAAAGAAAATTGCTGTAGCTTCGCCATTTCCGCCAAGGGGGTCCCTTAAGAGCGATTCGGAAATGGGGGTTTGTAGGATGGTATTCAAAGTGCCTCGTTTGTGGTTGGATTGTATCAACGTTGAGAAGGGGGTGTGAGGTGAATTTTTCCGGTTATGTGGGTGTATGTTGGGCCCTCAAACAACATCTACCACATGTGTTTTTGAGTTTTTTCCCGTCCTATGTGAATTTAATTGATCACTTTTTGTGACGTCATGCTTTCGACGATCCATTTACGGCGGCAATTTTTTCAGTATATAAAAAAACTAACCGGGGTATTTTCGTTGGGCATATTTAGGAAAGGGGGTTTACTTTATCAAGGTTAAGCGACATCTAGTGTGGTTAGTCGCGGGAGGAAGTCCTGATTGGTACCAACTCTACTTGTGGTTCGAATCGCACCCCTGGTATAGGCATTCAAACGAGTGTGATTTGTGGGCAGGGACCGTATCAGCTCCAACCTCTTAAAAGGTGATTTTCTTAGGGCATCTCCGCTGCGACGAACGATTTCCATGTTCGTGTCTCCAGTATCCGAGAGGGGGTCATTTCTGATCCACATGTGGAGGAGAACCTACAGTTAAAGTGCCCCCCGCCCCCTTATAGTGGAGAACCTATAGGTTGTGTCCCGGCATAGGGAACACAAACTTTGGTCTTTCGCAGGCGCTGCGTCGAGTCTTGAGGCAATTTGTCCAGACACCTCCGCCCATGCACGTCATCACACAGCCAATCGCAACACCCGACCAAAGTAATACCAGTACAAGAATAATAAAGCCGAACTCAACCTCTGAAACGGCAACTAATCAGCGTTTGAGAAAATTTGAATGACATTGACAATCTGGATTAAAAGAAGCTTTCTATGAGCGAAAATCTGGATTAAAAGAAGCTGTTTTTATTAGCGAAAATCTGGCTTAAAAGAAACTTTCTATGAGCAAAGACCTGGACTAAAAGAAACTTTCTATGAGCGAAAATCTGGATTAAAGAAGCTGTTTGTTTTTTTTACTAGCGAAAATCTGGATTAGACGAAGCTGTTTTTTTATTTGTGGAAATGACTGGAAGTTCGAGGGCAATTACTTCCCACATGTGAGACAGTCAACGCGTGAAATCAACTGCCAGAACATGTCCTGAAAAGTAGGAGTGTAAACATGTTTTAAACTAGTCTGGACAAACTTATATACGCGATGTCGCTTATGGGTAAATGATTAATGGTACTTAAAATGTTTTAAATATTTAGTCACATTTACGGAAACGTTCTCGGGTAGGCCGTGAGGCATTTGATGTGAGGGCGCAGACAAAACGCATCATGTCCGGAACCTGCCTAATGTGTTTCTTATCCACACTTCCTGACGCTGAACGGGTGACCTTCCCTTGCGCCACAAGCAGTTTCCTACTCTTAGGGGGAATGTTAAAACAGTACTCCCGTTCTCTTTAGCTTCCACTCCAGCCATAAGCGCCCCACAGCGACATCGGGATTCCCAGTAATTGTCATTCTGATTTTTATGTGAACTACATGCGGTTTGAGGACCACGTACGCGCCCGGGAAATCTGTCAGATCTACTGTGGAAACAGTTCCAGGTGACGTAGAGAATCGCGTGCCCCCCCCCCCCCCTCTGCCCACAAGGATTGAGAGGGCACCTGCTGCAATAAATCATCTACACATTTCTACTTCCTCTTCACCACATTCATTATAGATCTCTCCTTTCAGGCTTTCTCCCGAGGATGCCCTCGTTGGTTTTCACTTTTAAATTTCGAAGGTGGAAATCAGTTATTCGAGGTGTCTTTTGACCTGTCCCCCCCTCTCTTTATTTATATAGTTCTCTGTCTTTTCTCTTTCTCTCTCTGTGTTAGCCGGACGACGAGGGCCGCATTCGTCACCCCCGCGCCCTTGACGGCAAGCAAAAGTCTCGGATTGGGAGACGACGCGACACCATCGGCCCCCTCAAGGGCGCCGAGTGGTGGTATGGGAGACGAACACGAAGCTTCACACTACTTCGAACCCCACGGTGTGGTAGGCGCTCTTCAATGCTATTGAAAATACTCGTTCTGTGACGCCGAAGGCATGCCCATACTACGCCCCCTCGTACCCCCCCCCCCGCCTACGTACACCACTATCACACACAGTATCATCCACTTCCTCCTCGGTCAACTTTTTTTTTCTCAAACACTCGCATAACCCATCTTATACACACTTTTCCATCCTTCTCATCCACACATTCACACTGTCCTTTCTCTTCACGATTTTATTTCCATCCATTCTTCTTACATCTCTACACCACCTCAGAACACTATCGCACTCTCATTCACACCCTCACTTACCCAGTCGTTCCTCACTCTATCCACCTTTCACACACCGAACATCCCTCTCGAATAGCCCATTTGCACTAGAGATCTTTCCTTCTCCTTCCATACCATACTCTCCATCCCATACACCAACCATGCTCTCATCAGTCTTGTTCACATATTCCAGACTCATATCCTTCTTAGCATTCACTTACGCTCTAATCGCCCCCCCCCCCAATTAATTCTCACCCTTTTGACTTTCCCTTCTCTCACTTCCATCTTTTCCACTCTCTCTTGAACTACCGTGGAGTGGATTTGGGGTGGTGGTGGTGGGGGGGGTGCTTTGCTGCTTGGTTAGTAATTCTTTCAAACTTTGGTCGCCTCATTCTGATTAATCCGCACCCTTGCAATGAAGCTTCAGACTTGTTCAACGGTGACACCACCGAGTCGCCCCCCCCCCTCCCTTTCTCACCCATTGCCTTACTCTTTTCTGCATCTACTTTTACTCCCTCCTCTCACAGATCAACATCCCTCCCCCCTCTCTCTGCCACCGACACCAGGCCATCATCATATAATAACGGGTATAAACGATCCCTCACCACTTCTAACCAACCTCGCGCCTATTCCACCTACTCGTATCGGTACCAATCCATAGACCTTCAACAACCATTCTACAACTCACCAAAGTATTCTCGCCATCTACCTTTGAACTACTCGTTACTTACAAGTACTCTGACATTATTGTCCTTGTTATTCACACAGCTATTGCTCTTTTTATTACTCCCTCACCCTTCTCGCTTCCTCCCAGAATAGCTTCCTGTTCCCATCGGGATCTTTATTCACCTTTTTGCTTTCCTTCTCACTCTGATAATCATTTTATCACTTCACTTTCCACCTCCTTGTATGCATTGAACCTCCTCTCCATGGCATCCTCATCTGCACTCTTAAACATTTGCAAGTGCGTGTTATTTGTTTTCCACTACACGCTGTACATCGTCATTCTATCGCTCAGTATTTTGTTTCCTCTTTCTAGTTTTTTTTTGCGCACAGCCTTTACATACTACCTCCTACTACCACTACTACCTTAAAGTATGTCCACACTCGCTCTACCAATTCTCGTACTTGTTTCATCTCTTTTACTCTCAAGCATTCTCACATACTCTCCACTTTCTCTCCGTTTCATTAACCTTTCACTTCTAATTTCCCCCTCCTTTCCATCGCACGTCCTCTCATCCATGCACCCACCAACCAATTTAACCTTACACCACACAATCCAGGTGATCAGATAGTCCCATACTCGTACCTTTTACAGCTTTCATAGCAAATACATCCTCCATCATATTATTTTTCACTAGACACGGATCAATGAAACTTTCAACTTCTTCCACCTCTCCTTTGTTCAACATATGTGTATTTATGCACATTCTTGTGAAGAATATGCTTGCTACTACACACTTTTCTTACAGCACAGAACCCTACCACCCGCTCTCCGGGTGTATCAAAAGCTATCCCCTCTTTCATTCTGTCACACATTCATCCCCTCATCTTTCCTACAATCGATACTCATTCCCTATTCCATCCAACACTCGCCTTAAGTCATTCCCAAACCTCTCTTTCACTTCTACCAATGCGATTGTCCATACGCTACAACCCTTGCGAATCTCAGCTTCACCTTCACACTTCTTGAGCTCACACAGCCATTGCATCAGGCTACTCCTTATGACAAACCCTTCTTTCATCTTACCACTATACATCTGATGACGCTCAATACACTCCACCCCACCCCACCCCACATACTCTTCATTCCCCCTCGTGTTTGTCTCACACAGTGCAGGCTTCCATTTTTAAACACACTGGCTACCACTCTTTTCATTCTCACATCATGTATTGACCCGGATTATCCGGCCGGATTGCGTGGAGTCCCATATCCAGGTTTACTCGCCTTTTATAATGTCCACCGTAGGGTATGTATGTGTATTCCTCCTACACCAAATGCAGGCATTGGGTTAAGGCTGGGTAAATACAAACATGAAGGAAGTTGGGGGGGAGGGTAGAACAGCAAAAGTGAAGTGGTCAAATGTGAAACAGGGAGCATTATTAAACTGCTCAATAAGTAATACCATCTCCCTGAACATCGTAAGAGGCCACTAAGCACGGATATTGGAGCCCCCGCGCGAGTGTCCATGTCCTCTGCAACAGAAACATTCGTAAATACGCGTCAATGTGCGAACGGATTGGATGTGTGGAATGTTAGGGGTAATATGTGATGAAAGAGGGTAAACAATTATATTGGGAGATACATGGGTGAGGATCTTATTTTAACTGAACATGATAGGACAGGTAGGAATGAGTTTAAGCTGGCCAAGTTTAGTTTTAGGAAAAGAGATTGGTAGAAATTGGTGTCCAAATAGAGTGGTAGATGAATGGAGTAGGCTCAGTAGTCGTGTGGTAGAAGCTTTCCTCCCTGCGGAGTTTTAAGAATAGATTCGATAGATTTATGGATGAGGATGCTAGGTGGGAATAGGAGTTGCCTCGTATATGCTATTGATTGGCCTTTTACAGAGTCGTTCTTTTCTTGTGACGTCACTATTTAAATTTCTGCAAAGATACTTTTCCAATATGACGTCATCACAGTGAAGGAAGAGGAAAAAGTATTGAAATTCAAAGTTATGATATGAATAGTAACTTTGACCGCTCAATAACTTGTATAGAGATGGATTCGCAAAATAATATGCTTGATATACTAGGATGTCGCGAACGATAATGGTACAGATGAAGATTGCGAAGGGGGAGGGGGGTAAAGTCTTAGCGTGGAATGACAGGAGGCTGTATGTATTATGTTGGGGCCAACGTTGGTGTGGGGTATGGAAGGAGAAAGAAAGATCTTGAGTGAGTGCAAATTGACAACTTGAGAGGAATATTCGGGTGTGTGAATGGAGGATGGGGTGACGGAAACTGGTCTGGGCTTTTATGAAGAATAGATCAAAATGTGTATGAGAGTGTCAGGGAAGGGTTGGGAAACCGCGTAAAAGGTGGGTTGATTAAGTGAATGGGTTTTGGGGAGGGGGCGAGTAAGAAATGTATGTTGCGTGTGTATGGAGGCCTGACTGGGCGAATGATGCGGGGTTACTTAAAACTAAAACCAAAAACTACGAGGGTATGTGGGTGACTTTTATATGGCATAAAGGTGCGTGCGTCTACGACGGTACAACAGCCGGTTAAATAGGTGGGCGGGGTTCTGTAGTTTTGTGCTGCAAATGCACACCGACCACACCGAGAAAACGGTTGATGGTGATGAAAGAATAAAACGCTAACCCACAACGAGTTTTACTTCTTCCTCCCACGAGCAAATTAAGTCGCGCGTCTTACGCCTGGCATGATTGCCTTCGGTCAATTTATTTCACTCGAGTCTGAAAAGTTAGGTTGCCAATTAACGAGAGAAAGGATGAAATTTGTAATATGTATTTATCTCGTGTATATTCGTTTCCTTGGGAGTTTCGTAAATTATTTCACAATTGTCTAAGATTTACCTTTCACCAAATGAAAATCGTACGATCTAAACTATGTCGGGTGGTTCAAACATGGCTCACGAACAACAAAGGTGAAAAGTGATATAACAGGCAGAAGGTTTTGAGCGAACATTCCACAAATGTTTGATGACCCTTTTCCACTTCAAGGTGTCGTCTCCTGGTTGCTTTTATTTAAGTAACGTTTATTATTTTATTTTATTTTTTTGGTGGTGGGGGGGGGGAAGTACTATCGTATTTAGCCAAATAGAAGGGGTAAAAATTGTTCAGGTTAATAATCAAATGTCAGATTTAGACTATAATTTGTGTTGTGTTTGGCAGTTGGCGTTAAAAGTTCAAGAAAAGGGAATGTAGCGAAGAGGGGATGTGGGGGAAATCAGGTGGGGGTGAGGGGAGTTCGATTGAGGGTGGTGAAGGGTCGTTGGGGGAGGGAGAATGGTAGCTACGTCGTCGCCGTATAAATTGGGGAAAGAAAATGAGTTCATGACGAGGGGGTGGGGTATCTATTTATAGGGTGATGAAAAGCGAGTGAGCAGCGCTGCCTGAGCTTAAGCGGGGATTTGAGACCTCCACCTGATCAATTATCGCTGTTTTTTTTCCTCGGATTATTTAGAAATACTTTTGGTATATTTGTCACCAAACTGTTATTTGAAAGGGGGGTGGAGCTTTTTAGTGTCTAGGTTGGGGTGGGTCCTACGTAACATGAGGCGTTCACAAAAACACATGAGCTTTTTTGTATGGTTATCGGCAACGCTCCTATTTGCGATTAAAGCCAAATGGTTACTACACCTCCGCGAATGTCTAAATCGGAGGTGGTGTGTGTCCGGAAACGAACCGAAGGACAAGTTGGTCCTTGGAGAGAAGCGCTTTTAGTCTAAACAAGCCTAGCTGCTGCTCCTGCCCCTCCGCTCTTGCGCCCCAGAAAGAATTAGAGATATGGGTTGGAGATTAGGGGAAGGGGGTGGCATTATGCGATTGGGGGGCGGGGAATGTCTGGGGTAGAGTTCAAGTTGGGGAGAGGGATTGTGTGGGTGGGTAATCGAGGGGGGTACAAAGAGGTGGAGCTAATCGTCAGAGGGGGAGGGAAGGAGTGAAAGATAAACAATGTTTATTCTCCTTTCTCTCTGTCTGTCTGTCTGCGCGCGGCATTCTTATTGTTGGGTTTATTTGGTCATTCGAGTCAAGATGAAGCCTAGATAACTTTTTTTTCTCCCTCTCGTCTGTATCGCAGTGGATCGAGGAGGTGTGGGTGTAAAAGAGTGTGCGGTTGAGGCTGTTTATGGTGAAAGCCTACATCCGCCTCGGACTGCGGGGAGCCTCCCCCCCCCTTCCCTCGCGTTCTCTTGGTGGAGAAAAACAGAAGATGTGAAGGGACACAAATGACCAGTGCAATACCCACCACCCCGTACCTGACCAAGGACCTTTTGCGGTCACATTTCAAACTTCCAGGAACAAATTCTTGTACAAGGGCTATCTGGGTTGTAACGCCGACTGGTTGTTTCTAGTAGCTAGCGTCTATATCGCTGAGCAGGCTTACCTTTTTTTTTTTACACGTGTTAACGGATTATCGCTGTTAAATTCAGTCATCAGAACATTCTTTTTAAAGTTCGTAATTCATAGGAAAGTTGAAGTGTACATATTTATGGAGCAGAAATGTATGGCTTGGTTCCACACACACGTGTAGTGTTGGTTCTTCGAGTAGGGGCTGCGCAGTTGTAACGTAAAACTTGATGGCCACGGCGAAATTTTGCAAGGAAGTCAAGAAAACAAGTTATTGCAAATGAAGATATATATATATATATATATATATATATATATATATATATATATATATCAACAGGCTAGGAGGTTATGTGGGAAGTGCTTAAGTTTGTAATACATTTCCTGTTTCATCCACCCAAACATCCAGAAACCTGTTGGGATTTGAATGAATGCAGATTTCGAGAAGGGGAGGGGCACGCTTGTTATTACAATAGTAAATAGTATTTATTTTTACTATTATTTATTTGAAAACGAAAAAAAGCAAGAAAACCAACAAGAACATTTCCCAGATCGTGGTGTGAAGGCGACACTACTGGAACAATGCAGTTTCTTTGAACATTCTTGATACACCCATAAGGGGGGTCATGACTGAGGCTTGTTCGTCGCCACTGCAACTACTAAGTACAAACTGAACTCCGTAAGTGAAAAATATGGCGTGCAAGAAAATCCACTTAGGTTGTGTGTACATATATGCGAATGGAAATCTAGTCCGGTTAAGGTGTGTGCGCAAGAAAATCCAGTGGGTTTTCTTCTTGTACACACTTGGACCTGGTTGAAGTATGTGCAAGAAAAATCCTTCCACCTCTGCTCGAACTCCTTTGGTTCCAAGCGTTGTTCAAACTCCCTCACGGACGTGGCCTCAGACTGTCTCGGCCCTTCGCCGGACGTAGAGTTTGAGTTTGACCACTACGAAATAGATTTGGCCGTCCAGTTTCAGTCCCTGATGAATTTCACGGTCGTTAAGTGTAACTGGACGCTCACAGTATTGCGTGTGACACGTTGGTTGCTTTGAACCGTCTTTTCCATGAGTGAACAAACTACACCCGGATATATAGGTACTCCAAGGAATCCTGTAACCTGCCCCGTATCGCCTCGAGGCCCCACGCCAGACACTGGTCCTCCTGGCAATGTTCCGATGCAGTCACCTTCACCAGGACCAACGTAACAAATGTATCTGATTTGTTCACCATTTTGTCTATGTAAATTCTATATGCAGCAATATTATATCTGTTGCCCCCTTCCCCCGAGCGAAAAGAGGTGAATGTGTCGAACGAATTAGCTATTTTACTCCTTCGTAAATTAAAGGTGATTAGAGTCGGTGCTTTTTAATTTCTTCGCCTTGCTCAGTAAAAGATGTCAGGGTGACCTCAGTGAGCGACGTCAACTACTTCCAAGACCCTCTGCCACCTTTACACGTGACATTCATTATTTGCATTATATGCACATTTAACCTATTTATATACTACTATATTAGGTCATATCCTAATTAATTCGTTTTTTTCGTGTTTGTTATTTTATTGATAGAAATAATCGAAAACTGGGTTCTTTTTCAGCGAGCCTAGGCCACTAAACTCAAGTCTAGGTACCCATTTTTTTTATTATTGATTTTGTATTATTATTGTTAATTTGATTTGTCTTATCTTTAACTGATGAATATTATGGAGGTCAAAAGGGCACATTCTTAACTTGGGACTTTAAAGATATAATGTTAGGGAACAATTAGTGTAAGCTAGTGTCAAAGATGGTCTCGGATTTTTCGCTCGGGAAGCGTTAGTCTGAAAGATGAACCCCGTTGAGGACGCGCAGTGGAAGAAAATCGGATTGTAACTTCACCAATTAGCTGAAAAACTACTTTCAACTCATTCCATTGTTCATCATTTGAAGGAGATAGGCAAGGTTTCACGATTGTAGCACTGGATTCCCTCAACAAAGAATCAACATTTGTTCATTTATGCTTTCTCAACAAAAAGGTGAACCATTTCTTGAGTAGGTTTGTTACAGGAGACAAAAAAATGTGGTTTGTACAATAATATTAAACGTTCTATACAATTAATTAGTCTTGGGGTAAACCAATAGCCGGACTGGGATCAACTGGAGAATCCGCCGCCCAGATATCTTGGGCGGCGGATTCTCCAGTTGGAACATTTGTGCCAAATATGGGATCAACTGGATTCTGTCATATCAGTTATATCTTATCAGTTAGTCACTAAGATAAGACAAAAGATACGATTTGAAATCATAAAAGTTAAAAATACAAATATGTAGTTGATAATATGCCTAGAAATCTCTATAAATATAAGATCTCCGAGAATTTAGAGATTATAAGTCGTATACTAGTGAATAAGGTGACAGTATTTTTTGCTCATCATTTTTAACCCATGGCAGCTAATTACTTTTACCGAGATACACTCATGCCATTATTAGTACACGAAGATGCTATGCCCACCATAGTATTTATGCAAAATAAAGGCATTCTCAAGCGCCAAATGAACTGTATTTAATGCAACGAGCAGTTAAATTTGTGTAAGCGTAAATGTTTGAAAGACGGCTATCAGTGCCGTTGTTACAATTGACAGTGCCAAAAGTATAAAACGTGTTACTTCAATCAGAAAAGGATCTTTTCGAGAAGTCCAATTTGAAATTAAGTGTTTTGTTGCACATAATGTATATGTGGTGCATCCAAGAAAGTGTACAAAATGCAGTTAATACGGTGTCGATTTGCGAAAAAAGTGTCATCGACATTTTTAATTTTTTTCGTGAACTGTGTCAAAAGTACTTTGAGAGGCGTCCAATTGAACTGAGAGGACCTGGAATCATTGTTCAAGCCGATGAATCCTACTTTGCCCATAAAGTAAAGCACCACAGAGGACGAGGAAATGAAAAGGCCATTTGGGTTTAGGACTAGTGGACACTAGTTTCACTCCAGCTCTTGGCTACATGGAAATTATAGAGCGCAGAGATTTCATTACGCTTCTTGGAATAATCGATGCTGTTGTACGACCCGGTTCTGTTATTCACACGGACGAATGGAAATCTTATCGCCATATTCAACGAGATCTTGGACTTAAGCACAGGACAGTAAATCATAGCATTAACTTTGTAGATCCTCACACGGGTGTGCATGCCCAAGCTATTGAGTCATATTGGAATAAACAGAAACAAAAAATTAAACATGCGAGGTAATTTATTAGCAACCCATTTAAGTGAAATGATGTGGCGAGATAGGTTTGGAACCAATGCTTTCCACTATTTATGCGAACTATATTCATGATAGGTTTTTACTCTATAAAATAAGTAAAATCATTCAATCTTGTATAATTATTTACTGTTTATTATGTTGTTACATATTTAATTTTTGTATAATAAAGATAAACATTATTTGCTTTTTGCTATTCTATGCCTTTAAATTATCTATATAAGCTCGGGTGGCAGATTCTCCAGTTGAGTAATTCTGGGTGGTGGATTCTCCAGTTGATCCCCGGACCGAAACGGGGGTCTCATGTAAGGAAGATTATCTTGTACGGTTGTAAGGATATGAATGACCTCAATTACGTAGGGTCGAGACTAATCTTTGTCACTTCCATGCAAAATCTTTGCTTTCACTGCCCATCTGTGCAAATAAGTTTATTTTGATTAGATGCTACCTAAGTTTCTCTATATGCCTGCTCATATGTTTTAGCTTGTTATCCAAGACTGAAGATGCCTCTTCCAAGTGCCACTCAGTATTATCCTATCGTTGTAAAACCTACACTTGCCATTATGAAGCGCTCGAGCGCGTCAATCCTTGTTTGGTGACCGGAGTAGCTCGTTTCCGATGGTCTCCGTCGCCCGCCTGTGATCCATATAGAGAATTATCAACCTAAAGAGACCCCGGACAAAGTCAGACATCTCCGAAACTCACTTTATTACCCCACCCTCGTGGGGTGTTCCGGTCTGCCTTTACGAGAACATCCCCGGGAGAGGCGTGGCATACGTCAGAGTATCCCATTTGCCAGTTGACCCCTATCCTTACGCCGGCAAGCAGATGACCTCTTGTTGAGGTTTTTAATGGTATCTTATTGTTTGCGATGGTGATTTTAGTTATTTGTAATAGCGATGAGAAGTGAAAGGTGAAGAAGTAAGGAGAGAGAGATCTATAAAGAAAGTGGTTGAGTTATGAGTTAGAGTGTGAAAATTTGTGGAAGATAGACGCAGATTCTTCTGCAGGCGTTGGTGCCGAGATGGACACAAGCATCCAGATATTCCCTGGGATTTCCTTGCCATTGTGTAAAAGAGGGGTAGATGGTCATGCACACCGGGGGGGGGGGATTGCATCACCGACGCTGTGCATGTGAAAATGAATCTGCGAACATCCGCTGATCTTGGCACTCCGTCAGGCAGGAGGCGGCGGTGTCTTGATATCACATCCCCAAGAGTGTAACATTGCGATGGTTTGCCACTAAATGTTTTCCTTTCCTCCCCGTGATGATGATTTTTGTCTAGTCCAATATTTCCTCCTGTCTGTCCCTCTTCCTTTTCAACTCAATTCTGCGACTCCGTTTTGTCCCGAGTTCGTCAAAGTCATTTGTCCATCGTAATTTTTTCTCACAAATGGCCATGCCCTCATCAGATTATAATGGCTTTGCTGGTCGTACCCCCCTAAATATCATTTTCTCGCTCCCGGCCAAACCCCGGATTTTGTATCTTAACATAAAGTAAGGGATAAAAAAAAAGCCACTATTCTCTATGCAAGTCACCCCAGTCAGAGTATCCCCAAACCCATTAAGACCCCACCATGGTATAATCTGCATCCATTGGGTCGCCTTATCAGCTAGCAACCAGTAGGCTCGTCATATTGAGTTTATAATACAAGACCCCAAGCACGCAAGTACTATAATAAACCTGCTTTCGCAGTTTCTTTATATGTGCGCTTCCTCCAAATACTTGCCTAGCTTTCCTTTGAATGATGTCAAACTAGAGCCATTTACAAAATCCCCATCTAATGCATTCCTAGAATCCGCGACTATTACTGAAATAATATTTCCTCAATTCTAGTCTACATCTAGAGATTTTAATTTTCAAACATTAATTAACCCCTTGTCCTAGGATTAGTCTTCAATTCGAAAAACTTCTCTATTTCTAATTAATTAATTCCCTTAAGCATTTTAAAAAGTTGGATCACATTTCCCCTAAAACACCTTTCAAATAAAATCATGCTTAGTCACTTCAGCCCCTTCATATAATCAAGGTGTCTCAAGGAAGGTATATTTTTTTGTTTCTCTTCTGAACTACCTCCAGTGGTCCACTAGTGTTACGAGTTGTATAGCTCGAGAATAACTTTCTTTTGTAACTAACATTCTATTAAAGCCTAATACCCTATCTTATCTTGATTAACCCTATTATTTATTTTATAATTAAAAAAAATCTTTCTTTCATCTTTATTACTATTCTGTGCTAACTTAATTTCAGACAGCCTTTACTCTTTTTGTTCATCTTGTTCAAATCATTTCTAACTTTTCTGTAGTTGGTTAAGTTATGTACGATATCTTGTAATTGAAGTCCCTCTCTCTTTTCCTGATCAATAGCTCTGGCGAAGTTGTATACTAGGTCACTGGAATATGGAAAAATACCCGATGATTGGAAGAGAGCGAATGTAGTCCCCATTTTCAAGAAGGGTAGTAAAGAGGATCCAAATAACTTTAGAGTGGTTAGCTTAACTCCTGTAATCTGTAAAATTCTTGAGAAAATAGTTAAAAAAGGGATTTGCCAACATCTAGAGAGGGAGGGGTTAATCAGCGATGCTCAGCATGGGTTTAGATCAGGTAGATCATGTTTGACTAATTTACTAGACTTTCTGGAGTTTGTAACAGATCAAGTAGATAAGGGAGAGAATGTAGATATAATTCACTTAGATTTCAGTAAAGCATTTAATAAGGTACCACATAGGAGACTAGTTCATAAATTAAAATTTATTGGGATATGTGGGGGTGTTTCAAATTGGATAGCTGAGTGGCTGAAAGACAGGAAGCAAAGGGTAGTTAGTGCTAAATGGTGTAAAGTCAGAGTGGAGGGATGTTATCAGTGGGGTTCCTCAGGGATCAGTTCTCGGTCCATTATTATTTGGCATCTATATAAACGATCTTGGGGAGGCAGTTAATAATAAAGTGTCAACTTTTGCGGATGATACCAAATTAGCAGCTGTAGTTAAAGATATTGATGATAATTTTAAAGTGCAGGGGGACTTAAATAAATTGTTATCCTGGGCACATAAGTGGCAAATGACTTTCAACCTTGATAAGTGCAAAGTTATTAACATGGGAAAAGATAATAGAGAATTTAACTATGAAATGGATGGGCATTGGCTGAGCTCAGTAGAGGATGAGAAAGATCTAGGAGTAGTAATAGTGCCATTAAGGTTTTCTAAGCAGTGTATTGAAGCAAGAAATAGGGCAAATAGAGTGCTGGGTTTCATTAAGAGAAATATCAGTTACAAAAGTAAGGAGGTTATTCTTAAACTCGATAACTCTTATGTTAGGCCACATCTAGAGTACTGTATTCAGGTATGGTCCCCACATTTTAGACACGATATTAACCTTCTTGAGTCAGTGCAACGGAGGGCAACAAAGATTATTCCTTCCCTGAGGCACCTTGAATATATAGATAGACTGAGGGTATTAAATATGTTCTCGTTCGAAAGGAGGTGTGTGAGAGGGGATATGATTGAGCTCTTTAAAAAAATTTCGGGGATAGATAAATGGGATGTTAGCAAGTTTTTTGAGTTAGATGATAGAAATCGGACTAGAGGTCACCAGTGGTAGACTTCTGGAACAAATTGCCGCGGAGGGTAGTAGGTAGTCCAAATTTAAATGTATTTAAGAGTAGGTTGGATGAGTTTATGATGGTTCCTAAGTTTTGTATATATTAATATTGTTTGTATATATCTATAGCTGCATGATTTAGTTCTTGACAAGCCTTGATTGGTGATACCCTTGTTTGTGGACGCATTCCTCTGGATATAGTTTTCTTGGGAGTTTGGGTGCCAAAAAAAAGGCCGTTTGACGGATGCGGATGACCTTTGATAGGCCCTTGTGGCTTTTGTCATCCGTGAAGTTGTTATGTTATCCTTATCCCACTCAAATAGTTTCCTGTTTTTTTTCTGAGCAACTGCTCTGGGATACATCGCTCCTATATCATATTTAAAACTTGCTTGAAAGTATCTCGCATCTCGTTAGCATTCCTACCTCTGAACTTCTCCTCCCATTCAATGGTTCCAATCAGCCACTTATTCACAATCCCCCTACTACTGACTAATGCTTACCCAGTAAATCGAACTATCTGATAGCTACTATTGACTAATTCTTCCCCAGTAAATCGAACTATCTGATAGCTACTATTGACTAATGCTTCCCCAGTAAATCGAACTATCTGATAGCTACTACTGACTAATGCTTCCCCAACAAAAAGGTCCTTAACTAAAAATTCTTGCCTGTCGACGGTTACCGAGAAATCGCGATTTCGCAAATAGTATCAATATATTTTCGCACATGAAGTTAAAATGACTACTTTTTTAAAAAAAATAGAAATAAGAATAAACATGTAATTTTTGAGGGCAATATCATCATTGAGGAAACGAAAGAGGGAAGAGACGGATATATGGAAAAGGCAGATAAGTAAAAGGGGCAGGGATATTTAAAACTTAGCGTTGAAGATAATAATAATAATTTAATTCTCTATCATATTTTCTGTAAAGTTTGTACTTGAATTCCCTTGAAAAGGGCTAAAAACGAGGGCTGGGAAGCAGGGGTGGCAAATAAAAAAAACGGGATTGTGGTTGTTTTTTCAAAATTACTTTTTTTTTCAAGAAATGAATGCTACTTATGATTATTTTATTCAAAATTCATATTTATGTTTAGAATTTCAACAAATGTGTATCAAATTAAGATTATTTCTCTGATAACGACTCATCATAATTCATCTCCTTCTACAGGTTATGGCTATCATGGGTACCCACAATTCTCGATTAGTGATCTGTTCTTACCTTAATATAATTATTAAACTAATTAATTATTAAGGTTATTCTAATGCTTGTAGCTTTGTGTTTTTTTTTAAAAACCCAGAATAAAGCCCGGGTTTTATTGGGCTTCTTCATGGGGCTTTTGCCAACCGTGCTGGGAGGTCTGTGATGAGACTCGCCATGTACCGAAGTTCTGAAACTGCCACATCTTGAGCCCAGAAAGAAGCCTTTGCCACCAAAGTGTGACTGAGGCGAGCCAGCGATAAGGGAAATATGCTAACGGCTCTGTCGAACTCGAGTTTCAGAAGGGGAAATTTACTACAAGGTAGGGGTGGCACTCGGCGAATAAAGGGGTCCAATGTTGAGGAAATTAATAAATTGACTTGGCACTCGACGGTGGCGCCCGGGTGATGAGAGTCATTTCGCATGGGAATGTTCGAAAAGTTGGCGTCTTCTTACTCAACTTATTAATACTGAAATGCCATTGTTGGACGATCGATCGTGTTAGAATGAAAGCTTGATTTAACTTTAATATCAGCATGCTATGTTCTTTCACACGGCGGCGAGGGGGCTCGGAAGCTCCTCCTTGGGTATGAAACACCATGAACAAATAACGAAGAGAAAGTTTCTGCCTCCCAAGCCCAACAAAATGGACAAAAATGAATTAGTTGATTAGTGACTCTTGCCGATGAACCAGCAAACGTAATATCTCGGGGGGGGGGGAGGACATCTTAAAATTCATTATTTTGATGTACGAAATGGCGCGTTGTCAAGCGACCGCGGTGACGTTTGAGTCAATAAATGTAATATCTATGGGATTGTAAAATACACCATATTGTCTAGTACAGGGTGCTGCAGAACCGATTAAGCAGTTTTAAGGAGTTATAAAAAAGTAAGGGGGTATATAGAGAAGAAATGTTTTATACTCGGGGTTAGCAGTACATACCATTTATAATCCCTAGGTTCTGAAAATAATGTCATGAAGATGGCGGCCGTTAACAGCAACACACTATTGGAGTCTATCTCTGAAGTTTCGTACAGCAGGTTCGCACATACCGCGGGGTATGGCGTTAACTTCTTCAATAATCCGCTCCCTTAGCTGTGGTAGGGTGTGAGGGCGACGTTTAAACACCTTTTCTTTCAGATATCCCCAAAGAAAGAAGAGACCAATGCTCAAATCAGGTGACCGGGCAGGCCACCCTAAATCACCCCTCAGAGACAACAGACGTCCGGGAAACATTCCTTTCAAAACATTGAGTGAATTTCGGGCTGTGTGAGCTGTAGCCCCATCCTGCTGGAACCACACGTCCCCCAATCCCTCGTCTTCAACAATCTCGTCCATTCTGGGCTGCAGAAAATTGTGCAACATTGAGACAAAACGTTCGGAATTCATGGTCACGGTCATTCCTCCCTCCTCTAAGAAGTACGAGCCTATCACGCCAAATCGTGATATGGCTACTGAAATGGGGATGTCTATGGAGCAGAGCGAAACCACGCGCACCTGCCTCCCTTCCCCATCTTCCCCCGAGCATTGACTCCTAAAACTGCTCAATCGGTTCTGCCCCACCCTGTATATAGGGCAAATAAGTTTTGGGTTAGGATAGAAACTTCGGATTTTCCCTAGCATTTGCTTAGGGAAAAATGATTAGCTTATATTTCATTCTCAACTTCGAGAACATCCACCGAATCATTTTTCCCGCTCTAGTTGTCCAACCACACGTCTTTCGACAAAGCTCTGACACCCCCTAGTTCACACCATCGTCATTTGGCCAGATTCGACAACTCTGGTTGTCTTGAGGAAAACCCTGAACTTGTTCCTGGTTCTCGAAGGGTCTCGCGACGATTCTTCAAGGACGTTTTTGCATCCAAGCATTTTGCCATTTTTCATCTTCCTGCCACCACTTCTCCCCCGCCGTCCAACACGAGGCAGTCGTGTCAAGGAATGCGCTTGTCCCCGTTCTCTTCGGATTATCTCTTGACTCCGTAATCACTGTCGACGCTCACCACGATCTCCTTCACTAACTCTACCACTTTTCGGAGATACACTAAACAACCAGTACCATCCTTCACTTATGCCCTGCCATGCACTGTCCTTGATTAGTTCGCTCTTGGTTCATTGGACCTTTTAATGGCAGCCACGAACACTGTTCTAATCAAATAATGTTCCATTTTGGTGAGGTTTTCCATTTCGCACACTTCAAAGTGTACCACCCTTTATACTTTAGGCCAAGGGTGTATACCGAGTATTGCAAAAGTCATGTTACATCGTTACGAGAGATTCACTAAAGGGTACGATGATAGTTTTAATGCAGTTAGACACTTTTTATTGTTTTAAAATAATAATAATGTGTATCATTGCAATATAAATTAATGTGGCCACTCGCTCCTTGCGAGACCTGAAGGCCGCGCACACGTTGAGGACGAAGTCCTTCCTCATGTGGCCCACACGTGGTTGACGGAGGACTTCAGCTCGTCGACGTTGCAGTGACGTACCTTTCAGGCCTTGCCCTCGACATGTGCCCACACGCTGTAGTCGAGGGAGATTGAGGTTGTGCAGCTGAGGCAACCGAAAGTCCTTCCACCAGAAGTTCATTTTCGATCACAACCACTCTTGCACTGTCTCGGCCTTGTGGGCCGAGGCACCGTCCTGCTGAAAGTCGTACTCCGGCCTTTTCGTGATCCTTCTCACTCAGGGCAGGACTTTCGTGGCAAAGATGTCCTTATAATCTGCCACAGTGATCCTGTAACTGGCCACGAACCACACCTGCGGCATCTTTTCGTCATTCGAAGCCACGACGCCGAGCCTCATCACGGAGGTCCGATGCTTGGTCCTGGACACGTAGCGGACCTCGGAGAGACGCCCTGGCCGAAGCTTACCATGCGGTCGTTCTGCTTTTAGATGACCGGATCGATCCTTTTTTTTAATTCTAAAAAATGAGAATTCGATCGCCATGACTTTTCAAGTCGTTGAGCAGGCGACAACAGCGCTGCCGACGTTGTTATCGCGTGTAGTCGGAGAGCAGAGGCCTTTCCACGCACCTCAACCTCTTCCTCGACTGGGCTGGAAAATGTGGCCACCGAGATGCTCATCTTCTCCGTTGTCATTTTAAGCTTCAGGGCACTTTCGAAGGCCTTTTTCACATCCAAACAGTTGATAACTTGAGATCTGCTTGAACGAGGTCGATCTTTGAGGTCTTCCCCGCTCTTGGGCCTCTCCGCGACTCTGTGAACGGTCATCATCCGACTGACGTTGAGCCGCTTGCAGTGATCTCTATTCTTTTCACTTCCATCTCGACACACAATGGAAAATATGTTCGAATGACACATGGTCGAAAAGTAGAACCTTAAGTTTATTTGACGTAACCTTTTCTATCACACATATAAATAAATCTCTCGAAAGATGAAAAAACAACAACAGTGTAACAGAATTTTGCAAAACCCGGTATACACGGTGTGTCGTGGGTTTTCAGCAGTGACGTCACGAATGACGTGAGAAAGGGCATCTGGTAGGGCGAGAAAGAAGATTCCTGCGTTGAAGGTCCATCGGATCCACACCCGGCAACCTTGGCCTGAGTTTGTACCCAGGACGCCACGCCCGTGCGATTTTCTTGTGTGTCGTAGGGGTCGTCCATGAGTAAACACGTCCTTGAGGAATTAAGAGTTTGTAGGGGTTTTTTTTTCAGAGGAAAAAGAATCTTTTCTTTTTTTTTAAAGGCATAAGTGCGTTCCTTAATATAACGGCACGTTATGTTCATACCAGTGAAGGCCCCCCTTCCCCAACTGATCTCAGATCTCCATCCATAGGGCCAATTTACTATTTTAACTGCCCACCATCAGGCGTCATTCTCATCTTGGCCGCGCACAAAAACGCCTTACCTCGCCGCCACATCTGGCGGGGTTGAGCGTGAAAACTCGCAGCACCACGTTCCCATGGAAACCATCGAAGGTATTCACTCGAGATGCGACTTTCAGTGCAGTCATGGTGTGAAAATGCGCTTTAGTGGCCCTAGAGATCATACCATGATTAGGTACCATCCAAAATTCTTTGAGTTTAGTCCTACTGACAAATAATCCCCCGATAAGACCGTAACCTTTGGACAGCTGAATGTTGTTATTAATTTGCCTGCTTCTCCCATTCCCGTGCTCGAGTCGGTGCCAAAAATTGGATTCACTCTTTATCAATTTATGCCCCAAAATGTGACGTCTCTCTAACTTGGCACTAATTCGTTTATCTCTAGGCACAAATTGAATGGAGGCATTTGAA
The DNA here is from genome assembly GCA_963969495.1 of Ceratothoa steindachneri. NCBI lineage: Eukaryota > Metazoa > Arthropoda > Malacostraca > Isopoda > Cymothoidae > Ceratothoa > Ceratothoa steindachneri. The sequence continues at coordinate 126,547,632 of OZ018330.1, read as the reverse complement.
AGATGGGGAGATTGACTATCGCTATTGTAATTATTCGGTGGTTTTATCTTGTTGCTATGGATAGTTACGAAGACATGAGTCAACTATTGATTTTGCATTTTTGATATGGATAGTCACGAAGGGTCGGGTTAAGTATTGATTTTGTCTTGTTGACTATGTATAGTCGCGAAGGGATGAGTCAACTATTTGCAGTCTAGATGCTGCTGCCACTCTTGATGAGAATTCGCAATTAAGGCTGGTTATTTTGTCTACCGGTGCCCGCATGTGGCCCATTTCGTAGCTAAAACCAATATGGGCATCTCCCCCTGAAACTGTTTGAATGTGATTGTGAAGAAAGGGTTCAAGTGAAGAAAAGAGGGAGCGGTATAAATGTGTGATTGTGCGTCAAGTTGTTATTTGCAGGGGGTGATGGGGTGTGTTTATGTACCAAGGGCACATTACTGGGTGTTGGCGATGATCGCCTAGAAAGGAAGAATTGTGTAATCCAACCGAGGTGGATCCATTCGCAGGTACCATTGATGGCATCTTCACACAGTCTTGAAATGGGGGTGATGACAGACAATAGAAAACAAGGTGGCGTGTTGTGAAATAGCCACTCAACCCATTATGGGGGGGGGGGGAGTGAAGTTTTAAGCCTTCATGAACAAGTTGGTATCAACGAACAATACTTCGATGTACAGCCCTAAGCCACCTGGGGGGGGGGGCTAGATGTTCAGAATGCGTGATCGAGGGGACGGGGCTGCAAAGATGCTGAGAAAGGGTGCATGTATGTATGTGTGTCCATTAATGACTGTTCTGAATGAGAGAAAGCGGGAGAAGGGAATGCTTTCTGGCGCGACGGGAGTGGGGGGAGGGCAGATCGGAGGTGAAATAGGAAAGTACTGATTGGTGTAGGTAGTGCTTAAGATAGGGTGATTTCACTCGCTTGCGTTATGTGAGACGAACAAGGAGGAGGAGGATAATGCAAATGGCTGAAAATATATAGGGAAATAAATTTTGCCAGGCTGAAAAGTGTCTAACCAGGGGTATTTGTGTGTGGGTAGGGGGGGGGGGTAATTTGACACCCCAAAGGTCCCAATTACAAAATGAAGCGCCCCCACATACGAAACCAAACGAATGAAGTGAAATTGCACCTATGCGCGCCTGCGATTGTTATCCATCTTAGGTCCCTAGGTGAAGGCAAGCAGGCTGTGTGCAAGAATGACTGTTGAAGTGGTGATGCCTGACAAAAGCCTCGCGACAAAATGTTCAGGATAAATGAGTTGCAAGAAAATCAAGGCGACCAGATTGTGTGTGGGGTTGGGGGCGGTAATTGATGCATAGTTGCTATGTATGACATAAACTGGAAGGAGAGGTTGAAGGGGGTTTGAAGTAGTGGAGGTGTAGCAGTCAAGGGGATAACTAGAATATACGAACTACGTCCATACCCAATGTTGGTTAGTCATCCAGGTTTGGGGGAAAGGCACCTTTTTTGAAGTGTAGAAGAGTCGGGGGCGATTCGTAGTTGCTTTAAGTGGTTATGTTTGAATTTCATTATTGCGACACCATTTTGCAAATAATAAAATATCTCAGCCCCAACATTTCGATGATTATTGATATCGCTAGCTAGAAAATCCCGCCTAAAATTGCGAAATTGCCCCCCCAAAAAATATATAGATATTTTCTTTAAAATGTGTGTAGAGAACATCTTGTTAAAGTTTTACGTCGTAATTTGCAAAAAGGAGTCTGGTAGGCTCCCTTCAGTGTGACGCATTCGAGGCCCTCTGAGTACGCGTCGCTTTCTCTGTTCTGCGCCGCGGTCAAGCTATTATTTCTGGATGACCAGAGGCCACCATCGATCCCACATCGGTGCTGCTTTTGTCGTAGAATGCGACACCGGATTGGTCATAGACTACGAAGTCTTTGCAATTTCTGTGAGCTGCGCTTCAAAAAGGAGAAATGCCTTTCTCCTGCGCAATTTACCATTTGGGAGACAACTCACGCCGGTGCCATGGAAGCAGAGGCAGCCAAGAAGATGTGGAAACGATCAGAAGCACTTCGATTCAGATACACCACCTTTGTCGAAATTGGACACTCTGCAGCCTTCAATGCCGTTATGGCCATGAATGATGTAAAGGGTCCATACCCTGTACCAGTGGTCAAGGAAGAGTGTGTGAACCACGTTTCCAAACGTCTGGGCACACGTCTTCGTAACCTGAAGAAGGACCTCCGGAGACAAGTGACGACCAAGAGGAGCAAGATTGTTCAGAGAAACTTGCTCGCAGGAGACCGATGCCAAGCTATCGCTGCACTATGGTCAGAATCTCCGAGCTCACGACCCCAACGCTTCAGTAGAGTTGTTGAGGAGGTTTATTCTTAGCTCATATTACCATGCCAGTAGCACACACAAAACACAGATACAAACATACACACATTGACATATATCCATATATATGTAAATACTAGGTAGTAATGCAATATATATGTAAATCATATTCACTAAAACTGCTCTCCTGAAAAAATTGATTTTTTTCAAATTTGAACTTGAATAACTTTTTTGTTTAGTGAGCTAGAGCAATGGCAGCCGTTTTTTCCTTCTTTTTTTTGTTATTTTATTATGATTATTTGAAACTGAAAAAATGTCCCAAAACGAATTTTTTTTCGAATATTCCTAAAAAAAAATAAATAACAAAAACAAAAACTGTTTAGAGCATTTTTTTGAGAAGAAGACGCTGAATCCAAATGGTCAAAGCCGCATTGCTCTATTTCTAAAAAGCAAAAAAAAATAGTTCGTTTTAACAAAGTTGGCCATTTTCCTATAAATTTGCAATATCCCGTTTTCTATGCCACAAAACGTGATTTTGCCAAGAACAAAGTATTTTTTATTTTTCTATATATCTACCAAGTTTCAGGAATGTAGTTGCAATAGTAAAAAGTTGAAAAAAAACAGTACTATCCCCCTTAATTGAAAAAAAAAATCGAGCATTATAACTCGTCTTGCCTAAATTTCTGACTGTCCTGTTTGGGGCACACAATGTATTAATGGGGTTTAAAGAGTTGCCCGCCTCCCGGATGCATTTCCAGTCACCACTTAGTTTCTGTGAGATGTTCAGTCCCGTACGAGAAAATCGTTCGGGGACCCCCCCCTCCCCAAGTTCCCCGACTCCGCAAATAATCTACGACCTAGGCACATATTTTCAGTTCACCTAATTTCACCATTTAGGATTGAAATCTTAGCCCATCCGTCTACTCGCCATAGCCACCGTGACTTAACATCTCTCATCCCGGGTGCGAATCCCCATTGTCCGCAATCAGATCCGATGTGTGGGTTTGTGCGCGCGCTCACATGTGTATCAACCCCATTCCGCGTACACGAGAGGGGATCGATCGGCGGCGAGAGGGGGGGGGGGGTTCGCCGGCCATCTGGACCTTGGAGGGCGACTCGTTAGGGTCGGAAGGGGTTTAGTTTCGACCCCCCTCATAGAAATACCCCCACCCCACACGGGTGTGCATACATCCATGTGCGCAGAAGCCCAGCCCCGGATCGAGCGAAAGAAAATAGGCCTCATCGATAGATAGAGATGTAGATAGATCTGATAGACGATATGGTAAAACATGTAGAAGAAGCGAGAGTAGGTAGATATGAAACAGTAGATAAAATTCACAGACGAATAGTGGATATATATATATATATATATATATATATATATATATATATATATATATATATATATATATATATATATATATATATATATATATATATATATATATATATATATATATATATATATGACGATAAGGTAGAATGGATTTGATAGATAACATGGAGTAGATAACAAGAATCGACGAGACTGCAGTAGACAAGCGGATTAGACAAGAATCGAATGGACGATAAGATAGGATAGTGATCGTTTGGGGTATCCTCGAATCGAGTATTGGAAAGAGACAGGGAGTGAGTGTGTGTGTGTGTGTGTGTGTGTGTGAATGGACACGGTGACTCACCCCTAACACTGGCTGGGTGGAATTTATTTGTAATGACTAAAACCAACGAGTGTATCCCTGCATCGAAGCCATTGGTGAAGTTGGGGGAAGGAAATTGGGCGAGATGTATCAATCCCCCTGCTTCCGCGAGTCGTCTGAAGAGACGACGTGGGTGGGTGGGTGGGGGTCTATTATGGAGAGTGAGGCAGGCAATGTAGGGAGCCCATCTCCGCCATTCCACCCACCCACACCTTCTCACCTCAAAAGGTTATGACCTAAGCCAGGCGTCGCGAGGATTCATCCGTGTACGGCTCGAATCCCCCCCATCCCCACTCTTTCAAAATCAACCTACTGCTTTCGCGCCTTCACCCATTTTTTTGCGGAGATGGGGGGAGGGGTGTTCGTCCACAAAGTATTACAGTTAAGGGGAGTGGGAATGTGAGGAAGATATTCCGAGTAGTGCACAGAGGAGAATACTTGGGAGCCCACACCCTTCTCACAAATCCCACGATAGAGTCGGATCTTATTCGTGAATGAAACTCGAAGAGACCAAATTCCCTCCACCCTTGAATAACCGTCGAAGGTGCTCCATGAGCAGCATTCGACTGCACTTGACCCTCCGTCTGCCAACCCTGGGCCAACCAACCCTTAATAAACCAATCTCTGGGCCATTGTGGCCAATTTGGCTTCGGTGGCCGCCCCAAACCGTTTAGGCCTATTGACATATGCGGATGCGGATGGCGACGTCTGGCAACTTAGGTCGACCTGAGTTGCCGACGTTTGAATTCTCGGATTTGTGAGGATGTGACCGATTGATCTGCATGATGTCGCGTCTCGCTCGCACGTTTTTTTTTTGGGGGGGGGGGAGGATACTGAACTCGAGAGCACTGGGGCCAGTGAGGCACTCTGCGGGTAATTTTCATCCTTAGTTTAATTTCGATGGGGTGGGGGGGGGGGTATCGAAAAAAATAATAATAATGTGGGTCTCCATTAAAAACATTTTGAGAATCCCTGAATCCTACAGGTCGTTTTTAAGGAGATGATGAAAATAGTGAAGATGTGTGGAAGACAATCGCAGATCCACCTGCGGGTGTTGGGGGGGCCGGAAGGGCGTGATGTCATCAGCAGTAAGGTTGCCCATGTAGGTATCTAGAGGATAGATAAGGGAAAGGGGGAGGTGCTGGCATGTTAAAAAGGCCCCCTAACTGCAGCCGAAAGTGTGCCTCGCCAACCACCGATGAGTGGACGAAAGCTGGTCGGCGACAAGCCTTCCGACATGGAAAATATATATGCGAGAAGAGGCTTGTAAAAAAAAAAGGGATTTATAAGAATAAAACCCAGTTAGTTTCAATCTAGTTCGAGACTCCCGGAAACAATGAGGCCTGGAGGGCACGACGCTTCTAGATACAGGGTGTAACAGTTTAGACGGGGCTGCCGCCTTGCGTGGGGAGGGAGTCTTCATCTTCTGAGGTAAGTTTTTGTGTGGATGTTGCGGTTGTGAATTGTTTATTAGTGTCTCTCTTGGATCTAACTAATCCTTGGGACGCTGTTCCCCCATCGTCCCTTTCCTTGCTTTTGGCTCTAGTCAGTCTCGGTCGAGAACCACATCACTAGTAAACATCGATCTCGATATTCTTTCCGGTGGTTGATAGCAAGCACGGGGGAATTTGAGACATCGTGGGCTCGTTTTGATTTGTTCCCGAGAAAACTACTCTCGAAACCTTTTTTCCGAAATCTCTTCTCGAAACCTTTTTTTCCCCCCAAAATCTCTTCTCGAAACCTTTTTTTCCCAGAAATCTCGTCTTGAAACCTTTTTTCCGAAATCTCTTCTCGAAACCTTTTTTTCCCAGAAATCTCTTCTCGAAACCTTTTTTTCCCAGAAATCTCTTCTCGAAACCTTTTTTTCCCAGAAATCTCTTCTCGAAACCTTTTTTTCCCAGAAATCTCTTCTCGAAACCTTTTTTTCCCAGAAATCTCTTCTCGAAACCTTTTTTTCCCAGAAATCTCTTCTCGAAACCTTTTTTTCCCAGAAATCTCTTCTCGAAACCTTTTGTTCCCGAGAAATTCATTATTTTCTAAGCAAAAAGAAAAAAAAAAGTTCAACTGAAAACCTTTGTTCTGGAGACTAGTTTCGAAAGTGATGGCTTCCATCTTCATACAAGATACTCGATACTGAGTAGAGGACCTACAAATTAGTCTCGAAACGGTTTTTTTTCAAGAAATCTAGTCTCGAAACCTTTTGTTCTCGAGAAATCTAGTCTCGAAACCTTTTGTTCTCGAGAAATCTCTTCTCGAAACCTTTTGTTCCCGAGAAATCTCGTCTTGAAACCTTTTGTTCCCGAGAAATTTAGTCTCGAAACTTTTTGTTCCCGAGAAATCTAGTCTCGAAACCTTTTGTTCCCGAGAAAACTACTCTCGAAACCTTTTGTTCCCGAGAAATCTAATCTTGAAATCTATTATTTTCCAAACAAAAAAATGCTCAACTGAAAACTTTGTTCTGGAGACTAGTTTCGGAAGTCACGGCTTCCATCTTTATACAAGATACTCGAAATGTTTTCTGAGACATCTAGTTTCGAAACTTTGTTTCTTATAAATCGTCTTGAAACTTAACCATTCACTGGAAGCCTATTTAAGATTGCGGACATGTATTAACTATCAAGAATAAACTAGTAGCATTTATAGGAAGCGGAAAAATCAATATCTGAACAAATGTCGACGTTTTATGATTGAAGTTTTAAGAAATAGAAATAATTTAACGTGATGGTGGGACTGACGAGGGGAAGTTTGGTTGCTCTGAGGTGAACGATGGTGGAACTGCAGAGTAATGAGTTTATTTACATGGGAAGAGGAGTGCGCATAAGTTAAATTGACAAAAGAGAGAAGAAACCCAATATGAGATTTAATCTTTTAGTTCAGACTAAATGGATTCCTCGGATTAACAATGGATTGGCAGTAAGATTCGGGGTAAATGAATGAGAAGAGATGCCAAAGGAGCACAACTTCCTGCAAATGAATACGGATGGTTGCAATTGATTTAACAATTGATCACACCGTGTTATAGGGGGATGTTATCGTTAATCCTGATGGAATCGGTGATTAGTTCCAGGAGAGGTGCGCAAGCGAAACCGAATGCGAGGGGGTTAAAAACTCCTACATTGATGATGGCAGAAGACAGGCAGCTGGAGATATGGGCGTTGTCAGAAAATGAATTGGCGGGGATCTGCTTTCGGAAATGTCGTCACAAGAAACGGTAGTAACGACAGAACAGTGCAGGAAAGAGTCGATTCGCAAGTGCCGTGGAGAGGTTACTAGGGAAACCAGGGTCATCAGGCGAGAGTAGCAGCGATGGAGTTAACGACCGCGTCGAAGCTTTACCATGAATGGGTGTCACTCGACGCGAGGGACGACGTCGCTCGATGGGGTTGGCGGGAGTCTGCGTTATTTCCTGCGTCTGAAAACTGTGTCGTTGTACCAGTGGGGCGACGGGGTGTTCTCTTCGTCTTGTACCCGGCGAGTTCTATTTTCATCGTGGACATTGCGGGAGTTCTGGTGAATTGCGGGTTACCCCTAACGAGCTCTAAAGGACGCGAGTATTATTTTTAGACTAAGACCAAGTATCTTCATGTCTTATCTTCACTTGGCTCTTCTTCACAAGCTCTTTAGTGATGTTCTTGCTCTTGTTGGTTGAGGAACACCATCTGGCCCCTCTTTGTCCACAGCCGATTTTATGCGTGCCCCACCCTCCCTCTGCCAGTATTACTGAAGATAAGGTAACGGGTTCTGGTTGCCCCCTTCCCCTGTAACATCCACGCCAAATCCGAATTCATTTTCGTACCCGAGAATGTCGCCGCCAACCCCGCAGATCATGCCCGGGTAATGCCTCCCTTCCACGCATGTTTACTTTCTACCCTCCCCGCTTTCTTCGCGAACCTCTCGGTTCCTCGTTGGTTTTTTACTTTAATATCGCAGGTATTTCAATTCCCATACCCCACCTATTTTACCGGCCTCATGATAAATTAGGTTTGGTTTAGGTTAGCTTGTGGTATTTTAAGATGATAAATAGTTCCAAAGTCCGACCTGTCGGCATGTTGTCACGTTCCTAAGATACCCAAATAATATGGTGTTAGGTTAGGGTAGTTTTAAAAAAAAGACAGGTTAGTAATAATTATAATAAACAAGGGTCAAAGTCACTCCCAATAACCTGCGGTGTTTTGTGATAAAATGATAAATGGTTATTGCATCGATGGTTTCCCATGGTTCAAATCACTTACAAGTGCCTTTGAATGGCTGAATAAGGTTTCTGCCACTAGATGGCGCCGCTCAGCGCCAAATCCGGTGGCAGATTTGAAATTTCGAGGGTGAATAACCATATGTCCCATGGTCATATGGGTCATTGCATAACTAAATGGGTACAATTGAACTTTACTCATTTAAAAAAAAAAGCGACGCCGAGACCTGACGCTTCGCCGTAGGTAAAAACGTTCCCTTGGACGCCTCATCTGCGCATATTTTGCAGGTGATCCGAAGCTGCCAAACTCATTGTGGTTGGACTGGGTTATGGGTTTTTTGGGGGAGTGGTATTCATCTGGCGACCCTCTGCAGGGCAATAGGCGCCATAATTAGTATAAACTATTTCATATTAAAAAAAAATAACAAACCAAATAAATAGTTTTGCTAAAAATAAAGATAATTGGGGACCCGCGGAGTTCTCCTTAGCCGTTCGCATATTGGGGGCGCTGCGACGCGCCACTCCAATTTGGCAATCGAAATTAGCGCTTCCAATCACACAAATAGACTTTTACACCCTTTGATTAATTGGCAGCCCCTCGCTTTTTCTGTAAGTGGCGCTGCTTGCCAGCCAATCTGTTATATATTTGGGTCGTCTCAACGACACTACACTCCATCGCCGCTTCTACCAACACTCGCGCTCACTACACCTTTCTGTATTAATAACCTCGGGATAATTTTAGGCGGGGTGTAGTCGTAATTGTTCAGGGCGCGTGTGGAAACCCGCGTGACCTCTTCCTGAAGGGGGAATGAAACCCCTTGACGAAAACTGACACGGGGGGGGGGGATGAAAAGCACTGAACTCTGATGAAGGGGCGCTACACAATGGTGAAATTGGGCAAAGGTATGACTTCTTTAGGGGGCAAGGGGGTACCCATCTCCTAGATCCGCCCCCATTCGGTGAAGATAGGGGGTTCCTCCTCGGGGGTGACCGATATAAGAAGGAAGGACCGCTAGTGTAATTTGTGCTCATTGTACTCTTTCTGTGTCCTCCTACCCCCCTGAGGAAATATGTCCGATCCAGAACACTCATAGTAGTCTCCTCCCTCTCTGTAACGATATTCGACTCATTTCCACCTCCCCTAGCCTTTTTTCCCCCTGGAGATGCTCTCGTTTGTTGTTTTTTTAAGTTTCATATTAATTCCCCGCTTTTGACTTGACGCCAGATCTTTTGGAATGTCGATTTGACGGCGGCACGATAAGATGACTATTTTAGGTTTCTTTTCTCTGTTTCCACTAGTGATTTCATGGGCATTGACGAGAACGTCGTGACTCGAGTCAGGTTGAACCCTTGATTAACGCCCTTTGCCGCAATTCTCTTGCTTTTCTTCAGGTTTTCAATCCCTTCTCGTTTTCTTTTCTATTCTTCGTTGGATTAGGCAAGTTCGCTCACGCGAGAAACATGTCTGAACGTCATTTGTGGAAGAGCGACCAGGTTTGGGCGGATCCCGCATTGACGTGTTGGGTGGGGCATGGGTACCCATGCTGAAGGTTGAAGGTATTGCGTGCCCCTCCCCCTCACACACACATTTTCACTTCCATCTGCGCCACTATTTTTACAAATTTCTGCTTACAATAATCTGGTGATGCCCTCATTGGTTTTCGCTTCTTAGTTTTTAATAGTTTCCCTTCAGTTTGACCCCTTTCTTCGTTGTTAGTGAAGAATACGAAGCCTCTTGATGATGATGTTGATGATTGCCTTTGAAACGGCCCTCCTTAAAGTACGTTAATTCCAGATCGCCAAACAATCCTTCTTCCTCTCTGCTTCCACATTTTTAGAAGGGTGCTTTTTGTTTGCTCTATCTCCTCCCTATCCTCGCTAAACAGGAATTACTTCTCTTATGTTTACAATATAAGGCTGCTGCAGTCTGGTGTCCTCTATTCTGATGCTTTGCACTCCCTCACAGTAAAGGATAACGTGTTCTAAATCTTCTGTGTCTAAACCTTTGTCTCTTCCTTAGGCTCAGGGTGTTTAATCTCCCTCTAAATGATATTTTGGATTCATATCTTAAGGTTGCCTCAACTCGCAGGAGGGTCGTTGGGAGGGAGCGGAGCGCGCCACGCCCAGAGGCTGATTCCAGACGTCCCTTGTGGATGTAATATTGGAATGTGTTCGCTGGTGTTCCTGCGTCTGGCAAGAATGGGTTGATTGGTTGTATGGGTGTTGCATCGTGTGCAGTAGTAATTCGCCAACCGGCCTTTATTAAGGAGGATCCCCGACCGCATAATGAAATCGACATAAAGGTCAGTATGACAATCGTCGGCCCGACGGCACCAGACGCCGGTCCTCTTTGGGAAAAGGTGTCATTAAGTCTAACGTTTTGACACCATTCAGCGTTCAGCTGGAACCTTGGTCACCTTGGACAGAGGGATCTGTTCCGCGTCAGAGGTACGTGGATATTGATACCCATCAGCAGGATTCCTTGGAACAGTGTGTGTGTGCGCGCATTGTGAAGAATGGAGAGGAAAGAAAGCAGTGTTGTAATTGGCTAAGTGTGTGGTGATAAGTGTAAGATCTACCCACCCCAGTACAGGGCTGAGCGGAGCGCGTCCACCAATTGGTAGCCAGATCTCGACGTGCGCTGACGTTTGTGTCCGCTCATTCCGGGATCGAACCCGGTACCGTGACGTTTTCAGACCACCGAGGATGCAGCGTGTGTATGATGGGAAGGTGTTGGAGTATCGTGTAATCATAGAGGTGACTCTAGGGCCTAGGCCGAATGTGTGGTGGAGCTGGTCTTATCGGTGATTTTTTCCCCTGTTTGAGAAACTACATGGAAGGAAAGAAGGATTCCAACTTTTCGCCACCATGTTTTGACTTTTACTTTGGATGTGTGGGAGAAGTTTCTTTAGATGCTTGCTCAATGTTTATGGTTATGTTCTACCCCTATGTATCCGTCCTTGTATGAATGTAAAGCTGCGCGTATGTGTGAATATATCCGTATGTGTCACATAGGAAGGAAGGAGTGGGTCAGCATGGTGCGAGGCGGCACACGAAGGAATGGACATAATGTGAAAAGTGATTTCACTGTAAATTACACAAAAAATAACAAAAGACTATGTTCTTTGAGCTTTTACTTCGGACCTTAGTTACACCAATACTTTTGCAGCAGTTTTATTTTATCCACTATCGTGGAAATGCTCTTATTTTTTTCCAGTCAATGCAATATTTGAATATTCAAGAATAAAAATCAAGTTTTGCCATTGATTGGTGTCAGGGGGAGTCTGAGGTTTCAAGTATGAGAGGATATGATTGAACCTTTTAACTATTAACTGCGACCACGCAAAAGTAGGTCTATGGGTCATGCAAATCTCGTATTGTGTTCATCTTCTGTCCACAACGAGTCGCTGGCTCAATGTAGCCAACTAAAACCAATACAACCTAAGGGAATTGAGGTCACTGAGTTCAGATATGATATTTTTAGGACCACCAGGTGGCGCCACCTAATGGCGCTAAATCGGCCATTTTCGGCGCAGGTCTACTATATCATGTCCCTCTAGTTTTTTTTTTCTTGGGAGGATGAGTTGTATGTACATATATTGGCAAACTCTTGGAATGAAAATATTTGTTTCACAATGGTGGGTATTCCAAATTTACATATTTTAAAGGGCAAGTTGACCATTCTATGGAGAAAGAAAGTTGGTGTGTCTTGCTTTAGGGTATGAATTGTACATATTGTCATGATTATGTAATTACATGAGTAAACTTTTGACAATCCTCGATTAGGGATAACTTAGAGATATTATTATGGATACAGTTTAAAGAAATGGGTATCTCTGGTTGATTGACCCTTGGTAGGTTCTGGTGGCTTTGTCCTCTGTTGAATGCGCCTCGCGTAGCCGACGGCGACTCCAAAGGCCAAAGAAATCGAACGCTGCCAAGCCCAAGAAGAGGCACTGCAACACCCCTGCGTTGCTTAGCTTCAATGCACTCGTTAAGCTCCGCCCGCTATTATTTATATCCTCCTCAGTAAGTCGGGGCGCTGAGGACGGCTCCCCCACCCCCACACACACTTCCCAAGTAATGTGGAGGGTGGGGGCAATTCGTTCGTCCGGTAACGGGGTTGTGGTTGTAATTTGTTGTCATTTACACTGCAACTGCTTCAGGCGGAGAATTATTACTAGCGAAGATGGATTCAAGCCCCTTTATATGAGGAGTCCTTCCTGGGGGATAGACGCGGCCGTTTTGGGGTGAGGTGACTGGAAGGTTGAACAAACCCTTCTCAAGGCATTTTGGCCTCGGCCCTCTATAACCCGTTGTTTTTTAACGCATGGAATTATCCGGTGTTGTCATTGGAAGAGCGTCTTCCCGTCTTTACAAACGGTTGCGGTTACACATACTTGCTTTTTCGACGCTCGGCCGACATCACGCTAGACAAATCAGTTGGGGGTGTATGTTCTCAGTGCACGTGTTGGTAATGGATTTCTTGAAGTACCGTGTGCGTCATTTGGCGTCGAAATCTAAACCTGTCAATTTTACACCTGCTAGAATCTTGTTTAAGATGAGTGGCTCGTTTCATGCGGCGGTTGTTGTGCGAGGGCGCGCCAAGGATGAGGCGGGAGACAGGTTTTGCCCTAAAGGCGAGATTCATCGTGTCAATATGATCATACCGCGGTGGTTATTTAAATAATTCACTAAGTACTACGACTTACGCCAGTGTAGGCTGTAGCCAGGTGGACGATTACAAAAAGATCACTGGTCATTGTATCGTAGGGGGACCTTTAAAAAAAACCATGTTTTGAGCCATGGAAACCGGGGGGCTGGGGGTTAACACCAAATTCTGGTCTAAATCTTGTTGAACACCACAGAACATTGCATAAATCTTACGTTCCTTTAACACCCCACCCCCCACATTAAAGAAAAGTTTTGAAATGGTAGCGAGAACTCGGGGGGGGGGGGGGAGTTACCGGTGATGTGGTATCTTATATGGGCAGGATCTTTGATGTTCATCTCGGCCCTCGGAATCTTTCAGCGAGATGTTCCAAAAGCGTTGCCATTGGAACAGACGGCTCGACGAACTAATCTTCTTATGGCCGTTGTTAAGCATCAAGATAAAAACGGAAGAAGATGGCTCGATTCATTGCTGGGAATGGTACGTGGATGTACCATTACATACCCTGAAAGTAGGATTCAGTCCCAGTCCAAATAGTGGCAAAAGTTCGAATCAGAAAGTCGGCGCAAAAGATGATTGCTATTATTGGGGGGGCGGGGATTCGGAAAAGATATCCACTATTTGGGGGTGATTCGGAAAGGATAGCCATTACTTGGGGGGGGGGGTAATTCGGAAAGGATAGACGTTAGAGGACATTATGGAACGGCATAGGACTATGATGTGATTATAGTGTGTCGAAGTTTTAAGAAAATTAAAAGAATTGGCGAAAACACGACCAGGAAAGATAAACCGAAGATTTCTTTCTTATGCCAATACTCTTGCGCATTCTTCGATAGGAAATCTTATACACCTACAACATCCCTGATAAATAATCGCCCCATCTGACTTTTCTTTTTTCTTTTTTCTTTTTTTAAAGAAGAAAATCTTATAGGACACCGATTTGGAAGCTTGGACGATGTTGTTTAGGATCAATTCAAAACGAAGTACCAAGGGCTCGGTTCTGCAGGGAACCGAAACACATTTAAAATTCGATGAACTAACAGGGAAACTATATTAAAATAATTGCTTTACGCTTGAATCTTTTGATTTATCGTCGTAGTTCTCGGACTATTTGAATGAATTTGCAGTGTTGGACGAGTATGGTGACGTTATCTGCATAACTGTCCACCTCAATGTTTGGATAACGAGGCGGAATATCATGGTGGAAGAGGATGGGGGAGTAGATATACTTGCGGGGGACTCATTGTTGTCGATGGTTTCGTGATAGCGTGCTGTGAAGAAAGACTGCGCGCCTGTCTATGAGGAAATTGACAAGCCATTTTTGTATTTTTTGTAAATTATAGTGTTTAATATTTTAATATTTTACTGTACCTAATTACTGTATCGAAGGTTTTGCTAGTTGTTAATATGGTTCAGTGCGATGCTATGGAATGATCGAAGCTTTCTTGTAGGAGCTGGATTATGCTGGTGGATGCAGTAATTGTTGAGAGCAGTTAGCGGAATCCTTTTTGGTAGGCGTAAAGTGGATTGTGTGTTGAAGAAAGGGGGTGCATGGTAGGGAGACCGGTGTGATGTGAGCTCCCTTGCTGGTTTCTTCAACTTCAGGATATACATTATGTGGGCAAATTTCCAGACATCTTGTATTAGAGTTGTGGGAGATACAAGTTATGATAGACCATGATTATGGGACCAAGGTGCTTTAAGTTTATGCTTGAGATGTTGTCAGGGTCGGAGGCATGGGGAAGATTTTGCCTGATCATTTCTGGTGAAGTGTGGAGATGTGTCGTGTCAATATTTAGTGTAGTTGTTTGTGAGCTTAGATCTTGTGTTGTATGAAGGTGTTTGTCTAAGTTAGGTTTGTGTTCGAGTAACTTAGTTTGTCTTGTTTGACGTTTCTTGATCTTATTTCTTGAATTTCTTGTTTTTTTTTTGTGCCATTGTCGAGCAAGTCTTGCACGTGTCGCCTCTGCTGTTGCTGAAGCAACGCTTGGATGTAACGTTTTGTATTGATGTTGGTGTTTCCTTAGGTTCATAATTGTTTCGGAGCTTATTTTTTTGTTTTGACAAGTTTTATAGAATTTTGAACCAGACAGTGTCGGAGAGGTTTTAAATGGTAGCAAAGTGTCAGTCTCGCTTAGAGCGTTTGTGAATGCTATCAGTGTGCAATGTAGCATGAAGTTGTGTGAGAGTATGCTGTTGTCAATGTTGATGTATGGGAATGAGACTGGTATGAAAGTTCTGGAGTAAAAGGAGTGCAACTATGGATAATTTGAGAGGGATGTTTGGGTGTGCAAAAGTTTGGTAGAGTGAGGAACGACTCTGTGAGAGATGTTTAGGGTGTGAAGAAGGGTTTGACTCATATTGAGGTGGACATAGACTTGTGAAGGGACTATACCAGAGTGAGTGAAATGGATTGGGAGAAGGCGTAAAAGGTGATTGATTCTGTGACTGAGTGAGAAAGGGCTTTTTTTAATGAGATTGACCTACCTCGTTTTTTTTCCCCCCTTTTGTCGTGTTTGTGTTGCTTTCTGACTGAACGCTGTGTGTATGATTTGATGGAAGTCTTTCACCTTCAAGTGGTTTATACGCATACAATTTGTTTACTTTTAGTATGTGTTACATTGGATAGTTTGGGGGATAGGGATGTGTTGTAGTGTGTCGGGGGAGGGGGGGGGGGTATCATCCTTTTTGGCATCGATGAAGAAAATATAATTTGGATGCTCTTTCCTTTTAATCCTGTTTGTACGTGATTGCATCGGATTGCGAAGACTTTCGAATCCTTTGTTTGCTCTCGAATGTTCTGCAGCTTTGAAGTAGACTAGAATTTGCTCCCGTTCCCTTGTCTGCTTTGAGCCTCCTTGTATGCTTTGTGGCACGCGCTCATCCTACTACTCCCCGCCCCGCCCCGCCCCGCTCCCTCGCTGCACTGTTTCTCATTTTGCCCGGGGGTGTAGGCACACACCCCTTAGATGTGTTAGGAAATGGCTAGAAACAAGAGTAGGGATTTTAGTGGGTTTTTTTAATTTACCGAATTTAGGAGGTTAGACTCGAATTGGTTTTAACAGCATATTTTGAGGAATCGTTTTCTTTCATAAACTGGTCCCAATTTTAGAAGAGAAACTGATTTGTAAATTGTAATTAATTCAGTTATTTATTGTCCCTTCCTCTTTTTTTCGCCATCCATAAGGAAGGCCTCAAACCTTTGTTCTTCCCTCCCATCTTGGAAGCTCCCTCTATCGGGGCATTTAGCGAATTAAATTATGAGACTTCACTACTCCAATTAAATCTCTTTCACCTCTCACACTGAATCTCGCTTCTCTCCCTCACATTGTCTCTACACCCTCTTCCCCACTCCCCCTATCACCCATTGCCTCTACACCAGTCTCTCCCACACCCTCTCTCCCGCCCTACTTAATAAGCACCACTCTCCAGCCCTACTTAATACGCGCCACTTTCCCGCCCTACTTAATACGCGCTATTCCCAGGCTCTAATTAATAAGCGCCACTATCCACCTCTACTTAATACGGGCCACTCTTCCGCTCTACTTAATATGAGCCATTTTCCCGTGCTAGTTAATATGAGTTACTTAATACGTGCCTCTCCCACGCACTACTTAATACGCACCACCTCCCCACACTACTTATACACACCACTCTCAAGCCCTAATTAATAGCGCCAGTCCCCCGCGTTACTTAATAGCGCCACTCTCCCACCCCAATTATTACGCGCCACTCCCGCGCACTACGCCATACGCACCAATTCCCCGCGTTACTTAATACGCGCCATCTCCCCCGCATTACTTAATATGCGCTATTCTCCCGCGTTACTTAATACAGAGCCACCCCCCTGGCTTTTTAATACGGAGCCTCAATCTTGCGCTTCTTAATATGAACATAAGAAAAGAAGGAGACTGCAAAAGACCATTCATGGCCTACTTATACACACCACTCTCCCGCCCTAATTAATAGCGCCAGTCCCCCGCGCTACTTAATAGCGCCAGTCCCCCGCGCTACTTAATAGCGCCAGTCCCCCGCGCTACTTAATAGCGCCACTCCCTCGCATTACTCAATACGCGCCACTCTCCCGCCCTAATTAATATGCGCCACCTAATACGTGCCACGCAACCCGCTTTACTCAATACGCGTCACTCTCCCGCCCTAATTAATATGCGCCACCTAATCCGTGCCACGCAACGCGCTCTACTCAATACGCGTCACTCACCCGCTCTTTAATATGCGCCACTCACCTGCTTTACTTTATACGAGCAACTCACACGCTCTAATTAATACGTGCTACTTCCCCGCGCTACTTAATAGTGACTCTCTCCCCCGCTACTTGATACGCGCATCTCAACCGCGCTACTCAATACCCGCCACTTCCCCGCGTTACTTAATACGCCCACTCCCCCCGCGCCATCTTATACGGCCCACTCCCGCGTGCTACTTAATACACAGCACTCTCCCGCTCTACGTAATAGCGCCACTCACCTGCGCTTAATACGCGTCGACCCCGCGTTACTTAATACGGCGTCACTCACCCGCTCTACTTAATAGCGCTATTTAGTACGGCGCCACTCACACGCTATACTTAATACTCGCCACTCACTCGCATTTAATACGCGACACACTAACCGCTTTAATTAATACGCGCCTTCATTCGCTCTAATTAATACGCGCCACTCATTCGCTCTACCTAATACGCGCCACGGACCCACTCTACCTAATACGCACCACTGACCCACTCTACCTAATAAGCACCACTGACCCACTCTACCTAATACGCGCTATTCTTCAGCTCCAGTTAATACGCGAAATTCTCCCGCTCAACTTAATACGCTTCACCCTCCCTTTTATTTAATACGCTCCCTCGCTAAGCAATACACGCATCTTTCCCGCGCTACTTAATGTCTTTTTACCCCGCGTTACTTAATACATGCCTCCTCCCCCCTCGCTACTCAATACGCACCGATCCCCCGCGTTACTTAATATGTGTCACTCCCACGCGCTACTTAATACGGCGCCACTCCTACGCGATACCTAATACGCGCCACTCCCTAGCCCACTTAATACGCGCCGCCACTCTCCCGCTTAACATAATAAGCACCACTCACCCGCTCTAACTAATACGCGTCACTCACCGCTCTACCTAATACGCGCCACTCACCCGCTCTACCTAATACGCGTCACTCACCCGCTCTATTTAATATGCGCCACTCTCACGCTCTATCTAATGCGCACAACTCATACGCTCTAATTAATTCCCGCCACTTAATGCGTGCCCCCTCTGCTACTTGATATGTTCACCCCCTGCTACTTAATACGCGCATCTCCACCGCGCTATTCAATACCCGCCACTCCCCCGCGTTACTTAATACGCGTGACCCTCCCGCGCTTAATTCGCACCACTCCCCCGCGTCTTAATACACACCACTCCCCCGCGTCTTAATACGCGCCACTCCCCCGCGCTACTTAATAGCGCTACCCCCCGCGCCATCTTATACGGCCCACTCCCGCGCCATCTTATACGGCCCACTCCCGCGTGCTACTTAATACACGGCACTCTCCCGCTTTACGTAATAGCGCCACTCACCCGCGCTTAATACGCGTCGACCCCGCGTTACTTAATACGGCGTCACTCACGCGCTCTACTTAATACTCGCCACTCCCCGCTCTACTTAATAGCGCCACTCACCTGCGCTATTTAGTACGGTGCCACTCACTCGCTATACTTAGTACTCGTCACTCACTCGCTTTTAATACGCGACACACTTCCGCTTCAATTAATACGCGCCACTCATTCGCTCTACCTAATACGCGCCACTTATTCGCTCTACCTAATACGCGCCACTGACCCACTACCTAATACGCACCACTGACCCACTCTACCTAATACGCGCTACTCTCCAGCTCTAAATAATACGCGAAATTCACCCGCTCAACTTAATACGCGTCACCCTCCCTTCTATTTAATACGCCCCCTCGCTAAGCAATACACGCCTCTTTCCCGCGCTACTTAATATGTCTCTTTACCCCGCGTTACTTAATACATGCCCCCCCCCTCGCTACTCAATACGCACCGATCCCGCGCGTTACTTAATATGCGTCACTCCCACGCGCTACTTAATACGGCGCCACTCCTACGCGATACCTAATACGCGCCACTCCTCAGCCCAATTAATACGCGCCGCCACTCTCCCGCTTAACATAATAAGCACCACTCACCCGCTCTACCTAATACGCGCCACTCACCCGCTCTACCTAATACGCGCCATTCACCCGCTCTACCTAATACGCGCCCCTCACCCGCTCTATTTAATATGCGCCACTCTCACGCTCTATCTAATGCGCACAACTCATACGCTCTAATTAATTCCCGCCACTTAATGCGTGCCCCCTCTGCTACTTGATATGTTCACCCCCTGCTACTTAATACGCGCATCTCCACCGCGCTATTCAATACCCGCCACTCCCCTGCGTTACTTAATACGCGCCACTCCCCCTTGTCTTAATACGCACCACTCCCCCTTGTCTTAATACACACCACTCCCCCGCGTCTTAATACGCACCACTCACCCGCGCTACTTGATAGCGCCACTCCCCCGTGCTACTTAATAGCGCCACTCCCGTGCTACTTAATAGCGCCACCCCGTGCTACTTAATAGTGCCACTCCATCGTGTTACTTAATAGTCGCCACTCATCCGCTCAACTTCATATGCGCCACTATCCTGCCCTACTTCATATGCGCCACTATCCCGCCCTACTTAATATGCGCCACTATCTCGCCCTACTTCATATGCGCCACTATCCCGCCCTACTTAATATGCGCCACTATCTCGCCCTACTTGATACGCGCCACTCCCCCGCGCTACGCAATACGCCGCAACTCCCTAGCCCTACATAATAGGGCGCAACTCCCCAGCTTTACTTAATATGTGCCACTCTCCCAATTTACTTAATAAGCGACACTCTTCCAATTTACTTAATACGCGACACTCATCCACTCTATTTAATACGCGACATTCAACCCGCTTCACCTAATACGCGCCACTCCCGCTCCACTTAATACGCGCCACTCTCCCGCTCCACTTAATACGCGCCACTCTCCCGCTCCACTTAATACGCGCCACTCTCCCGCTCCACTTAATACGCGCCACTCTCCCGCTCCAGTTAATACGCGCCACTCTCCCGCTCCAGTTAATACGCGCCACTCTCCCGCTCCACGTAATACGCGCCACTCTCCCGCTCCACGTAATACGCGCCACTCCCGTGCTACTTAATACGCGCCACTCTCCCGTGCTACTTAATACCGCCACTCCCATCGCGTTACTTAATACGCGCTATTCTCTCGCTCTACTTAATACATAATACGGGTCCCCTAACCGCTATACGTAATACGCGCAACTCCCCCGCCCTATTTAATACGCGCCACTCCCCCGCCCTACTTAATACGCGCCACTCCCCCGCCCTACTTAATACGCGCCACTACTCCGCGCTACTTAATACGCGCCACTACTCCGCCCTACTTAATACGCGCCACTACCCCGCCCTACTTAATACGCGCCACTACCCCGCCCTACTTAATACGCGCCACTACCCCGCCCTACTTAATACGCGCCACTACTCCGCCCTACTTAATACGCGCCACTACTCCGCCCTACTTAATACGCGCCACTACCCCGCCCTACTTAATACGCGCCACTACTCCGCGCTACTTAATACGCACCGCTCTCCCGATTTACTTAACATACACCACGCTCATACACTACTTAAATTCACGACACTCATCCACTACTTAAATTCACGACACTCATCCACTCTTATCTAATACACCACATTTAACCCGCTCTACTTAATACGCGCCACTCAACTAGCTCTACTTAATACGCGCCACTCAACCAGCTCTACTTAATACGCGCCACTCAACCCGCTCTACCTAATACGCGCCACTCAACCCGCTCTACTTAATATGCGCAACTCCCCCGCCCTACTTAATACGCGCCACTCTCCCGATTTACTTAACATACACCACGCTCATCCACTACTTAATTCACAACACTCATCCACTCTTATACGCCACATTCAACCCGCTCTACTTAAAACGCGCCACTCTCCCGCTTTATTTAATACGCGCCACTCTCCCGCTTTATTTAATACGCGCCACTCTCACGTGCCCCTTAATAGCGCCACTCTCACGTGCTACTTAATAGCGCCACTCCCATCGCGTTACTTAATACAAGCCATTCTCCCGCTCTACTTAAGGCATAATACGCGTCCCCTAACCGCTATACTTAATACGCGCAACACCCCCGTCCTACTTAATACGCGCAACTCACCCGTCCTACTTAATACGCGCAACTCCCCCGTCCTACTTAATACGCGCAACTCACCCGTTCTACTTAATATGCGCAACTCACCCGTCCTACTTAATACGCGCCACTCACCCGTCCTACTTAATACGCGCCACTCCCCCGCCCTACTTAATACGCGCCACTCCCCCGCCCTACTTAATACGCGCCACTCCCCCGCCCTACTTAATACGCGCCACTCCCCCGCCCTACTTAATACGCGCCACTCCCCCGCCCTACTTAATACGCGCCACTTAACCCGCTATACTTAATACGTGCCACTCAACCCGCTCTACTTAATACGCGCCATTCAACCCGCTCTACTTAATACGCGCCATTCAAACCGCTCTACTCAATACGCGCCACTCAACCCGTTCTACCTAATACGCGCAACTCACCCCCTCTAATAATACGCGCCACCCTCCCACTCTAATTAATACGCGCCTTTATCCCGCGCTAGGTAATACACGTCTATCCCGCGCTAAGTAATAAGCTCCAATCTGCCGCTCTATTTAATACGCGCCTGTATTTCGCCCTACTTATTACGCGCCTGTATTTCGCCCTACTTAATACGCGCCTGTCTCCCGCCCTACTTATTAGCGCGCCACTCCCCCGCGCTACTTACTAGCGCCACTCCCGTTCTACTACGCACCACTCACCCTCCCTACTTAATAGCATCACTCCCCGCGCTACTCAATAGCATCACTCCCCGCGCTACTTAATAGCATCACTCCCTCGCATTACTTAATACGCACCATTCTCCCGCTCTACGTAATAGGCGCCACCTTCCCACGCTACGTAATTCGCGAAGGAATTTTACCCCTACACTTAATATAGTCCCCTCTCTCGCTCTACTTAATAGCACCACTCTCTCCCGCTACTTAATAGCACCACTCTCTCCCGCTACTTATTAGCGTCACTCTACCGCTCTCATTATTCGCGCCACTCCGCTACTTAACTCGCGCTAGTCCCGCTTACTTAATGCGCACCACTCTCCAACGCTACTTAATATGTGCTATTCCCTCGCGCTACTTAATACCCGCCCCTCTTTCACGCTACGTAATACGCGCCTCTCTCTTGCTCTACGTAATACGCGTTACTTAATACGCGCCACTCTCCCCCGCTACTTAATAACCCCCCCCCCCGCGCTACTTAATACCCGCCACTTTTCGACGCTATTTAATACGCGCCACTTTTCCACGCTACTTAATACACGCCACTCTCCCGCTCTACTTAATACGCGCCACTCTCCCGCTCTACTTAATACGCGCCACTCTTTCGCGCGACTTCATAACTCTACATATACCTTTCCTTCTGCTTCACATCCATTCCCCAACTAAGTCGTTGATTTTAAATAACCGTTTGTGATCGTTGTATATTTTGTTTATTGCTTTCACTACACCCCTCTTTCACTCTGCTCCACTCCTTCCCTCACTAACCGCCTCCTCCCCCTTTCGACAGCGAGTGGGTCGGTGGCAGCGAAACGACGCTCGGTCGGGGGGCTGTGTCCATAGTCACCACCGTGTGGGGGGTGAACACCACCCCCACTCCCTCCATACCCACCCCGTCACTCACACCTACATCCCTCACCCCGACCAACAACCACCACTCGGCTCCACCCTTCAGCCCTTCCTCGAGCTACATCAAGGGGGTGGAGTCGAGTCTGTGCGTGGGTGGTGGCCCCCCGGAACCTCCATCGGCCAGCGGCGCCTCCTCTTCGCCGGGGGGAAGCAACCTACCCTGCAATCTCAACAACAACGCATCTCCCAACACAGTTCTGACCGATCCAAGTGCCAAGGAAAACACCTCTTCCATCACCTGCACCAATTCAACCAGCGCAGCGCCACTCAACCCAAACAGCACTCCTATACTCAACTCCAACGCCCCTGCCATCTTAGGGGTTACTGAGGCCACCGCTACATTCACGCCTACCACTAATAACATCCACGCCGCCAACACCTTCTTAAGCTACCCTTCCGGTATCTCTCGTATCACGACCAACAGCGCTACCGCTATCAGTAGCGTTCTACCTAACACCGGTTCCTTGGTTGCTGGCCCGCTACCTGGCGTGAATAGCGGGGTCAGTAACCTACCCACGGTGAGCAGCCACACACTCAGCAACGTGATGCCATCGTCCAATAAACCGTACGGTGGTGGAATGGCCAATTTCTCGCTCAAAAACAATGGGTAAGTCCGCCTTTGCTCGTCCTTATTTTAGTTATAATCGCCTGGCTGCTGTTCAGCTGTTGCTTCCATAACACCATCTCTTTCACTACTCTGAAGGAAACTGGTATAATGCGATGGGCATGGTATAATGCGATGGGCACTCGGGGCAAACTTACCGGAATGGCAAGGCCGCGGAAAAGGGGAAAAAATGCGGAGTAGATCCGTCGAAAGGAAATGGTGAAAAGGACTTCTTTTAAGCCTCCTCAAAGTCGGGTTCGGGTGGTGTGTAGGGTTGGTAAGGTTGGTCAGCACAAACACACTCCTTCTCCCACACAGATAACGCACCAATGCATATAACCTACACGAAAGTTAAGCCGAATTAAATCTGTGCAAGAAGCATTAAATCTGTGCAAGAAGCAATTGTCTCCCCCCTTTATTGAATATTTTCCGTCTCAGCCAAATTGACTTTAAAGAGATCGTGTTTGATGCCCATTGGTTCTGGGCTTTGATTTATTTCCAAACTCTCCCACCCCTACCTTCCACACATTTTGTCTTCCCCAACCTCAGCACTGTATGTCGAACAGGATGTTGATTCAACGTTGAACGTGAACCTTAATGTTTTTGCAACACTGAACCAAAGTTGAGGACTGCTCTTCTCGTATCTTAGCTCGGGTACAACAAAATGGTCCTTTAGGGCCAGCGAATAAATGCCAAAGGTCGAAATGATACACTACAGTACATGCCTCATTCTTGGGTGGCGACCGAGCCCCTGCTTATGTTAGCAGGCGTGTAAGCTCGCAAGTAGTGGGTGTTCAGAATCCCCGGGCTTACGGAAATGGCTAGGATCAATATTCGGGCATTCACAAATGACGCTAAGGTCCACGAACTAGAAGGAGAACTTAGGAAGATAGAATTGAACTTCATTACCCTCAGCAAAGTTCGAAAGAAAGAAGGATCTATACACTTCACAGTTGATCACGGAAACTGTACTCTTATCAATGGTGTATGATTCATTGAGACACCTTGACAGAATACCTGCAATATCTTTTATCAGACCATTGTCGCAACACCGATCCAGTGATAGCACAATCGGAGTATTGGTTCCCCGGTCAAATGTTGCCTACTGCATCTTAAAATGACTTATTTGCCTATTCTTCAATTTTGTCTTAATTTTCTGTCTGTATTTTTCTCGGTGTTCTTTTTCACCCGTAATTTCGATATCGGTCTAAATTGACTTAGGGGGGACCTCGCAATGTGGCATGCGTAGATGGGGTGCATTAATTTCCCACATGGAACAGAAAACACGAAATCCAAATACTATATATATTTATTCATTTCATTCTTAATTTTCGGCCATTTTTATTTATCGGTTATATGCATTTATATCGTTCTTTCTACAATGTCTCTCATTTCGTCCGCTGTATCGGTCTTTACAGCCGGGACTGGTTGCAATATACCCCTCCGTACGGGAGATTACTCCCCGTGCGCCCGGTTCGCAGAGCGCGTTGAGTGCTCTCGAAGCATTGGAATTTCCAAAAGTTCCCAGCATCCGTGACGTCACGGCTGCTGCCGCCGATCGGGGAATGCCAACTTTAGCTTCTGCTGGGCCCCTCGGAACGAGGGAGTTACAAGCTGTCCGCACAAATTGGCTCCTCCCCAACCCCAAAGACTACATGTGAGGAATCAAGGCACCCACACCCCCCGCTCTGAACCACGTGCTGCAGGGGTTCGGGGCGGGGGAATAGGAAGCTGCGTGGAATCGTGCCACCACCGTTCCCGAACGCCTATCTCCCATTGTCACTACGGTACGAAGTTATTTTGGTTGCCCCTAATCGAACTCACTCGCAGGATGGAGCACTTGTCCCAGTACCTTGACGGGCGGGGTCGCTGCCGCCTGTCTTGATTCGCGCTTAGGTTTTTGAGGCAGGTAGCCCCTCCCCCCTAATCACTCGATCGTGTTTTTTATTTGTTTGTAGCTAGTTTATTTCTTTTGTTACAGTTAAAAAAAATAGAAACAATTAATTTCCTTTCCGCTGATGTGTCCCATAGAAACCCCCCAGACGGGACCATTAAAATGAAAATCGTTTCCAATCTGAACCCTACCAGTAAATTTACCCAAACTGCACCACTCCGTCAGGGATGTGCGCACGCTTGTGTATACCCATGGCCAAAACTTTTGAGACTATAATTTTTCCATATTTAGAAAATGAAAGAACCTAATCAAACGTTGTTCTTCGGGACTGCTTCAATTCGTTTTGGCATGCTGGAGACCAAATTTGTGATAATCTTGACTGATATTACTTCACTTTTGTTCATTAAGTATCCGCAATTGCTATCACAATTGGGTGGCTTCTATTTACCAACCGCCAGTTTGATTGGCGTCTATTTGGTTCAAATCTGTGGCGAATTTCCGGGCCAAGGTCCCCCAAAACCTGGTTATTGCTTTTGCTTTGTGATAAGGTGCGCCATCATGCTGAAAAATACAGTTATTATCCACAAATTGATACTGAACTGTTGGGGAAGGGTGTTGATAGAGCACGTTTTGGTATCATTTTGAGTTCATGCCAGTGTACTTGAACAAAATTGTTAATGCTCCAGTTCCCTTTGAAGAGAAGCAGCCTCTTTATCTGGAGAGTGTCCGGATGCTTCACCGTGAGGAGGACACAAGACTCGTCAAAGCGCTCTCTATTTCTCATCCTAACGAAGGATCTTCCAGAAGCTCTAAACCAGCGGAAGGAAACCACCAAAGAATATCACTTAGCCCCAATCTTCTATAGGCAATTCTTTATATTTTCTCTATCCGTAAGGTTCTTTCTTCTTCATTCTTTATATTTTCTCTCCGTAAGGTTCTTTCTTCATTCTTTATATTTTTTCTATCCGTAAGGTTCTTTCTTCTTCATCCTTATATTTTCTCTATCCATAAGGTTCTTTCTTCATTCTTTAAATTTTCTCTATCCGTAAGGTTCTTTCTACTTCATCTTTATATTTTCTCTATCCGTAAGGTTCTTCCTGGTCATATGAGTCTTCTCGACTCGAGACCTTTGTTTCTGTCTCGCTGTGCTCGCTGAGGAATCACATCTGCCCTTTTCCAAACTTGATCAAGCTTGGCACTGGAGTTAATCAGATCCCTGAGAGCTGGGACCTTACCAGGAAGCGATCTTGGCGTTCATTTTATGTCCTTGGCGTCCTTAAGACGTCTTCACATGAGTGTTACCTGTCATTTTAAAGTTAATGGTCCTAAGGATGGTGCTCCTTAGCAACTCTTTCCTATTTCAGGCTTCTTTACTGAAGAGCATCAATGGTTGCACCATTTATGGAATTGAAAAAATTCAGAGTGAGGGCCAGATGAGACTTTTGGGAGCAGGCCGCGGACCGGAGTGACAAACGAAATCCCCAAAGTGACCATATATATATATATATATATATATATATATATATATATATATATATATATATATATATATATATATATATATATCTGGCCCTCACTCTGAAAAGGTTGCCCGCCCCTGGTCTACAGTAATAGCCAAAACGACTTTTTTTCATTCATTTTTAAAATTTATGTGATAGGAATAATTATTCTAATATTTAAATTTTTGCAAGTTTATTAAAGAGTAAAAAATGAAAAATAATAATATTTTTTCCCCCTGAATCACAAATCAAGCGCTATATATATATATATATATATATATATATATATATATATATATATATATATTAGTGATGGGACGAGTACTCAGTATCGGTATCGAATATCGGTAGTATCGGAACTCTTATCGGTATCGGGACTTTTATGTCTCATTTCCGATATCAAAATCCGATACTTGCCCTCTAATTCCCAAGACACTGTATGCAATCATTTTACAACATATTATATTCATTCTATTTAGTAATTATATTCTTGTATCCCGTACGTGAAAAAAAATCACATAATATTCACCTAATTTATTTACACAAAATTTAACATTTTTCAGGGAACCAAAATGAACAAGCACAGGCCAAACTACTAGTTTACTCGTACGTGAAAAATTCACGTAATTGCAATCAATCAAATGACTGCAGTTAGTTTGGTATAAATAATATAATTTTATTTAAATGTTTAACTCAATATTCGTGAATTTAGATAATTTTATCCCATTCAAAAATATTTTAAAAATAGTGTACAGGTGCGGTCATAAATGACGGAAAATTTTACATTATTTTCATCTCCATTATGATTGGGTAAATCTTGAACAAAAGATTAGAATTTCAAATGAGTGACTTTCGTCACAATGAGAATTATTATTACACAAAAAAAATGCAATTAGCTTGAAGTCAAAGCCGTCCCATATAGTCATACTGTATGTAGGCTACCAAACCAATTAATTTCTATTTTTGTTCCATCGTTTTTTCCGACAAATTTTAATTCGTTTAAAACAGCTGAAAGTTGAGCTTTAAATACTCTTTAATCTTTATGTACAACTTTTGTCTATAAATGTTATTTGTTTTATATTCCTTCAATTTTCACCCATTGCAGAATGAATGAACAGTTACATGAAATAAACGGTAGTGTTAGAGAGTAACCATATGGAACATGTTCAAACAGCGTTCATTCAAACGAACAAACACGAAACATATGACTCAAGATTTGTTATTGTATTACTATTCTTTCAATCTATAATCAAATGTAGAGAAATTTCTTTTCAATGAAAACAAATTTATTAAAGCTTCAATTATCAATATTCCTAAGAATGCAAGATACTAAGAGTACAATTTATACTGGATATAGAAATTCCAAACGCGATAAGTCTGCCTCGACAAATTAGCAACCGGCAGGCAGCAACCAAACTGACAGAATCACGGCAACCGTCATCGCAGCGGGGTGAGTGTTTTAGTCTTCCACTCGTTAACTTCTGTAATTTCTCACGTAACTAATAATATGAAATCTAAAAATTACTCTGTGTAATCCTTCTTTACTGGCTGATAAGGCAATACCTATACCTACCAGTTGAGACAGTTTTTAACATGCAGTCAAGCCTTAAGAAAAACAGTCTGCACTTGCAAAACGGTTACGATGAAATTACTATTGTTAACTAGGTACGGCGTAATCCATCTACCACACGTAATTCCTATGATAGTCAAAGGGTTAGTGGGAATGAGATGCTGAAAGTGCAATGACATTTGAAATCGTATGTGTAATTGCTGTTTTAATTTAATTTAATTAAATGACAACTGTAAATGGAACAGTAATTAGATGTTATTGATTTCGATGATTTATTAAAGACTAGTTTGAATGCATTCAATTATAATGTATTGGATTATATTCTTAAATGTGCTTAGATTAATAATAAAGAGCGCCAATTGAAAAATATTCCTTGATTTCTTTTTCAAAAATGCCGAACATACTTCATATAAATTAACGGAATCTTATTTCAACTGCGGTGCGTAATACACATCTACCTCTTATCATTTTTTTAGCCTATAGAAAAAGAGTTATTCTCTTTAAATTCTGAATATCGTTTCTCCTAATAAAACAGGATCAATTTATTAAAATGCTTCATTTTCAGGGTTCATTCATGGCAAGTGGGTCAAACTTCAAACGGAAAAGCAACGTTTGGAAATTTTTCATTGTAGATGAAAATGATGAACGTAAGGCTGTGTGTAAGCTCTGTAGTATGAAGATTGGTGGAGGATCAAAACGTAGCAATTTCAATACTTCGAATTTGTTCAAGCATTTGAATACTAAGCATGACACTGAATTCAGAGAAGAAAAGGAAAAAAGAAGAAGAAAGGAAAAGATCACTGCTAGATCAGTCTACATCTCAAACTAAAAAGAAAAAACTCTGAGTCTGCCAAGCAGCAGACTTTAGAAGATGTTTTTCAGCGACCAAAGAGTTGGGGATATAAATGACAGTAAGGCTAAGTCAGTTCACAAGTAATCGGGGAGATGATTGCTATAGATTTACCACCATTTTCTATAGTTGAAGACTTGGGCTTTCCGAGGCTGATGAACCAGAGCTGTCCAAATTATCAAATTCCTTCTCGAAAATACATCAAAGAAAACGTCGTCCAAGAAATACTTGCTAAAGTTGAAGGTAAAATACGAAACCGCATAAACGAAACAAGTCATATATCATTAACAAGCGATGGCTGGACTGCTAGTTCATCTAACTCTTCATTTCTCAATGTCACGTCGCTTTGGATCACCGAAGATATGGAAACCAAAAGTGCAATTCTTTGAGTATCCCCCATGTCAGTATCTCACATTGCTGAAAATATTAGTGATGTACTTAAAGAAGCGCTCCATCAATTTGATATTCCTGACAAAATCCACCTTCTTGTTAGAGACAATGCAGCAAACATGGCAGCTGCAGCTGTACATGATGAAATAGAGTCTTTGCCCTGTTTTTTACATACATTGCAGCTCACAATTAACGATGCCATTTTTGCACAAATATATGTAAAATATATCATATCTACATGTAAACAAATAGTTGGTCATTTTAATCATTCTCCCACAGTTTTTGTAAAATTTCAAGAATACCAGAAAAGATTTCAGCTACCAGAACATCGCTTCATTCAAGATGTTCCAATCAGGTGGAACAGTCAGTATTGCATGATGTCGAGACTGTTTGAACAAAAAAGTGCTCTAATTTCATACTTCAGCGACCACCCAAAGCCAAATTGCTTATAAGCTAATCAATAGAAAATCTTGGAGAAACTTCTTAAAATATTGAAACAATTTGTTGATTGTACCGATTTGCTGAGCGGCTCAAAAGTCACTGCATCTTCAATCATTTCCCCTATTAAAGTAGTTTGCCATATTTTTGATATAGGAGAACAAAAAGGATTATTTGCAGGTCTTGGGACAACTCTAGCAGCATGGAAAGCATCATTTAATACACGCTTCAAGAGCTATTTAGAAAACAAAAACTTGATCTTGGCAACATATCTTGATCCAAGATATAAAAACAATTTTTTGGAAGATGAATATGAGAGTCAGCCCTTTGAAGAAGCTATTGTGAAGTGGTTATTAGATGATATAAGTACAATTAATGCCAGCAAATCGGCTCCTTCAGATGCTTTACAACTAATTGATTCATCAGATAATTCTCTTGATGAAGAAAACAATGATGATTTCAATTTAAGTTTTGCAAGATGCTTTTCTGATCTAAAGAAAAAAGGTGAAGCAAGAGTAATTGCAGCACCAGAAGAAAGAAGTGAAAGGACAGATCTCAACCAAGAAATCTATAAATATAAGAACTTGGCTGTTTTCAAGATTGAAGATGATCCTCTTCAGTGGTGGAAAGAAAAAGAGAACAATTTCGTTTTCCTAACATCTGCTTTAAGGAAATATTTGTCAGCCCTTCCATCATCTGTCGAGAGTGAACGAATTTTCAGAGTAGGAGGCAATATTTATACGCCCAAAGAAACAGACTGCAAAGTGAAACAGGGAAAATGCTGACGTTTCTCCACTATAATCTAAGAATATTAGGTTTGAAGTACGATTAATATTCAAGTTTACACCTAAATTGTCTTATTTTTATTTGGTTGCTAAAAGAAAATTAGTTGTATAATTGGATGCCTCGTATTCTATTTTGTAATAGCTTGGAGAATTAAACGAAACCTCCCATTGTTCAGTAGTATTATTTTTCAAACAAATGAATAGAAACCTATATAAGTATTTACTAATATACAAACACGTACGTATATATATATATATATATATATATATATATATATATAAGTATATAAGTACTCGGTACTCATATCAGAATCGGGAGTATACAGTGGTATTGTACTCGCTTGAAAATCTGGTATCGTCCCATCACTAATATATATATATATATATATATATACACTAGAATACATGATACAATAATTTTATTGAAGAACATACAAATAAGCGAGACGGGGGCGGTGCTGTTTGCCATGAAGAAGTGTTTCATTGTCCGGCTCGATGGATGAGGTAGACAACAGAAGAAGGTGATTAAGGTGCCATTCCGAGAGTTGGGTGCGAAGGTGAGACTTCGTGTACTTCACTTTGGAGAAGAGCTGTTCGCAACAGTAGGTGCTGCCAAACATCGCCACGATGCGTTAAACATGTGCAATGTATTTTGGAAAATTGCTAGAAGGGAGGACGAGGTCGCGGAAGAAGGATTCATTGCAGCGTAAAAAGTCATAAGTATTTTTTGTTTAGAATTTTCCCCTCTACAGTTTTGGTCTCTATGAAACTTGTCGTATCTGTGAGGGAAATGAATTTGGTCGCATTTTTTTACTCATTTTCACGGCCAGACGTGACTCATTGCCCTCTTCCTCTACGACTCTACTCAGACAGATGCTGTTTGGCAGATTTTTTTTCGGGGGGGGGGCTGTGGTTTAGCGGGCCACATTGAAATATTAATGCCGAGCAAGGTGGCGGGCCAGACGCTAGGCCTTCACGGGCCGGATCTGACCCGCCCCTGCTGTAGACTTATTCCTGGGACCTTTAGGAGTGACACCCTCTCACGGCCTCAATGCACCCCTGTCGGTTAGTCTCGTGCCCACCCTGGCCCTTTCTAGATACCCAACCCTCCTTACCCCATTTTCTTGTATAGCCCCTACTGAACCCTTCCCGAGTGGCAGTGAATTTTGAAGGCTAGTCGCCGACCATCTTCCGTCCACATCTTTAGTTACGACCTAGGGGTGAAGTGAGTCACCCCCTGGCTCCGCTCGTGTGAGGAAGGGAGTTAAAATTTTGGGCCATGGCACTCGGGTGTAGCGTGAGCAACCCTGTTGTCACATATGGAGGATAATGTGCCCTACATACCCCAATGCATGCGAGGGGGATCTGCGGGTTAAACCCATTTCTACAGTTCACTTTACCCTACATAGTGGGGGTCATAGCAATAACTAGCGTAGGCAAGATGAACCCACACACATTGGCGTCTTCTGCCCCACTTTAAACCTAAACCGCACAATCGGCTGGTATCCGCGGGATACCAACTCCTGTGTGGTGGCAACTATCGGTTGTCATAGCGACGATCAGCCATCTGCGCACCACCCAGCCATGTCTGGTGGACGATCCTCATCTAATCTCGCAAGGAAGTCTATTCAACTGAATTTGTGTGGATGAGGGTTGTCCCTCCGGCCGGGGTGGGCAAATAAAAAACCCCCGGATTTTATTCCCAGGGTTTTCGGAGCTTTTACAAGCGAAATTTGAAAAAACACCTGTTTTGGGTGTTTTTTTTTTCAAATTACACTTTTTTCAAGAAATGAATGCTACTTATGATTATTTTATTCGAAATTCATATTTATGTTTATAATTTCAACAAATATGTATCAAATTAAGGTTATTTCTATGATACTGACTCATAATTCATCTCTGATCTTACCTTAATATAATTATTAAACTAATTAATTATTAATATTATATGAAAATAGAGATAGCTATTCTTTTTCTGTTATTTTAATGCTTGTAGTGTTTGTTTTTTGCCAACCCTGCCTCAGGCACGCCCCAATGAAGTGGGAGTGGCTATGAAAGAGCTCCTGCCTCACACATTGCGGTGTAATTGTCCCGCCACTCTCGAGGCTGACGGCAACCGGGCGGCTTCGTTCATCAAAAAGCGGGCGGAGCAATTTGGTAGCATTGACGTGCGTCGTCCTTCCGTGTGGAGAAAAGGTGATATTTGTACATACACACACTACTTACCGTTTACCGGAGTGCCAGTCAAATGACGTCGGCAACCATGGATCTCCGGCTTCCCCTGTCGTTCCCCAGTCTGATCAGGTCCACAGTTCTTCGTCCATCGCCAAGGTGGTGAACAATCGTGTCCTATAAGCTTTGATCTTTGTCTTCCTCTCGCTCGCCTTCCCTCTATTCATCCCAATAGTCGGTGTTTCTCAAAGTCGTACACACTACTAAACCTAATGAATCGTCATTAATATACACACACTACTAAACCTGATGAATCGTCATTAGCAGTGTGGTTCCCCGACAGTTTGCAACTCGATACATACTTAGAAAGGCCGAGTCGTAGCTACCAAGGGCGACTTCTCTTGACATTGGCTGAATTTTATTCAAATGTTCATTAATCGACCAGACATGTGTTGATTCGTCGCATGGTGATGTCAAGGGGTGTAAGTGTGGCAGGAGTGACGATATTTTATGCTGTTTATCTAATTTACTTTAATTGGCGGTTGCTGAGGGGGTGTTTTTCCGAATGGTTGTCGCTGTTATTATTAGGGATTTGTTGTCATGCTGCTTTCCAAGAAGGAACCTGAAGAATGTTGGGGGTCTGTAGGGACGTCAGTATGAGCCCGAAGACCCGAATTTGTATTAAAGTTAAAAAGAAATTAACTAACGAGGGCACCTTTTGAGAAAGTGTGGGCAACATAGCAAGACTGGTCTAAAAGACTACATGACACGGTTAATTAGGAGGCGAGTCCTTTTGGGCGTTATAACATGGGGGCGCGCAATTCTCCCGAATGTTGTCAACATCCACTATTAGAGGATGTTGGGGAGCAACATGAATTACCCAGAAACCTCCACTGGTGATCATGAGGCCTCGTGGGGATCCTAACTTTGTGGCTTTCAAGCATCAGAATGTGTGGTAAAACAAATTCTTGGAGGTTGCTACAATTTGCGGTTTCTCTCTTCTCTTCCCTTTGAAGTGCCACTCAGAAAGGCGCCGAGGAAAATATCCGCAATATATCGCCTACCATCTGCATGATTCAGCAGAAGTAGGTTAGTGTAATCGTCGCTCTTTAGATAAATGCAGAACTCCCCCGATCAACTAGTGATTTGTGCGAGGGAACTTGTAGACTAATCCTAGGAAGATATAACCGAAGGGCTAACTGACCAAGGAGCAGTCAAGTTCGAGCATGTGATGAGAAAATAGGGAGGGGCCTCAAAACCAATCCCTACACTATTCCTCACGTTCGATCGTGACAGGATCCCTGAGTCGGTGTGTGCCTGTTGGTATCTCTACCCCGTGGAGGCATTAGTTCCACTACCGCTTACGTGCTACTACTGCCATTGCTTCTGCCATACGAATCGCTCTTGTTGACGTGCGAAGTCGGGTTTGCTCGAAGTGTGTGTAAGTTGCTTCAAGGCCGTACACGAGAAGTCCCTATCGTGTATGGCCAAGTATGTCAATTGCGGAGAGCTGCACCATGCTTCCTCGAGCCAATGCGGCGCGTATCTCATAGAGAAGGAAATCCTGGCATTCAGGTTGCGGATCGTCTCTCCTTTCACGAGGCTTAACGGGAAGACCCCTTTAGCTGAGGTGTGGAAGCGAGTCAAAAGGATTCGGGGCAAGTTCTCGGAGGACCCCCCTCCCGTTCTCCAGGAGAATGGGACCGCAATCTCGGACCCCGCGTCCGTGGCGGAATCCTTAGCGACCGCTTTCTCTGCATTCTCTAGCCGTGATGCTGCTCCGCCAGCATTCAATGCACGTCGTGATGTCGCGGAAGGCCGCCGGCTGGACTTTACCTCCAGAGGCGGAGAACCCTTCAACGACAAGTTTACTGTGAGTGAGTTGCGTTCCGCTCTCGCTTCGTGCGCGGACACCGCCCATGGTCCGGACGATGTCCCGTACGCCATGCTTCGACACCTGGGTGAGCGAGGCATGGCCTTTCTGTTAGATCTGTTCAACAGGATCTGGGTGGAAGGTCTTCTCCCAGACTCCTGGCGAATCGCTACTGTGCTCGCCTTTCGCAAGCCGGGGAGAGATCACTCTACTCCGACCGGTTTCCGCCCAATCTCTCTAACCTCTTGCGTGTGCAAGTTGATGGAGAAATTGGTAAATGTTAGATTAGCCTATTTCCTGGACAGCGGAGGCCATCTGTCTTCTGCACAGTGCGGCTTCCGTAAGTTTCACTCCACGTCGGATGCTCTGCTCCGACTGGAAAATGCCGTCTGCGAGGCTTTCCTTCGTAGACAGCACTACGCCACGGTGTTTTTTGATCTGGAGAAGGCCTATGATACCGCATGGCGATACGGTATCATGGAGAAGGCCTATGATACCGCATGGCGATACGGTATCATGGAGACTCTCCACACGATGGGGGCGAGGGGACGCCTCCCAATGTTTATATCTGAATTTTTGCGAGATCGTCGATTCCGCGTACGGGTGGGGGGAGCCCTCTCTGCCCCAAAGGAGCAGGAAGAGGGTGTCCCGCAGGGAAGTGTCCTCAGTGTCACACTGTTTGCCCTGAGCATCAACGGCATCACCTCGGTGCTGCCAGAAGATGTTCTCGCTACGCTCTACGTGGACGACCTTTCGATCTCTTTTGGCGCGGCCCAGATGCCAACTCTGGAGCGTCGACTCCAACAGGCATTGAACCGCGTCTCTCGCTATGCCGAAGCGCACAGGTTTCGGTTTTCTTTGGCCAAGACTAAGGTGGTGCACTTCTGCCGCCATCCACGGCTTTACCCTGACCCAAATTTGTTTCTTAATGGGGAACGCCTGGATGTGGTTGAGTCGCACCGTTTCCTTGGTCTTGTATTCGACCGACGCCTCACCTGGGAGGCTCATATTCGCAGCCTTAGGGTCTCTTGTACCCGCGCCATGGACATTCTCCGTTCCGTGACGTTCAGCGCTTGGGGCGCTGATAGGGCTACCGCCTTACTTTTTTATCGATCCTTTGTTCGCTCGAAGCTCGACTACGGATGCGAGTTTTATGCATCCGCAGCCGAGCGTTTATTGCGGAAGGTGGATTCAATCCACTACACCGGCCTTCGCCTTGCGACCGGTGCCTTCAGCACTTCCCCCATTGAGAGCCTGTTGGTCGATGCTGGGGAGATGCCACTCGCTCTGCGCCGCGTGCAGTGCATCACTCGCCTGTATGCGCGAGCCCGGCGCCTCCCTCAGTCGCCAACAGCTCTCACTGCATC
The DNA here is from genome assembly GCA_963969495.1 of Ceratothoa steindachneri. NCBI lineage: Eukaryota > Metazoa > Arthropoda > Malacostraca > Isopoda > Cymothoidae > Ceratothoa > Ceratothoa steindachneri. The sequence continues at coordinate 126,511,401 of OZ018330.1, read as the reverse complement.
CGCAGCTGATCTCGATGGTGCCTATGCCGCCGAGAGACGCCAGTCATACCCTAAGCCCTTTGGGTTTAGGGCCAGGAAACTCCTTCGAGAGCTAGATATAGCTCTCGGGCCGGTGGCGCCCCTGGTTCTGCCCAGGACGCCACCCTGGAGGGTACCACATTTGGCTATTTGTCGCCACGCCTCTGCTCCCAAAGCTTGTACTGCGCCGGGAGTATTGCGTTCGACCTTTTTGGACCACACATCGTGTCACGCTGGTACCGTGCCAGTGTATACGGATGGCTCCAAGTCCCAAGAGGGGGTCGGCTTCCACGCCGTATCCCCTCTGTTTGAAGTCAGCGGGGCTCTACCAGGCGCTGCGTCTGTCTTCACGGCCGAGCTGGTGGCAATACACCACTCGGTACGGGAGATTACTCGACGTGCCCGGTTCGGAGACCGGATTGTGATCTATAGCGACTCACAAAGCGCCCTGAGTGCTCTCGGGGCATTGGAATCTCCGCATCCCCTGGTTCGCGATATCCGTGACGCCACGGTTTTGGCGAGCTGGGCAGATGTCGAGATTATCTTCTGCTGGGTTCCTGGACATGTAGGAATTGCGGGGAATGAGCGCGCCGATGAGGGCGCCAAAGAGTCCGCGAGGACTCTGCGACCGGACCAGCGTTTCACTCTTCCTCACACCGACTACATGGCAGGAATACGGGCAGCTCTTCGGACTGCTTGGCAAAGAAGATGGGAGACGGTCGAAGGGAACTTAAAGTTGCGTGCCATTGCGCCGCGACTGTTCCCATGGACCTATCCCCCAATGCCGCGGCGGCTTCAGGTTGCTTTCTGTCGTCTCCGAATCGGTCACACTCGTGTGACGCATCGCTATCTGATGGAGCGCTCGCCTGCGCCCTATTGCAACGACTGCGTCGTCCCCCAGACTGTTCGGCACATTCTTGTCGAATGTCCCAGTCTGGGTGATCTTCGCGCACGACACCTGTCCCGGTACCGGGATGGGCGGGGTCGCTACCGCCTGTCCCTTGTTCTCGGGACGAGTGCGTGTACTTTGACTGGTGGACTTATTGACTTTTTGGGGGAGGCCGGCCTTCTCCCTTTTATTTAACCCGATTTAATTGTTGTTGTTTTTGTAATTGTTTTGTTATTGCTTTGTTATTGTTATTGTTATTGTTATTTCTTTTTATTGTTTTCTGTTTAATTTTTTAAAGTAGCCTAAATTAGGCTGTTTGTTTACGGCAACTTATGCCTTAGTCGGCAGTCGCCAGATAGCCCCTTAATTAAAAAAAAAAAAAAAATCCTTTCACGAGGCTTCTGATTTGGTCCTTGGGCGCCCAGCGCTTCCTGTGACGTCTTACGCCTCTATTTTTTATAAGAGGAACCATCTTCCCCTTCCCCATCAAGTTGTACGAGCACGGCCACTCCACGCTCATTCGGAAGCCTTCTGCTGGTGTTACTCACCTCGGCCGCCACCTTGATAGAACTGGGTGTCACATAGAGTTCACACTCGGCATCGGCTATAAAACAGTGCTCCCACACTCCCCCAGCGTGACCGTTTCCCGCAAGGCGAATTGGCCAGGCGCCTCTACCGAGTCGTTGACTAGGAGGCAACCTTCCTGAAGGTGGTCGTGAAGCTATCTTCGGGGACTCATACCTTCTCCCGAAAGGACAGCACCAAAGGAGATTCGGCACCTATGCTCCCACCCAAGGATGAAATGGTTGAATCGGAGACAGTGGATACTCCAAAGGCGGGCTCCCCGCCTGCTAAAGCTTTCGAGACGAAAGGAGAAAAAGACTCGCACATCGATCCCAGCCTCCACTGATAAGTCATCGAATGCGACAGCGCAAACAGCGCCCTGAGTTCTGCGTCCGGGAAGAGTAACGGCCGTTCTCGAAGAGGGCCCTCACATCTTCCCCGAGCTAGGCCTGGGGAGTATATTCCTTTTAATGGAATTGCCGCCGACTCCGGGCCAACTGAGAGGAGCTGCAAAGTCTAGTCTTCTCCCGTCATCCGTTAGCTATTTTTCTGCTAGAGACAATGCTAGGCGCGTGCGCCCTGCCAACATTCCCGGGGTATAAAAGTCTGCGGACAGGAGGATGCGCCATTTACAACCGGCATGATATTTCCGTTCTATTTGCTATGAATGCCGCCTTTCAGGTTCGTGGCAGTACAGCTACTCCTGGATAGTCGCTATAGTGTAATTTCTACGGGGGATTTCCGCCGTGTCGTGGCACGGTTGCCGAAGACGTTTCTGCCTGTCGGGGATTTGAACGGTACACACACCCTGTGGGGCGAACTCGATGAATTTCAGTGGCCGGTTATTTGCCGACCTGATCTACAACTTGGAGATAGTTTTCCTAAAAGTGGATGACTTTACGCATCACTCTTCGAGAATCGCTTCATTTTCCTGCCTTAATCTATCTCTGTGCTCTCTGGAAGCACAGCCTGATTTTGGGTATGAGTTGGTCGATGACCTCCATGGTAGTGATCACTTTCCCATTTAACTATCATTTTCTGGGCCGCTGTCGTGGGGGTCGATATTTCAGGAGATGACTGATTTCTGTCCCAGTCGAGGAGTTTAGGTCGGTGGATCATGCCTATGATTTGTTCTCCGGTAACCTCATCTCCATGGGCCTCGCTAGTAATTACTATCCCTAGAAGGTTCTGGTCATCTTGCACGCCGTTATCTTCCTTGGTGGCCGGTCAAATGTGAGACGATCCTCAGACAGAAGTGATATGCCAACGTACTTCGAAATATACCGGAACCTAGCCCTAGCCCTAGCTCGACGAAATTCACCAACTGTAAAATCGTTCTGGTGGCACTTATAGCGCATGTAGGCATATCGCTCTTGTCTGAGGGCCATCTCACACTAGGCCCACCACCAAGAAAGAGAAAGGCGTGCAAAACGACAAAACTTTCTAAGGATAGTAGTTAGGCCCATGGCGATGAGGTCACCGGATAACAACTCAACGGCCTCATCTACAGACCTAAAGTCAGCGCTCCGCCCGGCTCCAGCTTAGCTTCTCCTTACGCTAGACCGCTACCTCATCTTTCTGTTGTACCAACTCTCTTTCACCCTACCTTCGTCCTTCCAACCCATGGTCGACCATATGACTCCATCAGAACGCTAGAATTCGTCGTTGAAATCTAGGAGATGATCGTCAATGATCCCAGAAAATCGATGCGTGCCATTGCAAAGGAAAAAAAATGTGAATGAAAGCTCATCAGGCTGATGGTGGATAAGGATATTTGCTACCTTTCTTACAATATGAGGAAGGGACACAATTTCTGTCCACGGCGTTGCAGGAAAAGAGTGAATGCACAGCAAAAAACTGATCCCTAAATTGAAACTCCATTGGAGCCAGACATGCTGTGGTTCTTCTTCAACAAGAAGAATCTCTGCCAAGACCAGAAGATCAACTCCCAGAAAATCAGGTGGCTCGTTGTTGCGCCCAAGCCGGTGCCCAGACTCGTGCAGATTAAATTTCTAGCGACAATCATGGGTTTCGGTGTTTTCAGCAGTGAAAGTGACGTCATGCCACCCCACTTCTTTCCTGAGGACCTCAAACTGAACACCAATGGCTACATCCGTGTTCTGAGCGAGGTGGTGAAGCACTGGATCGACCGTTTAGCTGCAGGTAGGCCTTAAGTGTGGCAGCAAGACTGCGCTCTGCCACCGCAGCCGAAAGACCTAGGTTTGGCTATCTGAGAATTTCTTCGATTACACACCTGACATTTGCAGGGTTGGCCCCCCAAAACAACAAATTTTAAAAAAGCCCAATAGAACCCGTTTAAAAAAAACAACAACAGGGTTTTATTCTAGGTTTTTTCAAATGTTTTTTTTTAAACAAAATGCTACGAGCATTAGAATAACGTAGAAAAAGAATAGCTATCTATTTTTATATAATATTAATAATACCTTAGTTTAATAATTATATTATAGTAAGAACAGATCACAGTAACAGATCATTGTGGGTACCCATGATAGCCATAACCTGTAGAAGGTTGAGATGACTGAAATTCTAAACATAAATATGAATTTCGAATAAAATAATGTAACATCCATTTCTTGAAAAAAAAAGTAATTTTGAAAAAAACAACCAAAACCCGGATTTGGGGGGGCTGGGTTTTTTTATTTGACCTCCGGGCTCGCCTGACTGCAACCCTCTTCCCTTATTTGTGTGGGGCGCGGTGGAATGAGAGACAAATCCAGCTGCAACATGGACGAGGTGAGGATCACGATTACCAGGGTCTTGAGGGGCCTAAACGAGAGATAGTGTCGAAGGCCTGCGTCCGGTTCCGAGGTCGCATCAAGGCTGTCATCGAGTGAGATCGACATAACATGTCATGAAGACTGTGACCCAAATATGAGGTATATATTTTAAAAAATAAAAACACTTATTTTTTTTGTGATGCGGTTATCATGCGAATGAATATCGTCCGCACCCCATGCTGCGGCAGGTTGGCTGCCAATCAAACTAAAGGTCTCGGGGCTCGTCTCTGGGTCTGCCCTGTTGACCTGCCTCACCGGCAGCTCACTTGGAAGCTGCGCCGTGCCCCTTACGGGGGTAAATGTAAAGGTGTTGCTTTTTATTATTTAACATTTTAGAAATGAACCAATGCAACTTGGATAAATGGAAATGCTTCCATTAGAGAATTTGTCTCTAGTTACTAAATTATATGAAATAAGTGGCAACCAAAATGACTAGCTTTATTTTTCATTAGGTGACGAACAGAAAAGCAGGACGTTCTGTTACGTCCGTTGTTCAATGGTGAAAAATTTATGAACCGGAGTTCAATGGTGAAAAATGTGTGAACTGGAGTTCAATGGGGAAAAATGTGTGAACCGGAGTTCAATGGTGAAAAATGTATGAACCGGAGTTCAATGGTGAAAAATGTATGAACCGGAGTTCAATGGTGAAAAATGTATGAACCGGAGTTGAATGGTGAATAATGTATGAACCGGAGTTCAATGGTGAAAAATGTGTGAACTGGAGTTCAATGGGGAAAAATGTGTAAACCGGAGTTCAATGGTGAAAAATGTATGAACCGGCGTTCAATGGTGAAAAATGTATGAACCGGAGTTCAATGGTGAAAAATGTATGAACCGGAGTTCAATGGTGAAAAATGTATGAACCGGAGTTCAATGGTGAAAAATGTATGAACCGGAGTTCAATGGTGAAAAATGTATGAACCGGAGTTCAATGGTGAAAAATGTATGAACCGGAGTTCAATGGTGAAAAATGTATGAACCGGAGTTCAATGGGGAAAAATGTATGAACCGGAGTTCAATGGTGAAAAATGTATGAACCGGAGTTCAATGGTGAATAATGTATGAACCGGAGTTCAATGGTGAAAAATTATGAACCGGAGTTCAATGGTGAAAAATGTATGAACCGTAGTTCGATTAGGAGAGCTCCGTCGGGTGCAGCAGGGCTCCCCCGGCCCCACTGCTGACAGGAGGGTCAGGGGATCTCTCCCTCTCTACTTGCATTACAGATCGCTCCTTATGGCGGCTCTGCCCTCGTTGGTTTTCGCTTTAAATTTAAACAACGGGAGTAGTCTTAAATCAGCGCGCTCCTTAATGGGTGGGGGGGCATTGTAATATATCCGAGGGTCCTCCGTCCCTCGCTAGGTCACGTTCCCGCCACTAATTAAGGCGCCATTCTGATGACGTCAGGGCACGCACGGATACCCCGCTTATACCCAACATGCTTTAAGGGGCTGTGGGTGATGAGTGGATAAAAGAATAAAAAAGAATAAGTTTAGAATACTAAATTAATAATTTAGAATTTTAAAAAAAGATGTAAAGGGAATAGAAATGAAAAAACGATTAAAATGAAGATAAATTGTAGTTATGAACAAGATTTAAAGGCACAAAATTAAAAATAAATTAAAAAACAAGAAATAAAGTTTTTAAAAGAATAAATGTTTCAAAGGGATTAAAAGGTTTTGAAAGAATTAAACGGTATTTAAAAGAATAAAATGGTTTTAATGGAATGAAGGTTTTATTTTGTTGAATTAAGGTTTTAAAATATAAAAAAGGTATTAAAAAGAATAGAAAAGTTTTTAAAGGATTAAAAAGTTTTTAAACAGACCAGTTTTAAAAATAAAAATGTTTTAAAAGAAAAAAAACTGGTTTTAGCGGAATAAAAGGTTTTGCAAAGAATAAAAATGTTTTAAAAGAATTGAAAGGTTTTATATATTTTTTTTTAATAAAGGTTTTAAAATAATAAAAAGATATTTAAAAGAATAAAGTGGTTTTAACGGAATAACAAAACCTGCAAATTTTCTCGAAAACCTCTCTGCCATCCTTAAGAGCGAGACTAGTTGCGCATCTCGTCAAACCTGGAGAACCCCTCCCCCTTTTCAAGGGCAACATGAATCCCAACCAGTTCTCCCCCAAGGAGGCATCTTTAGAGACCTGTCAGTGTCAGTTTCGATTCGTAATTTTCATCTCGCCCAAATTCTCCTCCTCGGGTTTAGGTTATGGCTGGATCAATGCAGCCGCCAGCGTGGTTCCTGTGCGCTTCTCCCCCACTACTACCCCGGCGCTCGCGGGGATTGTTGTGGCGGATCTTTATAACCTCTATTTATCTCCGCGCCTCTGCCCTCGCTCATTGTATGCTCCCTAGACCTTCCCCACCCCCTTGGCCGATGTGCGTCACTACCTAGCACCTAGTTTCATCCCCTAACTTCATCACTTTCTTCGTCAACTTAGTTTGTTGACTTGCCCTCGTTGGTTTTCGCTTTATATATATATATATATATATATATAAACGATGAGAAATGCGCCTCATTCCCGCCCACACCTGCGAGATTACTCCCAATTAGCTCGTGCTGAGGGTTAGCTGACGTGGCCGAGTTAAAAAAAAGAAAATAATTACTCTATTATTATTTGAGTAATTTATTATAATTAATTTATTTAGAATTTATTTTATTAGAAATATTGGCGCGAAAATCCACGATGGAATCATGTTAAAGTTCCGAGAAGTGAATGTGTACCCGGAAGATTGGATCTGGGGAGGGTGATTGGATTCCCCCAATTCGATGTGATATCCCCCGTGCCCCCCCACCCCATTTTTAGCATTTGAGGATGCTGATCGAGGTTAAACTCATTAATTAAGCCTAAATTTATTAACCGTGGCTGTAATTAAAGGGCGGCTAAGAAGCGAGGAAGGGAAAATGTTGGTTAGACCCCCGCCACCCCAACCCCTCCTTCTCCTGGTATTAAGCATCGCACGGTGCAAATGGGATGTTGGTAGAAAAGAGCAGCAACCAACCCACACTGGAACATTCTGTATGGCAGATTGTTGTCCTCCGCTAGAGTCTTGTCTCCATGGAAACGAATTTGAGTTCGGGTCGAGGCTCGGAACCCCTCTCTCTCCCCCTCCCCCCATCGCAATGGCCCCGAAGGAACACTGACGATAGAAGTCAATTGGGTTGCATCGCGCGGCCATTCGCTCCGTTCTGTGACGTCAAACCGTCGTCTTCATGGGTGCCAGGTACACCCCCGATCGCCCTAATTGGGCGTCTAATTTTAATAGAGAGAGCGGTGAGTAATCGCCCTCGTTAGTCGTCCGCCCTCGCGGGCAATGAGCTGTTTAATCGCTCATCGAGGGCGCCCCGAGACACCGAAGACTCGTGGTGAAAACCAATCGCATGCCGCTAGAAAAAATCGAGATTGGGTACAGCGGCCAAAGTGATGAAGTTAGGGGAAGTGAAAGTGTTAAGGAAGACGCTGTAGATGGATTAATAAAAGTTTTGGCTTTTTTTTCGCTTTCACTCTGAATGGCAACATTCGGTAATCAATTTCTGCTCCATGAAACCTCGACGTTCCTCGCTAGATAAAGTTAGATTGAGGTTTTGGGGATGAATTAACCCCACCCCCAAAGTGTTAGATGAGGTTACATTTGAGATTAACACGGAGCAAATAAATAAGTTTCTGCCCCGCAGGAAAAAAAAATCCTCTGCTCACAATTCATGAGCACCTTTCGGGCGCCTGCTAAATTAGGTCTCGACTGAATGCTCTGGGAAGGACAGATGGCGATTTTTGAAATCCAGCAAAATGTTCGTATCGAAGAGCACACATATTCGAGAATACGGCGTTGGTGCTCTTCTTTCGACCACGCTCCTTAAAATTGCTAAATGGAATTGGGAGTAACTCCCCAAACCAGAGGTACTCACACAAATTCGATACCTCACTTTGCATGAATCGGGTTTTTTATTGTAATGGATTGCTCGGCAGTTACGAAATAATGATAATTTTCAAATAACCGAAGCCACTCGCTGTCCAACAGCCAAACTCACGCATCTGTCAGAATCATAATATTTAGGATGATTTCGTAAGTGATTTTTGTTATAATAAATATCAAAACGACACAACACCGACAGAACCCCTGCACCCTGCACATTGTTAGTTAGTGCGGTTCTATTTCAACCCTGAGACGACGCTGATTCCACCTAACTTTACATTATTTAGATAGTTGGAGTGTACTGCTTTTTATATCTTGTTTTTCAAGAGTTTGTACAAATTAAGAAAGTGTTGTGGCCTTTACTCTGCCACACATTTAGTTATGCTAAGTTAAATTGTGATGGAAGGTTATTTCTGTAAAATTAGTTTTTTCTTTGTATTGGGCCCGTTGTGCTGGTGTAGTGGTAACTTGTAGTGTTTTCTTTTTCCTCAACAGACCTTCCCAGTACAACCCCTTTCCAGCGTCATTCCATTTTCACTTTTTATCTGTACATTTCCAACTCGGCTACTTTTTTTTCAAGTACACTACCGTCATAGCGCAATTTGGTTGTGTAAAAATGATCCTTCTTAACCTTCATGACTAGATTCTCAAAGTTAGAAATGACCTCAGTTATTTCTTGATAAAAAACTAAAGGTAAACTCATGACTAATTCTACACAGAAGAATGTCAGATCGAAATGATATCACATTTTTTTGTTTACATTTTTACATCTTCCCTACTCACATTATTCTTTTAAGTGCGTGGTGTCATACCGTTGGAGATAAATTATACAATAGGTGGTAGGCTTTTCTGCCAGTAGGCCTTATTTCTAATGTCCATTATATTCCCGGAAATGTTATTTCTCTAAATTCTGACTCCGTCTAAAACATACACATTTCTACGAAAATTAATCAGCAAGTTTCTAAAGTATGTGATCTATATACATATATATGGCAAACAAATATTTCGGATTATTTTTTTGCTACTTCCTCAATTAAAACTAAACTTAGATAATATCTTATTTGCAGATGATAATTTTTAATGTAAATTAAAGTTTTTTAAAAGCTGGTCAATGTGAAAAAATTTTTATAATCAAAGGCAGGCAAAGATACCGGTCGAAAACGTAAATTTTGTCCTATTTTACCGACGCTTTTTACAAATCTCTTTCTGCATCTGACCTAACTTACGGTTGCCCATTTGAAGACTAAGCCATCATATAGCTTCTTAACTCCACTCATGACGCGGTGTGTTTCTTCCACTCGAGTCGCACTCCAATGAGTTTAACTGAGAATGACAGTAAGGATGAGTGCTTTGACGATGTGATTGCTACTGGTTGTTCATAAGTGGAAGCTAATTTCATTCCCAATTATGATTATTCGATAGATAGAGAATGAATTTTAGGACACTTTTTTTTTACCTGGGAAAAGTTGCGGCAGAAGAATTGGGATATATCCAAAACAAAGCTGAACCAGCAGATCGAGACGATGAAATGGTTCGACTACCTTCGAAGACCAACTGATAGTTCTCTAGCTACCAGTCAACACTACCAGCACATAGGGGAGGGGGGGGGTCATCAATGAAGATAAATGTCCGGCAACAAATATTTTGTCCTTTATTTCATTGATCGGATTATACTTTGCCGATCCGCATGGGGGAGGTGATAATGCCCCAGCTTCCCCTGAAACCTGAAGGAATAGCATGCCCTTCCGACCCCAGTGTGTACCCTCCAAGGGGGTGTCTGGTGTGGCATGGACCAGCATCTCCGAGCTTAAAACTGGAGGATTACGTGCCCTCCAGCCTTAGTGCCTGTTGGAGGATCAGCAGATATATATTTTCCATGCATATTCATTTCCATCCCCACCACTTTACGGATTTCTCCTTTCAAACTTTCTGCGTGATGCGGCCTCGTTGCTATTGTAGTTATCAGTCAAGATCATGGCGTTATTCAAACTACTAGTGTGCAGGTGTTGCAGCACTAGTTAGGGATACGACCCAGTCTACTTGAAGGACTGATTTCGAGCAAAGTTAAGCTATAACGGGCATGGTTAGTCGTTAGATGGGGTCGCGATTTCGAAACGACTCCACGACGGCGGCCACCATACTGTTCAGTGACCCGTGGTTCGGAACCCACGTTAAATGATAGCACCCCCTCCCCCTTCGACCGAGAAATAAAGGGTCTCGAAAGAGTGGATACGGCGTTGGCTTTCCAGCGTCAAGATGTCGGGGTTCAATCGCAAGTGAGAATGGACTCAAACGTCAGCGGCGTACTTTGATATCTGACCATTAATTGGTAGACGCGATGTGGTTACCCCCGTTGGAGTAGGTAGATCTGACACATATCAGATCACCGCTGCCTTTCCTTCCCCTTCTGGACAAAAACTTGCCCGACTGCCGGTGCCCTCGGGCTCGCGAGAGATCGTCATGCTGATCTTTGTTTGTTTCATTATCGGTCGAGGGTGGGGGTCATCTTGGCCAAGAACCGGTGGATAGCTCCCCGATCCCTCCTTTCTCGGCTATTTGGGACCCAAGACAGAGTACCTCGTTTTGGCGGAAAATCCCCGTATGGGATCGTGCACGGTACCTGCCTCGCTACCGAGACGTCTGTAGCGGGACGTCAGGCGTCGCTAACGAGAAGTCAGACATCGTTAGCAGGACGACAGGCGTCGCTACCGGGACGTCAGACGTCGGTAGCGGGACGGCAGGCGTCGCTACCGTCTGTATAGTTGGTGCGTGGAGTGGTGCCCCTTTGCGCGTACTAGAGTTCTTGGAGGACGCGGGCCGCCTGCAGAATATCTTACCTTTGGGCCAAGAGATGATTTCACCCTAGGGTATATTCGAGTCCTCGTGAGACTCCGTGACCTGGCCATGGCATGATTTTTTTTATGGGGGGGGGGGGGTCCTTTTGCCCTTCCTTTTTTGGCAGTCATTTATATCATTGTAAATGATCCTTATTTTTAAAGATATAGTTTAAGGGATTAATAGGTTCCCCATTCATAGGGGTACGCTACACGTTACAATTAAACCGCATTGTACGCAGCTGTAGTGTACTGTCACTATAACAGTGATTAGCTACCTGGAGACTACATCAAGCACACCTCGGAGGCGCTCCTCCCTCATCCACCCAAACCAGTGATTGTATTCAGTAAATCAATCTAAGAAAATTCACTGAATTGAAACAGTTCTCTTCAGGGCTGTTGTGATTGGCGGCCCATTGGATTCGGTGAATTACTTGCCGTGTATGAGGAATGTTCCCCAGGCATGCCCGATACCCAGAGGCAGTAGCTAACCATTGTTATGTTGACCGCAAGCCGCAGCTGCGTACATTGCACTTGGACCGACATTTGTATGTGTGTTCTACACGATTTACATATGCACTGATGATATTTTAGAAAAGCAGCTGGTGGTGGTCAAAGAGGAGGTTTTATTTTTAGCCAGAGTGAAGCAAAATATGTTCTGAAGAAGATAGACAGAGAAATTTGGTTAATAAACAGCTACGATGAAATAACGGTTTAAGCTGAACCATTATCGATTGGATGATAAAACTGGGGGACTCTTGCGCTTGAAAGGACCAATTTGTCTTTAACCTAATTCCATTTGTAGAGTTGTTATTGAGGCTATTACGATGCAGAGCCCAGTCTTGGTTTCTTTGGTAGCAACATTAACTACTGCGAGTCGTTATGGAGCCTCCTTTATGGCTATGGTGTCCTTAGGGAGTAAGGATTTCAGCCATGTATCCTCCGAATCAATAGGCAAAAATCTCGATTTGGTTTCCTCTGACCACACGTGTTGGCACTCTGAGTTTCATTTTAGTGTCTAAAATGTACTAAGAGAAAATGTGTTAGATTCTCCAACCCCCATTTTTAGTGGCTTAGAATTTTTTTTTTAAAGATTGAGTGTAAACCAAATAAGCAATTGAAACCTGCTTATGCATTCTAGTTGAAATTTTCAAGTGAATGTACCAGAAAAATAACGCAAGATTACCTCCAACTAAACCCGATTATCACGGTTCCAAATTAAGTTTGCCCCTTGATGTATGTCGTTGCCCGAGATGAATAGGATAAGACGTCGTATCTTCTTCATGAGATTTATGTATTGAACTGGGGTTTAATGGCGCTCTTGCTCATTTAGAAGACCGACTTCCTCTTGGGCTGGTCAGCAGCTGACTAGGAGTTATACGTCAACTGATCCTTCGACTCTGGAGATTACGCTTCGACTGCTCTGTATGTACCTCCTTTCTGTTTCTATGTGGTAGGTTTGTTTACTGCAATATCCTTTTATACTCGCTTATTTACGAGAGCGTGATGAGATAAGGAGTTTCTTTTGTTGCCTAAACCGGAAACAAACGCCTCGCAATTTCAACGGGAAATCTACACACGCGTGCATGTGTGAATGATCCTTTCACGCAAATGGATTTTATTTTGGCTTCTTCTCTCGCGCGAATCGTTCCTTGAATGTTTGCGCAAACACCTGCAATAGTCGATAATAATAATAATTGATGACGCGGCAATGCTGAAGGGATAGTGTCTGTCCTTGAGTAACACTTGAATCTGTCCAAACATCTTCATTTTTAGCAATCAAAATCTGATTACTGCTAGCCTTCGTAGTGAAATTACCGCTCCATCAGTAGTCCCTTCCTCTACCACACATACCCAGAGCTCTTTTTAGCCGAGTGGATACGGCGGTGGTCTCCCAACGTTGCGGTACCGGGTTCGATCCCGACATGAGTGGACACAAACGTCAGCGCACGGAGAGATCTGGCTACCGATTGGTAGACGCGCTGTACTCCTCACCCTTGTACTTCGGTGGAGAGATTTTACACTTATCACACCCACACACACACACACACACACACACACACACACACACACACACACACACCAAATTACAACACTGCTTTCTTTCCTTTCCCGTCGTTGTTCTGTATTTATATCCACTTAACACTGACGAAGGTTCGACCTGAACCATGTTTGGTGTCAAAACCTAATACTTTCTGGAATGTCTTCCCCAAAAGGACCGTGCCCTCGTGCTCACCAGTGATCCACTTGGACCCACCTGGATAAAGGTAGATTGACGAACCACTGCTACCACACATACCTTAACTTGAGTTGACCCTCGTTCTCTGCCATATCACTTCGACACTGGCCAACATTTTTTTTAATCTTTGGCCTTTTTGCTTTTAGTAGTAGGAACTCATGATAAGAATTTTCCCATTCTTTTCCCTAATATGCCTAAAATATATAAAAAAATAATAACGATAAAATGGTCAAAAGAAGTTATTTCTTCCAACTAGATCCAGCCCACTTGACCCCCCCTCCCCATGAAATAACATTTCCACCTCACGTTCAATTCCTATTTTGAGAATAATCTATTTTAGATTTGGAAAATTGTTTTGTTTTTTTGGTAAATAACCTTTAGTTGCTACTTAATTTTGAAGCTATATTAATCAATTCCTGGGATTCTGCCTCCATGTTAACTCTTTGCAATTGATTGTTTTGCAAGTAACGTTTAATCTAGGTCTCCTCGTATGCTAAAGGACGGATAGCCCTTAGAACTTGGTCCACGTCGGTGACGCAATTATTTCCCGAACTTAGAATAAATTTTCTGAAGCAAGATCGAGGTAACCTTAAGTTGCTTTCAATGGAAAAGCGTCGGTTTTTGCGACCAAGAAATCAGTCCTTGTAATACCAAAAGGTATTTAACTAATTGTACGAGTTATTAGAAAAACATAACCGAGCTCCTACTAGAAAAACGCTCCAAGCTTATGACAAAAAACAATTAATATTGCGATGACATATATGTATAAGGTCATTGCATAAGTAATGCGGCACTTTATGTTTCTTTATTTTATGGATAGGAATCAAGCAACTCTTTAAAAGTTATTTATATTTAAGTTTATTAATTTAATAAGTAATATAATATCTACTTTCTATCACTAGTGTCCATATTTCTGCTAACTTTTCTGTACGTGGTCATATAAGCGATGAGCGCTTGATGACACGGGTTCAAATGCCACTCTTTTATTCATTTTCATATGATGGGTAAAATAGTTTGACCCTATCTTTCCATTTCTATATCTCCCATTTTCTTTCTTAATCTTTTCATTGGTTCACGTAATATTCTCCTTAGCGTTTTTCCTGGTTGGGTTACCAATCTTCATTTCTTTGGGCCTTTAAATACATATATTTCTATACCATGTTTATAAAAATGGTTTGATTTTTATTTGATTTATTTACGTTGTTTCGTCATCATCTGTTGTTGACATCTACATTCTCTTCAGGTGAGTCGCTAAACTCCTAAAAAAGATAGTAATCTGATTTGGGCTAAGTCGGTCGATTATGGAGGATGTCTTTTTAGTTCCCACTCGAATTTGTTAAGCTTTTGTCCAGTAACAATTCTACTAAAAATGGTTCATTTTTTTTAATTGAGAAATGATAAATGAAGAAATGTTGATTAATTGTTGCAAGTGTACCTCTGATAGGTCCCGAAGAATCAATTGCTCCAATCGTGAAACTTTGCCTTTAAATGACTATGCACAGTGAAGTTGCCTTTAAATGACTATGCACAGTGAAGGTGAATGTCATTTTTAAAAGTTAAATCTGATTTTGTTCAACTTATTTTTTTTTAATAAATCTTAATCAAATTCTACTGGTCGTCTTAAACAGGGTGCGGTGCATCTATCAGACTAACGTTTCCCGAGCGAAACTTCTGAAACCCTCTTTGGCATGGTTCGCACTTAGTTCCTTCCCACTATATTTGATCCAAACTCTCTACTGTTTACTTTGCATTGTTACCTTTTTTTAAACTCCAAAATTATATTGTTGTGAATGTGCTTTTTTGACATTTCCAAATTATCCATCATTTAATGATAAAGCACGTTAAATTAGCAATAATAATGCGAAATTAATGGGTCATAGAATGGCGACTAAGAGACTAGACTTTTATAAAAACGAACCTTTTTTCGATTTTGTATCCATAAAATAATGCTAAACCTAAAAAAAAAATGACGCATTACTTATGGGATGAGCTATTTTTTTTTTATTATAAAATTACACGTGAATAATTTCCGCTCGTAACTCCTTGAAAGCACCAGTCAATATGTTTAAGAAGAGAATTAGTAAATGTCACTTATAACTATTAAAAAGCAATAATGCGAATAAAATTATTATCGTTTCCTATCCCTTCCTTCATCTACTGTGATATGCTTTCTTGGTCTTGGCTCTGTAATCCCATTTTCTTGGATGGAGGACTTTTCACTCAGGAAGAATGTTTGGAAAAATAAGTCGTAAGTTTTCGTCATCTGATGAGATTCTTTTCTTGTTATGTTATAAAAAAAACTGCATATCATCGTTGATGTTTTCAGCACAAATCAGCATATTATATGCTTGGAGTTGTTAGCGCCCTCACAGAACAGCCAGCTACCTTATTTACAGCACATCCTGCTCTTGCTTTACAAGAGGACGGGTATAAGATTGAAGAGTTACGCGTCCTGTCGCCTTTAGTCTTGAGTACTCTGTCGATGTAGATTCAACTCTTTCCCTAATTGCACAATTTTCTTTAGTGGGGCTTTTCGAAAGCTTTCTGTAGATGCCTTCGGTGGTTTTTCCTTCAATTCTAAAATAAATTACAGAAATAATCCTGAGCCTTGAAACCCCGTTCCCCGCGTAATAATCATATAAAAGCCAGCTCACTTAGCCCTGGCCCCACGTTATATTGGCCATTCATGCTTTAACGTCTAAATTGTCCCTCGGATTAATGAACCAATTAATGAAGTGGGACACGAGTTGTTTTTCTCTGCTACGTTCTTTAGTGAAAACCGATCCGTCGCCATTTTTAATTGATGTAATCATATATGTAACTTTTATTTAATTGTATTATCGTCTAATTGCAGAACCACTTATAATATCCACATGTAAATCTAAGACGATTGCTAATGATGAGGATGAAATAAAAAAAAAAACTAAACTATTTCATTGGAACATAAAATGAAAGCTGTGATGCCTGCAGCCACATGAAAACCTGTACCAGAAATTGCGAAATCAATTGACTTCGAACGATCAACCGCCTGAGCCATATTGGAAAACAAACAACAGATAATGGAACAGACAAAAGGAAGTTCTCTCCAGATGAAGACCACGAGACACTGATATAAACGTAGCGAACTGATCGTAGAAATAGAAAGAGAGAGAACGAAATTCGGAAAATGTAGCAGTTATTACTATTTACATACTGCATGGAAATGCTGGGGCCATTTTTCATGATTTATGATGTCCATGCGCTACCTCTTCATCAAATTCAAACAATTGGTATTTGTAGCGAGTGGTGTCTAATGAATCGCTTTAGAATTTGGGCAAACTTGCATAATATTAAATTATAAGAAGCAGCAAATGCAGAATTTGCTGCTGCAAAGGAGTTTCAGGACAGATTGACTGTAGTGATTAAAAAGGGAGAGCAATAATCTGAATAGTGGTTCTTAGTAGCTAATGCACCTTTGTTTTGGAAGAATAGGCCTGATTGAGCTAATATGGAACATAGGATCCACCATATAAGGATGCCAAAGACGTAATGACGTTTGCTGGCAACGCACCCGAGGGGATTATCTACCGGTCTGAGAATCCTAGATCGTTGAAGGGCTCCTCCAGCCCCCAATATTTGCAGCAAGATCATTGGCTATATATCAATCGCACACTTTTATTTCCATGTTCACGACTCTTTACAAGTCGGCCCTTTCAAGCTTTGTGTGTGATAACGCCCTTTTTGCAATTGCGTTTTAAATTCGAGGTAAAAATTACCCTCTAATACGACTACACTGCTGCAAATCAGGTTATCATAATTTTCAAAGCATATTATATACATACATTCGAACACTTCTACAAACAGTTCGGTCCACTCAAGAGAATGAAAGGAGTCTGGGAGACCTGGAAAAACTAGGACATCTACGGATGCGTGTATAAATATAGGCAATGTCAAACACAGCTTAATGTAGCGCCCTATTTGTAATTGCATCTGTTTTTCGTCCTTATACTGTAATAATAATAATAAGTGTTTATAATGCGCCCTTCAGGGCTGTTAGTCCTCACAAAGCGCAAGTTGTGTAGCGAGCGTTAGAGAAAGTTTAGAGGGGAGAGAATGCAATTCTAAAGAGATGAGTCTTCAGGAGACGTTTAAAAGTAGCAAGGGAGGGAGAGGATCGGACTTCGACAGGAAGAGCATTCCATATTCTAGGAGCACAAACTGAGAAGGAACGGTCACCCATCGAGCAGAGGACATAACGAGGAGTGTTCAGGATGGGAGCGAGGTTAGACCGGAGTGCCCAAGGAGTTTGACGACGGGAGAGGGAGACGAGAGATAAGTTGGAGCCTCGAGGTTTAGGGCCTTGTAGGTGATGAGAGGAATTTTATAGTGGGTACGGAAACGAATAGGTAACCAGTGTAGCTCCTGTAACAGAGGCATCGAAGGAGAGAACTGGAGGCGGCGAAGGAGGAGCCGGGCAGCATAGTTTTGAACTAGTAGGGGGCGAAGTGACGAAGAAGGGAGATTCACTAGAAGAGAATTGCAGTAGTCTAAGCGTGAGTTGACAAAGGCATGAATAGCAGTCTCAAGGCTTCGTCGTTCAAAATGGGATCGAACACGGGAAAAGTTGCGGAGGAAACCGAGGGAAGACTTACAGATACGATGGAACAATCTGTTCCTTCCATTGTATATTTAGATCATTTAGAACACGAGCTTATCGTCAATAATACTGGTTTCATATACGAGACAATATTATGTGTTGTTGGTGCATTCCCTCCCCCCCCAGGGGCAGATGGCATTTCTGCTCCCTCAACCCGCTTGGGAGATCCTACATTCTGTCCTGCAGGCCTTGGTGCCACAATTAAGTGGCCCCGCGCCTTCTGTGAGACATTTTTAATGTTTCAGGCTCAAAAGTATAGGCAACATGGATAGCTTTTGTGTTTTAAAGATTACATTGGCATTTTTTTTTTTATAAACAAACATTGGAAGTTTTTAAAACGTTTTCGAAACGATTCTAGTAGAACGTTCGAGAAGGATTCGTTAGTTGCTAATTTATGCGCGAGATTTGTCATTCTTTGTCGCGACTTCGCCAAGGAAACATTTCCAAGAGCGGCAATTGTGAAGATCGCTGAGCATTCAGAATCTACAAGAAACCATATTGTTAAAATGCACAAGGACGTTCTTGGCCATAGAAAAAAAGTTCTTCCATTGTGAACTTTTCAATTTCTTCTGTGAGGAACATTATTGTGAAGTATAAATCATCACAGTAAATCGTCCGCGTGAAGATCAACCAAAGAAATTTACCTATAAATGTTCGCTCTATGATAAAGACAGAAATAATCATAATATATCATCAAACAGGTTGCAAGCAAATCTTGCAGCACGTGGCGTAGATGTATTAGTTTCAACAGTACAAAGTTATTTACACTGGGGGTGATTTCAGGGACGTGTCTCTAGAAGGAAGCCTCGATTGAAGAGAGAGCATCGGGGAGATAGCCTAGCTAAATTAGATGGAATACAATGGTCAGATGAGACAACAATCGAGCTCTTTGGTAGAAACGACGAACGGTATGTTTCGCGGATCTCTGGCCAAGCCCTCGCACAAAAGAACATCGTCCCAGACATGGAGGAGATTCGATTACGCTGTGGGGATGTCTCGCTGCTGCTGGCTCCAGAGCATTAAAGGTGATATATGGAACCATGATTCTGAACACTATGAGCGCAGACCTGAAGAAAACAAACCATCTACCAGAAAATGGACTTCGAAAGCATGTAGCCTTTCAACAAGACAACGATCCCAAAACATACCAGCAAATCTACTCAGAAATACCTCGCGCAATACCACATACTGTACTCAAGTGGCCTCAAAGCCCAGATTTGAACCCTATCCAACGTCTGTGGAATGAGCTGAAGAAGCGTGTGCGCAAGAGAGCCCCTCGCAACATTGTTAAATTGGAAAAGTTCGCTGAAGAAGAGTGAAATAAAATCCTCCCAGAAATACGAATCTTGTGCACTTTTATAAGAAACGCCCTACGGTTGTTATTTATGTTATTTACGGTTGTTATCAGTTTTTCCTGTTTTCCGATAAATCTTTGTCATTGTTACACCTTTTATTTTATATTGATATGTAGTTGCAATGAATTAGGAAGCTTATTGGTCTGGCTTATACTCTCGCATTCATGCATCTATATGTTGTCATCGTATTTCAGATTCGTGGGACGAAGTAATGGTAACAAACATGATAAGAGTTTCGAGGAACTGGTGCCCTCAGTTCTTATGGGGTGGTCAAGAAATTTTAGAAGCTCCCATGACAGCTGCCATACATTGTGGTTGACATGATGGAAGACGATTTGACCTCTATATAATCGAACATGGCTTTAGAGAGTTAATTGAGTGTTTCTCAGAAGTGGCAGCGAATGAGGAGGAGGACATGATCCTGCAGAGGTGACTTCAGATTCCATATTTCACTGATAGCGACCACGAAACTGCTTATTACTGATAACAAAAGAGAAGCTTTGCAAAACTGGTGATGAATGGTTCATTTTCTGTACAGTATACCCCCTCTCTCCCATATTTTCTATGGAATGCTTTCTTTGAACGCGCTACGTTAACGTACAGTTAAAGAACGTAGATCTTTTTTTGAAGCGGGAATTATCTGTGATTACTGATGGAACTACCCACGAGCCAGAGTACACTAAAGGACAAGATCCTCCCATGGGGATAGAGGCCCCTGGTGAATCAAAGGGAGAGGAAGACTCCTTCCGGTGGAGCTCCGTGGACGACTGGTGCTTTGTCATTTCGGTAAAATACCAGGCCGAAACCATCCCGTCAGGCCTCGGGGCTCCCTCAGCAGGAAGAGAAGGGGTTCCACTCTCGATTCTGCTGGTAACCAGGCCAAGGATCGCTCGTCCGGCCTTGAAGTACCTTTGGGTGGAGGGGGCAAAGCCGGGTGGGTGATTTTGATAAAGTCTGGTCTCGTTATCAAAAGGCCACCCGATCTCTTCGAGCCCGCAGGCTTCAAGCGTTTCTTGATCATTTGCTGAATTGATCGGGTCCTGTTGTACAAACGAGAGATGTTCCATCAGCGTCAGGCATTAGCCAGTGTTCTCGATAGAGGACCAAAGGTCACCCGTTTCTCGGACGGAACCCTTCTGGCGAAATTGACGGACCCTGCTAAAGTCAGCATTGTGAGTGCTCTGCTCTTCGGATACGCGATGCCTCACTTGTACAGGTGACGCCACACTCTCTCTTGAAGTTCCTAAAAGGAGTATTTTATGCTAGGGAACTCATTGACTACTTCTTAGAAAATACCACAGATGAACTGGCCGACCATGGAGCACTCATGGTTGAATGTGTGATGAGGAAACAGGGAGGGACCTCTTAGAGCCACCTTTGCACTCTTCGTCATGTTCGATCATCTGTATTAGCTGGTTGGTGTGGCTACCGCGTTTAAACATTCGTGCCATTGCCGCGGAGGAGTTACCATTGCCGCATCTTCGGCCATAGAAATCATACGTGCAAAGTCGGGCCATCACGATAATTTTGCTAACTGCTCCATGGCTTAAGTGATAAAGCTATATTATGAAAGAAGTATTTGAATTGCGGTGACCCACGCCCTGCTTATCCGAAGCAATTTGACTCTTATCTTTTGAAGGAGTTCCTAGCCGTTGGCGTTGCTGGCATATTCTCTTTTCGAGAGCCCAAGGAATTCGTCCTTTCGCTCCCTCTCTACATGTGGCATCATACTATTCTCAGGTTAAAAAGGCACACTCTGCTCGTAGCCTCTTCATGGCTTCAAGTATGGTAGCCAAAGTCCCGATTTGGAACCTTTCTGCAATACAGGCTAGCGACCTCCCCGTGCCAAAATTAGTCTCCTCTCCCACGCCATCCGTGTGCAAAAAGCCAAGCGGCTGTGGGCATCCACCGAATCGTTAAACCAAGCAGGAGGTAGATCCCTAGGAAGGTGGTCGTGAATTCATCGCCGGAGTTACTAAGTCTCCCCCCGAAATGAGGTCAATAACAAGGAACCTTCGTCTCCCTGGCCACTCTTCAAGGCTGTGCAGGGCGTTTTAGAGAGTCTGAGCCCCTCCGAAGAAGGGGCCCAGGGCCCCCAAATTACCATTCGAGGGTACCTGTACAATGCCGCCCTCCTCGTAGTATAAGGATTTTGCAACTCCGGTACCCTGGATATGCAATTGACACCCGAGATGATTTATCCTTTCCTGCAATGGCAGTGTAGCTATACTTGCATATGACTTATATTATTATTATTATTTCATTTTATATTCTACCGCCAGCTGACGTGTGGTCGCTCTTTTCCGCCGCGTCGTGGTACGGGCGCTAAAGCCATTTATCCTCGGGGATTGAATGGTAGACACCCCCTCTTGGGAGACTACCCGACCAATCCCAAGGGACAGATTCTGGCGCACCTGATCGAAGAGTTGAAGTTTGGTGTCCTAAATGTGGATAAATTCACTTATTTTCAGAGAAACTCTTCATTTACTTGTCTCGATCTAACCTTGTGTTCTCCGGATGCACAACCAGATTTTGGGTCGGAGGATGTCGATGACCCTCATGGTCATTACCTCCTCCCGTTCTCCGTTGACTATGTTTTTAGCAGGAGATCATGCTGGGCACGTGCCCGCTGCCCACCCTCCCGAATATAAGTGTTTTGCGACACCACCACCAGTCATGGATGTTGGACAGGAGGATACACGATTTACACCCGGCATGTTGTCTCCGTTCTTCTATTTGCTATAATTCCGCCTTTCATGCACTGGTAGCTCAGCTACACTTGGATAGGAGGTATACTGTTATTTCTGGGAACATTCCACCGTCAGCGGATTTTGACGTTGGAGACTTGACTCATCGTGGCACGGTCGCCGAGTCTCTTTTTCCTTTTGAGGGATTTGAACGGTAGGCACCGCCTTTGAGTGGACTACATGATCAATCCCAAGGGTTAGGTTCTTTCCGACAAGATGGACGAGCTTGATATAGGTGTCCTAGCGATTCATTTTCTTGTTTTGATCTGTCCCTCTGCTTCCATGGAAGCGACCACTTTCACACTCGACCATCATTTTTCTAGGACGATGCAGCATGAGAACCCGCTTAATGCTTGGCCCGTGCGCGGTGGTCCGAATTTCAAGAAATGATTGATTTCTCTTTCCCAATCGAGGAGTTAAGGTCATTGATGAAGCCGTCTAGTTCTTCTCCAGCAACCTCGTTCCCGTGGAGCCAAGTAGTATTCCTACAACGTCTGCCCGTTTTGCATGGCGCCTGCTTCGGTTGTGGTCGGCCGAGTGCGAACGGCCCTCAGACAGAAGCTATGTCTACATGCGTTATAAGCGCCGCCCATTCGTAGAGTTAGGGCTAGGTTCCGATATGTTTCGAAGTACAACTGTCGCTCTTCGGGTACATACGTCTCTTCACTTAACTGGAAAGACCCCACTTGCAGAGGTGTGGAAGCAGTACAAAGGATTCGAGGTAACATCTCATAGGAGAATGCGACCGCAATCTCGAACCCTGCGTCCGTGGCGGAGTCTTTCGCGACCGCTTTCTCTGCATTATCTAACCAGGATACTTCCGCCCGCTTTCAATGCACGTCCTGATGTCGCTGAAGGCCACCGACTGGACTTTACTCTCAGAGGCGGACAACCCTTCAACGACAGGTTTGCATTGAGTGAGTTGCGGCGTTCCGCTCTTGCTTCGTGCGCGGACACCACCCCTGGTCCGGACGATGTCCCACACGCTATGCTTCGACATCTGGGTGAGCGAGGCATAAGCCTTTCTGTTAGATTTGTTCAACAGGATCTTGGTAGAGGGTATCCTCCCATAATCCTGGCGAATCGCTACTATGCTCGCTTTTCTCAAACTGGGAAGAGATCACTCTACTTCAGCCGGTTTCTGCTCAATCTCTAACCTCCTGCGTGTGCAGGTTGATGGAGAAATTGGTAAATGTTAGATTTAGCTTTCTTCCTTGAGAGCTGAGGCCATCTGTGTTCTGCACAGTGTGACTTCCTCAACTTTCACTCCGACTAGAAAATGCTCCCTGCGGCACCAACTTCCTAGACAGCATTTCGTCACGGTGTTTTCGATCTGGACAAGGTTTAGGATTCCGCATTGCGATACGGTACCATGGAGCGAGGGAATGCCTACCAATTTTCATATGAATTCTTTCGAGATCGTCGATTCCGCGTACGGATGGGTGAGCCATCTCCGACCCAGTGGGACAGGAAGAGGGCGTCCTGCAGGAAAGTGTCCCTGAGTGTCGCATACTATCCTCTGACCATCAACAGTATCACTAGATGTACCTAGCCCCAATACCGCGCCTGCTTCAGTTCGCTTTCTATATTCTTCGAATTGGCACACTCGCGGGACGCACTGCCATTTGGTGGGCGCTTCCCTCCTTACTGCGACGTCTCCTTAGTTCCCCAGACTGTTTGTCACATTCTTTTCGTGTGTCCTACTCTGGGGGAGCTTTACGCACCTCCCTGTGCCGGTACCATGACGAGCACGGTCGCTCCCGCTTGTTTCTTGGACTAGTCTAATTCGTCTCTACCTAATTGTTGACTGAATATTTGTAGGATGCTGACCTTTTCTAGCTCAACTATTTTCCTGTTGTCTGGATGTAAGTTACGGCGTGTGAGGTAGGCGGGGCGAACCTCCTGCCCCTAAGCATAGCTTTTCTCTTGATCCGTTTGGTTTGGTTTTCGGCCGGTTATTGTTATTTTGCTTGTGTCCTTTTATTTATTTTTTTTCTTAATGCAGCCTAAGAATTGGCTAGACGTAAATTCTTCCGGCTTATGCCTAAGATAGCAGTCACCAAGTTATATCCCTTAAAAAAAACAACAGAAAACAAAACTCAAACTACTCACCTAGCTGAAAAAAACAACACTACATGCAGTCCTGGTCCCACATCATAATAATATTAACAATAATAATAATAATGACGATGATGCCTTTGAAATTTGTTTTGAAATTCCCTCAGTGCGACCCCGTAACCACCCCCTTGCCTCGTTCTCCATAATATCCTCGCAATTTTTCACAAACGTCAATTTTTCACAAACGTCAATTGTTTGTATTTTATATCAATAAAATATGTTAACCAGATAATAATAATAATGCAATGAATATTAAGTTTCTTTGCATTCGTGAATATACATTCAACTTTGATAATTTGTTGATACTCCTTTTATGGTCAACTTTTCTACGAGACCATGCGACACATTTTGTGTGGCACCGCACTTAAGGTGTTGAACCGATGTGAAAATTCCGACTGGTCTTCACCTAACCGAAGGGTATGGACCTAAAATAGGAAAACCTGGTCCCTGTTGAACAGATATTTGGTTTGATTTTTCCCAACAATTTCCTGCTTATGACATCGGAGAGCTACAGTTTGAAGTGGGACTCGAACCACGGCGATATATCTTGGTTTTAGACCTTTAGTTTCTTTTCAATGGGACGGGGGGGGGGCATTTTACTTAAAATTAAGAAACGAAAACCAACGATGGCATCGCCGTCAGATCGTGTGTAAGTTAAGCTATACTCGCCGCAGCGATAAATGGACGATGAGATGCGGCAAGCACCGTCACAGGTGTCCCCTAACTGTTGCCACATCTCCGCAGATCAGAACGAAAAACATAGACAGAGAATAAGGTGGAGAAAGGGGGCAGGACGAAAGACGGAGACAGAGAATAAGATGGGGAAAGGGGGCAGAAGAGAGAGGAGAGAATAAGGTGGGCAAGGGGGTTGTAAAGGAAGGCGGGCAGCTGATCTGTGTAGATATAGCAGCAGTGGGGGGGACACCTGTGACGGTGCTTGCTGCACCCCCATCGTCCATTTATCGCTACGGCGAGAAATTGATGTGTGGACCATATACAGATCCACTTGGGCGGGTGTTGAGTCCCAGAGGGCACGCGACAGCCCCTTTTCGTGGGGTAATAGATTAATGAGTGCACCACGTAATTGGCGTGGTTTGTGTGAGTGCGGCTCTTTGTGCTAACCTCGTCTCGTTTTCGTTTCAGCTCCTTCTCGAATAGTCCCGGGCCAACCACCATGGGGGGGGGAAATGCCCTCGGAGGAGGACCAAATCCCATGGGGGGGCCCGGGGGAATGGGAAGCGCAGCGGACGGCACTGCGCCACAGTACGGCACCAACTCGGCACTGAACGCGGCCGCAATGGTTGCAGCAGCGGCGGCCACTGCCACGGCCACCGCGGTGGCACTCCGGCCCGACCGGCAAGAGATGACGGCCCAGTACAACGGACAGGTGAGGAGGTCCCCCCTTTGCTGCCACCATGGCTACCCCTCCAAAACTACTCTTAAGCTACCCTATTTCCTGGTCGTGAACCGCCTCTCCCATTTAATCTCAACCTCCCTCTAAGTATGCCATCCCCATTTTATTGTGTCCAGTTGCCATGGATACTATAAAACCAGCCTGATGTTACTATAGCAACGGTTAGCCACTCCCACTTCGTTGTCTCTCGTGGGAGAGCCAATAGAGCAATTTATTTCTCCTTAAAAGAGGTACTTAAAATGGCTATTGTAACCTCCACTGTCACCCTTTTAGTGCTAATTGACAGTTGACAGCCATCTACCCCTTGTCAACTGTATACGAGACTCTTTTGCACCGCGCATTTCACAACACAACTGTCGAGTTGCTGTACAGTTCTAGGGTGCAAAGCGCCACCATGTTTACATAGCGTCACCATGTTTACATAAGCGTCATTCATCATCAAATGGTTTCTCGATTGCGACAGGTGCTTCATCTTGAATGATGTGCCCCTTTTGATCAAACATAAATCCACATAATTAATTTACTTTACACCTTCACCTATCGTAATATACACCGCCAGTTGAACGGATATTAGGATTAGTCAAGCAGCCGCCCGTTATACCGGGTGTGTGCAATAATTAACTGATTAAAATGTTCATAAAAATGGTTTACAACTTTGTCAAAATATACAGTTTGTAATGGGGTCAATTGAAATAGGTTTTCTATTTCAATATTATAAATGATACCGTGGCCTCTAATGCTCCTCCGCAAGTCCATCCATTCATGGTTATTTGCGTGGTATTTAAATTTGGAAATGGTTTGGTCGGTTATTGAGTACATGCGACGGTTGTTATTAAGGATTTTTGTAAGACCATACACTAAATCATCTTGGGAAGACGTTGTCTGAAATCTTGCTACACGCTACTTTCACCCTCTCATGCTGGTGTTCAGGTGGTATGTTGATGTGGTAAGCATCACTGCTTTTAACCTCCCAATCACCCTTTTGGCAGGGTTCAATCCTCGCCCCGTCCACTCTTTCCATCAGGGGCATTTCTGCGAGAACGTTCTTAAGGAACGTAGGGGGAATATGTGCAGCTCTGGAGAAGAGGAGGGGGGGGGGAGCCCCAGTAGTGTATCGGTTCTTTTTTTGTGGGGTTAATTGTAAGATCC
Source organism: Ceratothoa steindachneri (assembly GCA_963969495.1). Lineage (NCBI taxonomy): Eukaryota > Metazoa > Arthropoda > Malacostraca > Isopoda > Cymothoidae > Ceratothoa > Ceratothoa steindachneri. The sequence continues at coordinate 126,484,718 of OZ018330.1, read as the reverse complement.
GTGTCCTGTTCCTTGCACTCGGGAAGAGTTCGTGCACATTGACTGGTAGACTTATAGACTTTTGGGGGGAGGCTGGCCTTCTCCCGTTTATTTAACTAGGTGGGGTTTTACTTGTTGTTTTCTCTGTAGGTCGCACGTCCCTGCGTCGGGGGGAAGTGGACCTCCCCCAACGCTCGAAGCTGCTTCCTGTTGTTGCCTTTTTTTTCTTGTTGTCGTTTTTTGTTGTTATTCTAAAGTAGCCTAGTAATAGGCTGTCGTGGTGAGTAGGGCGACTTATGCCCATGTAGGCAGTCGCCAGATGGGCTCCTAAAAACAAGATCCGTGTCTCGACCAGTATTCCCGGTAAATCAAGACCGCCCCGTCATTTCTAAGACGCCATCCCTTCATTTAAAAGGAAGATATTTTGATTCGAGAAAGAATTTCGATTCGGGATTTCTGTAATCGGGGGGGGCGCGCTCCCTCTAAAATGGAGGAGCGGCATGCCTTCACGGCTTCAGTGCCCACAGCACCCTCAGACTCAATTGAGACTACCTGGACTTCATTCGAGACATCCATTTTGCTATTTTCAAAATTTTCTTTATAGGTTTCTTCTCGACTATTTCTCTTGGGCGCCGGCTAATTTCGCAGACCGACCAGCCTTCATCCACTCACCCCTAGTGTGGCTGGGAGAGTGGATTCACCCCCTTCCCCATCTTTATTTTCTTTATCTATGTTTTTTCGCCCTCCCCCTTTAAGGGAGTATTAGGCTGACAATCTTAAAGATTGTGTGCTAGCCCCAATACCGGCAGTTTGTCCCCCAGGATGATCTGCGCCTACTTATCTTCCTCACATTTTTACTTCCCCCAAACTTCATCACTTCCTTTACAAATCTATCGCTAGAAACTTCCTGCGGGAGACCTCGTTGGTTTTCGCTTTAATTTTGAGAACAAAAAGAGCATCGAGGTTTGGGGGATTTTTCTTTTTTTTTTAAATTAAATATTTGCCATTTTAGGTCAGGTTTGGATAAACTTGTGTACCTGGGTTGAGTGGCTCTAAAACCCTCTCGTCTCCATTAGTAGGGGGGGGGGTGCACCTCAAATCTGATGCGACCCTCTTTATTGTTATGTTAATTAATCTTTAATTCACTTCAGTAGACCCCCGCAGGAAGGGGGGGGGGCTGTTTAAGCTGTTACACTTCGTAGCTGAAGGAGCCTCGCGTCCTCCCGGCTGCAATACCCGCAAGGATAGACCTCCACTCTGGGTCTAGGGGAAGCTGGCTCATGCCCGGGCGTTGTATGCGCCCCTTTTCATTGCCCCCATTCTGGATTACGGATCTGGCTCCTCTTCCATTGGAGATCGGACGTGGTGACCCCGACCTCTCCGAGGCCTGTCACTAAGCCGCTCCGACCCGCTTACCACGACACCTGAAGGATTTGGTACCTGGTTACAATGGAGTCTTGGTGATTCTTTGGGACTGGCCCTGGTATACCAGGTAATTGTAGCGGGATATTGGTAGGTGATAATCCCATCCTCTCTCGTCCCTACTTCGGAGGGGGGCTACCAAGAAGGGGTGGAGCTCCGCAGTCGGTGTTCGGTCCGCGGACCCGGGCTTGAACCAAGAAGGGATAACGACCCATCAGGATACGTCTTGCGCTGTCCGCATAGGTTAACCCTTCTGGGGGGATGTCCGTACCCCCATCTTCATAGATCTCAACGCACGCGTATTCACGCACTCTTGACGAGACCCACCCAGTTGTCTGCGCCAACGGGCATCTGCCATGCCCCGCCCCCAATAGTTTGCTAAGTACTGATCTTGGTGCAGGGGCTCCCCTCTCACCACTCAACCGATAAAGATCTTCACCTATATCTATTGGAGCTGCCCTCGAGTGGCTTCGCCTCTTCTAATGAGACCCCCCCCCCCTGTGCGATCTCAGGAGCCCTCCATGGTTCTCCTAGTGGAGAGGGTGTTTTCCCCTATTAAATCGCGACAGATTCGGTGCCCCCACCTCCTCCACTCTCCGTACTTCCTTTCGGAGAGACTTTTCATGGACTCGCCGAGAACACGGAGAGGCAAAGTCGGGTTTACCCGAAGTCTATGTAAGTTGCTCCAAGGCCATACACGTCCCTATCGTATATGGCCAAATGTATCAATTGTAGAGAGCGCAACCGGCTGCTTCGAATCCAGGTGGTGCGTATCACTTAGAGAAGGAAATCCTGGCCGTTCAGGCCCAGGATCGTCTCTCATTCCGTGAGATTAAGGATTTAGTCTCGGTGAACCCAGCGCTGCTTGAGACGTCTTTTGCCTCAATTTTATTACGACTAAAGGCAACCTCTGCTCCCGAGCCCTCCAAGCCTACAAGTATGCTCGTTTACGCGCCCATTAGGGACCCTTCTGCGTGTTCTACTCACCCTGGTAGAGCTAGTGGCATAAAGGGTTCTCACCCAGCATCTGCTTCTCCCCCCCCCCCTCCCCTTGGGTGAGTGATGAGTACGTCGAATTTTGCCCTAGTAAGCAGTCGCCAGATAGGCACCTAAAATAAATAAAAAATCTCCCAGTGTATCCGTCTCTTGTAAGGCGAAACGCCCATGAGCCTCCACTGCGTCGTTAGAGTCGCAGGAGGCAACCCCCTTAAAGTTTGTCGTAATGCCGTCTTCCGGGTTTCCTAGATCTGCACCAAAGGAGCATTGGCTTCTACGCCCACACACCCTAAGCTCGACTGGATGGCTCGATGGCAGTGGATCCTACAAAGCAGCGACCCCCGCTTTCGAAGCCGCCCCGACTGCCTATAGATTCGAGGGGGATGGAGGAAAAAAGACTTATAGCGAGCCCAACCTTCCTCGATATCTCTATGAAGGGGACAGTGCCTTGTTCGGCTAACAGCGTCCGGGAAGTCTACGGTCATTCCCATGAGGGTCTTCTCTTCTAAGAGGGCCCCCGCGTCCGAGCTAGGGCTGGAGGGCATATCCCTAAAATGGAATTGCCGCGGACTCCGAGGCAACTGGGATGAACTGCTGAAGATCGTTTCTTCTTGTCCCCCCATCAGCTATATTTATGCAGGAGAGTATGTTACCCGCTTGCCCCCTGCCCACCTTCCCAGGGTAAAAGAGTTTTGCAACACCACCGCCACGAGATGGAGACCGAGCAGGAGAGAGGATGTGCAAAGGACCCGAAGCACCCCACTCTCATTTTCCAGGAGAATGGGACCGCAATCTTGGACCCCGCCTCCGTTGAAAAGTCATTCCCCACCGCTTTTCCGCATTCTCGAGCTGGGCTGCTGCTCCGCCAGCATTCACTGCACGTCGTGATGTAGCTAAAGGCTGCCTGTCGAGGAATAGGCCGAGGGGTGGTTGGAGTTTTACCCGACTCTTATATATATATATATATATATATATATATATATATATATATATATATATATATATATATATATATATATCCTATTATCTCGAATGCGGAGTCATCGTACTACTACTTATACTTCGTTCGGCCCTTGTCCTGAATGGGTTTATTGACTCAGAGTGCTTAGAGGTTGGCTACGGAGGGATTGGAATGAACTTTGCCAGCAAGCGACCCAAAGGAAGTTAGATACACAACAATATTAAATTAAAGTTTTAATGAACACTAAACAAGAAAGAAAAATATATATATATATATATATATATATATATATATATATATATATATATATATATAATGTGCTTTTGGAGATAAATTAATAAGTGAATCTCGGATATCTCACTTGGCTTGAAAATTACTATTCACCATACAAATCCCTATACACTTGTAATGCTGGTAAGCTTCGCGGTGAAGTCGCGGAATGTGAAAGGGAAGGGTTACCTGATGGAACCTGATGTTCGGGTGGCGCTGGTGAGTGAAGGTGGTGAGATAAGGAGTGGAGACGATGAGGTAGGTTCTCCAGGACCGACCTGATCCCACAATTCCGTCACGATTCTGCTGGAAGAAGGAAGTGACGGAAGCTTCTTGTTACAGAGGGCCCCACGCTCGTGAACTCCGAGGAATCTTGGGTGCCTCTGTGAGGAGGGGGGGCGAAGTGACCTATCGACGCGTAGGGTCACGGAGAAAAGCAGAGATGTAGTTTTCTCGCTTAGGAAACCAGAGTGAGACTGTTTGTAGCTTCTGCTTCGACACGTGAGTACGAGCTTGGGTCCGCATTTCCTTGCAGACTAACGGGGTAAGGAGCCTCCCTAACTGGGACCGATCTCCTCTCTGAAGACTTGATGCTTCGAATAATTACCACTACACCGATAGATGGCAATTGCTGCCCCGCCAGACGCTGTGCAAGCTCTACTACCGAGGGTTAAAAGAATTCGTCTTTTATACTCGAAACTCGGGAGAGGTTCTCAGGGCGCCGGAAGTAGATTAGATGTCAAGCTACTTCATTTTGTCCTTTATAAACTATCGGAAGCGAAGATGGGCTCCTATTTATCGATAAACAGCCCGGGAAGGAACTCGGTGGTTAGCTGAAATGGCCGGCGGTTTCTTCTGGCTGGAGACCACCAAATATTGGGCTGGAAGGTGAATGGTTGATAAGCGGCCCGCCTGGAAGGGAGGTGGGCAAAACTTGGGAGCATTATGCTATTCTCCTACACTGCCAAATGGACTTTACCTCCAGAAGCGGAGAACCCTTAAACGACATGTTTACATTGAGTGAGTTGCCTTCTGCTGTCCTGAAGAGAAGAGTCCCCAGTGTCGCACTCTTTGCCCCGAGCGTCAACACTATTACCTCGGTGCTGCCGGAAGATGTTCTTGCTACGTTCTACGTGGACAACCTTTCGATCTCTTTTGGCACGGCCCAGATGCCAACTCTGGAGCGTCGACTCCAACAGGCCTTGATCCGCGTCTCTCGCTATGCTGAAGCGCACAGGCTTCGGCTTTCCTTGGCTTAGACTAAGGGGGTGCACGCCTGCCGCCATCCACGGCTCCACCCTGACCCAGACCTGTTTCTTAATGGGGTGAGCCTGGAAGTGGTGGACTAGCACCGATTCTTTGGTCTTATATTTGACCGATGCCTCACCTGGGAGGCTCATATTCGCGACCTTAGGATCTCTTATCCGCATCATGAATATTCTTCTTTTAATGACCTTCAACACTGTTGCTTTTCTGCCGATCCTTTGTTCGTTCGAAGCTCGAATACAGGTGTGAACTTTATGCATGCGCAGCCGAGCGTGTGTTGCGGAAGGTGGACTCGATCCACAACACCCAACTCTGCGTGGTGACCGGTGTTTGCACCCCTTAGTTCGTGGTATCCGTGACGCCAGGGTTAACGCGAACCTTGCGGGGAATGAGGAAATCAAAGAGTCCGCGACGATTTTGCGACCAGACCAGCTTTTTTCGCTTCTTCACACGCGCCTCTCGTTCTGCCCTGGACGCAACCCCTCCTGAGGGTACCATCTTTAACCATTTGTCGCCACGCTTCTGCCTACAAAGCTTCCACAGCGCCGAAATGCTTTCGTTTGGCATTTTTGGAGCACATTTCGTGTCACGCTGGAACCGTGCCAGTGTATACGGATGGCTCCAAGCCCCAGGGGTGTGGGGAGTCGGTTTCCACGCCGTATCCGCTCTGTTTGAAGTCATCGGTTCTATACCAGTCTCTGCTTCTGTCCTCACGGCCGAGCTGGTTGCAATACACCGCTGCTTACGGGAGATAACGCGTCCTGCCCGGTTCGTAGAGCGGATTGTGATGTATAGCGGTTCACAAAGAGCTGTGATTGCTCTCGGGGCGTTGGGATCTCCACATCCCCTGTTTGCAGTATCCGTGATGCTACGTTCGCCGCGAGCCGGGTAGATGTCGAGATTCTGCTGGGTTCTGGAGAAGTGAGAATTGCGGGGACTGAATGTGCCAAAGAGTCCGCGAGGACTGGTCAATCAGACCAGTGCTCGGCTCTGCCTCACACCGATTAATATGGGCAGCCGTTCGTGCTGCTTGGCAAAGATGGGAGATGGCCGAGGGGAACTTAAACTTGCGTACCCTTGCGCCCGACTGTTCCCATACACTCACCCCCACCCCACCACCCAATGCCGCGATGGCTTCAGGTAGCTTTCTTTCGTCTTCGCATTTGGCACACTCGCGGGACGCACCACCAGTTGATGGTGCGCTCTCCTGCACTCTATTGCGGTGACTACGCTGGCCCCGAGACTGTCCGGCACTTTCTTGTTGAATGTCCCAGTCTGGGTGATCTTCGCCCTCATTACCTGTCCAAGTACACTACAGGCGGGTTCGCTGCCTCTTGTCTTTTGTACTCACGACAGGTTCGTTCACAGGGACCTATGGACTCAATATCACTTTCTGGAAGAGGCTCGCCTCCTCCATTTTTTCTCTTTGGTGTCGGTCGCCTGTTCAAGAGGTGGTCATCGTCCCGATGCCGAAGCGTCTCTTTTTTTTTTGCTTGTTTTATTTGTTTTTCTCTTGTGTATTCTTTTGGGCCAGCCCTCTTTTTTTTCAATATAGCCTAATAATAGTCTTACATTAATTATAGACACTTATTCTCTTATTGGCAGTCGCTAGATGTGATATAAAAAAAAATCCAGTAGATAGTCCTAAGCTCAATGAGTGTGACTAGCAATCGTCATTGCGGTAGTGTCACCCCTCCTGAAATCCAGAGAAATGGCATCTTCTGCTCCTCCTTAGGAAGGATCGTCGTATTCTTGAATCATTCGAGCTCAAATTTACGACAGATGCGTTAAACCTTTATCCTTGAAAGTAAAGCTGACCGAATAGTCGAGATTATCTTCTGCTGGGTTCCTGGATATGAGGAAATTGCGGCGAATGGGGGTGCCAAAGAGTTCGCGAGGACTGGGCGACCAGACCAGCGCTTGGCTCTTGATCCACACCCTTTCTCTATAAGTCCCGCTGCCTTGATATTCTGCCAGGAAGATCAGGCCGGTCTTCTCACCTTTATTTAACTAGTTTTTGGTTGTTTTGTAGTTTTCTTCGTAGGTCGCACGTTCCTGCGCCGGGGGGGAGGCGTACCTCCCCCCGACGACGCCGGAGCTTGCTTCCTGCTTGTTTTCCTTTTCCTTTGCTTTGCATATTGTTGTTTTAAAATGTCGTAGGCTCTCGTGATTTCGGCGACTTATGCTCAAGTAGGCAGTCGCCAGACGAGCGCCTAAAATTAAAAAAAAAAAATAATGTGCCAAGAAGAGTTTGTTAGGCAAATTTATTAAATCCCAAGTAGGATAATATTTAATCCCATACAGTGGTTATGCATCAACGGAAGACTGAACCTTAAATAGCCACTTTCCGGGCGAGTCCATTGCATTCACCCTTCGATGAGCTCTTTCTCCACTATCGCCGATCTGGCATGTATATTTGCACCGAGGCGGAATTGCCTTTTCGACAAGCTGCTCGCTGACAGTAGGGCGATGAGGGGGAAATTAAGTTATATTGGTGAACGCACCTGTATTGCGGTGGTCAACAGCTGTTTGAGAAATGTACGCCTAATTTCTCAACATATCGGTAGAGTTTGGAATGGTAGTTGTATAGCTTAGTTTAGAGAAAATTGGGATATACCCGTGCATAGCTTAAGTACCATCTTTATAGTATGTGTGGTATATTCGCAGTGTAATTGTCGATATGTTTTTAAATGGAATGTTTGTTAGTGGCAAGGCGTGTAGTGGGCAGGTAGACTTATAAAAGTTGTAGAATTTCGCACTATGCCTAAATTGATCGAAAAAAAGACCATTGCCCTTTGGAATGGCCTGTAGATGAACTCCCTAGCTCAGTGGCGTGGACGTCGTTGGATTAACCAGCCTAATTTTGTCTGAATATTTTATTCTCGCCGTCTGAGGCAAATCTCAGTTGTACAAAATTTCTGACTGCATTTCAAATAGTAAAACCTCACCCAACCTTGATGTTGGGGGTGGGTTGAGGATTACGACAACAATTTTCCCGTTGGTAAACGGGTTTTCCCTTTACCACTTTCGGAATCGCCCTCGGGCAACCTCACTTCTGAATAGGTGGTAGTTCCCTTGTGCTTTATCAGGTGCTCTACTTTTAAGCGGAGAGGAGCTCCCACCTCTCCTAAGTCTACGGTCGAGGGGTTCCCCCCCCCCCTTCCTTTAAGTGACACACTGATGACTCCGCTCTGAACCCAGAGGTCGACCCCTTTCTCTAACGCGCTGGCTAGCCTGCCGGCTTCGAAACTTCCTATTTATTACATATACTGATGGGAGCATCCTGTCCAAATGGACCCAGGTTCCACCATCGTCGGGAATTTGGAGAGAGAACCTAAGGTCGCCCGTTTCAAGGGACAGCACACTTCTGGTGATTGCGGTGGACCATGCACAGTCGCCATGGTGAGTGTGTTCCTCGATTACTTAATGGCTCGTCTGGAAAGGTGACACCGCACTTTATTATGAACTTCGTGAAACGAGTTGTTTATGCGAGCGAACTCGTGACTAAAAGACATTACAAACGAGTTGTCCGACCATGAAGTGGTTAATTTCGAACATGTGATGAGGAAGGAGAAAAGGACATCGATATCCACTGTTACACCCTTAGTCGTAACAGGCTCCCCGAGTGTGTAAGTTGGTTGGTATCACTACAGCGTCAAGGCATCGAGCCATCGCCGTTGAGGGACTACGATTGCCACCGCTCCTGACATGAATAAAATGAGCAGACGCGCTAATTCAGTTCCACCCTAAATCTGTGCATACTCTTTAATGCTAAGTGAATTGATTGCACGCGACTTGCGCCCTGCTTCCTCCAAGCAATGTGACTCTTACCTCTCCGGAAAGGTCTTGCCCTTTCAGGGTGCGGACCGACTCTCTTTCAGAAAGCCAAAGGAATTGGTGCTGTCGCGCTCTGTGTGACCTGGGACCTCATACGCCTCTCAAGTTAAGAAAACGCCCTCCTGCTCCCTGCCCCTTCAGGCCTACGAGCAAAGGTACCTACCCCCTCCATCCATTCGTAACCCTACTGCTGTTTCTAAGCCGACAGCACCACGGGCTCGTCCCACTTCGCAAAAAGCAAATCCACCATGCGCCTTAACTTAGTCGCCAGGACTTGGGAGGCAAATCCCCGGAAGGTGGTCGTGCGCCCATTCCTGAGGCTTCTTAAGCCTGTGACCTACCCCCTTAAAAGTAGGGCAGCAAGAATGAAGCTTCAATTCCCTCTTCCCTGCCCGAGGCTGGAAGGGGGCGCCTTGGAACGTTGAGAGCCTCCAAAGCCGCCACAGCTTCCAAAGATTTCGAGGGAAGAGCCAAGTTGCCCCCTGTAAACCGTCGAAGGCGTCGGCGCTTCCAACGGCCAAAAGCCGCGGACCGGTCTGTCTCAAGGAAGCCTACGGCCATTTCTGGAAGGGTCCACTTCAAGGAGGGTCCACGCGTCTCCGTCGAGCTAGGCCTGGAGGACCGGGTCCGGGAAAGTTGTTGGGGCGCTTGCCCCTTGCCTCCTATCAGCACTACTTTACTTTGTTTATTATTATTATTTGGTAGTATTATTGATTAATATTTTATTATTGTTTATCATTATGTATTATAATTATTGTGTTTTACTATAACTGGCTTATTATTGTGTTTTATGTATTACAATTATTTATTATTATTGTCATTTTTGTTATTGTTATTATTAGTATTGCAGCTATCCCATCAACTTTTTCTACCCGCACTTTGTACTCAGGAGGACTATTCCCACCTGGACAGAGTTTGGTACGGGAGGTATGGTCCATGCTGGGGGGGGAGGTATTTGAGGATATGATTGATTTCCTTATTTCGGTCGGAGTTTAATTTCTGATTTTAGTCCGTTAAGTTCTTCATTACCGTAGGCCTAACTACTATTCCTAGAACGTCTGGTCGTTTTGCACGCCCTCCACTTCTTTTGCGGTCGGCCGAGTATGAGACCACCCTCAAAAAGAAGCGATATGCCTACATGTGCTGCAAGTGCCACCTGAACGATTTCACAGTCGGCATTCGTCGAGCTCGGGCGAGGTGCCGGCATTCTTTGAATCACGCCCGCCCCTCTTCTTGACGGCTTCACTTAACCGTAATGGCCTTCTTGCAGAGGGTGTGGAAGCAAGTTACTCCAGGTAGAAGGGATTGCAATTTTGCACCCTGCGTCCTTGGTGGTGTCCTTCGCGACCGCCTTCTCCACATTCTCTAGCGATGCTCCTCCTTTGAGTTCGGTGAAGCCGCCGTATGGACTTTTCCTATAGTGGTTGAGAACCTTTTAAGGACCTGTTTAAGCTAAGTGATTGCATTCCGCTCTCTCTTCATGCGCAGATATCACTCCTGTTCTGGACGATATCCCGTATACCATGCCACGACACGATCTGGACTGAAGGTATTACCCCAGATTCTTATGTGCTCTTTTCGTATACCGGTGTGAAATCACTAACCCCATCCCCTGGTTCCCCCCCAAATTCGCTTCTTTTTTTTTATAACGGGTGCCACTTGACTCTGAACAGTAGTACTTAGGTAAGTTGCACCCACGTCGGACGCACCGCTCCGGCTGTAAATTGCTAGCTGCGAGGACTTCCTTCCCAGATAACATTTCGCCACGGTGATTTTTGATCTGGAGAAGACCGATGATGTCGCGTAGCTTTATGGTATCATGGAGACTATCCAGACGATAGGAACAAAGGGACGCCTTCCAATCTTCATCTGAGTTCTTAAGAGATCGTCGATTCCGCGTACGCGTAGAGTAAGTGGGGGCTCTACTGCCCATTAAGGTATGGAGAGGGCGACTTACAAGGGAAGTGTCCTCAGTGTCACACTGACTTGAACTTCAACGCTGCCGGAAGATGTTCTCGGTCCGCTCTACGCAGACGATCTTTCCATCTCTTTTGTGCGGCACAGATAGCAACTCTGGAGCGTCGACTTCAACAGGCATTGTACCGGATTTTTCGCTATGTCAAAGTGCACGTGTTTGTTTTTGTTGGCCAAGACGTAAGGTTGTGTACTTGCGCCGACATCCACGACTCTACCTATACCCGAAATTATTCCTAAATCGGGATCGCCTAAATGTTAAAGTCGCGCCATTTCCTTAGTCTTATTTTAGATCGGCTTCTCACGTGGGATGCCCATATTCGCAGCCTTAGGGTCTCTTGTACCCGCGCCATTGGCATGCTTCGTTCCGTGACGTTCAGCTCTTTAGGGGCTGATTGGGCTACTGCCATGCTTTTCTCCTTCAATTGTTCGTTTGAAGCTATATAAAGATGAGTTTTACGCATCCGCAGTTAATTGCGGCTGGTGGACTCGATCCGCCCCCACGGTGTCTGTCTGGCGACCGGTGCCTTCTGCACCCCCTCTATTGAGAGCCTCTTTATCGCTATGGAGATGCCACTCGCTCTGCGCCTTGTACGGACGAGGCCAGCGTCTCCCTCCCTACTTGTTCTTTGAGGTTTGGAAACAGTAAAAAGTCAGATGTTGCGAGGTTAAGGCTGTTGCGCTCCTTCCCAATCGAGTTTCATCAAGAATTTGATGATTGCATTTATCTCAGTTGTTGCTTTTCATGGATGAAAAAAATCCATGGCTCAGAAAAGGATGTTATTTTAAGTGGCTCTTCAGAGCGCAGCCTAATGAATTGATAAAAACGCTTATATACGAGGGGCGCTCAATAGGTTTTGCAATTCGGATATGAGGAAACGAGATATGAAGAAAAGTGTTTTATTATTTTTCAATATAACTACCCTCGACTTCAATGCACTTGCGCCACTTGTCCCTGAGGCTTCGAATTCCCGACAACCAGAAATCTCTTGACTGCCGTTCAATCCACTCCTGGACGGCGAGCTGGACATCTTCATCGTCCCCAAACCGGCGTCCACGCAGTGCAGCCTTGAGCTGGCGGAATAAAAAGTAGTCGCTAGGGGCCAGATGTGGACTGTAGGGGGGATGGTTGAGCTCCTCGAATCCGCACTCGCGCAGGGCAGCTTGTGAAAGTTTGGCCTTGTGGACTTTGACGACGTTGAAGTCGATCATGGCGCGTCAGGTTTCTAGGGAACCAACGGGCAGAGACCTTGGTCATGGCCACATTGTCGTGGATGATGTTCATAACACTTCCATGTGATATTCGAAGTTCTCGCTCGATTTCTTCGACCTTCACCCGTCGATTTTCGAGGATCATCCTCTCCACACGGGCCACATTGTCCTCGTTGGTCACGTCTGACGGGCGTCATCTTCAAGGGACTCACGACCATGGTGGAACTCCCTATTCCAGCGAGCAATGGTTGCATAGAAAGGGGCGGGATCGGTGTACACGGCAACCATGCGTTCATCGATCTCTTTTGCATTCTTGCCTTCCTTGGTCAAAAATCTGATCACTGCGCTGTGCTTAACCTTCTCCATTGTTGAAAAATTTGTGACTGACGATCTGCGATCAGCTACTGCTTCTTAAATAGACGAGGCAGGAGCGTGCGGCTGCAGGCCCTGACTTGTCGTAACTTGTCCTAACACATCCACAAACAGCCCTCCCCCCCTTCCTCTGTTTTGCCCTACCGATTCGCAAAACTTATTGACCGCCCCTCGTATGTTATCGAGGTAAGGTTTCAATCCACGTTTGAAGTGTTGTTGCTTTTTGTAAACCACAAAATGGAGGCAGTTTTCCGCGTTTTTAGTCGCGTACGAGGCTAATCGCGAGTGACTACCATCTCACATGTCGGTCAGTCGGTCCCCGTTTTGCCTTTTTGTTTTGTAATAACATCATAACTATTTTGCCGATTCTAAAGAAATCAGAATAAATGAGGGCACGCGACTTTTTGGTCGACCAAAAAGTCGCGTGCCCTCACTTATTCTGATTTATGACTTTTGGGTGACTTATGCTATTGATGAGTTGCCAAATGGACCCTCCCCCTTACACACTCGGATAAACCTGCACTATATATCTTCACTTAACTGATCTTTCATTTTAAACTCTGTTGCCTTCGTTGGTCTTCGCTTTTATAATTTTCTAAAATAGCGGTGTACCCATGCGAGCTACTTTGGTGCCAGTTCGTTAGATAGACGGAAACTAGAATTGCTCCGTTTTTATATCGGCGGTAGTAACAAAACGGTGTCGAAATCTCCCAAGAAAATCTTGTAGTGTTATGAGGGAATAGAGATTCGCTTCCATAACGCCACTCGACACCTTGCGGTCTAAATGCGAGGGAGAAAGGACGTGCGACGCTGCTCAATTCGGCAACGCGAATCAATATGGCGTTTGGCGCGCGGCCGCGTACTGTGGCAGAGGGAAGCCGCGTTTGGCAGAAGCCATCGTTATCCACGGTTGATTACGGCGATAACTAATTGGGTTTGATGGCAAGTTTGTATCCAAAGGTCGGGGTGGGGGGGCATTGGTAATATTGGATGGAGCCTGGGAAAGTGACCTTGCACGAACAAGTGGGCAACTAGTACTCACGTACGACCTTAAACTTGCGAGGTAGGGAGAGGAAGCCGAAAAAATGCTGTGTGCTGAGCGTTAAATGGTGGGGGAGGCACTTGTCGTCGCTATTTTGTGAGGGCCAAGATGATGGTGTTATGTTTGTGTGTGGCCGGAGTTGGCTCTTGAGGATGAGGATTTGCCCTTGAAATCCTCGGCGGGGGGGTTGGGGGGGGATTTTGTTCCGTAATGATTAGGAGTTTTATTTCGTTGCTTTAGCGACACAATCAAATTTATTTGTTTTTCACCCTTCGAAATGGCTCAGCCTTGATGGGGCGGGGGGGGGGGGGGCTACCTCGCCAAAACTAATCTCTCGAAGAAACTAAAGTGAAATACACTTTTTGTTAATATATTTATTTCTTCCAGCTTACTCCATACCCTCTGCATGACCACCCTCACTATTCCAGCTTCACCCCCTCTGCATGGCCACCCCCACTATTCCAGCTTACTTCATCCCCCTCGCATAACCACCCCCACTATTCCAGCTTCAACCCCCCTCGCATGGCCACCCCCCACTATTCCAGCTTACTCCATACCCTCTGCATGACCACCCTCACTATTCCAGCTTCACCCCCACTATTCCAGCTTACTTCATCTTCCTTACATGATCACCCCCACTATTCCAGCTTCATCCCCCCTTACATGACCCCCCACTATTCCAGCTTCATCCCCCTTACATGACCCCCCACTATTCCAGCTTCATCCCCCCCTCGCATATCCACCCCACTATTCCACCTTACTTCACCCCCCTCCCATGACTACCCCACTATTCCAGCTTACTTCATCCCCCTGCATGACCCCCCCACTATTCCAGCTTACTTCCCCCCTCGCATAACCACCCCCACTATTCCAGCTTACTTCATCTGATCCCCCAACACACAATCATCTCTGGACGGGCTTTCATCTTGGCTTTCCTTGAGGGGGTTGGGTGAGATGGTGCTAACAAGCCTTCATTCCCCCCCCCCCCCATCTTCCTTTCTAGCACTCGCGAGGGTGTGTAGAATGGGACAGCCTCCCAGATAATATCGTGCCCTACAGACCCCAATGTCGGCAGGATGTTTACAGTAATCTTCCACATCTCACAAATGCCATCGTTGGTTTTCACTTTAAATGTGCACACAGCTTAGCATTGGGATTCGAACTTCCCCCGCCCCCCTGGCGGAGATGCTACCGTTGGTTTCTTGGTGCTTCAGGAGAGTGGGGCCTCTTAGATGGTCCTAATCCTCCAAGTGGTTGCCCCAGGGCACGCAGCTCTCCATGTGACAAGGGGGAGGGGGGAGCCTGTTGGGTTCAAGCATTTTGACCGCCGGTTTTAATTTGTCTTAAATAATTATTTTTTGTTATTTATTTACTTTTTTAATGTATTTTCATTTTATTTATTTATTTTTTCTTTATTTATTTTTGTATTTAGTTTTTATTTAGTTTTATTTATTTATGTATTTATTTTCATTTTTTTATTTGTTTTTGTGTATTTATTTTATTTTTGTATTTATTTTCCCAACTTTTGGGTCAGACAGTTCACTGCACACCAAGACAAATGGCTGAAAATATCGGTGTACCACATGTGGCCCACTGTTATGTACAATCTCCAATAAAGGTGATTTTTACTTTTCCCCTAAAGGGGGATGCAAACAGGTGAGCCATTTGAATGGCCTGACTTGATTGCTCGAGGGAAATGAAAGAAGAACGGGCTTTAGCTGATATGGAAAGTGGCGGAAGAAGACCGGTTTCAAAACCTGCTTCTTTTGTCTATTTTCCATTCATTTTTTGTTCCTCTTCTTCGTTTCCGCCACTTTCCATTTCATTCTTAATTGCTAAGAAGCGACACAATTCCACTTGTTCGCGTTCTTCCTAATTAATTTTTGCAGGATTATTTTTTATTAATATTATCATTATTGCCATCGTTAATGTTATAATTGTTAATATTATTACCATTCTACCCTGCTACCGGTGGGGGGGGGGGTAATGCCTTTCGATGGGAGTCTCCATAATGGGGAGAATAGAAATGAAGAACGGCGCTGGGGGGCGATTCTTCGCTAGTTTAAATGAAACCAGCCTAACCCGCGCCCCATCAAGAAGAGCGGGAGGGGCAACCAGGGGAGATGCTTGGGGGGATGGGAATGGTTTTGTATGGTCAGGTTAAGTAACTCAGGTTGGGTTAGGATTATTTAAACTATCGGGTAATAATCACCCAAGCCGAGATGTTTTTCATATTTTTCTTCCCTATATAGGAGGGGAGGGGGGGGATATACACCCCCTCCGCCCTCAAAGCTTAGAGTCAGAACCATACAAACAGATTGGGACAGTTTTTGGTTGAACGAAGCGAAGGCACCAATTGGTAATTGCAACATGGCTCCTTATTTTTAGGTATCTTATTGGTCATATTTATGCCCAATATTACGACTATAATTTGCGGCTTCTCTTGATGTCGAGAGAGAGAGAGAGAGAGAGAGAGAGAGAGAGAATAACTTTGTTTATAAATAACAATTTCGATAATTGTACCCAATAACTCTCGTATTGCCTTAATTTCTGACTGTCCTCTTTTGGGGACACTGCGTCAACGAATCC
This sequence comes from Ceratothoa steindachneri, assembly GCA_963969495.1. Classification (NCBI taxonomy): domain Eukaryota; kingdom Metazoa; phylum Arthropoda; class Malacostraca; order Isopoda; family Cymothoidae; genus Ceratothoa; species Ceratothoa steindachneri. Next base: position 126,468,798 of record OZ018330.1, on the reverse strand, counting down.
CCCACAATGCCGCGTAGCGTTAATTTTACAGGTGTATTTTGAGGACGTTTAACGTACTCGTTCACGCGTAGCTGGGTCTGAACTGTTCGAAAGGTCGTTGGGGAGTGAATGAGAGCCGAGATAATATCTGGGGTTGGTGGTGTGCACAACCCCACTTTGCCCCCGCTCTTTGTAAGCCTGGGTCCTTAAAAAGATCATAAAACCTGAAGAGTGACAAAAGTTGGAACGATCCCGTTTTCCCCGTAGTGTTTCATTTTTCCGGTCGTGTGGATGATTTTATTGTATCGCCCCTCCCGCCTTTCATATGGACTGACAGATGGGTTTGACCCCCATCTGGAGGGAGGGGCGAACAGATTGGTGACGAGGCGACCTTTATGTATGTGAATGGGAGCGGTGAATAACTGTACATACGGGAACAGAGTTATGTGCGTACGCACGCGGGTCCCCCGCCCCCTCTAAGGTGGGGGGTGCCGTACTGGGGCTGATGCGGCTCGGGTAACAACAGGTTGCAACACCCGGTCCTTCCAATCGATTGCGTTACCCCCCCCCCCTCCTCCCGCCCAAACACGCGAGGGGAAGGGGAGGAGGACTTTTGAGTCGATGGGAGTGCCTCGAAGTGGCCCTCTGAGTGCCGCTTGTGCGTGACTCCCCGATGACCTCCCTCAGAGAGAGTCCCGTCCCCACGCATCCCCCCGACCTCTTCTTGCTCCCTCTCTCGCTCCAAAGCCTTGGTTTATCTTTTCATGCAGGCCGTCGCGCTCGGGTTTCGGATATTGACCCTTGTGGCTCAGGAGAGCAAGGATTGATGTCGTGTGAGACCCTTCCCCTATAATGCCTTTCTTGAATATGATGCACGAAATTGTGCCTCCCAGATGCGTACATAATCTGTTCATATTGCCGTGTACACACGAGACCGCGCGTCTCTTTGTGCATTGCCTGCGAGCGGTGTAGGGATGCAACTCCCATTATGTGTCTGTGTAATTCGGGTGTCGCATGTACATATCGCACGCACTCGTTGCCTCGATGTCAAATTTCTTGTTCTATGTACGCGGTTGGTCTGTGTGTGAACGCGCAGGTTGATCGTCTCGAGAGAAAGAGAGAGATAGGGAAGGGATTTAAATTTTGCGAGGAGCTGTGTGCACCGCTCCCACACACCCTGATTCCGTGTACACGGCCTGGCTTGACTTTCATGTAAGTGAATTATAAAGAACGGCGGAGGTTCTGATGAAATGTCGGTGATACAATTGCTCGTGTCGCTGTGTACATGGTGTACAAGTTTTCGACTGTGTACACGATGCATGTACATGGCCTGGTGTGCACGGTGAGCATTGATTGTTTGCTCTCCAGATGCCACACACGAGTGGAATGAGCGTATGCGCCTGCCGATTTGGGTCGTTCATGTATGCGTTGCTCTGCGCACACGGGAAGGGAGGCATCTTGCGACGTAACACCATCTGGCGCCCCTCATCTAGGTCTTAGTCGCCCTTCTTTGGGAGGGGGGGGGGCGACTTCCCCTCACACCAGAATTCTCCTTATCCCCCTTGAGATATGAAGTCCTCCTGAAGCTAATCTCACCCCCTCTGTCTCATCCTTGCCCCCTATCCCTCCCATGGACCTTGGCGAGGGGGAGTGGGATTTCAAGGTGACGGCTTGGAACATTCCCCTTGCGTGCGCGATGGAGACACGTGTGCCCTGGTCGGTGGTTGCAACCTTTCTCCTGGTTGTGCTGTGCACATGTGCTTACACCAACGATGACAATAAACAGTACCGGCTACCCCCCCCCCCCTCCCCACCGCCTTCCGCCTGGAAAATTAAGACAATAACTCGAGGGTCCCGGTCGGGCTTAAGTGAGGGTAACATACCGATGAGAGGAACTCAGGCGCGGCCTCTGATTCGCTAACGTTACGCCACAAGGCCCGCCCTTAATCGATGGCTGCCTTCTGATTGGTTGAGCCTCGAATGATACACGGGGACTTATCTCCGTAGAGTTTCTCACACTGTTTTCTATCTAACGCCTTTTCTCACACACATACACACACACACACACACACACACACACACACACATCCAAACTTCATAGGCTCCCCATTTTTTGTTTACCGTTTTTGAAATAGTTTAAAAAAATAATGGCCTAACTCGACCTGGAAATTCTTTGTTCAAATTACATTTATGCCAAACTGCTCCAAAGCGTACATTTAGTTGTTTGAGGCTAGAGTTTGGCATAGCACACGCTGCCATCCACCCCATTATTACGGGAACTGGTCGTCCTATCGATAATCTCTCCCAAACAATCGCCCCTCTTCCCTTACCCACCGTACCACCACCTATTGCAATTGGCAGAATGTACTCGTTGGTTTTCGCTTTTTAACTGCAAATTATTGGCCTCCGAGCCATAATTAGTGGGCTCTGATGACGAGGAATGCCCCCCTGCCTGCATTAACCGGAACAGGGATCTAATGTGTGAATGTGCTGGGCGAACCACCCCTTTCGCTCCGAGAGACCTGGAGGAACATGAAAAGGAACAAAGGTCGGGGAAAGTCAATTTTCGGCCTGAGATACTTGGGGGGGGGGGAAATTAAACAAAGGTCGGTTCCAAACACGGGAGTGGGAAGGGCACGATTCGGCATAAGAGGCTCGCAGGGGGTACCCCATTGTAGCCTGTTACACTTGGTACCTGGAAGAGCTGCCCATCGGCCCGAGTACAAATTAGGGTCGACTCTGGCGAGGACGAGGGGAGTGGTGCTCTCCCCCCTCGTCATTCCTTCTTTGTACCTTGCACGCTCCGGGTGGGAGCGCGCCTCCTTCGTGTTGTCTTTATTTGTTGTTTTGTTTTTAGCTTTTGTTCCTTTTTATCACTTATTTTTTTTTAATACAGCCTGGTATTAGGCTTTCCGCTAATTGTGGCGTCTTTGACCCTAGTTAGCAGTCGCCAGATGGGCTCTTTACATTAAAAAAACAAAAAAACCTTGCACTATCCCCTCAACCCTCTGTCTAGGCTTAAGGACTTGACCAGCGACCTCGGACCGCGTCAGAAGAGAGGCTTTGGAACTTCTCTAAACCGCGACCGCATGTCGCTAGAGACCTGGACTTCAGAGGTCCTGGGGGTTGGAGCGCGATTAATGGGATCGGTTTTGCCCCAATAACCCCTTCCCTGCCGCCCTTCTCGGCTGCATAAAGGTGTACTACTGTGAATGCGGCATTTACTGCTTTGTCGGCTGTCAGGGCAACTAAAAGTTATGGGGTCCCGTTTCAGGGTGTGCCTTACCCTCTTGTCCACGATTAGTGCGGTCCAGTAATAATAATGATGATAATGTTTTATATGGCGCCCTTCCAGACCCTGAACCCTTCGCAGGATGCCCGTCCATCGCCTAGGAAAAAGCTTGACAGAAGCGGTGGGTTTTCAGGCCCACTTGAAAGCGACAGGCGAGGAAGAGGGGCGTATGCCAGCAGGCAGAGCATTCCACAGCTATGGGGCAACTAGAAAGAAGGGACACGATCGCCCATATAGCAGTGTTCTTTTGGCATCTAGGAGTGTGTTAGAGAACCAAAGGGCACGGTATCTCCGTCTAGGACGGACTAGACCGACGTGCAAAGGAGAGGAGGGGGGGGGGCATTGGGGCTATTCAGGAGAAGTGAGGAGAGACCTTGAAACATCAAATAGCCCAAGGTCACTGGAGGAGACTCTCATTCGTGAGGCCGTGTGACAGGACCATTGTGTGGTTAGTTTGAGAAGGTAGAGTTAAGTCGAATTGAATAATAAAGAGGTCAGAGATGGCATTTGAAGGGTGTGTGGCAGACATTTGAAGAACTGGGTAGCGGGAGAGCAGAGATCAAGAATGCTGCTGTGGGTGTGGGTGAGGAAAATGACGAATTGGGAGAGAGAAAAAAGTTCGAAACTTGAAGGACTCGTTGATTTGAAGTAGTGTTTTGTGGGATGTTGAAGTCGCCGAGTACCACCACGATGGCGGAAGAGTTTGACATGGTGTCAAGAAGGAGATCATCCAGTTCACCAAAGAAGAGATCCGATGGGTGACCAGTTGTCTGTATATGTGTATGACTTTGAGCGAATGGTTTAGGGCAAGGGTACCAAGAACTAGTTAGAAAAGTGTCGGGGGAGGGGGTCGACCCCACCGCCTCTCATGATTGTTTAACAATGGTGTCGGAAAATGTATCTGATGCCAAAATACCTCAACCTTATCCGAGATAATTTTGTCGGAGATGAAATCGGCCTTTTTTAAACTCGTTGCGTGGCAATTTAGGGACCCCAGAGACGAGTGTCGCAGTCGTCACTGTAGAGGCGGCAGGAAAGGGGGGGGGGTTAGCCCTTAAATTGCCTTCTTAACCGCATCATTATGATTTCGCTATTGCAAGTAATTCTCTCTCTCTCTCTCTCTCTCTCTCTCTCTCTCTCTATATATATATATATATATATATATATATATATATATATATATATATATATATATATATATATATATATATATATATCGAGACAAGTCGGTTCTTTCTTGAGTGTGTCGACCAAATATTTCCTACTTGTATTTTTATTTCTCAAGTTGAAGTTTTTATAAGATGAAAGGTTGAAGTTGATGAGCCTACTATATCCATTTTTCAGTTGAGGGAATAAATGTTAAACGAAGTGATGTGATCGAATGCCTTAGTAATGCTGATATGATCTCTTGAACATAATGTCTCTTGTTTTATGAGTAGAGAATATGGCCGCGATCCAGGAGAGAGCAACGTGCAACTTCAGCCGGAAACCACACTCTCGGCGTCTCCGAGTTGACCGCCGTTAAAAAAGCATGTTTTCAAATATCATTTTCCTTTGCCTCCTTTGCCAGAGAACTAGATCGGAGCGACAAATAGTCATTATTATAGTATATTTATTGGAAAGAGTACAATACATTAATATAAAATATAAAATAATTTATACAATGTTATAGTTATACTGTTGAAAGAGTAAAAATTATCGCTGAGAAGGGGAAGGATTTAGTAGAAGGCATAGGTACATAAAGTGGGTTCTCTTGGAGCATGTTAAGCAGGAGTCCAGCTTTTTACCCCCAAAATTTTAACATTTTATTTTTACCCACTAATATGGTTTTGTATTTAAATTATTACATTAGTTTGCTATGAAAGTGTTTGGTTGATTTTGGTTCATTATTTCGCACTTTAATTTCTGTTATGTATGTTATTTTTAATTATTTTTATTTAATACACTTACAGTTATCATTGCTTATTTATCTATTCTTATTTACTTGTTTCTACTATTATTATTATATTACACTTGTTCTTAATTATTACTATATAATTACACTTTTAGTTATTGCTACTAATTAGTTGTTATGCACTGGTTTTTACTATTATTATTTATTATTCACATTAATATAACTTATTATTTATTTATGTATTTATATTTCTGCACTGGTTTTTACTATTATTATTTATTATTCACGTTAATATTACTTCTTATTATTTATGTATTTATATTTATTCTCCTGAATTTCACTTTTAATTTTAATTGTTTGACACTTTTTAACGACTAGATTATTTCCGATGTCCTCATTCCTACTTGTGTAACTTGACCCGTTCACTGTATGTAAGCTTGAATCCGATATATACATGGTTCCGCTGCACAGGAGACTTTCGATTTCCTTTGGGGACCACGGGTTTCAAAGATCCACTTGAAGTCACCGTTTCTGATTCCCTGAACTATCTTCACCTGGTTGTTCTTTTCTGGTCGACGTCCGATACTACCGAAGATTTTAAGGTTCACCTCTTCCCCGTCGAAAAAGTGTTCCTTTTCCAGGACTTCGATTTTGTCGGTAAGAGGCACTCCTGGATAACTATCATCCTCCGAGCAGTCGTCTGTTTGTGTTTGTCTCTCCTCTTCCTCTAATTTTGCTGTTGCTCTGGTGTTTCTTTTCTTTTTGTTACGTTTTTTTCTTCGGGCTATTTTGGGGGTTGCTGGGTTTTCTTTTCTATCTTATTTTTCCATTACCTGGCTAACGTCTTCTTTGGTGCTCTCTGGTTGTTTTTATTGCTCTTCGTTTTGATTTGGCATTTTCTTTGGGGTCTCAGTCGGATTTTCCACAAATTTGATGTTTAGCACATCCTGAGACGCTGGGTTCGGCGGAAACCACAGCTTCTTTTTGACACCATTGTGTTGGAGCATATTGTTTAGCTCCTCCGAGAAGCTGCCGGGGCGCGCAAGGTTCGCTAAGTGGGCGACGATGACCATGGTCATGATTTCCTTGCATTCAACCGGCATGACGAGTTTCGGAGAAGCTCTTTCCGTTGCTGTCGTGATTGATCGTGCAGATGCTGCTGCGGCGTAAGATCCTGCGCTGGTCTTTGCCTCCTTTTTCCCTTTTAGTTTCTGTCTTTTTAGTCGAATCATTTCTTTGCGCAGGGGACATCTCATGGCCAGAGCCCGATGTTCCCCCCCGCAATTTGTGCATCTCTCTTTTCCTTCTCTGCATTCTCTCTGACCGTGGCCGGTTCGAGAGCATGCGGCACAAGTCTGTTCTTTCTTTGGACATCTTTTGTTGCATGGCTTTCAAGAGCGAGGCAGTTTTCTAAATAAATATACTCCTCTGCCTCAATCTGCTCTGGAGCTACCCGTAGATAGAACCCCAGAAGGCCGCCCCTCATCGCTTTTTGTGCCATTTCGCTGATGCTGAAGATGATTTTGATGAGCGACTTCCCGATTTTCTCCACTTTGGATATCTTGGCCCATGACTGCTTGGAGATCAGCTCAGCCTTGATGTCCTCGGTGGAATTGTCCAGAAAAAGGGGTCGACTTTTCTCAAGATTACGGTGTGACTTACGAGTAATTCGTGGGGGACAATCGCCTCTAGTCCTATCTTCCGTAGGGGATCCTTCGACTCTTCCGAAACAAGGACCTCTACGTCCTTGTTTTTCCAACAAACCGCTGCCCACCCATTTGGTGTCTCGAGGAGACGGGTTAGCTCGATATTTATTTTGCCAAATAACGTTTCGAACACGGTTTCTCTGGTTGGTTTTTGTTGCCCCGCAATTAACCGGAGGGGGATCCGTTTGGTGTCCTGGGGGGTTGGGAGACCCATGTCCCACTGCGGGTAGTGCTGCCCTTCCCCCTTCGGGGCTTCGCCTGTGTCACGGGGAGGTGGAGGACCTCACTACACAACTGACGAAAGTGAGATTTGTCCGTTAGTGGCGTTTTGGCAGATAATCTGAGCCTTCCAATTTTATATGTTTCTTGTAGCGCTTAGTTTCCCTTTAAAAAGTTCCCGCGCCATGATTGGCCATTTTCTGTTATACTTATGTTCGCGTAGAAATACTATATATAATTTAGCAATTTTTTAATAAATCCATTGAAGGAACGTTATTCGCAGCTAAGACTTGACGTACAAACGTAAAGTTTTCTCGCCGAATAATATTCGTGCGTTTCTGAATTCTTACGTTCGAAGCAAGGACAAGCGAGCCGAGCCAGCCGAATTTAAAAACAGCCCTTTGGTTGTCTTTGGAAAGAGAGTATTACCATTTTTTCATCATCGCGAAGAAACTGACATGAGCGCTAAAGCTCCCTACATCGTTCCCCGTCGGAGGACACCGTGCAATCGTGGACCTGGACTGCTCATAACCCTCGTTCCAACTATGCTAGTCGACTGTGATATGACATAATTAGGGGAATTGACGGAAGCTGGTTTGAGGAGTAGCCCACAGCTGAAATCAATTTCAGAGCCCCCCCCTCCTCGGGAAAAGGGACGGACTGCGAACTCTGTTGATTTAGTTTTTAGCTTTATCGATGGGGGTTTACCGCCCAGGATCATACAGGGAGATACAACCGTCTCTATGCTATGGAGGATGCAGTCGCGAATTTAAAAAACCCCAAGGGGGCGGCACCCAGCGGATGGAGGAAGTTGATTCGGCCTTCATCCATCATGTTCGCCATAATTCACCCCTTGGGAGGATCCCTTCTCGGGCCCATCCCTCATCATCCATCACCCCATCAATTGCAGTACTGGTTCGCTGGGGCACGGGGCCGCAGTACGGCGGGAAACACCCCTATTCTGAATTTTATATCTCAGACACTAAAGTAATAACATCACCTACATAAATCTCTTACACATTACACGATTCAAGAAAGAAGACTTGGAAAATAAGAGGAATCACCCGGATCAAGAACCCCCCCTCCCCTTCAGGGGAGATGAAAACTACAAAGAGTCCTCCTCAGGGGGCTCCCAGGCCATGCAGTTCCGGCCAAAGCTGATGTTTGCGGAGTACTTTTCGAAGGACTTAAGGTTGCGCTGATCCGCTTGATCGACGTAACCAATGGCTACATAGCAATCTGCTCGGAAACGAAGGACGTTGACGAGCTACTGTCTTTCCGAGGTACGGAAGCCCTAAAGCAAATCGGGCTAGAGGCCAGACCCCCCTTCCCAGGTGGCAGCCAATAGGAGCGTCATCTGCCGCAAAATTGAAGGCTGGATTGGGGAAAGAACGACAGACAAACTAAAAACGGAAATTGAGACACAAAATACATGGGCGAAGATCAAGGAACTAATCAAGTTCAACAATCACACTCATGTGTTTAAAATCACATTCGAGACCACTGAAATGGCTCAAAAAACGAAAAGAGATGAGCTCCTAGCCTTCAGCATGAGGATCCCATCGGAAAACATTGAGCAGGAAAAATTTCATAACATACAGATGTGTTTTTCCTGCTACAAACTGGAGAACCACACGAGCAACTCCTGCCCCAACAAAGACAATAATATATGCTCGGAATGTGGGCAAGAGGGACATAGATTCAAAGAATGTGCCTCAACAACTAAAAAGTGCCTAAACTGTAACGGGGAACACCGAACTTTAGCACTCAACTGCCCAAGAAGGAAGGAAATGCGGGCAAGAGGGACATAGATTCAAAGAATGTGCCTAAACTGTAACGGGGAACACCGAACTTTAGCACTCAACTGCCCAAGAAGGAAGGAAATTATAAAAAAGAAGGATGAGGAAGCTCGAGTCCGTAGCAATCAAAGTTATGCGACCGCAGCATCAAGAGCGAATCAGACAGCAGTAAACCAACCAACGATGCAGCTCAACTCAGAACTGAGCTCAAAGATCCTGACATGCGTCATCCACGCCCATATCGCAAGCATGGGAAACCCAGGCCCTACGAGAGTGAACTCAATTCACTACTCAAAGCCAACAACCTGCCACCGTCAAAGTGCCCAAGTCGCCGGACTCTTTGAAAAATACTAAACATTAGCACAGCCTCATCCGTACGGCCACAAGATGAAAAGAAACAGTCTTTATCTGAGGAAGATTCGGACGATACTGAAGAAGAGTCATCAAGCGACTCGCAACCAGAAGAAGAAGAAAAAGAGCCAAGAACGAGATTACAGAGGGCCTCGAGGAGTAAATCTAAGACTCCAAGCCCTCCCAGAAAACAACTAACAAAGAAGATCAAGGGCATGGAAGTAATCCACGAAGAGACTAAATAAAATCCATCTCCTGCACCTCAAAAGGTCCCTAACAGGGACCTCAGACTGAAGAAGCGGTAGTTAAGTCCTCATAATGCAAAGAGACAGCCTAAGAATCTTGAGTATTAACACCGACGGATGAACCACAAAAAGAGTGCACTACACTAATATTTTGCAACATATCGATGCTGATATCATTCTCATTTCGGAACACGGAGTTAATGCGGATAAGGACATAATCAAGATATGGAACTATGACGTGTTGATAGTAAACCATTCACAAGAACGTTACGACGGAGCAGCCATTGCGATAAAGAAGGGAATCAAATTCAAGCAACTCAGGAACTTGGAAGAATCCTACCTCGCCATAGAGGTAGAGATAAGCCTGGGAAAGATGGGCGTGGCCCTGGGATATCAACCCCCTAGACTCGACTATTTGCCAAACCACACTCTTATGAGTATATTTGAGCGAAGGGTCCCCACGATATTTATGGGGGACCTAAACGCACGCTGTGCCGAGTCCGGGTATACCCGAAGCAACGGTGCAGGCAGATGTTTGAATACTCTCCTGGCCAGCAACATCGTCCAAAGACTGGGCCCCGACTTCCCGACCTTCATCACGGAAAGGAGTGCCACCAAGCCGGACATCTGCTTGGCCAACTTCCTATTACCTTTTAACTATCACATGATCCCTGAAGTAATACCTTGTTGCGACCATATAGGGATTAATCTACAAATAAACGTTAAACCTATAATGGTACCATCGCATACAAAGAAGAATTACAACAGGGCGAATTGAGATAATTACGAGCGAATGCTAAGAAATTACATCCAGCGAACCTCGACGAAGCAACGCTCGAGGAAATAGACGAAGAAATGGAGCGGCTAGAGACCCAGATGATCGAGGCTGACAGAGAGTCGATTCCCAAAAGTAAATACAGAACAATCTCAACATACAAATGGACCGATCGTATGAAAGGTTTACACCGTGAACTAAAAGGATTATATCAGGTTAGCATCAACACAGGAATATCCCGTGATATAATGTACCGTATGAGAGAGATAAAGGAAGAAGTGAAAATTCTAATCTACGAACAGCAAGAGGCAAAATGGAATGAAGCTATCGAAGAACTAGATAGCGAAGCAACACCGAAAGAATTCTGGGCGAAAATCAGGAGATTGAGAGTAAAGCCCCAGAAAAGATGGAGTTAGAAGATGACCAAGGAGAAATTAAAACGGAAGAGAATGAAATGGAAGAGATTCTAAGGCAATACTGGGGAAGATTTTCAGAATCAGTGAAGAAGAAAATGAAGACTTCGCCATAGATTTTGAAAATCGGATTATAGACGAGCTGAATGAAATCATTGAGAGTTCGCATCCTAACCACCAAGTGAACAGGCAGGGAGGAGAAGAAGAAAGAGTGACGCTAGAAGAACTAGAAAGCGCGCTGCACTCTAAGCAAAAAGCTCCAGGGGGATCAGGCTTTACAAAGTTAAACTTCGTCAAAGCACCGAGATGCGTGCGGGAAGGTTTACTCAAAATCTTTACTGCCTGCCTAAATGTAGGCTACTTTCCCGACGCATACAAAATGGCAAAAATGATTCATTGCCAAACCTGGAAAACCAACGACGAGGAAAGAGAGTTATCGCCCAATGTCCCTTCTGTAAATTGAGGGAAAGCTATTAGAAAAAATATTGAACAGAAGACTCGTCGAACACTTGGAGGAAAATTCGTTCTACAACGAAAAGCAATACGGCTTCAGAAAGAAGAGAAGCACCGAGATGGCAATAGATGTCATCACGGAAAAGATTGCTCAAGCGAAGAAAAACAGGAGCTATATCTATATGGTGTGCGGAGATGTGTCAAAGGCATTCGATAAAGTATGACTAAGGGGGATGCAACACAAGATCCTACAGCTGGGTTTAAGCTCAAAACTGGAAAAATATCCTATGTGATTATGTCATGGATCGGTCAGCCTACATATGTATAGGGCGCACAGACGGTTCCACCTTTAATCTACAGGCAGGATTGCCTCAAGGCGGGTGCACCAGTCCATCCTTATACTCGGTATATACAGCCGAGATACCAGAGCCAACCTACCCCTCTAGTCTGAATATCCAGTTCGCCGATGACATAACTCAAATCATAGTAAGTGGAAATAGGAACGCGCCTTGGCAAGCTCGAAAGACTGCCGAGGAAATAAGAAAAATCAACGCTTATCAATCCAAATGTAAAATCCGAACCAATGGCGACAAATTCAAGTTCGTCCCATTAGGAAGAAGAAAAACAGCTGACGTGAGAGTGGAGGATACGTGTTATCCCTACAGAAACGAGTGCAATGTACTCGGATTGAAGATCACTTCTAACGGGTACAAGAAGCACCTCACAGAACGAATTCAAAAAGCAACCCCGGCAATCAGAACCCTCTACAGCTTCAGAAACCTCAGCCAAAAGAACAAGAAGAAAATATACTTGACGCTAGTCAGACCCACCCTCATCTATCCCTCTGCAACTCTGTTCGGAACCTCAAAAACATCACAAAAAGAGTTGCAAAAGATACAAAATAAATATAGGTACCTTATTACTAACACACGGAGGGAAATGAGGAGGCAAGTGGATCTGCAAAGTGCAGTGGACATCAAACCGCTCAATACGATCTTAAAGGAAAGAGCGTCAGTTATGAAAGAGAAAATAATAACGTATATCAATGAAGAAATCAGAGCAATCATCGTAGAAAACCAACAAGGTCCCAGCCGCGCAAGATTCCCAAGCAGCGTCAGCAAGCTTGAAAACACAATTGTCCCATTTTTTGCATAGGACTAAACTACCGACCAAACCGATGAGGAAAACTAACCGAAAATGACCAACCGAACCGACTATACATCAAGAACCAAGAAAACCAAAACAACTTAATGAAGAGAACGATAGAAAGAAGAATAAAATGAAGAAAACGGGTAAATATGAACACACAAATACATAACTACCAAATACGAATATAGAAAACAGTTACAGAACTAAAATAATACAAGGAACACAAATACCAAATACGAATATAGCATAACAGTTATAAAACTAAATAAGACGACACATAAGAATCGAAGTAGAAACAAAAATCATAAAATCAATCTAAACAACCAAACTACACGTCAAGTTAAAAATAAAAAGCAAATTGTACAAGAATCCAAAGGTTTGAACGCCTTATAATAATAATATATACATGCATACATACTTATATATATATATATATATATATATATATATATATATATATATATATATATACTATATATATATATATATATATATATATATATATATATATATATATATATATATATATATATATATATATATATATATATATATATCTATAAAAACAATAATATTATAACAAACAAAGAAAGGGATTAGCCTGATCTCCAGGCACCTTTTGCAAATCTTGAAACTCTCAGACTTCCTTATTTCACCACTATCCCCAAACTACACTATTCTAATGCCTCACTATCTCTCACACTCACTTCCTCACCACTTTCCCAAAGACAAAGACAAAATAATTCCATTTCTGTTCATTCCCTGAAGATGACCTAACATGGTCGAAAGACGTCTAGTAATAAAACACATCATTCGTGAATGTTTTTTTCTCGCCTCGAAGACCCCGTTAAAATGCTTGTAAGAAATATTAAGAAAATATAAGTTAAAATTAATTAATAACGCTGCCACAGCTGCGGACTTCAATAGAACCTGTATACAACATTGCCTTTTACCTAATTATGAACACTCAAGATTTCGTTGACCGCCTCAACCACTTGCAATTACCGGATGGAAAACTTGTGAGCTTTGATATAAACTCTTTGTTTACCAAAGTTCCGGTTGACCAAACCATGGGCCTTCTGCGGGAAATCATGCCTAGACTTGGATCTTCCCATTTCTACGAGTAAATTTATCGATTTAGTTGAATTATGTCTCTCTGACAATGTGTTTCGAGTAAATAATGAGTTTTATAGACAAATATTTGGCCTTAGCATGGGAAATAGTTTATCCCCGATATTGGCATGTCTCTTCATGGAATATTTTGAGACTGAACTTCTTCCCACAATTTCTCCCCCTAACTTTATATGGTTAAGGTACATTGACGATGTATTTTCTGTATGGCCTAATGGCCATGATTTTGCTAACTTTTCTAATAATTTGAATAATCTGCATGTCTCCATCAAATTTAAATATGAATTGAAATATGATAATAGATTACCCTTTTTAGATGTCCTCATTAATAAAGATCACCTTGAATTAAAACTTGACGTGTATAGGAAACCAACCCACTCGAATGCCTATATACATTATTTTTCGTTTCACGATAATACTGTTAAAAAATCGGTAATTTCTAACCTTTTCCTTAGAGCATACAAAATATGTCATCTTTCCTATTTAGATGAAGAAATTGTCATTATCAGGATAATTTTTTCTAATTTGTATTACCCCGATTGGTTCATATCGTCTGCCCATTTTGCAGCTAGGAAAACATTCTATGGTAATAAGCCTTCCCGCACTAACGACTTCAACAAATGTATAACATTGTCATTTATTAATAAATTAAATAGTTTAAAGGACATATTTGGAAAAGCGGGTATTAATTTAGCCTTTAAATATAATAATTCCTTAAACCAATTGATGATGGCCAGGAAACCCAAAGAACATCATAACATAGGAGTATATGCAATACCATGCAACGATTGCCATAAAGTTTATAGGGGAAACGGGGAGAAATCTAGACAAGAGATTGTACGAACACAAAAGAGATATTAAGTGGGCAATCAAATCAGTGGAATATTTTGTCATGTTAGAGATTTGAATCATTCGATCGATTTCATTGAAGTAAAATGGTATTTAAATCGGCTAACTATGTTAAGAGAAGAATCGTAGAATCGAGCTTGATATCGTCAGTTCCTAATTTAAATCTATCTGAGGGTCAATTTTCTTTAGATCCTGTAATAAGAAAGCAAATAAACAAAATAGTAAAATGTCAGCCCAATGTTTAGGCCTTCCCCCCCCCAGATTAGCCACAAGTAGGGGATTGGGGATAAAAGAGGGGATATTTCACGACCTGTTATGCTTGTATGCATTTTTTCTTATATTTTCTATCCAGTGTCAGCTGAAAAAGGGGTGTGAGATACACCGAAACTGTTCTGAATTAAATTGTCTTCGGAGAATGTGGTTTAATTCCTCATCTTTTCTTGCGATATTGCATTAATTTTCATCATATATATATATATATATATATATATATATATATATATATATATATATATATATATATATATATATATATTTATTTATTTCTTGCTCTATATACATGTCAGTATTTTAACATCACTTTGAATTGGTAGAGAGCTGAAGATGACCCGTTTCTCGGATGGGAGCCTTCTGGCAAGTGCGGCGAATTCCTCCGAAGCGGCCAAGATAAGTGCTCTTCGGACACTTGATGGCACCCCGGTGAGTGAGGCGCTGCACTCTACCATGAACTTTGTGAAAGGAGTAGTTTATGCGAGGGAACTCGTTGACTACTCCATAGAGGACATCACCTTAGAGCTGGCCGACCATGGGGCGGTCAGGGTCGAACGTGTGATGAGAAAACAGGGAGTGCCCTCGAGACCCACCCACTCTTCGTCACGTTCGACTGTGACAAGCTCCCTGAGTCGGTGCGTGCCGGTTCGTACCGCTACTGCGTGAAGGCATTTGTGCCACTGCCGGGGTGGTGCTATTGGCTATTAGTCACCGCTTCGGCCATAAGAATCGTTCATGTAGACGTGCAAAGTCGGGATCACCTGAATTATGTGTAAGCTGCTCCAAGGCCGTACACGATAAGTCCAAATCGTGTGCGGCCAAGTGTGTCAATTGCGGAGAGCCGCACCCCGCTTCTTCGAAGCAATGTGGTGCATATCTCCTTGAGAAAGAAATCTGGCCGTTCAATCCCAGGATCGACTCTCATTCCGCGAGGTAAGGACTTGGTCGTGGCGCTCCCGATTCTGCTTGGAACGTCTTATGCCTCAATGGTTAGAAAGACACCCTCTGCTCCTGGCCCATCCAGGCCAACGAGCACGGTTGTTTCCGCGCCCATTTGGAGCCCTTCTGCGGCTTCTACTCAACCCGGGCAATTCCCTGGTAAAGCTGGGGGAACAAAGGGTTCACACCTAGCACGGGCTAAAACCAGCCCCCCCCCCCCCTTCCCCCAGCGTGACCGTTTCCCGTAAGGCGAAACGGCCACGCGCCTCCACCAAGTCGTTAGACTCACACGAGCCAACACCCCTGAAGTTGCTCGCCAGGCCATCTTCCGGGGACTCAATAAATCCCAGGGGACAAATCCTTGCCGATCTGATCGAAGAGCTTGAGATAGGTATCCTAAATGTGGATGAGTTTACGCATCACTGCCCGAGAACCGCTTCATTTTCTTGCCTTGATCTATCTTTGTGCTCTTCGGATGCACAGCCTGATTTTGATTGGGGGGTGGTCGATGACCTCCATGGTATTGATCACTTTCCCATTCAACTATCATTTTCAGGGCAACTGCCGCCTGAGAGCCCACCTCGGTGGTGCTTGGCGCGGGCGCAGTGACCTGCATTTCAGGAAATGACTGAATTCTCTATCTCAGTCGAGAAGTTTAGGTCGGTAGATGAGGCCGTTGAGTTCTTCTCCGGCAACCTCATCGCCGTGGGCCTGACTGCTATTCCTAGAACATCTGGCCGTTTTGCACGCCGACCACTCCCATGGTGGTCGGCCGAGTGTGAGACGGCCCTCAAACAGAAGCGTTATTCCTACATGTGCTATAAGCGCCGCCCGAACGATTTCACTGTTGCTGAATTTCGTCGGGCTAGGGCTAGGTTCGGGTATATTTCGAAGCACGCCCGCCGCTCTTCTTGGCGGGCATACGTGTCTTCACTTAACGGGAAGACCCCTTTAGCAGAGGTGTGGAGGCGAGTTAAAAGGATTCGGGGCAAGTTCTCGCAGCACCCCCCTCTCGTTCTCCAGGAGAATGGCACCGCAATCTCGGCCCCCGCGTCCGTGGCGGAATCCTTCGCTACCGCTTTTTCCGCATTTTCTAGCCGAGATGCTCCGCCAGATTTCAATGCACGTCGTGATGTCGCGGAAGGCCGCCGGCTGGACTTTACCTCCAGAGGTGAAGAACCCTTCAACGAGAGGTTTACTGTGAGGGAGTTGCCCTCCGCTCTTGCTTCGTGCGCGGACACCGCCCATGGTCCAGACGATGTCCCGTACGCCATGCTTCGACACCTAGGTGAGCGAGGCATGGCCTTTTTATTAGATTTGTTAAACAGGATCTGGGTGGAAGGTCTTCTCCCAGATTCCTGGCGAATTGCTACTGTGCTCGTCTTTCGCAAACCGGGGAGAGATCACTCTACTCCGGCTGGTTTTCGCGCAATCTCTCTAACCTATTGCGTGTGCAAGTTGATGGAGAAATTGGTAAATGTTAGATTAGCCTTTTTCCTGGACAGCGGAGGCCATCTGTCTTCTGCACAGTGCGGCTTACGCAAGTTCCACTCCACGTCGGATGCTCTGCTCCGACTGGAAAATGCCTTCTGCGAGGCCTTCCTTCCTAGACAGTACTACACTACGCCACGGTATTTTTCGATCGGGAGAAGGCCTATGACACCGCATGGCGATACGGTATCATGGAGACTCTCCACTCGATGGGGGCGAGGGGACGCCTCCCAATGTTTATATCTGAATTTTTGCGAGATCGTCGATTCCGCGTACGGGTGGGGGAGAGCCCTCTCCGGCCCAATGGAGCAGGAAGAGGGTGTCCCGCAGGAGGTGTCCTTAGTGTCACACTCTCTGCCCTGAGCATCAACGGCATCACCTCGGTGCTGCCGGAAGATGTTCTCGCTACGCTCTACGTGTACGACCTTTCGATCTCTCTTAGCTCGGCCCAGATGCCAACTCTGGAGCGTGGACTCCAACACGCATTAAACCGCGTCTCTCGCTATGCCGAATCGCACAGGTTTCGGTTTTCCTTGGCCAAGACTAAGGTGGTGCACTTATGGAGCCATCCACGGCTTTTTCTTAATGGGGTACGCCTGGAAGTGGTTGAATCACACCGTTTCCTTGGTCTTGTATTTGACCGACGCTTCACCTGGGAGGCTCATTCGCAGCCTTAGGGTCTCTTGTACCCGCGCCATGGATATTCTCCGCTCCGTGACGTTCAATGCTTGGGGCGCTGATAGGGCTACTGCCTCACTTTTTATCGATCCTTTGTTCGTTCGAAGCTCGACTACGGATGCGAGTTTTATGCATCCACAGCCAAGCGTTTATTGCGAAAGATGGATTCGATCCACCACACCGGCCTTCGCCTTGCGACCGGTGCCTTCCGCACTTCCCTCATTGAGAGCCTACTAGTCGATGCCGGGGAGATACCACTCGCTCTACACCGTGTACAGTGCATCACTCGATTGTACGCGCGATTCCGGTGCCTATGCCGCCGATAGACGCCTTTCATACCCTAAGCCCTTTGAGTTTAGGGCCAGGAAACTCCGAGAGCAAGGTATAGCTCTCGGGCCGGTGGCGCCCCTGATTCTGCACAGGACGCCACCTTGGAGGGTACCACATTTGTCTCTTTGTCGCCACTCTTCTGCTCCCAAAGCTTGTACAGCGCCCGGAGTATTGCGTTCCACCCTTTTGGAGCACACCTCGTGTCACGCTGGAACCGTTCCAGTGTTCCAAGTCCGAAGAGGGGCTCGGCTTCCACGCCGTATCCCCTCTGTTTGAAGTCAGCGGGGCCCTGCCAGGCGCTGCGTCTGTCTTCACGGCTGAGCTGGTGGCAATACACCACTCGGTACGGGAGATTACGCGACGTGCCCGGTTCGGAGACCGGATTGTGATCTATAGCGACTCACAAAGCACCCTGAATGCTCTCGGGGCATTTGAATCTCCGCATCCCATGGTTCGCGATATCCGTGACGCCACGGTTTTGGCGAGCCGGGCGGATGTCGAGATTATCTTCTGCTGGGTTCCTGGACATGTAGGAATTGTGGGGAATGAGGGCGCCAAAGAGTCCGCGAGGATTCTGCGACCTGACCAGCGTTTCGATCTTCCTCAGACCGACTACATGGCAGGAATTCGGGCAGCTCTTCGGACTGCTTGGCAAAGAAGATGGGAGACGGTCGAAGGGAACTTAAAGTTGCGTGCCATTGCGCCGCGACTGTTCCCATGGACCTATCCTCCAATGCCGCGGCGGCTTCAGGTTGCTTTCTGTCGTCTCCGAATCGGACACACTCGTGTGACGCATCGCTATTTGATGGAGCGCTCGCCTGCGCCCTATTGCAACGACTGCGTCGTCCCCCAGACTGTTCGGCACATTCTTGTCGAAAGTCCCAGTCTCGATGATCTTAGCGCACGATACCTGTCCTGGTACCGGGATGGGCGGGGTCGCTACCGCCTGTCCCTTGTACTCGGTACGGATTCGTGCACACCGACTTTTGGACTTTTAGACTTTTTGGAGGAGTCCGGCCTTCTCCCTGTTATTTAAAATTCAACTATGGATCGCGGGGTAGGGCGGGCCTTCCCCCGTCGACGGAGCTCGCTCTATATTTTTTCATTTTTTTTTTCTCTTGCCTTTTGTTTTTCATTTTTTTTCATCCCGCTTTTAATATAGCCTAGATTTAGGCAAGCTTGAGTACGGTGACTTATGCCCTAGAAGACAGTCGCCAGATGAGATATAATAAAATAAAAAAAAACTTGTATCTCGATGCCCTTGAATATATGCGCAAGTTTCGTCCCCACCGATGGCATGGTGTTTCAAGACGCCTTGTGTAAGAGAGAGCGGTTACTTTAACAGAAAACGGAAATTGAATTTTTTGGTGGTCGAGGCGGTGTTTGATGGTTTATTTGGGTGTTGGGGGTGTATTCAGTGGCGAGATGGTGTGTTTTTTGTCTCTTCTGTAGTGTTGAGGCGATTGTGTGTAAGATGACTTACCCTACTGGCTTCTGTGATTACGTGGAGTGTTATCATTTCTATGTCAACTTTGTTTGTTGTTAACTTGGGCCTGGCAGCAGTGTGACGCATAGCGCTGTCAGCGTTTTCTTTGATGGCAGTGGCAGGCTTTATTGAATATGACGGAGTGGTTTTCCTACTCTAGTTTGTAGGTTGTGAAGTGTGTGACAGAGGATTTTTGAAGGTAAGACGGTCAGTAGATGCTGTAGCAGGCATTGTTCGATTTTTGTGAGTTGTTTGTTTTGACCGGATAGTGAAATGTACATAAAGATCTACATGCAATTACTGGCGAGCCGGTCACAACCAGACGCCAGTTTGCTTTGGAGGGGTGTAGGTGCCGAAAAAGCAGTAGCACTCGTTTTTGCAACCCACTTGTGAGCCAGATTTTTTTTTAATTCGGCTGGATGCCGACAACGAGGGGTTTGGCCTCTGAAAAAAAAAGAGACAAAAAGTATCAAGCTCATTTAAAATAACAAAACCACGTTTGTAAAAAAATGTTTGACCTTGATTTTAGAAAGTTTTCGGCGGTTTCGTCCTTTTGTTGACATTTTCATTCTCATAAGGTGATTCGCTAAACTCTTTAGTTGGTACTCTGGAGCTAAATCGGTTAAGGATGGAAGATGACTCATGATTATATTCGTTTCCAATCTAAGTTATTGTTTTTGTATGGTATCTCTTGGGATTAGAGGTGGCGCGTTGTCTTGATGGGAGAATACTCTTATACTAGAAATTAATGATGTTTGCGAGTGCCGTCTATAAACGGTTCAAATATGCACACTAAACCTCTGGTAATTTAAGAGGTTCAAAATGGAAGTTATGTCATTCATATCCCACCAAACGCACAAGAGAATCTTGCTGGGCTGAGGTCCCCGTCTCGGTTCGGGTATTGATTGGTTTCCCCCGCGCCTAATCCATTGTTTAGGTTTGATATGGTAGAACTTTTTTTAAAATCAAAGGCAAACCCCTTTTTTACAAACGTGGTAGTGAAAAGTTAGCAGAAAGATGGAGACGTGGTAGAAATTTGTAGATATTGTATTGTTAAATTAATAAATACATAATTAAATATAAATAACGTCATTTAAGATGCCCTTATTTCTCAGTGAGCATTTACTGATTAACGAGAGATCCGAACTACGAGTATGACAGCCCCCGGAAAGGGGACTCGATCTGGGGGCTAACCATACCATACAATCCTGTCATCGCGTATGACCAAACACTCGCTGGGGGTGGGGGCATTGCTCCCCAAAACCATTCCGCGACGGTCTGGGGTTCGTTATTTTTCAGGGGCCATATCCACAAGTTTCGTCGCCCCCCCCCCACTACTCTTCACATATTCACTTACCATAACTTTTTCATTTTCTGCACTTCCCCTACAATAAATTTTGCCACATCTTCCACGCACTCTGACTAACCTTGACTTCACCATAGTCGGTCATATATCTCCCACACTTCACTACGCCTAACTTCACCGCTTTCTTAATAGTAGCGTAAAAATCGAGACCCCTCCCCCCTCTCGTTTTTCACGTTTACCTTGTCAAGAGGCGGGTATCTGCCCCTCTCCAATACCTCTTATCATACTACTCCCCCCCCCCCCTTGCATGAATCCCAGGGTATTTGCTGGGGTCCACGTTGTCGTTGATCCCCGCGTTTCCCTTTAACCTAACCTAAGTCAATTTGGGCGTTCGTCGACCGCCGACGCCGCCAGCAGGGGAGAAAGGCCTCGCGCGACTCCTTAATTCGATCTATCGAAACGATACGAATGCTTAATCCATCGGGTCGGGAAAGAGACGCGGACGACGCTTATATAAATCAATATGTTAATTTATGAGAGGGGGGGGGGGCTTCCAATCGATCCACTCAAATGCCCTGACAAATTTCAAGATTTTTATGGATGAGTCAAGGGTCGCAATTTTAGAGACCCGAACAACGCTCTGTTGTATTCCAATGTAAGCTCAGAGATATCCGACCATCGTTGTTTCCTCTTGTTAACGCTCGCACTTTGTTGTTATCGCGAGCAGCATTTCCTGCCCGTTCGAGAACTTCAGCAACCAAATACTCCTAACAGCGGCCAAGTAGACCGGAGCTCCGGCTCTAATGCGTTCGGCATAGTTGCCCTCTCTCAATAATCTATGAATTCGGCCGACAGGAAACTGAAGTCTCGCGCGACTGGAGCGAGTCTTAGACTTCCTCTTAACTTTTCCTCCCTTGCCATAACCAGACATGTTGAGACCTCAGACTCAACGCAAAAATTACACTTAAAATTGCCAAATGCAGCAAAGGACCGCCTTAGGGGGCGGGAGCACATTTAGCGACGTCATTGTACTCACTGGAGTAGTTTCGATTCGGGGGGGATAGGGGGTCAGTCTGCTTCCCCCACTCCCTGAAAGCAGGTAATTTTACAGATTTGTTTTCTTATGACGTCATTTCTCCTTCGCAGATGTCCGGCATGAACGGGGGATTTGGAAACCCGGGGGCCGTCGGGGGGTACGGTGGCGTCCAGCGGGCCAATAACCCTAACGTGAGCATGACAATGAACATGACGAATCCCATGAACGGCATGAACAACATGATGAATAATATGATGAACAACATGGGAGGCAACATGATGAATACGATGTCCATGAACAGCATGCAAGGGGTCGGCCCGCCCATGGGCAAGTGCTTAAACATGCAGGTGAGTTGCGCGCCATCCCCTCCCACGATCGCGCTTAGACCCGGCTATGAGGGAAAGGTGTTTACCCCGTTGCTTTTCGTTTATAAATTTTAATTTAATGGCGATGATGTTTCAGGGAATGAACATGATGTACCAGAGGCCGATGGGTCCGGGCATGAATCCCGGGGCCGGCCCTGGAGTCGGTCGTCCAGGGCCATACCCAAACCCCGCCGTCTACATGACCAATAAGAGGGCCAGTCAGGGCCAGTTCACTCAGTCCCCTGTAGGACAAATGGGACCAGTAAACCCACAGGTACGTCTCTCATCCCGGGTACTTTTCTGTGACACGCCGGGTCTATTCACAGGGCGCCCCTGAACGTGTCGAAAGTCCATTTTCTTTTTAAAGGGGGAAGAGAGGCGAATGGAGTCTATTCTGCGACGAGTAACCATTCGAAATAGTCTGAAAACTAGGCGTATTGCCATTGGTGGCAGTGGTTCGCCAACCTGCCTTTATCCAGGCGGTTCCCGATCGGAAAATGAAATGGACATAAAGGTCAGTATGACAATCGCTGGTGAGTCCGAGGGCACCAGAGGCAGGTCCTCTTTGGGGAGAAGTGCCAAGAGGTATTTATGTTTTGACACCAAACAGCGTTCAGGTGGAAGCCTTAGTCATCCCGGGGCAGAGGTGTGTGGATATAGATACCCATCGACAGGATTCATTGGAACAGAGTGTGTGTGTTGTGCTGCGAAGACGGGAGAGGAAAGAAAGCAGTGTGGTAATTGATAAGTGTAAGATCGACACAGTGCAGCTCCTCCACCAATTGGTAGCTAGATCTCTACGTGCGCTGACGTTTGCGTCCGCTCTTGCTCGGATCGACCTCGGTACTGCCTCGTTGTTGACAGACCACGCCGTATCCACTCGGCGAGCAACAGCTCTATAATGCCATAGTTAATTAAAACAAACGGCGGTGGGGAAGCTTTGACTTATGGCGGACGATCAACAAACATAGGATCTTCGCGCATTTAATCTCGGCTATGTTGTGATAAGGGATGTTGATAGTCATCAAATAAATCAGCCATGCTATGTTGTGACGAGATATGTTGATGATCACCGAATCAGCTATGTTATAACCAAGGATGTTAGTTATCAAATGAATCATTCATGTTGTGACAAGGGATTTTGATGGTCATCAGATGAATAGCTATGTTGTGACGATAGATGTTAATGGTCATCAAGTGAATCATCTATGTTGTGACGAGGGATGTGGATAGTCATAAAATGAGTCCTTTCAAATTCACCCTTAATAGAAGGGTTTACGGCGTTCTTTCGGAGCGTGGATGAATTTATCCAAAGCATGAGGAAATTTTGTAATAGTTTAAGGAAGTGTTAGCTAATAGTGCAAAGGATGTATATGGATGTATTAAAACTAGTAAAAGAGAAAGCTGAATGGAGAAACGATGGCGTGAAACCAGAATATTTAGAGATATAGTGCAAATTACTCAGCTCGCGAGAAAAACATGAGTGCTAGAAAACGCTGAGTTGTTAAACGAATGATAATTATTATTCATTGTAAAAATGTCACCGAGTATGGCCGGCATATGGAAGATTTTTAGAATCCCCCTGCGAAAATGCAATATTTTAAGAATTCCCATGATAACATGCATTATTTTGAGAATCCCCATGTGAAGATGCATTATTTTGAGAATCCCCATGTGAAGATGCATTATTTTGAGAATCCCTGTGTGAACATGCATTATTTTGAGAATCCATGTGTGAACATGCTTCATTTTGAGAATCCCCATGTGAACTTGCAGTATTTTGAGAATCCCCCTGCGAACATGCAGTATTTTGAGAATCCCCATGTGAACATGCATTATTTTGATAATCCATGTGTGAACATGCATTATTTTGAGAATCCATGTGTGAACATTCTTCATTTTGAGAATCCCCATGTCAACTTACAGTATTTTGAGAATCCCCCTGCGAACATGCAGTATTTTGAGAATCCCCATGTGAACATACATTATTTTGAGAATCCATGTGTGAACATGCATTATTTTGAGAATCCATGTGTGAACATGCATTATTTTGAGAATCCATGAGTGAACATGCTTCATTTTGAGAATCCCCATGTGAATATGCATTATTTTTAGAATCCCCCTGCGAACATGCATTATTTTGAGAATCCATGTGTGAACATGCATTATTTTGAGAATCCATGTGTGAACATGCTTCATTTTGAGAATCCCCATGTCAACTTGCAGTATTTTGAGAATCCCCCTGCGAACATGCAGTATTTTGAGAATCTCCATGTGAACATGCATTATTTTGAGAATAAATAGCGACTCACAAAGCGCCCTGAGTGCTCTCCGGGCATTGGAATCTCTGCATCCCCTGGTTCGTGATATCCGTGACGTCATAGTTTTTACCAGCCGGCCTGATGTCGAGATTATCTTATGCTGGGTTCCTGGACATGTAGGAATTGCGGGGAATAAGGGCGCCAAAGAGTCCGCGAGGACTCTGCGACCTGACCAGCGTTTCGCTCTTCCACTCACAAACTACATGGCAGGAATACGGGCAGCTCTTCGCACTGCTTGGCAAAGAAGATGGGAGACGGTCGAAGGGAACTTAAAGTTGCGTGCCATTGCGCCGCGACTGTTCCTATGGACCTATCCCCCAATGCCGCGACGGCTTCAGGTCGCTTTCTGTCGTCTCCGAATCGGACACACTCGTGTGACGCATCGCTATTTGATGGAGCGCTCGCCTGCGCCCTATTATGACGACTGCGTCGTCCCCCAGACTGTTGGGCACATTCTTGTCGAATGTCCCAGTGTGGGTGATCTTCGCGCACGTTACCTGTCCCGGTACCGGGATGGGCGGGGTCGCTACCGCCTGTCCCTTGTACTCGGGACGAGTGCGTGCACATTGACTGGTGGACTTGTTAACTTTTGAGGTGAGGCCGGCCTTCTCCCTATTATTTAATCATGTTTTGGGGGGTTTTGTTTTGTTCTTTTGCTTTTGTTTTTTTTTCCTTATAGGTCGCACGCCGGGGGGACCTCCCCCCGACGCAGGAGCTTACTTACTGCTCGCTTCCTCTTCCCTTTTATTTTTTTTTATGGGGGGTTGTTTTTTATCTTTTTGAATTTTATTTTAATGTAGCCTAGGACTAGGCCAGTTTTTAATACGGCGACTAATGCCCAAGTAGGCAGTCACCAGATGAGTTCTTTAAAAAAAAAAATCCTCATGTGAAGATGCATTATTTTGAGAATCCATGTGGGAACATGCATTATTTTGAGAATCCCTGTGTGAACATGCAATTTTTAGGAATCCCTGTGTGAACATGCAGTATTTTGAGAATCACCCTGCGAACATGCAGTATTTTGAGAATCTCCATGTGAACATGCATTATTTTGAGAATCCCCATATGAACATGCAATATTTTTAGAATCCCCCTGCGAACATGCAATATTTTGAGAATCGTATGTGAACATGCATTATTTTTAGAATCCTCCTGTGAACACGCTTTATTTTGAGAATCCCCATGTGAACATGTATTATTTTGAGAATCCCTGTGTGAACATGCATTATTTTGAGAATCCCTGTGTGAACATGCTTTATTTGGAAAATCCCCATGTGAAGATGCTTTATTTTGAGAATCCCCATGTGAAGATGCTTTATTTTATGAATCCCTGTGTGAAGATGCTTTATTTTATGAATCCCTGTGTGAAGATGCTTTATTTTGATAATCCCCATTTGAAGATCCTTAATTTTGAGAATCCCCATGTGAAGATACTTTATTTTGAGAATCCCTGTGTGAACATGCATTATTTTGAGAATCGCTGTGTGAAGATGCTTATTTTGATAATTCCCCTGCGAACATGCATTATTTTGAGAATCCTCATGTGAACATACATTATTTTGAGAAACCCCATGTGAAGATGTTTTATTTTGAGAATCCCCCTGTGAACATGCAATATTTTGAGAATCCCTGTGTGAAGATACTTTATTTTGAGAATCCTCATGTGATGATCCTTTATTTTAAGAATTCCCCTATGAACATGCATTATTTTGAGAATCGCTGTCTGAACATGCATTATTTTGAGAATCCCTGTGTGAACATGCTTTATTTTGATAATCCCCATGTGAACATGCATTATTTTGAGAATCCCCATGTGAAGATGTTTTATTTTGAGAATCCCCATTTGAAGTTGCTTTATTTTGAGAATCCCCATGTGAAGATGCATTATTTTGAGAATCCCCATGTGAAGATGCATTATTTTGAGAATCCCCATGTGAAGATGCATTATTTTCAGGATCCCTGTGTGAAGATGCATTATTTTGAGAATCCCCATGTGAAGATGCATTATTTCGAGAATCCTCATGTGAAGATGCATTATTTCGACCCACCTGAGAAAGAGAGAATGGTTAGTTAAAATAAGAAATGAAGCCTATTTATGAGGGATGGGGATGTTATAACGATGGCCGGTGTTCTTTGAGCTGTATAACGCGTGTATGAGTGAGAGTCAGCGAATGTGTAATTGATTGGCCTCTAGAGGGCAAATCCTGGGTGCTCTAGCGGAGATGGATCCGCCAAGCGTGGCATCAGGTTGTTAGTGTTCTTTTAAGGTCTGACAAAT
This sequence comes from Ceratothoa steindachneri, assembly GCA_963969495.1. NCBI lineage: Eukaryota > Metazoa > Arthropoda > Malacostraca > Isopoda > Cymothoidae > Ceratothoa > Ceratothoa steindachneri. The sequence goes on along the minus strand of OZ018330.1, from coordinate 126,442,043 downwards.
GATAGGAAGGAGAGAAGAGTGGTTGATATAGGAGCGGCCGAGATGTAAAAGAGGATAGTGGAATGAAATTTATCTCAAGCTTAGGTTAGAATGGAAGGTACAGTGAGTGGTGTGTAGAAGAATTTCTTCGATGGAGGCAAAGTTCTTATCCAGATTGCGAGAATTATAACGAGGAGTGGAAGTTGCCCCATCATTCCTTGCCTCGTGGACAAGATTCCGCCGAGCGGGTATTGAAGTGCACATAAAGATCAGAATGACACTGGCAGGTGAGTCCGAAGGCACTCACATAGACAGCCAAGGATGTATTCGAGGTTGATGAATCTGGAGAAGTGTATGATCGTATCGATGGGAAAGTGCTCATGGTAGATTGTATGTAGTACTCTATGGGTGGTAGTCTGTTAATGGTGTGTGAAGTTGAAAGATGGCTGGAGTGAGTAATGTTTGATTTAAAGTGGAGGTGTGACGACGCTGCTTAATTTCGTTATGGATGGTGTCCTGGTTGATTGGGAGTGAATGACAGGTTTGAGGAAGGGTGGGTTCTGTCTATGTTGGTGTATGAGTGGCAGTGAATCGGCAATGTTGATGGATGAAGCATTTGGCCGAGTTGTATCTGTATAAGGATGGGGCTAACTATAAATGCAGGAAAGAATAAAGTAATTTTGTTAGTGTGAGGGTGTGGTGAGGGCTCCTAATAATTAATTTCCCTGAGTAAAGTCATTTCGGTCATTAGTGTATTTTCATCCACACTGAAAAATCTTCCGTAATTCTTCTGAACGTGAAGCAAAAAGTATGGCGTCGGCAAACCGAAAGTGGCTCAAATGTCCGTCATTAAATGCCCCGCCCTTTGGTTCGCCCTCCAAAGTCCTTTTAAGTATGTCCTCGAGCACTACCCTAAACAGAGTTGGACAGATGGAGTCCTCGTACCCTAACTTGTCGATCAAGTTGTCGTTGTTAATTGATCCTCGGGAGCAGATGACATCTCTGCTCCCTCCGACCGCTTCAGAGATAAAGGAGGCAAGCATTTGAGAATACATGTGCGCTGTAGGACCCAGCCAACGTTACCCCAATTAAGTGGTGCCGCGCCTTCTGCGAGACTACTGTGGGGGCCAGGTTAGAGTGGATTGAGGCTGTTGCATGCTGTGGGAATTTTATATCACCTCCCCGTCTGTTATCGGTTCATACAACAGTTAGAAAGTAGCAATTCAATTGCAACTTAGCCTCACGTGGAATACATCCAGGTGGAGTGGTCATGTTATATCCACTTGGGAATAACTGACTACTCTTCAACTTTGTTCTCTTGCCCACAGGGTTGCTAGAATTTAAACAAGGTCTGCTGACCAAAGTCGCATGCTCTGACTTATTCCGATTTATGACCTTACGACCTTCAAAACTTTCAATAATTCCCGGACTAATCCTGCGACGACCTTGGCAATTATATCATTCGAAAGTGAATGTAAAATAACATAAGGGTTTCAAATTTCGTTAGAATTGGCCGAATTGTTAAATGCTGTTATTTCCAAAATAAAATCATTCCCAGGCTAACCTTCGGAGGACTTTGGCAATTATATCATTCGAAAGAGAATGTAAAATAACATAAGGGTTTCAAATTTCGTTAGAAGTGGCCTAATAGTTACAATGTTATTTCCAAACCAAAAAAAATGGGGACCGAAAGACCGATCGACATAGTGAGATATAGGAGTCGCACGCGACCTAAAAACAGCCTTGATTGCTGGGCCAGTGTCAATCATGTTCTATTCGTGATAAAATGATGATGTAGCCTCACGTAATATTCAGTGGAAAATATCAAAGATGGTGGACATTTATTACTTGACTTCGATCTACAAAACTTAGAGGTTCGCGATATTTGCGTCTCTTTCCCGTTCCTAGGCATTCCAAGTATTCTCCCTTTTGCCTTGCTCAACATACCTGCAGCACATTATCACTTCTCCTAACATCAATACTTTGATAAGTAAGACCCATACCATTTTCTACGAAACTTGAGCATACTACACCCAGCTGCACCGATGAATCCCACCACTCTGACCAGGCCACCGATGCCTACAAAACAATCCCTACACTTATAATAACGCAGCAAATCATCCAATCTTTGGGTCCTAATCACCACTTAGCGCCATTCCAGAGGATAGCCCGAAGCAACACCCATTCCTCATCACACTCGGGCCGTCCTACCAAGCTTCCGAGCGATCATACCCCTAAACTTAACGCAGATAGATACCCTACCGGTCTGCCCGGTGCGGATGTTTACTTCTACCTGCACCGGGAACCGGGCACAGTTCAATCCATATTCACAACATGCTTGACACTTAATTTCAAAACAAAATCTACAGATACACGCAGAGTAGGATCTCGGAGGGCCCCATTGGGTCGGCGGAGTTCATCGAGGCTGCCATCTTAGGGAATGGACCTTAGCTGAGTAAACCTCAGAAACAAAACCATCAACCCTGGTTGTTTATTGAATAGCTTCTCTAAGGTCAGATATGTTTTGTAAAATCTTTGAAATGTGTTTTCTGGTTGTGCAATGTGATGGAATTTTTTTTTTCTATATTGCTGATATGAGATTTATTGGCTTGTAATTATTCAATCTTCCTCTATCTCCACTTTTTAAATACTACGCAAAGTAGGCTTTAACCATTCATATTGGTATCAGGTCATTCCAAAAGTTTGCGCTTTTTTTTTTATCAAATGTTATTGAATGAGACGATAAAAAGACCTTGCAGGTTTTAATTATACTTTTAATTCGCTTTCTCTCATTTTTAGGTATTCTTTTCTCATTTTCTTGTTTTTCCTCCCTGGCAGTTTTAAGTCTTGGGTAAAATTTAAAACTGCATCCGGTGGCGAGGCTCTGATGGGGGACTTTCATAGTTTTAGGGATAGTGGAGTTACCCTTTAATCTGCCATTGCTCCCAGGTCCACTCTGACCCGGACTGATAGCACCTACCTAGCCTTCCTGCTGCCTTGTAGGGTGAGCCTCTTTAGGCAAAGGCTACGAGAAATGAAACTCCGATATCAAAAACCAAACCCTGCCCAGTCCTCAACGGCAAAACAGGCGGACGAAGTTTTCATAAAAAACTCAAAGGCTTTGAAGGCGGAAGAAGGCTGCAACAAGTCTGTTAGCTCCGATCGTCTCGGTTTCACCCTGCCATTGGACCCAGCTGAAGGCTTGTGAAGTTTGTGTGCTTACTGAAGGTGCAGCAGTAAGTACACTCTAAACAAACTGACGCGCAGGCGTCTTCATAAATGTCTGTCTTATGACTATGAAGACTCTTATCCTCGACCTCGAGGAAATGCCACGATCTCCTAGTAACTTAGAATGGAAAAGACAGTAGGAGATGCCTAAAACTTTCGAAAAAAAGGGGCGACATACAATTGGGAGGTGGTGGTACCCCGCCCTCCCCACATTTTGAAGTAATTTGGTTCCTCATTTCTCATTTTGGTTGACTGCATGTTGCACATAAATTTATTGTTCAAATAGTTTATGGTTTTAAAACGAGTATTTTTTATGTATCTCATTCTGTAGACTTCATTTTGATATGTTGTGACTGGTGTGTTTTTGTTATGATCTACTCTTTGATTATTACGGACACTCCATTATTCATATACTGCCGTAGCTTATTCGAAGGAGGGCTGATGTGACGGAGGGGGAAGATGTGATGAGTAATATATTCTCATGGTTGCCCAATGGTAGTCATTAGTTAAGGGAGTATGGATACGTTTCCATAACGAACAATGCCATCATATTCGCCTTTTTCAATGTGGTTAATACAAAGTTTGGTTTCTACTTCCACAAAATTGTTGCCTCCCAAACTTCATTGGATGTAGACAGTGGTTTGTTATCTGAGCCAATCCATGACCACTTTTGATCAGCTCTAATGCAATTATTTTTGTTATCATCTGATCATTCCCCAATACCATTTTGCCAGTCCAAAAGTTAGAATAGGTCATTACTAGTGTTCTGGAATATTGATTTTCCTCTGCTTATCGTGATACAAAAACAAGTCATTGGCAACAAGGTATAAATATTCTTTCCTCCTGAAAAGGGGTTACGGGTCAGGATCGACGAAAGGAGAATCGGGATTTGAAAAATGCATAAGCTCTTGCATATACCAAGCCCATTCACGCTCTTCGTGCTAAAGGTGTACGTAAAACATTCACAATCGTAGTAAAGGTGTACGTAGAACATTCACAATCGTGATAAAGGCGTACGTAGAACATTCACAATCGTGGTAAAGGCGTACGTAGAACATTCACAATCGTGGTAAAGGCGTACGTAGAAATTCACAATCGTGGTAAAGGTGTACGTAAAACATTCACAATCGTGGTAAAGGCGTACGTAGATCATTCACAATCTACCTTCCATCCCTTCAGCAGAGGATCTTTCCTAATTAAAGTTGGTGCAGAAAATTAGTAATTAGCAAAAATGTTTACGAGCGACTGGAATTAACTCCTGATTCATCATCCACTGACTCTTGGGCAATTTTTGATGAAGCCACGCAAAGAAGTAAAGAAGATAATGATAGTGACAAGAAATCATTGTTTCCCAAGGGAGGTGGTTGGTATGTTGGGGGTGGAAGAAGACCTGAGTGACTGGTTTATGCGAGGTGGGGATGGGGGTGGGGGGTTAAAGCTAGTGTAGATGATGACGCCGTGGCTGTTTATTTTCTTTGTGGGTTGTGTTGAGAGGGTGGTGGTCGTGGGAGTACTTTGATGGTGTAGAGATGTCCTTCTTCACGTTGCAGGCATATAGGGTGGTGGTTGTGCTGGCGTTGTGCGTAAGGGTTGATATGTGTCGAAGCTGAAACCGAAACGAGACCTTGGACTAGCTGGGGAAGCCCTTTTAACCCCGGATCCTAGCTGGGCTGGGTTCCTTAACCCCGGATGGGACTGGATCTGTCGAAACCCTAGAAAATACTCTTCGGTCAAACAATGCTGCACAGAGCACCCCACCAGTGTACCCCGAGAGGGGCTTGGTTTCCTCGCCAAACGGGAGTAGGGCCAGGAAATTTGCGCCTCTTCCACACACCTCTACATTCTCTATCGTCATCCCTGACTTTTACCTTTCCAAACGCTTTGGTGCGATTGCCCTCGTTAGTTTTCTTTCGATAAGTGAAAATAGGGGGCTTTATTTGACCCCGGCGCCCTTTGTCATGCCCGTGTGGTGTACCTGGGTCCTCCTGACCTTTCTCTCTTTTGCAGGGGATGAGCTTGGGGTCGATGCGTGGCGGAAGTGGATACCCGGTGCAGCAGCCGCTGCCCTCCCCCTTCCCCTCGGGGCACCAGGGCATGCGCACTGCCATGAGACCGGGGGCCCCCTGCGGCACGAACCCCCACTTCTCCCAGGCGCAATACTACGGCCACCAGGCGCAGCACCAGGGCCAGTATAGCTCGTTCAACAGCCAGTACGGGGAGATGACCGGCATGGGGCACATGAATGGTATGGGGCCCATGGGCAGCATGGGGACGATGGGGACGGGGATGACCTCCCTGGGCGGGGGCCTGGGGCCAATGAACTCGTCGGGTATGAGTGGTGCAAACGCGATGACCTCCGCTTTGCCGAGTGGCGTCAATAGTGCTATGAACCCTGGCCTGAACGCGATGAGTTCGCCCATGAACAATATGAGTTCGACAATGAACACTCTGAACACAATGACCTCCAACAGTATGAACTCTATGAACAACGTGAGCAGGTAAGTGAAACTCGATCCTTGACCTTTACATTCCGCCTACAACCTTCCCGATCACCTTGAACGTCACATCCACCCTCTCTTTTACAGAAATCTCAACCCCGGCCCCAGCAATGTGGGGAACTACCAGCACAGTCCCATTCCTGGTAATCCCACGCCCCCCCTCACTCCATACATGAGTCCGCCATACGCCAATAGTCAAGATATGAAGCCGGAATTTCCCGATATTAAACCACCCATTCCAACAAGTAAGTTCCACCATAACATTTTCCGTTCTGACAAGACTGAACTTCACCTAACCATCCCGAGGAATAAGTTCTCCTTTGCCCCAACCTTTGTGTTTATCTATGCACATGCTAATGTGTTTGCTACACACGTTTCTTTCAGCACATAACCCAACCACCCTCTTTCTCCATTTTCATTCTCTCTGGGTGTACCGAAAGTTATTCTCTCTCTTATTCTGTCACCCAATCGTTCATTCATATTCCCTACAACCATCGACCGATACCCATTCCCATCATTATACGGTACATTTACTACAACCACACTGCTTCACTCTTGCAAATCTCAACTTCACCCACCTAATTCAGGAGCTCGCACATTCAGACCCAACCCATTATATCAATGCTGACCCCAGGACCACTGCCTCACCCTCTTTACCCTAACCATCCCTGATCTACACTTGATATTTGTTTCACACTATTATCTGCCATTTTCTCGGGGAGATATCGGGTCAACATTGACCCGAGTAACCCTTTTGCCGCTGTTTAACGTGAACTCTAGTTGTGTGGCGTGGCCTTGATCCAGTCTGACCCAATTTATCTAATGTCCTCGAGATGTTCCTTTGCTCGATACCTTTGAAATCTCATCTCGAGCTGCCTGTTCCTGGATTACGATCCAGTCTGCATTGAACCCTGCGAAAGGGATCGAAGCCCATAGATTGCTGGTGTGCTTAGACAACATGGACCTTTTCTTCGCGTTCTCTGACCTAGTTTCTCTACCTAAAGGGGATGTTGGGTTGTTAATGTCGTCTTTGTTATCTTAACCTTTATCACTAGTCCTTATTATCCATCTTTTACTTTCCTCTGTTCTGCCTCAAATTTTCGTGGGCTTCACTTTGTCTAAAGCAAATGGACACCCAATGGTGCTTTCACCCCTCGCGGCAAATTCCTTCACTTAAGGGATCTCGAGCTTGTCACGTTCCAATCCTTCAATCACCTCACACCAAAATAGTATATATCAAACAGAATTGGCCCAACACTCACACTCCACTTGGACAAAACCTGCATATCCACGGAGGACTGGTGACTCGGGGGGACACCCCCCAAGGTAGTGGAATTCGCCGAAGCTGCTGGCGTAGTGGGGTAGACCCTATAAGACCGTGAAAAATACGGTCACTTCGACTAAGACAACTTTCTTGTTCCTCCACCTTCAGTTTTTCTGACGTCCCACAAACACTATCACTACAACCTTCCCTCACAACAACCTTAAAAAGCACAAGAAATAACGCACGATATCCTGGGATATCGTTAGACCCTGTTGATGTTCTTTCTTTCCCTTCTCAGATATAGGTAGACCCTGCTTATCTTTCTTTACCTTCTTGGATATCGGTAGACCCTGCTGATGTTTTTTTTCCCACCTCGGATATAGTTAGACCTTGCTGATGTTCTTTCTTTCCTTTCTCGGATATCGGTAGATCCTGCTGTTTTTCTGTCTTTTCCTTTTGGGATATCGGTAGACCCTGCTGATGTTCTTCTTTCCTCTGTCGGATATCGGTAAACCCTGCTGATGTTCTTTCTTTCTTTTCTCGGATATCGGTAAACCTTGTTGATATTCTTTCTTTTCCCTCTCAGATATCGGTAGACCCTGCTGATGTTCTTTCTTTCCTTTCTCGGATATCAATAGACCGTGTTGATATTCTTTCTTTACCTTCTCGTATATCTGTTGACCCTGCTGATGTTCTTTCTTTCCTTTCCGATATATCAGTAGACCATGCTGATTTCTTTCTTTCCCTTCTCGGATATCGCGAGACCATGCTGATGTTCATTCTTTTCCCTGTGGGATATCATTAGACCTTGCTGCTGTTCTTTCTTTCCCTTATCTGATATCTGTAGACCATGGTGATTTTCGTTTTCTTCCCTCTGTGATATCGGTACACCCTGCTTATATTCTGTCTTTCCCTTCTGGGATATCGGTACACCCTGCTGATGTTCTTCTTTCCCCTCTCGGATATAGGTAGACCTTGCTGATGTTCTTTCTATCCTTTCTCGGATATCGGTAGACCCTGCTGATGTTCTTTCTTTCCTTTCTCGGATATCTGTAGACCGTGTTGATAGTCTTTCTTTCCCTTCTTTGATATCAGTAGATCCTGATGATATTCTTTCTTTCCCTTCTCGGATATCGGGAGACCATGCTGATGTTTATTCTTTTCCCTGTGGGATATCAGTAGACATTGCTGCTGTTCTTTCTTTCCCTTCTCTGATATATGTAGACCATGCTGATCTTCGTTCTTTCTCCTTTGTGATATCGGTACACCCTGCTGATGTTCTTTCTTTCCCTTCTCGGATATCGGTAGACCCTGCTGATCTTTCTTTCCCCTAGGGCATATTGGTAGACGCTGTTGATGCGCTCGTTCTTTCTCTTCTGGTATATCGGTGCACCCTGCTGTGGTTCTTTCTTTTCCTTCTGGGATATCGGTAGACCCTCTGATGTTATTTATTTCCTTTCTAGGATATCGGTAGACCCTGCTGATGTTCATTTTTTCTCATATGGATATATTTCTAGACTGCTGACGTTCTTTCTTTCCCCTATGAGATATTGGTAGACCCTGATGATATTCTTTCTTTCCGTTCTCTAATATAGGTAGACCCTGATGATGTTCTTTCTTTCCCTTCTGGGATATCGGTAGACCCTGCTGATTTTCTTTGTTCCCCTTCTCGGATATCGGTACTCCCTGCTGATGTTCTTTCTTTCCATTTTCGGATATCGGTAGACTAGGTTGATGTTTCTATCCCTTCTGTGATATCAGTATATCATGTTGATGTTCTTTCTTTTCCTTCCGGGATATTGGTAAACCCTCCTTATGTTTTTGTTTCCTTTATGGGTTATCGGTAGACCCTGTTGATGTTTTTTCCTTTCAGGGATTTTGTTAGACTGCTATATTCTTCCTTTACCTTCTGAGATAGGGGTAGACCCTGCTGATTTTCTTATTTCCCCTCTCGGATATAGGTAGACCCTACTGATGTTCTTTTTTATATTCTCGGATATTGGTAGACCCTGATGATATTCTTTCTTCCCCTTTCTTGGATATCTGTATAACCCGATGATGTTCTTTCTTTCCTTTCCCATATATCGGTAGACCATGCTGATGTTCTTTCTTTCCCTTCGCAGATATCAGTAGACTCTGCTGATGTTCTTTCTTTCTTTCTGGGATATGGGTAGATTGCTGATGTTCTTTCTTTTCCTTCTCGAATATCGGTAGACCCTGCCTATATTCTTTCTTTCCCCCATGTGATATTGAAGATCCTGTTGATATTCGTTCTTTCCCCCTGTGATATCGTTATCGTTACACCCTGCTGATGTTCTTTTTTCCTTTCTCGGATATCGGTAAACTAGGTTGATGTTTCTTTTCCCTCTGTCATATCAGTAGACAATGCTGATGTTCTTTCCTTTCTCGAATATCGGTAGACCCTGCTGATGTTCTTTCTTTCCCCTATGTGATATTGGTAGATCCTGTTGATATTCGTTCTTTCCCCTCTGTGATATCGTTACACCCTGCTGATGTTCTTTTTCCCTTCTCAGATATCGGTAAACTAGGTTGATGTTTCTTTCTCCTCTGTGATATCAGTAGACAATGCTGATGTTCTTTCTTTCCCTTCTAGATATCCGTAGACCCTCTTGATGTTCTTTCTTTCCTTTCAGGGATTTCTTTAGACTGCTATATTCTTTCTTTCCCTTCTTGGATATCTCTAGACCCTGTTGATGTTCTTCTTTCCTCTTTCGGATATCGGTAAACCCTGCTGATGTTCTTTCTTTTCCTTCTCGGATATCGGTAGACTTCGCTGATATTTCATTGCATTCTGGGATATTGGTAGATTCTGCCGATGTTCTTTCTTTCCCTTCTGGGCTATCGGTAGACCCTGCTGATGTTCTTTCCCTTCGCGGATATCGGTAGACACTACTGACGTTCTTTCTTTCCCTTCTCCGATATCGGTAGACTGTTGATGTTCTTTCATTCCATTCTCGAATATCGGTAGACCCTGCTGATGTTCATTCTTTCCTATATGGATATATTCGTAGACCCTGCTGATGTTCTTACTTTCCTTATCGGATATCGGTACACCCTGCTGATGTTCTTACTTCCCTTATCGGATATCGGTACTCCCTACTGATATTCTTTCTTTCCCTTCTCGGATTTCGGTAGACCCTGCTGATGTTTTGATCTTGTTTCCTGCAGAAGACGACGAACTTCGTTTGACTTTTCCGGTGCGAGAGGGTATCGTGCTGCAGCCATTCCGTTTGGAGCACAATTTGGCCGTTTCCAACCATGTCTTCCACCTCAAGCCAACCGTGCACCAAACGCTCATGATGAGGTGGGTGTCTTGAGTGTTCTTTCTCTTCTTAACCCTTGAGTATAGGAAGCAGACACAACTTCGGAAATTTTGGATACTTCTTTGGGTGGAGCGGAATTATTATTATACTTTGCTGTAGGCGAGGCAGGGACAATACCCATACCCTACTCCAATGAGTGCCGTAAAAGGCGATTAATCCCCGACATGCGGCCTCTGAGGCCGCGCACAGGAAAGTCTTTTTTTCAACACATTTACTTCATCATCGCATATTCCTCTTTCTTCACACATCTTACTCTTCTCTTTACCTAAATCCGTGCTCTTTGCCTCATTCCCAGCATCCTTCTCCCACAAGCAGGAACGGCGACTTAGGCCCAAGCAGGCAGTCGCTAGATGGGCTCACAAAATACAAAAACAAACAAACAAATCGACCCACAAGCAGGAAGGTAAATGAATGGGATGGGGCAGTAATCCTTCAATGGTGACCTCTTTTCTTTCCCCACTCAGGTCAGACCTCGAGCTGCAGCTCAAGTGTTTCCATCATGAAGATCGTCAGATGAACACCAACTGGCCCGCCAGTGTCCAAGCGTCGGTGAACGTCACCCCTCTTACGATCGACCGCGGCGAGCAGAAAAACTCGCATAAGCCACTGTACATAAAAAATGTCTGCCAACCCGGTCGCAACACCATTCAGATTACCGTGACCGCCTGCTGCTGCTCTCATCTCTTCGTGCTGCAGTTAGTACACCGGCCTAGCGTGCGATCCGTACTGCAGGGACTGCTGCGGAAGCGATTGTTGCCGGCGGATCACTGCGTCTCGAAGATCAAGCGAAACTTTAATTCCGTCGCTCAGTCCAACGGAGCGATCAACGGCACGGATGGGGATGGGGTGGAGCAGACGGCCATTAAGATCTCCCTCAAGTGTCCAATCACCTTCAAGAGGATCACACTTCCCGCCAGAGGCCACGAATGTAAGCACATACAGTGCTTCGATCTCGAGTCCTACCTTCAGATGAACTGCGAGAGAGGGTCCTGGCGATGCCCCGTCTGCAAGTAAGTTTCTCCTCTCATCCGCACGTGTGTGGTCATTCGTGTACTTTTACACGACCAGTTTGTGTCCATTGGGAATTTCGGCGATTGAATCGGGTTCTTACAAAGATCCAGCAATCCATGTATATGCTGGTTTTGTCTAAGGTTTGTGAATGTTGAACATGTATGTTGTGGATATGTGGTATTTCAGTATTGTTTGATAAATTGACAATCATCAGTGTGCATCTTGAGTGTGGGGGAGATTGGATATAGGAAACTCATGCCACTTAACACTTCGGGGCAGTGCGAAGTGATGCAGTTTCGCCGGGAGTAGCGTCGATGGTTTCCTTTGTCATCCTCCTCTTTAGATCTTAGGGGTCCGGATGAAGTGTACACCTCTTCCTTTAGATCTGAGAGATCCATTTGAAGCGCTATCATCTTCCTCTTTTGATCTGAGGGATCCATTTGAAGCGCTATCATCTTCCTCTTTTGATCTGAGGGATCCGGGGGAAGTAGTCATCTTCCTTTCTTGAGATCTAAAGGAGCCAATTGAAGCGCTCTCAACTTCCTCTTTAGATCTGAGTGATAATTGTAAAATGCTGTAATTTTCACTTCATCCTGATCTCTCAGACCGACAAAGAGGTTCTCATTTCCTCTCTTTAGATCCGAGGGGTCCGGCGTTCTGTGTTCGGGGTTTATTTTGTCTTTTTAAAACTTAGGGATTGGGACAGCGTTACTCTTGGTAAATAATTGGGGGTTTGGGTGCTCCACTTGGCCAAGCAAGCCAATATTCGCATGCCACGTTGAGTACTAGACCACGATCAACAAACGCGTGCGTTTCAGGAGAAATTTCTACACAATTTCAATTAAAAGAAGTTTTTTGAAGCAGCAGGATTGCTCTTCATCTTTTGTTTTGCTCTGTTTTCACCACGGATCGGCTTCAGGTGCCCACAGGCTTGGTAGCGATTGTCATTCTTATATATGAATCTCATTTTCTGGTCGACCTCGTCCACGATTCAAAAGGTACGGGCCCCTAATTAGCGACTATGATCTCGGTCATGCGGCGTTATATAAAATTCATTTTCCCCTCGAGCAGCAAGGCGGCGTACCTGGAAGGCCTGGAAGTGGACCAATACATCTGGGGCATCATCAACACCGTGGGCAGCAGCACAGTGGAAGAGGTGACGATGGATTCTTCAGCGGCTTGGAGAGTGACCTCGAGTGGGACGGGGGTCAAGGAGGAGGAGAATGACGGCTGCATGAAACGTTGGAACAAGGCCATGTCTCCGAGTAGCATGACTCTGCCGACCACTAGCAACTATGACCTCGGCCAGTCCATGAGTCCTTACGTCCCGCCCGATATGAATAGTGAGTTATACGATGAAGGAGACGTTGATTTCGTTGCGGTGCTGCAACTGGTTTGCATTCATGTCCATCTAGTATTAGTGGTGCCGCTGGCAGTAGTATTATCCTAGCCAGTTATGGAAGAGAAAAAATAGAGCTTGAAGTTCAAGTACATAGTAAATGGGGATGATCGGCCGCCATAAGTCAGGTTGGGTTTGGCAAGTCACCAACTCAATACATTTAACCTATTATACCGAAAGCGTCTTTCCAACATAGCCATAACACCCATTCCTCTCATCTTCACTTACATTTGACCGATTGTTTACCCAACGCCAGCTTTGATATTAAAAGCAATAAATGAAAAGTGTCACACCCTAATTCGGACTGAATAAAGTAGAATTAATGAGAAAATCAATGTGTGATTGAACCGTGGAGTGGTTGAGGCAAAATAGTAAAAAGATGTGTAGATCATTGAGCGAAGGAAAATGCCAGGGAGTAAGAAATGAGCGGAGGGTTTTTACTTATGAACTATTGATCTCCGAGAAGATGAACACTTCATTACATTATACATTACATAACGGTGTATAGGAGGGTAATATTCGATCATAGTAGGTACACACCGTGAATGCACATATGCAGGAATGTACCCGACCGACAGACAAAGCCATACGAATATTTGTGTAGATAAAGGACCTTTTTTTTCCTCTTGGTTCGGTTTTTTATTACCAATTCTTACCGTCTGACGTGTCAGTGGGGAACCTCCTAAGGAGCTCTGAACAACCACCCTAAGATGGCGGTTGATGATGTTTGTGTACGTTTCATTTTGTCTTCTGATGCACGTTTTGGGTCAAAATTGGACGTCTTAGGAAATATGTAAAACTGCTGCGTTGGTGCCATTAGGAAGTGTATATTGAAGAGGTTATTTTTAGAGCAGGTGGATTTAGTCATTTGTTTGACATTGACAAGGATCGTCCCCCAGCCGTGCCCACTGTAGTTTCGAGGAAGCTTAGCATTGCTATAGTAACCGCGTACCCTGACTGCGTTTATTGTCATCATTTAATTGTAGTGGTTACATGGTAGGTTCTGGTGAAGAGGACAACTGCCTAAGTGAGCTTTTGACTGTTTGTCATTCCAGAGCTCGACCCCTCCCCCCCTCGAGTGAGTGAACAAGAATTGCTTTCATTCCGCCATCTAACTATCTTCTTCTTCCAGGCATCAACAACGGGTCTATGATCAACGGATCCGTGATAAATATGATGGGGATCGGCAGTGGGAACGGGATCAGTCGCCCAGGGTCTCAGTTTGATCCCACTTCTGAATTCACTACGGGTGGTGGTCCTTTAAGTCAATTAAGCGAGTCCGTGAGCAAAATGGACCCCCTTGGTGCTATGGAAAAGTCCCTGAAGGAACAGATGGGGAGTGGAGGACCTTTAGGGGGCCCACAAATGGGGCCACCTCCCCCCTCTACATCCACCACTCCTACATCCTCCTCCTCTCCAACCTCATCCACCACTTCATCTACCTCTTCCAACTCCCCAGCAATGGTCACTGCCACATCCAACGCCTCCGTGCCATCCACGGGCCCGCTCTCTGTAACCACACCTCACGTAAGCATCCATTCCCTGTCACAACGTTCCTGAGCATCTTGTTTTAAAGAAATTGCTATAAATATTGTATCTTTTTGCTATGACTGGTAGGGAAAAGGGGTTAGTAAAGACTGGTGAGTTAAAAAATGAAAGGATATTGGTTATCAAATGATGGTAGAAGTTTTCAGTATCTAGTGTGCTAAAGTGTATGAAGTAAAAACAAAGTATGTATTTAAGGAAAGTACTTTTAGGAAAATATCGGTGCAAAAAAAGGACAGAAGCTGGATAAGGATATATTTTGGGGAGAGACGGCCGTGAACCTTTTAAGAACTTGTAGATGACTAAGTTATGAGTGTCTGATGTGGTAGAATTATGGTTGAGAGTATTTTAATACCGTATTTAATAACAGGAGCGAGGGTGTAGTCTTGTATAAGAAAGACATCAAGAGTGAAAGAAATTCCAGTGAAGCGAATGAAGAGTGAATACACGACAGAAATTTGTGGAATGCAAAAGGATATGTGAAATAAATTATCTCGAGTGAGAGCGAGTGCAAATTGGCAGCTTGAGAGGGATGTTTGGGTGTGTGAAAGGTGGATAGTGATGAAATCCAATGTCCTTATCATCAATTGCTTTCCCACCGAATGGCAAATGTACAATGATGTTTATTCTCCTCTTTCTAGCAAACCAGTGGTAACAACAGCACGTCGGGAGGGATGCCACACACACCTCATACTCCACACACACCCCACACCCCCGGTGGAGGATGCGGCCCTCCCAGCGTCCCACCTCAAGGTAAGTGAATTATTGTTGTCCCTTCTAATATTCGGTAACCATTGAACCAGTAGGAGGGTGTTGTAAGCCCCCATTTTCTGTTTCCCCGACTCCTGTCGAGAAGATCCTTGGGGTCGTTTCCTAAATTGCCCAATATTATGAGCCCCAACCCCCTCCGAGTGTCCCAGCACTACCACTTTCTGTAGAGATTTAAGTGTTGGGAGTGTTGTGAATGTATGCTGAGCTGTGTGTTTCCTGGTGGCGGCTGGTGCCAAACCGGTTCGGTGTTCTTGTGGTTTGGTGACCGTATCGGAGCATTGCCAGGGCGACCCGGGTATTACGTGGGAGGGACGTTTCTTCCTGCGTCGATGTCTAGGGAGATGCCGTATGGATGTATGGACCCGCAGATTGTAGGACTTGCTGCTGTGGGTGAGAGGTGCTAGCCACGGTGTGATAGGAAATTCTGGAGTGAAGTATCTATTGGATCTGAATTCCATCGATCGGCGCTTCGGGGTTCGAAACGATCGTTTCTGCCGAGGAGACGGCGTCAGCCATCCGGATCAAGCCACTTGGTTGAAGGAAACTGCTTTCATTCATCCTCACGGGCTTAAACATCACATCCAGGGGTGTACTATTGAGAGCCTGTACTCTCTTGCGAACACTTGGGTTTTGTAGAGGTTTGTACTAGCATTCATGGTCACATGTTAGGTTTTGTAATTTTTTCTCATTTCTCTTTGGGGGTTTTCCTCTGCTACACCTTCCTCTACCTAGAGGCCATCTCCTCGCTGTGTCGCGCTACTTATTATTACTCTCAGGTCATTAGTGGCAGTTTTCGTTCCGATTTGGCCAACAGCATTGTATGAAAGGGTTTGGATGCGATGTACTGAATAGTCTGAGTATTTTCCCCGCGTTGTGGCCGAATCGGCCTCATCCATGTATGAGGTTGGGTTAAGAACCCAACTGTGATCCCTGGTTAGGACCCCAAACACCCCAGATTATTTCCTACTGACCTCTGTTGATTCGTCCTGTTTCGATTGCAGGAGTGACCTCTTGTAACCCAATCTCAACCCCTACCAGCAACACCACCCTCGATGGTTGCAACGAGATGAGCGACATTCCGACGCTCAGTTACGATCCTCTCGACGATGACTCATCGGGACAGGATGGCTTGGATGTAAGTAAACCCCCCTTCCTGTTCTGAGACCCCTCGCACGAGGCAGTGGCTAACACCGCCTCGGTCCTTTTACACAAGTGCCTCCAACGTGATCTTTCCTCATGCGCAACACCATCTATTCCTTCCCCTATTTTATATCCCACACCATTGCTTGGGACTTAACAGCCTCTTCACCTACGCAGACATACTGGGTACAATCCCAAAGGAACCCTAAGGTCCCCTCCTCTCCTCCACCCTCTTCAACCTTTTAATGCTCTACATACCCAGCCCCATTACCCAAACAGTCCAACTAAACCTCTTATTCATTACATCCCATTCCACCCCTACACCCACCCGTAGTCCCTAGAAGCTTAAACAAGTACTTACAACTCCTCCGAAACTGGTTAAGGATAAACAGAATGCCCACCTTCACACAAAAATCAAGTCACCCTCTTTCTTTACCCCTGATTTATAACAAACTATCCGCTACACATTTTACTCCACGACCAATTATCCCACACTGTAACCCAACACTTCTGGATGACACCCTAGACCCACTCATGACCTTCGTTCAAAACACCACTTTGAAATCCATTTCCAAACGCAACACCGTCATAACACCAATTTTAGACAACACAAGAAACGCTTACAATCCTGTAACTACACTTCGTCCGCACATCACCGAATTACACATCCCTCCAGCCTGGGTACCAACCATAGCTAATGGACACCTACACAAGATACACTCAGCGAGCGTCCTCCACATCGCAAATGGTTGCACAAAACACACCCCGAAACACCACCACCACCTCTATGTCAAAACATGGGTCCTCCCAATCGTATACCCCTTAAACATGATGGGCACACAGTTCTGCAGTAAGTTGCTATGCCCCTCCCACCCCCTACAAGCCCTCTCCATCCTCATCCCCCAGAAGCCCCCAAACCAGCTCCGCCGCCTTCTACACCCAATTACAACCTAACCTACACCAAGCCCACGAACCAGAACACTATAAAACGTATACATCCCCCCCTCCCAATCGAAAAACTTCCCTTCTTGACCATCTCAGAACCATCTTCAATACAACCGCGGCAGCTTTCCTGGATGCTTATAACTTTGGACTTGTCCAAGGGTAACACCACAGAGATCATCCATCCTTCCCCACTAAATACAATTACCTTACTTTTTTTTTGCATTCCCTTTATTCCCCTCCACTCACACTTCCTGTCAAAAGCTTCCAACAACATTCTCATATCCCGCTCACACTTAGCCACTAATGCCAGGACATCAGCATAGACCAACATAGAACCCATTCATGACCAACCTCACAGGATTTTTCCTCACTTCCATACGCATTTCTCTCACTACTCCATCCATAGAGATGTAAAATAACCATAGCGAGATCAAACAACCTTATCTTACCTCCTCCAGCTATGTTCAGAACACGCCTTACTTCCAACATTAATATTCCACATCATCCCTACACATTCTAAGCACCTGCTATAATACTTCCTTATCAACATGACCATAAGCCTTTTTATACACCAATGAGCCCACCATTTCAACTAGCTCTCTTAATCCAAATATTTCCTTACATCCCCGCACCTTATCCTACCAAACCCTTAGTTGTCCACCTTATACTCCTAATCACAACTTTTTCTTACATCTTGCATACAAAAAAGATTTATCACGCTCAAGTTCTAGTATTCACCTTTCTCCTTTTTAACTCTATTCAATGGTACTATCACAGCATCCCAGGCCTCGGGCACTCTTCGACTTTCAAATGCCTTACCACACAGCTTCCAATCCCGCTTCATAACACAATAACCACTTACTTTTAGCATCTCAGCAACTATATTATCTACTCGAGCTGCTTTTCATTTTTCAGACCTATCTATCACAGGAATAACCTCTTGCATGCTTGCATCTTCCATACCCCAATACACCACCCAGCTCAGTGGCGTAGCTAGGGATTTGGGGGCACTGGTGCATTATCTCCCTTGGGGGGCCTCCCAACATACGAATGTTTGATATCATGAATGACATCAAAACAACTACTCCTGCAATATTTCGGTACACTGGTATGTCTGGTAGTGTGTCAAATAAAACAATAAAAATAAGTAAGACACTTTAATAGGGAATACTTATGTACGATGCTAAGAATAAACTACAAAATATGAAACCGAGATATTACATATTAAACAAATATACGAGTCAAGATTCATATTGATACATTCCATCATTCTGATACAAGTTGAGCTAATATTTGTATATATCTGTATTAACCTCTATATTTAACGGCTTTATCAACTGTTTTTGTCGATTCAAAAATGGGATGAGACATTCGTTTGGTCCCCCTCTCACCAATGGGGGCCCGGGATAACTTTTAAATTTGCGCCCCCTTCCCCATGCCTTAGCTACGCCACTGACCCAGCTTACACCAAAAAGCATTCCTGAAATTGTTAGTATTAGGTCTGATAAATGGTAGATGGAGTAGATGATTTTTTATCCGCCTGGCGGTTGGTTGCAAGTCCTTTGAAACTAGAAAAAAAAGCCTGAAGAATGAAAACGGTGATCATGCCAATATATCAGCGGGAAAGAGGAGTCAAACACCTATAGGGGACTAGTTATGTGGATTGTTCTGGGAAAGTATAAAAAAAAACTATACTAACAGAAAGAAATATCATGATTGCAGGAAAGGGCTGGGAGATTTTTGGAGAGTGCTGGCAGAAAAAGCAAGGGATCTCATGTGTAGGGTGTAGGATTAGTTTTATGATCCGCATTCATCTTCTGTCATCTTGCTTCATATACCACTTTCTTTCTGTACTTAAATGAAACGCTTCACAGCTTTTTTTTTTTTATGTTTCCAAGTATGCACTCATTCTTATCTCACTAAATTGCTTATCGTCTTGTTGGCTTTCGGTTTTCTCCTTTGCGTGTTTCAGTGGTCTTTCTATCTGTTAGTTTTTTTACTTTCTTTTTCCAGTTCTAGCGCACACACACATACAAAAAACAAAACAAAAAAACAACGAACAAACAACCTTTGCGCATTGGTTAATTTTTTTCATGCTCAATTCTCTATCATTACAGCAAAATCATGTGGTCAGACTATCTCACACCTCTCAGTTTTCATACAAACAAATCCCGAACATGTTGTTTCTTAGCCGGAGCAGCGCACTCTTACATTCACCCTTTGTTCTTACTCCAACCCATGGGTATTTATCCACATCCTGTGATGAGAGAAAGTGTGTAACATAAACAAGTATTTCTCGACACAAACCTACCAAGCTTGGTATGAACGTTGCAAAGGATGGAAATACTGCAAGCCTGCAGGAAGATCTTCAGAAGATTGGGGAGGGGTCGGACACGTGGCAAATGCCTTTTAACGTGAGCAAATGCAAATTAATGCATATCGGCCACAGAAACCCCCAATCTCATTATATCCTTAAGGGCACTTCTCTTGAATCGAGTGACCCTGAGAAGGACTTGGGTGTTACTATCACTAGTGACCTCAAGTTCTCAAAACAGTGCATCGAGGCAGAGAAGAAAGCCCAAAGGATGTTAGGCTACATAAAGCGCCAGTTTGGATGCCGCACCTGGAGTATGCCGTACAATTTTGGAGTCCTTCGTTTCGAAAGGATTTCTCAAGGTTGGAAGGCGTACAAGCCAGGGCAACCAAACTGATTCCCTCTATCCGACATAAAAGTTATGAGGATAGACTAAGGGAATTAGATCTGTTCTCGCTGGAAACCCATAGACTGCGTGGTCAGCTCATCGAAGTCTTCAAAATACTTCGAGGGTTCGACAATGTTGACTACCGGGATATTTTCACACTGAGTGAGAACAGAACGCGCAATCACGGCTTCAAACTTGAACTGAAACGTTACAACCGCAATATGTGTGGAAGTTTTTTCACCTACAGTATCTGCGGTAAGTGGAACGCACTTCCAGTGGAAGTTGTCAACAGTGAATCTGTTGACCAGTTCAAGTCAAGACTAGACAAGCTCTTGAAAAGTGTCCGTTTAGGGACGCAAAACAATTGAGCAGCCATGTGCCCGCTCGATTGCTTGTCCAAAGGTACCCTCTTTGAATGGACCGTAAGGTCTTCTAGGGTACCTTCTTTCCTTGTTGTTACCTTTTGACTCTCTTGAGGTGTAACGAAAGCTCCAATAACTCTACCTCTCACCCTGCCACATTTTCCTCCACTTTCTGTACTTTACAACAATCAACCAATACCCGGTCCCATCCACCATTTGCTCCAAGTTACCAAGAACTTTTAGCTTCACTTCTCTCTCGCAAGGGGTCATACAATACAAATACGCGCAGTTTCACCTTTGCAATTCCAAAAATCCACGCACATAATCGTGGTCACACATTCGTGCCCAACCATTGCATCGTCACTTCTCTCTACCAGCATGTCTCATATCTGACCACATCATTCGTTACATCTCACAAATTCTTCATTCAGCGCAAGCATCTGCAATCCTATTTTAAACATTGACTCTTCCATTTATTTCCTTCACTACACATCAATCACATTCCGCACATACAACTCGTATGTTGATTTGTATTAACCGGCTCGAATTTATGTGGTTGGCGACAATCCCTCCAATTAATCGCCATCCCGAATCGGGTTAGTCTGAAAATGCCATTCTTGAACTTTGCATCTGGATTGCACAGGACATTTCCTCTTAAAAGCCTTTTAAAATAACTGTTGTAAATTTAACATCAAAGTGAACTGCCTTTTTTGGAAGTGAATCTCCCTTGTCTATCTGCGGTCGTGTACACACACACATATACACACACGCAATATCCCCTCATGCAAAAGAATTAATCGGTGGCGATTTTTCAGCATCTCGCACTTATTCTGATCACGAATACCCCCCTCCCATTCTAACATTTTGCCCACCATGATACTAGGTCGGGGGCTATAAGGTCCCCCCAAAGAGTTGCAGGGTCACAATGCAAATGCGGAATTATACAAAAAAAGGGCGTGCCTCTACCTCTTCTCTATCCATGCCATAAAAAGATGCCGACTCATTTCCTCGCCTTCAAGTACACCTATCGAACTCTAGGACTGAGATTTATACTTCTTCAAACATAAACTTTATAATTTTTGACTCCTGGGGTGGTTGTTGTGGAAGATGTTCTGGGATAGTCAAGAGGGGGGCAGAATAAGATGTGATCGGTAGCGTTTTCAGGTTGCTGGGGGTTGCAGCGGGGGCAGGCGAAGATTGGGGAGGGACTAATGTTTTTGTGTAAATGTAGGGTGGTGGTGTAGTGTCGATCGCAATGGACCAATGCTGGTTCGGCGAGCTTGGCTTCTTCACATTTGTGGATACTGGGGAGGGGGCGTTTTGGATGCTATGCCGGTAAAGCGAGCGTGTACGTGTTTTATAGTGTTCTGGTTCGGTGTGGTTAAGGGCTGGTTATCTAACAATTGGGTGAAGAGGGCGGCAAGGTGGTTCTGAAGGGGTGAGGATGGAGAAGGCTTGTAGGGGGTTGGAGAGGCATAGTAGCTTACTGCAGAACTGTGTGCCCATCATGTTTAAGGGGTATACGATTGGGAGGACCCATGTTTCGACATGGAGGTGGTGTATGGGGTGTGTTTGGTGAAGCCATTTGTAAGGTGGACGGCGCTCGCTGAGTGTATCTTGTGTAAGTGTCCATTAGCTATGGTTGGTGGCCAAACTGTGTAGTTCAGTGCCGTGCGGACGAAGTATAGATACAGGATTGTAAGGGTTTCTTGTCTTGTCCAAAGTTGGTGTTTGTTACTGTTATGACGGTGTTGCGTTCGGGCATCGCTTTCGAGGTGATGTTTCGTGTGTTGAACGAAGGTCATGTGTGGGTCAAGGGTGACACCCAGAAGTGTTGGGTTACGGTTGAGTGCGAGAAGTTAGCGGTGGGTGGTAGTCTTTTTCGTGTCAGGGGTCGAGGGTGACTTGATTTAGAGTGGGTGAGGTAGACATTCCGATAGATGGTTTGAGTAGTTGTCAAAGGGCACCTTGTCTGGCTGTGAGGACAAGGGGTCGTCAATGAATGTATGTGATGTAGTCTGTGCTTTCAGCATGTGATTTTATGGTACATATGAAGCAGATTGCAACCACACCGTTTTAGATGGTAAGAAAGTCTTTGTGGCGGTCAGTATTAGTGAATGCTCAGAGTTTGATTGTTGAATGTGCCAGTAATCTTCATGAATACTGGTGCCAACCTTTGTGTAACAGAGTGAGACTATGGTGTGAAAGGGAGGATCTCGAGTGAGAGTATGGCGAATGGATTATTTGAGGGATGTTTGAAACACTCATTAAACATCTTTAACTAAACATAGACCAATGCTACACAGTCATCTTATGCAAACACAACGTACACATATCCCTCATTCAAGCAACACACTTTGCACCGCAATAAAAGCTACCCCATTTCTATCGATACACTACACAGACCTCATGGTCTCACAACACTAGTACACAATTCACTCCATTTCACTAACACCATATCGTACCCCCAAACACTCCCAAACATCAACGAAATACTAAAACTAAAATTAAGTTGAGTAAAAATCAGAAGCACTGAATAAAAGACATGATCTAGTGGACCTGCGGCAAAAATGGCCGAAATAACACCTCTAGCCACTAGGTGGCGCCACCTGGTGGTCAACTTATATCCTATTTGAACTCATTGACCTCAATTACCTTTGGTAGCATTGGCTTTGGCTGGCTACATTCAGCCAGCGACTCGTTGCGGATGATGAACACAACACGAGATTTGCATGACTCATTGACCTGCCTGCTTCGCCGCAGTTAATAAACCTATATATCTCTCCCACGATGTCGAGATTATCTTCTGCTGGGTTCCTGGACATGTAGGAATGAGCGCGCCAAAGAGTCCGCGAGGACCGGGCGACCGGACCAGTGTTTCGCTCTTCCACACACAGACTACATGGCAGGAATACGGGCAGCTCTTCGGACTGCTTGGCAAAGATGATGGGAAACGATCGAAGGAAACTTAAAGTTGCGTGCCATTGCGCCGCGACGGCTTCAGGTCGCTTTCTGTCGTCTCCGAATCGGACACACTCGTGTGACGCATCGTCATTTGATGGAGCGCTCGCCTGCGCCCTATTGTGACGACTACGTCGTCCCCCAGACTGTTGGGCACATTCTTGTCGAATGTCCCAGTCTGGGTGATCTTCGCGTACGATACCTGTCCCGGTACCGGATGGGCGAGGTCGCTACCACCTGTCCCTTGTACTCGGGACGAGTCCGTGCACATTGAATGGTGGACTATATGCCTTTTTGGAGGAGGCTGGCCTTCTCCCTTTTATTTAACTAGTTGTTTGTTTTTTTTCTAGGTCGCACGTTCCTGCGCCGGGCGGACCTTTCCCCCAACGCAGGAGCTTGCTTCCTCCTTGTTATGATTTTCCCTTATTATTGTTATTGTTATTGTTTTTCATTCTTATTTTAAAGTAGCCTAGTGCTAGGCTGTCGTGAGTGCGGCGACTTGAGCCCAAGTGGGTAGTCGCCAGATAGGCTCTTAAACCCCCGACCCCCACACCCAGAAGAATACCACCAATCATGCAACCACTTACACTAAACACACTCGCCTTCCTAGTTGTGCCCTAGTACCCTGTCCGTTTGGTCGTGTTCGTGAATGTTCGCTTTTCATCCCCACAGCAGGTGTTCAACGGCGCTCCGATGGACCCGCTGGAACTTCTCACATATCTTGAACAGCCAGATTACAACACTCCGCCATCTTCTGGCGCCTCGTCTCAGGGTCATGCCGGAGGCGGTACCCCGGCCGCCGGGGGCCACTCCTCTGCAGCGGAAGCCGATGAGATCCTCTCCTTGTTTGAGTAGAGATTGCCAGCCCCTGAAGTCATTTCATGCAGCCTCACTTACCCCTCCCCCCCTCCCCAAATCATTTCACAGGTATCATCTTTGTTGTGTGAAGAATATTTATTATTATTATTGTAAATGAATGTGGGAATGCATGTCCTACCCTATATTGTATATACCCCTGTGCAACTGTAAATGTGTGTATGGAGGAATGAGTGATAAACTGTCATTGACTCGCTGCTTTCTGTGGATCATTCATTAATAGGAAATTGCAAAGGGAGAGGAAAAGATTCAATGAGAAATTTGGTACTTATTTAAATAAATTATTATATTTCTGGAAAAAAAAATAAAATCGGATTTTACTTATGGGACACTCTGTAATGGTTAATGCAGTTAGAGTAGATAAATTGTTTGTACAAGCCCACTACTACAAGCGTACTACGTGTACAAGCTTTATGTTCTCATTTTTCTGTCATCAGACTTAGTGTCGAGGTGGTGTGGATGAGCAGAGGGCATCTCTAGTAATCACTGGTGTGAATGTTATCTTTGTTAATGATGGTGACCAAATGTAACTAAAAAAAACTAGTATGCAAATACATACATTATTATAATAATTGTTTTATTGTACAATTCTTTGTATTTAAAAAAAAAATGCCAGTCTTATTTTGTAAATACTATCTATGATAACTATTAATTTCTAATTTTAGGCTGATTTGTATGTTGATAAGAGGGGGAAAATAGTGTGATAGTTAAAGGCATTTGATAGATTCACAAGTTTGGTTATCAGTAATGATATTGTTAGGGTAGAGATGGGGAAAATGGAAAAGACGATCACCCTCCTCCCCGCCCCCCCAAAAAGAGTTTCACTTTTTAAGGACCAAACAAACAAAACATTTATATATATATATATATATATATATATATATATATATATATATATATATATATATATAAACACAGAATGCAAAACAAATTGCCACATCTTAAAATGTTGCAATATATATGTATATAATGTGGATTGTGTGTGACGCTTGTTAATTTTCTTTAAAAAGGAAAATCTCCAATTTTTCTTAGTTTAAAAAGAAAGATTTTTTTAAAAAGCAAAATAACCATATTTGTCAGTTTCTTCTCGATACTATAATTACTTTCATATATTGTTAGGTGGCTTAATGTATGTATATATATATATGTATGTATATATATATATATATATATATATATATATATATATATATATATATATATATATATATATATATATATATATATATATATATATTATATGGACATAATTCACTTCAGAGGAAAAGATAAGTAGAATTCCAAGCACTTTTGTCTTACTAGAAACTGCACTTTGAAGTCTTTGTAATAATGATGAAAGCACTTGGAATTACGCGTTCCTCTCTTTCTTGCTGGTGAGTTGGTCGTGATATTATTTACCTACAGTGTTATTTAGTGAGATTGTTTTTGATTATATATATATATATATATATATATATATATATATATATATATATATATATATATATATATATATATATATATATATATTAATATTTGTGAAGGAACTCAATAGCGAGTTATGGTATATGATAGTGAAACCACTGTAGAGGAGCTTACAATTTATTCACGAAACTAGTTTCGGTATGAAGTTTACCACACACTCTTCAGTCATCTAAGATTTTTTCTCATTATACGACTGAAGAGGGTATGGTAAACTTCATACCAAAACTAATCTTGTAAATAAATTCTATGCTCCTCTACAGCGGTTTCACTATGCTATATATATATATATATATATATAATATAGTGATTGCTTCAATGGATTTAAATATGGAGCTCTAATGGTTAGCAAAGAATCAAATCTGGTTCGTGGATTTATTTGAATGGATGTTGCCACGTTTCAATGAAGAACATTTTCGTCCTCAAGTCCTAATCGCTGCGCCCAAACACAAGGCTTTGATTAAGAGAGAGAGGAATTGGTTGGCCAGTAAGGCCAGCGATCCGATCAAATGCCCCAGGGGGGATTGAGTGCACAATAACCCCCCCCCCCCCCCTCAACCATTGTTGCTGTCACGTTTTGTTAACTCGTGGGCGGCGGGAATCGACTCTACCCTGAATGAAAAAATAAAATATTTGGAACACAAATTCCTCTTCATATCTCACAATTAATTGAATCTAGTAATTGAGTATTTTTTTATTGTTTTTAATTCGCTGCAAACATCCATCCGCTCCTCAAACGGCGAGTTTTCTTACCCTTAATTGACAGCTTCTTTTAAAGATTTATTTTCTCAACGTTGTTTCATCAGCGGAATAAATTCATTTATCATGTTTAAAATCGTCGATCTTCACTATATTCCATATATATATATATATATATATATATATATATATATATATATATATATATATATATATATATATATATATATATATATATATATATATATATATATATATATATATATATATAAATATGATTTGTGTGTGTGTATGTATGAGTGTTTTGTACACACGTTTATGCGCCCGAGCCTAGTCTTTATGTAAAATAGCACACAAGATACATTATTTTTAATTTTGCTTTCCTTATTATGTGTACCTGATAATTCATAGGGTTTGAGAAGCGGTGTTAATTAAAGCGTTATTCATTAGTTCATATTTAATTTATTCAGATTCACACAATTGCCAGACATTACTATTTTAATTGTATTTAGTTAGGTTAAGCTCAGGTGTGTAGGCACGTGTGAGTCGTGTGAGTGGATATGATAAATACGTAGCCAAAATGTTAGTTTTCCTTCATTAAATAATTGTAATACTTTTTTTCCATTTTTTGAGAATCTAGTTAGTACCCGTACTTAAAAATTTAAGTATTTTGATGGTAATAACACCTTTTAATTTATGTGTACAAAGCGTTGAAATATTTATGAATGCCGCGATCTCATATATATATATATATATATATATATATATATATATATATATATATGTATATGTATATATATATATATATATATATATATATATGTATATGTATATGTATATATATATATATATATATATATATATATATATGTATATATATGTATATATATATATATATATATATATATATATATATATATGTATATATATATATATATATATATATATATATATATATATATGTATATATATATGTATATATATATATATATATATATATATGTATATATATATATATATATATATATGTATGTATATATATATATATATATATATATGTATATATATATGTATATATATATGTATATATATATATATATATATATATGTATATATATATATATATATGTATATATATATATATATATATATATATATATATATATATATATGTATATATATATATATATATATATATATATATATATATATATATATATATATATATATATATATATATATATATATATATATATATAATCAACTTTATAAGCATATTGTTTGAAATGAAAGAACAGATGGAAGAATAAACGGTTTTAAAGTGACTTGTGCTAGTTCTGAACACCATCACTTGTACCAGACAAATTATAAAGATAGTTTGTAAAATAGCAAATCTTTGGCCTTTTTTTTTCTATCCCACTCCAAATGTCGCCGCAACCAAGTTTCTATGAGCAATCGGAACTTGAGACGCTCCAATCGGGAATGAGGAGCATTGGTCGCTTTTGGCCAAATGGAAGGCGACTGAAAATGGGGCTTTATCATGTGGGGACGGCCTCCTCGTCTCCGCTTTTCCTTGGGCTGGCTTCGAACCCGCTTCCACAGAGGGGATGGAGCAAGCGGGTTTGGATGTAACCAACATGACTTTTATTTCGCCCCCCTCCCTCCCTCCCCATATTTTATATTCCTTTTCTCTATATTATTTCTATGTTTTTTTGTTGTTCCCTCCTTTACACCACTTCTCAACTACCTTTTAAGACATCCCTGAGTACTCATTGAGTACCCGTTTACACATCCCTGAGTACCTGTTATGTGTACCTGAGTTATCTCATAAATTTTACCCCTCTGAGCCACTCCATACACTAGACTCTGAACCACCCATATATTGCACCATCTGAGCCATCCCATACATTGCACCCTCCGAGCCATCCCATACATTGCCCCCTCCCCGAGCCATCCCATACATTACCCCTCCCTGAGCCATCACATACATTACAGACTGAGCCACCCATACATTGCACCCTCTGAACCATACCATACATTACAGACTGAGCCAGGCATACATTGTACCCCCTGAGTCATCCCATACATTGCACCTACTGAGCTATCATACATTGCATACTCTGAGCCACCCACACATTACACCCTTTGAGCCATCCCATACATTACAGACTCCAAGCTATTCATACATTGCATCCTTTGAGCCTTCCCATACATTACAGACTCCAAGCCACCTATACATTGCACCCTCTGAGCCATCCCATACATTAGAGTCTGAGCCACCCATATATACCGCCCTCTGAAGCACCCATGTATTGAACGCTCCGAGCCACCCCATACATACATCACAGACTGAGCCACCCACACATTGCACCCTTTGAGCCACCCATACATTGCACCCTTTGAGCCATCCCATACCTTGCCCCCTCTGAGCCATCCCATACATTGCCCCCACTTAGCCATCCCATACAGCTCCTGCCTTCTACCGGTGACAAAGTGAACTTGTAATACGTCCCTTATCCTTTTTTTCCCCCCTTTTCTTTATTCCTCCCTCTCTGGGACTTTTTCTTTCTTCAGGGGTTGGTCCCAGAGAGGCTCTGGCCTTCTCATGGCCAGGGGGGTCAGCCCTGGGTTACTTAGGGGTTCCCTGGTGCTGCCAACCAGACTTTTAATATTCCTATTTTCCCTCCTCCCCACCTATTACTTTCTTTTACTACCCTTTATTTCCACCTCTTCTTTCTCCTATCAAGTAACCCTGAAGGTTACCTGACCTCTGCTTGTGTTTTTCGGGCTGGTTCTGAATTGTTCTTTTATTAAGGTCGGACGAGGCTGGTCATCTCCACCGCCTTCATCTGCCGATGCCCAAGAAGAAACCCATCATTGGCCCTATTTTCCCGGCGCGTAGGAGAACTCGGGCAGCCTCTTTGGTCTATAAAGATAGTGTGGTGGATCCGTATCCATTCTCCAAGAGGACATACCGGACGTGACCGAATCTAGAGTTGCAGTAGTGCCGGGCCCTTGTAGGCCTCCGTGGTGGGGAGTCCCGAGGGAGAATGTGAAATTATTTCTATTTGCAATTGATAAACATAAAACTTTCCCTTTTCGTAAGCGTTCTCCTGACAAACGTTCTTCAGCTCTCTTTTCACCCTTTCCTCACTCGTTGGATCCCTATGCCAACGATGTGGACCCAGATTTAGATTATCCCCTCTTTCTGGTCATGATTTCGTCATCTGACACCCCGCTTGCAAAAGTGGATGTGTTTGACGTTAATGAATCATTTGATTTTCGCTCCGGTGAATCCCGCCGGATGTGGTCAAGAGGTAGTGGAAATATAGTAGCCGAGGTGTCATCTCACTCTACACAATCTTGTGCGAAATGTGTGTTCGATAGCCAAGTTCCCGTAACCGTTTCGCCCCATCCACTTTGAATTTTGTCAAAGGTGTTGTCCGTTCAAACGAATTCAGGAACTACGACCTCGCCCGTCTTTAGAGCAAGCTTAGTACCCAACGCGTCGCACGTACACAGGGTGGCTAAAACTGTAGGCTCTACTAGAGTGCCACATTGATTTTAACGTTCGAATGACAGGAACTGCTGTAGTTTATTAAAGCCTGGTACCTTCGTGTCCCTGCAAGAACATACATCGAACTACCCAGACGTTGCTTCAATTGTAATCAATTTGGACATGTTGGTCGTGCCTTTCGCCACTCCAGTCCCTGCTTGAATGGCACTTCTGATCACCATGGCCCTGAATGCATAAAAACACAGTGCTGTGTCAACTGCGTTGGAGTCCACAGTGCCGCGTCAAAAATCTGCCCAATATTCTTATATGAAAAGGAGGACTCTCTGTGTCTGAACGTGAAAGAGACTCGCCAATTTGCTCAAGGACAAACCTCATCTCTTTGCCGTCTCTTCTCAGACGTTTTGCGTGACGCTGGACGAAACCAACGATCACGTTCGAGTTCGGACGTGCCTGAAGCATCTCATCGCCCATCTACCGTTAGTGTCAGAAACATTCACGATATATCGTCGAAGCATCAATCTCACACCGAGATAACTAATGTTGCCTCCCTCTAGCCGGAACCGACGCTCAGGGTGAGACACTTGAAGACATCGGACGTGATCTGAAAGAATCTTCTATATCAACCAATGAAGGTTCTTCTACCCGGTACCCAAAACTTCGTGGTAAGAGGAAGGCCTCCTCACCTGTCATCAGCCACCAATAAGCGGGCAGCCTCTGGAGCTGACGCGGCCGAAACTCAAGAATCTTCAATGGACTCTTCTGTTGCTGAATATTCTGTGCTCTCAAGCCCGTCCCGTCCTTCACAGGACTTAGGCCCCTTACCGACCCAAAGCCTAGCAGAAATCCACCCAGTTCCTTGTAATTTGTTCAGATCGCTTGCCTCACCCACTCACCCTCCTACTCATGATCCGATGGAACAGATGGTATTCCAACATCACCAGACGCGGTTATTTGAGTAACTTCTCAGACATCGAAAGCGCCCTCGGCCCATCAATCCGAATCTACCGTCCGAAAATCTCTCCTCGATCTTCCGTTTTCGCTGTGCGTACCAATTACAAGCAGGGACCTAGGCCGGTTCCTCGAAACCATCTTACATATCCCCTGTCACTGCTCCTTCCAGGATCTCTTCACCTGCAATAGCAGGCTCTTCATCCTCCAAGCTCTTTGGGACACACTTCAAATTTAACCTCAGCAACAAAGGAGAAAAAGATATCTACTGTGCTATCTAACCGTCCCACATAATATCCTCGATTTCACAATGGAATTGTCAAGGCGTTCTTCCCAAGTGGGAAGAACTCTAAAGTTCTTTTGACGACTCTCCACCTCGCCGTTATTTGTCTTCAAGAGAACAAACTGGGTAGACGGCCTTTTCCGGTGGTATCCCGGAGTGTCAGTTATGGTTTCGTCATCCCACCATGCATCTCCCCTCCCCTCCCTTTCACTCTACCCATAAGAGGCGCGGCAATTTGCCATGAGATTTGAGGGGATCCAGCGCTCCGTCCGGCCCAAGCTTAGCCTCTCTTC
Organism: Ceratothoa steindachneri; assembly: GCA_963969495.1. Taxonomy (NCBI): domain Eukaryota; kingdom Metazoa; phylum Arthropoda; class Malacostraca; order Isopoda; family Cymothoidae; genus Ceratothoa; species Ceratothoa steindachneri. The sequence goes on along the minus strand of OZ018330.1, from coordinate 126,410,817 downwards.
CTTCCTTCAGATAGCCTGTATTTCTCCCAAGCTTCTTCGCTTTTCATACAACCTCTCCCACAACTTTCTCTGGTCAGCCTCTAATTTCATAGGGTAGATGCTGACCTTCTTCTCAGCCAACCGTCCCGGATCGGGGCTGAAGGGGAAGGGGACAACGTTCCTTAACCCCTGAGCTCCGGTTCGGGATGGGTTTTTTTTAACAACCTGCTTCATCCCCACCCATACCTTCCTCACATCCCTATTCCTTTCCTCTTCACACTCAGTTTTACGCCGTGTCTAAGGTGGAGCCGCCATGCCGATGGACTGCCAGGCCACCAGGCGGGAGGGGTGGTCCTGAATGGCGGCACCTGGCTCTGCCAGGCCTGTAAGCACCTCTTGCAGTGCGGGCTACTGCGAGAGGTGATGAGCAATGGCATCCCGTAGAAAATACAGGGTCACCATGCCCATGAATGAACACCAAAAAATAAACGAATCTCTACCCATTCCCCCTCGTACATCGACGGAGCCTCCCTCGGACAGCTCCAAAGAAAAAATGGAGGTGCCTTTCCCTGTGCTTGCACAGGGGACCCTCCATATTTCTTTAACAGGAGAGGAGGCTTACTCCTCTCCTACGCCTACGAGTGTAGAGGACTCCCCTTCACCTTCTCTGGAGGTGCTTTCGGGCACCTCCCTGCTTCCAGCTGCAGTCCCTCCTTTTGTTTCTAAGGGGATGGCCAAGAAAGCCAGCAGGCAGCCCATAACCAACCGCTCCCCATCGAAGCGGCTCGGTAGGGCAAACCCCCTTAGAGGGGAGAGGGAAGCCAGGCCCCTTCGGTCGCTTTCCTCAAAAGACCTGCTGGCAAGAATATTAAACCTTGCCGCGGTCAAGGCCTGAGCCTCTCCACACAAGACTGGTGACGCTGCCAAGGGGACCTGCAATGTCCTGGGAGAAGGTGGCCAACCGGAGGCCCCTCCTGTGATAGACATGGTCCTTGAGGAAACCCAGCCTCAGACGGTAGGGCCTTCCATAGGGGCGAATCCGGGTTGCGCGCCAACACCGAACTCGAATCCGCTCCTATGCAAGGTCCTCCTCAAACGGATGGGGTCTCCGAGGCGGTGCAAGGAGGAAAGGGATCTCCTCCAACCGGTGCCCCTGCGACCACCTGGACCTTCTTCATTTCGGAGAAGGACCTGTCTGAGGCCGGCCCAACTGGCCTAGGGGCTCCTATCGACGGAGGTGAGAAGCGGGTTCATTCCCCGCCCTCCTCTCCAAAAAAGACAAAGACTAAGAAGACTCGGGGTTCCTCTAATTCCGCGGGGGCTACAGGGACGGATGGGTCTGCTGCCACTTTGGCAAGCGACCAAGCCAAGATCGGCACATCCGGATCATCTGCCTCCCCGGTTGCGGAGCCCCTGACTAAGACCAAAAGTGCACTGGGCGGAGCCTCGATGACATCGGGGCCCCTTATTCAGAAGTTACCTAGCGTTTTCGAACCCGCTGGCTTCAAACGCTTCCTCATTATTCGATCCACTGATGGCAGCATGTTGGCCAAGGGCAACATGATCCATCAGAGGAGAGGGTTAGCTAGTGCAATTGGTAGAGAGCCGAAGGTGACCCGTTTGGCGGACGGGAGCCTTCTAGCGAATGCGGCGAAGCCCGCCGAGGCGGCCAAGATAAGTGCTCTTTGGACACTTCCTGGCACCCCGGTGAGTGTGACGCCGCACTCTACCATAAACTTTGTGAAAGGAGTAGTTTATGCGAGGGAACTCTTTGACTACTCCATTGAGGACATCACCCTAGAGCTGGGCGACCATGGGGCGGTCAAGGTCGAACGTGTGATGAGAAAACAGGGAAAGGCCTTGAGACCCACCCGCACACTCTTCGTCACGTTCGACTGTGACAAGCTCCCTGAGTCGGTGGTGCGGGGTGATACCGCTACCGCGTGAAGGCATTCGTGCCACTGCCGCGGCGGTGCTATTACTGTCACCGCTTCAGCCATACGAATCGTGTTTGTAGACGTGCAAAGTCGGGGTCACCCGAAGTTTGTGTAAATTGCCCCAAGTCCGGACACGATAAGTTCAAATCATGTGTGGCCAAGTGTGTCAATTGCGGAGAGCCGCACCCCGCTTATTCGAATCAATGTAGTGCATATCTCATTGAGAAAGAAATCCTGGCCGTTCGGGCCCAGGATCGAGTCTCATTCCACGAGGCTAAGGACTTGGTCCTGGCGCGCAGGGCTCTGCCTGGGACGTCATATGCCTTAATAGTTAAAAAGGCACCCTCTGATCCTGGTCCATCCAGGCAAACGAGCACGTTGTTTCCGCGCTCATTCGGAGCCCTTCTGCTGGCTCTACTTAACCCGGGCGCTCCCCTGGGAAAGCTGGCGGCAAAAAGGGTTCACACCCAGCCCCTGCTAAAACCAGGGCTCCCTCCTCTTTCCCAAGCGTGACCGTTTCCCGTAAGGCGAAACGGCCACGTGCCTCCACTGAGTCGTTAGACTCACAGGAGGCAACACCCCTGAAGATGGTCGCTAGGCCATCTTCCGTAGTTCCTAAAGCTGCCCCCCGAAAGGAGGACAGCAACAAAGGAGCTTCGGCTCCTTCGCCCATGCCTAGTGGTGGAGGGAGTGGCTCGGAGACCGTGGTTCCACGAAAAGAGGGCCTCCCCCGCCTCCGAAGCCCCAACGCCCGCCTAAGGTTGCGAGGCGGAGGGAGGAAAAGACTCGCATGGCGAGCCCAACCTCCCCTAATAAGTCCTAGAAGGCGACAGCGCCTTCAGCGCTTTGTCTGGCCAACAGCAACCGAGGTTCTGCCCCCGGGAAGCGTACGGCCATTCCCGTGAGGGTCTTCAGTTCAAGGAGGGCCCCCGCGTCTCCTCCTAGCTAGGCCTGGAGGGCATATTCCTTCAATATAATTGCCGTGGACTCCGGGCCAACTGGGAGGAGTTGCGGAGGCTCGTCTCGTCCCGTTCCCCGTTAGCTATCTTTTTGCAGGAGACCATGCTAGGCGCGTGTCCCCTGCCCGCGCTTCAGGGGGAAAAGTGTCTTGCGACCACACCACCGCGGGATGGCCGGGCTGGGGCATGCGCGGTTTACACCCGGCATGATGTCTCCGTTCTTCCTTTCTCTTTAGATACCTCCTTTCAGGCAGTGGCTCTGCAGCTGCACCTGGATAGGAGGTATACTATCATTTCTGCGTACATTCTACCGTCAGTTGACTTCGACGCGGGGGACTTCCGCCGCGTCGTGGCACGGTTGCCGAGATCCTATCTCTTGCTTGGAGATCTGAACGGCAGGCATCCTCTCTGGGGAGATTACTCCATAAATCACCGGGGACAAGTCCTTGCCGATCTGATCGAAGAGCTTGAGATGGGTGTCCTAAACGTGGATGAGTTTACGCATCACTGTCCGAGAACCGCTTCATTTGCTTGCCATTACCTATCTTTGTGCTCTTCGGATGCACAGCCTGATTTTGATTGGGGAGTGGTCGATGACCTCCATGGTAGTGATCACTTTCTCATTCAAATATCATTTTCAGGGCAACTGCCGCCTGAGAGCCCACCTCGGTTCTGCTTGGCGCAGGCGCGGTGGCCTGCATTTCAGAAAATGAATGAATTCTCTATCTCATTCGAGTAGTTTAGGTCGGTAGATGAGGCCGTTGAGTTATTCTCCGACAACCTTTTTGCCGCGGGCCTGACTACTATTCCTAGGACGTCTGGCCGTTTTGCACGCTGACCACTCTCATGGTGGTCGGCAAAGTGTGAGACGGCCCTCAAACAGAAGCGTTATGCCTAGATGCGCTATAAGCGCCGCATGAACAATTTCACTGACGCTGAATTTCGTCGGGCTAGGGCTAGGTTCGGGTATATTTCTAAGCACGCCCACCGCTCTTCTTGGCGGGCATACGTGTCTTCCCTTAACGGGAAGACCCTTTAGCAGAGGTGTGGAGGCGAGTCAAAAGGATTCGGGGCAAGTTCTCGCAGGACCCTCATCCCGTTCTCCAGGAGAATGGGACCGCAATCTCGGACCCTGCGTCCGTGGCGGAATCCTTCATGACCGCATTCTTTAGCCCGGAAGCTCCTACAGCATTCAATGCACTTCGCGATGTTGCAAAAGGCCGCTGGCTGGAATTTACCTCTAGAGATAGAGAACCCTTCAACGAGAGGTTTACTGTGAGCGAGTTGCGTTCCGCTCTTGCTTCGTGCGCGGAGACCGCCCATGGTCCGGACAATGCCCCGTACGCCATACTTCGAAACCTGGGTGAGCGAGGCATGGCCTTTCGGTTAGATCTTTTCAACGGGATCTGGGTGGAGGGTCTCCTCCCAGATTCCTGGCGAATCGCTACTATGCTCGTCTTTCGCAAACCGAGGAGAGATCACTCTACTCCGGCCGGTTTCCGCCCAATTTCTCTAACCTCTTGCGTGTGCAAGATGATGGAGAAATTGGTAAATGTTAGATTAGCCTTTTTCCTGGACAGCGGAGGCCATCTGTCTTCTGCATAGTGCGGCTTCCGCAAGTTCCACTCCACGTCGGATGCTCTGCTCCGACTGGAAAATGCTGTCTGCGATGCCTTCCTCCGTAGACAGCACTACGCAACGGGTTTTTTCGATCTGCAGAAGGCCTATGATACCGCAGGGCGATACGGTATCATATAGACTCTCCACACGATGGGGGCGAGGGGACGCCTCCCAATGTTTATATCTGGATTTTTGCGAGATCGTCGATTCCGCGTACGGGTGGGGGGAGCCCTCTCCGGCCCAATGGAGGAGGAAGAGGGTGTCCCGCAGGAAAGTGTCCTCAGTGTCACACTCTTTGCCTTAAGCATCAACGGCATCACCTGGGTGCTGCCGGAAGATGTTCTCGCTACGCTCTACGTGGACCACCTTTCGATCTCTTTTGGTGCGGCCCAGATGCCAACTCTGGAGCGTCGACTCCAACAGGTATTGAACCGCGTCTCTCGCTATGCCGAAGCGCACAGGTTTCGGTTTTCTTTGGCCAAGACTAAGGTGGTGCACTTCTGCAGCCATCCACGTCTTCACCCCGACCCAGATTTGTTTCTCAATGGGGTGCACCTAGAAGTGGTTGAATCGCACAGTTGCCTTGGCTTTGTATTTGACCGACGCCTCACCTGGGAGGCTCATATTCGCAGCCTTAGTGTCTCTTGTATCCACGCCATGGACATTCTCTGCTCCGTGACGTTCAGCGCTTGGTGAGCTGATAAGGCTACTGCCTTACTTTTTTATCGATCCTTTGTTCGTTCGAAGCTCTACTACGGATGCGACTTTTATTCATTCGTAGCCGAGCGTTTATTGTGGAAGGTGGACTCGATCCACCACACCGGCCTTCGCCTTGCGACCGGTGCCTTCCGTACTTCCTCCATTGAGAGCCTGTTGGTCGATGCTGGCGAGATTCAACTCGCTCTACGCCGCGTGCAGTGCATCACTCGCCTGTACGCGCGAGCCCGGCGCCTCCCTCTGCCGCCAACAGCTCTCACTGCATCCGCAGCTCATCTCGACGGTGCCTAAGCCGCCGAGAGACGCCAGTCATACCCTAAGCCTTTTGGCTTTAGGGCCACAAAACTACCTTGAAAGCTAGGTATAGCTCTCGGGACGGTGGCGCCCCTGGTCTGCCGCGGATGCCACCGTGGAGGGTACCACATTTGGCTATTTGTCGTGACGCCTCTGCTCCCAAAGCTTGTACAGCGCCGGGAGTATTGCGATCGACTTTTTTGAGCATACCTCGTGTCACGCTGGAATCGTGCCAGTGTATACGGATGGCTCCAAGTCCCAAAAGGGGGTCGGTTTCTACGCCGTATCCCCTCTGATGAAGTCAGTGGGGCTCTCTCTACCAGGCAATGCGTCTGTCTTCACAGCCGAGCTGGGGGCAATACACCACTCGGTACGGGAGATTACGCGACGTGCCCGGTTCGGAGACCGGATTGTGATCTATAGCAACTCACAAAGCACCCTGAATGCTTTCGGGGCATTGGAATCTCTGCATCCCCTGGTTCGCGATTTTCGTGACGCCACGGTTTTGGCGATCCGGGCGGATGTCGAGAATATCTTCTGCTGGCTTCCTGGACATGTAGGAATTGCGGGAAATGAGCATGCCCATGAGGGCACCACAGTGTCCGCGAGGACTCTGCGACCGGATCAGCGTTTAGCTTTTCCTCACACCGACTACTTGGCATGAATACGAGCAGCTCTTCGGAACCCTTGGAAAAGAAGATGGGAGACGGTCGAAGTAAACTTAAAGATCCGTGCCGTTGCGCCGCGACTGTTTCCATGGACCTATCCCTCAATGCCACGACGGCTTCAGGTCGCTTTCTGTCGTCTCCGAATCGGACACACTCGTGTGCCTCATCGCTGTTTGATGGAACGCTCGCCTGCGCCCTATTGTGACGACTGCGTCGTCCCGCAGACTGTTCGGCACATTCTTGTCGAATGTCCCAGTCTGGGTGATCTTCACGCACGTTACTTGTTTCGGTCCTGGGATGGGTGGGGTCGCTACCGCCTGTCCCTTATACTCAGGACGAGTGCGTGCACATTGACTGGTGGACTTGTTGACTTTTGGAGGGGAGGCCGGCCTTCTCCCTATTATTTAACCAGGGTTTTTTTTTGTTGTTTTTTGCTTTTGTTTTTTTCCCTTATAGGTCGCACGCTCCTGCGCCGTGCGGAGCTCCGCCAGACGCAGGAGCTTGCTTACTGCTCGCTTCCTTTTCCCATTTTTTGTGGGAGAGGGGGTTGGCTTTGGTTGTTTTTTGTGTCCTTTTAAATTTGATTTTAAAGTAGCCTAGGACTAGGCAGATTTTTAATACGGCGACTAATGTCCAAGTAGGCAGTCGCCAGATGAGCTCTTAAAAAAAAAGAAGCAATCTCGACCCGGCGTCCGTGGTGGGATGCTGCCTCGCCAGCATTCAATGTACGTCGTCATATAGTCGTAGGCCGTCAACTGGACTTTAACTCCAGAGGCGAGGAACCTTTCAGCGACATGTTTACATTGAGCGAGTTGAGTTCCGCTTTCGCTTCATGTGCGGACACTGGTCCAGACGATTTTTCGTATGCCATGCTTCGACACCTCGGTGAGGAAGGCACGCCATTTCTGTTAGATTTTTTCCATAGTATCTGGATATAGGGTATCCTCCCAGAATCCTGTAAAATTGCTGCTGCGCTCGCTTTTCGCAAACCAGGGAGAGATCACTCTACCCCGGCCGCTGTATACCCAGTCTCTCTAACTTCTTGCTTTTGCAAACGACGGAAAAATGCCGTCTACGATGCCATTCGACTTAAACAGCAATACACCACGGGTTTTTTTAACTGCAGAAAGCCTATGATACAGCATGGCGATACGCTATAATGGAGACACTCCACACGATGGAGCGAGGGTGGAGTCGTCCCAATCTTTATCTCGGAGTTTTTACTTGAATGACCTTTCGGTCTCTTTTGGCGCGGCCAAGATGCAAGCTCTGGAGCGTCGACTCCCACAGGCATTAAACTGCATCTCTCGCTATGCCGAAGGGTAAAGGCTTCGGTTTTCTTTACCCAAGACTAAAGTGATGCAATCTGCAGACAAGTACGACTCCACGTTGACCCAGACTTATTCCTAAGCGGGGTTTGCATGTATGTGGTGGATTCACGCTGTTTTCTCTGTATTATTTTTGCCCGACTCCTCACCTAGGAGGATCATATTCGCAGCCTTAGGGTTTCTTCTACCAGCGCTATGGGCATTTTCGTTCTGTGACGTTCAGCACCTAGGGTACTAATAGGGCTAATGCCTTGCTTTCCTATCGATCGTTTATTCATTTATATCTTGACTACGGCTCACAAAGTGCCCTGAGTGTTCTTGGGGTATTGGAATCTCCGCATCCCCTGGTTCGCAATATCTGGAGGTAAAGTACAGTGGGCGGCCTTCCGCGACATTACGACGTGCAGGGAATGCTGGCAGAGCAGCATCCTGGCTAAAGAATGCGGAAAAAGCTGTCGCGAAGGATTCAACCACGGACGCGGGGTCAAAGATTGCGCTCCCATTCTCCTGGAGAACGGGAGAGGGGTCCTACGAGAATCTGTCCCGAATCCTTTTGACTCGCTTCCACACCTCTGCATTTTTGCTAGGAGGGGCATTCCCGCTAAGTGAAGACACGTATGCCTGCCAAAAAGAGCGGCAGGCGTGCTCCGAAATATACCGGAACCTAGCCCTAGCCCGACGAAATTCACCGACAGTGAAATCGTTCGGACGGCGCTTATAGCGCATGTAGGCATAACGCTTCTGTTTAATGGCCGTCCCACACTCTGCTGACCACTATGTGAGTGATCGGCGTGCACAACGGCCAGACGTTCTAGGACTAATTGTTAGGCCCACGACGATGAGGTTGCCGGAGAAGAACTCAACGGCTTCATCTACCGACCTAAACTCCTCGACTGAGATAGAGAATTCAGTCATTTCCTGTAATGCGGACCACCGCACCCGCGCCAAACACCACCGGGGCGGGCCTCGGGCGGCAGCAGCCCGTAAACTAATATTTGAATGTGAAAGTGATCACTACCTTGGAGGTCATTGATCACCCGCCACCCAAAATCAGGCTGTGCATCCGGAGAACACAAAGATAAATCGAAGCAGGAAAATGAAGCGGTTCTCGGGCATGGATGCATAAACTCATCTACATTTAGGACACACATCTCCAGCTCGACGATCAGGTTCACAAAGACTTGACCCCGGGGATTAATCGAATAGTATCCATCAGAGGGGCTGTGTACCGTTTAAATCCCTGAGCTAGAGAAAGGACCTTGGCAACCGTGCTACGACACGGTGGAAGTCCCCCGCATCGAAGTCGGCTGACGGTGGAATGCACGCGGAAATAACAGTATACCTCCTTTCCAGGTGCCTGCTTCAAAGCAGGTATCTAAAGCATAAAGAGGATCAGAGACATCATACAGGGTGTAAATCGCGCATCTTCCTGTCTGGCCCCCATCCCATGGTGGTGGGGTCGCAAAACCCAAATATCCATTAGGGTGGGCAGGGGGTACACGCCCAGCATGGTTTCATGCAAGAAGATAGCTAACGGGAAACGGGATGATACGAGCCTCCGCAACTGCTCCCAATTGGCCCGGAGTCGGTGGCAATTCCATTGAAGGAATATGCCTCCAGGCGGCCTAGCTTGGAGGAGATTTGGGGGCCGTTTTCAAAGAGAAGATCCTCACGGGAATGTCCGTACGCTTCCCAGAGTCAGAAATCAGCGCGCTGTTGGTTGGATACAGCGCTGAAGGCTCTGTCGCCTTCGAGGACTTATTAGGGGAGGTTGGGTTCGCCATGCGAGTCTTTTCCTCCTTCCGCCTCGATACCTTTAGGTGAGCGGCGCGGCTTCGGAGGCCGGGGTCGCATTGTGTGCGGGCAAGGGAGCCGAAGCTCCTCGAATGCTGTCTTCCTTTAAGGGGGGCAGTTTTAGGAAACACAGGAGATGGCCTCACGACCCTGTTCAGGGGTGTTGCCTCCTGTGAGTCTAGCGACTCAGTGTAGGGGGGGATCTGTTTCGCCTTACAAAAAACGATCACACTGGGGAAAGGGAGTGGACCCCGGGTTTTAGCTGAAGCTGAGTGTGATCCTTTTAGGCCGCCAGCTTTACCAGGGGAGCGCCCGGGGTGGGTAGAAGCCGCAGAAGAGTTCCGAATGGGTGCAGAAGCGACTGTGCTCGTAGTCCTGGAGGGGCATGGAGATGCCAGAAGCAGAGGGTGCCTTTCTTAATATTGAGGCATAGGATGTACTTGGCAGCGCCGGGCACTAGGACCGAGTCCTTAGCCTCGCGAAATGAGAGACGATCCTGGGCCTGAACGGCCAGGACTTCCTCCTCAACGAGATACGCACCACATTGCTTTGAAGTAGCGGAGTGCGGCTTTCCGCAATTGACACACTTGGCCACACACGATTTGGACTTATCGTGTGCAGCATTGGAGCAACTACAAAGACTTCGGGTAACCCCTACTTTGCACATCTACACGAGCGATTAACATGACCGTAGTGGTGACAGTAGTAGCACCTCCGCAGCAGTGGCACGGATGCCTTCACGCGGTAGCGATACGAACCGGCACGCACCCACTCGGGGAGCGTCGAACGTGAAGAAGAGTGTAGGGGTGGGTTTCAAAGCCCCTCCCTGTTTTCCCATCTCACGTTCGACTTTGACCGCTCCATGGTCGGCTAGCTCTAAGGTGATGTAATCTATAGAGTAGTCCACGAGTTCCTTCGCATAAACGACTTCCATGAAGTTCATGGTAGATGCGGCGTCACACTCACAGGCGTTCTATTAAGTGTCCGAAGGGCACTAATTATGGCCGCCTCGAATGGATTCGACGCATTCGCCAAAAGGCTCCCGTCCAAGAAACGGGTCACCTTCGGCTCTTTACTACTCATACTAGCTAAAGCTTTCCTCTGACGGATCATGTTGCCCTTAGCCAAACGCTTCCATCAGTGGAGCGAATAGCAAAGAATCGTTTTAATCTAGCGGGCTTTAAAACGCCAGGTAGTCTCTGAATGAGGGGCTGTGACGTAATCGAGGCTCCGTTCTGCTCACTTGCATTTTGGTGTTTGTCAGGGACTCCCCACCCGGGGGAGCAACGGGGTCGGACGTGCCGATCTTGGCCTGGTCGTTACCGAAGTGGTAGCAGACCCATCTGTCCCCGCGGCCCCTACGGATGGAGAGGAGCCCCTAATCTTTTTCTATTATTTTATCTTTAGAAGAGGAGGGCGGAGAATGAATCCGCTTCCCCCTTCACCGGCAGGAGCCCCCAGCCCATATAGACCGGTCTCGGCAAGATCCTTCTCCGAGAGGGAGAAGGTCTTGGCTGCCACAGAGGCACCAGCCGGATGAGTAGATACATTCTCCTATTGTAAGGTCTTGGAAACCCGAGCCGTATGAGGAGGACCTTGCACATGGTTGGACTTGGCACCGAACCCATGTCCGTTCCTATGAAAGGTCATAACGTCTGGGGCTGGGTTTCCTCAGGAATCATGTCCATCTCAGGTTGGGGGGGGGGCTCCATGTGGCCACCGCCCCTCCCAAGACATCACAGTTCCCATTGATCAGAATGTCTTTGGTCGGGGAAGAGAGGGGGGTACGTATGGTGATCCCCTCTAAACCCAATATTTAAGCCCGAAGGTCTTTAGAGGCAAGGGGCCGACGGGCCCCGTCTTCCCTCCTCCCCCTAAGGGTTTCGCCCTTTCGTGTCGCTCCCACCGGGAGCGGTCAATTATAGGCCGCCTACCTTTCTTGGCAGACACCTTAGAAAGTAAAAGGGAGACTGCCGCTGGAGAAAGGAAGTCGCCCAGGGGCGTCTCCGGAGAACGAGCCGAGAGGAATTCTCCTACACCCGTAGGCAAAGGAGCGTAGTAAGCCTCTTCTCTGGCCGAAGAGTTTTAGAGGGTCCCCTGCGAAAGAACAGGGGTGGGTACCTCTATTTTTCAGGGGAGCTACCCGAGGTCGGCTCCCGACGATGCTAAAGGGGAAGGGGAGAAAGATTGCTTGATTCTCATTATCGGGCATGGGGACCCTATACATTTCACGGGACGCATACACTAATCACCCAACGCAGTAGCCCGCTCTGCGACGGGTGAGTACGGGGCGGCAGAACCGGCTGCCGCCATTTGAGGATACTCCTCCCGCCCAGTGACCTGGCAGCCCATCAGCATGGCGGCTCCTCCTTGGGCACGGCGTAAAAATTGATAGATAGATGGGAGAATGAAAAAGGGTGTGAGGAAGGTGTAGCTGGGGATGGATGAAGCAGGTTGTTAAAAATCCACCACCTCAGGCCGGAGCTCAGGGGTTAGGGAACGTTGCCGACCCCCCTCAGCCCCGATCCGGAATAGTTAGGTGAGAGGAAGCTGGTAGGCTTCTACCCTGTGAAATTAGAGGCGAACAGAGAAAGTCGTGGGAGAGGTTGTAAGGAGGTGAGGAAGTTAGGTAAAAACACAGGGTGTCAGAAAGAAGAAGAGCTAAGCTGTGGCCGGACGGGGTGCTGAGTCCAGTCAGCACAGCGGCCAGTAAGGCAAATCGCCGCGCCGCTTACAGGGGGCCGTGGAATCTCCACACCCTCTGCCGTAAACCGGGTGGATGTCAAGATTATCTTCTGCTGAGTTCTTGGACATGTGGGAATTTGGGAGAATGAGCGTTCTGACGTGGGTGCCAAAGAGTCCTTGCGAATGGGTGGCTGTAAAGACTATCGCGGAACCCGGTTCACACGGCCAATGTTAAATACACACAAGAAATTTATAGAAGACTAGGGATATAAAGGCCTACCAGAAATTCGCCAGAATTTACCAGGAGGGTGCTAAATTACGAGGTATCCGCAAGGGATTAAATGAATACACATATAAAAGTATTTACAGTATTATTTACATCAAAATCAAAATGAAATAAATTGACTGCTAACTTATTATACGGGGGTACATCAAATAATAAGAAAAGTCACAAATGCTTATCACCATCTAACGACCACAAGTCGTTCTAACCAAAATAGATATTCGCGCATACAAAATTGGGTTTATGAATAATTCGCTTGAAGCCGAAACGGCACGTGCCGTTGAAGATGAAATAGGCTACGCTACTCTAGTGACAGGTGTTTCCGGAATAACCTCCCTGTCTTACGTCCCTTACTCGAAGGCCCAAAGTTACATGAATAAAACTTAATTAATTTAAAAGGGACGTAAGAAGAAAGAAATACTCCAAAATACCTGATACCAGAGCAGTGAAGCAATAACCCACGTCGGAAACCCAGGCGAAAGAGGCTCGGCGACAATGAGTGAATTCGACCCTAGTCTACAGGGGCGAATGCGATGACGGTCTTCGGTGAGGAGAAACCCACAGACGGCGATATCGGGACGAAAGGCGTCGAGACCACGGAGAACGATGACTCGAAGGCCCAACGATCCGAAAGAAGGAATTAGAGATGACAGAATTCCCCAAAGAGGCGGTCGCGAGGTGACTAGGGGAGAGCTTTTACGTGCCCAGTGTGAACGGCTTTCTAAAGGAGAACACTTGCAAAAGTAACTGGAAGAGCACAATTCGATGCAACCGACAGAGGGACAGCAAAACACTGACAGAAATCAATGGCAAAAATCTTCGCTGCACGAACGAATCCAGTATGGGTCTCCAATATGAACGTCAAAGGTAAGTGACGGAAAACGATTCAGCGGAGCAATCAAGGCAGAATCTTCGCAACAGAATAAATTAAAAGGCCTCACGACCCCATTTATATCCTTCAGTCCGAAGGGAAAAAAGATAAGTGGGGAACAAAGGGGGGGGGGTGAGTCGCTATCCCTATGCAAATTAGGCTGGTAAGTTAAGAATTTTAGGCCAAAAATGGTAGCCTCGAAGCGGGTCGACCTGCGATAAACACCGTAAACTATGAGAAGAAAGGGAAGGCATGGGAATACAAGGGCCTACCCTTTACAGCACCCAGACCAGCGTTTCGCTCATCCCCACATCGATTACATGGCAGGAATAAGGGTAACCCTCCGGGCTGCTTGGCAAAGAAGATGAGAGACAGTCGAGGGGAACTTTAAGTTGCCTGCCATTGCGCTGCAACTGTTCCCATGGACCTACCCCCCAATGTCCCGACGGCTTCTGGTTGCTTCCTGTCGTCTCCGAATTGGACACACTCGCGGTGCGCACCGCCATTTGATGGAACGCTCGTCCCAACATTACTGCGACGACTGCGTTCTCCCCTTGACTTTTGTGCACATTTTAGTTGAATTTCGCAGTCATGATGATTATCGCGTACCTTACCTGTCCCAGTATAGGGACGAGAGAGGTCACTACCGCTTGCCCCTTCTACTTGGGACGAGTTCATGCACACAGACTTGTAGACACTCTGACTTTTTGTAGGAGTCTGGCCTCCTCCATTTTATTTGACGCTCTTTGTTGTTGGTCGCATGCTCTTTCGTCGGGTGGAGGTGGGCCTCCCCTCGACGCTAGAGCGTGCTTCCTTCTTTTTCTGGATTTTTGCTTCTTGTTTTGTGTTTGTTTATTGTTATTTTGTCTTTTAGGGATTTGTTGTTTTTTGCATATATTTTTTTGAATCCACCCTACCATTAGGATGTAAGATCATTGCGGCGACCTTTGCCCTAGTAGTTAGTCGCCATATGGGCTCTGAAAAAAATCCTCATAGCTTTCCCCGCTCTATGGGGGACCGTACCATCCGAGACTATGGAACCTCCTATCCCCTGATATATGTTCCTGTTCACCTCTTTGTGCTCTCACGGGTCCTTCAAAGAGACACCTATTCTGCCTAGCTTTCCTCGTGTGCTCTTGCCCTTGTATGTGGTCGCCAGATGGGCTCCTAAAATTAAAAAAAAATTCCCTCGTCTGTCGACGGGCAGGCGCTAAGTCAAGGTCTGTGAGCATGAAGAGCTTGATATAAAAACATATTTACAAACACATGCCAACATATCCCGAAATCATCCGACATACACAGGTCAACATATCCCAACTGCCTCCTACATACACAGGCCACCATATTCCGACACCCTCCGACATACATGGGCCACCATATCCCGACAGCCTCCCACATACACGGGTCAACATATCCAGATATCCTCCCAAATACACGGACATCGTGGGATTACATTTCATAAATAAATAAAAAACAACCAAGGCAACCCCGCTACACAAGCTTTAAATAGAGATTTTAAATGAAGTGGTGAAGTTGGGGATTATAAAAACATACACAAGATGCGTACTGTCATCAATTGAGCTACGGATCATGGTGTGGCACTTCTTAGTTTTTTCATGATCAGTTACAACCCGCAGCTGCAGAGGATTTTTACCATAAAATTGTCAACGACAGAATGCTTAAATAGGTCTGTTTAAGGGGCATTTTCATGAAATACAGAGTGATTTAAAAGTATCCCCCCAACACGTCAAGATCCAAGGTTCACATTATCCTCTATTTCAACGGTCACAAGGCTGCTCTGAGCCATCCCTGAGGGCCGGGTTGGGCAATAATTTTAAGCAGTTGACATCATTGAAGCTCATGTAAAGCTTTGCGGACGCACTTATAGAGTTTAGATGCAAATTTCGAATACATATAAGTTAATTGCATATAATTGCATTTGTTTGCATATAAAACATTGTGATAGATATTAGCTACACATTAATAATTAAGGGTATTTTTTTGCATAGTTTCGCCACCCCTTTTAAATTCTTTCCCGACTTATATCAGACGGGACCTACAGGTTAACGTGGAATTCGAACCACGATTTATAATTCTACGTCATGTGATTATTATCCAGGACCCAAGCGTCTCCTATCCAAGTACTAACTACCGTCAACGTAGCTTAACCCGCGAGCGAAAAGAGAGCGTGTGGATAAGGGCAATGAGAATAAGTATTTATAAAGTATCGTATTTTTAACCAACATTTTATCTACGAATGAAATATATTTGAAAATGACCGATTCAAGAATCTAGCACTTACATAAAAAATTAGTGAGATGAAATTTTAGCAAAATGTTTAATAATTATTGAATATTTTGCTAAAATCTCATTTCAAAATTCGACAAAATCTTGAAAATGAATTCTAATTCATTTTCAATATTTTGTCGAATTCTGAAATGAAACGCGGGACACATGAAAAGCCTTCGCGGGCCGCAGTTTGCCCACCTTTGTCATTCATAAGAAGTTACAAGAAAAGTACGTTAAAGGCCTTGCCGAAGAGCAAACTCTTCCGTTCGAGACACTTCCTGAATCCTCTAATCTATTAGTCCGCTGCGATAACGACAATAATTCCTATACACTTCATCTGCCATCGAGGGTTGAGACATCTAATTATCAAAATAGAAAGGGAAAGGAATCGTTCAGAGACGAGACGAAAGAAGAAAAGTGAAGACTGAGGACGCTATTGGCGGCAAAAGAGATCCCTCCCCTCCCCTCCCCTCCCCAGAAAGCAAACAATGGAGATTCCGTGTGTTGGGGACCACAAGGCCCACTCCAAATCTCTATTTCCAGGCCCACCCGAGCTCGGGCATCAACGAATTATTGGGAAAATTGGAGAACCAAACGAAGCAACAAAATTATCTGTTACACCTTCCCGCTCTCACCGTCTCGGGGCGTCACTACCGCTAGACACTACCCGTGCGTTACTTGCTCGATGACTAAGTAATCTGTGACTTCGATTTACCAATTGAGGGGTAAACACTTGCCAGGTCAGGAATCAATGGTTTGGGGTATTTCCTGCGGCCTCTCGTCTAAAGTAGGTGTGGGTCTTTCTAGCTTCGTTTGACCTTAAAAATTTATTTGTATTGGGAAAGTTTTCTTCTGGTCGCGTTTTGCCTAAGATTCTCTTACTCGTCACGTTTGCTAAAAATTAGATCAGAGGTCATTTTGGCCTCGATTAGCCTAAAATAGCAAGGGAGTATTTCTTGCCACGTTTGTCCTAGAATAGTTCCAGGTATTTCTAGCTTTTTGCCTCTAAATTAGTTTTGTGGTATTTTACATCCGTGGAATTTCACGCTTAATTCAACTAAAAATAGCTAGTCTTAGTCTGGCCTCGTTTTGGCCTAAAATTTCTCGATTATCTCTCTGATCTTATTTGACACAAAAAGCTGGGGGGGGGGAGGGTCTGACTCCGTTTGGCCTAAAATAGCTCAGGTTTATTACTCGGAATGTTAAAGCTAAAATACCTTCGACCTAAACTACCTCGGGGCTGTAAGGGGGTATTCTGTTAGGCTTGATCTTAAAAATAACTGGAGTCGTCATCCTGGCATAAGATAGTTCAGGCTTATTGCAGGCGGCGTTTGGCCTAAAATAGATCGGGAATATCATTGGCTGTGTTTGACCTAAAATGGCTCGTTTGATTTTAAATAGTTGGATGGTCTTTCTAGCCACGTCTGACCTAAAATTGGTGCTCGGGTTTTATTGGCCATGTTCGACCTCGAATTGTTTTCTCGCCTCATTCGGCCTAAAATATTTCTGTATTACTGGCTAGTTATGACCTAAAATAACTCGTTTATTTCTTAAAATTGCTTTGGAGTCTGTCTGCCAAATATGAGCAAGATAGATTGGTGATTTTATACCTAGTTTAAGCTCAAATAGATCGTGATGTCATTCTGCTATGTTTGGTCAAATTAGCAAGGATATTTCTGCCCTCGTTTGACCTAAAAGAGCTCGGTGGTCTTCTGTCAGGTTTAGCCTAAAGAAGTTGGGATATTTCTAGCATCGTTTGGTCTAAAACAATTCTTTGACGTAAGGTTTGATACTCGTATTTTATTTTTACCTTCATAGATATTTGAACAAAGGGAAACTTCGATCCCAGGCATTGGAAAAACGGGAAAACTTCGGTTAAACATTCGAGCAGCGGGAAAACTTCATTCACAGACATTCAAACAGGAAACATCGTTCACAGGCATTGGAATAAAAGGAAAACTTCATCCAATGACATTCGAACAGTGGGAAAACATCGTCCACTAAAACTGGAACAACGGGGAAAAAAATAAAATATATTCGAATAGAAGTAAAATTTCACTCAGATAAATTTGATCAAACGTAAAACTTCGTTGATATAAATTCGAACAAACGTAAAAATTCGTTGACATAAATTCGAATAAACGTAGAACTTCGTTGATATAAATTTGATCAAACGTAAAACTTCGTTGATATAAATTCGAACAAACGTAAAAATTCGTTGACATGAATTCGAATAAACGTAAAACTTCGTTGATATAAATTTGAACAAACGTAAAACTTCGTTGATATAAATTCGAACAAACGTAAAAATTCGTTGACATAAATTCGAATAAACGTAAAACTTCGTTGATATAAATTTGAACAAACGTAAAACTTCGTTGATATAAATTCGAACAAACGTAAAAATTCGTTGACATAAATTCGAATAAACGTAAAACTTCGTTGATATAAATTCGAACAAACGTAATAATTCGTTGATATAAATTCAAAGACCGGGAAATCTTTGGTAAAAAGTACTCGAAAATGAGAAAAAATTCATTCTCGATATTCGAATAACGGGAAAACTTCGTTCACACACATAAGAACGGGGAAAACTAGGTTTAAAGTGCGTTTCTAGTGATCCCCCCCTCCCCCTCCGAAATCGAGATCTTATTGTGTTGACACTAGAATGGGGAATTTCATGATTTTGTCCCGGTTGTTCCTCTTCCTGAAGAGTCCTTTATATTGACCACTAATACATCCTCTTGGAAAATCAGACGTATTGTAATTCTCGCTCCTAGATATAATTTAGAAAGTAAATATCACAATGTAAACAACGACTATAACTATAAAGGCAAAAATAAAGATGAATAAATTTTCTCTATTCTGTTCCCCATATCGCGATTTTCTTGCTTCCCACATCAAAGAAAACCCTTCGCTTTTCTTTGAAGGAAACTTTTGAAAATGGAGGCAAATTTATCGCTACAGGACGATAGGGGAAACAACCGGGAACTCGCTCCCCTATCGCTGTATTAGAAGGGACTCGCCCCCCTATCGCTGTATTAGAAGGGACTCGCCCCCCTATCGCTGTCTTAGAAGGGACTCGCCTCCACCGAAAGGCAATGACATACAAATCTTCACTATTTTCTCTTTGTTGTGATTCCTTAATTTCTATTTTATTTGTAAAAATTCCGTTTAAGATTTCTAATCATGTGTACTAGATATGTTAAAATGTTGTATGCTATACTAGTGGGAAAAACAAGTGAATATGACGAGATTCAAGAATGGGCTGTCTGTCCTTGAGCGCCCGAGAAAGGAGAACGCGAGTGAAAGTGGAAAGTCTTGGAAGGAAATGAATCGCACAAGGAGAAAGGAATCGCTGGGAAGGAGAAACTGGGGGAAGGCATGTGTTAAGGATGTGGGTAGAGTTGATGTAGCCCCTGCCCACACACAATTTGGAATACGTGCGTGTGTACATGCATCTGTGGGTTTCCCCACCCCAACTTCCTGTCCTTTTTGCCTCCTGCGCAAATTTTGTTGTTTTATCTACACCATTTGACAAAAGGTTCTCCCATTTTCTTTTATTGGTTTTGTAGCCCCGAGTTGACGAGTGTAACCGACGTAATAAGATTTTTACGATCAAAGGGTATGGAAATTCCGTTGAAAAAGGTCTTGAGCTCTTTTCAAAGGAATGCCACAAGTGATTTTTAGCTCGAAGCGTTACCTCATTAGTAAAAAAAGTAGGTCGAAAGAAGATCAGTGGGTGTTTGAGGTTAAAAAAAGTTAGTTTGTTTAGGAGCTGAACGTAAGAAATGATCAATCTGTACTTATCAATGTACAAGTTAATTCCCGACCTAATTTTTCTTCGCTGGTCAGCGATGTAAATTTCCTTATTTTAACACACCTTTTAAGAACGCACCGGTAATAAAGCGAATTGTTTGGTTGTAGGCGAGGAATCGGTTTGAGTTTGAAGTTAAAGTTTGGTTGGAAAGATAAAGTGTGAATTCGTTGTAGTTTGAGAGTTGAAACTAAAAATGTCGATAACTCTTAGTAGATTAAAGGATGAAAGACAAGAAATATTGTTCTTCGAAAGTTTGGAGAGATTGTATGAATCTTTCATCTCTCAGCTCAATTAAGGGAGAGGGTGATACCTACCTACATAAAACCCCTCTCACTTCGAGCACGGGGAGGGGAGCCTCACCTACCTCAAACTCACTAATTCCTTCGGGTCCATACCGCTGATTGTTTCAAGCCCGTAAATCCTGCCATAAACGCTAAATCTTTCTCGCAGGAGTGTTTCCATAAAGCGATCGCAGGGCAACCTTCGCATATCCTTCTCGTAGACAAAAAGGACAATTTTAATACTTCCTGTAAAATAAAAGAAAGTACGGACCGATTTAGTAGCTACTCTTCAATATATGAGAAATAAATATATTTTCATTCACCCCCCTGACCCCCCCATAAGGAAGAAATGACTCTTAAAATAAAGTCGTAACATACAATTGTGTAATGGCAGAAAACGCAACTTAACTGAATTGGCACCAAACCCATGTCCGTCCCTATGGAAGGTCATAACGTCTCGGGCTGGGTTGCATCAAGGACCATGTCCATCTCAGGGGGGGCCTCCATGTGGCCATACCCCCTCCCAAGACATCGCAGGTACCATTGATCAGAATGTCTTTGGTCGGGGAAGAGAGGGGGGTACGTACGGTGACCCCCTCTAAACTCAATATTTGAGCCCTAAGGTCTTTAGAGGGAAGGGGCCGACAGGCCTTGTCTTCTCTCCTTCCCCTAAGGGGTTGGCCCAATTGTGTAATGGCAGAAAACGCAACTTAATTGAATTGCAAACAAATGGAATTTTTTTTCCCAGTAGAGCGCGGACGATTGCTAAAGTTATGGTCAATTTTGTCCGGGGAATTGACTGAACTTGAATAACGGAACGAAAAGATCGAATCGCAATAAATAGCATTGCATAAGACTGATGTGCAACAGGCAACTGTTTTGCACACGGCAATGAGATGATGACATAAGATCGATGGAAGAGTGGAAGAAAACAAAGAATGAAATGAAAAACAATCTATGCGACCTTACAGTATTAATTATAGGTATAGAAAAATGTATACCCCCTACACTTTATTTTGGAATTAGTAGTACTGGTTTGCCAACCTGCCTTAATCCAGGTGGATCTCGACTGGATAAGTAAATAGACATAAAGGTCAGTATGACAATCGCTGGTGAGCCCGAAAGCACCAGGGGTCGGTCCTTTTGGAGAAGAAGTGCCAGGAACTATTATATTTTGACAACAAACAACATTCAGGTGGAACCTTCGTCACCCAGGGGCAGAGGGACCTGTTCTGCGTCAGAAATATGTAGATATAAAGAATTCAATTACATCATGTTTTCCACAACTCCCAAATTGTTGAGCAAAAAGTGAAATTTTACCGACGAGTGTGGCGAAGCATTTATTGGCAGAAAGAATTCTTACGAACATTCTTTAAGCAATATCTGGGTCGTCTTCACATAGAAGACGCATTGCAGTTTGGGACCCCCTATTTGTGAAAGAACAATAGGAGTTCAGCGATGTGTCACTAATTTGATACCCACATGTTACTTTTAAAGTCAAAATCACACAAATTCTTGAAAAGACTTCTACAAAGAGAGTGGTGAGGTTGCTAAGAATAGAAATCTGGGGCGGGGAACAAAGGAAATGAACGTTTTCTTTAGAACTTGTTATTTAATACCGTCTTAATGATTCTTCCTAGCTATTTAATACCGGGTTTCTATCCAAGTATCATTTATTCAGCTCCCCAGGGCTACCCATTGGTACCAGCCGCATAACACGTTACGTACATTGCACCAAAACTGCAGAAAAACCATATACAGGGGTTGGACAAAATAATGGAAACATTAACTAATGCACCCATTCACACCAAAAAGATTTACAAACTTGTTTAAAAAGCCTGATAATGACGTTGAACACATATTGGTCTCCATAATTCACAGATCTTGCCATAATCAATTTTTTTTGTGTAAATTGGAGCAAAAACTAGGGGATATATTCCCTCTAAAAAGCGTCTACGAAGGAGCTAGAGCAGGTTTCAGCCGAAACCAGTTAAATTCGTATAGATACAGCACAAAGCTGTATAAATCAATTGGTCGGCGTATTGAATCTATTTATACTGCTAAGGGGGAGGGGACTCAAAGTCAGTAATTTAATTAATGTTTCCATTATTTTGTCCAACCCCTGTAGTTTGCGATTACATCATGAAGTTGAAAGAGCTGATAATTGATATGTCCTTAATATTTTATTTTATTTTACAGAGTATGTAATCAATCTTTTTGGGGGGTAGGGGAGATTACATTATGTGTTCATCTTTATGTTTTGTTTCTTTGGGAAAAATAAATAATAATATAAAGACTTTCTCTCTCTCCAAACGTGTCATTTCCTTTTTCTAGGAATTTGCCATAGACCGATGAACTCTGGTTTTTGTGTCCATTAATCTTCCCAGGTCACTTTGAAGTTTTTCCGTGTGTGTATGTGTATGTGTGCATTCGTAAGTGCTTCATACAAGTCACTCCACCCTTCTTCATCCGAGTGTGAGATTATATGAGCGTAAGTTTGGTTCATTGGCAGGTAATTCATATAGGATATCTTAATTACGAATTTAATTATGCTTTGGAACATCCACTCTTAGGTCTCTCATGAAAGAGCTCATGTGACAGTGTCTAAGGATGCACACCACTAGTGTGTGTATGTGTGTCTGCAAGCCAGTTATCCTTTATAAAAGACTACGTGTCCATTTTCGAATGCTTCGCCCTTTCTTCTGAATTTACTAACCACTGCCCCTTCCTTCCTCTCCTCTTTACACACACACACACAGCACAGCACATTACTCTTCCTCCCAGAACCTTTCGAAATGGTCTCCATATCCACACTCCCCTGACGCGAAACGAGTGGCTCTCCCATAAGCCTAGAAGCAGGCGCAGATCCAGAGAGGGGCTAGGAGTCTTCAGCTCCCTAGCCCCCAAGCTGATGGGTATCTATATCCACATACCTCTAAAGCGGAACATGTCCCTCTGCCCCGGCGCGATGAAGGCTCCACCTGAACGCTGGTTGGTGTCAAAAACACAATACTTTCTGGCACCTCTCCCCTAAAGACGACCGCCCCTGGTGCCCTCGGCTCACCAGCGATTGTCATACTGACCTTTATGTCTATTTCAATATCCGGTCGAGGATTCGCCAGGATAAAGGCAAGTTGGCTAACCACTACTACTTAGGGGGCGGAAGAAAGAGGGCAATTGACATATTGCAATGCATTTCCGCTCCTGGTTAGTAGGTTTTAATAGTTTTGGATCAGGAATTATGGATTTTTGGAGCAATCTTTTCTAATCGAACGGTCGTAAATTCTTTTAAAAACAGGGTTCGTAAGGCGAGGCATACCCGTGCATTAGTTCGTATATCCAAACCTAATCCTTGAGATTTTTAATCTTAACGCGAAAACCAACGAGGACAGCTTCCGCAGAAAGTTTGCAAGAGATCTGTAAAGAAAGTTGTGAAGATGGAGGAAGTGAAAATAGAGGGAAGATAAAAAAAGCCGTAGATCGTCCTGCAAGCATCAGGAGGATACGCGATCTTTCAGATGTAAGCTACAGCATAGTTTCCCCTGCTACATGTGGCACCCATTGCAGGGACCTAACCTTTCGAGGACTTGTGTAATATGGCCTAGGGTCAGCTAAATGACCCCTAAGAGAGGGAAGGGAAAGCTGCAAGGGAAAACACGGCTCGGAGAGGGACAAAATAAACAGGAGCCCGGAAGATGAGGCGTCGTCTCGCCGTTCTCCTCCAAGAAGTGGACCGCGATGCCTTAGTCTCCACCTTTGAAATTAATGTGTATTTGAATAAAATATGCGTCAAAAAATAGAAAAGAATAAGTATAAATGCAGCTATAACAAGAAGACAACCTAATTATCTCATGAACCATTGAACAAGTCATAAGGATACTGGTCGTTGTTTTGAATGGATTGAACACATCTTCGGATTCAGGACTTCGCCAATTGGTCGCCTGCTCCCTGATTTGTATCCCTTTTTTTGTTTGCGGCGACTTATGCCCAAGTGGGCAGTCACCAGAGAGCCACTTAAAAAAAAAAATTATGGAA
Organism: Ceratothoa steindachneri; assembly: GCA_963969495.1. Taxonomy (NCBI): domain Eukaryota; kingdom Metazoa; phylum Arthropoda; class Malacostraca; order Isopoda; family Cymothoidae; genus Ceratothoa; species Ceratothoa steindachneri. The sequence goes on along the minus strand of OZ018330.1, from coordinate 126,387,257 downwards.
GATACTGGGTGAAGTGTATGGCTCGAAATGTAAAAGTTAGATAAAGAATTAAATAAAATCCAGCCCAAACGACGCGACCAATTGGCGAAGTCCTGAAGCCGAAGATGTGCTCAAGCCATTCAAAACAACGACCAGTATCCTTATGACTTGTTCAATGGTTCATGAGATAATTAGGTTGTCTTCTTGTTATAGAAGCGACCTGAAGCCGTCGCGGCATTGGGGGAAAGGTCCATGCGAACAGTCGTGGCGCGATGGCACGCAACTTTAAGTTCCCTTCGACCGTCTCCCATCTTCTTTGCCAAACAGTCCAAAGAGCTGCCCGTATTCCTGCCATGTAGTCGATGTGAGGAAGAGCGAAACGCTGGTCCGGTCGCAGAGTCCTCGCGGACTCTTTGGCGCCCTCATCGGCGCGCTCATTCCCCGCAATTCCTACATGTCCAGAAACTCAGCAGAAGATAATCTCGACATCTGCCCGGCTCGCCATAACCGTGGCGTCACGGATATCGCGAACCAGGGGATGCGGAGATTTCAATGCCCCGAGAGCACTCAGGGCGCCTTGTGAGTTGCTATAGATCACAATCCGGTCGCCGAACCGGGCACGTCGCGTAATCTCCCGTACCGAGTGGTGTATGGCCACCAGCTCGGCCGTGAAGACAGACGCAGCGCCTGGCAGAGCCCCGCTGACTTCAAACAGAGGGGATACAGCGTGGAAGCCGACCCCCTCTTGGGACTTAGAGCCATCCGTATACACTCGCACGGTTCCAGCATGACACGAGGTATGCTCCAGAAAGGTCGAACGCAATACTCCCGGTGCCGTACAAGCTTTGGGAGCAGAGGCGTGGCGACAAATAGCCAAATGTGGTACCCTCCAGGGTGGCGTCCTGGGCAGAACCAGGGGCGCCAACGGCCTGAGAGCTATATCTAGCTCTCGAAGGAGTTTCCTGGCCCTAAACCCAAAAGGCTTAGGGTATGACTGGCGTCTCTCGGCGGCATAGGCACCATCAAAATCAGCTGCCCTATCAGTGCCCCAAGCGCTGAACGTCACGGAACAGAGAATGTCCATGGCGCGGGTACAAGAGACCCTAAGGCTGCGAATATGAGTCTCCCAGGTGAGGCGTCGTTCGAATACAAGACCGAGGAAACGGTGCAATTCCACCACATCCAGCCACACCCCATTAAGAAACAAATCTGGGTCGGGGTGAAGCCGTGGATGGCGGCAGAAGTGCACCACCTTAGTCTTGGTCAAAGAAAACAAAAACCTGTGCGCTTCGGCATAGCGAGAGACGCGGTTTAATTCCTGTTGGAGTCGACGCTCCAGAGTTGGCATCTGGGCCACGCCAAAAGAGATCGAAAGGACGCCCACATAGAGCGTAGCGAGAACATCTTTCGGCAGCACCAAGGTGATGCCGTTGATGCTCGGGGCAAAGAGTGTGACACTGAGGACACTTACCTGCGGGACACCCTCTTCGTGATCCTTTGGGCTGGAGAGGGCTCCCCCCACCCGTACGCAGAATCGACGATCTCGCAAAAATTTAGATATAAACATTGGTAGGCGTCTCCTCGCGTCCATCAAGTCGAGAGTCTCCATGATACCGTATCACCATGCGGTGTCATAGGCCTTCTCCAGATTGAAAAAGACCGTGGCGTAGTGATGTCTACGAAGTAAAGCCTTGCAGACGGCATTTTCCAGTCGGAGCAGAGCATCCGACGTGGAGTGGAACTTGCGGAAGCCGCACTGTAGAGAAGACAGATGGCCTCCGCTGTCCAGGAAAAGGCGAGCATAACATTTACCAATTTCTCCATCAACTTGCACACGCAAGAGGTTGGAGAGATTGGGCGGAAACCTGTCAGGGTAGAGTGATCTCTCCCCGGTTTGCGAAAGGCAAGCTCAGTAGCAATTCGCTAGAAATATGGGAGAAGACCCTCCACCCAGATCCTGTTGAACAAATCTAGGAAAAATGCCATGCCTCGCTCACTCAGGTGTCGAAGCATGGCGGACGGGACATTGTCCAGACTATGGGCAGTGTCCGCGCACGAAGCAAGAGCGGAGCGCAACTCACTCCCAGTAAACCTTTCGTTGAAGGGTTCTCCGCCTCTGGAGGTAAAGTCCAGCCGGCGGCCTTCCGCGACATGACGACGTGCATTGAATGCTGGCAGAGCAGCATCCCGGATAGAGAATGCGGAAAAAGCGGCGCTAAGGATTCCGCCACGGACGCGGGGTCCGAAATTGCGGTCCTATTCTCCTGGAGAACGGGAGGGGGGTCCTGTGAGAACTTGCCCCAAATCCTTTTGACTCGCCTCCACACCTCTGCTAATGGGGTCTTCCCGTTAAGTTAAGACATGTATGCCCGCCAAAAAGAGCGGCGGGCGTGCTTCGAAATATACCCGAACCTAGTCCTAGCCCGACGAAATTCAGCGACAGTTAAATCGTTCGGGCGGCGCTAATAGCGCATGTAGACATAGCGCTCCTGTTTGAGGGTCGTCTCACACTCGGCCGACCACCATGGGAGTGGTCGGCGTGCAAAATGGCCAGACGTCCTAGGAATAGTAGTCAGGCACACTGCGATGAGGTTGCCGGAGAAGAACTTAACAGCCTCATCTACCAACCTAAACTTCTCGACTGAGATAGAAAATTCAGTCATTTCCTGAAATGCAGGCCACCGCGCCCGCGCCATCACCACCGAGGTGGGCTCTCAAGCGGCAGTTGCCCTGAAAATTATATTTGAATGGAAAAGTGAACACTACCATGGAGGTCATCGGCCACGCCCCAATCAAAATCAGGCTGTGCATCTGAAGAGCACAAGATAGGTTCTCGGACAGTGATGCGTAAACTCATCCACGTTTAGGACACCCATCTCAAGCTCTTCGATCAGATCGGCAAGGACTTGTCCCTGGTGATTTATGGAATAATCTCCCCAGAGAGGATGCCTTCCGTTCAGATCTCCAAGCAAGAGATAGGGCCTCTGCAACCGTGCCACGACGCGGCGGAAGTCTCCCACGTCAAAGTCAGCTGACGGTGGAATGTACGCAGAAATGATAGTATACCTCCTATCCAGGTGCAGCTGCAGAGCCACTGCCTGAAAGGAGGTATCTAAAGAGAAAGGAAGAACGGAGACATCATGCCGGGTGTAAACCGCGCATGCCCCAGCCCGGCCATCCCGCGGTGGTGGGGTCGCAAGACACTTTTCCCCCTGAAGCGCGGGCAGGGGACACGCGCCTAGCATGGTCTCCTGCAAAAAGATAGCTAACGGGGAACGGGACGAGACGAGCCTCCGCAACTCCTCCCAGTTGGCCCGGAGTCCACGGCAATTATATTGAAGGAATATGCCCTCCAGGCCTAGCTAGAAGGAGACGCGGGGGCCCTCCTTGAACTGAAGACCCTCACGGGAATGGCCGTACGCTTCCCGGGGGCAGAACCTCGGTTGCTGTTGGCCAGACAAAGCGCTGAAGGCGCTGTCGCCTTCTAGGACTTATTAGGGGAGGTTGGGCTCGCCATGTGAGTCTTTTCCTCCCTCCGCCTCGCAACCTTAGGCGGGCGTTGGGGCTTCGGAGGCGGGGGAGGCCCTCTTTTCGTTGAACCACGGTCTCCGAGCCACTCCCTCCACCACTAGGCATGGGCGAAGGAGCCGAAGCTCCTTTGTTGCTGTCCTCCTTTCGGGGGGCAGCTTTAGGAACTATGGAAGATGGCCTAGCGACCATCTTCAGGAGGGTTGCCTCCTGTGAGTCTAACGACTCAGTGGAGGCACGTGGCCGGTTCGCCTTACGGGAAACGGTCACGCTTGGGGAAGAGGAGGGAGCCCTGGTTTTAGCAGGGGCTGGGTGTGAACCCTTTTTGCCGCCAGCTTTACCAGGGGAGCGCCCGGGTTAAGTAGAGCCAGCAGAAGGGCTCCGAATGAGCGCGGAAACAACGTGCTCGTTTGCCTGGATGGACCAGGATCAGAGGGTGCCTTTTTAACTATTAAGGCATATGACGTCCCAGGCAGAGCCCTGCGCGCCAGGACCAAGTCCTTAGCCTCGTGGAATGAGACTCGATCCTGGGCCCGAACGGCCAGGATTTCTTCCTCAAGGAGATATGGACCACATTGCTTCGAAGAAGCGGCGTGCGGCTCTCCTCAATTGACACCTTGGCCACGCACGATTTGGACTTATCGTGTGCGGCCTTGGAGCAATTTACACAAACTTCGGGTGACCCCTACTTTGCACGTCTACAAGAACGATTCGTATGGCCGAAGCAGTGACAGTAATAGCACCGCCGCAACAGTGGCACGAATGCCTTCATTCGGTAGCGGTACCAACCGGCACGCACCGACTCAGGGAGCTTGTCACAGTCGAACGTGACGAAGAGTGTAGGGGTGGATCTCGAGGCCCCTTCCTGTTTTCTCATCACACGTTCGACCTTGACCGCCCCATGGTCGGCAAGCTCTAAGGTGATGTCTTCTATGGAGTTGTCAACGAGCTCCTTCGCATAAACTACTCCTTTCACAAAGTTTATGTTAGAGTGCCGCGTCATACTCACCGGGGTGCCATGAAGTGTCCGAAGAGCACTTATCCTGTCCGTCTCGGCGGGATTCGCCGCATTCGCTAGAAGGCTTCCGTCCGAGAAACGGGTCACCTTCGGCTCTCTACCAATTGCACTAGCTAATCCTGTCCTCTGATGGATCATGTTGCCCTTGGCCAACATGCTACCATCAGTGGAGCGAATAACGAGGAAGCGTTGGAAGCCAGCGGGCTCGAAAACGCCAGGTAACCCTTTGAATCAGGGGCCCCGATGTCATCGAGGCTCCACCCTGTGCACTCTTGGTCTTATTCTTAGTCAGGTGCTCCGCACACGATGGGGGGGTAGAGGGGCCGGATGTGCCAATCTTGGCTTGGTCGCCTACCAAAGTGGCAGCAGATCCATCCGTTCCGCAGCACCCGCGGATTGGGAGGAGCCCCGAGTCTTTTTTGTCTTTTTATTCTTCTTTTTAGGAGAGGAGGGCGGGGAATGAACCCGCTTCTCACCTTCGCCGGCAGAAGCTCCCAGGCCAGATGGACTGGCCTCAGCTAGTTCCTTCTCCAAAATGGAGAAGGTCCTGGTAGTCGTAGGGGCACCTGTCAGAGGAGATGCCTTCACTCCTTGTACTGCCTCAGAAACCCTAGACATTTGAGGAGGACCTTGCAGAGGGGCGGATTTGGGTTCGGTGTTTGGCGCCGAGCCCGGATTCCCCCCCATGGAAGGCCCTACCGTCTGTGGCTGGGCTTTCTCAAGAACCATGTCTGTCAGAGGAGGGGCCTCCAGTTGGCCATCCCCTCCCAGGACATCGCAGGTCCCCTTGGCAGTGTCACTAGTCTTGTGTGGGGAGGCACAGGCCTTGACCCCCGCAAAGTTTAATATTCTTGCCAGCAGGTCTTTTGAGGGAAGCGACCGAAGGGGCCTGGCTTCCCTCTCCCCCCTAAGGGGATTTGCCCTACTGAGCCGCTTACACGAGGGGCGGTCGGCAATGGGCTGCCTGCTGGCTTTCTTGGCAGCCCCCTTAGAAAGAAAAGGAGGGACTGCCGCTGGAAATAGGGAGGTGCCCGAAAGCACCCACAGAGAAGGGGGTGAAGGGGAGTCCCCTTCACCCGTAGGCGTAGGAGAGGAGTAAGCCTCCTCTCCGGTTGAATAATTATGGCTGGGTCCCCTGCGCAAGCACAGGGGGGGAGGGGAACCTCCATTTTTTTCTGTGGAGCTGCCCGAGAGCGGTTCCGTCGTTTGTACAGGGGTAATTAAAGGATTTTTTTTGTTAGACTCATCATTGGGCATGGTGACCCTTTTTTTATTACGGGATGCAACCGCCCATCACCTCTCGCAGTTGCCCGCACTGCAAGAGGTGCTTACATGCCTGGCAGAGCCAGGCGCCGCCATTTGGGACCACCCCTCCCGCCTGGTGGCCTAGCAGTCCCTCGGCATGACGGCTCCACCTTAGACGCGGCGTAAAAATGGATAGATTGTGAAGAGGAGAGGAAAAGGGATGTGAGGAAGGTATGGGTGGGGATGAAGCAGGTTGTTAAAAAAAAACCATCTCGAACCGGAGCTCAGGGGTTAGGGAACATTGTCCCCTTCCCCCTTAGCTCCGATCCTGGACGGTTGGCTTGAGAAGGAGATCAACATATACCCTGTGAAATTAGAGGCTGACTAGAGAAAGTTGTGGGAGAGGTATGATAGAATGGATAGAATGTGAAGAGGAGAGGAAAAGGGATGTGAGGAAGGTATGGGCGGGGATGAAGCAGGTTGTTAAAAAAAACACATCTCGAACCGGAGCTCAGGGGTTAGGGAACATTGTCCCCTGTCCCCTTAGCTCCGATCCGGGACGATTGGCTTGAGAAGGAGGTCAGCATCTACCCTATGAAATTAGAGGCTGACTAGAGAAAGTTGTGGGAGAGGTATGAAAAGCGAGCAAATACAAGTGTTTTGAAGGAAGGAGAAGAGGCTAAGCTGGGGCCGGACGGAGCGCTGGATGCCGTCAGCACGGCGGCCAGGATAGAAAATCGCCGCGCCCCTTACGGGGGAATCTTCCATAAGGTTTTAAGGCTCTGCGCAGGTCGTCCATATTTTCAACATCCGAGAACTGCTACACCGTTTTTTGTTGTTTGGCACGAAACAATGTCCTGCATGAAAGCAAAATCAGGTACCTGACGAGCGGGATCATATGTTCCTGAAGCAGATTCCTGTATACCGCAGCGTTTACTTAGTAGCGTAAACGCACGATCGAACAGGTTCATGCCATTGAAGCCATGCTCCACACCATAACGCTCTCCTTTTCAAAATTTAATCCTCTTTTTCGTGCCGGTGGGATTCAATTAATTATGAACAACGCCTGTACATGCTGCTCCCATCCACTCTCAACATATTAAATATGCTTTCATCGCTGAAAAACAACCTTTCCTGCTTTTCAGCTCTCCATGTGACACGCTCAGTAGCGAAGGCCAACCTATCTGGGGTTTTTTATTAGGGAATCGTGCCGAGTCACGTATCTCTTGAGTGACGTGAGGCAGTCTGGAGACACGTTTTGGTTTAGGTTCTGGGTAACTTGAAGTGAAATAGTGGCTACTGTCTCAAATTGGAGGGGGGCCCGTTCGTTCGTCCGATCGCAGGACTCTATATCCCCATGGAGCTTTATTATACGTGAAATCACACTTTTTTTGAGCCGATGACAATCCATCGAAATGTCAGACAGTGTGAATCCATCACTTCCTGCCTTCTCAAGGATTTGTGCACCTTAATGTGTCTCACCATTCGGATCAATGAGTAATACTATAGTGTTGCCATACATACCTTACGAATTCTTTGGTGAAAACTGAACGTTATAAACTATCGTTCTCTAGTTTTGGATGTCTCCTTTCTTCCAATACCCATTTATTTATCCTCCGTTTTATAAATTGAATCTTGTTCACAATCAGAGGCAAATTTCAAGGAAGATTCTGCATAGTTTTAATGGAAATTAAACGAGTATTTTATAGAAAATGTAGATTTTTTTAGTATTTTATTCTCTAGTTTTGTAGGTTACTGTATATCTTTCACACCCTTTCACATCTATCTTCAAATTGCTTTACAGGTCTCTTACAATCTTTCTGTGAAAGATATCCTCATTAGTTTTCGACTTTTAGATTTAAAGTAAATTTTTTTTTTCAATGGGGTAAATGGGGCGACTGCTTTCAAGGGCATAAGTCGCCATAAAAAGAACTTACTCTAATGATTAAACTCTATTAAAATAAAACAAAACAAAATCTAACCAAGATTTAAAAAAAAACAATAGAAAACACAAACTGTCGCAAAAATCCAAAGAAAAACAACAAACTAAGAAAAGGCAGAAAAACATGGTCCAGTGTCGGAGCGCGAGGCCCGGTCCCCCCCCCCCCCCGAAGTCCGGAAGATACCCCAACACTAAAAAAGGTAAATAAATTGGAGGAAGCCAAGCCCGAGTACCAGGGACAAACGGGACACCTAATCTGCCATCACCGCAAGTATTTCTCAGCTATGCGGCTCCACTACGGCAAGTGATTGCCATAACAACGACTAGCCGCTCTCCACTCCATTGGGGCATTCTTGGAGTACTGTACCCTAAAACGAACTGAGGCAATTGAGAGGGCAATTGCATGCCCCAGCTACGTCCATTGAAATTAACTGACCACTACTCTATAATGAAGGCCATTCCCTCGGTGTTTAACAAACCCTGGGATCAGCCGGCCAGGAGACCCCTCGAAGTCCTTGGGATATTTAGAACTGGTTACATGGATTGATTGTATTTAATTCCAGGTACTTTTGTTGGCCCGTTTAGGACCCTTCTCTTAGGGGGCGAGGCCTCGACGAACTCACCCATCGGAAGGACTTCTACCAAAGTCCGTTCTTTACGCTTTATTTATTTGTAATCATCGTCTTGCTTATTCTCCCCTGAGAAGAAAATAAGCAAGACGATACAATAGCATAATCTAACCAGCCTCACCTCCAATTTCTGCTTCTTCGCCTATCAACTTTGTCCAGCCACAACATCCGGTAGTTTTAATTAAAAAGATGTCTCGGAATCGGGAAATGGAACTAGTATGTCATCTTTCCCGACCGACTGACGCAAATTGTCAATGACCGAGGCGAGGAACGGAGCTTTCATAGTCTCCATGGGATCTTCTCGTCCCTGCCCCCAACCCTCTTCTGGTTACCACACTCCTCCTCTGGTTACCACACTCCTGCTCTTGAAATCCAAGGAATTAAGAAAATCCCTAAGGCTATTTTGTAATACACCCATTAAATCACTCCCATTTGTCATTAATTTTTGATTTAGAACTCCTTTTTTTCACTTTCGACCTACAATTAAAAGCGTTTTCATTTTGATAATCATTTAGACAGATTAATCCTTTTTCCGCCACATCACTCACCACACCGTCAGGGTAAAGCACTTTTAAATTTTAAGGAAATGAGAGAGGAACTCTTCAAGGCAGTGGCGGATCCTGGCTAAAAATGGGGTGTGGGGCTAACTTGAATTCCTCTCTCTGAGTAGGCTGAGAAAAGGGCAGTGATCATTAATAATGGTTACCTTACACAACATTGATCATAAATAACAGCATCTAATAAAGGAGTGAGCACTGTGTGTGTGTGTGTTGTACATCCCCCTAAGCAACCACACTCCACACGGATTCCAACACTTTTCGCTCCTTTCCCAATAAGAGAAAAGTAAAAGAGAAACGAAAAAGGAACACGAAGAATGAATAGGAAATATAATTATGGGAAAAAGGTCCCCTCTCCCCCATAGAACTACGGAAGAGGAAGAAAACAGCAAGGGAAGTCTCTTCTTCCCCCTCTGATCACCCACTCATCATCCGCTCGTTATCTTGAGCGCCCTGAGACTCTCCTCCGTTCTCCACGGGTCCTCAGAGCCAAAGACCGTCGCACGTGAAAGCCGGAGGTAGGTAGATGGAGGGTTGGGGAGAGGGGTCAGTCCCGCCCCTCTCCATTACTTACTATGGGCCGGGATGGGGCGGAGAGGGGGGGAATATTGCCACCCCTGCTAAAAAGGCTAGTACAAATCTTCAGGTGAATAAGTGAATGGCTGAAAGCGAAAGTTGATTACACCTCCTTCAACTCAATTGTGTTCAGTCTCTCGCCTATTTCCTCACAACTAACATTTCTTCTTATAGTGCACAGTGTAAAATATCTCTACAATATATATATATATATATATATATATATATATATATATATATATATATATATATATATATATATATATATATATATAGTGATATCCTTGGAAACGCCCCATTCTATTTATCATTCTTGTGAAGAGAATAGAAGTGTTGAGTGTCGATCCAGTGTCAAGGGCACCACGTTCGAATCCTCTCTTGATTGCGCCACGTTATAAGGCAAAGGGATCGGTGATGTTGATGAGTGGAAATGATATGAAAATGAGAGTGGGAATGAGAACGAGAAGAAAAGAACGCGAATAGACAGACATGAGGTAGAGGGCGAAGAAGCAGGAATTGTGAGAAAGACGAGTATTTTTGAACGATTATTTTAACCATTCGATAAGGGTAATTGGAGGGGGGGGGGGAACTTTTATCAATGGCGAGACCCTGTCTTACGATAGTTTGGGGCTGGACGGGGGTCAAAGTACAAAGCAGCTTTTGCTACTTTCCTTCATCTGACGCGGGACTTTTAAGAAAGACGGTCTTCCTTATTTAATGAGGTCCTTCCTTCTCTCTGCCCTTCTTTCCGTTCGCCCATGTTTTGAAACTTCAAAGAAATGAATCCGATTAATTTATGATTTGTCTCAGGGCAGAAATGGACATTAGGTCGTGGTGGGGTGGTACTTGTCATAATTATTGTGCACCTACACTTCGGATTATCCTGCTAATTACATTTACACTATTTTGCATTAAAGCAGTCGCGGTCATACCGCAGCGAACAAGATGGTGGAACAAGAAAAAGGTCAGTTGATTTTTGATTTATTATAATCGGGAGCATTATTGATAAATCTTAATGTCATAAAGCCTGACGAAGGGGACCTAATTTAAAAAAAGGTTATATCCGGCAGATATATTTAGGAGGCCCCATTTCCGCGGAAGAGAAAACCGCCTCCCTTTCGCTCCGAGCATCTCAGGAGAGCCGCGGGAAGCACAAATACCTCGAATCGTCGAGATTGCACGAAGGAGACATTTATATGAGCCCCAACTGGAAATTACCTCAGGTAAATTGTTAACAATATCAACATAACCCGGTAAATGCAAGGTCAACTCCGACACACGCTTTATCAACAGATTACCTCTAGAATTAATTGCTTAATGCATTAATTACATAAGTTTTCACTCAAATGTGCGCCGATCTAGTAAATGCTGATTCATCTAGCGGCAAAATCAAGGGGGATATTGAAAGGTAGTCGCTTTAAAGGATCCTCTTGATCCTCACGTGTCACGGACATAGGGTCATTGGAAAAGAAGGAATCTGCAAAAGGCCAACCAATAACCTACACGACGCAGCTCCTGTTCCCACCACCAAGATTCAGTTCCACCTCGCAGCATCCTCATCCATAAATCTATCCAATCTATTTTTAAAACTCAGTAGGGAAGACGCTTCTATCACACGACTACTGAGCCTATTCCATTCATCTACCAATTTCTACCAATCTGTTTCCTAAACCTAAACGCGTCTAACTTCAACCCATTGATACGTGTCCTATGATGTTCACTAAAAATAAGAATCTCACTTATGTCTTCCCTATTATAACCTTTTACCCGCTTGAAGACCTCAATCAAGCCCCTTCGAATTCTTTTCCATTCTAACGTATGTGAAGTTAGTCTCCTAAGCCTTTCGCCATAAGGTAAGCTCCTCAACCATTAAATCAACTTAATCATCTTTATTTGCACATAATCAATCAAACCAATTCCCATCCTATAATAAGGTGATCAAAATCCTACCGCATAGTCAATATGAGGCCTAACTAATGCTTGGTACAGTTTCAGAATGACATCAGCACTCCTATTTATCACCCTCCTCCCAATAAACACTAATACCCCAAGCTCTATTCCTAGCACTTATGCACTGCTTTCTAGGATAAAGATCAGATTTACAAGAACACCTAAATCTGACCTTCCTAAACTCTCCCATTTAATTTATAATTATTCAGTGGATTTTACCTATCTATACTAAGTACAATACACTTGCTTATGTTAAATTCCATTTGACATTTGTCTGTCCATTGGAGTAGTTTGGTCAATTCATCTTTTAATACCTCAGAAGCAGATTCAGACCTTATAATCCTATCTAACTTAGTGTCATCAGCAAACTTGCTCAGGTCACTACTTATACCTATGTCAGGATCATTAATATTAATTAAGTACACCACCGAACCCTGCTAAACCCCACTGATAACATTCCCCAACTCAGATTTAATCACGTCTATACTAACCTTTTGCTGTCTGTCTCTAAGCCACGACAGAATCAACCTAAAAATCCTTCCATCGATCGCACGCACTTTAACTTATTTCAAAAGTCTTAAGTGTGGCACCGTGTCGAAACCCTTCCTAAATCCAAGTAAATAATTTTGTAATTCTCATCACTATCGGCAGAATCATACACCTTTCTATAAAAAAGACAGCAAATTAGTCAAACACGATTTGCCTCTAGTAAAGTGGTGTTGAGATTCCTTAATCAACTTATCTATGTGATCCCTAATAGACTTCGCTCTTACAAATTCCATCATTTTCCCTACCACTGATGTTAAACTTACTAGCCAGTAATTAGACATAATCCTTTTTCCCTACTTCTTAAAGATAGGTCATTAGCTTTCTTCCACGCCGGTGGTACAAAGCCAGTCTCTAACGATTTTTTAAATAGGCATGCTAGTGGTTCACTACATCTTTACGTTCCTTCAAAATCCAAGGAATAATCTCGTCAGGGCCCGTTGCTTTACTAGATTTAATTCTATGTATTTCTTTTAAGACTATCTCCTTTGTAATTAAAATATATCCTATAATTTATCATAATCATTACCTCTGAAGATTAGATCCCCTCAGGTGCACTTAGATTATCCTCGAGTGTAAATACTGAAAGAAAATACTTTTTTAACATTCTAGCCATTGTATCATTATCACTCACTAACTCTCCATCTGTAGTTTTAAATGGGCCTATTTTATCTCTAGGCTTAGTCATATATAATAAAAGAAACCTTTAGGATCATCTTTTGCCTTAGTTGCCACTTTAATTTGATAATTTCTCTTTGCGAGCTTAATTAGCATTTCAATGTTGCGACTTACCTATTGTATCTCTGCTTTTCACGAATTGTGGCAGGGGATCACTCAGAGCTTCTTAGGAAGATCAAGTGAGGCTACGGTCAAATACAGGAAGTTTTAGTACAGACATTATTATTTACTTAAACCTAAGAAGCGGAAACCAATGTGAACATCTCCACCCCAAATGTTCGGAGCAAGTTTATAAATATATACAGTTGTGACTATGGTAGATAGCCCAAGCACTCTAAAGACGAGGTCACTTGAAGAACGAGAAGGTACGCTACTCTCCTGAATTATCCTAACCTCTTCAACGTAAGCTCTTTTCGTGGGTGAGTATGGTTCAACATAAAAAATGGCTTTTGCATACAACTATTGCATATAACATACTTGGTAAATTTCGATGCGTACTGAGCCGTCGACTCTGCTCACCTTCCTTCAGTACACATATAATGTGGTTACGCTGACAACATCCTTTATGTCCAAGTTCCAGGACAATGTTGCCTGATTGGCGGGCCGGGTTGGCATAGCGCATCAACGTCGGACCGGGATATGACCCAGCCCCAGACGACAGAATCTTCCATGAGGTCGAACCAAGGTTCGGTGTCAAACAAAGAACCTGAGTCCGCCCCTGTAAAAGCTGCTCTTCAAATGGCTCGGGCCCATGGGGACTCAGAAGAGGAGGGAACTCCTCCCTCTGCTGTTGCCCCTCTTACAACTAAGACCTTATCGATCTCAGAGAAGGATCTTGCTGAGTCGGGTCTATCTGGCTTAGAAGCTCTTTCCGGTTCTGGAAAGAAAGCGGATTAATCCTCCACCATCGTCTCCCCAAAAGAAAAGAAGTAAGAAGAGGACTAAAGGTTACTCTCACTCCTCTGTTGCTCTTGAGATCGTATAGATCCACTGCCGTTTCGGCAAGCGACCAAGCCAAGATCGGCACGTTGATCTGCGAGGGGTCAATGGGTGGGGCTCCCAGACCAAGACTAAAGTCGCAAGTTGGCATTTTCGAGCCGGCTGGCTTCAAACGCTTTCTGGTCATCCGCTCCAATGATAGCAGCATGTTGGCCAAGATCAACATGATCTATCAGATGAGATCATTAGCTAGCTTGATCGGTAGAGAGCCGAAGGTGACCCGGTTCTTGGGCGGGAGCCTTCTGGTGAATGCGTCAGTTCCCTCCGAAGCGGCAATGATTAGTGCTCTTTGGACACTTAATGGCAGGTCGGTGAGAATGACGCCGCACTCTACCTTGAAGTCCCAGTAAGGTGCGCAGCGATTCGCCTTCCTGGCCGCCGTGCTGCCGGGACTCGCGCCCCGTCCCCCCCAGCTTAGCGTCTTTTCTTGCTTTCTTACAGCCTGTTTTTTTATCCTACTCCATCACTTTCTCTACAACCCCTCCCACAACTTGTTCTGGTCGGCCTCTAATTTTACAGGGAAGACGCTGACCAGCTTCCTCTTACCCAACTATCCCGGATCGGGACTGAGGGGAAAGGGGGCAACGTTCCATCACCCGTGAGCTCCGGTCTGAGATGGTGGGTTTTTAACAACCTGCTCCATCCCCAGCCATACCTTCCTCTCCTTTCAATCTATATCGATATTACGCCCAGCCCAAGGTGAAGCCACCATGCCGAAGGACTACCTGGCTACTAGGCAGAAAGGTGTGGTCTTAAATGGTGGCCACTGGTTCTGCTGGCCCGTGTTCACCCCTCGCAGAGTGGGCTACTGCGTGGGGTGATTAACTTTTGCATTCCGTGTAAACTATAGGGTCACCATGCCCAATGATGGAAATCTTATAAAAAAACATCTCTCCACTTCCATTTCACCACCGACAGAGTCGCACTCGGATAGCTCCATCGAAAAAATGGAGCCCCCACCCTGTGCTTTTAGACGAGACCCTCCAAACATCTCTGAGCGGAGAGGAGGTTTACTCCTCTCCTATGCATGCGGGTGTAGGGGACTCCCCCTCACCTCCTTTTCTGGAGTCGCCCTTGAGCGATTCACTTTTCCAGCAGCATTGCCCCCTTTGCTTTCCAAGGCAATTGCCAAGAAAGCAGGCGGCCCGAAATTGACCGCTTCCTCCGCTAGATAGGGTCAAGCCCCTTGAGCGACGACAGGGCCCGGCGGCCCGTGCCCTACAAAGTCCTGCGCGCACGCATATCAGGCTTACAGGGGGTCAATATGCGTGACCTCCTCTCTTCCCCAACGAAGGCCGGTTCGCCAGCCTAGCACAGAATGAATGGTACCTCTAAGGGGACCTGTAATGTCTTAGGGGTAGATGGCCACATGTAGGCTCCCCCTGGGATAGAAATAGTCCCTTAGGTGACTCAGCACCAGACGGTAGGATTCTCTACGGGGTCGAACCCAGGCTCGGTGCCAAGCACAGAATCCTTGTCTGCCCCTATGCAAGCTCCTCAGACGGCTTGGGTCCCCGAGGACTCGGAGCTCCTCTCCCTCCGTGAGAGGCGTCGGGAAGGACGGGTTTGATGCCGTTCGGTTAGGGAGTCCCAGACAAAGACAATGAACTGCGTATAGCAGAGCCTCGATTACGTCGGGGCCCCTCATTCAGAAGCTACCTGGCGTTTTCGAGCCCGCTGGCTTCAAGCACTTCATTGTTATTAGCTCTACTGAAGGCAATATATGACTAAGGGCAAAATGATCCATCATAAAAGAGCTCTAGCTAGTGTAATTGGTATAGACCGAAGGTGACCCATTTGTCGGACGGGAGCCTTTTGGCGAATGCGTCGAATCCCTCCAAAGCGGCCATAATCAGTGTCCTTTGGACACTTGATGGTACGCCGGTGAGTGTGACCCCTCACTCTACCATGAATTTCGTGAAGGAGTAGTTTATGCGGTTGAACTCACGGGCGACTCTAAAGATGACATCGCCTTAGAGCTGAGCGCCCATGGGGTGGTTAAGGTCGAACATGTGATGAGAAAACAGGGAGGGGTCTCGAGACCCAACCCTAAACTCTTTGACACGTTCGACTGTGACAAGCTCCCTGAATTGGTGCGTGCCAGTAGGTATCGTGCCACTGCCACTGCCGCGGAGGTGGTACTACTACCACCACTTCGGCCATACTAAACGCTTTTGTAGACGCGCAAAGTGGAGTTTACCCGAACTCTGTTTAAGTTGCCCCAAATCGTATTTGGCAAAGTGTGTCAATTGCGAAAAACCGCACCCCGCTTCTTCGAAGCAATACGGTGCGTATCCCTTGAAAAGGAAATCATGGTCGTTCAGGCCGAGGATCGTCTCTCATCTAAGGACTTTGTACTGGCGCGCCAGGAGCTGCCTGGGAGGTCCGATGCCTCAATGTTAAGAAAGACACACTCTGCTCCTGGCCCCTCAAAACAGGCCTACGAGCACGGTCGCTTCCGCGCCCATTCGGAATTTTTTTGAGGGTTCTACCCACCCCAGGTGCCCACTGGTAAAGCTGGCGTCACAAAGGGCTCACACCCAGCACCGACTAAAACCAGGGTTTCCTTCAATACCCCAGCGTGGCCCTTTCCTGTAGGACGAAACGGCCGCGCTCCTCCACCGAGTCGTTAGAATCGGTATGTTCCTGAGGCAATCTTCCGGGGTTCCTAAAGCTTCCACCCGAAAAGAGGATAGGACTAAAGGAGCTTCAGCTCCTTCTCGGAGATGCTGGATCCCCTAAAAGAGGGACCCCTACATCGGAAGCCGCCCCCTCGCCTATGGTTTCGAGGCAGAGGGAGGAAAATACTCGCATGGCGAGTCCAACCTCCCCATATAGGTCCTCAAAGGCGACATCACCTTCAGCGCATTGTCTGGCCAAAAGCGCCTGGAGTTGTGCCTCCGGAAAGTATACGGTCATTCCCGTGACGGTCTTCTCTTTGAAGAGGGCCCCCGCATTTCCTCCGAGCTAGGCCTGGAGGACATATTCTTTTAATGGAATTGCCGCGGACTGCGGGCCAACTGGGAGGAGCTGCGGAGGCTCGGCTCCTCCCGTTCCCCATTAGCTAACATTTTGGAGGAGACCATTCTGGGCGCGTGCACCATGCCCACCCTCCCTGGGTATATGGGTTTTGCGACCCCACCACCACAGGATGGGGGCAGGGAAGGAGGAGGCGCCACTTACACCTGGCATGATGTCTCCGTTCTTCTCTTTGCTTTAGATACCTCCTTTCAGGGAGTAGCTGTGCAGCTGCGCCTGGATAGGAGGTATACTGTTATTTCCGCGTACATTTCACCGTCAGTCGACTTTGAATCGGGGGACTTGTACCTCGTCGTAGCATCGTTGCCGAGGAACTTTTTCTTACTCGGAGATCTGAACGGTAAACACCCCCTCTGGGAAGACTTAAATTGATCCGATGGGTCAAGTCTTTGCCGACCTGATCGACGAGCTGGATAGAGGTGTTCTAAATGTGGATGAGTTTACGTATCACTGCCCTAAACCACTTCATTTTCCTGCCTCTATCTATCTTTGTGCTCTCCAGATGCACAGCCTGATTTTGGATGGGAGGTGGTCGATGACCTCCATGGTGTGATCAATTTCCCATTCAAATATCATTTTCTGGGCCGGTGTTGCCCGAGAGCCCGCCCCGGTGGTGATTGGCGCGGCCGCGGTGTTCCTCATTTCAGGAAATGACTGATTTCTCTATCTTGGTCGGGGAGCTTAAGTCGGTAGATGAGGCCGTTGAGTTCTTCTCGGGAAACCTCATCGCCATCAACTGCGGTGATGAGGTTGGTATTCAGCCTAGTTTAAGACTGCCATCAAACAGAAGCCTATATGCGCTATAAGCGCCAACCGTACGCGTTCACTGTCGGTGAATTTCGTCGAGCCAGGGCTAGGTTCCGGTATATTTCGAAGCACGCCGCCGCTCTTCTTGTGGGTATACGTGTCTTCACTTAACGGGAAGACCCGTCTAGCAGAGGTGTAAAGGCTAGTCTAAAGGATTCGGAGCAAGTTTTCGCAGGACCCTTCCTCCCGTTCTCCAGTAGAATGGGACCGCAATCTCTGACCCCGCTTGCGTGGTGGAATCTTTCACGACCGTTTTCTACGCATTCTCTAGCCGGCATGCTGCTGCGCCAGCATTCAATGCGCGTCGTGTTATCGCGGAAGGTTGCTGACTGGACTTTCCCTCTAGAAGCAGAGAAACCTTCAAAGACAGGTTTTGTTTGGGTGAGTTGTGTTCCGCTCTCGCTCCGTGCGTGGACACCACCCCTGTTCCAGACGATGTCCCGTAGGCCATGCTTCGACACCTGGGTGAGCAAGGCATAGCTTTTCTATTAGATTCATCCAGCAGGTTCTTGGTCGCGGATATCCTCGCAGACTCCTGGCGAATCGCTACTGTGCTCGCTTTGCCCAACCGGGAAGAGATCACTCTACCCTGGCCGGTTTACGCACAATCTCTCTAAGTTCCTCCGTGTGCAAGTTGATGGAGCAATTGGTTAATGTTAACTTTGTTTTTTTTCTGGACAGCGGAGGCCACCTGTCTTCTGCATGGTGTGGCTTTCGCAAGTTCCATTCCACATCGGATGCTCTGCTCCGACTAGAAAATGCCGTGTACGACGCCTTCCTTCGTAGAGAGCACTACACCACGGCGTTTTTCGATTTGGAGAAGGCCTATGATACCGCATTGCGATGCGGTATTATGGAGACTCTCCACACGATGGGGCGAGGGGACGCATCGCAATCTTTACATCTGAATTTTTGTGAGATTGGCGATTCCGCGTACGCATGGGCGGAGTCGTACACGGCCCAATGAAGCAGGAAGTGTTTGTCCAAAGGGAAAGTGTCCTCAGTGTCACACTCTTTGCCCTGGGCATCAATAGCATCACTTCGGTGCTGCCGAATATCTTCTCGCTACGATCTAAGTGAACGACCTTTCGATCTCTTTTGGCCCGGCCAGATGCCAACTCTGGAGCGTCGATTCAAGAAGCATTGAACCGCGTCTCTCGATATGCCGAATCGCACAGACTTCAGTTTAACTTGGCCAAGATTAAGGTGGTGCATTTATGCCGCCATTCACGGTTCCACCCTGACTCAGACCTGTTTTTCAAAGCGAAACGCTTGGAAGGGGTGGACTTTCACCGTTTCCTTGGTCATGTATTTTACAGACGCCTCACCTGGGAGGCTAAATCGCAACCTTTGGGTCTCTTGTATCCGCGCTATAGATATTCTTCGTCACGTAACTTTCAGCACTTGGGGCGCTGATAGGGCTACTGTCTTACTTATTTATAGATCCTTTGTTCGTTCGAAGGTCGACTACTGATGCGAGTTTTATGTATCCGCAGCCGAGCGTGTATTGCGAAATGTGAACTCGATCCACCACAACGGCCCTCACTTGGCGCCCGGTGCCTTCCACACTTCCTCCATTGATAGCCTATTCGTCAATGCTGGGAGGATGCCACTCGCTCTCCGCCGTGCACAGTGCATTATTCGCCCGTACGCGCGATCCCGGCGCCTCCCTCAGTCTACAACAGCTCCCACTGCATCCGCAGCTGATATCGACGCGTCTACGCCTCCGAGAGACGTCAATCATACCCTAAGCCCTTTGGGTTTAGGTCTAATGAACTCCTTCGAGAGCAAGGTTTAGCTCTCGGGTCGGTGATGCCACTGGTTCTGTCCAGGACGCCACCATGGAGAGTACTACCTCTGAATATTTGTCGCAATGCATCTGCTCCCAAAGCTTCTACTGCGCCGGTAGTATTGCGTTCGGCATTTTTGGAGCATACTTCGTGTCAAGTTGGAACCGTGCCATTGAATATGAATGGCTTCAAGTTCCAAGAGGGGGTCGGGTTCCACGCCGCATCCCCTCTGTTTGAAGTCAGCGGGGCTCTGCCAAGCCCTGCCTCTGTCATCACAGCAGAGCTGGTCGCAATACACCGCTTGCTACGGGAGATAACGCGACGTTTCCGGTTCGGAAAACGGATTGTGAAATATAGCGACTCACAAAGCGCCCTGAGTGCTTTGTTGCATTGGAATCTCCGCATCTTCTGGTTTGCCATATCTTTGACGCGATGGTTTTGGCGAGCTGGGTAGATGTCGAGATTATCTTCAGCTTGGTTCCTGGACATGTAGGAATTGTGGGGAATGAGCGGGCCGATGAGGGCACCAAAGAGTCCGCAAGGACTGAGTGACCAGACCAGCGTTTCGCTCTTCCTCACACCGACTACATGGCAGAAATACTGGCTGCCATCCAGGCTGCTTGGCAAATAATATAGGAGATGGTGGAGGGAAACTTAAAGTTAAGTGCCATTGCGCCGCGACTGTTCCCATCGACCTACCCATTAATGCCGCGATGGCTTCAGGTTGCTTTCTGTCGTCTCTAATTTGAGCAAATTCTTGGGGCGCACCGCCATTTGACCGAACGATCGCCTGCGCCTTACTGCGACGACTGCGTTGTTCCTCAGACTACTTGGCACATTCTTGTTGAATTTTCCACTCTGGTTGATCTTGCTGCATATTACCCGTCCCGGTATCTGGACAAGCGGGGTCGCTACTGTTTGTCCCCTGTGCTCGGGACTGGTTCGTGCATACCGACTTGCGGACTATAAAACTTTTTGGAGGATGCTGGCCTCCTCCACTTTATTTGAATGTTTGTTGTGGGTTTGGTGATCTCCTGCGCCGGAGGCAGGCGGACCTACCCCCGACGCTAGAGCGCGCTTCCTTCTTGTTAGCTTTTTGCTTTGTTTTTGTTTTTAGTCTTATATTTTTATGAGCTCATAAAAAATAATCTACCATCAACTTCGTGAAAAGTTTGGTTTATGCGAGGAAACTCGTGTACTACTCCGTTGATAACATCGCCGCAAAGATTTCCGACCATAAGTCAGTCAAGTTAGAGCTTGTGATCAGATAACGGAAGGTTCTCAAGACCCACTCCTACACCCTTCGTGACGTTTGACCGTGACAGACCCTCTGAGTCGATGCGTGCCGGTTGGTATCGTTATCGCGTGAAGGCATTCGTGTCACTACCGTGAAGGTGCTACTACTGCCACCACTTTTGCGATACGAATCACTCATGTAGATGTGCAAACTCAGGGTTACCCGAAGTATGTGAAAGTCTATCCAAGGCCGCACACGAAAAGTCCAAATCGTGTGTGGTGAAGTGTGTCAATTGCGGAGAGCCGCTGCGTATCTCCTTGAGACGGAAATCCTGACCGTTCAGGCCCAGGATCGTCGCTCATTTTGCGAGGCTAAGGACTTGGTCCTGGCGCGCACGGTACTACCCGGGCCGTCTTATGCCTCAATTTTAAAAAAAGCACCCTCTTCTCCTGGCCCCTCTAGGCCCATTTGTAATCCTTATACGGGTTATTCTCACATGATCGCTCCTCTGCTAGAACTGGCAGCACAAAGAGCTCACACTAACCCTCGGATAAAACCAGTGCTCCCCCCCCCCTCCTTTTCCCAATGTGACCGTTTCCTGTAAGGCGAAACGGCGTAGCGCCTCCAAAGACTCGTTAGACTCTCAGGATGCAACACCCATTAAGGTGGTCGTTAGGTTGTCTTCTAAAGGAGCTCCGGGCTCCTATACTCTCACCCAAGGTTTGGCTGGGTGGCTCGGAGAATGTGGATACCCGCCAGAGGTTTCGAAGCGAGGGAGCAAAATATTCGCTATACGAGCCCAGCCCCTCCACCGAATAGTCCTCGAATGCGACAGCGCCTTCAGTACCTTGTTCCGCCAAGAGCGCTCGGTGTTCTGCGTCCAGGAAGAGTACGCCATTTCGATGAGTCTTCTTTTCGAAGAGGGCCCCCTTATCTCCTCCGAGCTAGGCCAGGAGGGCATATTCCTTCAATGGAATTGCCACGAACACGGAAGATGCTGCGGAGGCTCGTCTCCTCCTGTTTCCCGTTAGCAGTATTTCTCCCGGAGACCCTGCTGGGCACGTGCCACTTACCCAACTTCCCGGGGCATAAGGGTTTTGCGAGCCTCCCCCTACGAGATGGGGTAGGAGAATGCGCAATTTACACGCGGCCTGATGTCTCCGTTCTTCCATTTGCTATAAATACTTCCTTTCAGGTGGTTTCAGTGCAGCTACACCTAGATACGAGGTATGCCGTTATTTCTGCGTCAGCTGTCTTCGATGCGGGGAACTTCCTTCGCATCGTGGTACAGTTGCTAAGGGCCCTTTCTCTTGCTTGGGGATCTGAACGGTAGACACCCCTTCTGCGGAGACTACTTGACCAATACCAGTGGTTATGCCTTTGCCTACTTTATCAACGAAGTGAAAATAAGTATCCTAAATGTGGATGAGTTTTCTAATGACTGCACGATAAACGTTTCATTTCTCTGCCTCGATCTATCTCTGTGCTCCCCGGATGTAAAGCCTGATTTGGGGTGAAAGGTAATCACTTTGCCATTCAAATATCAGTTTTTCACCACTGCTAACTGGAAGACTCCCTGGTTCTGCTTGGCGGGGACGCAGTGGTCCCCATTTCAAGAAATGACTTATTTCTCTGTCCCAGTCTAGGAGTAGCTTGGTGGGTGATGCCGTTGAGCTCTTCTTCGGCAACTCTATCACCGTGGGCCTACCTACTATTGCTAGAAGGTATAGCCATTTTGCACGCCGACCGCATCTGTGGTGTTTAACTGAGGGGGCCCTCAAAGAGAAGCGTCAAAGCTAAGGCTAGGTTCTGGTATCTTTCGAAGCACGTTTGCCGCTTTTCCTGGCGGGCATAGGTGTCTTCGCTTAACGGGAAAACTCCTTTTGGAGACGTGTAAAAGCGATTCAAAAGAATACGGGGCTTTTTCTCGCACGATCCTCCTCCAGTTGTCAAGGAGCATGGGACCGCAATTTCGGACCCCGAGTCCGTGGCGGAGTCTTTCGCTACAGCTTTCTCTGCGTTCTCTAGCCGAAATGCTGCTCTGCTAGCATTCAATGCTCGTTGTGATGTCGCTGAAGCCGCCGACTGGATTTTAATCCAGAGGCTGAGATCTTTTCAACGACAGGTTTTAGTTGCGCGAGATGTGTTTCCCTCGCGCTTCGTGCGTGGACACTGCGCCTGGTCCAGACGATTTCCCGTATACTATGCTTCGCCACCCAAGTGAGCGAGGCACGGCCTTTCTGCTAGATTTTTTTTTTAAAAGCATCTAAACAGACGGTATCTTTCCATAATCCTGTCCAATGGCTACTATGCTTACCATTTGCAAACCAGAGGGATATAACTACCCCGGCAGGTTTCCTTCAAAACTCTAACCTCCTGTGTTTGTAAATTGATGGAGAAATCGACAAATGTTAGATTAACCTTTTTTATTTTGGACAGTGGAGGCCACTTGTCTTCTTCCCGGTACAGCTTCCACATGTCCCACTCCACGTCGGATGCTCTACTCCAAGTGGAAAATGCTGTCTTAGAGGCCTTCCTTTTTTGACAGTACCAATCTACGGTGTTTTTTTCGATCTGAAGAAGGCCTATGATAGCCCATTACGATACGTTATCATAGAGACTCTCACATCGATAGGAGCGAGGGGACCTTTCCCAATCTTTAATTCTAAGTTTCAGCGAGAACGTCGATTCCGCATATGGGGTGGGGGAGGAGCCCTCCCTGGCCCAATGGAGCAAGAAGAGGGTGTCTTGCAATCAAATTTTCTGTGTCACGCTCTTTTCCATGAACATAAAAGCTATCATCACGGTGCTGCCGGGAGATATTCTCACTACTTTCTTCGTGGACGACCTTTGAATCTCCTTTGGTGCGGCCCAGATGCTAAATTTGGAGCGTCGACTCCAACAGGCATTAAGCCGCACCAATCCCCCGCTATGCCAAAACGCACAGGTTTCCGTTTTATTTGACCAAAACTAAGATCGTGCACTTCTGCCGCCAACCACAGCTCCAAACCGACATGGACTTGTTCCAAAATGGGGTTTGCCTGTAAGTGGTGGATTCGCACCATTTTCTTTGTTTGTTTTCGGCCGACTCCTCAGCCTGGAGGCTCATATTCGAAGCTTAGGGTCAATTGTAACCGCTCCATGAACATTCCTCTTTCCATGACCTTCAGCACCTTGGGTGCTGATAGGACTACTGATTCGCCTTTCTCTCAATCCTTTGTTTGTTCAAAGCTTGAATACGGATGTGAGTTTTATGCATCTGCAGCCCCGAGTGTGTATTGCGGAAGGTGGACTCAATCCACCACAATAGTCTCCGACCGGTAACAGTGCCTTCCGTACGTCCTGCAATGAGAGCCTACTTGTCAATGTTGTGAAGATGCCACTCGCTCTGCGCCGTGTACAGTGCATTATTCACCTGTATGTGCGAGCCCGGCGCATCACTCAGTTGCCAACAGTTCCCACTGAATCCACAACTGATCTCGACGGTGTCTCTGCCACCGAGAGACGCCAGTCATACCCTAAACTGTTTGGGCATAAAAATAGGAAACTCTTTCGAGAGCTCAGTGTGGTTCTTGGCACGGTGGTGCCCCTGTTTCTGACCAGGACGCAAAACTTTTGAATATTTGTTGCCACGCTTCTGCTCCCAAAGCTTCCACAGGTCTGGGTATATTGCGATCAACCGTTTTGGATCACACTTCGTGTCAAGCTGGATTCCTGCCAGTCTATATAGATGGCTCCAAGTCTCAGGAGAGGGTCAGTTTCTACGCCGCATCCCCTCTGTTTGAAGTCAGCGGGGCTCTGTCTGTCTTCACGGCCGAGCTGGTTGCAATACACCGTTCGGTACAGGAGATAACTCGTCGTGCCAGGTTCGGAGACCGGATTGTGATCTTTAGCGACTAGCACAACGCCCTGAGTGCTCTCGGCGAATTAGAATCTTCATGCTCCCGGTTCTCGGTATCCATGAAGCCACGGTTGCCGCGAGGTGAGTGGATTTCGAGATTATCTTTTGGTTACTTCCTGGACATTTGGGATTGCGGAGAATGATCGCGGCGGAATGGGCGACCAGACCAGAGTTTGACTCTTCCTCACACCGACTACATGGCAGGAATACGGAGCGGGCTGCTTGGCAAAAAAGAGAGACGGCCGATGGAAACTTAAAGTTGCGGGCCATTGCGCTACGTCATTTGATGAAGCACTCGTCTGCGCCTTATTGCGACGACTGCGTTGTCTTCCTGACTTTTCGGCACATTTTTGTGGAATGTCCGAGTCTGGACGATCTTCGCGCACGTTATCTGCCCCGGTACCGGGACGAGCGCGGTCGCTACCGCTTGTCCCTTGCATTCGAGACGAGTTCGTGCACACAGACTTGTGGACTATTTGACTTTTTTGAGGAGGCCGGCCTCCTCAATTCTATTTTACTCTCTTTAGTGTTAGTTGCATGTTTCTGCGCCGGGTAGAGGCTAGCCACCCCCCGACGCCTGAGCGTGCTTCCTTCTTGTTTTTTTGCTTCTTATTTTGTTTTTTTGTCTTTGGTGCTTTGTTTGTTTGTTCGTCATTTGGGGGGCTGGTTTGGTCGGGGAATTTTAAAGTAGCATAGCACTCGGCTGCAATTTGAATTAAGGCGAGTTTGCCCTTAAATGTAGTCATTTCATGCGCGAAGAAATCCCCCTTCCAGAGGCAGGGTCATTCACGGGACAGAACACCCTTAGCTATATTCCAATCTGGGCCAAGGTCCTTCTAAAGAAACACGGCGCACTGTAGCCTCAAGAAGAGAGGAGAGCCTTCCACCCTTTGATGGAGCTCTACGGAGAGCTAGACCTTTTCCTCAGAGACCTCATTCCGGCCTCGCGGTCCTATCTCCAGTACCATCGTGCTAAATAAACCTACCAATTTTCTCTTCGTTCAGCTCCAGTGAATTTGAGGCGAAAATAAAACTTGTAGTAGACATTTATCTTGTCTCGTGTACTATCATTGCACTATGTGAATGGTTTAGTATAAATTCAGTTAATCAGGGAATTTTAGGCACCATACAATTTGTCTGCCATATCTTGTGACCACGGTTAATTGTTAATAGCGTCATATAGATTTTATAGAATTATTATATGGTTACCTCCTGCAAAGACCATTATACCGACTCAAGGATTCATTCGAAAAAAGTTCGATAAGTACCTTCCACTTAAATGGCTTCCTAAACCCAGTGTCGGTTTAACCTAGTAGCACATGTAGCACGTGCTATGGGCCCCGCGCTTCAGGGGCCCCCGCGCGGTTGTAAAAGATTAGTAATAATTAAGTTTTTGCCCTTAAGCACAGAAGGCCGAGACAAAATAATTATTCATTTTCCTGATTTTTTATATTATTATTATATATATTATTATAGATAAGAAAAATATAGAAAACTTCACTAGAGAATACTGCATAGTATAATAAGTCTGGCATTATTATGTTATAGTAGTTCCCTGGTGTTTTTCTTTAAAAAGGAATAAAATTGAACAAAATAAAACCCTCCTTTTTCAGTTGAGTCCTCCCAGCCATACTGGCAGTTCTTTTAAATTCCTTATATATATATATATATATATATATATATATATATATATATATATATGAAAAACTCACAAAGTATCACGTGAGGGTGGCAAATGAATGCAATATCCCACAGGAAAAAATATAAAGGTGTTTCCAAGTACTTTCGAACTTTACAGTGGCGGCAACAAAAAAAGTGACATGTGACAATTCGGGGAAAATGAAACAGAAAAATGTAACTTACATATTTTATTATGAATATTTCATGAAAGTTAATACTTGGTCATGTTGCCCTTGCACTTGATGACCATTCTGAGTCGATTGGGCATTGATTCAGCGAGGTTTGCGAAGTAGGTGGGGTCGATCGTAACCCAGATCTTCTTCAGTGATTCTATCAGGTCCTTGATGCTGCCGGATGCTGTCTCTTGAACTTTGGATTTCATCAGATTCCAAGCATTCTCAATAGGATTTAGGTCCGGGGAATTACCAGGCCACTCCAAAACACTAATATTATTATCATTGAAGAACCTTTTTACTAACTGGGACCTGTGAGCAGGGGCACCATCATGCATGAAAAATTCACACCGATGAATTTCCCAAAATGGCAGCATGTGCTGCTTCAAAACTTCGAGATAGTTAGTCCCCCTCATGGTTACATTCTTGGGAAGGAAGTACAGACCTCCTCTGCCCTTGTTTCCACTAAAGGCACCCCACACCATCACACTATCAGGGTGCTTCACAGTTTTCACGGTATATTTTGGGTCATACCGAGACACATTGCTGGGACGACGCACGATCTTTGACTCTCCTCTGACCAGCCTAAAGGTGCTCTCATCACTGAACATCACCTTCTTCCAATGGGCAGCTGTCCAATGTTTATAGGTCTTGCAAAAATTGAGCCTTTTCATCTTCATAGCCTTGGTAAGAAGTGGCTTCTTGGCAGCGCGGCGAGCCGGTAGGCCTAAGTCCTTCTGTAAGCGATGACGGATGGTCCTGAGGGCGACGTTCTGGAGAAGGTCTGGGTGTTTTTTCTTGATTGAAGCGGAGGTTACAGAAGGGTCTGACATCACTTCACGCCTTAGGATATTATCAGTCCTTGGAGATATCTTCCTAGCTGCACCAGTGCCCTCCTTCCTCTTTGGTATGGTACCTGGTGGCAATAACTCAGCTGCCCGTTTTAGGCGATAAATCGTATTTCTTGAGGTTCCTAAATCTGCTGCTACATCAATAAAAGACTTTCCCTGCTATAATAGGGTCAAGGCACGGCTTTTCTCTGTCATAGGAAAGCTTTTTCCGCCCCATTGTATCCACTTGCACAGAAGTTATAGCACGTCAAATGTAGGCACGAATGCAGGAAATCAGCACGCTGGAGCGTTGTACACCAAAACCTCACTGTACGAGCTCAAACGAGACAGTGAGTTCCAATAAAGCGCAGTTCTGTTGTCTTAGCTCAGGAGAGTCATCCACTCGTGGCATAAGCCCCGCCCCTTTTCATTGGCTTGTTGGCAAGTAAAATCGTGAAAGCGATTTTATGTATCGATTTCGATTGCCAATATTCAATGTCACTTTTTTTGTTGCCGCCACTGTATTAAGTTCCTTATCAAGGATAACTAGTTATCCTTGATAAGGAACTTAATAAAGTTTGAAAGTACTTGGAAACACCTTTTCATTTTTTCCTGCGGGATATTGCATTCATATATATATATATATATATATATATATATATATATATATATATATATATATATATATATATATAATATATATATATATTTTTTTCTTTCTGGAGATAATTCTAAAAGAAAAAAAAATCCATTTTTATTTTTCATTCTCCTCTTTCCCCATTCTTTATTCTATTTTGATAGTAAGTTAACCTATCTATTATACTATACTTCTAACTAAACTATACTTATATGAATTTTATTTAACCTGCAAGAGTAGGATTCGAACCCGAGTTCGTCGATGAGAAATCTGTTGAGCTGAAGACTAGACATTATCAACTCAATATGATGGCTCTATATATTTTTTTCCCCACCAGATGGGAATATTTACCCGATTTTTATATTTGCCGTAAATGTCAACAGTACCTAACCTAACATAACCTAACCTAACCAGATTGGCACATGAATCTTTGTAAATATATGTGGAGGTACTACCATTAGAATGAGGATTTATTTAAAACTTTTATGAAGGATGTTGTAGCTTTGTATAATTTAAATAGGTAAAGGCAAGATTTTTTTTTTCCGCATTGCAAAATATGTTGAGGAGAGACTGAATGTTCCTTATTTACACCCGAGGAAAAACTTTATATACCTTGATAAAAATGTTTATTCTCTTATATTGAACTGATGTAGGAATCTTTACTAAAACAAACTAAACGAACCCACATCAAAATAACATGGCTATCAATAACAAGATGGCTGTCAATCTATTTTTTCTTATAACACAAAATAGATCGTAGCTATCCTATCATTGATAGTTTGTTATAAAGCGAAAAAATAATTCTATGGTTACGTTAGTTACTTTTTTTAATTTGTGTCTGTCAACATCGCGGTACCGTGTTCGATCCCGGCAGGAGCGGACGCAAACGTCAGCACGAACGTAGAGATCTGGCTACCAATCGGAGGTCGCCCCCTGTACTGAGGAGGGGGGGGGGGTGTTCTTGCACTTCTCATCACGTACATACCTAATTAAAACACTCTTTTCTTTCCTCTCCCATCTTCACAGCACAACACACAATCTCTCTCTGTTCCAAGGAATCCTGCCGATGGGTATCTATATCCACATACCTCTGACACGGAACAGGTCCCTCTGCCCCGGGGCAACGAAGGTTCCACTTGAACTCTGCTTGGTGTCAAAACGCAATGCTTCCTGGCACCTCTTCCCAAAGAGGACCGGCCTCTGGTGCCCTCGGGCTCACCAGCGGGGTAAGCGGGGTCGTTTTCACTCACTCGTGGGGTCAGGGGAGCACGTTATATCTTAAGCCTGTTAAATTGGTCTATTGGATACAGTCACTGGTTTGACATGGATGAAGATCGTCCTCCAGGCGTGCAAGATGTAGTTTGGAGGTGGGTACTCGTTGCTATAGTAACGACGCTGTGGGCAAAGAATGTCTTCGCTTTGTTAGTATTGAATTTTCACTCGATGGTTCTAATATTCTTCATCCATTTCACTACTGCGGGAAAGAGGGTTGACGATGAGGGATTTGCCTCCCCCCCCCTCACACCATTCAATCGTTTTAAGGGGGACGTCAGTGAGGAGGTAGAAAGATGCTCCACTCTTTCTACCATTGGAACCTCCATTTAGAAGCTGAACCCCACTACTGAAGTCCATGTCTCTAGCGAGAGACAATCAGGCGTTCAGAGGGAGGCGCAATTTTGGCCTTCGTGAATAAATCCAGATTTTGGCTGACTTTATGTCAAGTCTCGATGCAATGGTTCGTCTATTTCAACTCATTGCTAAATGAAATGATCTAGTTTTTCTTGTATTTTCTCTAAAACTGATCCAATTATATTATATTTCCTTGTTTTTAGCTCTAATCTGCATTACTTTCTGAATGTATTGGTAGGGACCTAATACTGTCGATCTTTATTAACTGTCCACTTCGTGTCACTTGCAAATTTCGACATGGCGTTCAGGAATTCATTTACAATATCACTGACGTATTTTAACTAGGACTAGTGATCCGAGAACGGCCCCGTCTAGAAACTCCTTTTCTATATCGCCCTTCTGCATCTGCAGAGATGCGTTAAAAGCAGTTCCTCTTCTTCATCATCATCATCATCACTAACTCTATAATTTTAGAAGGGGATTTTTTTGAGTATTAGAATAATAATTTCATCTTAGTTTGGTTATGACTTATGTTTTTATCAAAGTTATTTCTAATAATTCTTTTATAATATCAAAAAACAAAAAGGTGAAGTTCAGAAATAAATGTAAGTATCGAAATTTTGTGAATTTTTTAAACTCAAAGAATTACAAATGGTGAAGTTCAGAAAATTTATTTTTATATATCTTCTTCTATAACTATTTTAGCAACGTGATATTTTGAAAGGGGGGGAAATTTAGTTTAGAGTTCCTTTTGAAAATTATTATAATTGGCGAAGTTCAGAAAATTTATAAAAAAAATTAACAATGGCTGCTTTTTTCAGATTTTAAATTTTAATCTTAGTAGCGAAGCCATTGCCTGGTTTTTGTTATGTTTTGCGACAATCTCCGAGCCATTTTAGGATATTCCCTCGACTTTCATGGGCATCGTCTTTGGTGAGATTGTTGATGGCTGCGGAGTCCATCAAGGTTGGCACAGCCTCTTCCACAGAAATCGCAGATACGGGGTCCTTGTATTTGTTGGTGTCGTCTTGCACGGCGGGCTATGACAGCATTGTGGATTGAGTATTGCAATAATGTGTGGATGAATGAGCAATGCATGGGGTGATAACTTACACGATGATGTTTAAGGTGGAAAGTAGGTGTGCATTCTTCAGTCCACCATCTTCACTTTTCCCTGCTGAGTCCAGTGGGAAGGAAATGATCCAGGACGACTGGAGCAGGTTTAAGTTGCAGTGCTCTGCCGAAAAAAGGTCCCTCATTGGACTATCGCCTAATGCACGAGCCAACTTCTAAACTTGCCGTATTCTACTTCCTCTACCTCATCTACCCAACTTTGCATATTGTGGGTGAATTCAACATCCCTCACCATACCCAATTCATAACGCCCCTCCCCCCCAAGACAATTTCTTACCACATATCTATGCAGTTCTCTCTTTCTCTCGCACTCAACCGTCGTTAACCCCCGGCCACACCAGCTCGATATCGTCGGCTCTCTACCATCAGCAAGGAACAAATGACTAGTACCCGAATTTCTTTACCAGCTATGGACTAGTACCATATCTCGTGTACAAGCTATGGACTAGTACCTGATCTCATGTACCAGCTATGGACCAGTACCCGATCTCGTGCACCAGTTATAGACTACACACCGAACATGTTTACCAGCTATGTACTAGTAGCCAATCTCGTGTACCAGCTATAGACTAGTACCAGAATTTTTACCAGCTATGGACTAGTAGCCGATCTCGTGTACCAGATATAGACTAGTAGCCGATCTCGTGTATCAGCTATGTGCTTATAACCGATCTCGTGTACCAGCTAAGTACTAGTTCTCGATTTCGAAGACCAGCCATGTTTAGTGTAGGTTTCTCTCGTGAACATTCCAACAAAATGGCCACCAAAGATTTCTGCCTTGGGTTC
The DNA here is from genome assembly GCA_963969495.1 of Ceratothoa steindachneri. Lineage (NCBI taxonomy): Eukaryota > Metazoa > Arthropoda > Malacostraca > Isopoda > Cymothoidae > Ceratothoa > Ceratothoa steindachneri. Next base: position 126,355,967 of record OZ018330.1, on the reverse strand, counting down.
TAGGAATTTAGAATCTGGGTTTCGTTCTTCAAGTGCTTTTGTGGATTTGTCCGCGATTTGTCTTCTTTGCGTTGAAATATTTCTTTTTTTATTCCTGATCTTCGCTCGGGAAGCTTCCTTCTCTGTTTTCGCCTTAATTTCTCTTTAATGTCAGGTCGATTTAATAATTTAGCCTCTTTGAACGTAAGAGCTATTGTGTAATTACTTTTTAGCTTTACTTTCAAGTCACTCTTTCATAACATTCATCACGAAACCACAAAGCAAACAATTGCGTATCGTATGTATTAACTAAAAACGAGCAATGATGCAATAATCAATTTGATAAAGACCTGAACACAAAAATACAATGGAACTAAAGTATAAATCAAATCAATTAAAGTAAAATTTTGTTTATTTGTTGTTGACTTCGTCTCAAATCGACTCATTTTTTTTCCTCCTCATTTTTTGGCCAAATTAATTTTTCGAATTTGAGGAAGAGAAACCTGCGTAAGCCAACGAGACTGCTCTCGAAGAAAGCGCAGATCTATAGAAGAAAAAAGAAATACATAAATGGGGGAAAAACAAGAATAATGAGAAAGATCAAAGGTTGGAAAGGACTGCGGCAGCAAACAGGCGGCTGAGTAATAGTTCGAAAGTTAAAAAGATCATGCTAATACAAGTAATGATAATGAGGCGCTATTTTGAGAAATTAAATTTGTTGCATTTTATGTTCAATTATTAATTTGAAGTCGTTGCAGTAATTATGATATGTATGGAGAAAATGAAAGCGAAGCTGAGTAATTTTTATAATCATCCAGCAATGCACCCCTCCTTCCCCTCCCTTGCATTGCTGGTAGATCTCTGGCAGCATCGGCGGCAGAATGGCCGAAAGCGCCTGGTTGTGTGAATATTTCATATCAAATGGCTAACGATCGCCTCCTTGGCATAAATGGCATTTCATTGTCTTTTTGTGATCCATAAGTGGTTCAAGGATCCTTACTTGGAGATTGCCTTTCATTATCCACGTAAATAAACTAAATAATAAAATAAATAACAATATTATACAGTTTACTAGTGATACGAAATTGCGCAGAGTGAAGAATGTTGTTTTGCTTTGTAAAAAGATATGAGAGTGGTTAAAGATGCAGGAAATGGAAGTCTATGTTAGTAAATCCAAGGTGCGTCACTTAAGGCAAAATAACGCTAACTAATTATTCGTAGAGGAATCCACCTGGATGGTAGGATCTATAGGAAATTGTGACGTCTGATGTCAAGAGCCATCGGCAATGCATGAATGAATGGAAAGTAAAGGGAACTCTAGAATTTATTTGTAGGTGTTTTTACTAATAGACGCTTTTTTGCGTCTATAAATGTTGAAGATGTTGAGATTATCGAGAGGATACAGTGTAGAACAACGAAAATGCTTCCGAATGTTAGAAAGATGAATTACATAGTGGCTAACAGAGCTAGGTTCTATTATCTAGATTTGAATTTATCCTTTATCTAGGAAGAGTGGGGCAATGCTAGATGTAATGAATGTGTTGTCCTTTGTCTTTTAGCCTGGAAGAAAGTGAGAGAACCACAGGCAATGGGTTTAATTAAAGGAAGGAAGCGGATCAAGACGAACGAAGCGAAGAATTTCTTTGCATACAGGTTGGTCAATTGTTGGGATAATATGAATGAATTGTATCTAAATGAAAGTTGTGACGATGATGATGATGATGACGTATGCTGGTGAGAAAAATGTTAGTAAGAATGATAAAATATTTAAATCCTATTGAAGAGCTTGATAGTGGATCAGAGTGCCACTGAGTATCAAAGTGCCACTGGGCATCGAGTTGTACCAGAAGACGGAGTCTTAAAGTCGTTCCATCTGGAAATGCCCCAGTCACGCCTCAGTTCCTATTACTATTAGTAGTATCGGTAATAGTAGTATTTTTATAAAAGTAATATGCAAAAACCAGCATGAGCATTTTTGACAAAGGCTTTTGAAAGTTTTGTAAAGGTGGTGAGGTTAGGGAAAGAGAACATTTGGGGAGGAGTCATAAGGAGAGTAGCTTAAAGAGGCGGCGATCCACTATCAAAGGGTAAATTTGAACCTTGCTTAGTGATGGGGTGGGTTTGGAGGGTGGGCAGACAGGGGAAAAAATTGGAGGTTAGGTAGAGAAGGGAGGCGGAAAAGGAAGAACTGCAAAAGAGTCTGAGTTCATGACTTGACCTCTGATACGTTTTTTTTCTCCTCAACAAATTTCAGCCAGGATCAATGTGCAATGGATTATATGACCGAGAAGAAATGACCTCTAAATGCATTTTCTTGTATAATCTTTCACTTAACGTTTTCAAACATAAATAAATCATCCCGAAGAATTAACGAAATTCTTCAGAATATCCCCACCAGCACATTTCTATCATCCTAAAAGTTCCTGATTTTTTGGCCAGTTTATTACACGAAAATCATTAACACAGGTTTCATTTTAGTCTTGTAAAAAGATCGATCCAGTTTGAAGGCAAAACTGCAAATGCCGATGGATCGCAAAAATAGTTGCCATTAGGAAATATTTAACAAACTAAGTTCCACAAAGATAAGGTCCAAACCCGGGGCTGCTTATTACATGAGCCGGCCTTCCTGGACCATTGAAATGTGGAGATGATAGATAACTAAATGTTGCTCTTGTGGTGAGAAGTTTCAATCAATGGCGCAGAGGATCTCCCGTTTGCGTTACGATGCACGAATAACGAGACGTGAGAAAGAAATTGCAGTTCCTCCCGTGATGAAATTCCGTTTAGTAATAATACTTTACGTCGGCGCCTGGTGGAGGAGCTAATAGTACTTTATGTCGAAACCTCCTTTCCGTATCCTCCAGTGGTGCTGATGAGAACGAAAGTCGGCGGAAATGGTGGAATTGAAGTGCTCGGAAAATGAAAGGTCTGAGAGCGGCGCCTGATGGCGAATATTCCGAAATTTGGAAGGAAGCCAATGACCAGCGGGAAAAAAAGAAAGAGTGGACGCGCTAACCTTATAAGGCCCATTTTTCCTTTCCGATACAGCAATAGAACAAATCGCTGTAAGAGAAAATAGGTTGTAAATACACACGCACACACACGCACTTGAGGGGACGAGAAAACGAGTGGACGTATAATCAAGCAGCCCCCTTGGAAGAGCGTCTCTGGACGGGTTGACGAAGCTCAGAGACACACATACACACACATATACATACACACACATGGGATTTCCTCGGGGAGAAGATCCCGGAGCCGGAGTAGATGGTCGTAAGGGCACGGGGTCATCTGCTCACTGCTGGCGTAATGTGAGCGTAAAGCGGGGGTGGGGAGATGTGTGTAAGAGAATGTGGGAGTGTGTCACGAATTTTGGCGTGTCCATAGGCGCTCAGAGCGACCGGATTAGACGTTGAGGTGGGCATTGATTGGAATGCGCCACTTAATGGTCGGCGAAAGGTTGGGGGAGGGGGGGGGGGCAATCGAAAGGGTGAGTGATTGTCTAAGTGTTATGAAAGAAAGGAATGTGAATTTTTATTTTTTTGTTAAGGTGCCCTTATGACGGCAAATAACAAGGGCATAAGCACTGTAATACCCAACTCTTAAGGCTACTGAAAGAAGTAGGATGTAGCGCATGAGAGATGTACATGGATTGACTTGGGGTGTATGTGTGTTTGGGGCCTTCGCAAGAGGATGAACTCTGAATGGGAGAGATGCTACAGCACAGAGCCCCAATCAGCCGGTGACGACGCCTAACCGGATTAGATCAACCACACCTATCATCCATCTGATCTGGGATGGAGCCTGATAGGATGAGATGTAACAGCATATATCGTTATTATTATTATTACTATTAACCAAGCTTCTGCCTTCAAAGGTCCCGGTCGGGAAAGCAACATAGGAAAAAGGGAACGCTAAAGTGAAGAATAAACTATAAGTGGTAACATTCAAGAACAAAAAGATAAAACCATTAATAAAAGTAATCGCCATTAGGTTGATCTGTTCGACAAAAAGGTAGTGGCTCTCAAAGTTGAACCTTTGAAGCTCCAAAGATTCGAGGAAGCTCAGTTCATTGTTTGGTCACCGTTGGAACGAAACTTGAAGAAAACTGTGTAATATCGAATGTTACCAAAGATGAGGCAAGGGTGTGTGTGTGGAAAGATGTAATCATAAACATAACTTCAATTGCTTCCTAGAATCTCATTCCATCGGCCAACGAGCTTATAAGTGCCACACTTGTACAATTCTTTAGATTTTGATGCAAAATATGAAGCCAACTCGTTTTCAACCTCTTCTCTTAACGTCAACCTAAAACCATCCAAATGGTTCTGTAATCCCTTGAACAAGTGATAATCAGAAGTAACAAGGTCAGGAGAATATGAAGGATAAAGCAATATTTTTTAACTGAGCTGTGTGAGGAGGGGCATTATTGTGAGGGGGATGACATCCCTTCTGTTGACTTAGGAGGATCGCCTTTGGCCCAAAGCGGCTTTCGAATGACGAAGTTGTTTGCAGTAGAGATTAGCATCAATTGGTTGATCGTTGACTAACAGTTCGTAGTGGACAATTCCTTCAATGTTCCACCATACACTCGACATCATCTTATTTGGATAAAGTCCTCCTCTCGGTTATTTGAGAAATTCTGTTTCTTCGATCGATCCACGAACGGCGGCGTTTAACGTTACGATACAGGATCCACTTCTCATCACCAGTAACAAGACTACACAAAAAATGGTGCCTGAAGATATGGTGAAAGCAATGACTGACAACGAGTTTCACGTTGTAGCATATTCGCCATGGATAGTTCGTTCTGGACTAATTTTCCAATCACTGAAACCTTTCTGATCTTTTTCAGTTGTCGTAGGACAGTCGTGTGGGTGACGTTAAATTGTTCTGAGATTTCTCTAGAAATTGTAGCAGGATTTTAGATTGAGATCCCCAATTGGGAAACGAGAAAATACCTTTTGTAACTTCCATCATTTAATGCAACATCCCCATAAGTGCTCTAATTGGATTTTGCCGCTGTACTTGCATTGAGACCTCTCTGAAACTCAGAGAATAAAACAGGCCTAATGTGATCATTAGATGGGATGACATAGGAGTGAATACCAAAGAGGATTATGAACAATATTTTTATAGCCTGAATGGAAAATGGATAAATTACTCATTGTAGCATTCCTAAACGATAACAAGAGGCGCTACTTTAATAAATATTATCTAAAACTTTATTCTAGAAAATGGGACATTACTTTCGTTCCAACCTGATACCTTACAAGACTGTGCGATGTTGACCATCACAAAAGAGTAGGCGATGTGTCGTTGCACCTCGGGAAAGAAAATACTGTTAGGAGTGAATGCGTTGCAAGCACATAATGATCAGAATTGTCAAATATCATATAAAAATGAGCCAAATGTACGTTGGAGCTAGACATCAATTAATCAATGAAATTTGTATCCAACAAGTTAAGATGAGAGTCAGTTAGAGAAGACCAAACTCAAGAAAAATATCAAAACGGTAAAATAAATGTATTTAAGCAATAAGGATGATCCGGTCCCCAAATAAATATACTTTCTCCAATTATCAATTGATTGTGCAATGGAAGACAATCCGGATATGGTTCTAAAAAGTAAATGAAGAGATAATTTATTTCCAATTTCCTGGGTCTTGTAACAGCCATAGTCGTTTTGCTATGGTTCAGCTTCATCTCCATGATTTGCACCATTCACTAATTTAGTCGAAATCTCTGTTAATGGATTTAGAAACCTCTACTTTCCTATAAAAAGCTTAAATGAATACATAAAGGGTAGCGTCATATACATAAACAACTAGATTTTTTTCTAGGCCAAAATACATATCATGCTTATACAATATAAATAGTAGTGGACCAAAGAACACTACCTTAGGGAACACCAGAAATTACATTCCTGTACGCCCTATAGTGACCATCAAAAACTACTCCATGCAATCCTTTAGTTAAAAATTTCGACACAAATATTAATAAATGCTCCTCCAATTCCTGTTTACCTAAGTTTGAAAACAAAAGCCGCAACTAACACAGTCAAAAGCAGCTAAAGTAGAAACCAATCATATGAATTTCATGACCAGAACTAAACTGCAAATTATAGGAGTTCATCACGAGCGCCCAGTCTACTTCGAAAACCAAATTGAGGCCAAAGGTACAGATCATTACTCTCGACATTGGTACCCGATGTTCAGAGACCTTACACAATATAGGAGCTATAGAGATAGGCCGGTAATCAGCAGGCATCGACTGCCATTCCCACGTTTAAGTAATCGAGTAACTTTACCACTTCGTACCATCTTCCGAAAGACAACAGTCAACCTAGGACATAAGTTATAATTAGCAGTCATTACAAATGTAATACGAAAATACCGTTAGGATCTACACCATCATAACAATATACATAGGCCTTACAGACCGCCTTTCGCCTAACTAAGGAAATGCTTGCGAGAAGCGAGTTTTCAAGGCGCCCTTGAAAGCACTAAGGAGAGGGGGAAAGAGCGTATAGTAGGAGGCAGGTCATTCCATATCCTCGGGGCAAATATAGAGAAAGCACGATGTCCCATGCAGCACAGACGACTACGAGTAACAGTCAGTAGGGAGGAAAGCGAAAGCGTATGGTTCTCAAGGGCTTGGATAGTGTGAGTGAGTAAGACGAACTGGATGGAGTTTGTGCATTTACGGTCTTATATAGAGGGCGCGGGCGATGTTCGTTTACATAATGACTGTCTAAGGAACAAAAATAGAACGGTGTTATTTTTTGAGAAAAATTCGTCAAATTTGAGTCAGTTTGTCTTGAGGGTATGTTCTGTCGACTTCACTCGATGGGTCCACCTGTGACCTCGATGAAAGCCTCCAGGTGACATCGTAACCGGCCACAGTCCTTCGTCAATATCTCCCGTTTCAGTCCCCTGAAGTTCCTGGTAATTCTGGCCCTCATCTCATCCTTCGTGTTGCAGCTGGATTTGTTGGCCTCTCGCCATCTATCTTTACCAGTCGTCCTGTCGCCAGGTTTACGCCTCTTTTGTTCGTCTCATCGACACATCCATTCCTCCCGTCGCATTTTCCTCCTTTTGCGACTACCTCCATTAAACTTTATAAAAAAAACTAAATTAAAACATCTTTCCTGACCAAATATGTTTATACACCTTCTGCAACGAGTGATTGAATGATGTGAAAAAAAGAATTCTTGGTTTTAATTGTGATGAGAAAGTTTAAAAAATATAAATGAATTCAGTAGTAAAATATGTATATAAATTTCAATATTTCACTGTTTTCCTTCAGGATGGAGAGAATCGGCGAGTTTTGCAAGGCCTCCACACCTGGTCCGACGGACAAGTGGCGTACATCATCGAAAACTCCTTCGGTGGGTGTTTAAGTTGGCAGAAGAAGGGGGGCGGAGGTGTAGGAGGAGGGTGGTGGTGTAGGTGGGGGGGGGGTAGATTTAAAGATAGAGATAAATGTGCTCCACCGAGGAAGTTAAGTTAAAGCTATTCAAAGGTAATGAGGATTATCATCAGCTAGTATGAAAAAGAGAGATTTAACCAACAATAAATAACCTGAGAATGGACAGACAGAGGAAAAGGTGAATGTGCAGAAAGAGGAGTGACAGAGATGATGTTTTGGTGTTGTTTTTTCTACTGATTCACTTCCTCCAATACCTATCCCACGGAGGGGGGATGCTACTGTTTAACGTGGGAGCCCACAAACGGGTGGAGGATGCTACTGTTTAACGTGGGAACTTACGTTAAACCACATCCGAATTCCATAGAAATGGAAGGTGTGAAATGGATTGCAGCGCCAAATTTGACTCCATTTACAACCTAAACAGCAAATTCTTTTCTTAAATGAAGCACCGAAATTTTTTAAAACAAGGTCAACAAACCTAAGTCGCGTGCTCTCAATTATTCTGACTTGTGACCTTATGACCATGTGACTTTACGAGCTTTAAAACTTTTTAAAAACTCATTGAAATGTAAAATAATTACCATCCGACCGCCCGACCTACGGACCGCCATTGTAACTTTTAGATTCGCGAGCACGCGACTAAAAACGAACTTGAGCCGGCCGTGGCGTCATAAAAGTCGTGACCAATTCTGTTTTGCGGTGAGGTTGCTGAGAATAAGGTCACAATCAGCTCCGAAGAGAGACGGGCCATGATCAAATTCGTTATGGACTCAAAAATCAAAGAACTGTGGCATTGTCGAACGTTGAAACTGATTGTGTGCGAAATCATAAGACCAGTTGCAAGAACAAGAGACACCAGAGCCCAGAGATCCCTCCATGAAGCTTGACAGCAAACACTCACGGGGTGGATTTACCTAGTTGTTCTTCTAGTAGTGAATTCACGGTTGACCAAATTGCAACCTGCTTCTCCTGAGTCTCGATTGCGTGCAGGTGAAACGGACAACAGCAGGAGAAATGTCTGATCACCTCTTGAGGTGTAAACTGGCACTATCGAGGAGAGTTGCCAGCAATCGTCTGATAACTAAATTTGAGAATACTTTTTAATTATCATATGGTGCTTCATAAAGCTAACTAGTGAGCATGTAATATATACTTTGATACAAATTATTAAGGTAAAGATAAGCAGTATAATCCAACAAAGGCACACTCTTTCAAAACTCTTTTCAGTCCTAACTTCCGGAGACAGAAAAGTACATTAGAGATCAAGAAATTTAAAATAAGGGGCGAGGTCGACGTATGATCATTTGTTAAAGGTTTGTGCGTGATTAGTGCCACCTTGATCAAGGAGAAACAAATTGCATGTTCTCAATAAGGCCATTTCCTGAGGTTATGGATTGTCACAGCCCTTGAAATTAGATGACTTTGCAGGAATGTATTATATTGAAAAAGTGATAGACTTGAACATGCGCAGAGGAAACCAAAACAATCGTACTGATGACCCATCATTAAGAGAATAAAATATAGAGAAATCTAATACTTTTGGAATTTATTTAATATTATATATATATACATATATTTATATATATTTATTTATTTGGGGGGGAGCCAGATGAGAAGGAACGGCTTCATGTGGCGAGGGCAATGGTGGAGATCGAGTCGAAAAGCTGCGTGCGATTTGTCCAAAAAGCAGATGACGAAGCCAATTTCATTTACCTCCACAAAGGAAGAGAGTAAGTAACGGATGTGTCCTTAAGCTAGCATTAATATAAAATATGTAGGTAGCCAAAGCAATAAGTCTCATTTAATGTCTTGAAATGGTTATCCAGCCAAATACTAAAACCATTCGCTTTTAATAACTCCGGGGGAAATTACACTCCCAAAATAGGATTGATTTAGGGGTAAAAAATTCTTGCTGAGGTCAAATTCGAATCTGGTTAAAAGCAGTTTTAGTCCATTTTTTTTTTTGCTCGTTCCTTCGTTTTTCTTTTTAGCATATTCGTAATTTTATGAAACTTTTAATTTTTTATATTGTTTTCCCTCTCAAACGATTTGTTCTTTTATCATGGCTTCAAGTTACTATTTTTTACGGTAAGATGCCTTTCATGGCTAAAGCAAGCGAAAATCAGTGGAAGGTACATTGCTCGAATAGGTTTAAGGAGTAGACTCCTTAAACCTATTCGAGCAATGTACCATCCACTGATTTTTGCTTGCTTTAGGTTCTCTAGACCGAGATGGTACGCGAGTGCCCTAAACTAACCAACTTCAATAATGAAGACGGCGAACTATACAATGGCTATTAGAATCAGAATTAAAGTAATGGTTTCGTTCTCTAATGGTTCTATTGAGTTACCTGTTGGATTCCTGTTATTAAACTACTGATAAAGTTTCGGATTTTCTTAGCGAATCTTGAGTGGGCAAATTTGAAATATATATATTCGTATCTCTTATGCTTTCTCTGCATCATAGCTAAAGTGAATATATTTATTGGTGTCAGATCAATGGGACATTTTAGCTCTTCGCTGCTTAAGATTCCTTTCTCGACATAGGATTCTTCCTCTATCAAATCCACCATTTGTGATGCGAGTTGGATCTTAGATTCTATAAAAGTGTTTCCTAGTTTAGCAACCTCATATAAAGGATCAAAAATAATTGTCAATGTCAGAGAGAGAGAGAGCGAGTTGTACAGACAAGGAGAAAAAGGAGTATCTCACGGACGAAGAACATTCCATCGGAACCCTGGCAAACTTCCGGAGCGATAAGGAGTCAAACTGGAGCCGGGACACCATTTAGTGATATGGCGCTTAAATCATCGCTGCCGTGTCTTTGTGACAGAGTAAGCATCGCTTCCGTTGGCAAACAAAAGAGCTTCCGACAGAGTCGTATAGATTTCCCAGCCCGGGAATGATCAAATGAGTATTCTCAGAGTATTCGGGACGACAGCTGTATCTACACAGCTTTCACGCAGTCCTCACGCAGTACTCATGCAGCATCTTGAGAGGTCAATGGAATCATCCAAGGGCGACGCGCATTTCTTGAGTGACACCCCGGCACCCTAAGGGCTCGCAGGCAGAAGCCATTATTTGGAACGACGGAGGCCAAGGACGAAGAACTCAGTCAAGAATAACGCGCTTAGCTACGCTTCCTCGAGAAGAATACTCCCCTGAGCGACTACTCGAGATCTCCTCCAGAAAATCGTAAAACATTACATTTTCGTTTTCATCGTCGAAGAGGCGTGACGCTCTCCGACCGCAAGACTCACTTCATAGTCTCCTCTTGTTCCCTCTCGGGAAAGTAATTGTTAAAGTGTATCATTCTTGTTAATCTCATTTGTTGTTTGTATAGTATTAAAGATTATTTTGTTATGTTTGTTTGTATCCTATAGCCACTCGAAGCTTATTGAAATAGTATCAAAGTCGGCCAATATTAGAATTTGCACTCGTCTTTAATTCCCACGCACTTAAGAGGGAGACATTTTCCTATATTTGTTTGTCGCCCCTTCCACCACATCTAGGGAGGGCAGCAAAGGTCAGTTAGGACTACCTGATCCTACGACAGTAAACAACCAATTATTAGTAAGAAATTATTGAAAATCATTTTCTCAAAGTTGGGAAGCACAATTGATTGGGAACCACATTCGTCTTCCACGCATTTTGAATTAGGGCAAACAGTGTTCCCTGTCTCCATTGAGTTGACTAATATGTGGACACTGCCACTATATGTAGATTTCCAATAATACTGTCAACACATAGATTTAGTTATCATTTGGTCAAATACCCGAATGTATCCGAACCTAGCCAGGCTCCTCCAAGTTCTGATCACTCCCCTTTCACGAGCACGGAGGCCGAGCGTTCATTTTCGGGCATGAAGGGACTGAAAAGGACTTAAGGAGTAGCATGGGTCAAAAACGCCTCAACGGCCCGCCGATGATCGATGTTAACAACGAAATTAATGTTAGAATAGACATCGTAATCAATGTATTTGCCCAAAGGAACAGGATGTTGATCGTTACACTTTAGGGGTAACGAAGCCTATTCGCCTTCAATTACCAGTTAAAAATAGAAAGTTAACTTTGAGAAAGTTGAAGTCCCCTAACCCCACCTAATTCCGCGAATACTTCGTTTATTTGTATAAGAAGGCTTCCAGGTACCCCCCAAAGCACAAAAATTTGAAGGCTGACTAAAGACGAATGTTCCATACCCCTGTCCCCAAAATAGGAAGTTGAAGTGACCCTCAATTTGTTTTCCCTTGTAGTTGCGCGAGTAACGTTGGGCGCATTGGAGGGGGTCAGCCCATTTCGCTGGCCCCTCGCTGCATCGACTTCGGTATCATCCTCCACGAACTCCTCCATAGCCTTGGCTTCTGGCACGAACAATCGCGCTACGACAGACGGAAGTACGTCAACATTCACTGGCTCAACATAAAGTCGCTGATGCTGCCCAATTTCTTTGTTGTGAGTACCCTTCCTTATGCGTTCTCCAACATATTCAGGGCCATTTGTAACTTTTACTCCCTTTACGATCATTATCACCCTTTATTCGTTTTCTTTGTGTCTTTTTTACTCTATCCCGAATTCTATATGGCCGATATATAAGGTGTTATGGACGTGGAAAGAGGGTGATCGTAAGATCTTCCAAAAAGAGTACTTACTCGAATCCCCCACCCCCTACTACTCTTCTGTGAGATGAGCGATCCCTAGGGAGGGCACTACTATCTCTGGGCCGGTTTACAGGTTTCTAACAGAGGAGATATTGTGTGTAGTGCGAGCTAGTGTGAGGTTTGGACACTCTATGAGTAGGTGTGCGATGCTGTCTGGGCTTTGGTTCCACCAGTTGAATGTTGTGGTTGGTTCTCTTAATATTATACGAGCATTTAACATAAACATAACGCTTTCAATCAAATAATAAATGGCAATAAATTTTTATTGTAGTACAACTTCATTATGCACCTGCGAATGTTCGTAGGGAGTTTGGCCACTAATTATGTGCAGTAAAAGGCCTTGTTGGAGTAAAACTGTTAAACTGCACATTATTCACGTCCCATCGTCCAGGATCCCTCAAACCTGCCTCTTGTAATCTACGAGCGTTAAAGGCCGTTGCTTATAGGAGTTCAGAAGCTTTCCTTCTGACCCAGCATGTGGTAGCAGACCAGGTCCTTAAAATAGATAGAGCAGGAAATAAGGAAGAGCAAAAGAGGGGCAAAGGTAAGTTCATAGCCGAACCTACCGATCAAGGTCGCGAGTGCGCTGAGTAGAGCCTCGAATAAGTCGAATCCCCTCATTCAGAGACTACCTAGCCTTTATGAGCCAACTGAATTAAACTTATTTCTTTTTATTCGCTCCACATATGACAATATTTTAGCCAAAGGAAACAGGATCCATCAGAGTGGAACATTAGCTAGATTGACTGCTAGAGAACCGAAGGTGACCAGTTTCTCGTATTGAAGCCTTCTGGCGAATGCATCGGACTCTTCCTAGGCTGACATGATTAGGGTCTTTTCTGACACTCAAAAGCTCGCAGGTGAGTGTGACGCCCCACTCTACCATGAACTTTGTGAAAGGAGATGTTTATGCTAAAGAACATATCACCGAAAAGCTGGCCAAGCACGGGGTAGTCAAGGTTGAATGTGTGGTGAGGAAATAGAGGGACCTAAAGACCCACCCCTACACTCTCCATCACTTTCGACCGTGAAATGCCCCCTGAGTCGGTGCGTGCCGGTTGGTCTCGCTAACACATGAAGGCATTCTTGTCACTGTCACGGGGGTGTTACTACATCCAGCGTTTCGGCAATACGAATCACTTATGTAGACGTGCAAATTCTGGTTTAACCGAAGTGTATGTAAGTTACTCTAAGGATGTACACTAATAAGGCCCTATCGTGAATGGATGCGGTTCTCCGCAATTGACACATCTCCCCCTGCTTCGGCCGTTCAGGCTGCGGAACGTCTCTCATTCCGGGAGGTTACGGAATTGGTCATAGAGCACTTAACGCTGCCTGGGGCGTCTTATGCCTCAATTTTAACAAGGCACCCTCTGCACCTGGCTCCTCCTGGCTAAATAATAAGGTCGTTTACCCTCCAATTCGGAACTTTTGTGCCCTATGGGTGCTCCCCTGCTAGAGCTGGTAGCAGAAAAGGTTCGCACCAAGCCTCGGCTTACCATCGCATAACGTAGGTTTCGAGGCGGTGAGAAGAAAAGACTTCCATAACGAGCCGAACCTCCTCAGATAAGTGCTCGATGGCGAGAGTCGAAGAAGGCCCCCAAATTTCCTGCGAGATATTCCTAGAGGGCATATTACTTCAATGGAATTGCCGCGGAATCTGGGCCAACTGGGAGGAGCTGTGAAAGCTCGTCTCCTCCAGTTCCCACTTAGCTATCATTTTGCAGGAGCCCATGCTTGGCGCGTGCTTCCTCCCCAACCTCCCGAGGTATAAGGATTTTGCGACCCCACCAGCACGGAATGGGGACAGGGTAGGAGGATATGCCATTTACACTCAGCATGATGTCTCCGTTCTTCTCTTTGCTTTGATTACCTTCTTTCAGGCAGTAGCTGTGCAGCTGTACCTGAATAGGAGGTATACTGTTATTTCCGCGTACATTCCACCGTCAGCCAACTTCGACGCGGGGGATTTAAACGGGAGACACCCCCTCTGGGAAGACTATTCGATCAATCCCAGTGGGCAGGTCTTTGCCGATCTGATTGACGAGCTGGAGATAGGTGTCCTAAATATGGGTGAGTTTACGCTTCCTCAAAAACCGCTTCATTTTCCTGTCTTGATCTATCCATGTGCTCTCTGGATGCACAGCCTGATTTTGGTTGGGGGATAGTCATGACCTGCATGGTAGTGGTGACTTTCCCATTCAAATATCATTTTCTGATCTTTTGCCGCATTTCAGGAACTGACTGATTTCTTTGTTCCAGTCGAGGAGTTTAGGTCGGTGGATGATACCATTAACTTTTTCTCCAAAAATCTGATTGCCGTGGGCCTAACTACTCTTCCTAGAACATCTAATCATTTTGAATGCCGTCCTCTTCTTTAGTGGTCGGTCAAGTGAGACGGCCCTCAGAGAGAAGCAATATGCCTACATGCGCTATAAGCGTGACTGCTCATGTTGGCAGATATACGTGTCTCCATTTAACGGCAAGACCTCTCTTGCAGAGGCGTGGAAGCGATTCAAAAGGATTCGGTGCAAGTTTTCGCAGGATCTCCCTCCCATTCTCAAGGAGAACGGGGCCTCAATTTCGGACCTCACTCCATGGCGGAGTCTTTCGCGACCGCTTTCGCTACATTCTCTAGCCGAGATACTGCTCTCCCGGAATTCAATTCACTTCGTGATGTCGCTGAAGGCCGCCTACTGGGATTTACCTCCCCTGGCAGAGAAACCTTCAATGGCAGGTTTACGTTCCGTGAGTTGCATCCGCTCTCGCTCAATGCATGGACACCGCACCTGGCCGGGACGATGTCGCGTAGACCATGTTTCGACACCTAGGTGAGTGAGATATAGCATTTCTGCTAGATTTGTTCAACACGATCTAGACAAGGACTACCTTCGCAGACTAATGACATTAGCTACTGCTCTTTTCGCGAACTGAGGAGAGACGACTCTACCCATGCTGATTGGTAAATGTTGGATTAGTCATTTTCCTGGAGAGTGGAGGCAACCTATCTTCTGCAAAGTTGGCTTCCGAATGTTCCACTCAACTTCCGATGCTCTGTTCTAACTGCAAAATGAGGAAATATCTTTATTGACGCCCTAAGCAGTGGAAAAAAGTAATGTTCAGTGATGAATCCACCTTCAGTCTGGTCAAGAGTGCATTCAAAGCAGTGTGACGTCCGAGTGAGGTCTCGTGGTTTAACCCCAAATACACCATCAAGAGCGTTAAGCAACCCGACAGTGTTATGGTATGGTTTGCTTTTAGGAGAGACATGGGCAGAAGAGGGACTGGTTTTCCTTCTTAAAATGAAAGCATGAAAAGTGCCAATTATGTGGAAGTGTTACGTGATCATTTGCTGCCTCTAGGAAGTACATGAGTGTATCACATTTCGGCATGATAGTGCCCCTGCCAACAGGTCCATGGGAGTAAAAAGCTTTCTTAAAGACAATAATATTAGTGTTTTAGAGTGTTCTGGTAACCCCCCTCCCCTCCCGACCTGAATACCATTGAGAACTCCTGGA
Source organism: Ceratothoa steindachneri (assembly GCA_963969495.1). Taxonomy (NCBI): domain Eukaryota; kingdom Metazoa; phylum Arthropoda; class Malacostraca; order Isopoda; family Cymothoidae; genus Ceratothoa; species Ceratothoa steindachneri. The sequence continues at coordinate 126,340,387 of OZ018330.1, read as the reverse complement.
ACATCCAAGTAATTAAGGAGACTTGAGGAAGTTGTGGGTCGGTATGGATGCCAAATACTTCAGTAACTTGGCCAGTTCTATGCCCTGGAGAATGGAGATGTCATCAAACATAAGAGAAATTTGACAAAATACTAATAAGGTGAGAATAAAAACCTTGAGATTGATTTACAGGCCCTCCAAGCCTTGCTCGGTGAGATGCAGGGGGCCCTCTTTGAAGAGAAGACCATCACGAAAGTCTTATCGGGGGAGGTTGGGGACGCCATGCGAGTCTTTTCCTCCCTCCGCCTCGAAACCTTAGGCAGGCGTGGGGGCCTCAGAGGAGGGGGGTTCCTTTTTTGGAGGATCCAGCATCTCCGAGCCACTCAGCCTACCACCTTGTGGGGGTGTAGGAGCTGAAGCTCTTTTAGTGCTGTCCTCTTTTCGGAGGCCACACACGATTTGGACTTATCGTGTGCGGCCTTGGAGTAACTTACATAGACTTTGGGTAATCTAAACTTTGCGCGTCTAAAGGAACGATTCGTATGGCCAAAGCGGTGACAGTAGTAGCTAGGCCGCGGAAGTGGCACGAATGCATTCACTCGGTAGCGATACCAACCGGCACGCACCGACTCAGTAAGCTTATCACAGTTGAACGTGACAAAGAGCATAGGGGTGTTTTTCGAAGCCCCTCACTATTTTCTCATCACACGTTCGACCTTGACCGTTCCATGGTCGGCCAGCTGTAAGGTCATGTCATCTATGGAGTTGTCAACAAGTTCTCTCTCATAAACTACTCCTTTCACGAAATCATGGTAAAGTGCGGCGTCACACACCGGCGTGCTATCAACTGTCCGAAGAGCACTAATCATGGCCACCTTGGAGGGATTCGACGTATTTGCCAGAAGGCTCACGCCGAGAAATGGGTCAACTTCGGCTCTCTACCAATCACGCTAGCTAGAGCTCTCTTCTGATGGATCATGTTGCCCTTAGCCAACATGCTGCCATCATTGGAGCGAATAACGAGGAAGCGCCAGGTAATCTCTGAATGAGGGGCCCAGACTTAATTGAGGCTCCGCTCTGCGCAGTTTCGGTCTTACTCTGGGACTCCCCACCCGAGGGAGCAGTGGAGACGGACGTGCTGATCTTGGAGAAGGTCTTGGCTGTCACAGGGGCACCAACTGGTGGAAGGTGATACCATCTGGGGCTGGGTCACCTCAGGGACCAAATCCATCTTAGGGCGATCTTCATGTGCCCCCATCCCACTCAAGACATGTCAGATCCCATTCGAGGTTCCTTTTTTACCCTCTAATGCCGGCGAATCGGCATCCGTCGAGGAAGAGAGGAGGGTAGGTATACTGAACCCCTGCAAATTAGTCGCACACACCTGCAGGACATTACGGGGCACGGGACGATGGCCCCTGTCATCCCTTGTTCCCTTAATAGGGTTGGCCCTATCAAGCTACCCCCACATTGAGTGGTCAATTATGGGCCAGCCCCCTGTTTTCTTGGCAGTCCCCTTGGAAAGCAAAGGGGGAACTGCCGCTGGAAAAAGTGAGTCGGCCAAGGATGACTCCAGAGAACGGGCTGAGGGGGAGTCCCCTTACACCCGTATGCATAAAAGAGAGGTAAACCTCCTTTCCCGTCGGAGAAGTTTGGAGGGTCCCCTTGGAAAGTACAGGGAGGGGCTTCCATTTTTTTGGTAGCGCTGCCTGAGGGCGGATCCGACGATGTTACCAGGGTAGTGGATAGGTTTTTTTTAAAAATTCTCATCATCGGGCATGGTGACCCTATAGTTTTTATGGGACGGAAACGCTCATCACCCCCACGCGGTAGCCCTCTCTGCGAGGGGTGAACACGGGGCCGGCAAAACCCGCTGCCGCCATTTGTGGCCACTCCTCCCGCCTAATGACCAGGCAGCCCATCGGCATGGCGGCTCCACTTTAGGCACGGCGTAAAATCTATGGACAGTAAAAGTAGAATGAAAGGAGATGTGAGGAAGGTGAGGGTGGGGATGAAGCATAGTTGTTAAAAACCCACCACCCCAAACTGCAACTCAGGGGTGATGGGACGTTGCCCCCCCCCCCTCTCAGCCCCAACCCGTGATGGTTGAGTGAGAGGAAGCTGGTCGGTGTCTATCCTGTAAAATTAGAGGCAGGCCAGAGAAAGATGTGGGAGAAGTTGTATGGAAAGTGAAGAAGCAGGGTAAGAAGACAGGGTGTCAGAAAGAAGGAGAGGATGCTAAGTTAGCTAGGGCCGGACGGGGCGTTGAGTTCCGTCAGCACGGCGGCCAGGGAAGCAAATCGCCTTGCTCCGTACGGGGTAATACTGTATCATGCACTCTCTCCATAGGATGGGGGCGAGAGGAAGCCTACCAATCTTTATTTCTGAATTTTTTCCAGGGGGTGGCCCGCAAGGAAGTGTCTTCAGTGTCACACTCTTTGCCCTGAGCATCAACGGTATAACCTCGGTGCTGCCGGAAGATGTTCTCACTACGCTTTACGTGGACGACCTTTCGATCTCTTGGCGCGGCCCAGATGCCAACTTTGGAGCGTCAACTCCAACAGGCATTGAACCGCGTCTCTCGCTATGTCGAATCGCACAGACTTCGGCTTTCCTTGACCAAGACTAAGGTGGTGCACTTCTACGTTCTGTGACGTTCAGCACTTCGGGTACCTTGCTTCTTTACTGATCCTTTGTTGGTTTGAAGCTTGAGTACGGATGCGATTTTTACAAATCCACAGCAAAGCTTGTATTGTAAAAGGTGGACTCTATCAACCACACCGGTCTCCGCATGGCGACCTGTTCCTTCCGCACTTTTCCCACTGAGAGCCTACTTTTCGATACCGGGGAGATGACACTTGCTCTGCGCCGTTCAGAGTACATTATGCGCTTGTACGCGCAGCCCCGGCACCTCTCCAGGTACCAGTGGATCTCAATGCATTGAAATTTCTACACATTCTGGTTCGCGGCATCCATGATGGCACGGGTGCCGCGAGCCGACGAATGTCGATATTATTTTTTGTTGGTTTCCTGGACATGTGTGAATTGCGGGGAATGAGCGCGCCAATGAGTCTGCGAGGACTGGGTGACCAGACAAGCGTTTTGCTCTTACTCACACTGAATATATGGTAGGAATCAGAACCGCCCTTCGGGCTGTCTGGCAAAAAAAGATGGGAAACGGCCGAGGCGAACTTTAAGTTGCGCCGCGACTGTTCCCATGGACCTAACCCCAAATGTCGCGACGGGTTCAAATTGCTTTCTGTCGTCTCGAAATTGAGCACACTCGCCGGACGAGCCCCCATTTAATGGTGCACTCATCTCAACTTTAATGCGACAAATGCGGTGTCTCCTAGACTGTTCGGCACCTTCTTGTTGAATGTCCCAGTCTGGATGATCTTCGCGCACGTTACCTCTCACGGTACCGGGACGAGCGGGCTCGCTACTTGCCCTTTGTACTCGGGGCGGATTCGTTTACACAGACTTCTGGACTATCTTACTCTTTGGAGAAGGCTTGCCTTGACCATCATATTTGACTCTCTTTGTTATAGGTCTCATGACACTGCTCTTGTGGGAGACGAGTCTTATGTCGACGCCGGCATGTGCTTCCTTCTTCTTGTTTTTGCTTTGTTTCTCGTTTTCGATTTGGTGCTTCTGACTTATTTTTATTTTAATGTAGCCTAGTATTAGTTTTGTAATTAAGTACGGCGACTTATGCCCCTGTAGGCAGTTGCCAGAGGGGCACTATAAATCACACCGAGAGGACGTACGGCTCCTCCATATACTATATGTAGTAATCTACACAGGGTACCCCTTCGGGAAGATTGTGGGGCAAATACAGAGGAAATGTCGGGGAGCATTGGCAGGTGAATTCTAATTCTCGCGCGCTGTCTTTACCATGCAACTGAAAGGGTTATCTTGATTTATGCCATATAGTCAAAGTGGGGATAGCAAAACGCCAGTTCAGTCACTCAGTCTGTGCAGGCAGCCTGGCGTATTCGTCAGCACCCTCATTTCCTGTAATCCCTACTTGTCCAAGTCTCCAGAAAAAGACAATCTCGATATCCTCGGAGATCGGAGCAGCCATAGCGACATGGATACTGTTCACTATAGAATGCACATTTTCCAATGCCTTTCGCTCACTTATCAGCTCTGTGAATAGTTATGAATTACAAATCGGCCTCCGAACCTAACACGGAGCGTAATCTCCCGTACGCTCCGTAATCGCCTTGGACGGAAAGATTCTCACCGTTTTCAAACAGTGATGAGATAGCATGGAAGAGAACTCCCCTTTCGGACTTGGAGCCATCTGTGTACACAGGCATAGCTCGAGTGTGACACGATGTGTGTTACAAGAAATACACAATACTCCCGGTGCTAGAGAAGTCTTGGTAGCAAAAGCTTGGTGTCAAACGTTTAAAGGTGATATCTGCTAAGATAGCGAGTTGGCAGAACCATCGGCGCCACGGCCCCGAGAGCTAAATCAAGCAGAGGCGTGGCAATAAACATTTAAAAGTAACATTCTCCTGGTTGGCGTCCTGGGCGGCAAAACCATGGATATCACCGGGCCGAGAAGTGTACCGAACATTATAAAGCAGTTTCCTAGTCCTTAACCCAAAGGCTTAAGTCATAATTGACGTATCTCATGGGCATGGGCAATGTCAGAGGCAATAAGAGCCGGGCAACTGGGGAGAAGCTGAACCTGCTCATACAAGCGTATAATAGTGCATTGTGCATGGCATGGCGTGAAGCGAGTGGCATTTCCCCAGCCTCTAAGCTCTCTATAGGGGTCCTATGGAAGGCACCGGCCGCCAAGTAGAGAACGGAGTGCGGGAGAGTAAATATCTGGCATACATCTAGCTTATTGGAAACAAGGAAGCGGTAAAACATTAAAAGGTTGGCCTTATCATCAAACCAAGGGCTAAACGCTACAGATATAAAAATACCCCTGGCGGAGTACAAGATACCCTAGACTGCGATTGTGCTCCTCTCAGGCGAGTCGATGATCAAATCCAAGACCAAAGAATCAGTTCAATTCCACCACTTGTTGGTGCTCCCCATTTAGGACCAGATCCGGGTCAGGCTGATGCCCGTGAAGGCGACGAAGGGGCATTTTGGCATAATTAGAGACTCAGTTCTGAGCTTGTTAGAGCCGGCGCTTCAGGGTTAGTATCTGAGCAGCGCCAAAAGAGATTGAAAACCCTTTTAAATATAGCATAGCGAGAATTTCTTTCCAGTTTTTGAAAAACAAACATGGTAGCGATTCGCCAGGAATCTGAGAAGAGAACCGCCAAAGTGATCCTGTTGTACAAAGTTTACAAAAAAGACAAGCCTCGCTCTCCTAGGTTTCGAAGCATGGCGTACGGGGTATTACCCAGACGAGAGGTGGTATCCGCACATGAAGCAAGAACTAGACGCAAGTGGCTTAACGAAAACATTTCACTTCGCAAAAGATCCTGCAAGGGACGCGTGGTCCGAAATAGTGGCCCCTTCGAGTGGAACGAAAAGGTGTCCTGAGACAATTTACCCTAAATCCTTTTAACACGCTTCCACACCTCTCCAAGATAGGGTCTTTTCATTGAGCGAAGACACGTATGGCCGCAATGAAGAGTGGCGATGTGCTTCATAATTTAACGAATTATGACCTTTGCTCGCCGAAATTCACACGAGGTGAAATCGCTCGGACGACGTCTGTAGCGCTTATTGCCATATCGTGGACAGCGGGAAAAGCATCCAGGCGTTCGATGAAGAGACCCAGGCTCGTGAAATTGAGGGTGCAGGAGAAGAACTCAACGGCCTCATCAACAGACCTAGACCCATCGACTGAGATAGAGAAGTCCGCTATTTCCTAGTATTCGGACTACCGGGTTCAATCCAAGCTCTACCTAGGTTGCTTCTCTGGCGACTGTGGCCTAGCAACATATATTTATCTGGAAAAGTGATCGCTACACTGGAGGTCATCGACCACCCCCGACCTAATATCCGACTGCTCATTCGGAGATCACAGGGACAGTCAATAGCTGGAAGGTGAAGCTATTCTTGGAGAGTGATATGCAATTCCATTGCATAAAAATGGTGTCAATCTACTTATAACGAACGGACCTCTCCCTAGCCTAGTGGACACGGCGTTTGTCTTCTAACGTCGAGGTGTCAGATTCAATCCCAGTGAGAGCGAACACATAGGTCTGCCAGACATAATAATAATAATAATAATAATAATAATAATAATAAATTTCAAAATATTGCGCTCTTCAAGGCCGGAGGCCTTCACAGAGCGCAGGTTCGGCTGTGGGCTAAGATCCGGTGGGTGAGTAGGCAATCCTGAACAGATGCGTTTCTAGGAGTCGCTTGAAAGTGGTAAGTGATGCAGCAGATCTAATTTCGGCTGGGAGAGCATTCCAAAGCTTGGAGGCACAGACTGAGAAGGAGCGGTCGCCCATTGAGCAGAGGGACGAGCGAGGAGTGTTCAGGAGAGGAGCATGAGATGACCGAAAGGCCCGAGGGGCGAGACGTTGGGAAAGGGTAGCGGAAAGGTAGGTTGGGGGCCTTTTGGTGAAGGACCTTGAAAGTGAAGAGAAGAATCTTGAAATGAGAACGATATCGGAGAGGTAACCAGTGCAGTTTCTGAAGCAGGGGCTTAGAAGGGGAGAGGCGAGAGCGACGGAGGAGTAGTCGGGCAGCGTAGTTCTGGACTAGTGAAGGGGACGTAGAGAGGAAGATGGTAGATTTATTGGGTTGAGGAATAAGTTCTTGCGGTTTTATCAAATTTATTCATTACCATTAAGAATTTTAGAAAAACTTCATTTTTAATTGATAACAATATGCAATTTAATCAATAATGTATTATCCGTTGTTATTTACGACTCTTCCCAACGTTCAACTAGTTTTTCGATGCCTCTGCAATAAAAATCTCTAGATTTTGACACGAAGAATTCCTCTAACCAGGTTCTTAATTCCCCCTCAGTATTGAACGAAACGCCGCGCAAATTGTTGGAGAGCGATCGGAACAGATAAAAATCCGATAGAGCCAAGTCTGGCGAATATGGAGGATGCGGCAGGATTTCTCAATTAAGCGTTTGGATGGCGTCTTTTGTCATATTGGCAATGTGAAGACGAGCATTGTCGTGTTACAGAAGGACTCCATAACGTCAAGGAGGTCGCTTTTCACGAATAACTTCGGCGAGTCGGTACATTTGTTGAACGTAGAGTTCTGCATTGACAATCTCGTTGTTCGCAAGGAGCTCATAAAGAATGATGCCTTTACAATCCCACCACACGCAGCATCGTCTTTCGTGGATGAAGTCCTTTCTTTAATCGTAGAAGTGTTTTTTTATTGGGGCTAAGCCATTGTTTTCGATGGTTCAAGTTGACATAAACACACCCCTTTTCGTCGCTAGTGATGATGCGGTGAAGAAATCTGTCCCTATATCCACGAGTAGCCTTGTAACGAGCAAGCAAACCTGCGGCAATCGTGGAGCGTTGAAGTTTGTTGCTTTCGCTCAAAGCGTGCGGAACCCATGCACCGAATTTTTTAACTTTCCCCATTGAATGAAGGTGATTCACTCGAGTTTTCTGATCACACGCCAATTGCAAAGCCAATTCTCTATTCGATTGACGAGGATTTTCATGAAGAAGGTCGTTCAATCGATCTTCATCAACTTAATGGGGCGACCAGAACGTTCTTCGTCATTAAGGTTGAAATGACCGGTTTTGAAACGTGAAAACCACCATTGAGCTGTCCTTTCTGATAAAGCATTTTCTCCGTACACAGCACAAATATCTCAACGAGCTTTGGCTGCGTTTGCATTGTTCCCGTCTCGATTGAAAATGAATAACAACAAGTGTCGAAAATGCGCCTTTTTTTCAGCTTGACATTCCATTTTGAGGGTACAGAACAAAAATTAAATTAACACAACTTTTAAATAAACCGCAATGACTTATTACTCAACTTCAAGACGTAGCCTAAGCAAAAGCCTATTAGTCTACGCTGTTAAGAGACGTAGCCTCACCTTTGCAAATTTTGCTCTCATTATTTATTATTGTTTTTTAATATGTGCACAAATCACGTCAACAAAACTTAAATTAACACAACAAAAAAAAAACGCAAGAACTTATTCCTCAACCTAATACAAGAAGAGAGTTACAGTAATCAAGGCGGGAGGTAATGAAGGCGTGATCAGCAGTCTCAAGACTTTGACGATCGAATTGAGAGTGAATGCGGGAGAAGTTACGGAGGAAACAAAGGGAAGAGTTATTAATATTGTGGATGTGGGGATTGAAGGAGAGATGCTCATCAAACACAACGCCCAGATTTCTGACAGAGTCAGAGAAAGCAACAGTTTCCACCTAGAGGGAGGGAGGGAAAGAGGGATTTAACTTTGTATACTAGAGCGGGAGTACCAACCAGAAGAACTTCAGTTTTAGAGTGGTTAAGTTTGACGAAGTTAGCCGATAGCCAGTCCGAGATAGAAGAATAGGCAGATAGGAGGTCACAGATTGAATGGGCAATGGTTGACAGGGAAGAGGAAATAAAGATTTGAGTGTTATCGGCATAGAGGTGAAAGGATAGACCGAGATTACGTAGGAAGGAGCTAAGAGGGAATAAGTAGATACGAAAGAGGAGAGGGCCGAGGACAGAGCCTTGAGAGACACCAAAGCGAATGGGAATGGGGTCAGAGGAGACATTGTTAATCACTACAGATTGGGTGCGAGACGAAAGGTAAGAGCGGAACCAGTCGAGAGCAACGCCAGAAATGTCAAAGAAAGAGTGGAGGCGATCAAGCAAGACTGAATGGTCAATAGTATCAAAGGCAGAGGAGAGGTCAAGTAGAATGAGGATGGAGGCACAACCCCGGGCAGCAGCTCTACGTAAGCAATCAGTAACATTGAGTAGAGCGGTTTCGGTAGAGTGCCTAGCTTTAAAGCCTGATTGGTAAGTCTCATCAATATTAAAGGCAACGATGTGGGAATTAATGCGCGAAACAACTACTCTCTCAAGGACCTTAGAAAGGAAGGGAAGTTGCGAGATCGGACGATAGCTAGCTGGGTCGGAAGGGTTAAGCTTCGGCTTTTTAAGGATTGGACGGATTTGGGCATATCTGAAGGAAGAAGGGACAACACCAGTAGCAAGGGAGGTATTGAACAGGTGGAGAAGCATTGGGAGTATGACAGGGAATAGTTTAATTAATAGCTTGGGGGGAAGAGACGAGTCACAAGGGGAGCCAGATTTTGGGGAACGCGAGAGTAAGGCAGACAACTCGGAAGCGGTCACGGCAGGAAATACATTCAGCGGCCGGGGAAGAAGATCAGGGAGAATGTGAAAGGCCTGCTCAGGCAGTCGTGGGAGGGAGGCACGAAGGTTGATGACCTTATCAGCGAAGAATTTCGAGAGGATAATAGGGCTGATGGGGGTGGGAACTTGGTGTAAGGGGGTAAAAGAAGAGAGCAGGCGGAAAACTGCATGGGCGGAAATTCTTATTGTCGGCTAGCAATTTACGCGAATGGGCTTCCCGAGCAGATTTTAGTTTAGCCAAGTAGAGAGATGTCGCAAGAGCTCTTTCATGGACACGTAAAGATTATCTCGAGCGTAGGAGTTCCAGCGAGTACCATGGGGCGTGGTGACGGCAAGAGGACGAAGGAGTAATAATGGGGGAGTGGGCATTAAGGCAAGTTAGGAGGGATTGATCCAAGGATGAGAGGATTTGGTCAGGGGAGGCGAGAGCGTCGAGAGGGGGTAAATTAGAGGCAACATCATTAAGGAGGGATGGGATGTCAATGGAGGCTAACCGTCTGTCGTGGTATGACATTACATTATATCAATACCATATTATATCTATGGGATAGAACCAATAACTTGAAAGCGAACCGACAAAAGGGACGGAAAACCACGCGTTCATACGGGCTGAGTAACGAGATAGTGCAACGAGGTCAGGTAAATTATGGACAATGGCAAAGTTCAAGGTTATTTAAAGAGACATATACAAAAATAGAATTTTATTTACACAAAAAAATTAATAAGAGAATTGAAGGGTAAAATTACCTTAGAGAATTAACCGGCAAAAATCACATCAATAAACGAAGGGGAAAAGATTAATTCAATTGGGTTACTGAAGGGGAGAGGGCGGTTGACTTACGGATGTCTTCTGTACGTGAGGTGAGACCGCTTGGACTTCAGAGCGGGAGGTTGGAGCGATGACGGTTCTCCAAAAGCAAGGGGGGGGGGGGCGGTAACTTCCGGTCCAGGGGAGAGTATTTCGGCTACCCGATATAAGTAGGGCTTCGACAGGAGTTGATGAAGGAAGTCGGGAAAATCACTCGGGGCGATCGTTCAGTGGAATTACCTCCTGGCTGGGGCTAATTCCAAATACACAAAATAATCCAGCTGTCACTTTGATTTGTTGCTAGCACTTGACTTGGAACCATGGGTAAATCTTCTGGGTTCTGGACGAGACTTCTAAACTCTGTGTCTCTTCCGGGGAGTCGAGCGTTATTTATGCCTGAGGCTCTTCCCTGATTTGGGGGTTAGCGGGAAACAGCTCTACTCTCGAAGGACCTCGAATCTTCTTGCAGGGCTATTTTAGCCCGCATAAAGGTGAATCGTGGGGGACTCGATTCGAGGCTACCGCTTGTGGAATGGGGGGGGGGGGTAGGCTTACCACTTTAGTCCTAGCCGGGCGTTCTGCTGCACATGGGAGTTCCGTTCTGCTAAAGATTTTCCAGGTGGGGATTTCCTCACACCGTCGATAAGGTTTTGGGATGAGAGGAGGCCGAAAGGGCAAAGAAAGGGGGGTTGAGACGTTGAAGTTAATAAGGTAATGGTCAGAAATAGCATTAGACAGGATAGAAGTGGTCAAGTTGGAAATTTGAGAGTCGGAAATTACAAAGTCTAAAATGTTGCCATGGGAGTGTGTTGGGGAAGAAACGTGTTGTGTAAGGGAGAAGAGGTCAAGGATCTCAAGGAAGGCAGGTAAATTAGGGTTAGTAACTGGGAGGTTGAAGTCCCCCATGATGAGAAGATGACCCGATGGGGAGAGACTAGCGAGAAGGTTACTAAATAGGTCAATAAAAAGATCAAGGGAGGAGCTGGGGGGGTGGTAGAGCACACTAGTTGTTAGAGAGGGAACAGAATTAGAGACAGAGATAAGGGCCTCAAAAGAAAGAAGAGGGGGGATGGAAGGGTATTTAGAGAGAGAGAGAGAGAGAGAGAGAGAGAGAGAGAGGGGGGCACTATGAATGAGATCAACCCCTCCACCACGTTTGTTCCGGGGGTTATGGGAGTAGACGTAGCCATCAGGGGTCACTAGCGACAAGCAGCCATCACTCTGATCAAGCCAAGTTTCACCGAGACCAAGGAGGGAGATACGCGAATTAGTCAGGAGATCGTGAATGAACTCCACTTAATTAGAGACGCTTCTAACATTGAGTAGAGACGCATTATAAACTGAGAGTGGGGAGGTTAAAGGGAGAGATGAGGGAGACTAGGGGGAGGAGGAGGTCGGGGTAAACGGTTCAACGAAAAATAACTTTTTTAAGACCGAAGATAAACCGAATCTTCTTTTTATAGGACGAGATTGATTTCAAGCTATTCCTAGTGCTCTAATTCTAGAGCCAACCGAGGGAGATACCTTAAACCCTCTATCAAGAGAAAGAAGTGTGGCTTTGTCCATCATTGAGGGAGGAGAAATATAAGTAGGATAAAATGGATAAAAATTTGCTGTGGAGACAATCACAAAATAAAATTAGGAAAGCAACAGCGAAAATAAAAATGAGCAAGAATATAATGAGAAAAAAAGGGTCACAGAAAAGCAACAAATTCAATAAAAACATCTACTAACAAAAAAAAACATATACGAGAATGGCGAAGTACAAAGCACGTGTCAAGGCAAATATAAAGCTGCGCGAAAAATTAGGGGAGGGGGGGAAATGAGGAATTAGTCGGAATGAAACAAGTGACCGCCTGGGTCAGAAAGCAGAATAATCTAGAAGAATTTAGGCTGGGGGGGAAAGTGAGGCAGGAAGAGCAAGGGAAAGAAAAGGTAGATAAGAACGGTGAGGAGTCAATAATAGGGATAAAGAAGTAAAAAGAGCACGGAAGAAAATATTACGAAGAAAAACACGGGGCAAAAGAAAAATACAAAGTAATAAAAACACTACCGAGAATAGCAAAGTACAAAGCACGTAATAAGGCACATTAGAAAATAATGGAATTATAGACTGAAACTAAAACACGGAGGCAGGCAGAAAAAAATGAGTAAATAGTAAGGAAAGTAATGAAAATGGCCACAAGGAGAAGCAAAAAAAAAAAAAAAAAGCAAAAAAAGGATTACTCACAAACGCGTAGCTAGCAGCAAACCGTAAGACAGGAACTAATAATACATCACACAGGCAAGGCTATGGCAGCACCAAAAACGGTTAACAAACTGAACAGCGAGACAGAGCAACAAACAAACAGCGAAGTGTAAATTCGGCTAAACAAACGGAGAGCAGAAAGAGCAAACGATACGCGCATCGATTCTCTCTCGTCTTCGCAGCGCAACACCCTGCTCCAAGGTATCCTGCATAGGCGTAGTTGTTGTATCTGCTTACCCCTGACGCAGAACGGGTCCCCTTCACCGCGTGGGGGGGGAGGTCAATAACATAACAAATACTTGCAGACACATGCCCACATATGAAGACGACCGTTCCCTGGTGCCCTTGAGCTCACCATCGAATCTCATGCTGATTGATGTGCCGGCGGCACTGTCGCCTTCAAGAACTTCTTACCCTCTGCTGGTGGGGAGATTTAGGGGATGGTCTTCCCCAGTATTTTTGGGGGGAGGGACGACCGTCTGTTGTACCCCATCCAGATTCAGGAAGGTGCGAGGAAGCCTAGTTTCCTTGGTGTTAACAGCCTTTCGGGGAGGGGGGCAGTGTTTGATGCGCCAAAGGAACGGACTACTCGGTGGATGAGTGTGGCTGCTTCGTATTTTGCTAAACGGTCACGCGGGAGCCAGGGCCCCAGTATTGGCTGGAGCAAAGCTTGCGCCCTTAGGGCTGTCAGATGGACCGGGATAGAGCCCCATAATGTGCACAATCCTCAGAGCAGCTCCTAATGGGTGCAGGGGCTACCGATCTCTTAGGCATGTATGTACCGGGAGCGCAGGCTGCTTTCATAATCTGAGGGGCGTATAAGGTGCTTGATCGCGCAGACCAAACACTAATATCTCGTCATTAGACCAGTTTTAGACCAATATCTCACTACCCTCTCTTAACGAAACTGGGGGTCCGCAATGCTTAGATATATCAGGATACGAACAACCACAATTCATACACTTGGCAGTACTTGAATTATCTGTATCATGAACCTGTTTAATTTGGGATTGTTCCCGGAGGGCGGTCCAAGCCGGCATCCCCATGTAAAATCCAAAAGTTCCAATAGTCTGTGATCATTTGTACACGTAGGACCCAGAGACGTATGTTCATTTTTCTTTGAGTGGATCCGCTAGTAATCCTAGCCCCCTAAGGGAGCATTGATGTTATTTTATATTTTAATGAGTTGTCTCTGGAAAGGCATAAACAAGTTCACTTCTGTACTTAATAGGTTCTAAAAATACCAGTCAAAGGTTTTAAAAAGGTGCAGATGAAGCTCCGAGAGAAGGCACAAGTTTCTCTTAGGAGTGATGGGGGAGCTAAAGTTACAAACACCGTGTTCGTCTTCCTTTGCTACTCTTCGTCTACGGAGAACCCCCTTCGAGAGAAAGAAAGATATATATATATATATATATATATATATATATATATATATATATATATATAGAGAGAGAGAGAGAGAGAGAGAGAGAGAGAGAGAGAGAGAGAAAGAAATAAAAATGGAAAGAAAAGAGAGAAAGAAGAAGAGAAAACAAGCATCTAGAATACTCGTCTTTTTGCGAGAATTATCTTATAAAAGATTAGAGAAATAATAGTTCCATACTTCAAATCGATCGTGCGACCTCAGCTTAGTTCTGATCTTCTTATAATTAAAAGGATATCGCTACATTAGAGAATGTAAAGCAAAGAGACAAAACTCATTCCGAAGCTTCAAAACAAACACGATGAAGAATTGAAATTGTTCTCGATTGAAATTAATACGCTTTTGCGGCCACTTGATAAAATGTACAAAATTCTAAAAGGTTGCGATAATGTAAACTTTGATCCACTTTTTAAACCCACTAAAAACAGCACGCGAACAAATGACAGTAAATTGAAATTAAAGTGTTATCAGACAAATATCGAGACGAACATTTCCAATTATAAATTGCTTAAGCTTCCAACAAATGTAGTTCAAAACAAGTCAAACATGTTTTAAAACATTAGGCAAGCACATTTAATTATTTAACACCCATATTAAAGCTCATGTAATACTAATCATAGATTAACGTTCTAGTTGCTTTGTACTCTAAAGATCCTCAAAATAGCTCCTTAACCTACCTTTCCTCCCCTTTCCCCACGACTAGCCCTAGAACGGAATTAATGGTTTTGCTAGTCTTAATTATACAATTGTATACAAGCATCTTGTCGAGTCTCTAATACAAGGACAAATCAAACCCAACCAAGGTTTGAGAGTGAAAGTTAACTTTGGACTGTAATATTTTGATGCAATCATCCGATTTTTTAGAGAACTTTTAACGTTTGCTTTGGTGCAAAGCCTCTTAACGCTTTTTATTATTGCGTTGACTCGTGTCCCTTAGTGTATATTTCTTTCTATACGGCTCGGAAGAAATTTATTCGCATCTGCTAAAACATCTAATATTTGTGAGTCGACTTGAAAGGGTTTTAAATGATATTGCTAAATATTAAGAGCACATGTATTATTTATTATTCATTTTGCATCATCATTTTATATATTCCAATGGAATAGATAAAAAATGCAAGCACAGTGATATATATATATATATATATATATATATATATATATATATATATATATATATATATATATATATATATATATATATATATATATATTAATATGAAAAAAGCTCACAAAGTGCACGTGAGTCAAAGTTATGCAGATACACCCACAAAGGAAAAGTGAAAAAACGATTCCGAGCGCTTTCGTCTTTATTCCTTGAAAAGGTCTTTAAGAATAAAGATGAAAGCGCTTGGAATCGTTTTTTCAGATAAAGTAAACAGGATTAAAGTTCAGAAATAGAGTGAGCGTGACACTTTGATAGAAGAAACAACACAAGCTGGACCAAAGCAATCCTCTACTTTAAAACTACTGGGTGCGTCAGTATTTTGAGGACATCAGTTGCATATTCTTGTTAGATTAATAATGAATGACATTAAAGTGACGAAGCAAATGAAAAGGCACGCTGATTGTTGCCATAAAAGCTCAGCATAATGATGCAGCGATTCCTCGCTTTCTGAAAGTTTCTTGATCCTTCGTTACCAAGGTTAGAAAAGACCTGGAAGCTGGAGATATGGATCCAACATTAGCAGCTAAACGCAAAACACATGCAAATGATTTTAATACCACCAGAAGACAAGAATGTACGCACAACGTACAGGGACAAAATTCAGAAAACCCCGGAAAGTCGATCAGAGCCCTTGCAAAGGACTTAAGGATTTTAGAATACACTATCAAAAGATTGTGTTTGAAGATATCCGTTACAAGTCGTATGTAATGAGGAGAGGTTAGCCCCTATCAGGTAAGACGAAATAGAATGGTTTGATCTTATCTGTTTAGAAATCAAGAAGCTGGAATGCTTTAGTTTTCCTGTGATGGGAAATCCTTCGACCAGGACCAAAAGGTAAACTCAAGGAATGCCATATGGTTATGCAGAGTTCCAAGCGATGTTCCCACTCCGATATATACCAAGTTGTCTGTGGTGGGTTTGGAAGTCGTTAGCAGTGAGGGAAACGTAATGCCTCCGAATTTTATTTCACAGGACTTAAGAGTCAATGAAGTTACTTCCACAGGGGTTTGAAAGAAGTTGTGAGACACTGGATAGAGTATGCAACGAGATATGTACCTTATTACATCTTCCACCAAGACTCTGCATCATCTCATAAGGCTAGAACAACCTAAACTTGGATGCGTGCTAATTTCCACGACCATGTTCTCCAAGACACATGGCCTCCTAGCTCATCCGACCCCTCAATCCACTAAGCTATTACGTCTGGGGCGTCGTCTGGATAGAGGTCAATCTACACCCACCATAACACCATTTAATCTCTTAAGTCCGCTATTACAAAGACTATTTCTGCAATTGATAAAGATCATCTGATTCAGGTCATGTCAACACTTCAGACTCTGAATTGAAGCAGTCATTGAAGGAAATGGTGGATCCATTGAATATTCATGTTATAACGATTCTCAAGATTATTTGGACCAAATTTCCATTTAAATACACTTTTCTCTGATGTGTTATGCGTCAGTTTCTACAATGATATAAAGATACTGACGTACCCTGTCTATACATAAAGAAAGCCAGAAGACGACTTCGCAGAAAGTGGGAGGGGGAAATTCGCACTACTGCAGGAGATAACTTGGTCAATTCGAGCCCTGGACCTGATCGATGGGGTACCTGTGTCCTGCAGTGGGCAAAAGTGAGCTGATGTTCCGAATTAAAGGAAGAACAAATATCCACAGCCACCTTGAGCCTGAATGGCAGCACTAAAATACCGAGATTTGGTGCAGCCAAAAGTATTTGCATATGGACACACAAGTGGGTGTTTGGCCCCTTTTTTAGATGCATCTAAAGGGGTGCTATCTTATCCCCTGTTGAGGCAGTAGATTCCAAAATTTAACTATTTGTTCTGATCCACAAATAAGAGGAAACATTATTATTTTTATAATATAAAGCGAAAACCAACGTGGGAATTACCACCCAAAAAATTGTAAGGAGAGGTGTATAAAGAAAGTGAAGATAGAGGAATGAAAAATGCGGAAGCTATGTAGCCGCAGATTTCCCTGGGGGTATTAGGGTCGGGAGCGAATGTAATCCTCTGGCTACCAGCAGTAACATGGTTGACCATGTAGCTCCTAACCCTCAACCCCTTCTTCGTTGTGGAAGAGAATCGGGTTCAGAAGAGTTGCGCGCCCACCTCTAAGAAGTTATTTTTATAATGATGGTATTTTTGTTTTGGCAGAGCTTAATTAGAGGGCCAGAAAATAACTTTCGTTTCGGTTTCGAATTCTCATAAAACATCAATCCATCATTTCGTTCACTACATGGGTGAATGATGTTGATTTGCGCCCACACAATTTTCCCCTCCTGTCGACAGATTTAATTCCCTCCCTTGCAATATTCACTTAACACCGATTGAGTTCGATATCTACTCGTTTTTCACCACTGCCCCAATTAATGGCCAGGCCTCTCTCGAAGAACGCTTCATTTCTTTCCTCTTCCTATCCTACGCGTCACTTTTGTTAATCTGATTTCTTTATGCATCACTGATTGCAAATTCACTCATTTTGCAAGTTTTTATCGACAGAACCTTTGGTATAATGGGTGGTTTCCCTTTTTGATGATATGGAGTTCTTCAATATTACACGTTTGCATCAAATCATGGATTTGGTTCAGTTACGTTGACGATATTTTTGCCTTTGGCATAACAGACTTAGCACTAATTAATGGCGTAACAGGCCGACCTGTGACTATAGAGAGAGAGGCAGTGGGGGTAATCGCCGAGGTAAAGTGTGAGGTCGACTTTGATCTATTCGTCTTTTAAGACTTCTCGAGATTACTCCAGATACCAAAGTTTGCTCGCAGTCGTAAGTGTGGGCGAGTTAAGAGTGACGACATTTCAAAGGGATAAATGTAAGCTATTCGTGTCGCAAATGTTATGTAGGTCACTCTTAATGTGTAAAATACTCGAGTTTCAGATCTTACAACACAAAAATAGGAAGTTAGTTAAGCTATCTCCCTACTTTATCTACACCAATTCAAAATCAACTTGTTAATATAATTTTTTTTTGTCTCAAATTTCAATAGTCTATTTCCCTCCATTAATTCAAGTTAGAGGTATAAAATAACACTAACCACTTTAAAAAGTAAATCTAGCCAAGGAAAGAATGTACAATTAAAGCCACATCAATCTAATTTAGGCCATTATAGTCAAGAAACTGATTTAGTCATGCTTATGCACCTCTCCAAAGGCGATTAATTGTGATAGAGTTAAAGTGCTTGTGCATGGCAGCGTTATGTAGCTGCAAAAATAACAAAATATGAGCTTTTTTTCAGTGGTCTTTATTCCATTTGCCAGTTTTATTATTTTTTTTTGGCGCCAGACTTTTTTTTACAGATTTTAAGACCAGTGCTTTTTAGGCCCTTCCATTTATATCCACTGCTTTTTGGGCGTTGTCTCATCTCTGTATTATTTCATGTCGATATTTTCGCCTTTAGGAGAAGTGGATGTGTGGTAATTTTACAACTAATATCTATTATAAATTTCCCCTCCATTATCCCGTATTCTCCCTGATTTTTCTATGACCAACAGAGCCCATACTACGTGTTAAGTGACGTGGGTCTTCCCTACGATTACAACTCAATTATGCACTACGCTGACACAACCTTCGCCAAGAACCCCAACAAACCGACCATTTCTCCCAAGCGCGAAGGAGCCAAAATCGGACAGAGAATCGGATTGTCAGAGGTAAAGAGAAATTGTCTTGATACTTCTTGGGTGGAAATGGGCCCAATTTTCGACAGATTTGCAGTTATCTTTTACAAGTCGTATGCAATGAGGAGAGGTTAGGTTAGGTTAGGTTAGGTAAGACGAAATAGAATCGTTTGATCCATACAAACGATTCTGTCGTCCTTTGAATTTGAAATCTCTATTTGTTCAGGATCATAACGAATTTCTGGTCGAACCAAAGTGATTTTTTTTTTTATGTCAGCGCCAATATGGCTACTACATATAAGGCATAGGTAGCCATAATCGTCCCACAGACTAATGCTAAGATAGATTTAGAAACAAACGTAAAAAAACCCAAAAACGCAAAACAAATGCAAAACTATCAAAAAACAAAACTAATAGCACAAAGCAAGAAGAAGGAAACACGCTCCGGCGTCGGGGTTAGGACCGCCTACCACAGCCGCAAGATCATGCGACCAACACGAGAGTCAAATCAAATGGAGAAGGCCAACTTCCTCCAAAAAGTCAGATAATCCACAACTCTGTGTGGACGAACCTGTCTTAAGTTCAAGGGACAAGAGGCAGCGACCGCGCTCATCCAGGGAACCGGGACAAGTAACGTGCGTGGAGATTGCCCAAAATAAGACATCCAACAAGAATGTGTTGAACAGTTTGGAAGAAAACTCCTTCATCGCTGTAAGGTGCGGGGCAGCGCCCCATGAAGGAGAAGTGCGTCCCGCGACCATGCACAATTTGAAGAGGACCTGAAGCTGTCGCAGCATTGTGGAGTAGGTCCCTGGGAAGGGTCGGGGCGCAATGGCACGCAACTTTAAGTTACCCTCGGCGGTATCCCATCTTCTTTGCCAGGCTGCCCTACTTCATGCCAAGTAATGGGTGTGAGGAGGAGCGAAACGCTGCTGGGTCAACCAGTCCTCACCGACTCTCTGGCGGCCTCATCTGCGTGCTCATTCCCATAAATTCACACATGTCCCGGAACCCAACAGGAGATAATCTAGACATCCACCCGGCTCGTTGCAATCGTGGCGTCACGGATACCGCTAACCAAGGGGTGTGGAGATTTCAATACACCGAGAGCAATATGGGCGCTTTGTGAGTTGCTAAAGATCACAATCCGGTCTTCGACCCGAGCATGACGTGTTATCTTCCAAACAGAGCAGTATATTGCAACTAACTCTGACGCGAAGACAGGCGGAAAGTCTGGTAGAACCCTGTTGAGTTCAAATAGAAGGGATACAGCGTGGAAGCGACCCATTCCTGGAAGTTGGAGCCATCCGTGTACACCGGCACTGATCAAGCGTGACCCGAATTGTGCTCCAAAAAGGCTGAACGTAATAGCTCCGACGCTGTGGAAGCTTTGGGAACAGAGGTGTGGTAAGGAAATAGTCAAAAGGTGGTACTCTTGAAGGTGGTGTTCTGGGAAGAACCAGAGGTCAAACCAGTACGAGAACTACATACCCGTAAGAGGCACGGCGATTTGCTATCCTTGCCGCCGTGCTGACGGGACCCAGCACCCCTGCTGACCCCAGCTTAGCATCTTCTTCTTTCTGATACCTGTCTCCTTACCCTGCTTCCTTATTTTCCCTACAACCTCTCCCACAGCATTCTCTGGTGGGTCTCTAATTTCACAGGGTAGACACCACCCAGCTTCCTCTCACCCAGCCATCCTCTCCGGTCAGAGGTTTGGAGGGTCCACTGAGAAATCCAGCGAAGTACCTCTTTTTCTTTAGCGGAGCTGCCCAAGAGCGGCTCCAAATGGTGGTAAAGGGGGAGTAAAGGGGGAGACTGTTTTTTTATCGATGGGCATGGTGACCTTATTATTTGGACGACACGGAAACACTAATCACTCCATGGAGTAGCCCGGTCTGCGAGGGGTGAATACGGGGCCGGCAAAGCCAGCTGCCGCCATGTGAGGGCACCCCTCCCGGCTAGTAGCCTGGAAGGCATCAACATGGCGGGTTGTTAAAAACCCACCACCTCAAACCGGAGCTGAGGAGTGAAGGGGCGTTTTCCCCTCACCCTTCAGGGATGGTTGGGTGAGAGGAAGCTGGTCGATGTCTACCCTGTGAAATTAGAGGCCCGACCAAATAAAGATGTAAGAGAGGTTGTAGGGAGAGTGAGGAAGGAGGGTAATAAGACAGGGTGTCAGAAAGAAGGAGAGGAGGCTAAGCTGGGGGCGGACGGGGCGCTGAGTCTCGTTAGCACGGCGACTAGGAAGGCAAATTTCCTTGCCCCTTACGGGGTCTGCTTCCGGGAAGCGTACGGCCATTCCCGTGAGGGTTGTCTCTTTGAATAGGGCCCCCGTATCTCCTCCGAGCTAGGCCTTACGGGCATATTCCTTCAAAATGGAATTGTCGTTGATTCCGGGGCTCGTCTCCTCCAGTTCCCCGTTAGCTATACTTTTGCAGGAGACCATACTGGTCGCGTGCCACATGCCCACCCTCCCGGGGTACAAAGGTTTTGCGACCACTCCACCACTACGGGATGGGGGCCGGGCAAGAAGATGCGCGATTTACACCCGGCATGATGTCTCCGTTCTTCTGTTATCTTTAGATACGTCCTTTCAGGCAGTAGCTGTGCAGATGCACCTTGATAGGAGGTATACTGTTATTTCCGCGTACATTCCACCGTCAGCCGACTTTGACGTGTCGTGGCACGATTGCCGAGGCCCTTTCTCTTGCTCGGTGATTTGAACCGGAGACACTTCCTCTGGAGAGACTAATGGAACCTACGGCTAGGTTCTGGTATGTTTTGAAGCACGTATGCCGCTCTTCTTGGCGAGTATACGTGTCTTCATTTAACGGGAAGACCCCTCTAGCAAAGGTGTGGAAGCGAGTCAAAAGGAGGATTCGTGGCAAGTTTTCAGAGGACCCTCCTCCCGTTCTCCAGGAGAATGGGACCGCAATCTCGGACCCCACCTCCGTGGCGGAACCTTCGCGACCGCTTTCTCCGCATTTTCTAGCCGGGATGCTGCTCCGCCAGCATTCAATGCACGTCGTGATGTCGTGGAAGGCCGCCGGCTGGACTTTACTTCCTGAGGCGGAGAACCCTTCAACAAGAGGTTTACAATGAGTGAGTTGCGTTCCGTTCTCGCTTTATGCAGGGACACCGCCCCTGGTCCCTCTCCATGCTTCGACAGCCGAGTGAACAAGGCATGGCCTTTCTGTTAGATTTTTTCAAAGGATCTGGGTAGAGGATATCCTCCCAGATTCCTGGTGAATCTCTACTGTTTTCTTTCCGCAAACCGGGAGGAGATCACACTACCTCGGCCAGTTCTCGCCTAATCTCTTTAACCTCCTGCGTGTGCAAGTTGATGGAGAAATTGGTAAATGTTAGATAAGCCCTTTTCCTGGACAGCCGAGGCCACCTGTCTTCTGCAAAGTGCGGCATCCGCAAGTTCCACTCCACGTCGGATGCTCTGCTCCGACTGGAAAATGCCGTCTACGAGGCCTTCCTTCGTAGACAGCACTACGCCGAGGTGTTTTTCGATTTTGCGAAGGCCTATGATACCGCATGGCGATGCGGGATCATGGAGACACTCCATAAGATAGGGGCGAGAGGACTCCTCCTAATCTTTGCATCTGAATTTTTTGCGAGATCGTCGATTCCGTGTACGGGTGGGGGGAGCCCTCTCCCGCCCAATGGAGCAGGAAGAGAGTGTCCCGCAGGGAAGTGTCCTCAGTGTCACACTCTTTGCCCTGAGCATCAATAGCATTACCTTAGTGCTGCCGGAAGATGTTCTCGCTACGCTCTACGTGGAAGACCTTTCGGTCTTTTTTGGCGCGGCCGGGATGCCAACTCTGGAGCGTCGACCCCAAAAGGCATTGAACGCCGTCTCTAGCTATGCCAAATCGCACAGGCTTCGGTTTTCCTTGGCCATGACTAAGGTGGTACACTTCTGACGCCATCCGCGGCTACACTCTGAACCAGACTTGTTTATAAATGGGTTTCACCTGGAAGTGGTGGACTCGCACGGTCCAGGTACCACTTTTTACTATTTTTCCAAGTCACAAAAAGCGGTCGGTTTCCACGCCGTGCCCCCTCTGTTTGAAGTCAGCGGGGCTCTACCAGGTGCTGAGTCTGTCTTCATGGCCGAGCTGGTTGCAATCCGCTCGGTACGGGAGATAACGCGACGTGCCCAGTTCGGAGACCGGATTGTGATTTATAGCGACTCACAAAGCGCCCTGAGTGCTCTCGGGGAATTGGAATCTCCGCATCCCCTGGTTCGCGATATCCGTGACGCCACGATGTTGGTGATCCGGGCAGATGTCGAGATTATCTTCTGCTGGGTTCCTGGACATATAGAAATTGCGGGGAATGAGCGCGCCGATGAGGGTGCCAAAGAGTCCGCGAGAACTGGGTGACCAGACCAGCGTTTCGCTCTTTCTCACACCGATTACATTGTAGGAATACGGGCTGCCCTCCGTGCTACTTGGTAAAGAAGATGGGAGACGGTCGAGGGAAACTTAAAGTTACGTGCCATAGCGCCGCGACTGTTCCCATGGACCTACCCCTCAATACCTTGACGGCTTCAAGTTCCTTTCTGTTGTCTCCAAATTGGACACACTCGCTGGACGCACCTCTATTTGATGGAGCGCTCGCCTGGGCCTTATTGCTACGACTACGTTGTACTCCACACTGTTCGTCACATTTTTGTTGAACGTCCCAGTCTGGCTAATCTTCGCGCACGTTACCTGCCTCTGTACCGGGACGAGCGAGGTCGCTACCATGAGGAGGCGGTCCTCCTCGCCTTTATTTGACTGTTTTTGGTGTTTTTTGTAGGTCGCATGTTCCTGCGCCGGGGGGAGGCGGGCCTACCCACGACGCCGGAGCGCGCTTCCTTCTTGCCTTTTTTCTTTGTTTTATTCTTTTTATTTTTCTTAACCTTTTACCTTTTTTATCGTTGTTATTTGCTATTTACATATTTTTATTTGTTTTGTTTTGGCCCCAACCGGTTTCACAAGACATGATGGAATACGCCACCTCCACCACCCCTTGGGATGACCCGGACCAAATCCTACACATGGCGTGGTAGGCAGGTCGGGTGACGGATCCGGCTTGGTGACTGTCTTAAGAGCGGTTAAGGTCACCATGCCTAACATTGTGTGGTAGGAGTGATTCATGCGCGGGTCATTTGGGTCACCGGGTCGTGATCGAGGAGATCCATGGGCAGTAGAAAAAGAGAGCCAAAGAAAGGGTAGAGAAAGGGACAAAATAAAAAGTGAGGATGGAATAACTGAAGCAGGGTGAAAAAGAGTTAGTACAAATGAGGTAGGGGTTAGAGGAAGAAGGGAAGGCAGGCTAAGCTGGGGCCGCACGGCGCGCTGAGTCCCTTCACCTCGGCGGCCCGGAAAATACATCGCCGCACCCCTTTGGCGATGACGCCACTCTGCCTCTCCTGTGTATAGGAAAATTGTGCTGCCACATTTAACAGACGATCCACCTTATTCTATCATTTGCTTAAGTAATAAGAAATCTATCCTCCCGTAGGTTAGATAGACTATGTATAATTTCAACTCTCTTCCTTGGGTTCGTTTATCTTCATTGAGGAAAATTAGGGTCATCTTTCTCCCGGATTGAGTCTGTGGGGGAAGGGGGGAGGCCTATCTTCAGGTTTGTGATATTAAGCATCATCCCAGAAAGTTTGCGCGATTGCACATCATTTTCAGGGGCCCTTCCAAATTCAAGCGGAGACGAAGTTTGCCCTCTCCTTTGTCTACGGGTAAGGAGGCTTTTTCTCCACCCCTCTTCTTTGGAGTCCCACCTCAGATAACTCCTCTTCTAGACCAGCGGCGTCCCCTATTTTTTTTCCCAGAGGCTAGCCACCAAGACAGGGAGCACGAGGCCCAAAAGGGACCGCTGCCGCTGGGTTTAGCGGGGGGCGTCGGGCCGTGCTTCTTGCTGTCTTACAGAGTGTGTTGACATTAGTGGGGGCCCGTGTGCCTGTTCCGCTTTCGTTCCCAAAGGAGATCACTTCGCCGTCCCCACTGACGAATACAAGCCATAGGTCTAGTGAATCACCTGTCGGGATCCCTGACACATCGTATAGCGAGCCCAACTTTTCCCAGTAAGTAATCGAAGGTGACAGCGTCTTCGACAGCCATCACCCCCGCAATTCTGCCTCTAGGAAGTCTACTGCAATTCCCGGTAGGGTCTTCACCTCGAAGAGGATCCCCTCATCTCCTCCGAGCTAGGACTGGAGTGCATATTCCTTCAATGGAATTGCCATTGAAGGAGACCATGCTAGGAGCGTGCCTTCTGCCCACCCTCACGAGGTATAAGGGTTTTGCGACCTCAGCATCACTGGCAGGGATAGTGATGTTACGCCTAGATTGGAGATATACTTTTATTTCTGCCTACATTCCACCGTTTTGCGACTTCGACGCGGGGTACTTTAGCCGCGTCGAAAAGACCAGTTTCTGAGGCTCTTTCTCCTGCTCATAGGGAGGGGAGACTACATGATCAATATGCACCGCCAGAATGATTTCCCCCTCTTTTAAAGGTGCGGAGACGAGTCAAAAGTATTCGGGGCAAGTTCTCGCAATACCGTCCTCCCGTTCTCCAGAAGAACGTGACCGGTAATCTCGGACCCAACGTCCATGTCAGTCTTCCGCGGTCGCTTTTTCCACATTCTCTAACCGGGATGCTGTTTTGCCAGCACTTTATGCACGTCTTTATGTCGCTGAATGCTGCTGACTGCACTTCACCTCAAGAATTGGAGAACCCTTTAACGACATGTTTACTTTGAGTTTCGTCTGCTCTCGCTTCCTGTGCGGACACCGCCCCTGGTCTTGATGATCTCCCGTATGCCATGCTTTAGCATCTAGGTGAGCGAGGCATGCAATTTTTGTTATATATGTCCAGCATCATCGGGAAAGAGAGTATTTTATCAGATTCCAGATGAATTTATATTATGCTCGCTTTTCGCAAACTGGAGAGAGATCACTCTACCCCGAACACTTTCCGCAGAATTTTTCTAACTTCTTGCGTGTGCAAGTTGTTGGAGTAATTGGTAATTTTTAGAATAGCCTTTTTACTGGACATCGGCAGCCACCCTTCTTCCGCTCTGTGTAGCTTCCGCAAGTTCCATTCGACGTAGTTTGTTCTGTTCCGATGTTTAATACTATCTGCGAGGCCTTATTGGTACACAGCACTGGGCCACGGTATTTTTTGAGGTGAAAAGGCCCTATGATACCGCATGCCGATAAGGTGTCATGGAGACAATCCACAAGATAGGAGCTAGGCAACGCCTACAATTTTTGCATTTGAATTCCTACGAAATTGTAGATTCCACATACAGGTGAGGCGAGCCCTCTCCAGTCCGATAGGACAGGAAGAGGGCGTCCCAGAGATTTCATTTCATAGCGCATATCTGGCAACTCCCGCATGGAAGTGTCTTCAGTGTCATACTCTTTGCCATGAACTTCAACGGACTCTTTGCCATGAACATCAACGGCATCACTTTGGTGCTGCAGGATATTCTTGCTACTTCTACGTAGATGACATTTTGTTCTCTTTTGGTGTGACCCAGTTGACAATTGTGAAACTTCGACTCCAAAAGGCATAGAACCGAATCTCTCGATATGCCAAAGTGCCTAGGTTTCCTTTTTTGGCCAATACTAAGGTGATACACTTCTGCTGCTACTCACGGCTTCCATCCAACTTAGACTTGGCCGTTAACGGGGTTAATACAGTTTCCTTGGTGTTGTTTTCGATCGACACCTCACCTGGGAGGCCCATATTCGCAGCCTTAATATATCTTGTGCCCGTGCCATAGACATGCTTCTTTTCGTAACGTCCAGCTGATATGGCTACTGCCTTGCTCTTTACAAAACATTAGTTTGTTCGAAACTTGCATACGGATGCGAGTTTTACGCACCTGAACCGAGTGTGTATTGCATTAGGTGGACCGATCCACGAGACGGGTCACCGTTTAGTGACTGATGCCTTCCGCACGTCCCCTTTTGCGAACCTACTTGGCGATGACGGGAAGATGCCATTTGCTCTGGACCATACACAGTTTCATTATGTGTTTGTACGCGCAGTCCCGGCGTCTCCGTCAATCGTCAACGGCTCTCATTGGATCCGCGGCTGATCTCGATGGTTGCTATGCCATAGAGAGACGCCAGTCTTACCTTAAGCCCTTTGAATTTAGGGCTAGGAAACTCCATTGAAAGCTCGGTAAAGCTCTCGTGCCGCTGGCGCCTCTGTTTCTGTCTACGCTGCCCTCCTGAAAGGTACCATCATTGATTGTTTGGCAAAGCTTCTACAGTGCCGATATTATTGCGTTTGACCTTTTTGGAGCATACTTCATGTTATGCTGGATCTGTGCCAGTGTAGGTGCATGGCTCTAAGAATGAAGATGGGTCGACTTCCATGCCGTATCCTTTCTACACCATAGTCTCCTTTTTCACAAACGTTGGCACCAACATACTCTAGTGCAGCTTCCTGGCACATTTCACACTTAAACCCTAAGAATTCACTAACGCTCTAATCGCCCCAGACATTTCCCTACCATTGGAAACCTAACTTTGTGGTTGCAATCCGCGTCATCTATCTGTACCACTATCATTTACAAATCTTCTTAGATACACCGACTTGGATTTCACCCCCCGCCCCATTCTCTCCCCCCCCCAAATGCCATTTTATTACTCTTTCCTGCATTCAATTTTACCATCCTCCTCTTCCTCTCTCTATCTCTCTCTCACCTACAAACACGAAAACTTCCCCCCCCCTTTCTCTCAGCCACCAACATCAGATTGTCAGCATATACCAACATAGATAGAACATATTCCTCACTATTCCCAATCAATCTCACACCCTTTTCCCTCATTCCCATTCCTAATTCTTTCAGTACCCCATCCATAAGCAGAATAAACATTCATGGCGATATCACACAACCTTGTTTGACATTACCTCCCTAAATTTATGCCAAGCCACTCATTCCAGGTGTTTTCGAACCTTAATGCACACTTTACTTCCAACATAGCCACATTATTCCAGATTAGGTTAGGTTAAGTTAGGTTCAGATATATTAGAGTCGAAAAAAAACTTGGGATGACTCATCTTTACAAGATACCAATCTTCAAATCAATTTGTTTTTAAGAGTAAATTACCTTATACTCATCTGTAGGAACAATTGGGAGTACTCTGCAAAAGTTAAGCCCACTCACATGAAACAAACGTGGAATATAGAGGGTGGTCCGAAAATCTTGTCCCACCTTCCCTACCGAGAAATAATAAGAAGAATAGAGGAACAATATAATAATATCAAACCCATGTACTGGTTATAGTGTAGTCACCTTCAATGACACTGTCATACATCGAGAAGGTCTGTATGGTGTGCAAGTTCTGTATTTTCGTGGCACAAAATGATGAGGCACCATGTCCTGTGTGATATTTTACGAAGACTTTTGGTCATCTGAAATGGAAAATTAAAACTATATTTACAGACATTACAAGACTTTCGGACCACCCAGTACATGCGTTGCACATCTTGCAACCATTCTTCTTCACCCTGGGTTCATATTTTAACTCTTTGCAGCTGAATGTGAGAGCCATCAATCTCCTCTATCAATGCGACGCATCCAACTATGTGCATCCAGACCAAAACGCCCACGCTTCCAGTTTTAACTTCAGACACCAAAGAGAACTACAATGCCTGGACCTGTGGTTCTTCTGTTTCGCTCCAAGAGTGATAGGCGGGTGCTGGTGGGGGGACTATTTGATGCGAAGGTACTGCAGAAAGGCGTGTGGACTCTGTTCTTGAAGAATGAGGACATGAACGTCTTTTATATCAGGTTCAAAATAAGACATTACTCAGTTACTTAAAATGTAAGGCACACACAACTAAACATGTCGTTGATGTATTGTAAATATAATTCCGAATAAAATAGCTTTGATTCAGTCAACTGGGGAGATTATACCTACATCTACTTATAATGTGAACTAGTAAATGGTCAAATTATACCTCATTTGGCAGGGATGTGGCTAGAAAAGGTAAAACAAGCCACAAATTTTAAACATAATTGAGCTTCTTCAGGCCGAACCCAGAGAAGAAAAAAGGAGAGACAATTCCTGGAAAATCAGAGCGTACAGAGAGAAAGATTTTTATACCATAAAACTTTTTCTGTGCAATCTCACTCACTCACAAGGGATTTGTACCTAGGCAATTTGTTTGGCCACCATTTGTAACATAGGATCTCACAACTAATGGAAAATGAAAAGTATGGCCCAAGAAGATAAGTGATTGTTCTCTAAGATTGCGATGCCTATGCGTTTTAAAGCTTTAAAGTTTACTATGAGGTAGAAACGCACTATGAGAATGCGGTGAAACAAAGCTCGCCAACTGCGAGGCACGAAAAATACAAGTAAGAGTAGTGTTAAAATTTCACGAAATTGCACTGGGCAGAAATAATAGCAGAGTAAACAATCGATCCCACATCAGTAGCGGCTCGTGTATGTATAGGCACTGCGGAACTGCAGCACCCCCTATTTCAACTCGATATTATGGTTAAAATTCAATATAATAAGTCCTTTTTTCTTTAATTCTTTCTTTATACTTGGACATTATATAATCTTTAAGCTTAATGTCAGTAGACATCTCCTAGTAGCCTAGTTTATTAAAAAAAATACAAAAATCCTTGTATAGAACTGTGCGCTTCACACTTCCAACGACGCAGTGTTTGGCTGTTGTGCACATGCTCACATATCCAAGATAGAAAGCTACACGCTAGGGAGAGAGAGCACTGTGGCTCACGCAGTTCCGACCCTGGTGTGCCGGTGGAAGGTAGTGGGGTTTTTTTGTTACTCCGCGTGTGTTGTGCTTAAAAACGTGTTTATATTCTTGAATGTGATAAAGTCTAGAATTTAATTCATATTTTTTTCGGTTCTTTTATTAATTAATTAATTCAGGTGCTGAAATTTATCTTAGAAAATAATTTAGATGGTGTTCTTGGGGAAATTACGAGAAATAAAATTCCTCTTGACAATTCCCATGAATACATCAGAGGCAGTTCGCTGTTTTTCAAAACTGAGAAGAATAACTTTTCTAGGGAGCACTATAAATTCTGAAAGACAAATGCAATTGCAGTGCTTTCAATGGAGAAAAAATTCCTCAGTAGTCATCCAGAGATCAAGGAGAAAATAATTAATCTTTTCGCGCAAATTAAAACAAGAAGAATAGATTTCATTTATAAAAGAATAGATAAAGCTTGAATTATAACAATTTAGGCTATTAGTGAGTAAAGAATGTTTGATTTTGTTCTGTTTAGGAGTTTATCAAGTTTATCTATAAATTTTCTTTTCATATGTTATTTCATTTTACACAATATTAAAACAATGCAAAAAAAAATTGATGCAGCACCCCCACTAATTTTAACTACGAGCCGTCACTGCTGGCCACTCATCGAGTCAGCAGGGCACCCGCCCTGCCCCAGAACAAGAGAGATCTCGAGTCTTCTCTGAATTCTTTTTCTATTTTTCATTTTAGGTGAGGAGGGGGGGCAAGGAATGGACCCTCTTTTCTCCTCCCTCCTCGTGATTTTTTTTTTATTTTAAGTCGCCGTACTCACCACAGCCTACTATAAAAAAAACACAAATAATATACAAACGACAAATAATGATAAAAAAAAGGAAAAAGGCAAAAGAACACAACAACAATAACAAAAACCAAAGGGAAAATGTAGGAAGCGCGCCCGGCGTTGAGGGTAGGCCCGCCTCCCCCCAGCGCACGAACACGCGACCTACAAAAAAAGAAGAAAAAAGAAAACAGTCAAAGTGGAAGAGCAAAAAATCGTATAGTCTACAAGTCTGTG
Source organism: Ceratothoa steindachneri (assembly GCA_963969495.1). Classification (NCBI taxonomy): domain Eukaryota; kingdom Metazoa; phylum Arthropoda; class Malacostraca; order Isopoda; family Cymothoidae; genus Ceratothoa; species Ceratothoa steindachneri. Next base: position 126,309,974 of record OZ018330.1, on the reverse strand, counting down.
TGCACGAATTCGTCCCGAGTACAAGGATCAAGCGGTAGCGATCCCACTATTCTCGGTACCGGGAGAGAAAGGGGGCGTGAAGATCACCCAGACTTGACATGCAACAAGAATCTGCCGAACAGTCTTGGGACAGCGCAGTCGTGACAATAAAGCGCAGGCGAGCGCTCCATTAAATGGCTGTGCGTTCCGCGAGTGTCTCCAATTCGGAGACAACAGAAAGCAACGTGAAGCCGTCGCGGCATTGGAGGGTAGGTCTCTGTGAACAGTCGCAGGTGGAGCAATGACACGTAACTTTAAGTTCCTCTCTACCATCTCCCATCTTATTCGCCAAGCAGGCGGAGAGCTGCCCGTATTCCTGCCATGTAATCGGCATGAGGAAGAATGAAACGATGGTCTGGTCGCCCAGTCACGCGGACTCTTTGGCGCCCTTAGCCGCGCGCTCATTCCCCGAAATTCCTAGATGTCCAGGAACCCAGCAGAAGATAATATCGATATCCGACCGGCTCGCCAAAACCAGAGCGTCACGGATATTGCGAACCAGGGGATGCGGAGATATCAGTGCCACGAGAGAACTCAAGGCGTTTTGTGAGTCGCTATAAATCACAATCCAGTCTCCGAACCGGGCACGTTACGTTATTACCCGTACCTAGCAGTGTAGTGCAGCCAGCTCGGGCATAAAGACAGATGCAGCGCCTGGCAGAGCTAAGCTGACTTTAAACATAGGGGATACGGCGTGGAAGCCGACCCTCTCTTGGGGAGTTGGAGCCATCCGTATACACTGGCATGGTTCCAGCGTGACACGAAGTGTGCTCCAAAAGGGCCGAACACAATACTCCCGGCGCTGTACAAGCTTTGGGAGCAGAGGCGTGGCGATAAATAGTCAGAGGTGGTACCCTCCAGGGTGGCGTCCTGGGCAGAACCAGGGGCGACCCTGGCCCGAGAGCTATACCTAGCTCTGGAAAGAGTTGCCTAGACCTAAATCCAAAGGGATTAGGGTATGACTAGCGTCTCTCAGCGGCATAGGCACCGTCGAGATCAGCTGCGGATGGAATGAGAGATGTTGGCGACTGAGGGAAGCGCCGGGCTCGCGCGCACAGGCGAATAATGCATTGTGCACGGCGGAGAGCGAGTGGCATCTCCCTAGTATCGACAAGTAGGCTATCAGTGAGAAAGGTGCGGAAGGTACCTGTCGCCAGGCGAAGACCGGTATGGTGGATCGAGTCCACTTTCCGCAATACACACTCGGCTGTGGATGCATAAATCTCTCATCCGTATTCGAGCTTCGAACGAACAAAGGATCGATAAAAAAGTAAGGCTGTAGCCCTATCAGCGCCCCAGGCGCGAAACGTCACGGAATGAGAATAATATAGATGGTGCAGTTACAAGAGACCCTAAGGCTGCGAATATGAGCCTCCCAGGTGAGGCATTGGTCAAACACAATACCAAATAAACGGTGCGAGTCCACCACTTCCAGGCGAACACCGTTTAGAAAAGAGTCCGGGTTAGAGTGGAGTCGTGAATGGCAGCAGAATTGCACTACCTTAGCTTTGACCAAGGAAAGCGGAAGGATGTGCGCTTCAGCATAGCGAGAGACGCGGTTCAAGGCCTATTGAATTCCACGCTCTAGAATTGGCAACTGGGCCGCACCAAAAGAGATTGAAAGGTCTTCCAAGTAGAGCGTAGCGAGAACATATTCCGGCAGCACCGAAGTTACACAGTTGATGCTCAGGGCAAAGAGTATGGCACTGAGAACACTTTCCGGCGGGACCCCCTATTCCTGCACCATTGAGCAAGAGAGCGCTCCCCCCACACATACGCCGAATCGACGATCTCGCAAAATTTCAGATATATAAAGATTGGGAGGCGTCCCCTCGCCCCGATCGCGGACAGTCTCCATGAGACCATATCGCCATGCGGTATTATAGGCCTTCTCCAGATCGTAAAACTACCCAGATCCTGTTGAACAAATATAACAGAAAAGCCATACTTCGCTTACCCATGTATCGCAGGATAGTGTACGTGACATCGCCTAGACCAGGTGCGGTGTCCTTGCACAAAGCGAGAGCAGAACGCAACTCTCTCAATTTAAAGCTGTTGTTGAAGAGTTCTTCGCTTCTGAAATTAAAGTCCAGTCGGCTGCATTCCGCGACATCGCGAGGCGCATTGAATGCTGACGGAGCAGCATCCCGGCTAGAGAATGCGGAGAAGGTGGTGGCGAAGGACCGCTTTCTCCGCTTTACAAGGGTTTCTTGCTAGGCCTGCGGCTCTTGTTCACTTCGCACACAAAATTAAGAAAGTGTGCGAGAGAAAAAGTGGGGGTTTTTTTACTTTCCCAACACATACAACATTGATATGAAAGGAAAAAATCCTTTTAACAGCAACTTTCATGTTTGTCTTGCACTTATGTAAATGTTTTAGTTTATCAACACCTCTTTATACACTGTCAATGATCTTCTTTTCCTTATCCTGACTGCCATAAGAAAGTCCCGTTCTCAATTTTTTGATATGCACAGACGGACAGAAAGAGAGAGAGAAAGAGAGAGAGAGAGAGAGAGAGAGAGAGAGAGAGAGAGAGAGAGAGAGAGAGAGAGAGAGAGAGAGAGAGAGAGAGAGAGAAAGAGACACACACATACACACTAGGATCATTATAATTAAAAGTTAATGGGACGAAAAAAGAAAAGTCATAAATTCAGCTGCACCAGAATAGTCAAGGGGGAAGGGGGTGCATTGATGAACAAACCTCCCTGGAAAATTGCTCAAAGTAACGAAATGTTGAGAATGAAGATGGGTAGGCCTGGTGTCGCGTACCCACTCTTCAGGGATTATTATCGGGCTATTCGGGTTGGTTTGAATTTCCCTCGTTTAAGTTGAGCTAATTTTTGTGTCTATAAGAGTGTATACGGGATTGCCGCAGAGTCCTCTGGGTGATATGCCTCTCTCTCTCTTAAAGAAAGTAGAGGAAGAGGTGACGCCCCCTTGTCGCGGGAAGAGAGCTTGTGTGTACCTTTGACTTTTCGAAATATATCGGCAGGGGTACCTCTTCTGGGTACCCCTGGTAGGGCTTCCCTTGTAGATTTGGTCGGAAACGAGTTTCCAGACTAAGTGCGTCATTCCTTCCCTTTTCTACTCTATCCTTCTCCTTTTTTACTTTTATCCTATCTCTCCCACTTATACAAAAAGAAAAAAACAAAAAAAGCCTACCCCTATCATGTCACTCTTTCCCTTTTTTCCCTCTATCTACATATAAGGACCTGGCAGCTACCTCATGCGTCAAAAGAGAGGCTTTGGAACCTCTATAAATAACGACAATCGACGCTCACTGGTTGCGAGAGACTAGGACTACAGGTGTCCTAGGCGTTGGGGCACGATGAATGGGATGAGGGTAGTGCCCCGTTAACGCCTTCCCTGGCGCATAATTATTGACCATTTCCAGTGACCGTTGACGGGTGCCTCTGGTAACATCGGTCCGAGGTGACGGCCCTTTGTTCCCAGGTTGGTTGCAGGCCAATAAAAAGCCTTGGGTCGAGTCTCTTGGTGTAGCGGGATATCCATTGAACGCTGCTCCGAGATCTTGGCCGTCGTGAAGGGAACTAGTAGGAGTTTTTTAGTACGGGGTGTGCTTCGTTGTTCACCTGGTGAGAAATCGATGGCCCCTTCGGGGACCGTCAGTGCTGCTTGGTTGGGAGCCACGGCACGCCGAGGTTTGACGACTCGGTCGGACGAACAGCAGCACAAGGAGCGTGCCTTCTGAAAGATCCGAAACCTCTCCGATCGATAGGCGGGAGCGACTGACGCGGGGCGAACTCACCATCCCCTTTCTTTTTTATTAAGTGGTCACAAAGTATTCAGAGATATAAAGTGTTCAGCATGACTGAAAAGAAAGGACCTGGTGCGTTAAAGTATACCTGCTCGACATGCCAAAAGGACAAGTGGTGCGTAGATTTTCCGGAGGGGTGCTTCTCAAAATGCCACCCTGGAAGTATCTGCACGGACGGTGTCATAAGGGCAGAACTTCAGGAGCTTAAAGAACTTTTTAAATCTTCTGAGGAAAAAACACGACGGCTGGAAGAAAAGGAGAAAATCCTCGAGTATGAGCATGTGACTCAAATCCGTCATCTCGAAGCCATCATTGCAGAGATTAAAGTCACCAAGGTAGAGCAACAGCAACAAGAAACTCCCAACGACGCGGATGGCTCCTCTGTTGGGCCCTCATGCACCGCGTCGATAGAGATAGGCCAACCATCCGACGTCCCAGAGCCAGCAGCTGCTGGGGTTACTCAGGGTGTCAAAAAGAAGAAGAGAAAGAGTAAGAAAGGAAAAACAGTAGATAAAACAGAAGAGAAAGTAGAAACGGAAGAAAAAACGAAGAAGAAAAAGAAGAAGAAAAACCCCAAAAAGTGAGAAAGAAAGAGGAATCAAAAGAGCCCATACTGAAAGGAAAGCCTCTGTCCTCTAAACCCAAATGCGCGAGAGTCATCGTGATCGGTGACTCCCAAGCGCGAGATCTACAACCCTTGCTAGCGGCCCGCCTTCGCACCAGTGTGAAGGTAAGCTGCCTTCCAGGAAAGGGGAACGGAGAAATAAGGGTGGAGGCTGAGAAATCTCAGATCTCTGAGAACTCAGTAGTTGCCCTCATGGCAAGTGGCAACGATCTCTACCTACGAGGAGGCAAAGTAGGCGCCAGCGGGAAGATCCTGACCACGGTTATGGGAGGAGTTGACGACTGCGGGCTCAAAACCCGCAGACGTGTCGTGGTCGGGATACTCCAGACGAGGTCCATCCCGCAATGCTAACGCGAGGAACGTCTCCATAAACCAACGCCTGAGAGATCTTTGTACGGCGGAAGGAGTCTTTTTTTGTAGACCCCTACCGCACCTTTTACGGGAGAAATGACCTGTACAAAAGGGACGGAGTAAATCTTTCCTTTAAAGGGGAAGTGCACTCGCGAACATGATCCAGGATGTTGTGGATCGGACCCAAAGAAGTGTCAGACCCCGAGTAAAGGAGGACGTACGCCAGTACACCCGTATTACTCCAGGAACGACCTTTCCTGAAGTCACAAAGAGGGGAGTGCCCCCTTACAGAGAAACAAAGCGGGAAATGGAAAAGCGTAGGGAGTCCTACAGTCGGGGACTTCCTCAAAGTTCTTCTGTTTAATGCGAGGTCTATCAGAAACAAGTTTCTAGAACTTCGTGGCCTCATAGCAACAGAAGAACCTGAGATGGTGGCCATAACGGAGTCGTGGATAAAAACTTCAAGCCGAGATTTTGAAGGTGAATTCACGATTCCTGGTTACCAGCTCTTCCTGAAAGATAGGCCAGACAGAGAGGGTGGCGGTGTGATGTTGTATGTCAAGGATACTCTCAACTCGACGGATTGCAACATCGTATCCGACCATGAACTACTAGGTGTCGACCTAGAGATAGGTCCTGCCAAATACAGGATCCTGGTGCTTTATAGACCTCCTGCCCAACACGTTGAAAAGGACAGAGATCTGTACCAGCTACTAGGAGAACTTGTCGAAGACAGAGTGTGTATCGTCATGGGTGATTTCAACACACAAGTTGACTGGGAAACCAGAGAACCCTGTGGCGAGAACGCACTACTCCTGGAGTTCGCGAACAACGAGTTCCTGACTCAATGGGTGAGAGAGCCAACGAGAGGAGACAATATCCTCGACTTGGTTTTCACCTCTGAGGATGACATCGTTGAGGACCTCTCTGTTGGCGAAGAGGTCGGTGGCAGTGACCACCGACTAGTTAGATTTGTAGTCAAAGTCCCGAAGGCAGGGCCTGCAACTAGTAAATCGAGGAAACTCGAATTGAAAAGAGCAGACTTTGCAGGTCTTCGTGCTGGACTGACGGACGCGAGGCTAGAAGTGTGCGATGTTGTTGAAGATTTGTGGAACAGTTTCAAAAATAAGTTCATGAGTCTTCAATCACGTTTCATCCCTCCGAAATGTCCCCGTCGGTCTTCTGTTCAACCAAAGTGGTTTAAAGAGAGAAATCGGCCAACTGCTTAGGAAGAAGAGAAATGTGTACCGGCAATCCAAGATCTCGGGCGACTTTGACGAATACCGGAGGCTAGCCAGGAGAGTGAAGTCCAGCATAAGGGCGGCTAAGCGGTCTGAGGAACTCCGAGTGGCGAGACTCTGTAAAGAGAATGAGGAGGGGGCATTAAAGCATTCAGATGCAGAAAATGCTAACCTCCTCAACGACTACTTCTCTTCAGTGTTTACTAAAGAGTGTGGTCCCATCCCCCAGCCAATGGATTCCTACTCGGGGGAAAAGCTGGAGGATATGGACTTCACCGAAGGGGAAATAAAAAAGAAGATCAGTGACCTAATGACGAATAAGTCACCTGGCCCGGATGGGTTTCTAACTAAAGTGTTGAAAGAAGTGCGCGATCAAGTGTCACGACACCTGAGCGCAATCCTCAACATGTCAATCCGGACCGAATGCGTTCCTCGAGACTGGCGTGAAGCGGAGGTGACTCCTATCTTCCAGAAAGGAGACCATAGCCAACCGTCAAACTACCGACCTATCAGTCTGACTTCGATAGTCGGTAAACTCATGGAAAGCATCATGGTGGACAAAGTGACGTCGTATTTAGAGTCAAACCTGCTAATGAGGAGTTCCCAGCACGGCTTCCGAAGGCAACGGCCAAGCCTGACGAACCTTGTGGAATTCTTCCACTTCGTTTTCAGTGAGCACGATCGGGACAAGGCGGTGGATGTGGTTTACTTAGACTTTCAGAAAGCCTTTAATAAGGTACCACACCGCCGCCTTCTCCGGAAAGTGCGAGCGCTGGGCATAGACGGAAAAGTAGCCGGCTGGATCGAGAACTGGCTAAGTGGCAGACGGCAACGGGTGGTGGTGAATGGACAGGCTTCTGAGTGGGTGCCCGTTACTAGCGGGGTGCATCAAGGTTCTGTCCTTGGACCACTACTATTCATCATCTACGTCAACGACATGGACGGTGACATGGTTGCCAAGATTTCCAAATTTGCCAACGATATTAAGCTTGGTATGAACGTTGCAAAGGATGGAAACACTGCCCGCCTACAGGAAGATCTTGAGAAGATTGGGGAGGGGTCGGACACGTGGCAAATGCCTTTTAACGTGATGAAATGCAAAGTAATGCATATCGGCCACAGAAACCCCCAATCTCAGTATATCCTTAAGGGACTGCTCTTGAATCGAGTGACACTGAGAAGGACTTGGGTGTAACTATTACTAGCGACCTCAAGTTCTCGAAACAGTGCATCGAGGCAAAAAAGAAAGCCCAAAGGACGTTAGGCTACATAAAGCGCCAGTTTGGATACCGTAACAAGGAGATAGTACTTTGTCTGTACAACTCCCTCGTTCGTCCGCACCTGGAGTATGCCATACAATTTTGGAGTCCTTCATTGCGAAAGGACATCGCGAGATTGGAACGCGTACAAGCCAGGGCAACCAAGCTGATTCCCTCTATCCGACATAAAAGTTATGAGGATAGACTAAGGGAATTAGATCTATTCTCGTTGGAAACCCGTAGACTGCGTGGTCAGCTCATCGAAGTTTTCAAAATACTGCGAGGGTTCGACAATGTTGACTAACGGGATATTTTCACACTGAGTGAGAACAGAACGCGCAATCACGGCTTCAAACTTGAACTGAAGCGTTACAACCGCAATATGTGTGGAAATTTTTTCACCTACAGTATCTGCGGTATGTGGAACGCACTTCCATTGGAAGTTGTCAACAGTGAATCTGTTGACCAGTTCAAGTCAAGACTAGATAAAGTCTTGAAAAGCGGCCGTTCAGGGACGCAAAACAATTGAGCAGCCATGTGCCTGCTCGATTGCTAGTCCTAAGGTACCCTCTTTGAATGGACCGTAAGGTCTCCTAGGGTACTTCCTTTCCTTGTTACTCCTTGTTACTATATCTATTTTTGTCGACACCCTGTAGAGCTGATTCGCTCGTTGCGCTCGCTAATGAAACAAAACCTAACCTATAAATAAATAATTTGACTTTTTCGACATTTACCCTCATATTTCCTTTTTCCGGACGTACTTTCTTCGAATATATGTACACTCGGACCTTTATTGTTCAAATGGGGCAATTTGGACCTCTAATCTAAATGTCCTGATTATACGGATGTGGAAACTTGGGGAAACCTAGAACAACTTGGGGAACCTGTGGGAAGCTTCTCAGGAGAAAGGCTTTTCCCAATTATCTACCGAGAGGCTTATCAGAACAAGCCCTCGGTCCGAATATCCATCAAGACGCTTGTCAGGACAAGCGTTATCCACTTGGACAATTAAGAGGGAAAGCATGTAACCCCTTCACTGGTCTGCGTGATTTTAAAGGTCAAGGATTTATTTGTTGTTTTTCTCTAAGTTTCTCCATTATTATGATAGATAAGTATCTATCAAGTCATTCAAAAAAAGATTAGAAAGTTCATTTTCTGTTTTATCGGTAATGAGTGATTCATCTATTAGCATAATTCAACTGCTATATACAGGCTTCACATTTCTATAGATCTCATTTAGGGCACAAAACACTATAATAGGCGAATCAGTAATATATGGCATTTCAGGAACTTCCGTTCGTGTAGTGCAAATACTACATCCCTCTTTAGGCCCTAACAGTAGTCGGTCAGACAGTTGACGTTCCAGTGGCTTTGATAGCGTTCCTTCATCATCTGAATGTTCTTGTGAAAACGTTCCCCTTGCTCTGGGGAACGGGGGGAGCCTTTTCGCAATGACAATTATCTGCAAAATTGTCCAGATGAGAAAAAGTTCATTTTCATTGACATGCCCAAGAATTTTGCCCAAGAAGTTCACAGGAACTGATTTCAGAGCCAGTCAAGGGTAGAGTACATCGGATTCAATTCTTCATTGAAGAGTGTCCTTGATGAGCTGTCTTAGCTGAACACCATCAAATATTCAGGCCTACAATTTCTCCCTCCTTACTCTTGGAAACTTCTGCAGTAGAAAAGTGGATTCATCGCCTCTTTGTGGAGCGCCTGCACGAGGTCTTCGTGAGCCCGAGTTTAATGTAGTGGGAGCAGAATCTTATGTGACTCGACCAGAGGGTAGGAAAAACATTGTGAGAACAGAGTTGCAATCCTTGCCTTGAAAACCACTCTCGTCCGACATAATGTTGGACATCTGCTCAGTTATCCCACAGGCGAAAAGAAATATGAATACTTCGTGTACCCAACTTAGTCATAAGACGAGACCAACTATGTTGAGCTCTCCACATATCAATCAATCATAGCTCTTGTAGTTAAAATCAGAGAGCAGACGTTCCATGGTGTTGTGGGTTTCATACATTTCAACCGAGTATGCGACAGGGATTAGAACGAACATGTACACGTTGTTCATAAGAACCACATTGAGACTTTTATTCGATGAGTCGATGAAAAAACTCTAATCTGTAGTGTCATACTTAAATACATCGAATTGGTAAAGTCAGCGATGTTGTTGCAGTAGACGAGCGAAGACGCCTGATTAAACGCGAGGAATTTTCGGAATTCTTTCGAGCCAAAGGATTAACAGGACAACCTTTAGGCTTGATTGCCCATCGAGCCGATTATCATAACAAGCCTTTGGCCAAACTATCCATTGAGAAGCTTATTAGGAGAACAAGCCTTTGTTGGGATTATCACATCGAGATAAATATCAGTAAAAGATATATACAAGGTAATTCACCGAGATACTTATTAAAGAAGATATGGGCTCAATTATCCAGCGAGAAGCATATCAGGACAAGCCTTTGGCGTATCTATCGAATCACTTATCAGTACACGACTGTTGCTGGGTTATTCATACGACGCTTATTAGGACAGGCATATGACTCAATTAATCATTGAGAGGCTTATTAGGAATATGATACAATTATCCATTGATACGCTTCTTAGAACAAGCCATAAGATCGACTCTACATTGAGGCAAGCTTCCAAGATGAAGGTCTCCATTTAACATCTAGATTCTTATCAGGACTTGCATTTGGCCTGGATAGCCATCGAAACGCTTTAAGGAGAAGCCTTGCTTTGCTTGCCTCGGGGTAGTCCATCGAGGTCGACGATGACGGATACCGTCTTGAGGGCATCAACCTGCACTAGGTTTAATCGGGTAGGAATGTGTGCAGTCTTCGGACCCGTATCTTGACCGAGGGGAGAAGGACCCTGGCAGCAGGACAGGCTTGAGGCGACCTGGCTTCATCCTCGGCTGCAGGGAGCTGCCGTGACACCGGTTTGTTGGTGCTGGCCTGTAGTCACTCCCGATCCTGGTTTGTAATTGAGATATCCTTCCTCTAGCCTTTGCCTTAAAAGGCAGAACCCACAAGGAAGTGGGGGATGGGGGCGGTGCAGTGCTTGGTAGACGCCAGAGCGTGTCCACACACCGTCGGGCCTGCAAGCCTTAAAGCATCGCACAAGCCTCTGGCCATATTCACCATAGAATCATTTATCAGGAAGAGGCTTTGACTCGATTATTCAATGCAGACGTGACGTGTAGAACTCCCAAATTTAACGTAAGTGTTTTTATTTCATTAAGTGTGTGTGTGTGTGTGTGTGTGTGTGTGTATTAATCTTCTATCAAAGTCATGGGAAAAAGAAATTCCCCATTGTTGTCGCTTTGATGTGTTTTTGCTAACTTCCGGTGGATCTCAGGTTAAACCGTGCGAAGAAATTCTACCGAGCAGCTAAATAGACACCAGCTTAATTAAGCTTGCGTATATATTGTCTATTTGTGCTTAGGCTTTATTATTTATTCTTTGTCTTCCCTCAGTTTTCTTGTCTTACTTATCTGCATAAAGATCGAGCCCTCCCTGTTGCGCTTAAATAGTTGATCCAGCGGGGATTTGCGTGCGTCGATCATATACGGGGCAGCCCGATAAATCATACTTATATAACTTTTCATTCCGATTACGTGTTAATCTAATCTAAATTTGTTACTCAACTAAATATTGATATCTAAAAATTTACAAGTTATTTTAGTTTCCCATCATACGTTTTCTTTTTATCTACTGTTTTCTGTTTTCAAAGTGGGAAACTATTTAAATCGATTTAAATTTATTTCTTAAATGGCAGTATTGAGGTTTAAGTGTGTGAAATGCAATTCCTCATATAAGTCCAGTGTTGTAAAAAATACCTCGCTCTGATACTCAAGTAAAAGTATTCTTACCCTAATAAAATTTCACTCAAAGTACAAGTAAAAGTACCCAAACATAAATATGCTTAAGTAGTAAAAGTAAAAAGTAGCTGCAAATAGTAAATTACCCATCACTTCAGACACTTTTCAGTATACTGTACAGTAAACCCTTTTATACCCGCTGCACTGACCCTTATATTAGATTTAAGTTAAACAGGACTTAACAATCAAACTGTAAATATCCCTCTATTGATCAGAAAGTCTAGTTTATATGAAAAGTGAAATTAACTCTACAAAATTATCCAGTTTAACAGAATACCAGAATATGAGAGTATTTTTAACTAAACTAATTATTAGGTAAAAAATATACAAAGGAATTAATTACCGACATATGTTTTATTCAGCTTCACAAGCAACCGCGAACGTTTTAGGGCGAAAATTAGTCTTGCAGAGCTTAACAAGCGCTCACAAGCAGCAGATGCAGGTAGTGGGGTATTTTAACTTAGGTGAAATATTCCACCATGCAAGAAAGCAACTCTGGATTCCTATATCACTCTGTGATTGGTCAAAATTAACTGAGAAGTAACGAATACTTCTATGCCTTGCAAATGTAATGAAGTAAAAATAACATGAGAAAAATACGCAAGTAGAAGTGAAGGTAGTTAAATTATTGAATACTTTTTAGGGAGTAAAAAGTATAACAACGTTACTTGAGTGCAGTACTTAAATAATTGCACTTCGTTACTTCACAACTTTGCATATAACAAAGAAATATCTATCTGGAGAATTTCGATCAATCAAATCCTGTATGTCGATTTTGCCTAATGAAAAATTATGTTAACAAAAAAAAATAATTGCACTGATGAATGAAATCTCACTTTAAGAACATCACAAGACGGGGTCAGTGTTTTAAACGAATTAAGAGCGAAGTTATATCAGCTATTTGGGCATTACGTGAGGATTTTTTTCCAGGGGAGAGCGAACTTAGTTGAGAGCATCCCAAATGCAAATGTCCCAAATTACATTGCGAATAACCAGATGACAGAAAATAACTCCGACAATGGGGGGAGAGGCTTTACTCTAGTAAGACACGAATCTAGACCGAGAGTGAGGTTTAATTTTCATCTAAATACCGGGAACCTATTAGCTTGTTTAGACCGAATTGATGCTGAAGAAGAGACAGTTCTTGTAGGACGTTCATTAAGCAAAAAGCAAGACTATAAATTTGCACAAAGTAGACCTAGAAATTGCAAAATAGTGTTTACCTGGTGGTCATATAGATGCTGTAAATACAGCGATCCAGTCGGAGGAAAAACGGACAAAGAATCCCGCTCAGCTTTCACTGGCTGGATCTAACGACGTGTTCCAACTAGACACGCGTCCAGACGAACTACTGACAATATATCGGAATTTAATTACGAAGATGAAAGCTAAATCGAAGTGCGTACTCATTATTGGTAATATACAGCGATACTACACAACAACTAGAATTAACTCAAAAGCTATTTATCTATATGAAAATACATTGGGGAAACTTTAACGAAAATGAACCTTTTTGACACAAAATAATCCATTTAAATGATATAAGGAACGCGTTCATGGGTCGTCTGTTAGAAAAAAGCGTGAAAAGTGTTTACCAATTGCCAATCTCAGGAAGAACCCCACCGAGAAACAACTTGCTGGGGAAGGGGCCGCCATGTTGTAAAGAGCCGTCTGAATTTTCGTATCCGTAATAACTCGAAGGCCTTCTATGCCAAAGCTCATAGCATGCATAACAAAGGTTCAGAGTTAGAGGAAATTGCGTTAACAGATAATTACGACAGAATCGGGGTTAAATATCGAAAACAGAAATTTCCTAGCAGAGTATAAACTTCCCTGTTTCACGATGATTGGGAAAAGTCGATTTAATACAAATGGGGGCTGTGTTCTATTCAACATCAAAGACAATCGAAACCGATTCCAATTATCAAAGCCACAAATTGAAATGTAGACACATCGTATATACTTATTAAAAACAAGTATGGGATGAAAATAGTGCTAGCCCTAATATACAGACCTCCAACTCAGCCTGTGCAAACCGACTGCGATATCTAGGAACAAATCAGTGAAATAAGTAACACGCAGGATACCGTAATTTTGGGTGGTTTTAATATGCGATTGCCAAAGTGGGGCGAACCACTATCCACTCATTATGGACACGATCTCTATACCAACTTACAAGAAAGTTCACTAACTCAGTAATACTGCCCACCGTGCAATCATATTTAATATGAATTTCACTAGAAGCTATGTAATTAGTACAAGCGAAAAACTTCCCGCCTTTAAAAAAAGCGAATTTTATTAAGATCACAGCATTATCTACCAAAATGACTGAAACAGTTTGCGTGATACAAAAATATTAACGCGGAATGGACATTTTTTACTATTTCGTACTCGGTAGTGAGGAAAGAATGCATACCTTTAAAAAATCGATGTTCATCACACAAAAATAAACCTAAGTGGTGGAGTAGTGAGGCAGCTAACTGTTTACGCAAAAATAGGAACGCCCATAGTAGATTGAAAACATCTAACAATGAACAAGAATGTACCAAGTATATAGACTTAGGACAAAAAGCCAAAAGGTTAACCAAACAGAGTAAAAAGGCCTTGGAATTACACGTATCAAATCAAAGTAAAACCAATCCGAAAGAAAGAGTTTGATAGTTGCATAAGTCCAAAGAGAGTAACACCTTCAACTATCGGTCCGCTAACTGACCACAACGAAGACTTTACCACGAACAGAGAGCGAATAGGTAACAACGGTAACAAAGAGGCGTTAAGTATTATCACTGCTACAGAGAGAGACGTAATAAGATGTAGTAAGAAAAATAAGGTTAATAAGTCACCCCGAACGGATACGATCTCTCTTCGCGTATTAAAGGAAGCCAAAAGCGAAAGCTCGCTAACGCAAGGCCAATATTTCAAAAAGCAGCACATCGCTACCTAGTAATTTTTGCCCAATTAGTCTAACTTGCTAACCTACTCCAAAATGTTAGATAGTATGTGTGCATTAACTAGTCCCAAGTACCAGGGACAAGCGGTAGCAACCCCGCTCGTCCCGGCACCGGAACATGTAACGTGCGCGAAGATCGCCCAGACTGGGACATGCAACAAGAATATGCTGAACAGTCTGGCGAAGAATTCAGTCGTCCAAATAAAGCGCAGGTGATCGCTCCATCAAATGGCGGTGCGTCCCGTGAATGTGTCCAATTAAGAGACGACAGAAAGCAACCTGAAGCCGTCAAGGCTGGGGGGGGGGGGGGGGTAGGTCCATGGGAACAGTCACGGTGCTATGGCACGTAACTTTAAGTCCCCCTCGACCTTCTCCCATCTTCTTTGCCAAGCAGCCAGGAGAGAGAGCTGCCCGTATTCAAGCCATGTAATCGGTGTGAGGAAGAACGAACACTGGTCCGGTCACAGAGTCCTCGCGGACTCTTTGGCTCCTTCATCGGTGCGCTCATTCCCCGCAATTCCTACATGTCCAGAAACCCATCAGTAGATAAATCGACAAAACCGTAGCATCACGGATATCGCGAACCAGGGGATGCGGAGATTCCAATGTCCTAAGAGCAATCATAGCGTTTTTTAAGTCGAGTTATCTCCCGTACCGAGTGATGTATTCTAAATAGCTTGGCCTTTAAGACAGACGAAGAGCCTGGCAGAGCCCCGCTAACTTTAAAACAGAGGGGATACGGCGTGGAAGCCGACCCTCTCTTGGGAGTTGGAGCCATCCGTATACACTGGCATGGTCCCAGCTTGACACGAAGCGTGCTCCAAAAAGGCCGGACGCAATAATCCGGGCGCTGTAGAAGTTTAAGGAGAAGAGGCGTGGCGACAAATAGTCAAAAGTGGTACCCTCTAGGTTGGCGTCATGGGCAGAACCAGGGGCACCACCGGCTTGAGGGCTATTACGAGCTCACGAAGAAGTTTCCTAGCCCTAAAATCAAAGGGCTTAGGGTATGAATGGCATCTCTCGGGCGCATATGCACCGTCGAGATCAGAAAATGATACAGTGAGAGCTGTTGGCGACTGAGTGAGGCGCCGAGCTCACGCGTACAGGCTAATAATGCACTGTGCACGGCGGGGAGCGAGTGGCATCTCTCGGGCATAGACAAGTAGCCTCTAAAGGGGGACGTGCGGAAGATACCGGGCGCCAGGCAAGGCTAATGTGGTGGATCGAGTCCACCTTCCGTAATACAGGCTTGGATGCATAAAACTCACATCCGTAGTCATGGTTCAAATGAACAAATGATCGATAGAAAAGTAAGGCAGTAGCCCACTCAGCACCTCAGGTGCTGAGTACAAGAGACCCTAAGGCTGCGAATGTGAGCTTCCCAGGTGAGGCGTCAGTCAATTATAAGACCAAGGATACGGTGCGAAGCCGCTACTTCTAGGCTAAACCATTTAGAAATGTCCGAGTCAGGGTGGATCTGTGGATAGCGGCAGAAGTGCACCATATTAATCTTGGCCAAGAAAAACCGAAGTCTGTGCGCTTCAGCATGGCGAGAGACGCGGTTCAATGCATGTTGTGGTCGATGCTCCAAAGTTGGCTTACGAGCCGCGCCAAAAGAGATCGAAAGGTCATCTACGTAGAGCGTAGTGAAAAGATCTTCCGGCAGCACCGAGGTGATGCCCTTAATACTCAGGGCAAAGAGTGTGACACTGACACTTCCCTGTAGGACACCCTCTTCCTGCTGCATTGGGCTGGTGAGAGCTCCCGCCCCTCAGCCTTTCGCGGAATCGACGATCTCGCAAAAGGTCAGATATAATTATTGGGAGGTCTTGCGTCGCCCTGATTGTGTGAAGAGTCTCCACGATACCGCATCGCCACGTGGTATCATAGGCCATTCTCCGGATCGAAAAACACTATATTAGTGCTGTCTACGAAGGAAGGCCTCCCAAACGGCATTTTCCTGTCAGAGCTTACAATCCAACATGGAGTGGAACTTGCGGAAGCCGCACTCTGCAGAAGACAGGTGGCTTCCGCTGTTCAGAAAGAAGGCTAATTTAACATTTACCAATTTCTCCATCAACTGGCACACGCAGGAGTTGCAGAGATTGTGGGGACAGGCCAGGTTAGTGATATCTCTACGGTTTTCAAAAGGCGAGCAGAGTAACGATTCGCCAGGAGTCTGGGAAGATACTCTCCACCCAGATTCTGTTGAACAAATCTAACAGAAAGGCCATGCTTTGCTCAGCAAGGGGTCGAAGCATGGCGTAGGCAACTCACTCAATGTAAACGTATCTTTGAAGGGTTCTCCGCCTCTGGAAGTAAAGTCCAGTTAACAGCCTTGCGAGACATCACGGCGCGCAATGAATGCACCTGGCGTAGCAGCATTCCGGCTAGACCTTGCGAAGAAAGCTGTCGCGAAGGAGTCAACCACGAAAGCGGTGCCCGAGATTGTGATCCTTTTCTCCAGGAGAACGGGAAGGGGGTCTTGCTATAACCTGTCTCGAATCCTTTTAACACACTTCCAGACCTCTGCTAGGTGGGTCTTCCCGTTAAGTGGAGACACCTATGATCACCAGCAAGAGAGGCGAGCGTGCTTGGAAACATACCGAAACATAGCCCTAGCTCGACGAAATTCACCCACAGTGAAATTGTTTGGGCGGCGCCTATAGCGCATGTATGCATAACGCTGACCACCAGGGAAGCGGTCGGCGTGCAAAACGGCCAGATGTCCTAAGAATAGTAGTTAGGCTACGGCCATGTGATTCCTAGAGAATAACTAAACGGCCTCATCCACTGACCTACACTCCTCAATTGAGACAGAAAAATCAGTCATTTCCTGAAATGCGGGCCATCGTACCGGCACCAAGCACCATTTGGGCGGGCTCTCAGGCGGCAGCGGCCAGAAAATGATATTTGAGAGAGCATAAAGATAGATCAAAACATGAAAAGGAAGCCGCTTTCTGGCAGTGATGCGTAAACTCATCTACATTTAGGACCCCATCTAAAGCTCGTCGATCAGGTCGGCAAGGATCTGACCCCTGCGATTGATTGAGTAGTCTCCCCAGAGATAGTGTCTACCGTTGAGATCCCCAAGCAAGAGAAAGTGCCTCTGAACACCTGCCACGACGCAGCGGAAATCCACTGCGTCGAAGCTTGCTGACGGTGGAATATACACGGAAATAACAGTATACCTCCTTTCCAGGTGCAGCTACACAGCTACTGCCTGAAAGGAAGTATTCAAAGTAAAGAGAATGACGGAGTTATCATGCCGGGTATAAATCGCGCATCCTCCTGCCAGACCCCCATCCCGTGGTGGTGGGGTTGCAAAACCCTTATACTCCGGGAGGGTGGGCAGATGGCATGCGCCCAGTATGGTCTCCTGCAAAAAGATTGCTAAGGAAAAAAGCGGGAGAGACGAGCTTCTGCAGCTCCTACCAGTTGGCTCGGAGTCCGCGGCAATTTCATTGAAGGAATACGCCCAATAGGCTTAGCTCAGAGGAGATGCGGGTGCTCTCTTCAAAGAGAAGACCCTTACGGTAATGGCTGTATTCTTCCCAGAGGAAGAACTCTGGGCGCTGAAGGCTCTGTCGCCTTTGCAGACTTATCAGGGAAGGGTGGGCTGGCCATGCGAGTCTTTTCTTTCCTTCGCCTCAAAACCTTAGGCATGCGAAGCGTCTTCAGAGGGTCACCTAACCTAGCACTCGATGTAGGCGTAGGACCCGAAGCTCCTTTAGTGCTATCCTCCTTTCGTGAGGCAGCTTTAGGAACCTCGTAAGATGGTCTCACGACCAAATTAAGTGGTGTTGCCTCCTGTGAGTCTAACGACTCGGTGGAGGCGCGTGTTACGGGAAACGGTCACGCTCGGGAAAGGGAGGGGAGACCTGGTTTTAGCCGGTGCTTGGTGTGAATTCTGTGGTGCCGCCAGTTGTACCAGGGGAGCGCCCTGGGTGGGTAGAACCCGCAGGAGGGTTACGAATGAGCGCGGAAACGACCGTGATCGTAGGCCTGGAGGAGCCAGGAACAGAGGGTGTCTTTTTTAACATTGAGGCATAAGACGTCCCAGGCATATCCGGGGCTCCAAGACCAAGTCCTTATCCTCGCTAAATGAGAGACGATCCTGGGTATGAACGTCCAGAATTTCCTTCTCAAATAGATACGCACCACATTGCTTCGAAAAAGAGGGGTTGGCCCTCCACAATTGATACACCCAGGCACGCACTCTTTGGACTCATCGTGTGAGGCCTTGGGGCAACTTACACATTATTCGGGTAACCTCGACTTTGCAGGTCTACAGGAGCGATACGTATGGGTGAAACGATGGCAGTAGTAGCACCTCCGCGACAGTGACCCAAATGCTTTCATGCGATGCAGTAGCGATACCAACCACCAGGCACAGATTCAGGGAGCTTGTCACAGTCGAACGTGACGAAGAGTGTAGGAGTGGGTTTCGATCGACTTTGTTCATCTCACTTTCGACCTTGACTCGTAGAGTAGTCTACGAGTTCCCTCGCATAAACTATTCCTTGCACGAAATTCATGATAGAGTTCGGCGTCACACTCACCGGCGTGCCATCAAGTGCCGAAAGGGCACTAACCATGGCCACCTCGGAGTGACTCAATCCATTCACCAGAAGGCTCACCTTCAGCTCTCTACCAATCACGCTAGCTAGTGCTCTCTTCTGATAAATCATGTTGCCTTTGGCCAACATGAATAAACAAAAAGCGTTTGAAGCCAGTGGGCTCGAAAACGTGGGCTCGGAAGCGGTGTCCGAGATTGTGATCCCGTTCTCCAGGAGAAGGGGAAGGGGGTCTTGCTATAACTTGTCTCGAATCCTTTTAACACACTTCCAGACCTCTGCTAGATAGGTCTTCTCGTTAAGTGGAGACACCTATGATCACCAGCAAGAGACGCGAGCGTGCTTGGAAACATACCGAAACATAGCCCTAGCTCGACGCATTTCACCCACAGTGAAATTGTTCGGGCGGCGCCTATAGCGCATGTATGCATAACGCTGACCACCAGGGAAGTGGTCCATAATTGACGCTCGATAGGGCTAATTCCCTTAGGGGGCAAGGGATGATAGGGCCTCCCGGTCTGCGCCCTCTAAAGTCCTGCTAGAGTTTATTTCAGGTTTACAGGGGGTCGCTGTACGTGCCACCCTCTCTTCCTCGAATGATGCCGGTTCGACGGCCCAAGACTAGACAAAATCTACCTCGAATGGGATCCGTGATGTCTTAGGATGGGTGTGGTGGTGACGACATGGAGCCTGACACCCCGGAGATGGACATGGTCCATGAGGTGACCCAGCCCAGACGGTAGGATCTTCCATGGGGTCAATCCGGGCTCGGTGTGAGGGGCCCCGACGTAATCGAAGCACCGCTCTGCGCAGTTCTGGTCTTCGTCTGTGACTCTTCACCTAGGGGGGCACCGGGGCCCGACGTGCCGATCTTGGCTTGGTCGCTTACCGAAACAGCAGCCAACCCTTCCGTCCCTGCAGCTTCCGTGGCTAGAGATGAGCCCTTAGTCTTTTTGGTCTTATGGTTTCTTTTCTCTTTTGGAGAGTAGAGTGGAGAATGAAACCGCTTCTCTCCTCCGCTGAAAGGAACCCTTAGGTCGGATAGACCGGCCTCAGCAAAATCCTTCTGAGATGGAAAAGGTCTTGGCTGTCAAAGGGGCACCAGCTGAGGGAGGAGGTCGCTTTGCTCCTTGTGGATTCTCAGGGGCCTGAGCCATCTGAGGAGAAGCTTGCACAGTGGCGGAGTCGGGTTCTGTGTTTGGCACCGAGCGTGGATTGACCCCATGGAAGATCCTACCGTCTGGGCTGTGTCACTTCAGGGACCATGTCCCTCTTAGGGGTGGCAGGCTCCATGTCGACACCACCACCACCATCCTAAGACATCACGGATCCCATTCGAGGTAGATTTTGTCTAGTCTTGGGCCGTCGAACCGGCATCAGTCGAGGAAGAGAGAGTGGCACGTATAGCGACCCCCTGTACACCTGAAATGAACTCTAGCACGACTTTAGAGGGCACGGACCGGGAGGCCCTATCATCCCTTGCCCCTTAAGGGAATTGGCCCTATCGAGCGTCAATGATGGGCCGCTGACGTGCTTTCTTTGCAGCCCCCTGTGATATAATTTTTTCTTAATTTTAGGAGCCTATCTAGCGACTGCCCACTTGGGCATAAGTCGCCGGAATCACGACAGCCTAGCACTAGGCTGTCGTGAAAACACAACAACGATAAAAAGGGAAGAAGGCAACAATTAGGAAGGAGCGTGCGACCTACAAAGAAAACAACAATAACCAAAAAAAAAACCCTAGTTAAATAAAGGGAAGAGGCCGGCCTCCCCCCCAAAAGTCATATATGTCCACCAGTCAATGAGCACGCACTCGTCCCGAGTACAAGGGACAGGCGGTAGTGACCCCGCCCATCCCGGTACAGGGACAGGTAACGTGCGCGGAGATCGTCCAGACTGGACATTCAACAAGAATGTGCCGAACAGTCAGGGGGACAACGCAATATTCACAGTAGAGCGCTAGCGAGCGCTCTATCAAATAACGGTGCATCCCGCGAGTGTGCCCAATTTAGAGACGACAGAAAGCAACCTGAAGTCTTCGCGGCATTGGGGGGTAGGTACATGGGAACAGTCACGGCACAATGGCACGCAACTTTAAGTTCCCTTCGACCATCTTCCATCTTCTTTGCTAAGCAACACGAAGAGCTGCCCGTATTCCTGCATTGTAGTCGGTGTGAGGAAGAGCGAAACGCTGGTCCGGTCGCAGAGTCCTCACGGAATCTTTGGCGCATTCATCGGCGCGCTCATTCCCCGCCATTCCTACATGTCGGGGAACCCAGCAGAAGATAATCTCGACATCCACCTGGCTCGCCAAAACCGTGGCGTCATGGATATCGTGAAACCAGATGCGGAGATTCCAATGCCCCGAGAGCACTTAGGGTGCTTTGTGAGTTGCTATATATCACAATCCGGTATCCGCACCGGGCACGTCGCGTAATCTCCCGTACCGAGTGGTGTATTGCCACCAGCTCGGACGTGAAAACAGACGCAGCGCCTGGCAGAGTCCCACTGACTTCAAACAGAGGTGATACGGCGTGGAAGCCGACCCCCTCTTGGGACTAGGAGCTATCCGTATACACTGGCACGGTTCCAGCGTGACACGAGGTGTGCTCCAAAATTGTCGAACGCAATACTCACGGCGATGTACAAGCTTTGGGAGCAGAGGCGTCGCGACAAATAGCCAAAGGTGGTACCCTCCAGGGTGGCATCCTAGGTAGAAAAAGGGGCGTCGCCGGCCCGAGAGCTATACCTAGCTCTCAGAGGCGTTTCCAAGCCCTAAAGCCAAAGGGCTTAGGGTATGACTGGCGTCTCTCAGCGGCAGAGGCACCGACGTGATCAGCTACGGATGCAGTGAAAGCTGTTGGCGACTGAGGAAGGCGCCGAGCTCACGCGTACAGGCTAATAATGCACTGTGCACGGCGAGGAGCGAGTGGAATCTCCCCAGCATCAACTAGTAGGCTCTCTCAATGGGGGAAGTGCGGAAGGCACCGGTCGCCAGGCGAAGGCCGGTGTGGTGGATCGAGTCCACCTTCCGCAATACACGCTTGGCTGCAGATGAATAAACCTCACATCCGTAGTCAAGCGTCGAACGAACAAAAGATCGATAAAAAAGTAAGGCAGTAGCCCTATCAGCACCCCAAGCGCTGAATGTCCCATTACGGAGAATATCTATGGCGCAGGTACAAGAGACTCTAAGGGTGCAAATATGAGCCTACAAGGTGAGGCGTCGGTCAAATACAATGCCAAATAAACGGTGCAATTCAACCACTTCCAAGCGAACCCCGTTTAGGAACAAGTCTGGTTCGGTGTGAAGCCGTGGATGGCGGCAGAAGTGCACCACCTTAGTCTTGGCCAAGGAAAACCGAAACCTGCGCTTCGGCATAGCTAGAGGCGCGGTTCAATGCCTGTTAGAGTCGACTCTCCAGAGTTGTCTTCTGGGCCGCACCAAAAGAGATCGAAAGGTTGTCTACTTAGAGCGTAGCGAGAACATCTTCCGGCAGCACAAAGGTGATGTCGTTCATGTTCAGGGCAAAGAGTGTGACACTGAGGACACTTCCCTGCGGGACACCCTCTTTCTGCTCCATTGGGCTTGAGAGGGCTCCCCCACTCGTACGTGGAATCTACGATCTCGCAAAAAATTCAGATGTAAAGATTGGGACGCGTCCCCTCGCCCCCATCTTGTGGAGAGTCTTCATGATATCGTATCGCCATACGGTATCATAGTCCTTCTCCAGATCGAAAAATACTGTGGCGTAGTGCTGTCTACAAGAGAAGGCTTCGCAGACGGCATTTTTCTGTCAGAGCTTACCATCCGATGTGGAGTGGAACTTGCGCAAGCTGCACTGTGCAGAAGACAGATGGCCTCCGATGTCCAGAAAAAGGCTAATCTAGCATTTACCAATTTGTCCATCAACTTGCACACGCAAGAGGTTAGAGAGATTGGGCGGAAACCGGCCGGAGTAGAGTAATTTCTTCCCGGTTTGCGAAAGGCGAACACATTAGCGATTCGCCAGGAATCCGGGAGGAGACCCTGCACCCAGATCCTGTTGAGCAAATCTAACAGAAAGGCCATGCCTCGCTCACCCAGGTGTCGAAGCATTGCGTACGGGACATCGTCCGGACCATGGGCGATGTCTGCGCACAAAGCAAGAGCGGAACGCAACTCACTCAGAGTAAATCTTTCGTTGAACTGTTCTCCGCCTCTTAAGGTAAAGTCCAGTCGGCGGCCTTCCGCGACATGACAACGTGCATTGAATGCTGGCGGAGCAGCATCCCGGCTAGAGAATGCGGAAAAAGCGGTCGCTAAGGATTCCTCCACGGACGCCTGGTCCGAGATTCCGGTCCCATTCTCATGGAGAACGGGAGGGGGGCCCTGCGAGAACTTGCCCCGAATCCTTTTGACTCGCTTCAACACCTCAGCTAAAGGGGACTTCCCGTTAATTGAAGACACGTATGCCCGCCAAGAAGAGCGGCAGGCGTGCTTCAAAATATTCCCGAACCTAGCCCTAGCCCGACGAAATTCAGCCACATGAAATCGTTCGGGCGGCGCTTATAGCGCATATAGGCATAACGCTTCTGTTTGAGGGCCACCTCACACTCGGCCGACCACCATGGGAGTGGTCGGCGTGCAAAACGGCCAGACCTCCTAGGAATAGTAGTCAGGCCCGCGGCGATGAGGTTGCCGGAGAAGAACTCAACGGCCTCATCTACCGACCTTAACTCCTCGACTGAGATAGAAAATTCAGTCATTTCCTGAAATGCAGGCCACCGCACACTTACCAAGCCCCACCGAGGTGGGATCTCAGGCGGCAGCCGCTCTGAAAATGATATTTGAATGGGAAAGTGATCACTACCATGGAGGTCATCGACCACCCCCCAATCAAAATCAGGCTGTGCATCCGGAGAGCACAGAGATAGATTAAGGAAATAAAATGAAGCGGTTCTCGGTCAGTGATGCGTAAACTCATCCACATTTAGGAAACCTCTCTCAAGCTCCTCAATCAGATCGGCAAGGACTTGTCCCCTGGGATTTATTGAGTAATCCCCCCAGAGAGGATGTCTGCTGTTAAGATCTCCAAGCAAGAGAAAGGGCCTCGGCAACCGTACCACGATGCGGCGGAAGTCCCCCGCGTCGAAGTCAGCTGACGGTGGAATGTACGCAGAAATAACAGTATACCTCCTATCCAGTTGAAGCTTCACAGCCACTGCCTGAAAGGAGGTATCTAAAGTGAAAAGAAGAACGGAGACATCATGCCGGGTGTAAACCACGCATCTCCCAGCCCGGCCCCCATCTCGTGTTGGTTCAGTCGCAAAATACTCCGAGATGGCGGGCAGGGGGCACGCGCCAAGCATGGTCTCCTGCAGAAATCTAGCTAACGGGGAACTGGACGAGACGAGCATCCAATGCTCCTAACAGTTGGCCCGGAGTCCACGGCAATTCCTTTAAAAGAATATGCCCTCCTGGCCTAGCTCGGAGGAGATGCGGGGTCCCTCTTCGAAGAGAACACCCTCACGGGAATGGCCGTACGCTTCCTAGAGGCAGAACCCCGGGCGCTGTTGGCCAGACAATGCGCTGAAGGCGCTATCGCCTTCGAGGACTTATTGTGGGAGGTTTGGCTCGCCATACGAGTCCTTTCCTCCCTCCGCCTCGAAACCTTAGGAGGGCGTTGCGTCTTCGGAGGTGGGGGGCCCTCTTTCCAAGGATCCACCGTCTCCGGGCCACCCAGCCCACCACTAGGTGAGAGCGAAGAAGCCGAAGCTCCTCTGTTGTGTCCTCCTTTCGGGGAGCAGCTTTAGGAACCCCGGAAGATAGCCTGTCAACCAACTTCAGGTGTGTTGCCTCCTGTGAGTCTTACGACTCGGTGGAGGCGCGTATCCGTTTCGCCTTACGGGAAAAGGTCACGCTGGGGGAAGGGGGGAGAGCCCTTGTTTTAGCCGGGGCTGGGTGTGAACTCTTTGTGTCGCCAACTTTACCAGGGCAACGCGCAGGTTGAGTAGAACCCGCAAAAGGGCTTCGAATGGGCGCGGTAACAACCGTGCTCGTTGGCCTGGATGGGCCAGCAGCAAAGGGTGTTTTTCTAAGCATTGAGGCGTAAGACCTCCCAGGCAGAGCCAGGTGCGCCAGGACCAATTTCTTAGCCTCGCGGAATAAGAGTCGATCCTGGGCCTTAACGACCAGGATTTCTTTCTCAAGGAGATATGCACCACATTGCTTCTAAGAAGCGGGGTGCGGCTCTCCGCAATTGACACACTTGGCCACACACTATTTGGACTTATCATGTGCGGCCTTGGAGCAATTTACACAGACTTCGGGTGACCCCAACTTTGCTCGTCTACATGAGCGAATCGTATGGCCGAAGCGGTGACATTAAGGGCACCTCCGCGGCAGTGGCACGAATGCATTCACGCGGCAGCGGTACCAACTGGCACGCGCCAACTCAGGGAGCTTGTCACAGTCGAACGTGACGACGAGTGTAGAGGTGGGTCTCGAGGTCCCTCCCTGTTTTCTCATCAGATGTCCTATCTTGACCGGACCATGGTCGGCCAGCTCTAAGGTGATGTCCTCTATGAAGTATTCAACGAGTTCTTTCGCATAAATTATACCTTTCACAAAGTTTATGGTAGAGTGTGGCGTGACACTCACAGGCGTGCCATCAAGTGTCCGAAGAGCACTAATCATGGCTGCCTCTTAGGGATTCGCCGCATTCGGCAAAAGGCTCCCATCCGACAAACGGGTCACCTTCGGCTCTCTACTAATCACACTAGCTAAAGCTCTCATCTGATGGATCATGTTGCCCTTAGCCAACATGGTGCCCTCAGTAGAGCGAATAATCAAAAAGCGTTTGAAGCCAGCGGCCTCGAAAACGCAGGGTAATCTTTGAATGAGGGGCCCCGATATTATATCGAGGCTCCATCTGCGCACTTTTGGTCATAGTCAGAGGCTCTGCACCAGGGGGGGGGAGAGGGGTCGCATGTGCTGATCTTGGCTTGGTGCCTCACCGAAGTGGCAGCAGAGCTATCTTTTCCCGCAGCCCCCGCGGATGGAGAGGAGCCCCGAGTTTTTTTAGTCTTTTTTCTGTTTTTTTTCCTTTTTAGGAGAGGAGGGCGGGGAATGAACCCACTTCTCCCCTCTGCCGGCACGAGCCCCCACGCCAGATGGACCGACCTCAGCAAGGTCCTTCTCCGAGATGGATAAGGTCCTTGACAGTCGAAGGGGCACCGGTCTGAGGAGATCCCCCCTTCCTTGTGCTGCCTTGGAAACCCTAGCCGTTTGAGGAGGACCTTGCATAGGGGCGGACTCGGTTTCGGTGCTTGGTTCCGAGCCCGGATTCGCTCCCATGGAAGGCCCTACCGTCTGAGGCTGGGTTGCATCAAGGACCATGTCTATCTCAGGGGGGGGGGCTTTTAGTTGGCAATCCCCCTACCCCCCAGGACATCACAGGTCCCATTGGAATCGCTGTCACAAGTCGACTCTGGGGAGGCACTTGCCTTGACCCTGGCAAGGTTCAATATTCTCGCCAGCAGGTCTTTTTAGGGAAGCGACCGATGGGGCCTGGCTTTTCTCTTCCCCCTAAGGGAGGTTGCCCTACCCACACGCTTCACTGAGGAGCGTTCGGCTATGGGCTGTCTGCTGGCTTTATTGGCAGGCCCCTTGGAAAGTAAAGGGGGGACTGCCGCTGGGAAGACGGAGATACCGAAAGCACCTTCAGACAAGGGGATGAGGAAGAGTCCCCTACACCCGTAGGCGAAGGAGAGGAGTTACCCTCATCTCCGGTTAGAGAGATTTGGAGGGTCTCCTGCTAGAGCACAGTGGGGGGGATGAGACTTCCATTTTTTTTCTGTGGAGCTGCCCGAGGGCGGCTCCGACGATGGACAAGGGAAAATTGAAGGGAGATTTTTTGGGGTATCATCAGTGGGCATGGGGTGACCCTAATTTTTACGGGAAGTAATCGCTCATCACCCTTTACAGTATCCCACCCTGCAAGGGGTGCGTACGGGGCTGGTATAACTAGGTGCCGCCATTCAAGATCACCCTT